>OY754333.1:0-1459942 GCA_963573305.1 Pyrrhosoma nymphula | reverse complement strand
ACATTGGTTAATAGCTAAATTCATCCCTCTGAATATTTACAAGCCAAGGGCCATCTAGGGATTGGCGATTTCACGATTTAGTATAAATTTTTACAATAATTTTTTAATTAGATTTAAATAAACGCCCTACCTGGGACAGGAGGATCAGCACAGGGACGGATCAGGTCGTACGTCCGATCTGAAAGTAAATCCATTGATCACTATAAATGCAAAACTAGATACAAGAAAACATATAGGACTCTCAAGGAAATAGGTATTATCAAAATTATACAGTTTTGAGATCTCACCTTCAAAAATTGTAGGCTTGGCTTTCCACACCAGCCTCCCAGAAACAAAAAACTGAGAGGCGTCAAAATGTTTACCGCAAAGCCGGTAACACTTATACCATTTCTCTGGCTCGAATTGCAGGAGGTCAGTTCTACCTGCCCTCTCCAGCCACAACCGACCTTGCTCCGTGTCTTTTGGGACCCGATACAAACTTATCCCCACATCATGTGTAGAATGTTTGCACCCCACGGCACAACACACATAGCCCCCACGACATTTGGATGGCATTCTGAGTAATACCCTCACCACCCGATAGATATAGCAATATTGCTTAAGAGGTATAAAAAATATAAAATTTGTGTATATAAAAAATCTGTAACTATATAAAAATAATCTATGAAAAAAATATAAACTCTGTAAATATAATCTATGAAATATATATATATGAACTCTGTAAATATAATCTATGAAATATATGTATATATAAACTCTGTAAATATAATCTATGAAATATATAAGCTCTAAAACATTCACCAAGCCGGTAAATATCTCAGAAAATAAACCTCTCTCACAATATGGCTACCTCAACCGCATGGATCTCGGGAACTACTCCACACACGGCCCACGGCGGTCGGTGACCTTACGAGTCAAATGAACTACAATATTCAATGAAACTAATAATAATATGTTTACTAATTGTTAATCACTAAAAAAAATTATATTTATTAAATGTAAAGGAAGCAATCACAAATATGATCAAAAGTTGTCTTTACTAATACTCAACTGACTCTAATATCTTGGGTGTGCAGCGGTTACCCGAAATCCCCCTAAGTGAGAAGACTGTTTGTTTAGACTGTGCCTTTACTATTGTAGCATTGAAAAATGATTAATCGTTCAGGTAATACATTCAGTGCACAATGTATTCGGCGACGATGATTAATTAGATGTTTAACTCTGACAAGGAGCGCCGGAAAACGTTACTGTGATCCATCACTATTCGTATAAACGAGTAACTTTTTCACGTCGGGACCAAGATCCGAGGTTCGTAATTTCAAAACTTCGTTATTTCGTAATATCGCGTACTGTTACATACACTAAGATACCCTTTTGGTCGGGACCGAAGATTTTGCTTCGTAAAATCAAAATTTCGTAATTTCGAAGTTCGTATTTTCGAGTTTTTACTGTATTATGTTATGGAAGGTGATCTATAGGTGTACTATTTATAGCATGTGTTAAAACATCATTTTTAAGTTTTTTTTATCAATGGGGGGATTACAACCCCCAAAACCCCCCCTGGATACGCCTATGTGGTCATGGGCAAGGGCAAAAGGCAGCATTTTTATCTTTGGCACCCCCAGAGAAAAATCCTGTGCACGCCTATGATCCTGAAACTGACGTAAAAAACAGTGGAACAAAAAGTGCCGAATGTTTGTGCCGCAGATCAACTAATTATGGATGGCAATTTTTTATTGGTTATGCCACTGAAGTGTTCGCTTCCCAGAAAGACTTTTTTAGGCCACAATTGAAATAAAAAACAGCTTACTGATTTATTGTGTCTTGAGCTTTCAAAAGCTCGCTTCCTGTCAAAGATTGCTCCTGAAGAGGCAGTCTTGCTTATCATTAAAACAGCTATTGAGGAAGCAAAATATCAGCCGGGATTGAAGATTTCTATTATCAGCAAAGACATTGATTTACCAGTTCTTTAAACACAGCTGGAGCCAGATACACAGAATATTTATTTACTAAGTCCACCAATTGCTTGAGGGAAATAAAAAGGTTTGACTATATATTACAATAGCAATAGGTAGTTTCAAATATCCTCATTTAAAGCGCATCATTGCCTTTATTTACTGCTTCACTGGTTGCGACACTACATCAGCTTTCACTGGACAAGGCAAGTTGAGGATTTTTGATTCTATGGACCACAAACCATTCTAGGATCTTGCTGCACCTTTTGATTTTAATTCTCAAGATTGGAGCATGTTAAAGATGATTCATATAAAATCAGTATGAATATTTATAGTACCATTAAATATGAAAATTATATTAAAAAGGGAGCATTTCACTCTAAATGAGTTTCGATGCTTTCTTTACGACACTGCCAGTATAAAAGTCAGTTTCAAACTTGCCAGCGGATGAAGGTGCAGCGAAGCAACATGTGCGTAGCGTTCATTTGCAGGTGCAAGCACTGCTTAGTGTACCTGTCAATCCAACAGTGGAATTCACAGAAGGGATTACAACCTATTTATTACAAAGAACCTGTAATTCCTGAACATATTTTAACAAAAATCAGTTGCAGTTGCGCAAAGGAGTGGAAATCTAAAAGTTGTGTGTGTCGCAAGTATGGACTTAAGTACTCGCAATTATTGACTTCATGCCATGGAGAAATGTGTTTGAATGCACCAACAGTAATATCAAATCAAAAAATTAAGACAATTCAGAATTTGAAGAGAATTGTGCTTACCAGTATCGATAATAAGAGTATCTACAATTTAGTATTTTGAAGTGCAGATAATCATGTAATTGATAATGAGTCCACAGGTGTGACTGAAGATGTATCGCCTAGTATCCCCAAGAAGAAAAACATTAATTATATGGCATGTATTTTTAAATTAAAGAAAATGTACGATTTATGTATCAAACTTAATGCTAGTAGGATAAAATAACTTTTCAAAACAAATTATTTGCTTATTTAAACTTATCAATGCCCATTATTTAGGGCATTTAGCAATCATGCACACATTGTATACATTACACTTACATAATATGTTAAGGCTTTGGATATATAAACTTAGTCCGGAGTATAAAAATTATTTCACATTCGCAATTTAACTAGGTATACCAGCTATGTTGCAGTAAGTATGACAATGGATATAATATATAACAATAAGGAATCTAATTTTCGAGGAGCGACAATGTAATTGCAGCATAAATTGTATTAACAAAAAAGGGTGATTTGGGCACTAAGGATGAGCTATTTAGTAACTTCGAATGCGAAATTCGTAATCAACTCGCCGAGCTAACAAATTTTAAACTATGGTCCAAATCCAGCCATGATTAATGGATATATGAACATGTCTACGGATATGAAGTCAGAATATCATGTTACACATGACCGACCAGCCGCTTAACCCTGCCGACACGTTTACCGCTCCAAACGCACCTCTCACTTCGCATTACTATTTAAGAATTTTGGCTCACAATTTGCTTTGGTAACATTTTTAGGTGCAAAGTAAAAGGCTTAATTTATATGCATGTGAAATTTCAGCCCTAAATGTTAATAAAGAAACCGACAATAATTTTTTTTTAAACTTGGCCTATCTTGGCTCCACATGGACGTACGGCATGTTTTAGAAAATAAACAGAGAAATGAATTGGAATATGAAGACGAAAAACTTGTAGGTATGTTTGAAAACAACGGAGCAGTTATTTTTTTACCTGTATCAAATTTTTGTAAGAAAAAATCCCATTTTTAAATAGCTTAAATAAACAATTTTGTTGATAAAAAATCGACTCTTCTAATAGAATATCATTGTATAACTCTAATAAATGTAATGCACTTCAACTAGGACCTCTATGTAATGTAAATATTGGGGAATTTCATTTTTAAATAAAACTTTGCGTAATAGATGTATAAAATTTCTTATGAACAAATAAGCCGACTTCGTCTATATTTAGGGAGCATGTTAAGGTTTACAATATCCAGCTATGGAGAAAGCTTGAACAAATTTTATTTATTTTTTTATTAAATATGCAGTTAAATATTTTAAAAATTGCTATTTTTACCCCTTTTTTGCAAATACACATCTCGATAACTAAACATGCAATGTTGACCCACAACCTCCAAGATTTCCGAAGTTAATTAGAGCAAAGATTTAACCTGGCCGTAACAGGAACTAAAAATCGATTTTTGGCACCTTTGGACTCAATTTGTTGCCAACTTCAAGAAGTGGGAGGACCGATCGGATATCGATTCTCCGTCCCATGAAACATACCCATAGACTGATATTGTGCTGGTACCTACATACTTTCCACAAAGATCAAAAATTGCTTAATTTGGACTGGACTATAGTTTATTGTTTATTCACTTCAGATAATAGAGAAACGCGTTTAAAGCAACATTTTTAGAGATATTTTCGGGCTCAACTTTTTTGAACTTATAATTTTTCTAAGTATGTGAATGTATTGGAGACGTAATTATTACGTTGCAAGGACGTTGCAAAGAGACCTGAATGCATCTGGAACCTCTGCAACCTCGTGCAACCTTTCTGCATGCGTTGCAGAGAGACCTGAATGCATCTGCAACCTTTCTGCAACGTTGTAGAGACACCTGAATGCATCTGCAACCTCGTGCAACCTTTCTGCAACGTTGCAGAGAGACCTGAATGCATCTGCAACCTCGTGCAACCTTTCTGCGACGTTGCTGCAACATTTTGTGTTTACTGGGTACTTTAGGGGAGACGACGGAAGTTTTCTTTTAGGGCCCCCGCGCACTGGCAACTTTTTCAAAGCAACTATTTAGTTACTTTGAAGAAGTTCCAATGAAACACACGGTATTGACTGTAGCCCCGCACACGGGCGACTTTTTAGTTGCCGCAACTAAATAATTGCGTCCGAACCTATTCCGAGGGTGAGCAAACTGTTGCCGGCAGGAATAGACCACGTGGGTTATTGCCCAACCCCGCGCACTGTCAACTATTCAGTTGCTTGACGGCCCTTGTTCGGAGCGCATCTTGGGGAGGGTTTTTGCTGTTTGCATTTTGAAAAGGTTACATAGTTTTTAAAGTAATGACGGTAGACGTTGAAAAGTTTATTTTGCTCATTGAAAAGCGGCCAATACGTCAATTTCAATTGTGGCCAGCGGCCACGCGTCTCAAGGAATACGGAGATAAAAACCTTAGAGTCACTGCCTATCTTTCTTGAGGTGGTACAGCCTGTCGTCATGATGTATTTTGGTAAGTTTTTCGAGGTCCAAGTGTAACCAGCAGTTGATCAAAGGTTTCTATGCTCATTCTAAAATAATTAAAGAACTTATTTGGATGTTCTTTAAATCTATTAAACAGCTTATAAAATTGCCCATCGAGAAGTCTGGAACTAATTATTGGATGTACCCAAAACTTTTTGTTCCTTTGCTTATTTTTTCGCTGTCTCAGAATGAGCGCAACACCACAAGTAGCTTCCACGAGATCCATTGTAAACTGAGCTGAGAGGCAACTATTTAATCGCCAGTGCGCGGTGGCGGGCGACTCACGGGTGAGTAAACTGTTTAGTTGCCGGTGAATAAAGTTGCCAGTGCGCGGGGGCCCTTAGATTTCGTTTTGCGTATAGGGAGAGGCGAACCAAAGGAGGAGGAGAAAGAAGTCCCTTGCGAGTGTGGAGTGCCTTATATCTCCGTTCGGTGCACTCCGCTTGCTGATTGGCTCGACCTATTGCGTGGCAGCTGCCGAGTGGGAGGAGTAGGGGTGGGTGTCCGTCCCCGTTACTTCATAACGGGCTTGTCTGAGTTCAAGCGTCTCATTGTTGCGGAACAATGCTGGTGTGGGTGGGAGGGCGAGCGAGAGGAGTCTGTTGTGGATGGCGAGCGGGGGAGAAAAGATAGCGCCTGTAGCTATCCTTATCTCCCTTCTCTACGACGCTAGCGGTGCAATCCGGTCGGGAAGGTGCTCTCGCTGTTGACGGTAGTGGATTTCTCTCAGTGGTTTTTTTGTCCTTCTTTCTAAATCCTTGAGTTCACTTTTGGAATTACTTAAAGATGGACCCTTCCTCAACATCATTTTTATCCTTTTTTTTAACTCAAGCTCTCTAAACTCGAGTGCTCACCCTTTCCAATTCTTCGTTTCTTTCCTTTCTCCCTCCAATCCGGCGGCAGTGACCGTGGAAACTAAATCCTTGCCTCCAAATCCTCGCTTCCCCCGTGTGACTGGATCCGATTCCCTCGACTACGGGTCTCGCCCTAAGCGGTCTTCAATCACGGCGAGGCACGACAATGGAGCGTTGCTGGAGTGACAGTTGACGACGAAAGTGCGAAATCGCCGGCTGGGGGTGCCTTCAATGGTCCATCCGAAGGAGGCACGTCGCCAGAAATTTGCTTTTGGCGGGGCTAAGTCGAGCCCCAAGCGGGAGGGGGGGGGGAGAATAGGGGCAACGCCCCCCCCCCCCCCCAAAAAAAAACACCGGCGTATTTCTTTGTCATAGACCTTAAATTTAAAGCCTTGTTTATTTGTTTTTGCGTTTTATGCAATTGAAGTTTTGGTTATTTTACTTTAATATCCAGTTAAATTTTATATAAACTATGAAAATGTTTTTAAAACCACAAGCTAAATGTAAATCTAAATAATTTTGGAATTAGTCGAAACTTGGCGGTAATCTAAAAGGGAAATATGTTTAGAAAAAATTGCTATTCTTAAAAGGCCAACTTTTGCTTCCAAACCACTTATAATGCGCCATTTTGCTCGTAGTTTGTTAGGTACTAATTTCCGGGACGAGACCCAGAGGTTCTCCCTTTCCCTCGGGGGTATTCCATACCCCATAAGAGCCCCTGGCCGCTGGAGCCACCCCTGATTCGAGCGCAGCGTAACTTGAAACAAAATAGTCTTCTCCGTTCGGTGCCGACTTGTTACAAATCTCTACCTTCAATTTTCAGTGCTTGGTATTTACTGTCACAGTGCCCATGTTCATCTCTCCTCACTGTTTTACCTTGTTTTGAAGAAGTTAAATTGCCCGGCCCCGCAGAACAGATGTTCAATGCATACCAGTGGCGGCTCTCGTTACCTATGAAGTAGGTTAAGTGCTGGGCTGAGAAAATTTTCTGTTTTCCCAGTTCGGCGATCGGCTTCCGCCCCTCCTATGCAGCAACCAAATAAACAAACAGCTTTTTAATAATAATTATTGGCAATTTTAAGTGTACTATGGCAAATCAACCAAGTTTGAAAGGGCAAATTATTCGGATCACGTGCAAATGAAGCCGTCAGATATTCCAGAGGTAGGTTGGTATACCTACTGTGAAGACGCCAAAAAAACAATTTCATTTCACCATTTATAGTGGTGTTTGACTTTGGTCATGAACCTATATATTTCTTAGCTCACTGGTTTTTTCATAAATGTCAGTAAATTTATACTATAGGTATTCTAAGTTTAGATCAAACCTGCATCTACTACTTCAACTAAGTTGGTCTTATGTCTAGCTAATATAGATGAAGTTACTCTAAAATCCTAAAATGCGTTTAACACCTTTCCTGTGTATAGAGTGTGTTTTCGAAATGAGGAGATCAGACTAGAAAGGATCAGCTGAAGAAGTCTTTAAGGACTGCTACAACATATGTTTCTTTCTCGTACCAACTTTCTATTTGCCTTAGGTATAACAATGTGCTCTATTATTAATATTCCCCCAATTGGGGACGTCCATTTATTATGTCAACAAAATAGGGGGAATGGGGTTTGAAGAAGTTTGACAAATGCGGACATATTGGGGAGGGAGAGAGCTCAAGATAATTGACGTCAACAATGTTACTTTTTTACTTTTTACATCTAATTATTTAATCTCAAACCGGTTGAGTTATTTCCAAGTAAGACATAATCTTGTATCATCATATTTTGTTTTTATTCATTGTACTTTATAGTAGACTGTAGACACATATGGTATACTCCGCAGGGAAAATTAATATCATTCATTTGACAGACTTTTAAGGGAAGCTGTTAGTAAATTCAAAGACTAGTGCACTAAGCCATTGTCATCTAATGGTATATGCCTACCCATGGACTTCTATTGAATAGCATCTAAAGCCAGCTGTGTAAATTATTATCAGTCCTTGGGGGGGGGGGGGTAAAAATTGTTTGACATAATTTTATTAGGGGGTCACTGAAAGTTAGACAATTGTTGACAAAGGGGAAGGGGGGGGGGGAGGTAAAAATTGCCAAAACATTGTTGACATAATTAATGGACGTCCTCTTTCTCCTCCTATGATAACTGCCCAATCTCCGATGAAATTGATAGTTTTTTTCAATGAATTTTACCGCAGCCGAGAAACGCGCGCTCTCTACTCGATGGCTTTACTTGTCGGAAATCCTCCATAATAATGATTTCGCAGTAATTCCAACATTAGAACACATTGTTTACGGCTATGATTACTCTACATGACTGAATTGTGATATCCTAATCCCACTTCACCTGATTAGTCTTTACCAAAGTGAGACCAAGACTTTGAACAATATATGATTAACGAGGAATTACAGAGTGTGTTTTTTGTCTAGATTCGAATGGAGAGGTCCAACGGGGTCACGTCTTCCTTTGTTTAATCGCGCACTCCACCCTGGGGGCTTATTCTCTATCTCGAAGCTACCGATGCGGTTGCTTCGAATACCAGAATTGGCTACCAACCATATTCTCTAACTCGCGGGAGCTTTCTCAATAGCGTAAAAGGAAGTGGAGAGAAGTTTGATGAAAGGCGGTATGAGAATATTTTTAAACCAAATCCGCGGAAACTTCATTACTGGTGACGTCATTCTTAGAACCAATGGGAAAGCCTGTCTCAATGTTTTTCCGTGGATAAAACTGGTGAAACATGTTTTAAGGCCGTTAAAGACGGTGAAGATGCTCTTGTATCGTGTTTAGCGAAAAATTCCACGCATTAAAAATCATACGAGCAAAATCTTGTTCTAATGTTCTATTTTTCCTTACATAATCTCGTAAACAATCTCGTGAATAGGAACGCACAACGTCCATCTTGGCTGTTTTGATCACTTGAAATAAGATTGTTCGTAAATATATTCGGGAATTAGGGTTCATGTCGATGATATGGTTCAATATGATTCGTGCTATTTGCTTTCGTCGATTACTCGTTGCTTCAAATCATTTAAATAATATACGAAGAAGAAACTTTTAAAAGAAATGCGAAGGTGATACTCACTATCACGGCCTGAAAAGTATCCCATTATGGGCTGGAATCACGTAACTCACCCAAGGTAAATATGGCTTTCCGTCACTCCAGTTAATATCCTTTTTGTGAAAAATTCCGCCAATGGCGAAAATGACAAAGTAACCCAGTGAAAGTGCAAAGAATGCGCATTTAATAAATGTAAGAAACATACCCGTGAGTTGGATAATTATAGATGGATAAGCGTTAGAAAATGACCAATATTTAAGCAGGGTATACGGAGGCCGCGCTTCGTAAGGCTACCGTGGGAGCTTATTGGGGGTGCGTTCCGAAATTCACTGCCAGCACTGCCTGTGCTGCCAAAGCGTTCCGAAATCAACTGGCAGCACTGCGCAGTGGTCAATGACGTCAGTCAATTGATGACGTTCCCTACTGTGGAGTCTACTGCTGCAGCTACTGCTGCCCAAGTGCAGCAGTCGCGGCAGCAAAGCAGACAGCTGGCGGGAATTTTAATCGCTTTCAATTTAATGCGCAATGGAGTCCATAATGGAAGTCATTGTAAATGTGTCTGGGGAAGATATTAATATCGTTGCCTCACGGGAAGAAGTGGAGAGGGCGATGGGAGGTGAGAAAAAAATAATAAATAATACCTACAATTAAATGAAATACTTTGAATGCCACTTTAAAGATATATTGTTCAAAGTCGTATAATGTGGCATGTGGTATGGGTTATCCGCTTGACCTTATGGACAGATGAAAACAACTTACGTAACCCCTTTAATTCTGAAATTGGAAAAAGAGTTACTGCACCTTCAATGGTTAAAATAAATGTTTTCACGTATTTATTTGACTCCCTTTTACTGTAGATATCTTCGATGAACGCACTGTTATATGGCCGTACCGGCTGAATATTGGAACTTCCTGTATTCAATTTGAGGTTATTATTTTTCCATTGCCATTTCCATCCTGGAGATTCAGTACCCTTTAAACAAGTACAAAAACTTTTAAAGTAAAAATCGGTCATTGTTAGTGGAATAAATGTTAAACGTGTCAAAAGCATTGTAAAATTGCAGGTGCAGGTACTCAGGAGGGGAACAAGATAAAATAATTATCCTCAAGAACCCATAAATGCATAAAACTTATTTTCGTTCAATTTTACATGTGTCAAATTTGATCTTCATCCCGTTTCTTTTATGTATAAAAATATTTTTCCCAGATCCTGCATATGCGAAAGAGCTAGCTCTCTCTCGAAGAGGGCATCAGGAACCAAGAGTGGTTGTGGAGATTGGCGAGGGTTTGTACCTACTCGTAGAAATTTTATTACATCTGTAGGATAGTTAACATTCACACTGCTTTTGACATTTCTTTACCTGCAAACCAATGCCTTTCTTTCACACTGTAGCAAGTGCTGTGTGGGAGAGGGCATCTGTCCTTGCCCTATTGACAGAGATAAAGGACAAAATACATGATAAGAAACGGGTGAAGGACCTCTACGAGGAGGTGACGTCCGCACTTGCTGAACTGGGACACATCTTTTCCGTTCAGCAGGTGCGGAGCAAGGTGGACTCCCTGAAGAGGAGATACAAATCGATTAAAGATCATAAGGGGAAGAGTGGAAATGGGGCTCCTCCTCCATGGGAGTTTTTTGAGGTACCTACCACTTTCATTTCAATTTCCTTATTGTAGTTGAAAATGCTAAAATTCAGTTTGTTTGAAAATATGCCTAATAGTGGGCATCGCAAATTGAAAGTGGAAATATATTTAGCACATAGTTACTATGAATATAGTGGGATTGATTTTTTTTATTGATGTACTGTTTAAAAGAAATTTCAAAAAAATCGCCAAATTCAAATCTGGCTTCACTATAATGAAAATTTAATTGTGATTCATTGTATCAAATTTTCTTAAACAATTAATAGTATTCAAAATGAATCAATCAAGTTCACTCAATTTTTCCAGAGAATGGACGAAATTTATGGGAGGCAGGCATGGGTGACTCCCAGGGCAACTGCCTCCAGTTCAGGGGGTCCATCATCATCCTGCGGAGCAATCAACTCCCAACCAAATGGTACATACAACTCATTTTTTAAAGATCTTTCACTCTTTCTGGGTGCATTATAGAAGTTTGGGCTTCAGGTTACTAAGTAAAGGGCTCAAGTTCAAATTGGAGGGAGGTCTCATAAGATCCTGGCAGTAATTGGGTTTTTTTGTCATAAAATATATAAGAAGGCAGTAGACCTTATTCAGAATATCAAACAGCCATAAAAATACAGAAGAAATACATCAGAACTTTATATGTACTTGAATGGGTTCTAACCTCACCCATCAACATACAACTTTCAGGTTGATTCCAACGTGGAAGTTATGGTCTAAGTCAAAAGTTACCAGCCAGTTATGAAATGCAAACATGTGATAAATGGGAATTATTATTTTATTCACATGTTGTTGCCTTGGGGAGACATGTGTATTTCAACAGCCTCTGCCAAGAAAAAATTATTTATTATATTTCATTCACCCTTTCTTGTAGAGCCTCCAAAAAAAAGGAAGAGACCGGAGGAATTACTTGAGGGTCTTTACCAAAAAATGAAGAAGGAGCGAGAGGAGATGCTGGAGAGACAGAGGGAAGAGGCTAGGGTAAGGGAGGAGGAAAGGGAAAGGAGGAAGCAGGAAAGACATAATGAGAAAATGGCTCTAAAGAGGCAATTCCTTGAGCTTTTGTCAAAAATGGGGACTGGGGGAGGTGCAAATAACAGTAAAGAATAATAACCTTGGAAATATATTTTTTTATTTACATTAGGGCATGAGGGCCCAAGCAATCCTTTCCCTCTTTGCATTTCCATGCAGCCTACGTGCTGCATCATTTATTGCTACATTTTCTGGATTTTGCAATATCTCCTGCTGTGGGAGATCACCTTCAAAGTTATCCTTCATTGTTTCACAGATATTGTGAAGAAGTGTGCAGGCTAAAATATACTCTGGTATGGATGTCACGCATACCATGGGCAGACAGTGCAGCAAACTCCTCCATCGCCCCTTTAATAACCCAAATGCCCTTTCTATTGCCATTCTCGCCTGCGATAAACATGTGTTAAAATTTTTTTGGCGTTCATTCATATGCCCGTTATCTTTGAATGGCACCATTAAGTGAGGGTCAATTGCATAAGCTGCATCAGCAACCAGGTGAGTATCCCCCGGGAAAAAATCATCTCCACGGAGAAAGTCGCTCACCTCCGAAAATGAAAGCACGCGCTGGTCATGCACAGAACCAGCATGCCCAGAATAAATGTGTATGAAGACACATTTATGGTCACATACTCCCTGCAAATAAAAAAGAAGCAATCTTCAACTTTTTATAGAAGTTCTTGTGACATTAAGAAGTTTTTTTTACAAAATAATAAGGTTTAAAATAAACAACAATGGTACTTGCAGAATTATAAAGAGAGGATCAATCGAAAATGAAAGGCAGAAGACTCTATCATAAAATCTAACAACTTAATGTACTGACTTTCTGCTTTGGAGATTTACAGGACTTCAGAGGGTCACAGCACTTACAATTAGATAGAAAATGACAATTAATGGACCCAAATTAGAGTGATATTTTATTTTTACAAATTTGGCATGCAAAGAACTTAATAATTACCTGAAACTGGATGGAATGATGCCCTTTCCTATTTACATAAGCTCCGCCTTCACCTTTGGGAGCAGGAATTCTTATGTGGCACCCATCAAGAGCCCCAATTATCCCAGGGAATCCACTTTTATCCTGGAATCCAGCAATTACTCTTTGGGCAATTTCCCCCCTGGGCCAAGACACTGCTTGGGGAGCTAAGGAATGAAGCGCTCGGCACACTCTCCTCACAGCTCGCAGGGCTGTTGCTTTGCCTATTCCGAAAGTGTTGGAAACAGACCTGAAGATTATGAAACAGACAGAGAAAGGTCATGTTCCAGAGTTTATAATCAGGAATATAAAAATAGGACAGGATAAATGACTAAAATGTGGATAAGTGAGGCTCTATGGGAGGGCAACTTGTGATAGATCCTAGGAAAAAGTGAAAGATCTTCCAACCTTGGGACAAATATTGCACCAACATGAAAGGCATTTTCTGTATGTGTGACCCAATTAACTTCAAACTCAGAAATCAGGGAAAGTTTATTGAAACCCATTACTGTGATTTTTTCGTTACATGGCATATGTATGTGTATGGCGTTGACATTGAAAAAAGAAGATAGAAATAGAGTTGACATCTTCGACATTTCGACATGGAGAATGAAAATGCAATGAGTAGATAAATTATGAATATGAGGAGAGAAAGAAGGATTTGGTTAAGGCTAGAGACAATGAGGTTAGCAGCTGTGTATACATACTAGAAAAAGGTATTTTGAAAGTATGGCTATTAAGTAGAGGATGCTCAATGAGCAGGGAACGTGTAAGAGGAGACTAAGATGTTTTGGATGGATAAGGATATAGAGGCAGTACTTTTAAGGGCCTTAAGTAAGCAATTGGATAAGATACACAACATCGACTTCAGTGTAGAACATTGAAACTCATTTGTCCTTTTATACCTACATCAATCAGCAAATAGCCTTTCATCATAAGTATAACCCATTACTAATTCAATGAATTTGATCATATTTACCCATACGAATCTGGAGTCCCTAGGTACCAAATGGCAACTGCCAGCTGCTTCTTGGGGCTGATAGTCATGCGGCCAGCTTTGCCATCTTTTCTTTGTATCATTGGCCCTATTACACCCAGTACATACTCTATAGTTTCAGGATACATTCTATTTCCGTTTGAAAATAAAAATGGGACAAATTACCAGGAAGTTTTCGCTTTGCTTGTGCTAATCCAGCTCGTAATTTAACTATTAATGTACTTAACCTAGTTAAATATGATACACTTCCACAAATTCTTATGAAAACCAGATGTCGTGAATCTGTAGCAGATATTGTACTTACCGAAAATTCTCCTTAAAAAATTGCCGTGAGAATGAAGGAACTGTTTCTTCTACAAATCCCTGTTGCCTAGGCAAAGGGCTCACTGGCCCACGACAACATGCAGTCAGAAACTGACCACAAAGGTAAATGAAATCTTTATCATCATCCATATTCTCCAGAGGAGGATTATCTTCCTCTGAAGAGGAGTCACTTTCAGAGGAACTGAAAATAATGTCTGCAGCCTCGATCCACATAGTGGTCTCCACGGGGGTAACCATAGGGGTAGTCAATAAACGTTCCGTTAGGGTTATCCAACAGGTGCGAAGCTCGAAAACGGGAGAGTATGGTCCAGGGAAGGCGAGAGGTCAATAAAGGGTACGACGGGGTAATTCAGGAGGAGCAAAGGTCAAAGTAAAGCGAAGTCCAAACGAAGCAGAGGTCAAAAATATAACTAAACAGCCGAGTCGCACGTAAAGAATCCCTCAGGTCAACTAACTGAAGACGTCGCAGGCGCACCTTCATTCGCGCGGGGACCTAATTACCATATAACTAATTAGCATTAAGGATATTGCTATAGAGATTTGGATGGTTACCTGTATTATAAAAATAGTTAATTCTATTCCGCCGATATGTAAAAGTTAATTCATATACAACTTTCAACATCTACATTGACTTCAATGACTTAACTACGATAATACCTGAATAGCTCAATGTATTCGTCGGAAATATGTATGTATCGTAAATATTTATAGCTACTAACATTTCAGCGCCTGATTCCATCAGTTTTTAAGTGTACTTTATAATTATTACAGAGGGATTTTTCCTTGAGGCTATTTCGCCGTTAACATTCATTTAATGTGTAAGATTGCGCGTTCATATGTTCTTGAATGTACTTAAAATGGATAAACCTAAATACTTTCCGCATTTTCACACTTCTATTCATCAATCCCTTAAGTTTTTCCTGTACTTTTTGGTTCTTTCACCCGACTCCGAAAGTGGTGCTGGTAAATTTCCCGCGAAATGGGCGGCAGCAGCTGCTGCTGTCCGTTCCGAAATTGCTGCTTTTGCCACAGTAGCAGTACTGTATTCCGTTCCGTTTCACAGCAGCACAGGCAGTGCTGGCAGTGAATTTCGGAACGCACCCTGGGGCTACGGAAGTAGCTTCGTAACATTTACAGAATATGGGTGGGAGCCTAATATGCTACCGGTAGCTTCTGCTTGCTCTTTCTCCGGTAGCTTCCATGATAGAGAATACCGATGGGAGCAAGTAGCTTATTGAAGCATCTTTTCGCCAGAAAGCTCCGATGCTTCGAGTTAGAGAATAAGCCCCCTGGGGTGTCATTCTGTAACTCCAAACCGATCGGTACGGTAGGCTTTTCGTCGGGTGTGACGTCACACCGACGAGAGAGAGCAGCCGTGCGATTCTGTACGCACCCGACCGGTGCGCCGGCGAGCTCCAGTCGGTGCGAATCGGTGGATCGCACCGACACCTAAAAGCTGTCGGTGCGGCGGAGAATCAGTCGGTTTGCTTGAGAAACACCGAAGCAAATCGATAATTAATTTGGATTTTTAGCCCGAAATGGGATATTTGATACTTGTAATAATGATTAAACATATATTCATGGATGTAATAGCGACGTAATTTGTTATTAAGAGAGCAAATGCAAAAGTCGATGAATTTAAGGTCATAAAGGTGATGATCTATAAGAGAAACTTCTACACAACTAGAATTCCGTAGTATTGCATTGTATTCTCTTGGCCGTTAAAAATGTTTTACTATTTGGCACTAACAATTGTACGTAAATAGCACCATATATAGGCTATTCAGCTTACTGTCACCGGAATATTTTTCATAATAATTGCCAAAAATTGTCCGCGGTGAATGCCTATTATTGCGGTTTGGCTATTCTTAAATGGATGATTCCCGTTGAAAGTTTTCATATTATAATCTTACATCGTGTATGCAGTCACTTACTTAACTAGATTACATACTAAAGTAACTTCTGATTTCAGGAAATAGGCGATTTCGCACATTTGCGATACCTATGTTATCCCCCGATTTTGGGCTAGGGTAACGAAAGTTCGTATTTACACTGATGTGTGTTTGCTTCCGGCCTCTATTTTTGTAGTTGAGGATATATATTTTATGAATCTTTTGCATTGAACTGTAAATCATCACTCTATCATAATAAATTTCGGATTATTCATCAAATAATGTTGAAACAATGTGTTGGACAACACCATGGTGTGGTGACAACACTACTTGCAAATAGGTACCTACACGTACAATAACCAAGAGTGCTAATAGCAAATTTACTTACTTCTACACTCAACTTAAATTTCTTTCACCATATGTATTTATTTATCACTCATTAAATTCATTTTACATTCAACTTTGCTCCACGAAATTAGATAATAAATGTTTCATGGCACGAGCGCGCAGCAATTTCACTGTCCTAAAACCACGAATATAGAATAATATACCAACAAGAATATTTCAATACCATACCTACAATATATAATACATTCACGGATTTTCTATTTTCGATATCACGCCACTGTTCAATTTATTTCAACGAGCAATTCTATCAATCTTTGGAAGATTAAATACTAAATCGGTACAACACGTAATGCCTTTTCTGCAACTAGAAATTCCAAATGCGAAACGCTGTTAAATGTCGGATCTCAATCACACGAGTTAATAAATATAATCAATCAATATACAGGTTAAATTGAAATTTTGAAAGTTATTTCTGGATTCAAACGATCACAGCTGATTCATTCTCACTTCGCACACTTCATTAAATCTCGTAGCACTCAACGTCTTTTACTGATACTTCATATTCTCACGGACGCTACTAGATATGTGCTTTAAGTATAATGCACTTATTTTAATTGTCAAATACACATTGCTCAAAATTATTATACGATCATTCTCTTTTCGACATCGTTGATTTCTGTTGTTGTTTTCATCCCCGAGAGCACTAGGCGGCTTCCGATAGTCATTTGTTTGTTCTATCGTCTTCCATTGGTCGGAATACAGCACGTGACCGTCGACCGTGACGGAAAATTGTGAGGAGGGGGGAACATTTTGTGGGAGGAGTTACCTAACCGACTGGAATGGCACCGACTTGCATACAGAATCGCTGAAATAAGGCTCCGTCGGTGGCTGAGTCCAAGTCGGTACGGCATCTCAACCGGTCGGTTGGTTAGGAAGCCCAACCGATCGGTACGGGACCGACGAATTACAGAATGACACCCCTGATCTCCAGATTTCAGAGTCTGGCATATTCATCAATCGCGCATGCGCACAAGCCGTCAGGGACAAGAGGGCGACTTCCACGCCACGGTCTACCATCCTCCAGTCTTGGCATGGGCGGCGGTACTCAACAAAGTAACGGAATTATATTTTATGAGTATTGAAAAGTAATAACACTACTCGCGCGGTAGTATCGACGAAAAAATACCCGTATTTATGTGATTGATTATATATTTTAATTGATTACAAATTAACATAGTACGTTTCACCCTAATTTTCCGGTATTTCGGCAAATTAGAACATCAGTCCAAATAAAAGATACACAATAATTTCCATCCATCCACATTATGAACATTCATGAGGAATATTAATCGGCCATTCAGAAAATACATTTTATTTTACGCTGTATGTTTACGCTCGTCGCTATTTGTTAGAATGATTTTAAAACACATGAAGAACGATCGGTATTATTTTAATGTTGTGGTCAAGTAAAATCCCCTGTTATATTGTGATTAATCTTTGCGGTCGCCCTAACCTTTAATTTACAGGAATAAATATTTGTATTTATTTATACGGTTCAAAATCATCGATTATCTGGTGTTCGGCATGCGTCAAATATTTAAACTTACCTATTATATAAAAAATGATAAGAAACATATGTCAACTTCACGGTTATGAAAATAAGAGAAAAAGACAGACATATTACGAGAAAAAATGAAAATTAGTGTAATTAGTACTTTTTCGTAGTTAGTTCCGTTAGTTGACCCAAGATGGTTGCGCTGTCTAAATACCGGCAGAGTCCTCTGGATTGCCGAGTCCTCTGGTTTGCAGTTCTATACACTACTCCTTCAGGCTTAGTATTATAGTGTATAATCGGCAATCCAGAGGACTCTGAGGGTGTAGTGTAGAGAACTGCCATCCAGAGGACTCTGAATACCGTATTTTTAGTACCGGTGTCGTCGGTAGTAGGGATCGGAAATTTAAATCCAGAATCGATTTTCGATGAATCGCCTTTCGAATTTGGTTTTAAAAATCGATTTTCTAAAAATTCGATTTTTGCCCAAAATAATCGAAAAATCGAAATCGATATTTATTTATAGATTCGAACTGAATACAGTTAAATTTATAAAAACAATATATTATTTTTAAAATATTAATAAGATATACAGGGAAGTAATAATCCATAACAGATACTTATAAACATATAGGTAGTATAAAAGGCAAATTACATATAGTTTAGTAGCAATAAGAATTGTATATTGAAAAGTGGGCATGCCACAAAAGAAAAACAGAATTTTATTTATTTCTTGTTTGCAAAGCCGTGGAACCAGTGTTCCTCAGGGATGGACCTTAAAAAATTGACATATTTAAATGTTCTCCGGATAATCGATTTCGCACCTGAGTTGCAATTAACCCGGCGTGAGAAAATAGTCGCTCACACGGTAGAGGCAACTAGCTAGATAAAATCCTGCTGGCTACTTTGAATACACGTGGGGATATTCTCCCTTAATCTCCTTCTAAGATTATAGTGGATTAGAGTTGGACTTGCGGTCGACTTGAGGGCGGTTTACGAACTGGCGCAGCTCGATTGGCAAAATTCAAACGCTGTAGCAAGCTAAAATCGATCGGCTAGAATCGATTTTGATCGGTTTTTCAAAAAAAGTCGACTTCGATTAAATCGAAAATCGGAGTGTGATAATCTATTTTCGATTAAATTCGAAATCGATTTTCCAATCCCTAGTCGGTGGTACCAATTTTAAATACTGGTCGGTACTACCGGATTTAAAAAAATAGAATAGGTATCGAATACCGGTATTTTTTACCCATCCCTACAATGTACAATCACGCCCCTGTCTACCTCGCACCCGTCATCGCCGTCAACCCCTATTAAAAAAGCACCGGTTTCCAAGATGCACGCATCTCAGTGGCTGCCTGATGCGCAAACCACGAGACCACGGATTATGAGAAACGGCAGAGCAGCTATTCAGTCAAATAGGGGGAGCAAAGAGGAGAGCATAATTCAATTCCCATCCAAAGACATGCAATGAATAACGAGACGAAGTTTAGACAGCACTTCAGAGTTTATGGTATTCAGGCTTTTGGTTTTGCGAATAAATTATTTAATATTAAGCGACAGTTTCGCCGTGCTATGCTGCCGGCTTCGTCGGGTTTTTAAGAACAACAATGGTCTTTTTTTCAAAAAGTAAATAAAAAATTCCAGCAATTGATGATTTTGAGAAGTAAGAAACTTAATTTCGAATAAGTCGCTTCCAGGTACAAGGGAATTTATAACTATCCTCTCTATTGATGTTATTTGGTATTTTTTCTATTTCAATCGTCTCCCTTATGAGCCGTGGAAAGTAACTGCTTTCTTTGTGTTGTTCTCTTGCCGTCTCGATGTCAATGGCGTGACCTTCCTCTA
Organism: Pyrrhosoma nymphula; assembly: GCA_963573305.1. NCBI lineage: Eukaryota > Metazoa > Arthropoda > Insecta > Odonata > Coenagrionidae > Pyrrhosoma > Pyrrhosoma nymphula. The sequence goes on along the minus strand of OY754333.1, from coordinate 1,440,183 downwards.
ACGTAGTGTGCTCAGCGTATTGAAATAGAAAAAAGACCAAATAACATCAATAGAGAGGATAGTTATAAACTCCCTTATACCTGGGAGAGACTTATTTGAAACTAAGTTTTTTACTTCTCAAAATCATTAACTGCTGGAATTGTTTATTTACTTTTTGAAAAAAAGACCATTGTTGTTCTTAAAAACCCGACGAAGCCGGCAGCATAGCACGGCGACGGCCCCGGTGGCGGCGGGCTAAAATCCTCGCCTGCTTATCCGAGGGTTGCGGGTTCGAGTCCCGCCTGGGTCGGTTTTTTGCTTGCCCAGGGCGTGGGTGTTATTGTCAAGTTGTGGTGGTTTGGCCCCCCTGCGAAACCTGATGGCAAACCAATCTCGGGAGTGCAGGGGAATTCGGACCACCAGTATCGTCCGATAGAGCAAAACAAAAAAATATACTTGAAAACGTTCGCAAGATGGCTTGCAATCGCGTGAGAAGACCGATAGGTCTTGAAGAAAAACTTTGTCTTACGTCGAGGTAAGGGAAACTCCTAAAGGAGTACATGAGTAAAATAATTTACAGCGTTTTTAAAGCACTCTTTGCCGAAATACCCTGAGTAAGTGATGCGTGATCGTACGTATTCTGAAAAATTCTGTAATTAATATTCACTGATTATTCGACTAAGAAAAGTAAAAGGAATTGTTTACAAGTTGAAGCAGGTATTTGAATCTGCGCTAAATGTCGAAAGTTGAGAACATGAAGGGGCAATGACTCTTTCCTGCAATGCCCTAAGTTCAATTCCGGATACAATGTTACACACGTGTGTAACATTGTGTGAACTAAGAATAAGGTACCTTATTCTTAGTTCTCACGACGAGGTGAAGTGGGAAAGTCATTACGGTACTGACCATCCATGCTTTAAAAGAAAAGTCTGGATTGTGTGTTTATTATTAGCATTCCCAGTGGGGAGAGACCATGCAGAAGACATTCATGAACTAATTCAAAAGTAGTCCACCACTGAATTATCCTGAGTATACAACCATAGAACGTTCATTGAATTTTCAAGTGTGAACTATTCATTTGAGACTTCATTAAATGTTCAAATATGAACTATTCATTTGAGAATGTTCATAGATCGTTCATTTCCAGTCCACGAAGTGTTATTCAAATATGCTTCTTGGTTGAACATTTAAAGAACATCTTTAAACCTTTCAAAAAAACCATGTCAAGTTCAAAATCTTGTTAATTCACAGTAATATTGCATTGATATTCGTACTATGTGGCATTATAGGTTTCAATTAATTAATGCCAAATAACAGTTATCGAGATGTGATGGTATTTCCTCAAACTATGAAGGAATTGCCGTTTAATAATTATAGTTCTCGAAGTTACATTTATCCACGGAAATGACTAGGTATATACAACTATAGATAGGTAGATATCTGCAGTCCAAGGAGCCTTAAAAAGCTGGAGGGACAAAAAACCGACCCAGGTCGGGCGACACAGCTTAGATATCTGTACGTCGATACTTCAACATCGGTTGCAAGAAAATGCGCGCAGAGACGTAGGGTGCCTAATAATGCGACATAGGTGCATTGCCGTTAGGAAGATACAAGAAGGTATAAAATTATACTAAAATGACGTACCGTAATTGCACATGCATAGTAATTAATTGCGAAGTATATTTTTTTTATTGAGAGAGCAGGGAAGTCAGTGGAGAGGTAATACGATATTAATCGAGAATCATTCCACAAGAACTATTTGTTTAAACATTCCTTCATGGTTCATATGTTATAATTAAAAAAAACAGTTAAGCCGCAATTCATCTACGTTGAACATTCTTTGAACATTCTATGAAATATTGCAATGAATGTCCTTTGCACTATCTGTGAGTGCCAATTGAACATTCATTGAATGTCCTCCTTGAATGATCTTTGAACGTTTAAATAGTCTTCACTGAACGTTCTTTGAACATCTTTTGGACAATTAATTCCCCACTGGGTTTCTATCACGAATGAGATTTTTCGGTGTTTTCGACCTATCTTCCCGTCCCTTTATTTTAAATTTCTTGTAATACTTAATCTTTCACTGACTTCTTATTCCACTTTCGTGCATGATTCGATGAAGAATATAGGGGCGGAGATGGTTCGTCATTTGTCCCCAAAACTTTTTCATCTTCTTCCTTCTCACTATCACCACATGATTCCATCTCTTTTTATTTTTATCCCGGCGAGGAATCGGGGCGATCGTCACTGTCTTGGTGTTCTAATAATTCTACGCTTCGACGTCGAAGCTTCAGAAACAAATTAGTTGGTGGCATTACGCAGGTATATTTCTATCGCACACCACAGGTGTGTACATTTGGGATGAGCCAGGAATATTCCTGGAATATCCCTGGAATACTTCTAGAATTTCCCCCGGGCATATTACTATCACGTCCCACAGGGGCGGACGTTTGGGATGATCCAGGAATATTCTCAGCAAGACCCTAAGAACATTCCTTGAATACACCTAGAATATTCTTTTAATACCCCTAGGATATATCCCAGGCCTATTCCCAGAAATATTTCTATCGCATACCACAGGTGTGTACATTTGGGATGAGCCAGGGATATTCCTGGAATATCCCTGGAATATTTCTTGAATTTCCCCCGGGTATATTAATATCTCGTCCCACAGTGGCGGACGTTTGGGATGAGCCAGGAATATTCTCAGCAAGACCCTAAGAATATTCCTTGAATACCCCTAGAATATTCCTTGAATACCCATAGAATATCCCAGGTATATCCCCAGGTATATTTCTATCATGTCCCACAGAGGTGGGTGAGCTAGGGATATTCTATGGGATATCCTGAGAATATTGAGAATATTCCTGGGATATCCTAATATCCCTGAGGGAATATTCTGAGAATATACCTCTACTGTGTGGGGTAAAGGTAGTTGCGAGCGAACCCTAGGCAGTGCGTAGTAGGCACCTGCGATTCAGGGAAACTTGCATGTGTGTAAAGTTGATTGCAAGGCATCAGTGGCGTTTTCCAGGTTTTGGGTCGAGGTAGGGTGGGGGGCAGAAAACATTTAGGGGGGACGGAAAATTTTTAGGGGGCGCCTACTCATAAATTAACGAGTTTGCTAAATTTAACAAATTTTGGTGATGCAACAGGCGGATGGGTTTGTGCAAAATATGACAATTGACTACGTATTATACACATTTATCATATATATTATTACAGAAAGGTCTTTTTCTGTCATTCCGTATATGCTCCGTTAATACTGCACCTCCAGTGATAAATGAGGTATCATTTTAAACGTTCAATCACCGGCTTCTGACTAAAAATACAACCTCAATCTCAAAATTCACTATTTACCCATTAATTTGAAAAGTTTAGATTTTTCCATGTCGATTCCATCGTTACCAAATTTTCGATGCGACAGTTGTATGTAGCATTTTCTAGAGTTCGCACTAACCGTGATATTTATGTTTGTGTTAAAGAAACTCACAACCAAAAAGTTACAGACGACAACATTGTTACTTCTAATATTGTCTTTAAAGAAGTTTTGTAAATTGCGTGCCATTATTCAGTAACAGACGTCATGATTGTTCCTACTGGTACCAAACTCTCTTGCCTGTCTTGTATTCATATGTTTTGTATATTTTTGCAAGAAAACAAGTATAAAGAAAGTACTTTATGATACACCTTCTTCTCTATTTAAAACCCAATTACACCGTTTCCTTAACATACTTATTCCCTGATAGCGTGAAAGTGCGAAATTTTCGCACGGGTTACCTAGTTTATACTTATTTGGGTGATTCTCTGAAAATGGGGTACTTTCATGAAACTGTGGAATATCTCCTTAACTACTAGTTTAAAAATTAAAAACAAAATTGTATAAAGTTAAATGAAATGAAAGTAACATTGCCTTAAACAGTTAAAGAAACAAATAAATTTGAGTATACTGAAAATAATGTCTCAAAGGGTTCGAAAGTCCACTCCGAGGCCTGCAACTAGCACGGTCTCACTTATAAATGGCGTTATTTATAAGAGAAAAAATAAAATAAAATGTCTTCATGTAGGATTAATTAATTTACAAAACCTTCCTGATTAATGCTCCTGGTTTTTATTTTGACATATATTCTTAACTTAAGAATTATTTTGAACCAAAGTTTGCAATCACGATTAAGCATCCACTCAGAAGCCAAAGAGAAATAGTGAAAAATCTCAAAAGTTGGTATAACTGCTAAGTTCCTACTGGTAGGCCTAAAGAAAGTCAGCCATCTTTCTTGCAACTGAATGAGTGACATGCAGATTCAGCTACCATCAGTGAAAGAATAACCTACAACAACTCTGAATTGAGGTTAATATGTTTATTGGTTGTATACTCCGTGGCTTCTGTAAAATCTAAAATATGTTACTGCATGTGTTGCATTTTTGATATGAGGTGGTATTCAAGGAAAATGAGTCAATTGCATAAGATGTACCCCATTACCTCAAAATCATTGTCTTGGCCCGGCTGAAGGTGTGATTTGTGTACTCCGAAGCCGTCCACTCCGAAGCCAAAATTGGCTTCGGAGTAGATGCCAAGAGCTACGGAGTGGACTCCAATGATTGATTTTCCTGTTATGGGTTGAAAAAGTATGAACAATTTTCAAATATAATTTACTGGGCTACTATTTTCCCATTTTTAACTAATTTTACACAAAATTAATTTTTTTTAATTTAATTTATTTTATTTTATTTTTTTTTAATTGAAGAGACACATGCATTTTAGTGGGCAGATTTCGTGTGCAATTACTTTTAAAGTATAAATATATCCGATTGTCAACATTGAAGCTACTGAAATAGCTCAAACTCTTAAAAATTAAAATATGCCCACTCTGAGGTCACCTCCGGTCCACTGCGATGACAGCAAAAACTAAATTTCCTAAAATACTGGAAAATAATCACTTTTGATCTCTGCTGCAGTCTGGTACATATTATAACTAATATATGGGCCCTGATAAATATATTCTTATTTTAATTTGAATTTTTATATTTTTAAAAATATCCAACTTCAAAAGTACCCCGTTTTCAGAGAATCACCCATTTGGGAATCAAGAGCGGAATATACACAGACTTAAGGGCGCCAGATCACGGGGGTTCACAATTTGACATTTTCAAAACTTAAACAATTGGCTGAATTTATTTGTTTTTTGTCATCCCAAAGTGTCGTATAACATCCTAAATATGTTTTTAAGTGGTTATGTTAATATAACTTTGACCTCTACCAGGACAACTCAGCTTAAGTTTACTTTTGGTGAGTTAAATAAAATTATTAAGAATGATTTCCAATTTTACGCAAAAAATTGAATTTGTTAAGCCGATTGCGCAGTCTAACGGTATTATCCTTCGGGCCTAATATTCATTATAGACCTAAAATTAAACTTTTAGGACATATACATTTTTGATCGGATAAAATTAAATATATTAAAAAAAAATACGACAAAATTCAATGTTTTCACAAAAAAAATATTTTTTAAATCGATTGTGCAGTCTAAAGATATTATTTATCCTGCCTAATATTTTACGCTGTTCATTCTAGATCTACTACACAACTAGACATACATGTTTTTGATACGATTAAGTTGATTTTGTTCGGCCCATCCTACTCAAGGCTCTACTACGACTCTTTCGTGTATATGCCATTCTCGGAATGATCTTATTTTTCCATGGTGGTTCCATCTGGAGAGCGCAGATGAGAGCTTATTTTTCACTAATTTTTAAAAATGTTAAATGTGTTAAAAATTAGTGAAAAATAGGGCATTTTAATTGTTTAATAAACAGCAATAAAAACTATCAATATAATTAAGATTTTCACTATAATGGATTCTGAAAATATTCATTTTTATTATGGTATGCTTTAAATTTAGGCATCTTCAAACGAAATGCAACTGTAGCAAAATACTTCGTCAATTTTCTCAAAAAAAAGGGGAAATTTTTTTGTGATCAATTTATATTAACTGTACAGACGTGTCCTGATCTAAAAAAATACTTAAAAATAAAATTCTTTCAGTAATTTGTTCAATGATTATTCTATAGTAAAAACATATCATGGGTTTTTCCAAAATTAAAAGTGAAAAAAATCATTTTTGGTCATCTTTTTTCGATTTTAGCCCACTGTGGAGCGTATAGTTGGAGAATATCCCTTCATGCGAGCAATCCGAAGAATGTTTGAGCGTTCTTAGTGACTAAACGGTCCAGAAAGAGTGCCCGTTGCCCAACCTTACTGGTAACCGTACTTCCGTCGTAATCATATCTATCTCCGAAGGGTTCCGGAAACCATCGCCGCTCATCCCATGCCAGCAGCGGGCTATAAATCTGTGCCTTTGAGTGCCTCCTTGTCACTGCTGCCAAATAGTGCGCACCCTTTTGCTACGGGATTGCCTTCCTTTGCCTTTGTAAAAGGGGGAAGACAATCCCGCGTGACAGAACTGTAAATATGGCCCCAGTTCGTACCGTAGTACGGAGTCTTCCCATGAATTCAAAAAGGCGTAGAGAATCGAAATAAGACACGGTCGACCCGTCCTCGTCGAGTTTTCGTTTTGAGCGGCAGGGGTCGACTACTCTCGCTGGTCGCAGGGCAAGAAGGGTGAACGTCCCCCGAAGGCCAACAACACTTGATCCGCACGCGCTATTATAGCTACTCTAATCCAATCCTGCGGCCGTTTCGCCTCAGATTTCAATGCTGCCGAGACGAAACATGATGACGTAAATTTTGAATTTTCCAATCTTTGCGATTGCACTAATGATATGGTACCCAGTCACGAGCACGGGTGCGAAGATATAAAAAACCAAAGATGGTGAAATTTGCCATTTATTAAGATGTCTAGGCTAACACTCCTGGCCAGAAATTTAGAGATTCGGGTTCGAATCCCGGTCAAGTCAAATGTTTTCGTTCATGAAGAATTTCACCATCTTTGGCGTGTACCAATTTTTATTCAAATTTTCCCAACGCCAATCCCAAAAACTTCCACGCTTAAGATATTATTGGAGGTGATCAACTGAACTTGGGTAGATCTAAATAAAGAAAATGTTACCTTAATACACATCTATCGTTATTAGTCACAGATCCCTATCTCTTAACACGATTTCTATCTTCAGCTCCCGGCATGCACCCTGCCCTTCATCAGGCCCCGTCCATAAAGACCTTGTTACCCTTCCCCACCATAGTTGGGAAAGTTACCAACAAAAATTAAGTGATTTAAGTTAAAGTTAATCACTGCAAAAAGTAACTAGCGTCTTTTAGATGCGACACAAAAGCTGAGAGCCCAACACCTGATAGCATTATTTTATATTCATATAAAGTAACAAGGCATGCATAGGACAAACGTGAAAATCTACATTAGATGTTTCAATGAAACATTGTCTTCTATGAAACAATGAAATATCGTTTCGTAGGCCGCATTAGTCGCTCCAACGCACATACTTGAATCCTGGCCGGCCGAGCCCAAGGCTCGCCTATAAAAACCGGACAGTTTTGTTTACAGAATAGGAGCCAGAGATTTACTTCGATCTAAAGACGGCTGATAAGGTGGAGCTTGGAGTGGAGTGTACTGCTGGATAGGATTTGGAAATGGAAACGCAGATCAAATATTCCTAATTGGTCATTATGGGAATCAAATTGCTGGTTCAAATTTGCCATGTTAATGGACAGATGCTAAGGGTTCTTTTCTATCACGAGGGCTGACACGAATTTTAACTCTCTTTCCTTCTGCGACTGAGTTCGTCGTCCTGAAGATTTTTGCAATAACCGCCACTCCTGGTAGAGACTTTCCAACTTTCCGATGCTGAGCTGAAATTTCCGCGTTGGTATCCGCGCTTTCTCCCAAAAAAATCTTCCACTTCTTTCAATGCCAGACTAGCTCTAGATCGCAAATTTAAATTTACTTTACGAATGTTATAGAAAGAACCCTTAGCATCTGTCCATTACATGGCAACTTTGAACCAACAATTTGATTCCCATAATGACCAATTAGGAATATTTGATCTGCGTTTCTAGTTTCCAAATCCTATCCAGCAGTACACTCCACTCCAAGCTCCACCTTATCAGCCGTCTTTAGATCGAAGTAAACCTCTGGCTCCTATTCTGTAAACAAAACTGTCCGGTTTTTATTGGCGAGCCTTAGGCTCGGCCGGCCAGGATTCAAGTATGTGCGTTGGAGCGACTAATGCGGTCTACGAAACGATATTTCATTGTTTCATAGAAGACAATGTTTCATTGAAACATCTCCTTATGTAGATTTTCACGTTTGTCCTATGCATGCCTTGTTACTTTATATGAATATAAAACAATGCAATCAAGTGTTGGGCCCTCAGCTTTTGTGTCGCATCTAAAAGACAAATATAACCCACACTTCCTCTGCATCAGTTAAAATATGAAGTTTAGTGTAGGTATACTACTGGGTATATTATTGTGGTCAGAAAACAGCATTCACATTGAATTTTAAAAAACTGTGCATTGTTTAATTTAATTAGATTAATAAATTAAAACTGTGTTAAGAAAATACCGCATAACAATACATTTCGCCGAAAGAATAGGACTAACGCGGAAAGAAGCGGCGGACTTGGGAGCTTGGAGCATTGGCGCGAGGAAGCGCCACTTGGGGTAGCACGCGCTCACTCTTGGGGCCGTATCTCGGGAACCACCGGTCACAATTGGAAAACATTTTAGGTGCAGCATGTCAAATGTCCAATGAGTCGTTGGTTATCAGAGAAAATCAGTTGAAAAATATCAGCGCCTTCTTATCGCCATTCATGTCCGAAAAATAGCCAAAAATGCCAAAATTTCACAACTTTGAGTTCGATGCTGCACGTCTTCCCGGTATCCAATTGCAATAATATTTTACAGGATGTGTTGTTACACCAATTGGCATACATTGAGGGAGTGTCCTGAAATAAAATCTTAAAATAAGGACCACCCTAATGTCTCAATGGAAATAGAACCTGTTCTAATTTCGTTGAGCCAAACGAACAATCTCACGTACATTCGTTTGTACAAAATCTTTCATCGTGTAATAAGGCCTTTAGCAGGGCCGCCCAGAGACATTTGGGGGCCAGGGGCAATATTCTCTTTGGTGCCCTTCCCTCCGACACCTTAAAGAAAGTTGAGCAGTTCTTTCCAACCCTTCCCCTCCCCCACGAGAATAAAGGAAGGAAGCGAAGACACAAAGTGAACATACTGAAGAGTTTATTACCTAAACGTTTGTGACAGAACTACTATTACTCAACTTATTACAGTGATAAGTAAAAAAATGCATGAGTTTAAAAACCAAAACAATCAACTTAGGCTATGTAGATTTTTTTCTGCCTTCGCTTTGGCAAAATCGTCTATTATTTCACTGACATTTATGATTTTAACTAATTCATGCTTAGTACTAAGCATCATTAGGTGATTAAGTCTGTCCTCACTTATCGTTGACCTCAGACTATTTTTTTTCAGGGACATTTTGTTGAAGGCTCTCATTCTCCTGCTGCCACCTACACTGGAAGTTGTACAACTAATAGTCCTAAGCTAATGCCGATCTGAGGCAGAAGGTTTTCATAGCCTTTTTTATGAATCGCATTCAATAAATTTACAGATGGGTTAAGGTTCTTGTTTTCATCGACACATATTATTGCCTCCTTAATAAGTTTATATTGTATTCTTAACTCATAAGCCATGTAAGTTTTTATCAAATGAATTGGGTACACGCTGACAAGATCTTCTGCTCTTGCATCGATGAAAGCTTCACTTGATTTTAAATAACTTTCCGAAGGACAAATTATAGGAGAGAACGCTTTTGATAATTTTATCCAGCCTGTCTGCCAATGACCTAATTTCCAAGTACCACAAGTCGTAAGACCGCTTTACACGATGAAAGATTTTGTACAAACTAATGTAGTACGTGAGATTGTACGTTTGTCTCAACGAAATTAGAACAGGTTCTATTTTCCGTGCAGGCATTGAGACATTCGCACAAGCGTTCATACAATTTGCCGCTTTACACGATACATTTTGCCTCATGCAAGAGTTCACGGAAGAGTTTGTACAAACAAATGTACCGTGTAAAACGGCCTTTAGAGAGGGTAAGAATACTTGCACTTTGAAGCGTAATTACTTAGATTCTCTTCTGAATCATCAAAGAATGGTTTCCTTTTTGTAGATTCTGCATTTTTTAATTCTGTTGTTACACCAAAGTGTGTAGCAACTAGTTTAGCTTCATCTATTAGAGCATCCCAACTACGTCTAATGGTTTCAATGTCTGTCAGTAAACTTTTCATTACAGTTTTAGCGTCTTTGAGAGGAAGTTTTGGAATTTGTCAAATTTTATTTCTTTCATCTTCTGTCTGCAGAATCTTGAACCGAAATGCTATGCATGGCATCCAAAATCTCAGAGTATCTTCTGACATAAGACAGCATCAACTCTAGCGCTCCGTCTTGTACTCGATATTGAGTGAAGAGAAATATCCGCGGTAGACTGCAAAATCATCCACATACTTGGACTTAATGCAAAACGTTTGTAAAGCTTCTTGACGTTTCCAAAATATGATTTTACTCCTGCGTTAGCCTCCATAGCATGAGTGCACCCACACAGTGTGTGCACCACAGGGAGAAAAAGATGCTTGGGGGTTTTTTATCTAGATTTCCTATTCTTTACTCCCATAAATCTCCCTGGCACATTTGAAGCGTTGTCGTAGGCTTGGTCTCTGCGTAGCTGAAGGTCCAGTCCACAGTTTTGAAAAAAACTTTCTTTATATGCTCAGCTATTGCCTCACCAGTCTTCTGGCCAAAGTCAGAAAGCTCAACGAACCGTTCAAAAACATCCCATGAGCCATTATTTTGAAGGATTTATCTTATTACGAAGACTATAGTTACTCCTTGTGATAAGGCGACCCATCAACTATAATGCTATATTAAAGGTATTTTTTATTTCTTTTAATATAAAACTTTCACTTTATTACCACACGCGTTCAAAAATTCGTTTTTTGAGTCCTCCACAATAGATAGTGTGCTTGCATTATTTTTCTGGAGTCGTTAACTCTTGACCTGTTTTTAGATTATTCCTAATGCTTGGATTGTTTCGTCCTATCAATTTCATCGTGGAAAAGAAATGTCCACAATCGTCTTTCTCTCCTGTAGAATTTCTACCTCAACAAGGAAGATTTCTTTCTGCTAGTAATAACACAATGTCTGTGACAACTGTTGACATTCTTCTCTATTTCACCTCTTCTGCTGCGATACATTACGACAAAGCTTCATCAATTGCAGATTTTCCACCTTTTAGAACGTTGAGAAATTCTTACCATTTTACATAGTTATTAATGTGGTTTGCATTTGATTCAAGATTTTTAACGTTGTCATATATATTTTGCCAGTAGTAATATAATCCGTGCTGCACAAATTTGAAACCTTGAACAGTGCTAAGCGCTTATGGTGCCAGGATGGTTAGGAGGGGGAGCGGATTAGTTAGTGACGTCAAGTTTGGAAATGCAGACGACTTTCCGTATATGATCGTGGTGTTTTTTATCACGCACCTGAATAGTTGCACAAGTGGAATCTTTTTTAATGATTTTTTTTTCTTCTAGGGGGGGCCCCTATTAGAAAAAAATATAAATGAATAAATAAAAACAGGCTGGGGCTTTTTGCCCCAGTTGCCCTTGCCAAAGCCTGTGGGCGGCCCTGATTGCCATACGAAGTAATTTATTTATTTATCTAATTGCTCACATGCAGCATTTCTGCCAATTTAAAGTGATACAGTAACAGACTTTAAATAAAAACAATAACAATCAATGAAAACAATTGGTATGCGGTGAAAATAATAAAAAATACAAATAAAACGTAGGTAGGAAGGGAGGTAAATGGGAGGGGTATTATTTATTCATGGGAAAATTGGACATGGCGATATTGATAAATGAGTCTGAAGAGAGAAAAAACGGATCCATATTATTAGGCAAAGAATTCAGTATAGGGAGGAGAGGCGGTAGTGAAGTGAGCGCTTGACAAGGGTTAGTCTGGGGATAGGCATATGGAGTAAGGAACGCGTAGGCGTGGATCGACAAGGAACTCTGTGAAGTTAATGGAGGAAAGCAATTCAGGACAATCAATGAATGAGTTTAGAATATTGTAAATAAATTTTAAATCGGTTTTAATTCTTTGATGGGAGAGATCAGGGATTGACAGAGAAGATAGGATTGAACAATTAGGCATGTTGCGGCAGTCTGCAACCCTGTGTTTTACAATTCTGGCGAAGAAGCTAGTGATACTGTTAAGACAGGCGAGATTAGTTGGAGCTGCGACGGACCATATAGGAGAGCAATATCCAGTGATTGGAAGGACAAATGCTGTGAAGTATGATTTCAGAGCTTGGGGATCAGTTATTTCCGTGTAGTGGTAGAGGAGGCCTAATAGAGACACGGCTTTGCTCTTGACTGAATTCATGAGTGTTGAAAAATGAGTTGAGATCACAGCCTGGGGGATCTCAACTCGACATCCACGCTGCAAAAGACATCCACGGCGCTCATTGAGCCATCTCTGCTCTGCTGCCACCCCTGAGTGGAAGGTGGCTCCTTGCGGTGGCAGCCGAAACCAGAGGAAGCGAGGTCATTCACCCCAGACGATGCCTGTGGGATTGGGCGGCCTTAAAGGAGAGACACGTGACTTGTAAAAGTGTCTCGGGCCTAACCTACCTTCAGGACAACACTCACCCTCTTTAAGGACAAACCCCCACCTCCCCGCTCCCCCTCGCCTCCCATTCCCCCTGGGGAGACGTTGTTGAGCCGTTGGACCGTTAGCTTGGAGGAATTCCTTCCTTCGGTTGAACCACAAAGGACGGGGACGACCTCTCTCTCACGCACCCGCTCTTCCCCCTGCATCCAACGTCCACTCCCGCTTATCCTAAACACCCACACTCCATCTGCGATAGCTTTTATTCATCACATACAGGGCCGGATTTAAAATTGATAATGCCCTAAGCTATTTGAGATACCCTTTATAAGTCCAGATATTCTATGTCAGAGCCAAATATGATTTTCGTATACCTAGAGGGTTAAACTGAAATATAATTAAGAAGTATATAGATAGTGAAATAATAAATCTTTAACTTCAAATAATTTTTATTCATAGCAAACTTAAAAATGCATACTCAGGTAAAAAGAAACAAAAGTTCTTCTAAAAGGCACAATTTACAAAAGGCTTATAAATATAATCTCTTGAGACATGTTATAAGGATTAAGGAATTATATCAAAATAAAACATTGTCTTTCTTGCCTATGCCAGAGCAAAGTCACTGATGACATCATCAAATGATAAACTGCGTAGTTTGTCACTTTCTATGCGCATGAGACTGAGGGAACATAAATTATCTTGAGTCATTGTTGTTTTAAATTCATTTGTTATCCTCATTGGGACAATTAATGATGCAGTATATTTAAGTATGTATAAATGACGATTGCTCACTCGTACAATTTTTTTGGGGGCCCTAAGCTATAGCTTGTGTAGCTTGTACGTAAATCCTGCACTGATCACATACATGTACATCTACAAAATACCCTGCAAGCCACCTCAAGGGTGTGTGGCAAGGGGTGAGTAGTCACCAGCATGCATTACACTATACCCTAAAGTTAGTGTAACTACCTGCACTTAATTAAAATGAGCAATTTCCACAAGTAAAACATATATTGCACGACCGGTTTTGCTTTTTACGGCATCTTCAGGTCGTGCAATAAATGTTATACCTGTGGAAATTCCTCATCATCATATATATTATTAGGTACAGAAAGGTCTTTTTCTGTCATTCCGTATATGCTCCGTTAATACTGCACCTCCAGTGATAAATGAGGTATCATTTTAAACGTTCAATCACCGGCTTCTGACTAAAAATACAACCTCAATCTCAAAATTCACTATTTACCCATTAATTTGAAAAGTTTAGATTTTTCCATGTCGATTCCATCGTTACCAAATTTTCGATGCGACAGTTGTATGTAGCATTTTCTAGAGTTCGCACTTTCCGTGATATTTATGTTTGTGTTAAAGAAACTCACAACCAAAAAGTTACAGACGACAACATTGTTACTTCTAATATTGTCTTTAAAGAAGTTTTGTAAATTACGTGCCATTATTCAGTAACAGACGTCATGATTGTTCCTACTGGTACCAAACTCTCTTGCTTGTATTGTATTCATATGTTTTGTATATTTTTGCAAGAAAACAAGTATAAAGAAAGTACTTTATGATACACCTTCTTCTCTATTTAAAACCCAATTACACCGTTTCCTTAACATACTTATTCCCTGATAGCGTGAAAGTGCGAAATTTTCGCACGGGTTACCTAGTTTTCATTAATTGCAGTGATGTTCCGTTTCCAATCCATCACGCCTGATACTTCAGATTATGTTGGTGTAACTACGACGAAATATGCATTAGCAAAACTCGCTAATGCTTGTCTCACGAGCATGCACTACTACTCTACAGATATACTCTGCACTGTTGGCTAACCTGACACGCGCGTCAGAGGTGACGCGCCAAGACATTTTAGGAATCACGCAAACAAATTCATCCCGCTGATTAAATAAATAATTTTAGCTTTTGTTTATTGTTGAGATTTAAACATCTTGAATTCGCAATGCATACTTTATAGTCATCGCTAGTTGACAGTTGAGATAACGTTTGTTACGTCTGTTCCAAACGACCTTTTTGACGATCCGTATATCGCGTATTGCGTAAAAAAAGTCACTAATATAAATAATCATGTATTTGTTTTTTTTTAATAATTAATAAATAATTCAAAACCGATGTTCTTTTAATATTTACTTGAGTGCAAATATCTCAAAATATTTGATCTTCCTTCATGTGACATGGCGCCCGACTGAAGCATGATTTTTTCAGAATTTGGACACACCGAGCTAAAAAGTTTCGCCATCACTGACATGCTACGTAATAAATCCCAGGGGTCCCATCAATTGTCCTGACTCAACCAATAAGCAATGACCTCGACTGGTGCGCTTGCGCAGGGGCATTCTATCGTGTTGTGGTTTTTGCAGACCGATTTGGCCTTCTTTTTCCTCGAAATCTATTGGACATCTTTCTTCTTCTTTGACTAAAAGCTTCGCCTTGTCGCTGCAACCAAATGCTCCTGTTTTATGCAGATCTCTTGAACTGCCGATAGTTTTCAATCCCCATCAGTTCTTTTAACCTGTTCAGATCATACTGTATCCTTGGTCTTCCTCTTCCTTTCTTCCCGATCACCTTCCCCTCCATCACATTAACGAAAGATCTATTATGTCTCATGAGATGTCATGAAAATTTTATGTTACTTTTTTCCATGGTGTTGAGTAAGGTTCTCTTTTCATTTATTTCCTTCAAAACTTCTTCATTACTTTTTCTCGTCTTCCAGCTTATCTTAAGCATCCTTCTCCAAATCCACATCTCCGCTGCTTCCAATGGAGTGTTTGCATAAATGGGGGATTGCTATGAAATCCATTCTATATCGTAAATTGTGTTTCCATAATAATATATATAAATTACCAGCTCTAAATTTTGCCTAGTTTGTTTAATAATCACGATTTATTGAGCATTGTTTTCGCAACGATATATTTACGCCCAGCCATTGGCTCGTTGCGTAGTGACGTAATCCCCCTTGCAGCAGACGGGTGAGACTGTGTTATAGCGTGTTGAGGATGTATGAAGTGGAAATATACGAATTATTCCGACTTTACTGATTCAAAATAGGGAATCATTACGTTTGTAAAGTTAACAGGTATAATCGAGGCTTGATCCAACTATAAACTATGGTTGTTGCATCAACTATCGATTAATGACTTGGCGGAATGCGGATAATTTTGGGTGAATAGTAAAGAGGGGAATTGTTATTCAGTAATTCATTAGAATTTTCTACCAATATAGTAAAAGTTAGAAAAAATTACCAAGGTTTTAAAAGGCGTAACTGTAAAAGTATATTGTTTCTTATGTTATTCTTAATTTAATCGACGGCATGTGTACATCTTGTGCCAGGGTAAGGGAAACAGTTTGATGTTTATTATTTTGACATGCGAATTTGTACTCCATGCAGGTAATCTTTAACTGCAAACTACATATATTATTGTTACTCATAATTATTCAATTCAATCACCAAATATCCAATGCCGATCGCTTTTGTAGCAGTTATAAATTTCCTCGTAGGCCAGTATTAACTTTTATAATGGGGTATATTTTCAGCGGTAAATTCATCGCCTAGCAGGTCGGAAGTTCTAAGGTTATCGTCTCTAACCTTGAAAAAATTTATTCCAATTTTATATGAACATTGTGGTGCTCGACAACATGATCGTGTATTGAGTACTATATAAGTAGTAACCCTCTTCATTTTATAATATCAATCTTGATTATTTGAAACTTTTTTACAATCGATACGTGTATTCACGAAAATATCAGTCTCGTTCATCACCACGCTAATCTCAATGGGTGTTTTCTCTTGCTGTCAATGTTTCTCCAAAATTATTATTGATAGTTGTTGAAAATGCTTACTAATCTGAATTCATTAAACTAAAAATCTGGAAAAATAAGAAATTTTTACCTCAAATCTTGGTTATCTGGGTATTCAGCTGGTATTAACAGATAGCGAAGCAAAACCCAATCTACGAATATGCTCTTAGTTTATAATATTGCGTGCGTCTTAAATGGTGTTGACTACCGGGTGCTTTACTATAATGTACTATTTTTGTGTGCATGATGGCACAGTCTAAACTTACTGCGCAAAACTTGACAGTGGCAGGCTTCACTTCGAAAAGTTATTTTTGTTTGTATTCATGATTAAGTAAAATACTAAGTACCTACAAATTTTGTAGAAAAGTATAAAGTATCTTACTTAATCATAAATGGAAATATACTGAATTTAGTATAGATTGTGCACACGGGTTTTTAGCTGTCTAAAATGTTGCGTCTGACGGTTTGGTGGCCGAAAAATATTGCCATCACTGAAATGAAAAAACATTTGGAAAATATTTTAAACATATGAAAACATGGATGAAATTATTTTATAATTCCCGTATTTTAAACAATGATATGAGTTTCTAGATACGGCAACCCCGAGTTGATCATGTATGAGTAAATGAGTTTAGCGTACGTGAGTCTAAGTAGTCAAAATATCGGTTATGGTGATGGAGATGCGGTCAAGTCATCGCCTAGCAGTTCGGAGATCACGAGAGATCCGAGGGGGTACTTTTTCTTACTTTTCAGTTTGTATAACTATCCATAGATTTTTACGCGCCAATGTCCTGTGTGCTGTGCTCTTTTTGTTTTGTTGTTTTTTACAGGATTGATGAAATTGCATGATTGTATAAGTGCTTCGCAGGCATAACAAAAAAAATAATAGCACAGTCTAATAGGCATAAATCGCTTACATTATCGTTCAATTCATTAAACTCTGGTCCTTCTTTATCGTATTAATTATGCCATGGGTTTAATTTGGTACCTGCATGGTGTACTTCGGCACCCCATAGCCTATTGCGCAAAATATTCACCGTTCAAGGCGGAAAAGAACCAGAACGAATGTAAACAAACCCGGTAGCGACTGCCGAGTCAGGGGGATGACGTCACAGCAGTCGCAATATGGCCGCGGTCTGTTTGTGCGCAAGGCTAAAATTGTGATTTTAAATCTCTTATTATTTAAAAAGTAGGCAATGTGCAACAGCTAAATTTTGGATTTAGGGTTTTTATGTTCAAAGTTAACATTTGCCGTTGTTTCCTAAATTTGTGCGAATACTCCATTGCTCTTTTTCCCGTTTCCGGAGGGTCCAACTATCGCTTCCGTAGAGCAGCGTGCTCCAAATGAATGTTTTTGCAAACTTTTATCGAGTTTCGATATTCATATGCTTGTCTGTTACAAGGTTTCTCTTATTATTGGTCATCGGTTTGGAATTATGATCTTTGTTGCTTAGGTGCATACATTTGTTACCGCTAATCGCGCGCCCTTGCGAGTTGCCACTGCGAAGGGTGTTAATGGGCTTTTGGCAATTTTTTTAAGTTTTTTTCTGTATGAGCAATACAGCAAGTGCTTATGCGAATATTGAGGACATGTTACAAACATTAATTTCAGGTGGAAACTTTTACAGCACCACAGGAAAAATTCAAATATACACGACCCAGGTTTTAATGCTTAAGCATCATATTCTGGTGATTGAAATAATCGTGCAACAAGTCTTTATTTCCGTTAACACAGTAGAAGGAAGGGGGAAGCGGGTTGGGGGAGGGGAAGAATCACTATCACAGCCTTAGAAGCTACTCACTACTTACATTGCATATTGCACTTCACAAAACAAAGAACAGCACTTCAATTAGTTTTATTACACTTCATTTTCACAAACATGGGAAATGGGGCCATGTGTACTGAGGGAGGAGAACACGGAGTAGTAGCACTGAACACAGTAAGAGCAGCACCAGGGGACAACTTTGGGCCTTCTAACTGGTAACTTTGCACTTCACCGCTCTTATCCGTGAAAGTTGAACAGTGGAGGATATCCCGCTCAGCAAAATGCTTGATGCAAACTACTGCGTTTGAAGAAGGATTCCAGTCCTTCCTAGGAATATTCTTCAGCCACTGCTTTCTAATGCGTTTGTCTTTGGGGAATCGGAACACAGTCACATACCCCTCATTCTTGGTGGAGAGGTAGTTGCTTTTGCAACCTGGCACACCTCAACGCCGGGGCATCTTTAATTTTAAAAAAGAGAAGTTGAAGGAATAAACATCGTTTTGCTAATCACAGCGAAGTGTAGTACATTTATGATTGTTTTTAGAAAACCTGAGTAACATCAATTATTAGACACATCAATAGACTCATGGAGTAGCCGTTGTTTCTTCAATAATAAACGACATTCATGTAGACACAACGACACCATGGTAATTCATAAGACCCACCAAAAATAACAATCACTGTTAATGCATTAATAATAATAATATTACCATAAAAATATAATAGCTGCTAAATTCCCTGCATATAATCTACGTTGCATTTGTGTACTCTCAAATTCCATCCGTTATGGCCGTAAGTAGTCGCAATGCTTTAGAAGAAATAATCGTAATTTTCCACCCTCAACTCACAGAGAATATCTTAAAACTATTTTACTTACCTTTAGCCAAAGCAATATACAAAAAATAAGCCCTGCTCTGCCTTTTAATCCAGCATTTTTGTACTCTCAATATCATTCCATTAATGACCGGCCGGCAAGTGATCGCAATGCTTTTGAAGAAATAATCATGATTTTACACCCTCAACTCACAGAAAATATCTTAAAACGAATTTACGTACCTTTAGCCAACACAATATACAAAAAATTAGTCCAGTTCTGCCTTTTTTAACTAGTGAATTCATACGTTTTTAATCACACGGACACACTTCTCACAAGACGCCATGCTTCCAAACAGAAACAATAGGACTAACACACAGCGTTGCCAAAATTCCATGTTCCGGCCTGTAATAGAGGGGCCCATGTGACTACTCATCCCCTGCCACACACCCTTGAGGTGGCTTGCTGGGTATTTTGTAGATGTAGTTGTAGATGAAATGGGAGAATAACATTTAAGAATTTTAAGCACGCTAAGTTCAGTCTAGTACTCAATAAAACACTTGGAAATTAATTCATTGGAGACTTTATGGGACGCACAATATTAATAAATTAATGGATTAACACCTTTGATAACACTAGATTTATTTGTTATGCAAATTCAAAAGTCATATAGGTTCATATCTAATCACTCCGCAAATTTTGTAACCGATGGATGTTTTTGATATTTAATTTAGGATATAATTAATTATTAAAGATCTACGAGTGGAACAGAGGTTGGCGTTGTCGATTGTTCCTCTTGAAAACTACGGCATATTAGTAACTGTGGTGACAAAGATGTTCAGAAAAACGCAGAAGATATTAACATAAAAATTAGGAGGACTGGATGTATTAAACTGTTTTATACTGTTAAATCTCAGCCGAACATAATAATTATATGCGAAAGCAGTGCCACTTGGGCGAAGTTTAGGTATGTCGCAGACGAGTATTTCGTAATACCTCGACTAGAGAACATTCTGTTAGGACATTAGTTGTTAATAGGGCAACCGATTATGAGGATTCTTAAGCAAGGGTTTGGATTCTTAAGCAACGAAAGAGGCTGCACGTTAATGATAGCAGAAAAAAGGCACGGGGCTATACTGTTGTGTAGCGGTAGACAAATGCTGTGCGAACTGCGTTAGGTGCTTAAGTTGAGAAACACTACGTCGCTTGCTACAATCACTTTACAATAGTAAACCAATTACTACTCGGAATGTATGTACTTTGGCTTAGGTATACTGTACACACAAGCTTGACGTAGGTAGTTTACATTCAGGCAGCGCGGCTTCTTGAGCCAGGACAAATTATACTCTCGAGGTGAGAATCCTCAACATAACCACCCCTTACAAGACCCATTTGCAGTCTTCCATAACTGCGCTTAAGATTATCCAGACCAATTGGGTATTTTCCACGTATTTCAAACTATCAATATTCTGATTCAGTTACTTGAACTTATTGCATTGGCTAAAAATTTTCTTATCAAATTGTATGAATTTCGGTTTTAAAAGCTAAAGAAAGTAGAAGGTTACGAAAGCTCCCGAGCACACTCCGAAAACAACCGAATGGCCTGTGACGTCATTTTCGCTGTTTACATTTAGACCCAGGCGTTTCCTTATGCTTACAGTGGAAACAAATGCGGCGAAATTAGTTTCCGACGTGTTCGCGTTTCTAGATATGCCTTTAAATGGCATCTAAGTAAGGGATATAGATGGTGTTTTGTGCCACAATGTACAATTACATCGGTTGAAACACCGAACAAGAAATTTATTCACGCAATCACGACATTGAATGATTGAAATTTCTTCCTTGGATTCCTCAATGTCCACCCGTAAAAATGTATGCTTTACTCCGCACTTTGTGTTCTGGACATATTCCTGCAATGACTGTGCACAGTGGTCCATCTCTCTTTACTTGGACGTATCCTATAGCATTATCACCATAACTCTCACGAGAAGCTTTATGATATAACAACACTTAAATTAAACTTTGAATAGACATTTAGGAGATGAGAATCTATTTTTAGGCATTTCTACAGCAGATAAGCCACTTCTAGAAACCTGCTCTACAAACAATCACTAATTAGCAAATAAAAAATTAACGTTTTAGGTGTGTCGAGTATTGGCAGCACAAACATTTGGCGAGTACTGTGTTATGTTGATATGTTACTAAGATACTGTTTGTTTACTGTTGCATGGACTGATATGGACTTCGATAAAGAAAGAAGTATCATAATGATTATGATTGTATTGGAAAAACAGTTAATTAAGTTCATACACCAAATACATAATTATATGTATAAAAAATGATATAAAACAGTGATGAAGATTTTAAAAGCAAACTTTAGGCTTACATTTTTTGGACTTAAGCTCAACGAATTTCCGCAGCATTAAATCGCTCGTCCTTCTTCATTAAAACGCCTACCATAAACATATCCAATTTGGGTAAATTATCTTATGTGGTTTTAATAAAACCATTGCACGCCATAGTCTTTGTTTTTAATGAAAACTCTTTAAATATACGGTAGATATTCTACAGTTACTCACTTTCTCCCTCACATCCGTCTATCGCTCAGCGAAAATGACGTCAAGCCAATCAGATTTCGTTTCGCAGCGGCGAAATTGAAATTTCGACTATTTTAATCTTAAATATCTCAATTAATATTGAATCAATTTTAAAACTACTTTCACTCCGCAAGCTTGTTCGAGTTTAAGTAACATATAAAGATCCGTAAACTTAAATTTAAAATTTTGGAAAATACCCAAATTGGGTCAAATACAAAGATAAACTTTGGGTCCTGTCGTATGAAATAGTTAAACATTACCCCCCCGTTAGAAAAGGACTTGATCACTGCGATGCACTCAAAAGGTAACTCCTACATTTATACAAAATACATACTCCTACATTTACAAATAATTTAACACTGTGTCGTGTCCCAAATGGCGGAACGCGACGCTGACGAAAAATAATTCGAGTGGTTAAATTGCTATCGTAGGGGGGTTTTAGGCTTTGGAGAGTTAAAACTCACACGTAATGCAGTGGATAAGATAGTTTATTTACAGCAGCCTGAAGACGAACAGCGCCTTCGGCCGCAGACTTCGGAATTGTCCGCTCTCTCACAAAAATCCTTGAGCATTGATACCATTTGCTAAGGTTCACGGGGAGGTGGGATGAGGAATGGGATGGAGGAGGGTTTCGTGGTGGGGTGAGTAAGATCCTCCCCTTTCCATTCAACAGACATGGCCCTTAAAAACAGTCTATACACATTAGGTCAGGTTCGTTCCATATTTCTATCGCTCAAAACAGCCGGTTTTAACATACAAAAAGCAGCTGGCTTGCGACACACGAATATCGACAGACATAAACACTATCCGTCACTTGGGCGGCGGCGGGTACACCACGATATACCATACACCAGACGTAAATACAATCTATCACTTCAGAACAGTCGTGTATGACAACTGGAAAATGACACAGAACGCACATGAATAGCGCAGAAAACAACTTGATGCAATTTCAGCAGTAATACGAAAGTCAAGGCAACATTATGAAAAACCACGAGAAACAAATGCAAATTCATACATATATAAAAAGGGATCGAGCATTGAATAAAATATATTTAACGATGATGATAACAGGGTTTTCTAGCCCATGTCACAATTTAGTCGAACGTTCTGCACATCATTTGGTTGAACTGTCAGCTCTTAACTTAATTAACCACAACTTAAATTCATATGACAGAACTGAAAGCGAAAAGAAATATGTATTACAATAAGCACAACAAAAATAAATGAAAAAGCAGACAACGGCTTACCTCCTATTATTACCTAACAAGCTATTCGCCAAGTTTACAATTTAAAACCACATCACGTGCAAAAATTGTTTAATTTCTTTTTGTATAGAGAGTATGCTCATGAGCACATACTGTTGATCACTGAAGCAGGAGGGAAATATTTACTCAGAACCGAAATCGCTATTTTATTAAAAAAAATTGTAAGATGGAAACAAAAAATGAATTTTAGTGAAAAAATCACTCTTCTTACCGTAGCCATTCAATCATAAATTGAAAATTAAAATACGCAATAGGTGACGCCCATCGAATGAGCTGCGCTGAGACCTTCTACGTCATCCACCTCCCCTCATTGGTTGTTTTGGGAAGTGGAGTGGGGGTGGAGTTGGGGAGGGGAGGTCTTCCCTACACAGTTACTGGCGCAGCAGATTTTGATTGAGGGGATAACGTAAGAAGTCTCAACACGCCCTTTTCAGCGAAAGGCAGTTAAGAACATCAGTTTTTCGTCGCTTATAACTCGAGAGAACTAGGTGACGGATCGAAAAACGGAAAAAACGGGTCTTTTTATTTTACAAACTCTATCAGATTCGGCAATAATAAAAAATGGTGTTGTTGTGCTCCACCATCTTTAGTTTCACAATAACAGTAACCCATCACAGACTTTTCTACCCGACTGGTAAGTATATGGTAATACTGTCCCTCTGGGAGAAACCTTCGGGAAATCAAGTTCCTGTGCCTCGCACCATCGGTCCTCACACGTGCCCCGATTACAAGCGCGAGTGTCATTGGCCACTAAATGATAAGCAATAGCGCGCCGTGCGTCGGTAGGAGTTGGGACCCGCGGCACGGACGCGCTCTTGCTGTGACGACAGCGACAAATGGGCGCGTCACGTGGACGGACAGTTCCATCTTCTTCTGTATGGAGGCGCTGGAATGAAGTAGCTCCGAGAGGTCTTCAGGATTGCCGTATAATAACGTGGTGAGGTGTTGAGAAAGCAATCTAGAGGACTCTGTGTCGTGGGAAACAATTTCACGTGTCGAATTGGTCGTGTGATGACCGAAGCGTGGGTTAAGTAGCAGGAAACGAGAGATAGGTAAGTGATTCACTGACACACTCCGTCCGAGGTCAAGTGGAATGTTTTGCAAGGAAAGTTTCTTGCGAGGAGGAGGAGTCCTAGAAGGGTTAGGCTATTCCGTACGGCCTCCTCTGGATATCCGAATCTCGAAAGGGACGAAATTTTGACATCACAGCAACGAAAATTTGAAATATCGAAATTCAAAAGTTGATATTTGTCGGTGGCTTTGACGTCACATCCTCGGATTTTCCGAGGTTCGATCTAGTTGAGTCCTTACTGAATTTGGCTCCAGATATCTAATATCCGAGGTTTCATTTTACTTTTTAAAGTATTTTTATGACGAAACCAAATGAAAAACATACTAATTTGCATGAAGCTTTCTTGCTAGTTTTAAACGCAGATTTGTCCGGCTGATAATTGGTTCATAGTATATTTTGTTTCCTCTTGTGACAGGTTTGAAAAACTTCAGAATTACTTAGCGTAAAGAATTTTATTGCGTCACAAATAAAAAATGCGTGGATGTTTTCCATCACCATATAGATAGTAGATAAGTTTACGAAGTGCTCTCAATAAACGTTCTTATCGTAGGAATTTAAATATGGAGTTGGTTTATTTTAGATTTAAGTACAGGTAAAATATTTGAGGAAGTTCCTACTCGATCTTTTTCTTTATTAAATCAAACCATGAAACTTTGAAACTCTATCATCGAATTTAAACAACGTTCATGTGCGGAGCCAAGAGTGGGGACTCGAACTTAATCTGAGCAAATGCACGGCGGTACATTTCTTGCGGAGGTCATCCAACTATCCCCATGTATATGCTGTGGATGGTGTTAACATAAAGGCGACAGATGAAGTGAAGTATCTAGGAGTTACGATTGCCTCGAACCTATCGTGGGGAACACATATAAGAAATATTTGTGGCAGAGCTCTGAAGAAGCTAGGATTCGTCAAGCGTATTGTGGGAAGATTTTCGGATGAAAAAGTAAAAGAGAGGTGCTATTTCGCACTCGTCCGGCCACACCTTGAATATGCAGCGAGCATATTGGATCCGGTGCAGAAAGACTTAATCCGGGAACTTAATAAAATACAAAGGAAAGCTGCGCGATTCGTCAAAAACAGCTACGGGCGTACTGACAGCGTTACACAGATGTTAAACGAATTAGGCTGGGAGCCGATAGAGACTCGGAGGCTGCGCGCTAGGCTTAGATTGCTTGAACAATTGAGAATAGATATCTTTCAGAGCGACACGGAGAACATCATATTAGAACCCCACTATATTTCCAGGCTCGACAGTAACGATAAATTAAGAGAGATATTTTGCCGAATGGATAGGTATGGGAATTCGTTTTTCCCCCGAACAATAAGGGACTTTAATAAATGCAAGGCGTAATTTCATTAGAGCGTTTCCTTTTTATATGTAAACGGCTGGTGTCCTAACACCCCCCACCACACGCCTATTGAGGCGGCTTGCGGGGTAGTATTTAGATGTAGATGAACCATGCTGCAAATCTTAAAATGCGCCGTGACCGTTCAGATCATAAGACTCCGCAGAACAACCATAGGAGCGCTTCCCGTAATATCTTTACCTGCGAATATTATGCGATCGGAATCGCTGTTGTTATGACAAGATGAATAGGATTTTCGACCAGGCTCGCGGCTCCTGACCAAAGGTTCAGGGGGAGGCACCAGCGGCGCTTGGGGTATGGAATACCCCCCAGGGAAAGGGGGGTTCGTGGGTCTCGTCCCGGAAAATCGTAACAATCTACGTGCAAAATGGCGCGTTATTAGTGGTTTGGAAGCAAAAGTTTGCCTTTTAAGAAGAGCAAGTTTTCACTAAATGCACATTTCCCTTTTAGATTACCAACAAGTTTCGACTAATGCCAGAATTATTTTGATTTACATTCGCATTTAGCTTGAGGTTTTAAAAACCGCTTTAGTACATATGAAATTTAAATGGATTTTGAAGTAAAATAACCATAACTGTAATAATGAAAAAGCCACAAAGAATTTAGGCTTATAATTCTGTGGTAAGATGGCTAGTTATGATATGTCCGTTTTTTGCCAAATTGAGTTATGAATACCTTTGGATTGTAGTGCTAATACCGTTGGATTTGGAAAGTTAAACAAAATATAATAACATCAGTTTTATTCATCTATTACGAAAAAGGAAAACCTAAACTTTGAGATTCTGATATTTCAGAGCGTAGGTACTAAACTTTATAATTGCTCTCTTGTTAAATTTGCTAAACATGACATATCATATTTTGCCATCTTACCACAGAATTTAAGGTCTATGACAAAGAAATAAGCCGGGTTTTGGGAGGAGGGGCAATTGCAACTACTTGCCCCCCCCCCCCTTGGGGCCGCCAATGTTTTCGACAGGTCTCATGCATCAGCTATAGTTTACTAAAGTCGTGTCGATGTGTTCATGCGGGTGCTTCATCCATTAATGCCGCTAAATATTCACGTAACGTATTTTAGTGTACATTCACCCCGTTGAAATACCCTAGAGGTGGCTTGCTGGGATAGAGATGATAAATCTAAATCCAGGGTTCCGAAACTATGTTCCGCGGAATTCCGGTGTTCCGCTGAAACTGAATAGGTGTTACGCGACATTTTGGAAAGCTTTTATACACTGCAATACATTTAAAGATCTTCTACTATCTCCTTCAAGTAATAAATGAAAAGTAATTTAAAATGTCCTGAATGTATGTACGTACGTGTGTGGGTGTTTTAAGCGACAGTGGCGCCGTGTGTACATAATGCCCCGTTCCCACTGTACCAATGTAGTACGGACCTTCGTACCAACCACTCGCGCGTTCTCACGAGTTATACTCTACCGTCGTAACTCAGTGCTGCTCTCCCTAGGCTGCCGGTTGAACCACTAACAAACACGCATCTAATCTTGGATATTTTAGTAGAAATGAAGAGCACTTTCCATCTTTTTGGAAATGTCTTAAGGTTGTTCAACACCTTGCCAAGAAATGCCGCTGCAGACTCTTTTTGCTTTAAATGCCATGCTCGTATTATAATAGATACGTCCATTTTGTTTTCTCTAGATTGTGCACAAAGGTTTAGTGCTTGTATCTTTCAGATATATTTCTTCTGTGATGCTTGTAAACGAAGAAATCGCAAGTTAAACTTCACTCTTTTTAGGCGTTTTTGAGCGCCTATCGCAGTGGTGCATGAACGTAAATGGAAAATTCCTCTGACACACACTATCTATAATCCTTAATGAAATCACAGCTCTCCTCCGCCCTCCATCAAAATGTAAGGTACTCGGGACACAAGAGGGAGGTGGTGGTCCATCCCCCTTGTCTAGTAGACATCTGGGAACGACAGAAATCATTCATTACCCTTGTCCCTTTTGGGAGAGATGCGTGGGAGAGATACGTCATACATTATCATCAACCTTTGTGTCTTAGGTGGGGGGTGGGGTCCAGCGGGACAACTTGTTTATGAGAGATGATCGCACTCGCTTTCATTACCTCCCGTCTTCTCAAAACGGTGTGTGAGAACACATAAATGTTTCACTCCAGGGATGTGGAAATACCACTCGAGGGACCGCCTCAAGTGGTTATGGGTTTTGCTTTAAATCAACCCTTTGCCACGTGTGGGGGGAGTGCTATTCCAACCCCCTTTTATCCCCCCCCCCTCCTCATCTTCCCTCCTAAAACAAGCTGCTGCCCGAAAATGGTATTTAAACCCTTGAATTTCTCGACTCAAGCGGGAGACACTTCAACGCAGCCAAAGGCTATACATGTATCCGTACTGATTGTGAATATTTAATTATTCTTTAACAACCATGACGTTTGGGTTTTAACTCTTTAGTGCCTACACCCTTTTAAGGCTTTTCTAACCTCTCGGACTATGCAGTCTATCTTCTGTCGCGCACCGTGCACTTGGGGAACGACCAAGAAGGCAGTCTTCGGCATCAGTGTATAAATTCTGGAGGAAAAGGTCTGCGGGAAAATTCATGAGTAAAGAATTCCCCCGAATATATCGGCGCGCCAATTATCTGGAAATGACCGGAAACCAAGAAAATTTCGAACATTCATTCTTTGTTTTAGGAGTGTAATCATATCGTATATGTTGACGGTTTTGAACCTATGCCGTGCACTTATATTTGTTCTAAACAGAAAAAAAAATAAATAGCTATAAAGCTTTGCTGGTTTGAGCGTTCAAGTAACGTGTACGAGGGCACGTATGTACCACAATGGGGGAACCTCGTTTAGGAGGTCCGAAAAAAATAAAAATTTAAAAACATTGCTTTAATCAAAAGTAGCATTATCATAGAATATCCTCTACAAATTTCTAGATGAAATTCGCATTACTCAACGAGCTAGAAACATTTAAAACGTCCCGTATGCATTAGGTATCCACGCTGCCGGCCAAGGTAGCTGTGTCGTCTTCTTCTTTTTTTAATTTTATTTTAAAGAAAATGGTTCACATGCAGCAGTGTTGCCAATTTATAGTTCACTTATAACAATAACAAAAGAGACATACGAAAACAACAATAAATATCAAACAATAACAACACAATACCAACATGAAAACAACATGCTGATTATTGACAATATTTTATAGTTTTTTTTTCCGAAAATATGAGTTTAGGCCAAGTCAGTGAAATTTTCAGTGGATAGAGAAAAGGGGTCAATGTCAGTAGGGAGAGAATTTATTATAGGGCGGAGAGACGGAAGAAAAGAGGACGTTTAATTAATGATAATCTGGGTGTGGGCATGTGGAGTAGTGAGTTATTTCGGGTAGGACGAGAAGGTACTCTGATATTGATGAATGAAATAAGATCGGGACTGTCTGCGTAGGAATCAATGGCGTTGTCAATGAGTTTAATGTCCGATTTAAGTCTATGATGGGAGAGACTGGTGTATGATAGTTAGGATAATATAGCGTCCGTGGACGCATTGCGGAGATTTGGGTTTCTATATTCCACAGTTTTGGCGAAGAAAGTCGTTAAGCACTGTTAAGGGCGGCAAGATTTGTGGCAGCTGACATTGACTATATAGGGGAGCAATACCTGAGTGAGTAACGGAAGAACGATGGATGTGAAGTAGGACTGCAAGTGCTTGTGTAGTACAAGTGATATCCGTGAAGCGATGACTTTTAAGAGATACTATGTCAGCACCAATGCGTTTTGTGTGTTATCATTTCGGTCATCGTGTGTTAGGGCAGCCAAGTCATCTGACTCAGCTGTCCTGTCACCATGACGGCAGAGGGATAATATTTCCTCCCAATCCGAATTGTCGTAATCATATGATGGAAGATGCACAGGTGCGCTCAATCAAGTCGCCCTCCTTAACCTGCGTATGACCAGTCGAGCTCGGAGTTTTTTTTTATCGTGAAGACGTTCGTGAACAGAAAAATGGAATCTTATTCGAAGGGGAAACATGGAGAAACTGATCGTGCATGAAGACCACGGAAAATGCGTCTTCACGGCAATAGATTTACGAAAGCAAGTGATGAAAGTTCTAGCGAAGGAGTCGGCACTCGAGTTCGTACCTCCACGCGAAAGCTCACTGATAGGATTGATGACGATATTGTGTTGGCATAGCACACTGCATTTTCATAGAACTCTGTGGAGTTCGCGAGTGTTATCTCTCTCTGTACTCCTTATTTGCAAAACTTGCAAGAAGGATATACGATTTAAGTTTATCCCGGTGAATAATATTTAGATATTCTTCTCGGGCTTTGCACCAGGTAATTGGCTTCATATTATCTACTTTGGTTCATAGAGCCAAGTTAATATCGGATAAAGTGAGCATCCCAGCCGAGTTAGACCACCTAAAAAGAACATTTTCACAGAACGGCTATGGCAGACAAAAGCTTTTTAAGGCCCTAAGTAATTCCAATACGAAACAGGAGAGTTGCCCGGGGGAGCCACCTGAAAAACCATTGGCCAAAGCTTTTATCCCTTATGTTTCAACCATATCGGGCAAGATCCACCGCATTCTACGACGGTATAACATTCAAACTATCCACCTACCACCACCTAAATTAAGGCACCGACTGGTGAAGGCGAGGGATCCTATCGGCCTGAAGACACCAGGGGTTTACCAGATTCCATGTGAGTGCGGAAAAACATATGTGGGGGAGACAGGCCGGACGGTTGAGACGAGGCTGAGAGAAAGCACCGAAGGCATTTTAAATTAGCGCAACCAGAGAAGTCGGCAGTGGCGGAGCATAGCATCAATCAATATCATGCCATTCGATGGGGAGATGCCAAAATTCTTTGCCGCTCACAACGCTACTGGTACCGCATAATCAAGGAAGCCATCGAAATCCGCCTAAATCCAAAAAATTTCAATCGGGATACTGGCTTTCATCTTAGCAATACTTGGGCACCAATAATAAATTGCAGGGATACTACATAACAACATCCTCCGGGAAGTGAACCTCACACACAACATCCCTCTCGGAGAGCACTCTATCAAGGCGAGGAATAACCCTGCGCCATTTCTGAAGTTGGGCTTCATTCTGAAAATATTAAGAAATGCATTACGGGCGTCCATTGAGAGGTTTGGATGCCATAATTAATAAGCAATCTCTTACCACTAAACTTAATGACTTGCAAAAGGCATGGCGGGCAACAATGAACACGTGGCTCTTGCGAAGATGTGAGTACATAAAAACTGATTATTCGAGTACTACCAACAGATTTTACTTGGAGCATGATTAATTAAAATCACTATAGGTAATTATAATAGTCGATATCTGAAATAGAGAGTTTCTACGCAACCCCTTAAGTTTCCCTTCCGGATCAACCACAACAACGCAATATTGCAATATTCAGTACACATTGACCCTGGAAAAACTCGAGTAATCTACACTACTTCATCAATATTAAAAATCTATGAAAATGTAAGGATTCACACAACACTTAAGCAAACTTACTAACCTTCGCTTTGAAAGGGCTTCGGTTCCGTAACCCTAACAGCTTGTTTTCCTTTTTAGGCTTATCATAGCCTCCGTTGCACCCAGGTACACAGCAGCGACGGTTAGGCCTCATTTCCTAATGCCTGTTGCTCACGGTAAAATTTTCCATAAAACAGTTTTATAAAAATTTTTATTGAAAGTTTTATGAATCGTACGTAAAACGTATTTGCTTGCTCACGGTAAAACTATTTATAAAACCGCAATGTCCTGCCATCTATGAGACGCTTTGCGAACACGTGAAGTGATAAATGCACTCTCTTTTGGATGACTGTTAGGTTAAAAACTATATGTATTGTTTATTTACTTATACTTTCTGATCACACTCAACGGTGATAAAGCTGTAACGCATTCTTCTAACAAGAAAGATACTGCCTCAACGTTCCATGAAATTCCAGCCATGTTTGTTTACGTTTTCCTTGCTTGACTTCCCATGGATACGAGATTATTATCAACGCGATGAGCGGAACGTCTCATTGGTTGTCACATAAAACGGTTTTATGGAAATAGAACCTGCCCTATTCCATAAAACGTTTTATAAAACTCGGTTTTATAAAACGGTCTTATCGTTAGCAAGCTCATTTTTATAAAATTAGTCGGTTTTATAAAACGTTTTACCGAACATTTTACCGTGAGCAACAGGCATTAGCTTTAAAAATTCTAAATACCGCGTTTAACACCACCGCTAATTGATTATGCCGATTTTAAGCGAATCGCACACAAACACTTCCACTAACGGCAATAGAAAAATCAGGAATGGATAGGTCGCTTTAGGTTAGGCTTCTTTTTATTTGTTCTGATTTCAGATTCGTAATCAGCGGCCGACACCCTGTGTACCAAATTTAAAATCGATCAAATAAGGATTGAATCCATTTATTTTTCGTTATCAGCAACTTCTCCAGGGTAAATGTTTTTAATTGTACAAATTACTCATTGCTATTTCCACCATATTGGAATCAATATTCTGTTTATATATACATATTTGGGGTATGAAACATAACAAAAGGCCCCAGAAATGCATTGTTTTTCAAATAACATAGATATTACTTTCTTATCCCTTGGGCCACCATTTTGAATCTGCCATTTTGCTTTTTTTATTTGCTCTGATTTCAGATTCGTATTCAGCGGCCTAAAAAAAACCTCTCTGTACCAAATTTTAAATCGATAAAATAAGGATTTCATATTTAGTGGTAATAGTAGTATTATTGTTTAACGTGCTTCGATGGCTAAGGTCATTTCGCACATATTGTCTGCCACGTGGAGACAGAGGCAACATCACACTCGGACGAATCGGAGGATCACCCCTCCAGAACCGGTGTTTCCATCGTGGCAAGCCGTTGCCCGATTTCATATTTTGGCCAGCCTTTTGGGATTTGGCCCCACTGTGCGTCGTCTGCATGGGTGGGGTACAAGTGCTAAATAGGTCCAACTTTCGCCGCGGTTTCAAAATCTAGCCAAACGATCCCGCCGAGTGTCAATGGCAGGAGGCCTAATGGGTTATAACAAAAAAACAAGAAGGAAGTGGAAGACAAGGTTTTTCAGGCTACGGGTGAGACCGTGAGAAAGTATTCTTTCTTTTCCTGGAAAGGCCACAGAGTCACCGAAGACGCAGGCGACTGTGTCGTCGACCCTTCCGTGTCCCTCCGGCAAGCGAAGCAGTCAAACAATAACAAACCACATCGCAAGAAGGGCAAGACCCTTTCAACATCATCCCATACCCTCGCCTTTCCTGACAACCGCGGGGGGTAGGGGGAAAGATCCTGCTCTGCTGCTTTTGTGTTTCCATGGCGGAGGGGAAAGAACCCCGCCAAGACTGTAAATCAATTTTCTTCCTTCGTCTGCATCCCTGCGACCGCCGCGCCGTGCGTGCGGACGAATTTACGGCGACTGTCGGAAAGGGTTTTCACGTGACGTTCTCTTCGGTCGCTTGGCAAGAGCGCTTCTCCCACCCTCTGGTGTTTCATGGGTTGAGATTATCAATCGGCAATGTGGAGGAGAGCAAAAGGATAAGTGTGTAGGGGGCATTCAACCTAAGAATGGTAAAATTAGGCACTCCAGGTGATCTTAGGAGACATTCTTAGGTTACGCTTGAAGATTGATAGTTTGGAAAAAACGCTTTTCACATCTGGCACTGGTTATATACAGGTATTATTGAGAACATTTTCAAGGCACATTGGAACTCACTGAACAATTTTGATTTGTTGTCAAGGAGTAACCACTCCAACCACTTATTTAAAGCGGTTCTTGTGGCGCCTGAGAAATAAAAGCGAGGAATAAACTTATTCTGCTTCATTACTCATGATTAAAACAGCTTAGTACTTTTCTACAATATTTTGCCTGACCTGACGATGCTGTAAAGCGGCGATACGCGTCGTGTAGTAATAACATATTGTAGAAAAGTACTAAGCTGTGTTAATCATGAGTATAGTCCATTCGCGTTAACCTGGCCGACACTCAGTAATCTACTGCGCAGGTGGGCCTAGTCCAACTCTGAAAATAGGGGAAGCAGCGCTTACTGAGAGGGGAGCCATGCGCGAACAGTTTCCTCGCGGAGGAAAGGGGGGAGGGGGAACGTAGGGGAGGACGGTTCCCATTCAAATCTGAAGTCGAATGGGCTAACATGTTCACGCCCGCATGTTGTCCAGGTCAGCCAAGGCAAGAACACTGTCTGAGAAGAGGTAAACAACGTGAGGCTTGAAAACCCTACCCCTTGATGGACAAAATTGTAAGAACCTGGGACTAGTCCGAACCAAAATCGCTTATTGCGCATAACTTATGGCGGGCAGATACCCCTCCAATGTTCCCTCTTTCCTCCACTTATTTCCCCTCTACCACGAGTTGTCATCGGCCAGGTTAACGCGAATGGACTGTACTGATATCAGTAACTTCTACTAAGTGTAGTCTATAACAGTCAAGTTTATTCTGCTTCGTTATAGTATAGTCTATGTAAATATTTATTTAATAACTAACTCTTAACACGCCACCGCAAACGCACTCCTCAGTTGTTTACTTCTGCGCGGCATTATGTACGAAATGAAAAACTTTATTTGCACAGTCTAGTCACCTAGCTACAGTTAATTTTAAACGCTGGTTGTCAATAAGACAGAGGGGATAAACACTTAAGTATTTGATTTATTTACCAGTTTATGGTTCATATAATTCTTTTGCAAAATTATGAACATTCCTACTGTCATGTTCACGAATTAATAGGTTATTTAATTGATTATTTTTCGGCATTTGGTGGTGCCGGTGGTGCACCACCAAATGGCACCACACGTGCGCACGCCTATGTCTATCATGAAGACATCGCGAGGACATTGAATCGAGGGAATGTATGAGTGCAATCGCAGTCCACCTTACGTTCCGGACGCTTGCTAATTAATGCCTTGGAGGGGGAATGCATTGGGGGAGGAAAGTGATGAGGCGTGTTTTGGTGGTGGAGGAAGGGCATCGAACGGATCTCTCGCTGAGGTCATGCGCGGGAATAATAATTCTCGAACCTTATCACAGTTCTACGCACTGGCTATCTCTCTTATCTCGTCTGTCCAATTTGCGTCTGAAGTAATATCCGTCTTAACGAAGGGATACGCTTGAGATGCGATTTTTGTAGACGTAGTTGAATATTTTTTTAATGGGTGTAATAATGCGTCTGTGTAGGTTTCACTTCTACATCTACAAAATTCACTGCAAGCTACCTCAAGGGTATTTGGCAGGGGGTGAGTAGTCACCAACATGCATTACACTTAGCCCTATCACAGTTATTGTAGCTACGAATACTGATGCATTTGCATAAATCGCTAATGCTTGCCAAGAGGTGAACCCTCACAAGCTTGCACCACTGCACTAAATATATACGGTGCAAATGTCATGAGTTTAGGTCCAATAATATATGTACATGTATATATTTTTTAAACTTTTGCCAACGTTTCGGATTTTTATTCATCCATCTTGAGGGCTATAAACAAATGATACATGATGTTAAATGTTTGACAGTTCTGTTTTGATTACATAATGGTAAATTTACAGTCATTTAATATAAAAACACATAGGCATAGACATTCAAGATTATTACCTTTCTATTTGAATGTCTATGTATTTTTATATTTAATTACTGTAAATTAACCAATATGTAATCATAAAAGAACTGTCAAACATTTTCAACATCATGTATCATTTGTTTATAGCCCTCAAGATGGATGAATAAAAATTCGAAACGTCGGAAAAAGTTGAGAAAAAAATATTATTTGACCTAAACTCATGAAATTTGCACCGTATATAGAGAAAGAGGTCGAGAGTAAATACCATTTAAATACATGCTCTCAATGATAGAGGGATTGTTAGTTTTTATGTATTTTGCATCCACCCCTAAAACAAAAAGATCCAATTCGAAGATAGATATCTAATAGATGACATCATAGAGTGTGGCGTGTGTGAAATTACATGTCAGGGTGAAGTCACTTGCGTCGTCGACCAGAAAGGTAGAAATATTAATACTCTAAGGCTACTTAATACTATGACGGAGCAATAATATTCAATAGGATTTTTTCTGTTTATTCTATATTTTAAATTTACAATGCAACGCATCGCGATAGCTATCGCCTGGCACTTCGTCAGTAATGACGTTTGTTCAACGCTCACAGTAGAGGTGAAAAATTAAACAACAATGTAAAAGAAACGTAAACCCTTTCTATGCTCTGTGTTACCGAATTGTTTAAGAAATTAGGGTGGGAATGTCTTCCTGATCGAAGGGAGAAATGCAGGTTAAATCTTTTGCGCAAGTTCGAAGCAGACAGTTTTTCGCCGAACGTTCAACGTATACTGCTAGAGCCAAAGTACTACGGTAGAAGCGATCACGGAAATAAAATAAAGGAAATAGACTGGACTTACCAATGTGTAAAACATTTTGCAATCTGTCGCTCATTGTAAATATTGCGCGGTTCCTCTCCGCTTATACTCGCAGCCATATATGGGCAATCTAGTTGTCAGAGATTGATCTGAAAGGACCTTTTTTTTTTAAATAGCCCATTGATAAAAAAGTCAATGGAGTTGAGCCACATTGATTGAGAGTGCTAGAGTCGGTCAGAAGGTGAGAAGGTCGGGAGAAATTGCATGATGGGAAAAATGGAGAGAGTCGTGTGTGTGTGGGAGAGCATTCGAAATTATACAATAATTGAGTAGTTGATGTGGAGACTGCCCGTGAAGCCAAACCAATCAATCTGTGGAAACCAAAATTAATTAACTATTGCTTGATTTTCTTCCGCTCTTCAGCTTGCAATTCTTTCTACCGCATTTATGTAATAAACATTTGAGTTTCGTGTTGTATTGCATCCGCCATGGTGTAATGAACTCTGATGAAATGGTTGACTTACATATACGCATGTCTCAACCCTTATTTTATTTCTCAGTTGAGTGAGTACTTCCATTGGTCTGAACCATGGATACTAAAATAAAGGATAGCAGACTCCCAGCTTTGGCTTGATGCCTTTTTTAAAGCTGTCAACCGCGGCGCCACTGTACTAAATGAGGCATGGAATCAGATGACCCCTAAGTTTCACACGTATTTTCTGTTGATTTTTTATTATTTTAACTACTTCAACTCAACTCACAGACACAGATTAATTTGAAAGAGATTTAGGTAAAGGTGTCATAGGGTCCAGTCTGGGAGAAATTTTTGTGTGAGAATCGTAGAAAAGTAAGGGGTATTCGATTAATGGGAACGGAAAGTGAAAGAACTGCGCAGTTATAAAATGTAAGAAAAAAAGGCGTGAGATTCGTAGGTTTGAGATGTTTGAAGATGACGAAAATCGTGTAATTTTCGTGATATTTCGACGCCATATTCCGAGATGTTGGGAAGTCCCGCTAGAGGGATAGAGAGTAATTTCACGTCTACAATATGGTCTTTACCCCCCCCCCCCCAACAAGGTTGCGGGCCTATGGAGTGAATCAGGGGTGCTAGGGTGGGACGGTACGCGGGGTGGAAATGGCGATTTTCGAACGGTAAAAAGGCATTTATAGCAGAAAAAAAGAGGAAAAATGCAATTTTTAGGGAACGGGAAAACGGAGGAATAGATTTTTCAGTGGTAGAAAATGGGGAAAGTGAGAAAAAGAGGTAAAGGAAGTGAAGATAAATGGGTATTCACGAAAAATATCCCCCGAGAGGGTAGATAATTGGAGGGGGGTGTAGTTGTAGTCTATTCAAAGTTGTAGCGTATTTTTCTAAAGAAAAATATCCCCCGAGAGGGTAGATGATTGGAGGGGGGTGTATTTGTAGTCTCTTCAAAGTTGTAGCGTATTTTTCTAAAGAAAAATATCCCCCGAGAGGGTAGATGATTGGAGGGGGGTGTATTTGTAGTCTCTTCAAAGTTGTAGCGTATTTTTCTAAAGAAAAATATCCCCCGAGAGGGTAGATGATTGGAGGGGGGTGTATTTGTAGTCTCTTCAAAGTTGTAGCGTATTTTTCTAAAGAAAAATATCCCCCGAGAAGGTAGATGATTGGAGGGGGTTGTAGTTGTAGTGTCTTCAAAGTTGTAACGCGTCGTAAAGCGCGGCTAGTTTAAGTTCAAGGCGGGAATACTCATGGGTGTTGGTATAGAAAATGAAGAAACTGCTCCACCGCTGCGCCGTCTGGAGGAAATAGGAGGAAAAGGGCAGTTTTTCCAATATGGCGTCGATGAAGAGATTCACATCACAAGTTTAAGTGAATACTTTACGAAATAAAAAGGTTTTATGAAGAAAATGAAAGCTTAGTACCAATGCGCAGATGTAGCGTAGCAATATAAGTGAAATAGGTGGTATAAAATGACCTGGAAGCAGGTGAAATTAATTTTCTCCCAGACTGGACGCTATGATACAAATACCGAGATTTTTTTTATATCACTAACAAATCTTAATGTTGTCTGTTATAAGTGAGAATACCAAGTGTTGTGTCCTTAGACAAACTTGCCCTCCATGAAAACTGAAGTGTTTTTCTTTTCTTAATTTAAATTAACATTTAGATGATTAATTTAATATTTCAACGTTTTCGCTTATTTCAATTACGAACTTTTGTTAGTGAAATTACGGCGAGTTAGGAAGAAACTAATGGTTTTATTCGTCAAATGATAATATTAACGACTACAAAACAAAATCATTAGCGTCGGTATGGGCAATGAGCGTAATTCACGCGTACTTGAATTCGGTGACACATATTTTCAATTATAACACCAAAGAAATTTACATCACATAGAGAAGAAAAACCATAATATATGAAAATAATAAAGGGTACATAGGTAATCATCAGCGTCGACCATGCCTTGCTAAACGGTAACGTGAAGAATACTAGAGAGTACTTACAGTAGCCATAATCAAACTGTCTGTTCTTCACACCTAATATTTTGTTCTTTCTCATGGTTGCGGAATACCCTATGGAGCATCTAGGAACAAAGCAAGATCTTTGACCCATTTTTAGTCGAGCGAACAATCTGTTTCTTTTGCAACAATCGTAAATCCCCATAAGCCACCATTCATAAACAAAGTGATCCGTGCACAATATGCCTCAAAAGTCCTCACTAAGCCACCTATCGTACGGCTTAAAAAATTAAATAAAAAAAATGAAAGCGCAAGGGTCATTCCATGTCAAATCAACACACACGTACTTAACCTTACCTGCTCAGATTTTAATTAAATTTGCTACGTAGGTTGTCTCTACATAGGTTAAGAAAAAAAAACAAATATAATTTCATTTTATCAGCCCGTTTTTAAAATATGGCTATATTAATTTTACAAAAATCGTCCATAATTGCATGACTCTCAACATTTAAAATATTAATTGATCATCTCCTAATTAAGATAGAGAAATGAAAGATGCGTCAATTTGTGTCTATTTTTATGCCCTTTCTTATTATATGTAATGCACTATGGGTTGTTGGGATTTTTTTTATTCCAAAATAACATTCTAAATTAAATAAAAAAACGCCGCTCTCATTTTTTTATATTAATCTAGGAATTAAGTTATATAATCATTAAATGACATACAAAGTTTGAAAATGAGAGTGCAATGGGTTCATGGTTAAAATAATTTGAGAGTTTTGAAAGAAAAAAAAACTGTTTTTCACAAAATTCCAACAATGATATTAATAATAATAATAATAAAGTTTTCTGCTACGGCTGAAACCAACATGGATGCGAAAGAGGTGGAAAAATGGACGAAGTATCAAGACCTGCTTTTCGAACTTCGACAGATGTACCCCTGACACTCTGTGAAACTGGTGGTCCTCATTATAGGTGTGCTCGGTGGAGTCAAGGGCTCGCTGATGAATAACATCAAGTGCATTCCGTCCTGCGTGACACAGGCGGAATCACTAGTAGTACGCATGCAGAAGGCCGTCATCCTGGGGTCACTCCGTCTACTGCGGACGCATGACCCGACCGCAGCGTAGCCACATATCCGATGGGCGTCGGACGTGGCTGCGATTACTGCAGAACCCCTCTCGAGTCTTCGGCCATTATGACGGCAATGAAACCCGATGCTTGCCGGGGACTCGGAGGGTCATGTTACAACAGTAACAATATTAATAATAATAATAATATATATTTATTCCATTACCCATTACAAAATACGTTTGACAATTTACATACATAAATGGAATATAGGTACCCCAGAGGAACAATACCTGTGTTGGGGTTACCATTTTAAATAAATTTGACGGGCAGGCAAGGTGCTAATCATATAATAGATGGTGTGATAAATAATAATAAAAAGAAAAATTAAGTGCATTCATACATAGACATATTATTTATACAGATACACACAATTAAATAATTTTATATAACCTTTTTAAATAAAATTCTACTTCCTCATGACTCATAAGCCAGTTTTTAACAGCTTTATTGAATTCACATTCTGTCTCTACCCTGGTCACGTTATTTGGCAATAAACAATATAATTTTGGCCCCAGGTATTGATATGATTGCCGAAATATTTCATTTTTCGGCCTTGGTACTACAACATCCGATTTTAATCTCGTAGAGTATGTTTTTGGTTTGGCTTTTTCACCGCTACGATTATAAAATACTCTGAGGACTTTATAGATGAATAGGTGCCGTAATGGTTGAATATTTAATTCCTTATAAAGTGGGAAAGCGTGACTTCTTGTTAATGCCCTTGTCATAACTCTAATGACTTTATTTTGTGAAACCATCAAAGGTTTAATGGTGGTAAAGTAGGCTCCACCCCAGCATGCAATTCCATATTGTAGTCTGGAATTGACCAAGGCATAATAGACAATTCTCAATACTGATTCTGGGCATATGTATCTGAGGAAGTAGAATTTTCTGACAATGGAAGTCATTTAAGATTTTAGTTTGTTCAGGTGTAGTTTCCATTTACATTTTTCATCAATAAATATGCCTAAATATTTAATGTAACTTGCCTGTTCTATCACAATACAGTTATCACAAGAAGAAGAATTACCTTGAATACAACTTGTACATTGATAATAAAGTTTATTTCTAAGTGAGATAGTTTTACTCATTGTAAATACAACATATTTTGTTTTTTCACTTAGCAACATATAATTCATTGAAAACCACATATTTAGTGCTTTAATGTCACTTTGCATCTGAGCATGCAAGTCACCAATGTTATGAGAAGAATAAATTAATGCAGTATCGTCGGCAAAAGACGTTAATTTACCCTTAAACCTACCGGTACATAAATTATTCACATAAATCAAAAACAGTAGGGGGCCTAACAGAACCCTGTGGCACGCCACAGGTTAGTTTGATCTTATTGCTGCAGCAATTCTGAATACGCACGCATAGGTCTCTGCCACAAAGATAACTTTGAAACCAGTCGTACGCAATACCCCGAACACCAGCTTCCCATAATCGCTGCATTAGTAAGTTATGGTTTACTGAGTCAAAAGCTTTAGTAATGTCTATGAACAGGCCAGCAACTTTGAAATTCCTATTAAGTCCTACGTTCAAGTCTGAGCATAATTTTAGTAAGGCATCTTCTGTACTTCTGTACATCTTTAGTAAGGCATATTCCACATCATATAAACCGTTCATGTCTAGCTTTTACGCCTGTATATTGAAATTGAGCCAATTAAATAAAACATATGAAATGTTGGTACATGTAATATCAGTTGTCTTAAACTGTTTTCGTTTTAGAAAATTAAATTGCTAAACTAATTTAAAACAGGTGATTTTCATTAAAACTTGTTACATTATGAGCGCATAGTAAAAGCCTAAACTAAAAACATTGTTGTCAAATAACCTTGACCTTGTATGGTTACCTTGAAACAGATACTTGAGAAGATATGATAGGCTCTGAAAATATTTTCACCAATGCTTTTGTTGGACTTGAGACAACAGGTATAAATGAATGAGAATGCTGCTTGTATTGTCACTGCTTCGGAAAAACCTTTATAAACCTTTAAACCTCTGTTCTTTATAAATATGTTTTGGTGATAAATAATTATTTTAACAAGGAACTTAAGATCCATAATAATTATAAACACTCTATGGAAAAGAGAAAATTTACAAATTACTACGTACCTAGATATTTTAATAACTATGTAAAAAAATAAAATGAACGCTAAGGTACCAATGATTTTCAATGGTTTACCCAATAACTTAAAATATTTAGAATCGATTAGAGAATTAAAGTTTATATTAAAAAAACACCTATTACAGAGATATCTGTCAATTGATGTTTTATAAACTACGTTAAATTATCTGATAATATTATAATAATACAAATGCGTAAACTTAAAGGTAGAATTATCCTTGTAAATAAACTTATAAAATATGATATTAAAATATTAGTTTTCTAATACTACAACATGTATGATTTTTTGGTAATAAATGTCTGAATTAAAATACCTATTTGTAACTTGCCGCTCTTTAATTAAATAAGGAACCTTCTGATAAGCCATGTGGCTTAGAAGGACCTAGTTTGTATATGTCTTATAAGCACTATAATGCACACAAAAGCTTTAATAAAAAAAAACAAAAAAACGGTCTTTTAAAAAGATCTCTGATAAAAAAATAGTCCCCTTGTGTACTTCAAGTAAAATGTATTCCTGAAATATTTTGCACTGCCCATTCGTACATATGGAGAGGTGTCAGGATTTGATTCTCGAAGGGTCGCTGCAAGCTTTCTGCCAGTCTCTTCACCATCTCCATAGGAACGCCCTTCTCCTTGAGCCGTGGCGAAAAAGTGCCATTCGGCTTCAATGTCAAAATATTGTCCATGGTAGCACTGTTTTTTTCACTGTTGAATCTATTTTTTTTCATTTTTTTCTGGTAGCATAATTTTTGTTTGTAATTTTTCCCTTGTCAAAAGATGACTCACCTGACTCTTTCAGTGATGAGTTTAACGATTCAATCACCTGAGATTGTGCATGAAAAGTGTGATCTTCATCGGTACCAGACCTTGTTTCTTGACCCTGATGCTTAGAGGAGGAAGCATTTTCATTTTTCGATGCTGCTACTACTTTCCTACAATAATCATAAACTTTTGGCTTTTTCTGGCTTTCAGGGTACAAACTGCACATCCAAACTCTTACTAATCTTCGTAGTAGTATTTTTGTTTAACGTTCTTCGACGGCTAAGGTTATTTCGCACATACTGTCTGCCACGCGCAGACAGGGGCAACAGCACTCGGACGAATCGGAGGATCACCCATATTCATACTCGAGCCGAGCCCAACGATGTTTAGCTTTGGTGACTGGACGGGAACCGGTGTTTCCATCGTGGCAGGCCGTTGCCTTTTATCTTCGTTTATCCCTAATTGTGTGATTTCTTTTTTAAAAGTGAATTTAAACACCGTACATTTAAAAATTGACCTCTGTTTGCCATTTTCATTTAAAAAGAGGTATGGGCTTCAGCACTTCAGACTGGTGAAAGCAAGAACTTCATTGGTGAGACAAATGGCTGGTACATGCCTGTCTCAACTTGTCCAAAACTGGAACAGATATTCAGAGTATAACATTCGTAAATTAATCCTGGAATACCAATAGAATGATCTATTGAAAGTTTTCAGCGTTGCAAATTATTTTAATAATCATAATTATTTTTGAAGTAAAAACTTCTTATGTCGCGTTAAGCACTTATGTAGATGGGTAAAAGACATTGGACTCGCGTCACCGTCACCGCTACTACATATATGTATAATTATGTATATTCTGTATATACACAGTATACTCGCTATATACACAGTACTTGTGGATGGGTACAAACCATTGGACTCGCATCACCGTCACCGTCACCGCTACTAATTATATGTGTAATTGTACATTCTGTACATACACTTTTGTGGATGGGTAAAAGCCATTGGATTCGCGTCACCGTCACCGTCACTGCTGCTAAATTTATTATTTGTTTATTTGTTATTTGTTTCGAGAACAATTATTCAATTGCAACTTCGCTGGAGTCAATGAGTACCTGATGATGGAGAATGATTCGACGCTAAGATACTGAAGAAGCCTGATTTTTTTGAAATCATATTTTTTAATGCTTATCAAAAGTAAGGTTTTTAATACTAAAGCCAGGAGAAAGGATATAATTGGAATTGATTTCAATCCACATTTTGGAAACTTTTAAAGTAGTAATAAACCCTAAGAGCATGCGCACATTTGATCGGCTGCCAATCGTCGCCAATCGTCGCCAACGTTTTAAGTCAACTCTTGTGTTTTCCCTCTCGTGCGCCATTTTAAATCCTCAAACTATCGTGCAAAGGAGTGTTTGCTCAGTTCGTGTGTGTGCGGGGGGGGGGGGGGGGGGAGGAGTTCAAAGTGGCAGACAAACAAACATTTGTCCATGGAAGGTCGCTCGCAAGCTCGTTTCGGAGTCTGCCCTAATTAACCTACTCGGCGGCGGGATGGTCGGAGAGTCACTGATGACTTTATCGCGAGTGCGTCGTCAACTGTTTGCTTATCGTATTGTCCGACAAGACGTCGCCACCGCCAAATCTTTGCGTCCTTTCTGTCGTGTTTGAATGTAGGACGGACGTATCCGATCCACCACCCGCCACAGAAATCATCGACGTCTTAAAGCCCGTTTCACACACTACTTGATCCAGCACAAGACCTAGTACTTATGCTAGCTGGTACTTTATATTGAGGACGGAACCCAGTATGATAGAAACCGTGATAGAAGGTTTCATACGGTCATTGAACTTGTGCTTGCGATGAAGCAGTACTGTCGCTCACTGTTGAAAGAAAATGGAAAATTTCCATGAAAGAAGGAGACTTTTGGCTGCTGCAGTAATAGCAGGGATTGTCGAGACATTTTCATCTCACATTTTTACCGCCAAAGAGTGCGTAACACCCGCGATAAAGTGAGGCGCTGATTAAAAAAAGTGAAGATCGCACTGCGCCTGTAAAAGCTAACGTGATTGGTCGACATCTACTAGGAGCTAGTAGCAAACAAGTACCGCATCAGTTATGAAATCAAGTAGCTCAGCCAGTATGATAGCGATTATACTGGCTAGCCAGAATGCTGGTTCTATATCACACGAAACTAGAAAGCTAATATACTGGCGAGTATCCTCGAACTTGTGCTGGATCGAGTATCGTATGAAACGGGCTTACGAAATACGTGCGTGCCATCGCCAGGGTGGATGGGCACGGGGCGATTCCACACCAGGCACCAATCCCCACAAGTTAACTAGGCGATAGGTCAATCGAAAGAACTATACACGGCACCAGTGATGATTACCGTATTTCTCCGAATATAAGCCGCACTTTTTTTTACGGATTTTGGGGCCTCAAAATCGGGGTGCGGCTTATATTCGAGGTGCGGCTTAAATTCGAGAACTTTCTTAAAAAATAGTAGAAATGGCCGATTTGAGCTAACTAGCTATTCAGATTGACGCGGACGCCCCAGCTAAACTCGCTTAAGCCACAGGGAGAGTAAGAAATAACGCTGAAAAAGGACCAATTGGTGCACAATTTATTCATACATTAAACGCAGGGGTGCCCAACTTTTCTGTATATAAGATCTAC
This sequence comes from Pyrrhosoma nymphula, assembly GCA_963573305.1. Lineage (NCBI taxonomy): Eukaryota > Metazoa > Arthropoda > Insecta > Odonata > Coenagrionidae > Pyrrhosoma > Pyrrhosoma nymphula. Next base: position 1,395,292 of record OY754333.1, on the reverse strand, counting down.
TTTTTATCTTAAAAGTGTGTCGCGATCGACTTATTGTCATAGGCGTAGTCTAAGGGGGAAATTAGGGGTGGCAAATGCATACTATGTTTATACACTGAGTTTCAGCATAAGGTGCATTCCAGCGAGGTATGGGTAGATATGTAAAATATATGTTCAAAACTATTTTTTATTTTTAAATCACTTATTAAGTTTTCGAGATATAGGCTCCTGAAGAAAATAAATTTCCAGACCCAACTTTTGATAGCAGCATTCCGTACATGCGGTACCTAAAAATTCGATTTTCCGACACTTTTTCGAGATAGATTTTTACTAACTTAAAATGCAATTTAATTTTTTTATCAACTGCAATGTATAATTTGTTGTACTAATTGTTCGTAAATATAAAAAATTTGTTATAAAAATGCACAGTATGGCTGATAATTTGATTACAATATTTCACTTTCTCGTTTTTTTTGGGCCAAGAAAATTTATCATGAGAGAATAATATGACTTACTTTTTGCTAATTTATCAATAGCTCGCTAAGTACACCTCGTACTGAAATATAGATATACGGCTTATCTACCTACGTAAAAAAAATCAACAATAATTATTTAAAGGGCCAAAAAACTCACGTCTAGGGGAATTAAAAGAACATGGATAATTATTAACAATATTTATTAATTCAAAGTAGCCACAGATAAATACAGATTTAGAATTTACTTTGTTCCCTTAACATTAATGGGAAGACTGAGTTTGCATGTCTCTAACCAAGGAATCATAATCAGGTGTATATCCTGACAAAGATAATAATAATGAGTCTTCTGTATGGGAATCAGTCAGGACAGAACGTTGTTTAGTCTTCGTTAGCTTCAAGTATGAAAATGCCGATTCGCAAAGGTATGTAGATCCGAAACAAGAATAGATATATTCGCTACATTTGGTGACACTGGGATATTTTTCTCGGTTGACATATTTCCAAAAATCTTCTTCAGATTTTCTGGCTTGTAAGTTTAAGTCAGTTTGTAAAATTATAGTTTCATTTTCTAATGCCTTTTGATCCATATGAAATATGTCTGAAATTTTTTGGCTAATGCGTTTCAAACTTAAATCTTTTTTAAAAGGAAAAGATATAAATTCCACCATTTCTTTAATTTTTTCAAAATCCTGGAATCTTACCTCAAAATCTTCAATTACTTTTTGGATTTCCGCGACGTATTTGTTGATCTTATACTTCATATTTTTATGTTTGTGTAGGTTATCCGCCATATTTGGAAAATGATTCCGATTATTTTGTTGCAGATCTTCTATTAGCAAAATAAATTTTGTTTTATATGCGTCTATGCAGCTGATCATATCAATTACTGTTTTATTTTTACCTTGTAATTATAAATTTAAATGACTTAACCCTTTAACGCCTAGCGTGACCATATGGTCACGGAAAGAAGTTACTTTGTAATCTCGAAACAATAAATGGTCGTAGGGCCGCCGTCTTCTCTACATGGTTTTACATTAACGCCAAGGGTCTTTGGAAGCACCACAGGCAGTTTTTAGACCACTATCATAACGCTTGCTTCTGTTAAGCACATGAGAACTTTCTCGGGCCATTGAATCTCCTCCTCATGGATTTCCACCTTGTGTAAGTATGGTATTACTAAAATACTTTGGTAAATGAATGTATTTTAATTAATAGTATTATCATGTTAAGGTTCATTTTAATGTACTTATATGTTATTTCATATGTATTTGCCATAGTAGATATTTTATAAGTAGTTTTTCACAGGTGTGACCATATGGTCACGCTAGGCGCATATGGGGTCAATTGTTTTCAAATTCGGGGGTTACTAGTTTCTTATTTTTTTCTGCATGTATAAATATAACCTGTCCTAATCTGAATGTATTTATATACTTTTGCAAGTTTCAACCATATATTTAATAATATACGTTTATATATTTTGTAGAGACTTGACATTGCCAGATTCTCTTGACATTTTGGAGTATGAGGATGTTGATCAAATAAACATCGAGCCTCCAGATGTAAACGACCTCACGGACTAAGATTCTACCGATGAGGATGATGGTGGTCTGGTTGATATAAACTAAGCGACCGACAGCTCCGGTGCGCTGCGGAAGTTGTACTGTCCAAAGCAAACAACGGTCGCTATCCCAGATCACAAGGTGGCCACAAAAAGTAATTCCATGGCGAAAAAGAGAATAAAATCATTGGTGCATCGGGAGTGGAATACAGCCTGACTGCAGAAAACCATCCCTATTTTTCTTGATTTAGATTACACCAATGAACGTAATTTGAGATGAAAAGAGAGTCACTTCATGAGATTACAAGCAGCGACGAAATCTCAATAGTACGCAGGGTTGACGACTCAGTTATGACAATCGCATCGACATTGTATAGTGCAAATCCTGCGGTTATTGTGAAACAATATTCAAGGGAAGAGAAAAAATGAATTCTCATTCCCCGTCCCAGCGCATTTGGTGAGTACAATAAATTTATGGGAGGTACTAATTGAATGGATCAGAACATAAGTTACAACAGGATTGGCATTAAAAGTAAAGAGTGCTGGCGGCCTCTCTTTACGTGGATGATCAATGCTTTCACGACAAATGCATGGATCCTCGCCGAAAAAGCTTGAAGTAAAATATCTTAGCTAGAATTCAGAAGAGATATTGTTGAGAAATACCTCACAAGGTACCAAAACGCTCCTCAGAGAAGTGGAAAACAGCCAGTTACTAACAGTTAAATCCAAAGCCATGTTGTAGTCAGCCTGCGATTGGGTGGTTTAAACCATTTAGTCCATCGATGAGGGAGTGGAATAAGACGGTCTGCGTTATGTGGTTCCTCTATGCGCACAGAATGTGTTAAGTGCAATGTTGGATTGAGCATTGAGTGCTTTATTCAATTTCACACGAAATAACACCACGATAAGAGATGTCATTTAGTAATTTAGAAGCTTTTTTTGAAGATTGAAAAGAAAATTTGTTTTTTATGCTATTTTAAAACTTGTATTGTGCTTTATTGATTTTATGATTTCACCATGTCCCGAAGTGTTTTCCAAATTCTGTTGATTTGTAACGCGCACCAAATTTTATAGAGTATTGTCTTGCATTTCGATGTGTTCTAAATGAATTAAAAATTAAAATATTTATGAATTTGTTTAAAAATAAATAAATAAAAATTAATTTATCACTTATAATTTATAATGATATTTCTCTAGATGTTTTTATGTAAGATGAATAAACCTCAAGACGATAAAACAAAACTTTTTCATTTTGAAAAAAATTGACCCCACAACCGCCTAGCGTGACCATATGGTCACGCCCCATAACTCTGTCATTTTGAATCCTATGTTGCTAAACCTTAGTGATAATTGTATTTAGGTGCTCCTAATACTCATATGTAAAAATCAAGAAGATCGGACAAAAAAAATTTCCTCGGCGTTAAAGGGTTAATATTGAAGTAAAATCGGTAAGAAATGCTAAGTCATTTAGCCAAGTTTCATCATTTAAATTTTCACCGTTTCCATCTTGTTCGTGAAGAAAATCTATAATTTCAGGCAATAAATCACGAAATCGCTGCAGAAATTTACCTCTGCTCAGCCATCTGACATCGGTATGTAGTAATAATTCAGGTTGGCCTTCATCGAGCTGCAGTTGGAAGAGGGAAAGTTTGAGGGAACTTCCTCGAATTGAATTAACAATTTTAAATGCTATGTCCATTACCTCTTTTGTGTTTAGTCTCTTGCTAGCTAACACTTTCTGGTGAATTATGCAGTGATAGCTCAAAAAGGCTGGGAATTCATCTTCAGTTCGACATAGGGCTATAAATCCATTTTTGCAACCTATCATTGCAGCTGCGCCATCCGTTGTTATTAAGACTAATTTGAAAAGTGGTACTTTCAAATCATAGAGCAAGTTTTTAAAGGATTTGAATATGTCGACACCTCTAGTCCTTTCCTTCAAAGAAATCATACCCAACAATTCTTCTTTAGTTGTAAAATCCTTAAAAATCATACGAACGAAAACAAGTAATTGTGCTGTATCACTTATATCTGTCGATTCATCACACTGAATGGAAAAACAAGAACATCTATTAATATCATTAATTAACTGCTCTTTTACATTCCCACTCATCATTTCAATTCGTCGCACCACTGTGTTTCGAGACAATTGTAGATCTTGAATTGCAGCAACAATTTCACTCTTGTTCTTAAAATCGTTAAAAAGTGAATCTGACATTTCCAAAAATATGTCCTTTACAAATTCACCGTCGGAAAATGGCTTGCATTTTTTTGCTAAGAGATAGCTTACTTTGAATGATGCAGTAGTTACTGCTTGTGACTTCAACCTTGGCTTTTTAAAAACGCTTTGTTGATTTGTTAACCGAGTTTTAAGATCCCTAACTTTATGTTTTCTCAGTTCAGAATTTGGTGGATAATCTGTTTGATACTTGTTATGTAAAGCTAAAAAATGTCTCTCCAGATTACCCTTCTTAGCAATGGCTACCGAGGTAAGGCATATTGAACAACAGCATTTATCATTCACCATTGTAAAAAAGTAATCGAGCTCCCATTCTTCATTGAAGTGATAAGTTTTAGATTTCTTCGGTTTACTACTCATGTTCATGGGTATACTAGAATGCAAAGAAATATGACAATTTAAAGAATAAATATTGAATTAAAAATTTTCCTAGAAAATTCAAAAACTCGTGAACAGCGGCAATTATCTCCGTTACATTGAGAGAAATAATAACAATCCTGCATACTACAATCGGGGACAACAATGCAAGTATATTAAAATCTAATATAGATATATTCGAATTTACTAGAAGTATGTTAAAGTGACAATATATTTATTACGGTTTACAATACTGACCTCTTACTTTAGATAGAATTACTGTTATTCCTAATATATTTGTAATACTGTCCCTTATTTTTCTCCTAGTGTAATGACCGCAGTTTAGAGATCTGTTGCCAAGAATGCTCACTTATCAAGTAAATAGATAGGTAAGAAAAGCAATTTAATTTAAAACAAAGAAAATGTACTTACATTTTAAGCAGAAGAAAAATATAAATCCAACGTGGTCACCGAGGATAAATAATATTGCTTAATAATGACATAGTTAATACAAAAGAAAAGAAGCTACCGTATGGCACTACCAAATATTCAAGCTGACTGACTGTGTTCTTCGATGAGTCGAGTTGTAACTGTTGCGTTCGCGCGTTGTGTCCGGTGACAATGTAACACATAAGTCAAAATGTATTGTGCTGGGTGAGCGGAGTTAACAGTGTCTGGCTGTCAGAATTCTACGTATTCATGAACTTGGCAAGTTCCCAGAATACATTCAACTATTACTACAAACTTTTGTCTTCTAAAATCGCTTCAAAGTCACGGGAGTACACGGAATTCTGCCCCAGACATTGCGAGAGATCGACGATCGACCAAAATTGGCCTCGCGATCGACCGGTCGATCGCGATCGAGTTGTTGGACACCCCTGCATTAAAGGATAATATAGGTAACATTGTGTCACAGTTGCATAGGTAATGTGAAAACAGATATAAAATTCTAATGCCTAATACTGTAGGTAGTACATGATGCACTAAAAAGGGTGCGGCTTAAATTCGCGTATTAACGTTTTTCCCTGTTTGAGGCCCCAAAAACGGTATGCGGCTTATATTCGAGTGCGGCTTATATTCGGAGAAATACGGTGAATTAAATTCTTCCCAAACATCAAAAGAAGATTGCAAAATGAAATTTGAAATGGACACATACCGAAATTTACAGTGGCCAAGGTAATTTTCAAGAATGCCGAAGAAAATTTGGTATATCAAAAGCAAACTTATGTTCCTGTGGCAATCACCCAGATACAGTCCACCATCGATTACTGGAATGTAGTAAACACGATGAAGAAAGAGGAATATAAAGGGTAAAGATGGAGAATTGGCCTTCTGAAATATCAAGCCTCACCACGAACAATGTCGATATAATCGTAGGATTCATCCAGAAGAGAATATTCAAGGAGACGAATGAATTGATGAATAGATAAGGAAAGAAAACTAGCCTAGACAGAAGACCTGAAAGAAATGGAGGAAATTTTTATGTAAATTAGGAAAAGAAAGACCCGGTGGAAGAAAGAATAAATTGAATGTAGAGGAATAAATAATTACAAATTAAGAAAAAGAGAAAATACATATAATAAATAATGGAAAGGCAGAATAAATTGATAATAAATATACTGTTATAATAAATATATTGTACTGTTAACAATTCTATGTACTGCACTGTAAAGGAAGAGAAGAAGACCCGTAGGAAGAAAGAAGAATTTTATGTAAAGCAAGAAGACACCAGATAAATGCATTGTTATGTGGAAAAAATAAGTAAAATTAGAAAATTTATAAATGTAAACAAATTAGAGAAGAAACCAAACAAACATACTGTAATGTAAAGAAACAACTAGGGATAGGGAACAAAAATGCGAAGTGACACTTCAATTTGCATAATTTCAATATTATAGCCTCAATATAAGATCATGAAGAAAGTATGTGTGTTAAATTAAAAGAGTAATGTAATTGGGGGTGAATCTCAAAAGGAACCCTGGGCAAGTACTTGTGTAACATACGAATAATATTTATTGTAATGTACCTTATCATTAAAATACTATGTTATCTGATCAAAGAAACCAGAGGATGGCGTCTTGACGCACGAAAGATATTAGGAGAGTTGGTCAACATGCGGCACACGGGTTGAGACACTACTATCTGCTACTAATATTGCACTACCTCTGTACTACTTATACCATTTATTCATGAATCCTACGACGTACCAATTCACGGAGAAAACCAAATCATGCGATACATTTCAAGTAAGTTGAGGTGATATTAATAGCGTCAAGTTTTCAAACTAAAATCCAAAATGTAGTCTACCAAGCGACATGTGTGCTCCAAAGACGTTTGTGACGTAACCTACGCTATGCAGATTGAAAATTAACTTCATTGTAGTAGCATACGTAATCATGTAGGCTAGTACACCAAGCTTTTGACTGTGGGTGAAATTTGTCGCTAGAAAAACAGGGATACCTCAATGTCTAAGCTAATTGTGTTGATAACTTGAAAAAGGCTCATATTTATTCGGAGTTAAATCTTTCAAGAGTTGAGTTTTACCGTTTCTTTAAAGAAGTTTTAAATCGTTTCGCTATTCTGAAAAAAACACTTAGGCGCAGATGATCGTTCCACTCGTTGACTTGAATGTATGCTCGTGTGTTTCCACCTGCCACGATGTGCGCTAATCTGCACAATCTGTGATTGGAAAGCACCCTTTAACAACTCGTTTTGCTCACGACAAAATAGGAACTGATTAATCCCGCTCATGATATATTTAACCATCGCATACAATTCTAACTTCACGGTGCAATTTACTGTGAGGCATATCTTGTAGAATGTCTTTTTACAATTAAGGAATATGTAGTCAACTTGAACATTATTAAAACGTTTTCTTTATGTTCAGTTCTTGTCTGTACAAAGTACAAATTTTGCAATCGATTTAAAATAACTTCCCGCTTAGCTAGAGACTTGAAACTTAAAAGATACCTAGCTCAGAACTGGGTGACAATGCAATAATATGTAATTATGTATACTATAATATAATATGATATGATATGATGATATGAAGTATAGTATAATATAATATAATATGTAATGATATGATATGATATGATATGACATGGTATAGTATGATATGATATGATATGATACGATACGATATAATATAACATAATATAATAGATATAATATGATATGATATGATATATGATATCATATGATATGATATGCTACGATACGACACGACACGACACGTCATTACATGACATAACATGACATGACATGTCATTACATGACGTGACATGATATAATATAATATAATATAATATAATATAATATAATATAATATAATATAATATAATATAATATAATATAATATAATATAATATAATATAATATAATATAATATAATATAATATAATATAATATAATATAATATAATATAATATAATATAATATAATATAATATAATATAATATAATATAGTATAATATAATATAGTATAATATAGTACAGTACAGTACAGTACAGTACAGTACAGTACAGTACAGTACAGTACAGTACAGTACAGTACTGTACTGTACTGTACTGTATAGTACAATATAATATAATATAATATAATATAATATAATATAATATAATATAATATAATATAATATAATATAATATAATATAATATAATATAATATAATATAATATAATATAATATAATATAATATAATATAATATACCCTTCTCTTGGACTACAACCTTGTCGTGGTTGAAGGGCTTGCGTGCTCCGATGACCCCTAGAGCTGCACTGGCGGGAGCATTGCTCCTGGTAGGGTCACCCATGCCAGATTGGTCGAAGGTTAGGAGACAGACGAATGGTAGTCCGCGCAGCGTCTGTACCTCAGTGAGGCGGCTGCAAAAGGCGTCTGACCCCAGTGGGGCGGCCTCTGAAGTGATGGTGTCACGTAAAAAACACTATTGAGTAAGGCCAAGGAATACTACCTCAATTAAAACAAAAACCTTGAAATTATGGACAGTTCTCAATTGATAATGAATCCTGGCAACTACGGGACTCGGCCAAGAGGGCCGGGTGTCGTGCCCGGCAGCGGTGGGAGCAAGGCCCCTGCGGTCGTCATCACACGAAATCCTTGCTCAGACGAAGCAGCAGCAGAGGAAAAGAAGATTAAGAAGAGGAACGAAACTATAAGAATAGGCACTTGGAATGTTAGGACTATGCTGAGGGCGGGGAAGCTAGAGAATATAAAGCAAGAAATGGAGAGGGTGGGTGTAGACATCATGGGTCTGGGTGAAGTAAGATGGAAGGATGACGGGGATTACTGGAGCGGCGACTATAGAGTAATTTATAGTGGAGGGAATGAAAGTCAGCGCGGGGTTGCATTCGTAATGAATAGGAAACTTGGTAGAAAAGTAGTGCATGCAGAACAAGTGAGTGATAGGATAATAGTCGTGGAACTAAAAGCAGAACCAACGAATTTAGTTATAATCCAGGTTTATATGCCTACCTCTAATCATAAAGAGGAGGAGGTAGATGGGGTGTACGATCAGCTAGAGGAAATAATTGGTAGGATACCAGGAAGTAAGCACCTGGTAGTAATGGGGGATTGGAACGCGGTGGTGGGTGAAGGACGAGATGGGCGGGAGGTGGGCGATTACGGGCTAGGAAGAAGAAATGACCGGGGCGAGAAAGCTGTGGAGTTTTGCCGCAGAAATAACCTAGTAATTACAAATACATGGTTCAGACATCATCCTCGACGTAGGTACACTTGGAAGAAGCCGGGAGACACAGACAGGTTCCAGATAGATTATATAATGGTACGTCACAGATACAGGAATAGTGTTAAAAACTCGCATACTTATCCAGGAGCTGATGCAGACACAGACCACAACTTATTAGTCATGAAATGTCGGGTAAAACTGAAAAAGATAAGAATGGGAAGGAGGGTACGTAAGTGGAATACGGAGGCATTAACTGGGGCAATGAAGAAGAAGTATCGGGAGAAGGTGGATGAGATAATGGGTGAGGATCATGGAGTTAGATCAGTGGAAGATGAATGGGGAATTTTGAAAAATGGAATTATAGAAGCGGCGAAAGCAACGGTAGGCGTAGTGAGTGCAACTAAAATTAGAAAACCGTGGATCACGAAGGAGATGATCAGGGAGATGGAGGAGAGAAGGAAATGGAAGAGTGTAAACTCAGAGCTAGGTAAGAGAAAATACCGAGAATTTAATAACAGGCTTAGAAGAGAAACAAAGAAAGCAAGAGAGGCGTGGTGGAGAGAACAGATCGACGCGTTAGAGAAATACCAAAAAGAGGGAAGAGCAGACGCATTATATAGGAAAGTAAAGGAACTGACGGGTGGTAATAAGGGAAGGGGAATTACAACGATAACAGACAAGACGGGAAAGGTAATCGTAGAACCGAGAGAGATCCAGGAGAGGTGGAAGGAGTATGTTGAAGAGCTGTATGGTAAAGAAATAAGGCCCAATAGGTTAGATATAGAAAGGGAAGACGATATCGACAGAGATGGCATCGGACCAAGTATCCTAGATAGCGAAATCGAAAGAGCTTTACGAGACATGAAAAGGAATAAGGCGGTGGGAATAGATGACATACCTGCAGAGTTTTTAAAGAGCATGGGGAAGAACGGAAGAGGAAAACTTTTTGCGCTAATTCGTAAGATTTATGAGGATGGAGTTTGGCCGGAAGACTTCGCGAAGACTGTACTAATTCCTATACCGAAGAAGAGTAAGGCAAAAACTTGCGAAGACTATAGGACAATAAGCTTAATATCCCACGCGGCCAAAGTAGTTCTGAGGACTCTAAACAGAAGGCTAGAGAAGAAGGCAAATGAATACCTGGGTGACGACCAGTTCGGGTTTAGGAGAGGGACGGGAACGCGAGACGCTATAGCGGTGATGAGGACGCTAGTAGAAAGAAACCTAGAGTATGGGCAGGATGTTTTTGCATGCTTCGTAGATTTCGAGAAGGCGTTTGATCGGGTGGAATGGACGAAATTAATGAGAGTGTTGAAGAAATTAGGGGTCGATTGGAGGGACAGGCGTCTGATTCGAAATTTGTATATGAATCAGACTGCGCAGGTTAGGGTAGCCAATGGAGAATCAAGATGGGCCACGATAGGACGGGGAGTGAGGCAAGGGTGCCCACTATCGCCGTTGCTTTTTAATGTGTATTCAGAAGAAATGGTAAGGGAGGCTTGGGGGGAGGAGGCTGTAGGAATAAAGGTAGGAGGGGAGCTGATAAAATCAGTGAGATTTGCAGATGATCAAGCATTGGTTAGTCAGTCGGCCAAGGGGTTACAGTCAATGGTGAATGCATTAGAGGTGCAGTGCGAAAAGTATGGGATGAAGATCAATCACAAGAAAACGAAACTAATGAGATTTTCCAGAAGTAAGAAGGCGGGGCTGAATATAAGGGTGGGAGGGCAGAAGATAGAGCAGGTCGAGCAGTTTACGTATCTGGGTAGTATTTTGGAGGCGAATGGGTTTAGTGGTAAGGACATCAGATGCAGAATTGCGCTCGCTAAAGAAGCATTTTCGAAGAGAAGGGAATTGATGAGGGGGGGTCTGAGAAGAGACGTAAAGAAGAGGCTGGTGAAAACTTTAATATGGAGCGTGGCGCTATATGGGTCGGAAACTTGGTCATTGCGGAGGGAGGATGTGCGTAGGCTTGAGGCGTTTGAGATGTGGGTTTGGAGAAGGATGGAGAAGGTTAGCTGGATGGCGAGAAAGACGAACGAGGAGGTATTGGATATGGTCGGAGAGGAGAGGAAGCTTGTGGCAGAGGTTCGGAGAAGGCAGAAGAGATGGATGGAGGAGGTTTTGAGAGGAGAGGGCATGTTGAAGAGAGTGATAGAGGGGAGAACACTGGGGAAGCGTGGGAGAGGAAGGAAGAGGATAGGAATTCTGGACGAAATAAGAGGAGGTAGAAGATATGAAGAATTGAAGAGGGATCTAATAACGGGCCATCCTTAGGAGGGAATGCGAGACAATTTCTATTAGGTTGGGATACAAAATGGGGACTGTCCAAGAACCTACCAATCAGCTGGTAGAATACTTGAATGAAATGAATATAATATAATATAATATAATATAATATAATATAATATAATATAATATAATATAATATAATATAATATAATATAATATAATATAATATAATATAATATAATATAATATAATATAATATAATATAATATAATATAATATAATATAATATAATATAATATAATATAATATAATATAATATAATATAATATAATATAATATAATATAATATAATATAATATAATATAATATAATATAGTATAATATAATATAGTATAATATAATATAATATAATAATCAATATAAGAGTTAAATAATGCAATTGATAAGTTGTAATATTGATATAAAAATCTTGTGTCATTAAGTTTGCTTGCTTCTTTAATTTAGTTTACAGGAAAATAACAATTAAACAGATTTTTATATTATTGGTAGATAGGTATAACAATTTCATATTACAAATATAATAACTAAGCTGAGGACATTTTGGCACTAATAATCAAGAAATAGGCAGCCTAAATAGGCTCTACAAATTTCAAAATAGGCACTTAAAATAGGTGCTTAAATATTATTTAATCGAAGATATAAAAACAAAAATAAAAGAAACCGATAAATCGACGAAAGTTCAAATATTAACTTTGGTCCCCAAGAGTTGGTCGATACCAATAACAGCAGTCACTATTCTAGAAGCACCTCTAGTGGAATAACGGATTCAATAAGATGAAATTTGAAGGATCCAAGGAATGAATACATGACATCTCTCACAATTTAAAAAACTCGAAGTTACTCAATACAGAACGGCCACACGGCCACGACTTAACCCAAGTCTCTAGTATAGTCTCCTTACCCAAGTCTAAAAAAAAACCATACGAGCATCGGCTTGGAAACTTTAGGCTAGGGAACCTAGGATAAGCTGCCTAACCTTTGGCTTTGGAACCAGACAGATACTCACACAAGGATTTGGAACCTTGTCGAAGAAACCAAATTGCAGGCTTGGGATCCTCAACCAAGAAACCCACCCGTGGCTGGTACTGCACAGCAATTGAGCGCGACCCCTACGGCGATGGGGTTAAGGGTTCAAATGCCTGAACTGGCAGTGACAATGTCACCATGGACCAATGCAATATACTAAAAACGCCTACATAAAACAAACAGGACCACAAACAACAGAATGCATTTGGCGCCACCATAGCAACGTTCTCAATGTTGTCCCTATTTTTAGGGCTGTATATGCCCGCGATGAAAAACCAGATATTCCTTTTTAGAGGGTTGAAATCATTCTCTTTATAATGAAAATGAACTAAAATAAATTCCAGAGGGTATTTTCTTGTAAAAGCGGGGAGAAAATACCCTATTTTTGGCTTTTTTTACAAAATTATCACATTTTGACTCGATTTTTAAAACAATGGAAATCACTAGGAAGTTGAAATATTATATTCATAAACCATGTATTTATATAAAAGATCTTAGGCTTTCCCGGCGAATAATATTAGTAAAATCTTCTCGGGTTTGCCACCGGGTAAGGCTTTTAAAGGCCTTTAAAAGCCTTACCCGGTGGCAAACCCGAGAAGATTTTACTAACATGTATTGATATGTTATCATGCTCAAAGTTTCACGTTGATTACACCTTTATTTCCTGAAATATAAAAAGCCAAAATTTTATTTTTTTTTCGATCTGCAATTTTTCGGGCCAGTTTCGCCCTGAATTTTCTACAAGGAGGTTGCTTTTACAATTATTTTTATTATGTTGTTTAATAGAGCTTAAAACTTTGTACAAGATAGCCAATTTTTGTTTCTCTTATCAAAATATCTCCTGAGATACTGTGCCTCAAAGTTACCGAAATCTCATAATCATACTGAAGAAGGCTGCGGCACGGGCCCAAACAAATTACTATTTCTCGGCAAGTATACCATCGGCAAACGTAAAACTTTATTACAAATGTTTATTGGGGATATGTGTGAATGTCCATACAACATTTCATTGAAATCAGTGATGGTCAAGCGGGGACCTCTTGGCATGTAATGACCCAATAGTGTACCTTTAAGTGGGTGAAAAAGATGTTAGAACTGATGTATCGGAGGCGCACATTATTCCTGTCACATACCTCACGTATTTCAATAATTTTATCTGCAGAGTATAATACAGTATTTAGCCATGTTCCCCATAATATCAATACTGGCTATGAAGGCAGATCAAAGGCAGATCAGGCATACTGACTGAAGTTGTTCTGCCTTTAAACTCAGCAATGAGTGGTGCCTTCAAAAACAAGTTTTTGGCAATTGAAACCACCGCATGTACGCATCATGTAAAATTAACATAGTTGTTTTTCTACTCTTTAAATAATAATACTTTGGATGGTTTTTCTTAATGTATGTTTGATGACATTATTTCAACCTTGATAGATTAAAAAAGGAACTGAAATAACAGACAAGCTCGGCACTAAAGTGAAGTTTGGCGACGTTGAAAAGAATATTGCTTTTTTAGGCCCTTAAATAGGCAATATCAGCAGAAAAAGGCATAAACAGGTAAAATAGGCATTTTTAGGCAGTAATAAATCACTTTAATTTCACCATAAATGATCCTAAATGAACTTAAAACTTCAAAAAATTGGTTTCCTGAGTAAAAGAAAAAATGTCCTCAGCTTAATAATAACACAAGACTAAAAAGAAGAAAATAATTATTTAAATAAAAAATAATTTTAAAATACACGTTTTTTTTTTCAATTATTCGGATGTCAGCATGTTCGTCTACGTATCACTCACCCAGTTTCTAGTTTGACTGCGCACTGTTCTCCTGACTGCTTTTTGGTGTCTGCGCCCATAGCGTCCAGGGGGAACGTGCTAGTTCCTGATTTGAACTGGGAAGGGTGTTGCATGCCCGGTGTGGAATCACCCCGTGCCACACACACACACACTAGTCGTGGCGTGCACCGTACTTCATAGATGTAGACGTACATGAGTGTAGCATCAGTATTCATGTCACAGACTTAAATCGCCAAAAGATAGGAGCTTTCACACCGACGCGTCGTCTCTGCCGCTCAAATGCTGCATTCGGCAGCGTGTTTTTTAATGGAAAGGAACCGGTTTTACTATGTGACATAAGCGCCATCATTTCTCTTCCGCCCATAAGGTTATAAAGTTTATGCAACTCTCGCCGCCCGTCCCTGCCACCGTGTCACACATGTCGCGGTCGTCGCTCCCTTCCACTGCGGAGGTGGTGGTCGGCTGAGAGAGGGAAGAGGCTTTCGTAGCGTCTGGTCCAGTGACGACGACGTGTCCATTAGGGTGGGCCGAAAAACACGAAAGTGTCCGAATCGAATCGTAATAGCGCGGAAAAGTTGCTACTTGTCCCCCTGATCACAAAGAAAGAAAAATATTTGCAATCGGATCACATCTTCCGGTCGCACATCTCGTTCGAAGTTTCGAAAAATCGTAAAAAATATGACTTTTTCGGGATTTTTAAAAATAAGTTACAGTGATTGATTTGCGTTCAAAATCGGTATGTGGCCTCTTCCAAAGGTCCTTTGTCTTCAAAAAATATAATGCTCCTTCTTTTTGGGGGAGGGGGAGTCGCTCATCGCGTTCAAATTATCGAAGAATAGTAAAAAAACATGACTTTTTTCGGGATTTTCTCTCTATGAGTTACGGTGATCTGATTGCGTTTAAAATCGGTATGTGGCCTCTTCTAAAGATCTTTTGTATTTTTAATAAGATATAATTCCTGTTGCCCCCTTATTTTATGGGGGAGGGGAGGGGAATGTATCGTAAAGAGCTGTATTAGCAAGTACTGTTCTCATTTGAGTCCCAGAGGGTGATCCGAACCCAATATGAAAATCTGTGTCCGTATATTTTGCAACCGTATCTGTCTCTTCTGTTTCAGGATCTGAGGTAATGTTGGCCGTAGTTTTAGAAGAATTACCACGCCCATTTTTTACTTGTTTTGATTTTCTTGCCAGCCTCTTCTTAATCATTTCACTCTCCTTTTGGTCAACTGTTCCTATCTTGCCAATTCTGTGATGCCGCTGTGCATGGGAAAAAGATTTACTCGGCTGCCTCAGGGTGGTGAGAGAGTCTGCAGCTTTGATAGTTCTCGATGCAAAAAGACTTGATCTTGGCAAATGGCAATCGGCTGTTGAAACCGTGGTCAGTAAGAAAGTTATTTTGGGCTGGAATTAATCTCTTCGTTGTATTATCAAAACGAAACTGATTGCGAGGGCACTCATTCACTCGGGTCAAACTCTTCAAAGTGTAAGTCTTCCCTTTTTTTTAAATTAGCACGCAATGGAGTTGACATAACTGTCGCAAATTAATTTTTTAATAGCAAAATCAGCGTTTAAATCCATCGCATAAACTCTTGCAATTCCCTGTTTATCCCACTAAACTTGTATTGCAGGTTATTTCAGGCGCAATGAACAACCAAAGGTTTTAAAAAGAGAAATAATGCCTCATGTGGGAAAGAATTAGGGATCCATTTGTGCATCATGTTTAGTATTTAACGTCCATTTCAACGATCTCCATTCTGTAAATATTAATGGAAGCATAGCCATGTGGCAAACATTAAAATGTGTTAAGGGATTATTATTTTTAGTTTATTTACTAATTGAATTAGTTATTTTAATGTTGATGAATTCACTTTGTTGCAACCTATTTCATCACATAATCATACCCTTCAACTGGGCGTACTTCATTTTCAACACTCTTTCTTCCCCCTCTTCCATATCCCGCACCCTTCCCTCTTGGCCTCCTTCCATCCTTCATCGCCTGCTCCGTCCACCTACTCTGCCTCCAGCAACTCTATTACCAAACCAAGTATGTATATGCGGCACCTTCTCGTTTGTCTTCCCTTCCTTCCGTCACATGCGGCATGATGGAACGGCGGGAATTGAAGCAAGCGGAAGGAAATACGTGTGACTGGAGTAGTGTGACATCCTTACACTACACACAATATAATATACCTGCTATACTGTCTTCTGCCTAGTACATCTACATCTACAGAATACCCTGCAGGCCACCTCAAAGGTGTATGGCAGTGGGTGAGTAGTCACCAACATGCATTACACTAAACCCAAAAGTTGGTGTAACTACGACTATTGATACGTTAGCGTGAATCGCTAATGCTTGTCACGAGGCGAAGCCTCTCGAGCATGCACTACACTACAATTATGTATTTTCTACGTGATTCCAGCAATGTTAGAGGGACCGTTAGTATTTATGTATACTGCTACTACATTAACGGACAGAGATTCAAGAGTTATAGCAAAAGCATACATGTAGTGTTGTAAGTACTAGGTAGCAGATATGGATACAAGTATTAGGGAGTACTACTACTACTAAGAGTTACACTACCTATCGACAAACCTAGTTAAAAGTCTCATTGGCAGCTGTTATGGTCTCTTATCGTTCGTAGGACAAATGACATTTTAAATCTGTCCGTTCTGCAGTCTAGTTCCCTAATTTTATTCTCAAGATCTGATGTACCGTAGTATGTCGGATTTCGTAAAATATTATCAACGTCGTCAGAGAATAAATCGGTCTGGGACCTACATAATGGATTAAGTCTAGATTTTAATCGTAGAACTAACAGCACGTCGTGCATGCTTTCAGCATAGTTCTTGAATCTCTGTCCATTTATGTAGTTGCAAAATACTTACGGTCCTTCTAAAATTGGCAGCATACCTATTGTGTAGTGCATGCTTGTGAGGCTCCGCCTATTGACAAGCATTAGTGATTTATACTAATGCAGCAATAGTCGTAGTCACACTAACTTTAATAGGGTGTAGTGTAATGCATGTTGGTGACTACGAACCCCCTGCCACACACCTTTGAGGTGGCTTGCAGGGTATTTCGTAGATATAGATGTATTCCACTTCTGAAATGTATTACTGTTCTAATAGTCATGGTGGTGGACTTAATATTTGTCGTTTGGAGTAGGTTTAGTGATTTTTCTCAGGATAAAACTTGATACCACATATCTTATTTTTAATTCACTTTAGAAGTGTGGTAGTGAAACAATTGGTAACTGATCCTTATTGTAATATGTAAACGCTGCGATGATGCATTTCCACCCACAGACTAAGGTCACCAGAAACATTCAAATCATACGGTGTTTAGTTTGACGTTGAGAATGTCTATTTAGACCCACGCACCCAAAATAGTATAATGGACAAAGGCAAAAGGCAAGAGGGGAGTGCACTATATCCAAACACCCATATTTAAGAATTCCCACTCCCATACGTAAAGGCTGAATGGAACGCGGCACCCACCGCCCTTGCTCACTACTTAAATCCACATCTTCCATTTGCCTATTCATTTTCCCATCCTTTACTATTTCATGGCTGGCATATTAACACCCCTTGGTCTTACTTACTTAATAGTATTTTGTGAGTAGGTACGTGAATGATGTTATGAACCCAATCGACATTCTATTTGCAACTTTTGCAACAACTATTGCGACCCCTTTCTCGATTTTATGGCTCGTGAAATTTAATTTTTAAATGCAAGTGTTGTTAATTCTCCGTGAAAAGTCATCGTGAATGGCCCCCGGGTTTTTAACCGGATATCCTAATTACCTGCCAGACGAGTTAACTAATCCTTTGGGCGGTTGTTTACGCAGCTTTGCCCGGTGATATCAAAATTTCGAGATTGATTTCCGGTTCTTTCAGAGTTCCGGTCCTTTCAACCGATTTGCTCTGTGAATCTTGTCACATTTATGCAGTGACTTGTGGACACTTAGCTCTTCATGGAATTTCCTCAAGGATATTTTTTATAATATTCATTTTCCGCCTGGATCTGAAACTTAGAAGCAGCTTGATGTTTCTAATGTCGTGTGGGATTCTGTCTGATAACTTCGAGAAGGAACCAAATCTCAGATTTTTACCGGTTCCATTATCTGAAATCCTTCCCCGAGGGATTCTAGCGGATATTTTCCGCGCGAATCTGCCTTTCAACCAGAGCTGCGCTCACAATCGTCGTCTCACACTCGAAATATCTCGTCGAACGGTGAATAAGGTCGTTATAAAATAAAAAAGGGGGTCTGATACCGTTCATGCATCAGGGGAGTGATCCCGGGAGTTGAAGTTGAAAGGAAAGAATAGCTTGCTCTCCCACCCACTCAAAGGCAGATGCACTGTTACAAGATCCCATTAATGGCCTGCCCGTCATGCATTATGCTCTTATTCATCACTTATTACTGAAACGACGTTCACTTCATTGGACAATACATTTTAAAATCGGTACAGGGAATAAACAATGAAGGACTATCTTGCGGAAGTTAAAGCAACGAGGTTTTCATGAACTAAAAAAACCAAGTTTGATGAAAAAAGTACGAGGGCAGAAACTGGAGCCGGTAGAACACTTAAATTAATTGGATAGTAAGTCTGAAGCAAAGGTCATAGTAGTAAGGGCATTAGACATAAGGCCTACACTTAGACTACGATAGCATAAGTGGCGTTCGCTAATTGAAGAGAAACGATGAAGAGGGCATTGAGTAAGAATGTAAAGAAAAGACTGGCGAGGAGTCTAGTCCACGAAGTACCGTGCAAGCCACCACTAGGGTGTGTGGCACGGGGTGATTCCACACCAGGCATGCAGCACTAGTCCCAGCACAAATCAGAACCTCGCACGCTTCCCCTGGCGCTAGGCGCAGACACCAAAAAGTAATCAGGAGAACAGTGCGCAGTCAAACTACTTAGAAACTGGGAGAGTGCTACTTAAACGAACATGCAAACATGAAGCACAATGCTAAGGACACTTAAGCCCTTTTCACACGACACTTGATCCAGCACAAGGTCTAGTATATATACTCGCTAGTATGCTAGCTTTCCAGTATCGTGTGAACAGAACCAGTATACTGGCTAGCAAGCATGCTAGCTAGTATACTCACTGAGCTACTGGATTTCGTACTTGAAGCGGTACTAGTTTGCTACTAGACCCAGTAGGACCCAGTGGCCATCTACCAATCACGTTCACGTTACAGACGCTGTGCGATCTTCTCTTTTTTAAATTAGTATGGAATCATATGGAATGACTGCTTAGTAGCAAGCACAAGGTCGATGATCGTGTGAAACCTCCTAGTAGGGTTCCAAGCTTGCAAGTAGATTCCGTCCTCAATATCAAGTACCAGCTAGCATATACTAGGTCTTGTGCTGGATAAAATGTCGTGTGAAACGGGCTTTATAGTGGTAAATATTACATACACTATTAATTTATGAATGCTACGAGATACTACTTCACGCAGAGAACAAAATAATGACATATCAATATATGCAATAAATGTAATATGGAGCGTAGGGAAGTCAGAAACGTGGACTCGGTGGAACGTGGAGGGAAGCGGATGGTGTGCTTGAGATGTGGGTAAGGAGGAGAAAGTTCGGTGGACGGAAGAAAGCAGGAGTTCTCGGCGAGGAGGGAAAAAAGGGCTGGAGGAGATTAGGAAGAGTTGGAACTGGTAATGAGTGACAAAGGAAAGGTCAAGGGAGGGAAAGAAGCCTTTTGGGTTTGAAGAGAAGAAGGACGAATGCCGAGCAGAAGAATGAATAGGTATGTGCTAGGAGACAAAGATCTACGGCTGTAGAAGATTTGTATCATTGTGTTTTGATCATAAATTTTTCATACCCTCTATCGTCATAGATGATAGCTAAAATTTTCGTTTGGGATTCTCCCATGAATCGATGAGCTATCAAAGCCGTTAGTCACAAAATAATAGCAAAAGTGGGTTATTGATGTGGTATTGACTTTGTATATATACCCTCCGGAATTTTTATTCAAATATACCTAGATAGCTTGGCGATATTTCTGAGTTCATCGTAGCAAATTTCCATCATTTGATAATTTATTTAGTTGAAACCTATATCCTATGATATTTTGCTTCGTTTATATTTCGTACTTACTTTTTTTCAAGTTGGCTTTCACTGGATCGGATCCTTGACCATTATTTCCATAGATGTAACTCTTGATGAGTAGCGAGTTTTACGAAGGTTTTGTGAGCAAGGACGCTAACTCCTTAAAGGAATACTTAACAAATGGGATGAGTTAAATTTGGCGGGTTATTAATACACATTATATTACGGTACGAACAGAGAAACTAAACTTCCTGTGCTCTTTTATTTGATAAATATTTAAATTTTAAAAAGGTTATTGGGGGAGAAATTCAATGCTCCAAACTCTGCGTGGTCAGCTCCAAATTGCTCCAAACTGCTCCCTGGTCAGTACCATCTAAACGCATTGCTTCAAGAGCAGCGAGCAAGCGATAGGAAGAGTTGGTGGGGGATTGGAAAAGGCAGATTGGACTTTCGATAACGGTTCTCTCTCTATTCCAGAGGTTCAAGCCTCCTCCTCCTCCTTCCCTTCATCTTTCGATCGAGACATCGCCGTAAAAAGTGCGCCCCCTCCCGCCAAGGAGGGGTGAAAAGAAGGGAAACAAACCCAAGAAGCGTCGTCAAGGTTAAGGTTACTCCCGGTCATCGTGCTGGTTACCTAAAGAGGAGACAGGGAGACTCTCATGCTCGCCTTCTATATGCCGGTGCGGCGTTGCCAAATCTCTCCCGCACACACGCAGTCGACGCAATGATGATGACGAGTTGGGTGGGGGGGAGTGGACTCGCTTGTGTGTTATAACTGTCTCACCTCCTCCTTCCCCTTCTCTCCGTTTCTCTTTTTCGGATTTTCGCAATTGGCTCTCATAACATCTACAATAGACCCTGCAAGCCACCGTATGGGTGTGTGGCAGGGGGTGAGTAGTTACCAACATGCATTACACTATACCAGGGGTCCCCAACCGTATGCCCGCGGGCACCATGGCGCTCGCAAACCGTTTTAGATGTGCCCGCTTCTCATAAAAGCCGCCGCTGCGCTGTGCGATTGTAATGTATTATTGCCAATGTCCAATTATAAATATACCTTGAAAAAATTAATGGTGTCCGCTACCCCACCGGAATCATAGTATGTGCTCTTAAATGCAAAAAGGTTGGGGACCGCTGCACTATACCCTAAAGTTAGTGTTCATTCATTCATTACAGTAATCTACCGGTTAGAGGTAGGTTGTGATGAAAGTCAGAGAATATCCAACGAACTCTTACACGTGCTGTGCCCTTTCTACCTCTTGTATTTCTTTCTTCATCTCAGCATAAGTCCTACCTTTCTTCATCCCGTCCATAAAACCGATTCTCTTCCTTCCCCTTCCCCGCTTACCCAACATCCTTCCCTCTATCACGACCTTCAGCAAACCATCGTCCCTCATTACCCCTTCCAGCCACCTTCCCTGCCTTCCCCTAATCTCATCTATAAGTTTCCTCTCCTCGCCCACCATGTCAAGCACTTCCTCATTTGTCTTCCTTTCCGTCCAACGCACCTTCTCCATCCTCCTCCACACCCACATCTCAAAAGCCTTCAGCCTATTTTCGTCTTCCTTTCTCAAGGTCCACGTTTCCGCCCCATACAACGCCACACTCCATATCAAGCTCTTTACTAGCCTCTTTTTTACATCCTTACTTAAGGTCCCCGTCATCAGCTCCCTTCTATTATTGAACGCTTCCTTCGCTAGCGCTATTCTCCTCCTAATGTCTTTGCTACTATGTCCTCTTTCTTCTAGCGTACTACCCAAGTAATTAAATTGTTCAACTTGCTCCAGTTTGTGACTTCCTACTCTTATCACCAGCTTCGCTTTCTTTGTCCTACAGAATCTCATTACTTTTGTTTTCCTATTATTTATCTTCATTCCGTATTTCTCACACTGCTTTTCCAGTGCATCTACTAAAGTTTGCAGTCCTTTCGATGACCGACTCACCAACGCCTGGTCGTCTGCGAATCTAACCGACTTTATCCACTGGCCTCCTACTTTCATTCCCACGTCTAGCTCATCCCATGCCTCTCTTACCATTTCCTCAGCATAGATGTTAAAAAGTAAAGGCGACAACGGGCACCCTTGCCGCACCCCGCGACCTATAACTGCCCACCCTGATTCACCGTCCGCTACCCTTACATGAGCCCTCTGACCCATATATAAGTTTCGGATGAGTCTCCTATCACGCCAATCTATTCCTATTTTCCCCAGTATCTGCATTAGTTTCTCCCAGTTTACTCTGTCAAACGCCTTTTCGAAATCTACAAAACAAGCGAAAACATCCTGATTATGCTCTATGTTTCTATCTATAAGTGTCCTCATTACCGCAATCGCATCTCTGGTTCCCCTCCCCTTCCTAAACCCAAATTGGTCATCGCCTAAATAGCACTTTGCTCTGCTCTCCAACCTTCTATTTAGTATTCTAAGCAGCACTTTTGCTGCGTGCGAAATTAAACTGATTGTTCTATACTCCTCGCATTCTGACGCTTTCTTCTTCTTCGGGATAGGTATTAATACTGTTTTCACGAAATCCTCTGGCCATACTCCTTCCTCGTAGATCCTGCGAATAAGTTCGAAAAACGATTTTCTCCCCCTACTACCTAGATTCTTCAGTAGCTCCGAAGGTAGGTTATCGGTTCCCACGGCTTTTCTACCCTTCATCTCTCTTAGTGCCCTCTCTATTTCACTCTCAAGTAACTCTGGTCCGAGGTTATCTTTATCTATTGTTCCTTCGTCCTCTAGATCTAGGCTAAGGGGTCTATTCTCGCTGTCATATAGCTCCTCTACGTATTCTCTCCACCTTTCTTGGATATCTTCCTGTTCGATTAATATCTTTCCTGTTTTGTCCTTAACCTTTGGTATCGCTTGACCTCTCTTACCACCCGATAACATTTTCACCTTGGCGTACAAAGCGCCCACTTCCCCCTCCTCCTGCATCTTTTCCATTTGCTCACATTGTCCCTTCCACCAGTTTTCTTTTGCCCGATTGGTCACTCGCCTGAGTTTATTATTCAATTCCTTGTACTTCCTCTTCCCTACGTCGGTGTTCACGTTTTTCCATATCCTTCTCTCCTCCATTTTCTTTATCATTTCTTCTGTAACCCACTGCTTCTTAACCCTCTTCTTTTCCACCGTTCCTATTGTTTTCTCTGCCGCTCTTGCGATGCCTGTTTTTATAACCTCCCATCTCTTCTCTATGGTTCCCATCCGCTTCTCTTCACCTATGTTCTTTTCTACTAGCTCTTGGTATTCCCTCCTTTTCAACCCTTTCAATGCTTCAAGGTTCCACCTCTTTATCTTCCTACCTTTACAAAGCCTTTTGAATCTAACTTCACACTTCATCATCACCAAGTTATGATCCGAGTCCGCATCCGCCCCTGGATAGCTACGAGAGTTTTTTACACTGTTCCTAAATCTCTGCCTCACCATTATATAATCAATTTGGTATCTCCCAGTGTCACCCGGCTTTTTCCATGTGTACCTACGCCTGGGGTGATGTTTAAACCAAGTGTTTGTCACTACTAATTTATTTCTTCTACAAAATTCAACTGCCTTTTCCCCGCAATCATTCCTTCTTCCTAGCCCAAACCCTCCTACTTCTAATCCGTCCCTCCCTTCTCCCACCACTGCATTCCAGTCACCCATCACTATCAGGTTTTTCTTCCCCGGCACTTCTCTAATTATTTCTTCTACTTGCTCGTACACCTCTTCCACCTCTTCCTCCCTATGGTTGCTCGTAGGCATGTATACCTGGACCAGTACGAAATTCGTCGGCCGTGCTTTTATTTCTACCACTAGTATCCTATCGTTCACCTGTTCAATGTTTACCACCCTCAGTCCCAACTTTGTGTTCAGTACCATGCCTACCCCCCGTTGACTTTCATCTCCCCCACTATAGATCACCCTGTAGTTATCACTCCAATAGTCCCCGCTATCCTTCCATCTAACCTCGCACAATCCCAAAGCATCTATTTTTCCTTTTTCCATTTCCTGCTTAATATTTTCCAGCTTCCCGGCCCTCATCATGGTCCTTACGTTCCAAGTTCCTATTTTTACCACTGTTTTCCTCCTCCTCTTCCTCTTTTTCTTCTTCTTCTCCCTCCTTTCCCTTGTGTCTTCTGATGATGATTCTGATTCTGAGCAAGGATTTCGTGTGATGACGACCGCGGAGGCCTTGCCTCCCCCGCTGCCGGGCACGACACCCGCCCTAGGTGGCGGCGTCCCGTTGTTGCCAGGAATCAGATCTCTTTGGATGTCTTTCATGTTCTGGGAAGTGATAGTTGAGAGGTATCCCACGCAACTCAACGGTATTTTTAACGTGACACCATCACGGAACTACCTTTCGTCTGGCTCCTACCCTTCGACCTATCTGGCATGGGTGGCCCTACCAGGAGCAATGTACTTGCTCCTGCCAGTCCAGCTCTAGGGGTCATTGGAACGCACAAGCCCTTCCACCACGTCAAGGTCGTAGTTCAAGGAAGAGAAAGTTAGTGTAACTACGAATAATTATGTGTTAGCATAAATCGATAATATGGTGCAAATTTCATGAGTTTAAGTCAAATAATATTTTTTTTTACTTTTGCCTACGTTTCGGATTTTTAGATATCCGAAATAAAATTATTTTTTTATTTGTAAAAGAACATGAAAAATATAATGAACTTCCTTTTTTGGATATGATCACTAAAAAAAACTCTGACGGCTCCATAACAATAGATTGGTGGAAGAAACCGCATAAAGCAGATAGATATCTAAATTTCCATTCCCACCACCCTCTAAAACATTTAACAAATACGGCCATCGCACTCAAATTTAGAGCACTAAGTTTAAGTGATAAGGTTTTCCACGATAAAAATTTGAAAATAATTGGGGATATTTTAGAAAAAAACCACTTTCCAAAAAAATTAATCAATACCATAGCTTACTCGAATAAAAAATCATCTTCACGTATTCACAATTCAATAAATACAACAAATGTATCAAACACCAATACAGGAATCGGGGAATGATTTATATAAATGGATTATCAGAGCAAATTACCAAGGTATTAAAAAAAATTATAAAATAGCACTTAAAAACCATAAAACGCAGCATAAACTGGTATATTCAAAACTTAAGTCAGATACCCCTATACAGCTAAGAAGAAATATAATTTATTCTATTCCATGTAAAGGCTGTGGCAGTAGCTATATAGGCCAAACATCTCAATATTTTAAAAATAGGATCTCGCAACATAAAGCAATAACTAAGACTAAAGTTCAACTTTGTGCATTAGCAAATCATGCAATTTCAAATAGTCACTCATTTAATTTCGAAGAAGCCAAAATCTTAGACTCGGAACCAAAATTATCAAAAAGATTATTCAAAGAAATGTACCATTTTTCTAGAAGTAAAAAAAGTTGCAATAAAAGAACACACATCACTTATCTAAGCAAAATTTATCATAATTTAACAAATGACACATAACTTTTCAACAAAGAAATATATCCAAGCAGCCAAATTAAAATTGTAAATAAATAAAAACAGCACCAAACTTTATAGGTAACAATCTTGAATGTCTATTTCTATGTATTTATATATTTATTGTCTGTAAATTTACCATTATGTAACCAAAACAGAACTGCAAATCATTTGTCATCATACATCATTGTTTATAGCTCTGGAGATGGATAAATAAAAATCCGAAACGTCGGCAAAAGTTTAAAAAAATATTATTTGACCTATACTCATGA
Source organism: Pyrrhosoma nymphula (assembly GCA_963573305.1). Classification (NCBI taxonomy): domain Eukaryota; kingdom Metazoa; phylum Arthropoda; class Insecta; order Odonata; family Coenagrionidae; genus Pyrrhosoma; species Pyrrhosoma nymphula. The sequence continues at coordinate 1,369,059 of OY754333.1, read as the reverse complement.
TATTTGCAGCGTATATAAAAAGAGGTCGAGAATGAATAGCATTTGAATTATAAATCGCTAATGCTTGTCACGAGGCGAGATTTGGGTTCGTTGGACTTTAACATGATAAACATGATGCATCCTTTACTCTATAGAAGAGAACGACCTCGAATCACTCGCTCTGTAATTCTTCCTTAAGAGCAACTACACGGATACTGGGTTGGTAAAGCATTGGAGCTTCACAAGTCAACGAACGCACAGCACCTGCTCTCTCACGATGTGGTGATTCTAAACGGAGGTTTCCTCGAACCGAGCAAAGGGTATCGCCATACCGTGAAGATCCGGGTTCAGATCCCTCTACCGGTTGCGGCGCGTAAATAACAAAGAGCCGGTCGCTTTGCGGATGTCCAGCACGTGGTCATCATATTCAAGGTCTATCTATAAGGTGGTCATACTTGCCACTGGCCGATGAACAGCGCCCCTGTATGTCACTTGCGCCACTACCAAAAGGCGCTTTCTGGACAAGGCGGCTTCCCTAGGGCGCACTGCCCTCTGGGTTAACAGTTACCAAGCGGACGTATAATTTGCATGCACCCGCTGTCCCACGTGTGAAATTCTAGAGATTCTAGAAATGCAGCTTTAGAAAAACTCCCCCGCGCAACTACAGAATGTTTTTAATTATACCGCTACCAACTACTTACCACAAATTAAAACCCACATTTGAATTTTACTCATTGTTCCTTGGGTATTTCTTCTGAATTAGGCGATATTAGAACAAGCATCTAGAGCGTATTAAGAAATTACAAGATAACACAAAATAATGCAATTAAGTAATGCTCCAAATGCTTTGCGGGTCTTTAATATTGCGGCACATAATTTGAATGGATGTCTGGGCGAATGATATCTTTTCCAGTGTGTCTAACACAGTTATTCAATGATGAAATATTCTCGGCATTCGCATTTCCTGCCGAGAGAGAAAATCGAAACTCGGAAAGAGCAATTTACGTAAGATGGAAATGGGGAAATGTGGGAAAACGCATGTATACCATTTGTGCATACTTTAAACTTCTGGCCAAATAAAAACGCTTATCCGTTTTGGAGCTGTAGCTCAGACGATGCAGACAGGTGTGCTCATCCTTAACAGGTGCTTTCCATTTACTATCATCCGTCGTAACCTAGGCACCAGGTTTCTCTAAACATCATGCATACCCATCATGCCATTTATTTTAGACTCAGAACCAAATTTATCAAAAAGATTATTCAAAGAAATGTACCATATATCCAGAAATAAAAAAAGTTGCAACAAAAGAACCGACATTACTTATCTAAGCAAAATTTATCATAACTTAATAAATGACACATAACTTTTCAACAAAGAAATGGATCCAACTAGAGTACTTAGAAAGCTTTGAAATGTGGCTATGGCGAAGAATGGAGAAGATTGGATGGAAAGATAAGATCACGAATGAAGAAGTGCTAAGGAGGATTGGAGAAGAAAGACGTATATTGGGAGAAATTAAAAAGAGAAAGGCAAAATGGATAGGACACATTTTAAGGAATAACAGCCAACAGAAATCATTAATAGAAGGGAATAGAGGAAGGGGGAGGTACGGAATGCTGAGGGATATAAAAGAAGGAAGGAGTTATGCAGAGATGAGAGGCCCAGGACAGAATGCTGTGGAGACAACGCTACCGTTGAAACCTGTCTGCGGACAGATGCACCAATGATGATGAAGGGATGATGGTCTGGGATACTTTCTCTCTCTTTTAATAATTTCCTCCACTATCGCCCTCTCACGCACACTCTCGTATTCTTAAGACTCCTAATATCCCTCCTTCTCTTTAGAGTCACTACTACACTCACCAATGACTTTCGCTGTCTCTCCCTTCCTCTCACGCCATTCATTACTACTACCACCACCACACACAATATGTCTGTTTCGTTTATCGACTATCTCCCATTCTCTCGGCATGACCAAACCAACGATTCAAACTCCCATCATATTTGTCAATTACTGGAGATTCCAACCCAAATCCTTTCATGTGATCCACTCATTCATCCATCCCCTATCCATCCTACATTTGCTGCAACCACTTCTCAGGCACACTACTCCATCCCCACCACTGCGTTTAGCCCACTATAATTTCTATCCTGAGATACCTAGATTTCGCTGCCATATAATTAACGTAAATTATTAAAAGAGGCTGGTGAAGAGCTTGATATGGAGTATGGCGTTGCATGGAGCAGAAACGTGGACCTTGAGAAAGGAAGACGAAAATAGGCTGAAGGCTTTCGAGATGTGGGTGTGGAGGAGGATGGAGAAGGTGCGTTGGACGGAAAGGAAGACAAATGAGGAAGTGCTTGACATGGTGGGCGAGGAGAGGAAACTTATAGATGAGATTAGGGGAAGACAGGGTAGGTGGCTGGAAGGGGTAATGAGGGGCGATGGTTTGCTGAAGGCCGTGATAGAGGGTAGGATGTTGGGTAAGCAGGGAAGGGGAAGAAAGAGAATCGGTTTTATGGACGGGATGAAGAAAGGGAGGACTTATGCTGAGATGAAGAAAGAAATACCAGAGGTAGAAAGGGCACGGCACGTGTAAGAGTCCGTTGGATATTCTCTGACTTTCATCTTAACCTATCTCTAACCGGTAGATTACTCAGATGATGATGCTGATAACGTCAAGAGGAGTAGGTACACTTATGCAAACTGCGATTTTCGTTTCCCTACGCAAACGACACTCATTCCTAGATATGCTCTACAGATTACCTACAACTTTCCTTGCGACATTCGCACCCCCTAAACTCTCTGTATCTATCCCTCCATCTTCTGTAAATGCAAGATGATGAAGACAATCATTAACTGGCTCAATTATTTCATCATTTTCCCTCATCACACAATCATTCTTACCACTTTTTCATTCTAATACATACAACTACTTTGATATTTAACGCATTTACCCTCAAATCAACTCTCCGCTTTGCTTCTCAGAGGCTATATAAGAGCCCCTGCTTTTTCTGTGGTGTCTCCTTCCTGTGGGGACCAACAAAGCATTATCGGCGTACAAGGGTACGGCGTACAAGAAATTGAGAGGGGGTAATGTATTGAAAGAGCCAAATTCAATTTAGAGCACAATTTCAAAACAAAAGTGAGCCCTTAGTTAGGCAGTAATATATGTGCCTTGGGAGATTCCTTAATGGACATTCAAGAATGGAAAACTATAGGAATTACACCCAACACAAGACGCATGAAGGAGGTGATACCTATTTTGTGATCCTTAGAATAATCACTTTACTGGAAGCACCTTAAAAATGTGTATTATATTCATGTGGGTAGTATATTGATTTAAACATTACGAGATTGACGAAGCTTCTTATCAGTATAAACAAAAAGCATTCACATAGATTGAAAGGAAGCTAATGTAATTAAAAATCTCAATATGTTTAGCTCACATGCACTTAATGCATTTTTGAGTTTACTGAATGCTTGTCACAGTTTGGCCATTAACTTTGGATCGCCAGGCAACATCACTTACAGAAGACACACATGGATTTTTTCAGTAAATCGAAGGAGGACAAATTATTTGGTTCGTTAATATAAGTTTAAATTATAATTGTATTCCTCCGAGTGTAATACTTTATTACACTTGACGCAGCTTAGGGATCATGAATTACATCATAATGCAATATTTAAACATTTCTTACTTGCAAACTTCACTTGATCTCAGTTGTTTTATTGCCTTAGATTCATTGCCTTTGCATGATCTTGATGGCTCTCATTTCATCAGTAGTTTTCCATTCTTTGGAGTGGATCGATAGATGGAAGTCTATAACACAACATCCATTTTTATCTTTTCCGATTCTCTGCCATATTTTGCTCGTATTGTTGAGGGGCATAGGGCGTCTATGGATGGAAAGAGATCATCAATATATTGATTGATATTGAAATTAAAAGACATTCAACTGCATACATTACCAGACCTGTCAACAACAATTACAATATAAACTTAGAACGGCAAATTGAATTTGTACTCGTGGTTTGCCATTGCTTATTTCAGAGGAGAATGGAGGCAATTTATGATTGAGTAATATAATTTATATCAAGGTTTAAAAAGTAATATATAATTTATATCTAGCTGAAGAGCGATCATCATTATCAGAGTAATCTATATTATAATAGTAATGATCAGTCAAGTTATGATTAAAGTCAGAGAATATCCAACGAACTCTTACACGTGCCCTATCCACATCTAGTATTTCTTTCTTCATCTCAGCGTAAGTCCTACCTTTCTTCATCCCGCCCATAAAACCTATTCTCTTCCTTCCCCTTCCCCGCTTACCCAACATCCTTCCCTCTATTGGAGCCTTCAGCAAACCATCGTCCCTCATTACCCCTTCCAGCCACTTACCCTGTCTTCCCCTAATCTCATTCATAAGTTTCCTCTCCTCACCAACTAGTTTAGGTAGTTTGAGCGAAAAATCATTTCACCTAGAATTTGATGAATCTGGCCTCATTTTAAAGAAAAAACTCCCGTCTCTACAATTTTATCAAAATATTAACCCCTTGCCGAACTAAGTTTTGAGCAATTTACCTGAAAATACAAGCTGTTTTACGTCCGGGATAGATTACGGCTGTGCGCTCCAGAGGGATAGAACATTGAAAAAATTAGGAATTTATAACACCTAGTTTACGTAAAAAAACCAACGATGTGTAGTTTGTATGTTTTATCAATTTTTTATATAAATTAATCCTTTGCTCACCACAGTAATTTTTACACAATCACAAAAACCTGCTGTTTTGGCAGTTTTTCATCCGTACGGCGAGAAAAAATGAGTCAACTTAGATGCCTACTTAAGTAGACATATTTATTTAATTACTGTGAATTTTTGTCGTATTGGTTTAACTATATTATTGCGCCATAAATACTACAATATTTACTTCGCACATGTTACAGGCGCTGAAATTAAAAAATGAAATTCGCTTATGGTATCCATTATGACTAGGGAACTATCTCTCTCAAACTACCTAAGGAACGATATAAACATAAAACTCAAGTGCAGCGTCTCACTAAAATATCGGAAACAACCTGGTACATACTTACCTCATGAAAACAATAATTGTTCCCCCGAATCCAGTCAATCCAAGGCAGCCTTTTAGTGTTTATTTCCTCAGTAATTTTTTCATTTTTTTTACCCAGATGGATGACTTTGGATAAAGTTTCGACCATGCCTTCGCTTGCGTTGAATACCCAAATGCAAGCCACTGAGGCACAATGACAACAACTATACAACCAATCCGTATTTAATGAATTTTAAATTTATTCTTTTATTAAATGTATATTTTCATTCAAATATTTTTTTGCATCCATTTTAAGATCAGAAATGGACTTGAAGGAATTGTCTGTATAAGAATGGCAAGTTTACTTGCCATAGTTGTATTTATAAAATTACAGTATATAATTATAATGTGTAACGGAAGTTACACAATTCTGAAAATGCCCTTATGGCTACAGAGCAATCAACAAAAACTCTATTCCTATAAGATACCAACAAAAAAAGTTAAATTTATCTCTGCTATATGTAATATAAATCTATCTACCTTTAGTCAATATTTAGAATTTATGTAGCAAAAAAATCTTCGCAACTACACGCAATCTCCATATGCTTCAATGCTAATCAGCTGTGCGTGAAAAGCACAAGATATTCGCGAGCCAATCAGAAGTCTCGGTTGTCGGCATCAGTGGAGGACAAACGTTGACCGCACTTGGAGAATCTAGAACTTTACGATGGCTGCCATGCTCACAGCGCCGTCCATCGGACTAATCGCGAACTCGCTTCCGCGCCGCGTGATATTCGCCTTCGTCATCTTCTTCCCCTCCTCTGGCCTCTTCTGCGAATAAACTCTCCGTTTTACAAAAACGCGTTCGTCTTGGCAGAAGCAGCAACTCTCAGTGAGGTCGTTGAACTCATGGATGGATACACTCGGCCTAGTACCGCCATGTTCAAGCGCGCTTCTCTTTTTCATCCGTTCTTGCTACGTACATTCTTTTGTTTTGCTTTTGGCCGCGCGCATGCGCACAGCACCTCAGATTATCACAGAGAGGGAGCCTTACTAATAAATAAAAATAGTACTTACTAGTAGGTCCCGGATTTGATCTTTTCCGCCCATGTTCTTGTGACCGTACTGAGCCTAGGCATGCATGTTAATGTAATTCGTTAATGTTTAATGCTTTGATTGTAAGACATTGTAACCGTGTTGGAAGTACCTAATGGAAGTTGGAAGTTGTAACCACAATCTTACAGTTATAGAATGACCGTTAAACAATGGAGGATACAGAAAAAACTCAAGGGGGGGGGCGGAAGTTAACGCGACGATTATAGCTTTCAAACTGACTGCCTGGCAGCGACTCTGCTTCCCTTATATATGTAGATCGGTTGTTTCGAGAACATTCGGTGGCAGAATGTTCGCTTCCAGACTTTTAAGGAGTGTGAACAAATACAAACAGTAGAATATTCGCGACTTTTCTCGAACAAATGCCAGACAGAATAACGTATCGAAATCACTTGAATGGCCGCGACTTTTCTCGTAGGTTAGCTATCTATTGGCCAGATAGAAACGTATAAAATACGATGACGCGCGCGCGTGCTACATAAGAAAGTACAACTACTCGATAACTCGACTCAGAGTCGACTGACGAAAGACACGAACGAATAGCGTGCGGGCTGACTGGCGGGGGCGGGGCGGGCGGCAATGCGAGCGGCTCCGCAAGGGGGGGGGGGGCGCGCCCCCTATATGTATCCGCCAATTCAGTTAACACATTAAATGTGGAGCACGTCAATAGACGTCCTCCTGGCTACACCGACTGACGGAGAACGTCAATTGACGTGGTCGTTCCATTCCAAAGCCCTTTTAATTTTTTAAAGCCGATTTTGACGACTTTCATGAAAATCAGGCCCGCATTGAATGTGTTGAACCACTACGCCGCTAAATGCGCTGCAAACTTAGTGTACTTATACAGCTTACTTAGTGTACATATAGCCAAGGAGCCATATGCAATCTATTGCTCTCGCTTACAGAAACTATGTGCCAATTTGTACATCTTGTTGTTTATAATTGTGTACTGTTTTGTGTCATGATTCCCAACGACTTCATCAATGTGCGGCTTATCGAAGTTGTTGCCGATTTATTTTCGCTGTTCAATTTTGCCATGGTGTGATAGCGAAAACTGTTGGTGGTATCTAAAGTAGAAGAAAAAGAAATGTGTAATGTCACCTTGCCTAAGTGTTTTGTAATAGCCGTGTGCTATTCAGAAATTAAAGTGTTTCACAACCGACTTATTCTGTCTGACAACGGGAAAAGCTCCTCTGATATAATAAATTAAAGTATTAACGACACATCTCACCAGTAAACATGAATGTGATAGAAAGGATTATCAGTTCCATTTACATATTTAAATGTAATGCCGAAGCTTCGCCTATCATAATATTTAAATGCTACCCGACGTGGTGTAACGTGGTCTGGTAAATGACACGCCTTTCGACTCGTTCGGTGATGATAAAGAACTGATGTAATCCGTCAATCGCTAGAGTATTGAAAAGAAACGAGTTTGAAAGAAATGAGAGTGCGATACTTCTCTTATTACTTCCGTAAAGGCAAACCCAGATATGAGTTGATCGGACTCCAAGCAGCCAGGTATTAGGAACGGGTTGTTAACGACAATAAGAGCAAACCTCTTTACAAAACGATATAAGTACATATATTACTTTTCATAAAATACTACTCGTACCAATGTACTCGTCATTCATCCATTTAGCGGGGCCTATTAACCAATCCATTTACAAAATAAAGCTGCGTAGAAGAATCAATGATTGTATAGTTCTTGCCAATTTGTTTAAAATGGAAAAGCTGTAGCTCCACTAGGCTGACGCATCTTCCAATGCGACTGACTCTGAAGGCGCCACTCTCCATCCTGGAAATCGAAATCAAGAAGCTATGGCACCATTTAAGTTACTTCCAAGCAGAAATATACTATTCTATCCACGGAGGAGCCAAGTGTTGCAGTCAGGTGCGAAATACGGCGGTTGGTGAATATAAAGGGAGGGAGGGTAGAAAATATAGCAGGCCGAGCAGTTTACGTATCTTTATTTACGTTGTTTACGTATTTACGGGTAGTATTTTGGAGGAGAATGAGTTTAGTGGTAAGGACATCAGATGCAGAATTGCGCTTGCTAAAGAAGCATTTTCGAAGAGAAGGGATTTGATGAGGGGGGGGGGGGTCTGAGAAGAGACGTAAAGAAGAGACTGGTGAAAACTTTAATATGGAGCGTGGCGCTATATGGATCGGAAACTTGGTCATTGCGAAGGGAGGATGTGCGTAGACTTGAGGCGTTTGAGATGTGGGTTTGGAGAAGGGTGGAGAAGGTGAGCTGGATGGTGAGAAAGACGAACGATGAGGTATTGGATATAGTCGGAGAGGAGAGGAAGCTTGTGGCAGAGGTTCGGAGAAGGCAGAAGAGATGGATGGAGGAGGTTTTGAGAGGAGAGGGCATGTTGAAGAGAGTGATAGAGGGGAGAACACTGGGGAAGCGTGGAAGAGGAAGGAAGAGGATGGGAATCCTGGACGAAATAAGAGGAGGTAGAAGATATGAAGAATTGAAGAGGGATCTAATAACGGGCTATCCTTAGGAGGGAAAAGGAGACAATTTCTATGAGGTTGGGATGCAGAATGGAGACTGGCCAAGAACCCACCAATCAGCTGGTAGAATACTTGAATGAGTGACGAAGTACATTTTGTGTGTTCACGCTCGTGAAATCTTCCGCACTAGTTATATAGTCCGCAGAGGGTAATAAATAAATAAATATATATATATATACATATGTATGTATAAAACATATATATATATTTATTTATTTATTTATTACCCTCTGCGGTAATTTATTATTATTTATTACTCATCATTCGAAAACATGACGCTCAAAGGCGCGAATAACTTCATACATTCATAGGAAATGGAAATGGACAGGAACACATAAATGGACGAACACAGGGTTTGGTGGGGAAGATGAAAATGAGTCAAATCCAGACAGAAAAAATTTCACCTTAGCCGGGATTCGAACCTGGATCTCCCAATTGCCGGTCAGGTGTGCTACCAGTTACACCACCAAGGCTACTCAATTAACTGCTGAATTTGACGGGGTTTTATGTTACAACCCATGCCCAGCTAGAACGGCCCAGAGATGGCGCGCAAGGACGGTTTCACCCACCATATAGGGGACAAGCACAATTGGAAGGTTGAAAGGTAAAGAGGAATACAGACATACAACAGTCCTTGCGCGCCATCTCTGGGCCGTTCTAGTTGGGCATGGGTTGTAACATAAAACCCCGTCAAATTCAGCAGTTAATTGAGTAGCCTTGGTGGTGTAACTGGTAGCACACCTGACCGGCAATTGGGAGATCCAGGTTTGAATCCCGGCTAAAGTGAAATTCTTTCTGTCTGGATTTGACTCATTTTCATCTTCCCCACCAAACCCTGTGTTCGTCCTTTTATGTGTTCCTATCCATTTCCATTTCCTATGAATGTATGAAGTTATTCGCGCCTTTGAGCGTCATGTTTTCGAATGATGAGTATATTTGGCCTTCTTGGCTCTTTTCTTCTTCTTCGGCTATGCGTGCCTTTAAACGTACTGTTCTCCTCTTTATATGTTGTATGTCTGTATTCCTCTTTACCATTCAACCTTCCAATTGTGCTTGTCCCCTATATGGTGGGTGAAACCGTCCCTGCGCGCCATCTCTGGGCCGATTTAGTTGGGCATGGGTTGTAACATAAAACCCCGTCAAATTCAGCAGTTAATTGAGTAGCCTTGGTGGTGTAACTGGTAGCACACCTGACCGACCTGAGTTTTATATATATATATATATATATATATATATATATATATATATATATATATATATATATAAAACTTCCAGGAGAATCACTCGGGTGATAAATATACAGTATGCCAAGAGGGTGGCCGATAAAAAATATGAACACGGAAAAAAGAACACTTACAGATAAAAACTTCCGATATTTCGGTGAAGACTAGCTCCACCTTTCTCAAGGTTTAAAGTAGGAATGAAGAAAAGGAGAGAGATTGAGGTATGGGAGGGGAAAGAGGGGGAGACGAAGGTGTAAGAGGGGAAGGAGGGGAAAGAGGAAGAGAGGAAGGTGTAAGAGGGGAAGGAGGGGAAAGACGAAGAGCGGGGAGAGGGCGTGGAGGAAGCAGGGAGAGATGAGATGAGGGGGAGGGAGAAACTAGTGTGATTTATTGAGTCCAGGGGGCGAGAAAGCCTGGTGGATTAAAATACAAGAAGATTCAAGATCTTTGAGCTGAAGGGGAGAGGAAGAAGGGGGAAGGGAAGCAAGTAGACCGACTTTAAAAGTGTTATTGAAAGTGGAGTTGTGGGAGGAGACGTGAATGGCGACAGGGAGAGAAACAGAGAGGGAGGGGCAATTGTTACAAGACGAGCGGTGCCCATTCATTCTAATATTGAGAGGAGTGGTGGATAAGCCAATATAGAAAGAAGGGCAGTATTGACAGAGGAGGATGTAGACAATGTTAGGCGTGGTGCAGGAGGGTGAGAGGACAGAAGGGATGGGAAAAGCGAGGAACTTGTCCGGCAAGGGCTGGGTGATGAGGATGGGGCAAGTTTTACATCGCGGGCGGTTGCAAGGGGTGGGAAGGGATTTGGTGGGTTTGAGTGATTTGGACAGGGGTTTGGTAATATTGAAAATGGCGGATAGATTGGGGGGGCGTCTGAAGCTGAGAGAGGGACATTGGGGGAATATTTTAGAAGTGGTTAGGTTGTCCGACAGGATAGGGTAGAGGTTTTTAATAATACGCCTAATAGAGTCCACACCTGGGAAGTAGGTGGTACAGAGGGAGATATTGTGTTGGGAAATGCTATTAGCAGGAGGCAGTTTGGGGGAGTGTGGTTTTTTGAGGATTTTTTTATTGAGAAGTTGCTCTGGATAGACTCTGCGAAGAAGAGATTGATGGAGGTTAGTAAGGAATTTATCAAGGGAGTCAGGGTTGTTGCAAATTCGGTGGCCACGAATAGAAAGGGAGTAGGGGAGGGAACGTTTAGTATGGGAGGGGTGGCAGCTGTTATAATGGAGGTATTGTTGTTGGTTGGTGGGCTTGATATGCACGGAAGTGCTAAATTTGCGGTCAGAGAGGGAGACGTTTACGTCTAGAAAGATGACGTTAGAGGCAGAGATGTTAGAAGTAAAGGAGAGGGGAGAGGAGGCGTTGAGGGAGGAAATGAAAGAGTTGAGAGAATGAATACCATGTGGCCATAGAAGGAAGATGTCGTCAATGTAACGAAGCCAGAGAAGAGGTTTTAGTGAGCATGAAGATAGAAAAGATTGTTCAAAAAGTCCAAGGAAAAGGTTGGCGTAGGAAGGACTGAAGCGACTACCCATAGCGCATCCTTTAATTTGAAGAAAGAATTTGTTATTGAAAGAGAAAGCGTTGTGGGTTAGGATGAAATTGGAAAGATCAAGAAGGAACTCAGAGCTGGGAATATGAGGAGCAGGGCGTTTAGTGATGAAATGGCGGATGGCAGAAAGTCCTTCAGAATGAGGAATGTTGGTGTATAGGGAAGTGACATCAATAGTGGCCATTAAGATATCACAGTTAGAGGGGAGTGGAGTAGAATGGAGGCGTTCAAGAAAATGATAAGTGTCTTTGATATAGGAGGGCAGGGAGTGGACAATGGGTTGTAGGTAGTAGTCAACAAATGCGGACATGCGTTCGGTGGGTGAGTTATAAGAGGAGACAATGGGGCGGCCAGGGTTGTCAGGTTTGTGGATTTTGGGTAGAATATAGAAGTTTGGGGTGCGTGGGTGTGACGGAGAAAGAAGGGTGATATCTTGTTTAGACAGGCCTCGGCCCTCGGCCCTGTTTAATCTCGGCCCTGAGAAAACTTACTCTAAATCCAGATATTGCCATCACTCCTTCTGACAAAGGCTCCACAGTAGTCATCCTCAACTCTTCTGACTACCTCGATGAAGCCAACCGGCAACTTTCTGACACTTCCTCATATCAGCCTTTGTCCCATGACCCTAATCCTGAATTTTTGGATGAAATAATCTCCTTCCTTCAAATCAAAGGCCCTGAAGAAGGCCTGTCTAAACAAGATATCACCCTTCTTTCTCCGTCACACCCACGCACCCCAAACTTCTATATTCTACCCAAAATCCACAAACCTGACAACCCTGGCCGCCCCATTGTCTCCTCTTATAACTCACCCACCGAACGCATGTCCGCATTTGTTGACTACTACCTACAACCCATTGTCCACTCCCTGCCCTCCTATATCAAAGACACTTATCATTTTCTTGAACGCCTCCATTCTACTCCACTCCCCTCTAACTGTGATATCTTAATGGCCACTATTGATGTCACTTCCCTATACACCAACATTCCTCATTCTGAAGGACTTTCTGCCATCCGCCATTTCATCACTAAACGCCCTGCTCCTCATATTCCCAGCTCTGAGTTCCTTCTTGATCTTTCCAATTTCATCCTAACCCACAACGCTTTCTCTTTCAATAACAAATTCTTTCTTCAAATTAAAGGATGCGCTATGGGTAGTCGCTTCAGTCCTTCCTACGCCAACCTTTTCCTTGGACTTTTTGAACAATCTTTTCTATCTTCATGCTCACTAAAACCTCTTCTCTGGCTTCGTTACATTGACGACATCTTCCTTCTATGGCCACATGGTATTCATTCTCTCAACTCTTTCATTTCCTCCCTCAACGCCTCCTCTCCCCTCTCCTTTACTTCTAACATCTCTGCCTCTAACGTCATCTTTCTAGACGTAAACGTCTCCCTCTCTGACCGCAAATTTAGCACTTCCGTGCATATCAAGCCCACCAACCAACAACAATACCTCCATTATAACAGCTGCCACCCCTCCCATACTAAACGTTCCCTCCCCTACTCCCTTTCTATTCGTGGCCACCGAATTTGCAACAACCCTGACTCCCTTGATAAATTCCTTACTAACCTCCATCAATCTCTTCTTCGCAGAGTCTATCCAGAGCAACTTCTCAATAAAAAAATCCTCAAAAAACCACACTCCCCCAAACTGCCTCCTGCTAATAGCATTTCCCAACACAATATCTCCCTCTGTACCACCTACTTCCCAGGTGTGGACTCTATTAGGCGTATTATTAAAAACCTCTACCCTATCCTGTCGGACAACCTAACCACTTCTAAAATATTCCCCCAATGTCCCTCTCTCAGCTTCAGACGCCCCCCCAATCTATCCGCCATTTTCAATATTACCAAACCCCTGTCCAAATCACTCAAACCCACCAAATCCCTTCCCACCCCTTGCAACCGCCCGCGATGTAAAACTTGCCCCATCCTCATCACCCAGCCCTTGCCGGACAAGTTCCTCGCTTTTCCCATCCCTTCTGTCCTCTCACCCTCCTGCACCACGCCTAACATTGTCTACATCCTCCTCTGTCAATACTGCCCTTCTTTCTATATTGGCTTATCCACCACTCCTCTCAATATTAGAATGAATGGGCACCGCTCGTCTTGTAACGATTGCCCCTCCCTCTCTGTTTCTCTCCCTGTCGCCATTCACGTCTCCTCCCACAACTCCACTTTCAATAACACTTTTAAAGTCGGTCTACTTGCTTCCCTTCCCCCTTCTTCCTCTCCCCTTCAGCTCAAAGATCTTGAATCTTCTTGTATTTTAATCCACCAGGCTTTCTCGCCCCCTGGACTCAATAAATCACACTAGTTTCTCCCTCCCCCTCATCTCATCTCTCCCTGCTTCCTCCACGCCCTCTCCCCGCTCTTCGTCTTTCCCCTCCTTCCCCTCTTACACCTTCCTCTCTTCCTCTTTCCCCTCCTTCCCCTCTTACACCTTCGTCTCCCCCTCTTTCCCCTCCCATACCTCAATCTCTCTCCTTTTCTTCATTCCTACTTTAAACCTTGAGAAAGGTGGAGCTAGTCTTCACCGAAATATCGAAAGTTTTTATCTGTAAGTGTTCTTTTTTCCGTGTTCATATTTTTTATCGGCCACCCTCTTGGAACACTGTATATATATATATATATATATATATATATGAGCGTCATTTTTCGAATTATTGAGTATATATATATATATATATATACTCAATAATTCGAAAAATGACGCTCAAAGGCGCGAATAAATTCATACATTCATAGGAAAATGGAAATGGATAGGTACACATAAAAGGACGAACACAGGGTTTGGTGGGGAAGATGAAAATGAGTCAAATCCAGACAGAAAAAATTTCACCTTAGCCGGTATTTTCATCTTCCCCACCAAACCCTGTGTTCGTCCTTTTATGTGTACCTATCCATTTCCATTTTCCTATGAATGTATGAATTTATTCGCGCCTTTGAGCGTCATTTTTCGAATTATTGAGTATATTTGGCCATGTTGGCTCTTTTCTTCTTCTACGGCTATGCGTGCCTTTAAACGTACTGTTCACCTCTTTATATGTTGTATGCCTGTATTCCTCTTTCCTTTCAACCTTCCAATTGTGTTTGTCCCCTATATGGTGGGTGAAATCGCCCTTGCGCGCCATCTCTGGGCCGTTCAACTTGGGCATGGGGTGTGACATAAAACCCCGTCAAATTCAGCAGTTAATTGAGTAGCCTTGGTGGTGTAACTGGGAGCAATCCTGACCGGCAATTGGGAGATCCGGGTTCGAATCCCGGCTAAGGTGAAATTTTTTCTGTCTGGATTTGACTCATTTTCATCTTCCCCACCAAACCCTGTGTTCGTCCTTTTATATGTACCTATCCATTTCCATTTTCCTATGAATGTATGAATTTATTCGCGCCTTTGAGCGTCATTTTTCGAATTATTGAGTATATTTGGCCATGTTGGCTCTTTTCTTCTTCTACGGCTATGCGTGCCTTTAAACGTACTGTTCACCTCTTTATATGTTGTATGCCTGTATTCCTCTTTCCTTTCAACCTTCCAATTGTGTTTGTCCCCTATATGGTGGGTGAAATCGCCCTTGCGCGCCATCTCTGGGCCGTTCAACTTGGGCATGGGGTGTGACATAAAACCCCGTCAAATTCAGCAGTTAATTGAGTAGCCTTGGTGGTGTAACTGGGAGCAATCCTGACCGGCAATTGGGAGATCCGGGTTCGAATCCCGGCTAAGGTGAAATTTTTTCTGTCTGGATTTGACTCATTTTCATCTTCCCCACCAAACCCTGTGTTCGTCCTTTTATGTGTACCTATCCATTTCCATTTTCCTATGAATGTATGAATTTATATATATAAATATATATATTATATAAATAATATATATATATATATATATATTATATATATATATATATATATATATTACCCTCTGATTTCTCGGCTGTACCATCTTCCAAATCACCAGTGTCTTCGTCCAATTTTAGTTACATATTTCCTATCTCTTTCTTTCACCTTCTGTTCAAATTATTATATATTTATTCGCCTAAAAGGCGGTGTG
The DNA here is from genome assembly GCA_963573305.1 of Pyrrhosoma nymphula. Taxonomy (NCBI): domain Eukaryota; kingdom Metazoa; phylum Arthropoda; class Insecta; order Odonata; family Coenagrionidae; genus Pyrrhosoma; species Pyrrhosoma nymphula. Next base: position 1,353,552 of record OY754333.1, on the reverse strand, counting down.
TGAGTGAGTGAACGAAATGTATGGCCGAACCGGCTCTTTTCCTATTCAGTTCATGTTCCTATCTCTGTCCGACTATCTGTGTGAATGAACTCATCTTTGCTTTCTTCTTGTGTCCATGTCTAATTCTCCTCTCTTGGTGATGGAATAGCTGCCCTTGTGTGCCATCCAGAGGCCACGGATACGGGCTCAAGCTTGAAGGGGTATTCTTTGTTATAATTCCCAGCCGAAATCATGGTAAATCTAAGTGTCCTGTTAGCTCAACTGGTAGAGCACTCGGCGCGAAATCCGGAGGTTCCGGGTTCGAGTCTCGAGCACGGCACATTTTTACCCTCTGATTTCTCGGCTGTACCATCTTCCAAATCACCAGTGTCTTCGTCCAATTTTAGTTACATGTTTCCTATCTCTTTCTTTCACCTTCTGTTCAAATTAATATATATATATATATATACATATATACAACTATATATATACAACTATATATATATAATTATATATATATATATACAACTAATTACTACTAATTACAAAACTACAATACATTCTGTATCCTTCCTTCTGTGAGAAAGGAAACGTGCCGAAATATCAGAACGTATAGTGTGTGTGTTCTTCTTTTTTGTGTTTCTATATTTAATTCCGCCCCACCTGTGGCAAAGTTTATATATATATATATATATATATATATATATATATATATATATATATATATATATTACTACATGCTGAAAGAATATTTATTTGTCTGTTTGAATACCTATTTTTCATACAAATCTACAGTTGTACTCAAATGGAGCTGAAATTTTGAATCCTAATAGTTCAACGCAAAAGAAAAATTATAAGCTAATTTATAAAAATCCTATGACCGCAAAGGTCCTAAAAAGGGGCCTTTGGATGATCTACGCTACGTATTGTGTTTTGTGCAGTGGTGCAGCAGCATTATACTGAGCTCCTTCAGCGTTCGGCAAGGATACATACCGAGGCATTAGTCTTGCTATAGCAGGTAGACACTCTTTTAATTAATGGCCATACCAGTAGCAATAGCAATTGCTCCTGCTAGTCCAACTCTAGGGGTCTTTGGAACGCACAAGTCCTTCCACCACGTCAAGGTCGTAGTTCAAGGGAAGGGCATCGCCATGAAGAAAGGCTAATGGAATTATTAAAAAAAATATTAAAAAATTTTCGTTGACTCTTTAATATATATATCGTGATTTACTGATACGAGGCATATATCCTCATTACTACTTATTTTCCTCTGTTATTTTGGACGGTTGGTTATGCGGAATTTGAGTGATTTTATTTTTTCATGTTCGATAATAACCGGCTGTCGCCCTTTTAGTACCCGATATTTGGCCAAATATTTGGGGCTTACATTTGGACGTATACGGTACAACGTATGTCTTCATTGAAGCTTTCTCGTATCATGATCAGCTATAAAATTGTTTGGGTGTATGCCGCATGTTCTTCGAGAATGGTCGAGAGACCCATGGTTGACATAAACAATGTCGCTAACGATAAACTTTGAATACCCAGCGTGTCGCGAGCTTTTGACAATCCTATGAAGTTCCTAATCCTCTGCCTCACCATGAAACAATCAATTCAATGTCTCCGTATCCTCTAGTGTTTTCCATTTGTACTTACGTCTGAGGTGATGTTTAAACCAAGTGTTTGTCGCTTCTAACTTTTTTCTCTCACAATATTCAACCTCCGCGCAATCTCAGCGCCATCATCCCTAGCTGCCCATGCTCTCCCATCCTCCCCCGACGAAAGCTCCATTCTGATCCCCACGAGCAGGTTTTTCTTGCCCTCAGAGTATGCCAACGGAACTCCACCTAAATAGAAGTAAAACAAGTCTCGCACCGTGAAGATGGGTCATAATTGACTTATTTCAAGCCCGTCCAAAAATAAGAATGGAATCCGGGCTTAGCCTTGAGAAGTTTTGGGGTTTCATTGACCTTTAAGGTTCCCTTTCAACTCAGTATGGGTCTAGTTCCTGGTCCGTTCTCCCAGCGCGACAGGGTTTATAGGTGGGGGCTGCTATACTCTGCTGCTAGGGGATCCTTTTTAGCTTGAAATACGACTGTAAAAACGTCACCACTGCTGTAAATTTCGTATACTTAGAGTTAGGTAAAAACGGTCTCTGAAATACCTTACCCATACCACCAGGAAGGTCTCTAAGTTTCCCAGAAAGACCTTTCGAGGTTTTCATTTTCGGTGCAATTGGGAGGGAGAGGAAGCTTTAAAATAATATTTGATGTCTTAGGTTGAATGCACGGTTCTTTAGTTTTCATCCGAGTAAAATATAATTAATTTTATATCTCACCAGCACAAAATGAATGACCTGAATTTTCCATGATTAATAATGTTTGAAGTATTTGAACGATGGTGAGCCACCCTATCAAAGAATTATTACCGCACATATTTCATGTATTTAAACTACCTATAGAAAAAAAAGGACCTGAGACCCGACTTAAAATGTTTTCGCAGCATTTATGTTATTTTTACGTCAACATGACATTAAGTCAATCGTATACGAAAGCGATTACTTCGTGTTTAACCTGAAGGCACTTAGATTACTCCTTACATATATAAGTACATGAAGAAGAGAATATTTGTCCGTCTTTTGTCTGTCTGTTTGGTTTTTATACAAATCTACATTTTTACTCTGATCGTGCTGAAATTTTGCAATAGACTAATAGTTCAAGACATGAGGATAATTGTAGGCTATTTTAATAAGATATCAGGGGCCCAAAAATACCTCAGGGCCCCAAAAGGTCCCAAAAAGGTGCCGACCCTTTGGTTACGCTAAGGTATTGGGTTTTGTGCAGTGGTGTAGGTTTTTGCTTTTTAAAATTAATTCCGCTCAAGATAGAGGGTTGAAATTTTTGTAATCAGATGGCTGAATAAATGAATGTTTTTATTCTTTCAATCGATTTTCTTTTACGCTTCGTATTTGTCTGAATATCATGTTTTAAGCTGAAAAATCTCACCTTTTCTCTAAAATCTACAATAGAATTTTCCTTGACAACCATAGATTTGATTTTCAAATGATATTCACGCCTGTAGCATTAAAATATAACGTTTTCCTACAGTGATAGCACGTAGAAAAAAATCTGTATAAGAATGGCCCAGAGTCCCAAGGGTCCCATGATAGATTGTTTCGGGGGATAATCGATTAATTCAATGCATATTCACAGCAAGTATACTCTTCAACGTCTATTCTCAAAGTAGCTCTAATAGGATCACTGCATGTATATGAGAGAACGCTTACGAGTGGTATGAAACGATACACATTAAGCAATTAAATAGACTACACAATTAAATGTACAAAAATACTTAGGTCCGGCGAATAGTAATGGTAATAATTCCTATGTTTCTACATCAAACACAGCGTTGTTTATTATCGTTCAGATGTATTACACGCAGTGGAACCGTCTGACTCTCATTACGATTGCGAATTGTTTTTTAGTCCAATTTCCACATCATAAACGTTGCGAGTTATTTATATATGTTTAAAGGTGTTAAAGTGCAGTTAACTTACATTCACTCATTTTTGGGTTTCCCGTGCATGAAAGAGGATCATCTCTCCGTGCACCAGGAAAACGGTAATCGTGTCTACTACATCGAACACAACGTACACAAGATATGTTACGAACTCCTCAAATGACCACGCTCACAGTATTAGATCAATGTTTTTCACAACCATTGAATTTCAACGGGAACCTTCCGCTAGTATATTTATATGCATTTACGCGACCTAAACATTAAATTTCATTATTAGTATTATGGCAGCATTGAATAATCCCTTTTGTCGTCATAGGAGTTCATAAAATGTATTACTTACTTTCTCTTTACGTACCTCTTTTGACATATTAATTTAAAAAGACTTCAATTGTAAACATAAATCCTCGGTTCATTTAATCGGCAACTATCTAATAACTATTTGCTTGTCTATGACTTGGTACCCTCAATAATATGCTTTCTCAAACAGAAGCGGCTAATAGGAAGCTCGTTGGCGTAGTCTCTTTAAATTTCATATTTTTATTTATAAACTTATATGTCATTGCAGCTAAGCATTCGCGAACCGAACAGATGTTAGAGAAAATTCCTCCATTTTGATTTAAAATTGAAAGTAAAATGTTTTACGGCTATCGGGAAGGCAGGCATTGGGTTTGAAGACACAAGAGTCTCGAAGATTGCACGTATGGCAAGAAAAATTTAAGTCGCGCTAGTTTCAGGTAACCCCGGAATAAAATGTGGGAGAGATACTCGAAAAGATGGCACAAGGAATACCAAATACCAAATCATCCTTCTTTGATGTCCCTTTCCTGTATAGGATCATTTAGGGAGGAGATGGAGCAATTGAGGTCATTCGCGCACATCGTGGCTCTCATGTGTAGCCTCTGGGTCAAAAGGAAGAATCTCCACCGATCCTAGGATTTGAGCACATCCCTCTGGGACAGGCACACCATCCACCCACTTCGACTGACTTTCTCTGCTACTGAGAAGAGACATATAGAAGAGGCTGGTGAAAACTTTAATATGGAGTGTGGCGCTATATGGGCCGGAAACTTGGTCATTGCGAAGGGAGGATGTGGGTAGACTTGAGGCGTTTGAAATGTGGGTTTGGAGAAGGATGGAGAAGGTGAGTTGAATGGCGAGAAAGACGAACGAGGAGGTATTGGATATGGTCGGAGGGGAGAGGAAGCTTGTGGCAGAGGTTCGGAGAAGGCAGAAGAGATGGATGGAGGTTTTGAGAGGAGAGGGAATGTTGAAGAGAGTGATAGAGGGGAGAACACTGGGGAAGTGTGGAAGAGGAAGTAAGAGGATAGGAATTCTGGACGAAATAAGAGGAGGTAGAAGATATGAAGAATTGAATAGGGATTTAATAACGGGCCATCCTTAGGAGGGAAAGCGAGACAATGTCTATGAGGTTGGGATGCAGAATGGGGACTGTCCAAGAACCTACCAATCAGCTGCTAGAATACTTGAATGAATGCACTTTTCATTTTTCCTGACCCACACCCTTGATACGACACACCCTAGATCGTCGTCGGCAGGTGGACATTTGGTGTTCCAAACAAACTGCTCTCCAATGTTTTGGGTTCACCGAGCGGTGGACACGCAGCGAACGGAACAGGTAATGCAGACCCGAGAAACGCCGAACCCCGGATATAAAACGGAGGATGAAAACAGTTCCATAACGGGCGTTGAAGGAGGGGTTATAGCAGGAGGCACGTTGTCCCCACCCGACCACCCATCTTTTACTGCGCACCCTTCTCGAGTGACTTGCATAAAGGTCGTTTCTGGACGCAATCCCAAAATGACGGGTTTTCCTTTTCCCAACAATATTTAGCGTAAGCTTCCGCATCTCCCCAATATCCTGCCATAAATACTTTGTGTGCAAAGCGTACACCCGTTGTTTTTGCTTGTTTTGAGGTTCTATAGAGGAGTCAGAGTTGGTATTTTGTTCTCTTGCACGTCCACAGGAAGTGCATCCGTACACAAAAAGTACTCCGCTGATGGACTCACCGCCCTAGCACCATTGAAGAACCCTAAAGCCGTGTTCGAAACGGCACCTAAGAGCTTTTGAAGGGCGCTTCGGTGGTGGCGGCCATCATGCGAAGGGTGTCCGAAACGTTAGGGGCCGCGCCAAGGCCCTTGGGAAGGGGTTGGATCGAAGGGTGCAAGCGATGCATCTTGAGGCGTAGAATCATGGGACTTGTTTTGTGATTGGTGCTTTCGTGCTTGGCTTCTAAGTGCGGCGGGATACCTACCTGGACCTTACCTTGATCATGTTCATATACATACATTGTAATGGTGATCCATTCTGCTCAAAATTTGACATGGCAATTCTGGTTGCAAGCAATGTAATCACATAGTAAAGAGCATGTAATGAATGTTTGTTTTCAGTACTACTTCATTATAAAATATTATATCGATATTTGACATGAAATGTTTATCACTAACAATTATGAAAGAGTAATATTGTTTTTAATTGATATAAATTGTTAAAATGCCAATTAAAAGCATTTAATTCTAAGGTATGGTGTTATTATGACTGGTTTACGTAAACCGCAAGTTGACGTTGATTTTCCATTTACATTAAATTAACTTAAAATTTTGAATTTTGAATTACAGCATATAAGCCTGTTGGTTATTTGACGGGAGCTTTATCGAAAGGAGATGTACGAACATAGTTTTTTCATAGCGAGATAATACAACCGGGTCTGAACAACTAAATAAATTACAATCCACAATACTTCATTAGGTAAACTAAACAACCTAAAGTGCATTAAACTAATTTCAACTAGATAAATCTCAAATGCCTAGTCGTTATAATGACGCACCATAATACCTACCAATGCATGTGTAAACGCGATTTATTGTTTGAGAGTTATACTTTTAGGTAACAGAGAGTCTTGCTATACTTATAGAAAATACTGTTCTTAATTTTGTTCTGTAGATCTTATAACATATCTCTTTACCATCCATCAAGAAGATGACAGAACGAGAAAAGTTTACAAATGTTGAAGTAACTTTCATTGTTATATAGGTATTCCACGAAATATCGCTACAGATACCTACGCATAATGCACGGAATGAAGAAAGTGGCTATCACTACGTAAACCAATTAATCCGAATAACATAAAAGCTGTTATTAAATACCTCATGCTGCAAAATAGGACATCGGGAGAGAAGATTAGACAAAATGACTTCCAGAATTAAGTAAAACCGTGATATTAGAATATTTATAATGAATATAAGAACAACAATGAATACCATATAGTTAAACGTAATTAATTACTGTTTTCATTTGCATTGCAAGATATTAAAACAGCAAATAACTAAATGGAGAAGATAGATGCAAAAGTGAACTGCTTCGCAAAGAACTTATTCGGACTTCATTTGTCCTCAGTACATTTTTTCGCCAATGGCGACTCTAGCGTCGATTCGGGGCATTCGGGGCTTGAGAAGGGCCCTTCCGAAGGGGGCAGAAAGGCGCAGGGGGCAAGTGCCCTTCATTTTGAACGCGGCTTAAGGTGGTTTGAGCGAAAAATCAATTCACCTAGAATTTGACGAATTTGATCTCATTTTAAAGAAATAAATGCCATCTATCCAATGATATAAACATATGTACCCCTTGCCACACTAATTTTAGAGCAATTTGCCTTAGAATATGAGTAATTTAACATGGGATAGATTACGGCCATGCGCTTCAGAGGAAGAAAATAAATTTAAAATTGTATTTGGAACACCTAGATTTAGTCAAAAAACTAACGGTGTGTAGTTTATGTGATGTATTAATTATTCCAACAAAAAAAAGAACTACTCACCATAATGATAATGATAAAATCGCAGAAAAACTTTCTGTTGTGAAAGAATTTTGTGCAGACGACCGGAAATCACACGATTCAGTTTGGCAACGTAGCACGGAATTATTTGTAAACAAACCGTCTGATCACAAGTAAAATTTTGCATCTCTAAGGAGATATTATATAATGTAAAGGTTTAGCATTGCTGACGTTAATTTTTTCCTATGAAAATACTAAGTACACAGAACACACTATGTAAGAGCGGACGACGATCATAAATAAATGGGATTCGCAGCAACTTTACTGCTTAGTTACTAGGTCGCTCTGGACGTCGACTGCCAGGTTTTTGGTTGGAATTGCCTAAATATGTGATATGAACACATATGCTGTTATTTAAAGGCAGTAGCCTTAAACAATTTCAAAAATATTCTATTTCTTTTAAAACATGCTTCCGTAATATCCTTGCAATCGGAAATGAATGTACACGCAGCTATATGCCCACTTTCGTTCAAAGTAGTGAATAAAACCCGTAGGATATCGTCACTGTCTTTCGAAACTAATACTTGAAATATATTGCAATGCTAGTGACGCCCAAAAGTAACATAAATTAATAGCCGTATTTTATGAAAAGGTACATACGTAAAATAACGAACTATCCACAGCAACCTCGGAGCACGAAATCGTTGCCCTTGCCTTTAATCATAAGTTTAGATTGTAGAAATGCCATAATTAATTTACTCCTAGGCAATTTCAGATAACTTATCTTCCCATATTATTGTGGAACTAAATCTATTAAATTTTCACCCAAGTACATTAAAGCTGCCAAAAATCTCGTTGCCCATTCCAGCATCTCAGAAACATACGAACTGCAATTTAAAAATGATGGAAGAAGTTTGTCAGTTTAAAAAAATGTGCTCCACTGCAAATTCATATACCCTACCCTTAGTATCATGTAACTGCATCTCATAAGCTAAAATTCACACAAGTGCTGTACTTCCCATATGAATAATAATCCAACCGTGCCTCAAGTAACTAAATACCTTTTGTCAAATATTCTTCATTGCATTAACCAATCCTGTCACTCAGTAATCTAATTATAATTTCAACTGAGTAATAGTAAATCACATTACTAGTATAGCTATTGTACATATTTTATTAATCATTCAATCTTTCCCCAAGTAACTATCTTCTATCAAATTTGCTTTATCTTGTCAACCATCCCAGTAACTCAGTAATTTACCACAATTTCCAAAGTCCAATTTCCAACCCAAGAAAATTAACACTGTTGCCAGGTGAAGTGCCTCAGGTACAGATTTTTTAATGGTGAAAATATGTTAAAATATTGTTCCCTGGATTGTGTTGTGGTATGGATGTATTAAAGTGGATGTTTTACATGCTTCTGACAAAGGAAATAAGCTGAATTATATTGAGAACTTTGAAATAATGACACACGCGCTATGCATTTTGGTTTCGATTTGTTAAATGACTTGGTACCATTGTGTCATTCTCCTCTTCATCAAGTTCCTGTCCCCCCTCCCAGAAATTTATCCGAGTACTTCTTCCACCTCCAGCTTCTCCCTTAACCGCCTTAACCTTAGTCATCCTTCCCTCCCCCACCCCTCCCTCACCCCTCCCACCCCCTCCCACCTCGTCCGAGACAAGATATATAAAGGCACTCGCCAAAGGAAAGATTTGTATTATCCCTTGAAAACGATACGAAAGTGTTGAAACGGGTCGGGGTATACCATTAAAGAACTGTTTGGATTATACAATGTCTATTTATTTTAATATGAATTCGAAGTTCCTCAAAGTGCACTCGCGAACCATGGAAGATATACATTTTATTAGGTTGATTCCTGGAATTGTTTTGATTACGAAAACTAGCGGTTAAAAATAGTATTAAAGAAATTTGGAACAAGTTTGCAAATATTAATAATAGAAGGGTACAACATTACAACAACAGAAGAAACAGCAATAAATCAATAAATGGTTACAAGGTAAGAAAATCAGAATTAGGATTATAAAAAATAAAAAAATTGTTTACGTACGTATGTTTCAAAAAGAAATGTTTTGTCTTTAAATTTTTGTAAGTATGAAACAAAATGCACTCAATCTTTACCTAATTGCTATAAAGTCAAAGTTTAAAAACTTTCTTTTAATAACTTTCTTTATAGAAAAATTATCCTATCATCAGGAAGAAAAACTTTAAACTCTTCAATTACATTTATTGCAGTTTGTTGTTTTATGAATGGTAAAATTCTGAGAGCATTTTGAGTAATTTAAAAAGGAAGTATTTGTTTTATGCATTTAAAATACGCCCTGCAATAGTATTCCGTCATTTGAATTTGTTTTTATTTCGGGTTTCCGCCGCGTTGATTCATAATTATGGACAACCGTTTCACTTGCATTCCAGCTAGCGTCATTTCAGGTCCTTTTTGAATGAATTTGGTTTGGTTGTCCATTGAAATATGAATCAACGCGAAACCCGAAATAAAAACCCATTCATCGAATCACCGCAGAAGCCTCCTTACCAATTTTACTCCGTTAATTGTTTTTCAAATACTTTTTTTGAAACTTTTGTGTTTCAAACACAATCTATAGAGTGTTTGGCCCATCTCTGAATTACCGGGATACCATACCATAGTGTGCCTCTCTCTCTGCCGTTTCCAATTGGACTTTTAATGAAGAGATTTCGCGGATTTGAAGTCCCATCTCTCCAAGTACTGTTACCGCCCTTCCTCCTTTCCCGTTGTTCTTCGCTGCTTGGGATGTGGTGGGCAAGGCCAATTGGTTTTCCATCCTGGGTTCATTCACACTCTCCGAGCAAGATGCCTCCGAGCCCCAAGAGAGAAAAAGTGATTTCATTTTTTTCTCCTTTCGCCTTTCGCATCCGAAGCGTCGGAAAGCACAAACGTACCTTTTCAGCCGCGACACAATCGAATCTTTTCCGTTCGCAGGTTTTTTTAAGTCCCGATTTTATAATTGAAGGAAGTAATGTTTTAATTCTCCCTGAAAATTAAATGTTTGATAAAAAGATTTTCAACTATCGACAGTGATGCTTTGAATATGCTGATTACGTATCAAGGTGTCAGTTGCAAAAATCAAAAAACATTTAGTATGCCGACCTTTCAGTCTTTGTAATTCTTCTTCCGGGCTTTGCTCGCATCCATCCATACTCTTACCTGTAAAAAAACAAAGACCCATGACCTCTATTACTATGTGCATAAAAATTATATTAATTCAAAAATTATATTATTTAAAAAATGGACTTCCACAAAGTTACGCCAGAACGGATTAAATTTATTATATTCATTCATATAAATCTTGGTATCGTATAACGAATATTGAACTAAAGTACTAAAGAGCAAAGCATATACGCTAAAAAATTATATGCTATTATCGAAAAGTGATCAAGAAAAGTCCCTAATTGATATACTAAATACCCCAAAAAATCTTATCTTTACGTGCTTAAAAGTGCAGAATTTTACTCTAGTTTTCTTCTAACAAAGCCATATTATTTAGGCATAGTTAGTCTATTGTCGCACACAGGGCCGTCTTAGGACATACCGGGGCCCCTAGAAACACAAAAATTTGGGGCCCCGTTGGAAAGTTAGAAAAGGGAATGACAATAAAAAATGTTTTTTTCTGTTATAATTTAATATTTATTATGCTTATGGCGCAGTTAATCAGTTTCACCAAATAGCAAATAATACGTATTTATTTTTTTTTAATGTTCACTGTTCACTCTCTGAAAAAAATTGAAAATCTGACTGTAATTTTAATAGGTATCTACTTGAAAACCGAAAAAAATTGAACTCCTTTTTTTTGTATGAGCAAATATATCGGCAATTCGGGGCCCCCGTGAGGTCGGGGCCCCCTGTGCTCGGGCCCCGTGTGCCCTTATATGGTAAAGACGGTCGCACATTCATACTTTCTGCCCATATTGAAAATATGGACACGTTGTTCATCTGTGCATGGCCTAAGGAAAATGACAATGGAACATACTGCATCGTCAATGTTTTAATAACTATTAAGCCAGTATGTGAAACTGTCAGTCTAAAGAATTTGTCCACATTCGCTCCTGGACTAAGGGACTTATAGCAGCAAAGGAAGTCTCTGGACTGAATTGGCTGAAGTGAATTGCAGTAACGCATGAGCTAGTTGCTAACCACTGCTACAAAAACTCAATACCTGTTTTCTTGGGGTGTTTAAGAAGTGAACCAACATGAGGAAGGTGCTAAATGAAGAGGAGTGCTTCGTGCATCAAAGTTAATTGAGCATCAAGGATTTGGTGATGAAAGTCACAGCCAATACATCGCTATGAAAATGTTTCCAGTTTATTTTTATTTTTTTCACATAACTAGTTCTCTCATTATTAAAAGAAACTGCATCATTTCACGTAATGACAAGAAGGTATACTGCAATATTGACGAAATTCCGTAATACTGTTAGTTGCATGATATAAATAATGTCTCGCATTATTAAACTTTATAGCTCTGTGTGTCCAAAAAGAGAAGCGGTGAGGTAGCACTGATGGGGGAGAGCATTTTTCTACTGGCCTCATAGTCCTGGGTTTAGCCTACTGAAACCTTTTTGTGTACCACCACCTTAAGTCTTCTCAGCGGAATTTCCTGAGAATTCCTGCTCCCTACGACGGTTAATCCACAAATCAGGTCTCCATATTTTTCTTTAAATAGAAAAAATTATATTAAAAATATTTTACATGGTTGTGAGGCATAACAACACACTATTTCGCACTCGCCCGGCCACACCTTGAATATGCAGCGAGAATATGGGATCCGGAGCAGAAAGACTTAATCCGGGAACTTAATAAAATACAAAGGAAAGCTGCCTGATTCGTCAAAAACTGCTACGGGCGTACAGACAGCGTTACACAGATGTTAAAGGAATTAGGCTGCGAGCCGCTAGAGACTCGGAGGCTGCGCGCTAGGCTTAGATTGCTTGAACAATTGAGAATAGATATCTTTAAGAGCGTCACGGAGAACATCATATTAGAACCCCACTGTATTTCCAGGTCCAACAGAAACGATAAATTAAGAGAGATATTATGACGAACGGATAGGTATGGGAATTCGTTTTGCCCCCGAACAATAAAGGACTTTAATAAATGCAAGGCGTAATTTCATTAGAGAGTTTCATTTTTATGTATAAACGGCTGGTGTCCTAACACCCCCACACGCCTATTGAGGCGGCTTGCGTGGTAGTATGTAGATGTATTTAAAAAAATATATAATCTCTATTTCGTTCGATACATTTTTTGATCCGCTGCCTGTGGCAGTATTTGTATGTACGCCAGTGTCGTAGAAGCTCGCCGTCAACTCATTAAGATAGCATATGAACTCTTTTTTCACCGCGTCATCGTTGTCCAATCGCATTCCACCCAATGTTCTTCCCAATTTGTAAACAAATGAAAGTCGCTGGGTGCCAAGTCCGGACTTTGACAGGGGTGGGATCAAAATTCGTTGAAAAGATTGACGGGTGCGCGGGTGACAATTTGACAAAGCATAGTCGTGAAGAATCCACACGTCTACCTTCGTGAGAGAGCATTCATCTTCTCCGGAATCGCACGTTTGAGTTTTTGGACTCACAATATATGCGTGTCTAACTTCATTGAGGTCCCAATTACTATGGCGTCAATCAACGTTACCCCTTTGCGACCCCAAGTCACAGTCTTCATGATCTTGCGGGCTAATTCCACTTGTCGGGAACGGCGATAGGGAATTCCATTTCAAACGACTGCCAAGCAAATACTACATCTACGAAGTACCGAGCAAGCCAGCACTCGGGTGTGTGGCACGGGGTGATTCCACACCAGGCATGCCGCACTCGTCCCAGAACAAATCGGGACCTCGTACGTTCCCCCTGGCCGCTAGGCGCAGACACCAAAAAGCAGTCAGTAGAACAGTGCGCAGTCAAACCAGAAACTGGGCTAAACGCTAAACTAAGAAAATGCTACTTAAACGAACATGCAATCATGCAGTACGCTGGTAAACAGACATCTAGCGGTTAATATTACTAATGCTATTAATTTATGATTGCTACGAGATGCTACTTCATGTAGAGAACAAAATAAAATAATGCTGGACAAATCGGCCGGTGTGAAGTGTTAGTAATGATGTTGTGTTATTAAATACAATTGAAACATTTCTAAACTAACTATTGAGGGTGGGAGTTTCATATGATTGCTCCATCGCAACTATTAAAATCCCTTATTGTACGAGGAAAAAATGACATTTTAAATGTATCGTTTCTGCTGTCAATTTCCTTTATTTTATTCCTGTGATCGCTTCTTCCGTAGAACGTTGGCTTTAGCAATATATGTTGAACGTCCGGCAAATTAAAGTCTGCTTCGAACTTGAACAAAAGATTTAACCTGTATTTCTCCCTTCGATCAGTTAGAGAATCCCACCCCAATTCCTTCAACAATTCGGAAACACTTCTAAGTTTATCACAACAACTTTTGACAACTAACTAGCTACCGAGCTCGGTGACCGTTTGTTCGAAAGAGGGGGCATTGAAGAAAACAGCAGTGGTACCAACTGCCGCCCAAAAAACTTTCTTAGCACTTACAATTAGGAGACCTTACCTTTGGGATAATCATCGTATATTCCTTACTCTTTCTTTTCCACATTCACACCCAAACATACATATGTAGTACATGCTATTTTCGCAATGACTTATGCAACGCTCTCTAATCAAGTTTTAGCAAATCTTTCATGCCTTTGCTTAGAGTGCCATTAATCCATTTCATATTTCAAACATGCTGCGTCAACCAGACAGATCTAAACTCCGTCCTTGGTACTTACACCATTCATGCACATTTCCCCATGGATATGTGAAATGGTTCACCACCTATTATAACGCTTACCGCCATTAACTTCCGTTCTGTCTTTCTACTCTTTCTACTATGCCATTTATGATTAGTCTTAACCTCTGACGGTGCACCTTAAGAGGGTGCTGGACTGGGTTAAAATTTTTAAACGGTGGAGGCGAGTAAAATTTATAATCTATTATGGTGAAACTTGGTAGGCGCATAGATGATACCGTCTTTTAGTAATTGACATTTATTATTATACAAAATTGTTTAAACATTTTATTTTGAAGTTATATTTAAACAAAATAAATGCAAAATTATGAATATCTGAATTATCAGTACATGGAGAATGTTTTCAAAGGTTTATTTAAGAAAAATGAACTTCATACTTTTTATGGTTTTGTGCCATCGAGGAAAAACAATTTAATGAAATAGCGGCCTCGAGGTGCTGCGCCCAAGCGGCAGTAAGAAAACCAACTAGGCATGCGCGATGGCTAACCCCGCCTCATTCTCAGGCCACGCCCCTTTTTGTTTTCGTCTGGTTACTTGGGAAGGGGCGGTAGGGGCCGATGACATTTTTGTTGATAGCGACTGCCGACTAGAGTAAAGCAATGGTCCTGTCGCTTGCCTCCCGTCACGGGAGACTCGTGGCTTCTCATTCCCGGTAGTGCAGTCGCGAGAGCGAACGAGACTCGTCACTCCCGGTGCATCGCATAGGCGATGAGATATCTGAATGCTGCAATATGTGCTCGAGGAATGCACGTTTATAACACGGGGTAGTTGATAAAGTTGCAGCGTCTCGTTAATGCTTGTGGGGAGTGAGTTTCTATCTTACCGCTCGCTTTTCTCCAAGTCCATAATTCGAACGGTGCTCGCGATGGCACACTCTGCTCGGGAGCGACGAGAATGCTTCGCTCTCGGCGAGAGCGGACGAGAGTTCGCGACTTTCCATCGCTTTCGGTCTCAAATGCAAGGCAAATCTTTGTCCAGTCAGATCCCGCGACCGCTTGGGAGTAGAGCGAGAGTGAACCGGGTTATGCACGTCTCAACGGCCAACCCGTTCTCGCCCAGACTGGGAAGACTATTATAACCAAGTTTTTTAATGCATGTTCTAGGCTTTGACATCCTCGCACCCACTTGGCGATGCAAGTATCGCGGGGTTGCATCGCAAGGTCGTCTTGCGATACCTGTCTCGTAAAATTACTACACGAGGTAGCCTCGCGTGAGTGTGCGGCGGCCTCATCGGCAAACCAACGTCAGTCAGTTTTTAGGCACGATCAAAGGTGCCCCGCGTTGAATAGTGCGCTGTATGTACGGGTTGTGCCTTGCATTAACCCTTTTGTTATAAGTTTTCCTTTATTTACTACAGATAGTCCCACTTTTAGGTTCTTCCCTACATTTTTGGTCGCAAAGAGCTACATTAAGAATTCATTTCGATTCTCTCTCTGCCTTCATCAGCAGAGTTTTTAAAACGTAATCAATTTCTATTGCGTTGCAATTTATATGCATCATATAATATTGCCATAAATGAAGACCGATTTACCTCATGAAGTACTTATAAAAACTCAATTTCATACTAAAAATCTTCCTGGTTTCCCATTTCTAAGGTAGTAATCAAAAACCCATTTCGTTTCGTAGTTTTCAAAAACCCATTTCTAGGGTAGTAATCTTAGCGGGAAAATGCGAGACAACAGATGTTCGGTGCGCGAAGAAACACGGATGCAATGGAAACTTCATATCTAAATTTGTAATCATTATAATGTCTCAATTCTTTCACAAAATATAAATTAAAAGTTTTATACAAATTTCATATGCAGCATAGGTATATAGGTCTATTTCTAAAAATACGAAAGTTAGCAGGCGACCACTTTTTACCTCACAAAATTCGAAATTTTTACTTTAAAACGTGTAAATAAAAATAACAACGTTGAAACTGATTCAAATACAAATAAACGTTTATTGATTAAATAATAATGATGTGTAAGAAACTTTCACTATAAGTTTTAGTTTAAAGAGGAGAACCATTTGCCTGAAGGCAGCGTGAATAAGATAAAATCCGAAAATCTACCTAACTCGCAGAAATTCACGAAAATATTTTTTTTGTTTTATTTGAAACAACATTGAGTAAAGATAACGCTAACACATCACTCATCCAAAAATGAAGGAAGGAAAAATGAGATAAATGACAAGGAGACATCGTATTATTTCGCATTATTCAGGCCCTGCCTGAGACCCAGCTTAGCGAGACCTTAGAGCTAATCCTCGGCCATTTGGCCCGACCCTCCTACTCATTTACGATCCTCATAATAGCAGGAATCCGTGTTGAAGTGGTTGAATTGTCAATGATTTTTGCAAAGAAAAATTTATTGCAAACTCCAATTTTTTATACCTTGAAATGAATTCTTCGTTTTTTTTCTATGCATAAGCAATTTTTAAACGAAATTTTAGTGTTATTATTAACGGACTTCTTGTGTGAAAGCCTTGTGTGTTCATATGCGATGAAAAATACGCAAAAAGAGAAATGTTGTCGTTTTATTGTCTATATCGTACGTGTTTGTTACAATCTGAATGCCTATTTACACTATATGTCCTCTATTTTCCGATTCCTTCATTGATCCCCTTAGTAAGTACTCATATTCCGGTATTTTTCGGTAATGTATATTGTAAAATCATACTTTTAACTTCGCCTACGTTGGTCCTAAGCCCGAATGAAAAAGAAGGATGGGAATTATTATTTGGAGGTTTATTCAAAGAAAATTTCGAGACGTCCTAACTAGCTGTAAAAATGGAAAAGTCCTAACTTTGTTATTATTAACGCTAGAAATCCGTTTAAAATTCTACAATGCTTAAAAAAATGTTAGTTATTCTTATATAAGTGTAAACTGTTAAAAATCATAGACAATATTTAATTTTAAAAAACACTGCTAATGCAATGAGTTGACCGTGGACTCCCGCTAAGAAAGGGTTGGAGGGTCGAGTCCAGTGGCCGGGGTAATAGCCGGGCGCCCCGTTATGTAGGGTCCCAAATCGGAGGGACGAGAGTACCTGGGCCACTCCACCCCAAAAAAGTGCTTCGCAGAGCGAGGTTTAAAATTTTCGCAAGCTACCCGTAGCACGGAAAACATTTTCCTTTCGTAGTCGCCGGCAGGAAAGGGTTAAAAGTAGTTACACCATACGAAAATCTCAATCAAAATATTGTTTAACACTAATGGGCAGTATTGTGAATCGAAAAGTGTTTCACCGTAGTAGAGATTGGAATGCGAGACGGCGAATGTTAAGAGGAGGAATTCTGCCATTCTTACAAACTGATAGCCGCGCGATTGGACTTCTCTCCCTAGGCTACCGCAGGGGGAAAGAACCACACTTTTGGAAGTCGGATCGGCGTAGAATCATCAAAATGACCAAAATTGGGTAGGTCAGCGCACCGCGGATCGAGTAATGTACTCATTGTAAGCGTTTGTTGCAAGCCTTCGGCTGGTTCAGCCGAGCGTCATAATTGCCTGCCCAAGTGTTATATGACGCTGGCCGTCCGACCTAGCGGCCGCTAGTCATTCCCTCCGTCGTCCTTCCCCGATTCCCCTACCTTCACATTACTTCGCGTGTATTAGCTCCGAAATATTGTTGATGGTTTTCTATGGCCTTCGAGGGGCGGAGCTTCGAAACGGCACTATCACCCTCTACACGGCGGTGAAGTCAACTACGTCACCCTGAACGGCTTGTTCGCAGAGACATCTCTGGAGAGAAGGCTTCGACCAGCTTCCTCTCCAGCACGTTCTTAAGTGCGGTAATCGTACTGCTGCCTCTTGGCTTACTGCTTAGCAACCACATTAAAAGCATTGTAACGTATATTTAGTTTCACTCACAGAATTTAATACCCGCTTAGGAGATTCTGGTAAACATGCGTAATACTCAATTAAAATAGTATTTACTAGGTCTGGAATGGGAAACCAAGTTGTGCGTGATGCAGGACACCGCGTGATCCCTCCCTCCCTCATGCCTTCGCTAGCCTTCGTTACCTCCTCCTGCCCTGCTCCTCCTCATCCTCCAAGCTATGCAAGCATGGGTGGCACTCAATAAAGTAACGGCATTTTTTTAAATGAGTATTAAAAAACAAAATTATACTACTCGCCCGGTAGTACCGACGAAAAAATTCCGGTATTTATGTGATTGATTAAATATTTTTATTAATTAAAAATTAACATACGTTTCACCCTAAATTTTCGGTATTTCTTCAAATTTGAATGTCAGTCCAAAATGATGCACAGAAATTTCCATCCATCTGCATTTTGAATGAACATTCATCGTGAATATACATTCGCTATTCAGTAAATACTTATTATTTTACACTGTATGTTAGCTCTTGTCGCTTTTTGTTGGAATTATTTTAAATCACTTGAAGAACGATATGGTATTGTTTTAATGTTGTGGTCAGGTAAATTCCCCTGTTATATAGTGATCAATCCTTGCGTTCGCACTATCGTTTAAGTTACAGGAATAAACACTATTATTTATAACTATCTACAGTTCAAAATCATCGATTGTCTGGTGTTCAGCATGCGCAAAAATTTATGCTTGCCTATTACATTAATAATGTTAACAAAAATATCTCAACTTCAAGGTTATGTAAATATGAAAAAAGGCAGACATATTACGAAAACATAAGAAAATTAGTCTAGTTAGTAAATTTTCGTAGTAAGCTCCGTTAGTGGACACAAGATGGCAGCGCTGTCTAAATACCGGTATTTTTAGTACCGATACCGTCGGTTGTACCGATTTTAAATACTGGTCGGTACTACTGGATAAGAAAAAAATAGTATCGGTACAACCGAATACTGGTATTTGTTGCCCCCATCCCTAGTCATCCCATTGTGCATGCGAGTACCATGTGTTAAATTGTGCTCGGTACTCCTGAGGTCTTGTGTTTCTTAACGTCTCAATGACACTCGCAGTCCAAGAAGACGCCCGGACATTTTAATTGGTTCAAGCACTTTGGCATGAACTCTGGGATTAGTGTTAGAAACCCGATATAGGCGAACGCCTTTTTTCACTGAGACTTTCGCAAACACGTTTGCCTATTAGACGCGTGAGAGCATCAGGTGCAACTAGTCTGTCAATTTAAAAATAATTTCTAGGCTGGTCTCTTAAGACGTATGCATGACTATTTATGGAATTTCTAATGCTTTACGGAGGTAACCTTGAATGTGGATATGATAAAAACGGCAGTAATGGTTTCAAGGGCATCAAGCTCTTGCTCAATTTCTTCTCAAAAAGCACGTTGGGCCGCAGGAGATGAATAGTTTTAATTACCCCTTTCCACCCTCGGTCGAGCTAATGCTTCGGAAAAAAGGCCCTCGCCATCCTCTCTAAAGGCCGTTTTACACGATGAAAGAATTTGTACAAACGAATGTACGTGAGATTGTACGTTTGTCTCAACGAAATTAGAACAGGTTCTATTTCCCGTGCAGGCATTGAGACATTCGCACAAGCGTTCATACAATTTGCCGCTTTACACGATACATTTTCCCTCATGCAAGAGTTCACGGAAGAGTTTGTACAAACAAATTTACCGTGTAAAACGGCCTTAAGGCTCTTCAAGGCACTCTCAGGGCAAGTTTGTACTTCAAGGAAGCCTCAGACGTGCACAAGGGAGATTTTGGTGAACTTTGCCTCGCGAGCACCATTTTGTATGAACTCCAATGTTGAACATCATGGAGTTCCTCTATTGATCCTCTCCGAATATTGCTTCTTCAAAATTCGTTATCCTCGGTAATCTCGGGTGCGCGGTGTATTGGTCCGGAAAGCCGAAGGTCCGAGGTTCAATTTTCATTTCAGGAAACACCATTTTCCTCTTACAATTTTCGTTGCAATTTATTAAGTTTATCATTTACCAATGCCTCCACGAAGTAAACCCCGAATGCGCCTACCCCATTAAACTCTTATTTCCTACATTTTTTCAAGCGTGTAAAACTGGCTCTTTACTTCTTCTCGAAGGGCAAGATTCGAACCGTAGCAGGCAACGCTCCATGATAAGCTTTAGCCAGACTCTTCCCTTTACTCCATGTGTCCCTACATCAATCCAGCGTGCTTAGTTAGTGCTATTCTCACTTTACACCCTAAAAAATAAGCCTATTCTCATCCATAATACTCCCAGTATACGTACATTTGTTTCACGGCTTTATTTGACGCCCTTTTGCCCTTACCTTCATCCTTTCTAATTCCGAAAAGTCTCAGAGCAATATGCGATCGATAGGCAATGATCGAATTTCATCCATTATCTGTGCCTCATCAATTACCGGTAATCATTGACTGCAACCTCAAGGCTAATTGGCTAACTGACGCTTGATCATCCAGTGATTCTCGTCAGGCAGTGAAGATATTATTCACGAGAAGATACTGTTTCCATTCCACTAGACGTAGAATGCTTCGAAGGACTCAAAAAGGAGTAAAAGTATCTACTTTATTAAAATGTCTTCGCAACCATTTTTCCTCACGGTGTCGAATTGCTCCTCTCTTCTTCACCATTAGGGTCACGCCTTCCCGATGTTGCAGTTTCAATTATTACAAATGCAACGTGCGGTGGCTCCGACGAGATCCCTTCAACCCACCAGCCATCGCGTGGGTGCGCAACCAATCCAGGAGCACTCTCTCCGGACCTTTTCCTTTCGTGGGGGCCTTTTTTCGACTTTCTTTTTTTTATAGCGCAGCTGCGTCCTGGAGGATGTCGAGGAGGGAGGGAATGCTCCGTTACGAGGCGCTGTTATTCAACTCCCCGCTATCTATAGCGCACCCACCCCCTCCCGCCGCAGCCAACCAGAGCAGCGAGATCAACCAGCATCCGCCGCGATCGGAACCAACTGCTTCGGCTGCTTCATCGCTTCTAACGGAACAACGGGGGCGCTCGCTGCTGCACGGTTATTCCACACGGCTCGTCGTCTCATCGCCCTCCCACGGTGGTTTGAGGATCCGTTATCCTACTCCTCTGTTCTTTCCTTCTCATCCCATCGCCTGGAAAAAAGGAGCAGGTAGGGTTGCCCACGCAACCTCTCGCTTTCCCTGGCAACGGTGAAAGAAGAGAGGGAAAGCATTATTACAGCGGTGTTTCGTACGGGGTTCTTTGTTATACGTTGATCATCTCATTCGGCGTCCATCGTCGCTTCCGCATGCAGAGTGTATTTTCGCTCACCTGCCGCACGAGAGAGGAGGAGCGCCGCCTACGTGGCGGTCACCGTCACCGCTGTTTGATATTAATGTACGCGCCAGCAGTTTCTTTGTGAAATGTTAACGGGTTGCAATGCAAAGTTAGGTTTGGAAGAGAGGAGAAGTCATCACCGCTTCCATAAATGTCGTTAAAAATTATGAACTCTGATTCTATTTTGGTGTTTCATCAACAGAGAGTTTTCAAGAGAAACAATTAATATTTCACCGAGATTAAATTCTCTGCCTAATTTATACAAAGCGCTGTACTTGATGATGATACTTCTAAGCATATCGTCTAGCATATTCCTTTCTGTGTTTTTCGCGAAGTGTCAAGTCCACCTACGTTTCGGTGATATTATTAGTCGCCTGGGCTTCACTCCTTCCGAATACTATTTATCGGCTCTTGAATATCCCTGGGGCCATGTTGATCAAAAGCTAACCAGGAAAAGGAGCTATTGACTTTGATACTAAAACGTGAAAAGTAACGAATAGGCTAGGAGCATTTTTACGGTCAAGTAATTGAACGAAAATTTACTCTCACAAGTTATGGGAAGAGAGGAAAGGTATTAATTATGATGTCTACAGACGAGATTCATTGCGTTAATAAATTGTAAAAGATGCTTGCAAAGCAACGAAAATAACCATGGACCCTGAATGACGCCTCCATCGGGGATATTTGTTGTTTTTTATTACTGTGATTAACTTCATTTTCCTGAAATACACTTCACAAATGCCAGTGATAAGAAAGCAGCATTCAACATCTCTTCAGTTCCCGTTGTATATCAGATCGTTGAAGAAAAGATTAAAGGGTCAGTTTTAGAAAACGGAATGCGAGCTTTAATTTACTCAAAAATTATTTAATGTTCTTTCGAAAATAAAATAGAGAAAAAGAAAAAAGCTAGGGAAACATTTTTTCAAAGCATTCCTTCAAAGGTTAACGGCATTCATTTTTATGAATACTTGAGGAGGAAGAGGAGGAAAGAAAAAAGTGAAGTCATAAGAGATTTAGAAAATTTCGAGGAATCCGGGACTAGCCACGGTAGTAACCTTTACGGAGTCACCCGCAAGTGCACATGAGTGCGATATTCCACAGGAGAAATCAAGATTCCGGTCAAGGCGAATGATTTTTCTCCTGTGGAATATCGCACCCAGAGATTTAGAAGACTGAGGTCGGCACTCAAAGCACAGATGATTTGGAAAATGGCCTTATTAATGCTGATATGTCCCAATGTCCCAGACAGGGGTGGTAGAGAAATTAATACGGATACTTTGGGTACGGAATTACAAAAAAATAATGTTATCGGCAGTAACTTGGTGGAATTTCTTCACAATAAAATGACGAATTACTTTGTTTTCCACATTAAATGTATTTCCTTCTCAAGACCCGAGCTTAATCGTTTCGCCACATCATCAGGTACCTACAGACATTGTAAAAACACATAGCTAAATTTTTCTTCGAAATAAATTGCTCATTTTGACCATTCAAGCTATGTGTTTTACAATGTCTGTCTGTACCTGATGATACGACGGAGCGATGAAGCTCGGTTCGTGAGAAAGAAATACATTAAATGTGGAAAACGAAGTAATCCATCATTTCATCATGAAATTGCACCCACTTAAGACTAGGGGGAGACAAATATGTTGAATGACAAATGAATTGCTACTACCTCATCACTATAACAATGGACCTCAAATATCTTCACTCAATAATGAATGGGTCCTTCCGCTCTCCTCTTATTCTTTTTTCTCCACATTTCTGTCCATACCACCCGTAATGTAGGGCTATAACACAAACCCAAATTTCGTCTGTAAATTTCCAAACGATCCTTATTCTTCCGATTACCTTCCCTCTTTAATATCCTCTCCGTCACTTCCCATTCCCTTGACCTCTTTGCCTCTCGCTACAAGTTCACCTCCCAACTTCTGCACCTTCCATTTTGATTGTCTCTTTTTGTGTAAATTTCTTTGTTTTCTTTGTTAAATCTTACGTTTATATAATTTATTTTTTTAATAGAACCAAATGTAAAGGCCTTAGTTGCTGTTTTTGGTGTTATATGAAATAAATAAATAAATAAACTACAATCTCAGATAACTGTGAAAGAATAAGTAAAATGAGGATGAGTATAGCACTTAGGCTAAAAGGCATTTCGATCGATTTACTCAAAATGGGAGGTAGTTCTATTGCAAGTTTCATAAACCATTTTTTCAACGTTAACATGAGGAAATTGTTTTTTTCAATCGCCAACTCGGTTAAAGGAAAGGGTACTAGTACGAAACGAAAATATTAGGTTTCTGCCCAGAAATTTCCGACTCTATAGATTCGCGAATATATGTGGATGCAATGACAGTCGACCCCATAAGGGTTTTAGACAAAGCAGATAATGGTCGACTTATGAGCAAGATGAGCCAATTACCACTGTAAACAGACAGAAGATTAAACATTTGGGGAAAATATTTTTTTGAAGGATCGAACTCAAATGGTAAAAATGAAACGATTGTGTTCTGAAGAAACGAGGGTAACGTCGGAAGTTCCACAAGGTAGCGTCCTTGGACCACTTTTGTTCTTGGTGTAAATAAATTATCTCCCGTGTATCAGCAATTCTCAATTAAGACTTGTTGCGGGTGACTGCATCATCTACAGGAAATTATAGAAAGAAAATGATAATAATAAGGGTAAGAAAGCCGGACCACCAGCATCCCCGTGGCGTACCTGGTAACGGCTTTTGCCGGCTAATGGTGAACGTCTGCGTGCAGGGCTAACCACCCCAAACGTAGTTTTAATGGTTCCAAGAAATGAATCCAGGAAAGCCACCCACAATCCACTCTCGGATGAGGGCCCTAGTAGTGTTGGGTGTGGCAACGAAAACTCACCAACTAGAA
Organism: Pyrrhosoma nymphula; assembly: GCA_963573305.1. NCBI lineage: Eukaryota > Metazoa > Arthropoda > Insecta > Odonata > Coenagrionidae > Pyrrhosoma > Pyrrhosoma nymphula. Next base: position 1,329,330 of record OY754333.1, on the reverse strand, counting down.
AGGGAGCTCGTATGCAGTGGACGGAAGCCCTAAGGGGCGACCTTGCTGCGAGCGAGCCCGATCGCAGGGGGTATATGGCAAGGATGCACTCTTTGTGGTGTGAGATGGATCCGGAACACGACCATCTATCGCAGCAGAATCTGCGCGATTATGCCAACCACCTGCGAAAAAAGGAAACTCCACACCAACCGCCAGTTCAGAGGAACACACCACCAGCCAGACCTCTCTCCTTGACACAGGCTGCCTCTCCACCGCCTGAGACGAGAACGACATTTTTGTCAGTCCTTCAGCCAAATGGGGAGGAAGCTGGTCCGGCCGTCTCTGAACTACGAACGCTGTTGTTAATCACCATTAACTATGATGAAGGACAACCTAGGCAGAGAGACATCCACCGAAAGATTTCTCTGCGGGGTAACCACCTGCCCCAGTTGAATGGTCTTATCGACGAAATCCTAACGGAAACTTCGGACCTTTGGACGGTAAATTGCGTGGTCTACGCTGCTGCCAAAATTATGGCTCACTCCCAAAAGAGCACCTCTTGGAAGGACAAAGCAGCAAAGAGGCTTGAACAGTTGGAGGCCAAGATCACGCAGGCAAGGCGACAGGTGTCAAGAATCCAGTGTGTGATGGAATACATCGTACCTGGGCGAACGTTCACTCCCAAAGTTCCGCTCATAGCGCGCAGCCTCAAAAACAACCATCAACACTGAATGAAAGCGTGCTGCATACTATTAAACAGCACGCGGTCGATAGAGTACGAGCACTCACCACTGCCCGGAAAAAACTCCTAAAGAGGAGTAGGGTCATGATGGGAAAACTCCACCTTTCTCCTTCACCCGTCCCGTCTCTTTCGACCGCCTCCGCCTGTCGTCGAATCCCCATCATCCGTCCAAGAGGTCGAACGTTTCTGGAAGGATATCTACGAAACGTCCAAGCCATTCAACGGAGACACTCCTACCATAGGCCTCTTTGAAGAGTTATGTGGCCACCACCTACAAGATGTGGATGGACCTCTTTCAGTCACCGAAAGTGACCCTCTACCGAATCCATGTGGTGTAGAACATCGGAGCAACCTAGGATGCGGCCGCTACGACCGCGTCTCCGAGATGGAAAGTTGGAGCCCCTTGATGTCCACTTGCCGATGATCTCGCGACGTTTCTTCGACAAGGCGGCTGACTCTCAACACACGGCGATCAGCAACCCCGCCAAGATCCTGGTTCGGCCATGGGATTGTTACAAACGACCGATTGCTAGCCTGGACACCGCAGAATACCTTCCAATGTGGAAGATCCCAAGGCTTTTGGCCTCCGTAAGGAGACCAGAGACAATCGCAGGAATCGTAGGAGATAATCGTTGGAAAACAAATGCTTAATTCCACATTTGTGTTTACTTAGTTTAAAAATGTCTGCTTTCGGTGATGACCTGCGTTGAATATTGAAAGTCAAAGTTAATGTGCAAAATATGCAGATTATTCCTCGAATATATTCCCGGAGCAATCTCCGCAGGAGACAAGCAGGAATTCCTGAGACACCATGAGACCACGGAGATGAGTTTAACCTCCTTAGGAGATTATACTCATCTTTTTGCCACTTGGTCGCTTGGTTGGTTTGCCACACCTTAGGAGGAAGCATCCTGGCAAGGTGATAAGATCCAGCCATAGAGTAAAGATAGTATGATCCAGCCCAACAGTGGAGGGCCTGGACACAAAGAATCTGGACTCTCTCCATTTCTCCCGACACGTCCAAACTAGCGATTCAAACTCCTTTCATACAATACGTGTCCATTGCTAAGAGCATCCAACCCACATTCTTCCTTCATCAGCCACTCCTTAATAACCCTATCCATCCTACTTTTGTCACAAGCACTTCTCAGGCACTTTACCCCATTCCTCCACTGCATTCACCCCTCTCTTATGTTTATTCTGACATACACAGGTTTCGCTGCCATGTAATAGCATCTGGAGGAGAACATTATTGTACACTGCAAGGCTCGCATCCCCAGACAAACACTCTATCCTTGAAATGCTCTCTCTACCTGTAGATATTACCTACGATTTTCCTTACGGCATTCGCTAGCCATACAGTCATATATATTATTACAGAAAGGTCTTTTTCTGTCATTCCGTATATACTCCGTCAATACTGCACCTACAGTGATAAATGAGGTATCATTTTAAACGTTGAATCACCGGCTTCTGACGAAAAATACAATCTCAATCACAAATTTCACTATTTATCCATTAATTTGACTTAAAAGTTTCGATTTTTCCATGTCGATTACTCGCACGAGGTATATCGACCACACACATTTAAAAAAAATCTAAACTTCAAAAAAAGGTTTAAAATGAAAATAGTACGAAATGCACATAGTGATTGTGCATGGGTGAATGGTCATCTGGAGAGTCAATGCAATTAAAACCTTTTGATTTCATATTTATATGATATTCGCTCACAAAAATAGTTTGTAAACATTTATGGACATAACTTGCTCATGCATACTTGTGAGCGGAGTGATAATAATAGGTTTATTTCAATACATGGATTTCTGATAAATTTTGTGACGTGGAAATACTAAGTAGGTAAAACAGCAGTGGAGCCAGGCATTGCGCCTAGGGTATTTGAATGCCAACAGGGCAAAAGGACTGGACAATTTTGAACCTAGGGTCGTCATTTCAGTGAGAAGAGGTTATGAGGCCCTTTATTTCATATACGAGGAATAGAAAACTAGTTTGTAGTTTTCAGAATTTCATCAATAGTAGAGGCCCACCAAATTGCAAGAGGAAATTTTTGGATTCGTCGAGATGGTTACATCGCTACAACAGCATTGTTGCCATTTGGTACTTTCTATTTTTTTTTAGCTTTGAATCAATCCCATTAATTTGAATGATACATGTTTGGTTTTCGATTGCGCGCCACTATATGAAACCATCTTCCCCCAGCCTATAAGGATGCCGCGAAACTTCGATTTAAAAAGGGAACATGCCGACGTATAAAAATGATTTTCTCCGAAAGAACTCTTTTACAAAACTTTAGGTTAATGACATTAGTACTATACGCCGTTGCTATTTCTTTCAAAATAGAATTTGTGGAATCAGTATCATACGTCTCAAGGTATCGAGGGCAACTCAAACATAATTTGCGAGAAGCTCAATTTTTCATACTCCCGTAACTAAGGCGACGGATGCATACATTGAAGAGCAATTGAGTATGACATATCAATGTAGCAAAACGAATGCAGGTTGAAATGGAAAAGGTAAAAAAGGGCAATATCGTTTTTTTTTGGTCGTTTGGACATGTAATTACTCAAAAGAGAAAATAAGAATTTCCTACGCTGCGTCAGAGACGCATTTCTCGTTTTTTTTTAACGAAACTCGATCAAAATTACGAAGTTCAAGAATACAGCGAATATATGAATGGTCTATTTTTAAATAAAGTTATTTCTGATAATTTCTCTGTCAACTCATGACTAAGGTGAGGACATTGCCTAAAATGCTTATTTTTTCTTTTACTCAGGAAAGCAGTTTTATGAAGTTATAAGTTCATTTAGGATCATTTATGGCGAAATTAAGGCAATTTGTTACTACCTAAAAATGCCTATTTTACCTGTTTATGCCTTTTTCTGCTGATATCGCCTATTTAAGGGCTTAAAAAAGCAATATTCATCTCAACGTAACCAAACTTCTCTTTAGTGCGGAGTTATTTTTTTATTTAAGTTTCTTTTTTAATCTATCAAAGTTGAAATAAAAATCATTAAACATGCACAAAGAAAAATTATCCAAGGTATTATTATATAAAGAGTAGAAAAACAGCTATGGTAATTTTACGTGATGCGTACATGCGATGGTTTTAATTGCCAAAAACTGACTTTTGAAGGCCCCACTCAGTATTGCTGAGTTTAAAGAGATAACGCCCGAAGTTGCTCTGCCTTCAAGGCCAGTATTGATATTATGGGGAACACGGCTAAATACTGCATTATACCTGCAGGTAAAGTTATTGAAATACGTGAGGAATGTGACAGGAATGATGTGCGCCTCCGATACATCAGTTGGAACGTCTTTTTCACCCACTTTAAGGTACAATATTGTAACCGATTTCGCTTATCTTTTATACTGTGTCAATTCTATCTATAAGAAAATTAAGCCATCATTGCGCATGAGTAGGTTTTCTGTAGGCAATAGAATATCTGGATGAAGAAGAAGCAAACTGCATTCTCGAATCCAAAGCAGCAGAGCTGAATCTTGATGTCGACGCAGATCCTACGTTTATCAGATGTAAATTTGGTTAACTGCCATCAATAATGTCATTGCTGGAGGCAAGAGAACTACTCCTTGCAACGTCTACAGAGAAAATCTGAAATGTGGAGGGTGACCCTTTTAATATACCAAGTGATGTGGGAAGATCCATTGCTCAAGAATTTAAGACATTATACGGAGAAACCCTGGACGGGAATACATTAATAAGGTTGAAGACATTTTATGAAGAAATTAGATGGCTCTAATACTAAAGAAGAGGCCATGAGAACTGTTATTGTTGCTGAGATATATTACCAAAAGTTTAATTTATCTTATTAGGGAAATACATTTTAAAGAAGCTAGAAAACCATTTAGGGCTATTTATAACGAAAAAAATCAAGTTGTTAGTGTATTTTAATGCCAATTTAATCGCTTTGTGCCTTTTTATGCTTATATTGCCGATGTGAATGTTTTAAATTGCAAGAATCGCTTATCGTCCCTAATTTTTATTTCCGCGTCTACATAAGTTATTTTAATTTGTTAATTCGTCGCATTCTTGCCCGTTTTTTTTCTGACTGGTGCAAAAGAGCTCTCAAATGTAATTTTTTTTAACTTTTAAATGAACAGTTAAATGAAGCTGGGGTGTAAGCTCTTCAATTTAACCATGGGCCTCAATCCCATTCTTGTACCTACCCCGCATTCATACTACCCAGTACAACACGAATTTCAGTCACTAGTGCCTCGTTTCTAAATAACGGTAAGCTACAACAATATCCTCCTCCGCGATTACAACTCAGAGACGGAAAAACGTCACAGTCTTATATTTTACCACTTGATGTATCGCACGTCGTATCACTACAATGTGCACTCGAATATCGCAGGGGCAAATATCGTGCCCCGCAACCTCCATCAAGTAGTTACAATGTCGGACGTTGTATCCCTCTGGTGTTCACACCGCCTAGTTGCCACTGAGAGTTCTGCCAGAACGGCAAAGACCTAGCATTTATAACATGCTATTTTGGTAAATTACTATCCACAATTTAATCGCTGGAGGAAAGAGAACTACTCCTAGCGGCAGCTGTGGATAAATTCGAAAGGTGGAAAGTTAACTTATTAATATACCAACTGATGTGGGAGAAGCCTTGATTTGAAAATTCAAGAAAGTTATATGAAGGAACCCTGGTTGGGAAGGTTTCCATAAAATTACAAACATTTTATCAGGGACTTCGGTTGCTCCTGGACCAAAGATGACAGCAGAAGAGCTTGCATCATTTAAGTATTGCCCCATCACCTCGCGTGAGGTTGAGAGGTCAATTTTCATACTATATCGCGACTGACTATCGGCATCAGTTTACAGGAGAATATTTAGAGTAATATGTCATTGTAAATTTTAATGTAACTTGAAATAAGTAAACCTTTTGAATTTTATGTTTCTTCAATTTATAAGCTATTTTTTTGGAGTTCTATCCTCTTTCCTCTCCATCAGTTTTACCGAAAAATAATAGTATATTTCAGCTCAAGCTTTAAATTTCAGATGTTTCTTTCTGGCAATAATCCGCCTTATGTTTATAGCCGGTCACGGTGGTGGCGGGGTAAAGTCTTCGCCTGCTAATCTACATCTACATCTACATACTACCCCGCAAGCCGCCTCAATAGGCGTGTGGCGGGGGGTGTTAGGACACCAGCCGTTTACATATAAAAAGGAAACGCTCTATGAAATTACGCCTTGCATTTATTAAAGTCCCTTATTGTTCGGGGGAAAAACGAATTCCCATACCTATCCGTTCGGCAAAATATCTCTCTTAATTTATCGTTTCTGTCGGACCTGGAAATATAGTGGGGTTCTAATATGATGTTCTCCGTGTCGCTCTGAAAGATATCTATTCTCAATTGCTCAAGTAATCTAAGCCTAGCGCGCAGCCTCCGAGTCTCTAGCGGCTCCCAGCCTAATTCGTTTAACATCTGCGTAACGCTGTCTGTACGCCCGTAGCAGTTTTTGACGAATCGCGCAGCTTTCCTTTGTATTTTATTAAGTTCCCGAATTAATTCTTTCTGCACCGGATCCCATATGCTTGCTGCATATTCAAGGTGTGGCCGGACGAGTGCGAAATAGCACCTCTCTTTTACTTTTTCATCTGAGAATCTTCCCACAATACGCTTGACGAATCCTAGCTTCTTCAGAGCTCTGCCACAAATATTTCTTATATGTGTTCTCCACGATAGGTTTGAGGTTATCGTAACTCCCAGATACTTAACTTCATCTGTCGCCTTTATCTTAACGCCATCCACAGCATATACACGGGGATAGTTGGACGACCTCCGCAAGAAATGTACCGCCGCCCATTTGCTCAGATTAAGTTCGAGTCCCCACTCTTGGCTCCACACATGAACGTTGTTTAAATCCGATGATAGAATTTCAAAGTCAGAGTGATCATTAATTTCGCGATAGATGACAGCGTCGTCAGCAAATAAACGTATTTTACTGCTAATTCTAGAGCATAGATCATTTATGTATATAATGAACAAAAGGGGGCCGATTACGCTTCCTTGTGGGACACCTGATGTCACTTTAACTGCATCAGAGCTAATTCCGTCAAGAACTACTTTTTGCTTACGATCACTCAGAAAGTCGCGTATCCAGTTTACTACTGTTTCGTTTAGGCCGCATGACTGTAATTTGTATAAAAGTTTGTTGTGAGGTACCGTGTCGAAAGCTTTCTTAAAATCTAGGAATAATGCGTCCACTTGTGTTTTCGATTCACCAGATTTGAGAACGTCATGAAGAAAGAGCGCGAGCTGTGTTTCACATGATCTACCTTTCCGAAAGCCGTGCTGACAGCCATGAAGGAAGTTACGACTGTCCAGGAACGTCATGATATTGCTAACGACGATATGTTCGAGTATCTTGCCTATAACAGACGTTAATGAAATTGGTCGATAGTTCCCTGGGTCATGTCTGTTTCCCTTTTTGAATATCGGTGTAACGTTTGCAATTTTTCAGTCTACTGGTATCTTTCCTTCAGACAATGACTTCAGACAATGACTTGAACTCCTAATCTTGGGATTACGAGTTCAAGTCCCTGCTGGGTGGATATTTCACCACCCAAGGCGTAGATGTATGTCAAGTTTTGTTTCTATGGTCCATATAAAACCAGATTACAGGCTTAGCCTTTTGGAATTCCAGGAACGACAGAATCGTCCGAAATGCCAAAAATATTTTAAGCTCCTATTTTAAGTGCCTATTTTGAAATTTTTAGTGCCTACTTAGGCTGCTTATTTCTTCATTTTTAGTGCCTAAATAAAGCTTACTCATGACTAACAGGTGAACAATGATAAAAAAATCGGAAAATTGAGTGTAGAAACGATTTGTGTTTTCGGATGTGGAATGAGAACGAAATTCTATTCGACGTGTCAACCAATTAAGTACTTTATTGACTTAGGTTAATGTTTCTACACCATGCGTATTCTAAAAGATGTTTTTTTCATACAAGCCGATGTTCGGAACTGTATTTTTAGTTGGGGGAATTTTGTTTGTCGATAATTTCAAGACGCCTAATATAAACAACGTTTTATGATATATTTTCACTACAAAAATAATAGATTGCGTCGCAGTGGGATATCGTAAGCGATATTTTTTGTAATGACATCGAGCGATACATATTCTTGGAACCTTAAATAATGTTATAAATTATTTTCACGGGAGCCGCTACGGTGACTGCTATCAATAAGAGTGAAAAATATGCGCATGCGTCAGAGTATTCACACCGTTGGGGATTCTTTTTCGTAAAATATGATGGTATGAATTATTTGAGGATTGCAGATAAAACCCTTGAGGAAATCATTTTGCATACGGACCTCTACAGAAATTTAATAATTTCTTTAAGAGCAAGTGGCATTGTCGATGTTTCTATTGCGAGGAGTGTTCCTAGTTCATGCGGTCTCTTACAGCAGTAAATTTAGCGATACTCAAATTTTATCACCATCGATGTAGGTATCATTGATCAATGCGTCTTTATCAAGGTAATATTGGCTGTTATCAAGGTAAAATTGGTAAATGTTACCCTGATAAAAGTTTCACGAACACCTTAAAAAACTTTCTATTCCATAAATCACGATGGATGCTTCTATGAAATGGTGAAAATGAAGCAGCTGCACTTCATATCTATTCCATAAAGCATTTTCAGAACCCCAATTTTGCATGACATATAATTTTATGAAAGTTTTATGAAAAGAATACTATGAAAAGAAAGTGAAAATATATTTACTCGAAAATATTTCTAGAACTCTTGTTTTTGGTATTTTCGATAATGTTTCTATGGTTAATGACAGCACGTCTCCATTGGAAAATGATTCATGAAACACAATTTCACATTCGATTTCTTTGGGAGCGACAAAGTTTCGTAAAACTTAAGTTTTTGAAGCTCAATTTGATGTGAGGTTTCACTGAAGTACCAATCTTGAAACTAACAGTTCATAAATAAGTCTTCATCAATTTTAACGAAAATTTCTCAAAACACTCAAGGAGGTCAACTCAAGGAGCAATCAATGGTCTCTCATTCCCTCGTCGTGTTTCCGCTGCCTTGCAGTGCGACGCGCTCACCTCAACAGTGTATCGCGGAATAAATTTTACGCCTATGGCTACGGAGTCGATAGAATTGGAGACGTTTGTGTGATCATGAAGTAGGAAGAAAGAGAGTATGAAGTTCTTCGGACGAGATAAATTGAGATAAGAAGTGGGTTTATAGAGATAATTTGAGCTTAGAAAATTTCTCATTATTATGTAGGCATATATTCCTTTGTTGAAAGTTCATTCATTCGAGTATTCTACCAGCTTATTGGTAGGTTCATGGACAGTCCCCATTCTGCATCCCAACCTCATAGACATTGTCTCGCTCTCCTTCCTAAGGATGGCCCGTTATTAGATCCCTCTTCAATTATTAATATCTTCTACCTCCTCTTATTTCGTCCAGAATTCCTATCCTCTTCCTTCCTCTTCCACGCTTCCCCAGTGTTCTCCCCTCTATCACTCTCTTCAACATACCCTCTCCTCTCAAAACCTCCTCCAGAATTCCTATCCTCTTCCTTCCTCTTCCACGCTTCCCCAGTGTTCTCCCCTCTATCACTCTCTTCAACATGCCCTCTCCTCACAAAACCTCCTCCATCCATCTCTTCTGCCTTCTCCGAACCTCTGCCACAAGCTTTCTCTCCACTGCGACCATATCCAATACCTCCTCGTTCGTCTTTCTCACCATCCAGCTCATCTTCTCGATCCTTCTCCAAACCCACATCTCAAACCCTTCAAGTCTACGCACATCCTCCCTTCGCAATGACCAAGTTTCCGACCCATATAGCGCCACACTCCATATTAAAGTTTTCACCAGCCTCTTCTTTACGTTTCTTCTCAGACCCCCCCTCATCAATTCCCTTCTCTTCGAAAATGCTTCTTTAGCTAGCGCAATTCTGCATTTGATGTCCTTACCACTAAACCCATTCGCCTCCAATATACTACCCAGATACGTAAACTGCTCGACCTGATCTATCTTCTGCCCTCACACCCTTATATTCAGCCCCGCCTTCTTACTTCAAGAAAATTTCATAACTTTCATTTTCTTGTGATTGATCTTCATCCCATACTTTTCGCACTGCACCTCTAATGCATTCACAATTGACTGTAACCCTTTGGCAGACTGACTAACTAATGCTTGATCATCTGCAAATCTCACTGATTTTATCAGCTTTCCTCCTACCTTTATCCCTACCTCCTCCTCCCCCATGCCTCCCTTACCATTTATTCAGAATACACGTCAAAAAGCAGCTGCGATAGTGGGAACCCCTGCCGCACTCCCCGTCCTATCGTGGCCCATCCCGATTCTCCATTGGCTACCATAATCGGCAAATCTGGCCGTCTGGTTCATATGCAAATTCCGAATCAGACGCCTGTCCCTCCAATCGACCCCTAATTTCTTCAACACTCCCATTAATTTCGTCCATTCCACCCGATCAAACGCCTTCTCGAAATCTACGAAGCATGCAAAAACATCCTGCCCATACTCTAGGTTTCTTTCTACTAGCGTCCTCATCACCGCTATAGCGTCTCGCGTTCCCGTCCCTCTCCTAAACCCGAACTGGTCGTCACTCAAGTATTCATTTGCCTTCTTCTCTAGCCTTCTGTTTATAATTCTCAGAACTACTTTGGCCGCGTGGGATATTAAGCTTATTGTCCTTTATTCTTCGCACGATTTTGCCTTACTCTTCTTTGGTATAGAAATTAGTACAGTCCTAGCGAAGCCTTCCGGCCACACTCCATCCTCATAAATCCTACGGATAAGCGCAAAAAGTTTTCTTCTTCTGTTCTTCCCCATGCTCTTTAAAAACTCTGCAGGTATGTCATATATTCCCACCACCTTATTTCTTTTCATGTCTAGTAGAGCTCTTTCGATTTTACCATCTAGGATACTTGGTCCGATGCCATCTCTGTCGATATCGTCTTCCGTTTCTATATCTAACCTATTGGACCTTATTTCTTTACCATCCAGCTCTTCAACATACTACTTCCACCTCTCCTGGATCTCTTTCGGTTCTACGATCACCTTTCCCGTCTTGTCTGTTATAGTTGTAATTCCCCTTCCCTTATTTCCACCCGTCAGTTCCTTTACTTTCCTATATAATGCATCTGATCTTCCCTCTTTTTGGGATTTCTCTAACGAGTCGATCTGTTCTCTCCACCACGCCTCTCTTGCTTTCTTTGTTTCTCTTCTATGCCTGTTATTTAATTCTCTTTATTTACTCTTACCTAGCTCTGAGTTTACGCTCTTCCATTTAATTCTCTCCTCCATCTCCCTTATCATCTTCTTCGTAATCCACGGTTTTCTAATTTTAGATGCACTCACTACGCCTGCCGTTGCTTTCGCCGCTTCTACAATTCCATTTTTCAAACTTCCCCATTCATCTTCCACTGATCTAACTCCATAATCCTCACCCATTATCTCATCCACCTTCTCTCTTTACTTCTGCTTCATTGCCCTAGTTAATGCCTCCGTATTCCACTTTCGTACCCTCCTTCCCATTCTTATCTTTTTCAGTTTTACCCGACATTTCATTATTAATAAGTTGTGGTCTGTGTCTGCATCAGCTCTTGGATAAGTATGCGAGTTTTTAACGCTATTCCTGTATCTGCGACGAAACATCATGTAATCTATCTGGAACCTATCTCTGTCTCCCGGCTTCTTCCAAGTGTAACTACGTCGAGAATGATATCTGAACCATGTATGTTTAATCACTAGGTTATTTCTACGGCAAAACTCCACAGCTTTCTCGCCCCGGTCATTTCTCCTTCCTAGCCCGTAATCGCCCACCTCCCGCCCAACTCTTCCTTCACCCACCACCGCGTTACAATCCCCCATTACTACTAATTGTAAGTGCTTACTCCCAGTTATTTATTACCAATTACCTACCAATTATTTCCTCTAGCTGATCGTATACCCCGTCTACCTCCTCCTCTTTATGATTACAAGTAGGCATATAAACCTGGATTACAACTAAATTCGTTGGATCTGCCTTTAGTTCCACGACTATAATCCTATCACTCACCTGTTCTGCACACACTACTTTTCTACCTAGTTTCCTATTCATTACGAATGCAACTCCGCGCTGACTTTCATTCCCTGCACTATAAATTACTCTATAGTCGTCGCTCCAGTAGTCCCCGTCATCCTTCCTTCTTACTTCACCCAGACCCATGATGTCTACACCCGACCCTCTCCATTTCTTGCTTTATATTCTCTAGCTTCCCCGCTCTCAGCATAGTCTATACATTCCACGTGCCTATTATGATTGTTTCGTTCCTCTTCTTTATCTTCTTTTCCTCTGCTGCTACTACGTCTGAGCAAGGAATTTGTGTGATGACGAAAGCAGGGGCCTTGCTCCACCCGCTGCCGGGAACGACGCCCGGCCCTCTGGGCCGAGTCCCGTATTTGCGAAAATTCATTATCATTTGAGAACTGTCCATAATTGCAAGGTTTTTGTTTTGATTGAGATAGTATTCCGTGGCCGTACTCAATAGTGTTTTTTACATGACACCATCACTTCAGAGGCCGCCCCACTGGGGTCAGACGCCTTTTGCAGCCGCCTCACTGAGGTACAGACGCTGTGCGGACTACCATTCATCTGTCTCCTAACCTTCGACCAATCTGGCATGGGTGACCCTACGAGGAGCATTGCTCCCACCAGAACAGCTCTAGGGGTCATCGGAGCACGCAAGCCCTTCCACCACGACAAGGTATTAGTCCAAAAGAAGGGTGCTGAAAGCTATCAGTTGATATAAGTTTTCATTTGAATTGGTTATTTTTTTAAATGTTTGCTAAGTGAATTAACTGAGAAATACAAGTTTTCCATCATGCTAAATAAAATATTGTTTCATTTTACATTACTTTCAATTGTAGAGGTGAATGTAATTAACGTAGAAAGTTGTTTGAAAAAGCCTTTCGCCCATGCCCATCAATAAAGTACTACCACTGATAAAAATGGGCGATGTTGTAACTTTTAACCAGTATCGTAAGACATCGCATGAGTGAAAAAATCGGATAATATTGCAGCAAAACATCGAATGACGTAGCTCAATATGTATATATATCGATTTATTGGATGGCATTGCATGTATATTCATATCGAAATGCATAGCGAATGGCGAATCGTTGGTGAGCAATATCCCATGGTATATATCTTAAATCAAGACGTACCTACCTATATAATTTTTCCACGCATTGCTCTACGTCGCAATAGCTATATCCGTGTCGCATTAGATAATGACCCCACGAAGCGATGCATCACATTTGCTCTAATCCATGTTCCGTCATCATACCGTAATCACGCAACACGGTAGAAGTACCGCAGAGTATTTTACCGCCCGACTCCTTGGTCTTCTCTGCCGCTATTTTTCCCTCGGAGAAGTTAAATCAATTGCGGATTTCCCTTCCCCCTCCCTTCTGTCCGTACAATGGGGAGAGGGGGGAGTGGTTGTTTTTTTTTTAAATCTCCGTCGTTGTTGGTGGGTTACGCGGGGTCAATAATTCTCACGGAACTTAGGACGGTAAAAAGTGAATCGACAGTTACGTTCTGGGGTGCGTGACTTCGTGCACTCAGGCACGCTCAGTTGTGCGAATTCACCGTTTTACCCATGATTCGATGCTTCGGCATTCGACATTCAAACGAGTTTAGTGTTTCAGTGACTCCACTAGGGCACATCATAGATCCAATAAAGTAGAGTACTTATGACGTCACTCAAAGCGGTACCAAGACTTTTTTTTGCGCCAATCACGAGTCACATGCACGAATCCACTTTCCGTGTGTGTTTATTTTGCCTGTTTGATTGAAAATAAAAGTGGTTACGATGAATATTTATCTTTTTTATCGGTATGCATAACAAATAACAATGAGTTTTTTTTTACTTCCCAAAACAACAGTCACCAAAAAAAAATATTTCATACATTTTTGGAAGCTTTATGTAGCCCTTAGATTAACTGAGCTGAGCCCACTTTCACATTAATTCATAGCTGCATATATCCATAAAGAACAATTAATTTATTCATTAGAGTAATCTACCGGTTAGAGGTAAGTTGTGAAGAAAGTAAGAGAATATCCAACGAATTCTTACACGTGCCGTGCCTTTTCTACATCTAGTATTTCTTTCTTCATCTCAGCATAAGTCCTACCTTTCTTCATCCTGTCCATAAAACCGATTCTCTTTCTTCTCCTTCCCCGCTTACCCAACATCCTTCCCTCTATCACGGCCTTCAGCAAAACATCGCCCCTCATTAATTCCCTTCCAGCCACCTACCCTGTCTTCCCCTAATCTCATCCACAAGTTTCCTCTCCTCACCCACCATGTCAAGCATTTCCTCATTTGTCCTCCTAAAGAACAATAAAAACTCTCAATTTATAAATTCTAAAATAATTAATACGATACAAATTCGCAATGAGCCAAATAGAATTGATATAATAAGTATAACAAGAACTTCACACAATAATATTAAATTAATAATCAATATTGGGCTGAGTAAGTACATCTACATCTACATATTAGCCCGCAAGTCGCCTCAATAGGCGTGTGGCGGGGGGTGTTAGTACACCAGCCGTTTAAAGATAAAAAGGAAACGCTCTAATGAAATTACGCCTTGCATTTATTATAGTCCCTTATTGTTCGGGGGAAAAACGAATTCCCATACCTATCCGTTCGGCAAAATATCTCTCTTAATTTATCGTTTCTGTCGGACCTGGAAATATAGTGGGGTTCTAATATGATGTTCTCCGTGTCGCTCTGAAAGATATCTATTCCCAATTGTTCAAGCAATCTAAGCCTAGCGCGTAGCCTCCGAGTCTCTAGCGGTTCCCATCCTAATTCGTTTAACATCTGTGTAACGCTGTCAGTACGCCCGTAGCTGTTTTTGACGAATCGCGCAGCTTTCCTTTGTATTTTATTAAGTTCCCGGACTAAGTCTTTCTGCACCGGATCCCATATGCTCGCTGCATATTCAAGGTGTGGCCGGACGAGTGCGAAATAGCACCTCTCTTTTACTTTTTCATCCGAAAATCTTCCCACAATACGCTTGACGAATCCTAGCTTCTTCAGAGCTCTGCCACAAATATTTCTTATATGTGCTCCCCACGATAGGTCCGAAGTTATCGTAACTCCTAGATACTTCACTTCATCTGTCGCCTTTATGTTAACACCATCCACAGCATTTACATGGGAATAGTTGGACGACCTCCGCAAGAATTGTACCGCCGTGCATTTGCTTAGATTAAGTTCGAGTCCCCACTCTTGGCTCCACTCATGAACGTTGTTTAAATCCGATGATAAGGTTTCAAAGTCAGAGTGATCACTAATTTCACGATAGATGACAGCGTCGTCGGCAAATAAACGTATTTTACTGCTAATTCGAGAGCATAGATCATTTATGTATATAATGAACAAAAGGGGTCCGATCACGCTTCCTTGCGGGACACCTGATGTCACTTTAACGACATCAGAGCTAATTCCGTCAAGAACTACCTTTTGCTTACGATCACTCAGAAAGTCGCGTATCCAGTTTGCTACTGTTTCGTTTAGGCCGCATGACTGTAATTTGTATAAAAGTTTGTTGTGAGGTACCGTGTCGAAAGCTTTCTTAAAATCTAGAAATAATGCGTCAACTAGTCTTTTCGATTCACCAGATTTGAGAACGTCATGAGTAAGCATTACACTGCCGTTTGAAGGAATTTAGTTTTAATATTAACTTTTTTATTAATTGATATCAAATTATACACTTTAGATCCCATATAAAAAACATCTTTTAAAGAGAAATTTATTTGGCTTAATTAATAATTAAGGTAGGGAGGGCTCAATCTCTGTCCCTCTCCACTTTTGCACTCTCTCTGCCTTGAGAAAGATGGATCGTCTATCCATTGAAAGATAAAAGTTTTTAAATATGTTCCAATATTTTTATTGGCCAACCTCTTGGCACATCCTGATTTAAATATCACTCGAGTGATCCTTCACCAAGTTGTATACATATACTCTCCTGGCAAAAAAACATTCTCTGCGACGATGCACAAGGTTAAATAATATATAGATACACTTGAAAAACATAGAAACGTGTAAAAAGAACACTTACAGAAATAAATTGGCTTGGAAATATCTAATAAAAAAGTAAAATTATATAGCCAGTATATTTCATTCATTTGCACGTTAGCGTAAGGGAGCACGTTAGCGTCGATTTTCATAAAGATAATTTCCTCAGTGCGAGGGAAATCAAAATATATTTCATTATTCATGAATTTCAAAAAATATCAAGTTGAACATTTCTTCGGGGATGATGAAAGATTAATGAATAAATAATAAGCGAATAAATTCTTGGAGATTTCAACGACCGAATACACTTCAAATCATAAGCCATTGTGCAGAGAGCGAGTGAGGGTAGTTGTACTTGCGGAATATCCTTGCGCAATGTTATGTGCATTCAAATCCATGTCCTTTAAATCAGTTAACCGCATGAAAGACTTCTCGGAAGAAACCCTCACCTCCATTTCGGTGCATCCGTCCCTGCAAACTAAGCCCATGTTGATATCCTCCGACTATTTTCCTTAACAAAATTTCATGAAATAATTTATGAAAGTAAAAACGGTTTTAATTTATCAGTAATATCCACATTACAAGCGATATTTCAATTAGCCGACCGAAATATCTTTCTCTATCTTACACGTAGCATTTGGAGTTCATTTATTCCATAGAGATCCTGTAATGTGAATGGAAAATCGTTTTCCGCGTTAATTCCCGAGCCCTAATTCTGAAATTGTTGTGATGCTGTGGAATTTCTACATCTGCTCCATCAAAGTTGAACGACCAGTGAATGAAATTATAATGCTGAGTATGAGAGTAAATAATGAAATAATGGATTTTTATCGGCCAGAAATACGAAAAAAATAAATAATTTTATGAGTGATTTTACAAAAAGGGAAGTATCAGGCTACAATCAAAACTTAAATACGTAAATTTTTCTCTCCTCACCTTTAGAGAATTGTAATCATAAACATATTTTATGCCGTGAATTATTTATGCCAATTACAACATAGAATGTGTAAGACTTGGTGCTTTCCTGGCGCACAATGTGAATGAATTCTTCACGGGTTTCCCACCACATGAGATGTTCAGCCAGAGCCGACGTTTCGATGGCTAACTCTGCTATCGTACTCAGGGAGTTGAGTGACTCAACGCCCTGAGGACGATGGCAGAGTTAGCCATTGAAACGTCGGCTCTGGCAGAACGTCTCACCTGGTGGGAAACCCGTGAAGAATTCAATCACAATATAGAATCTTATGATGACAAATAAACGGCGACTTCAATCAGTACTTTCATGGCTAAGTTAACCCACACAAAAAGTATGTAATATTCGTATATCCTAAAGTACAACTTGAATCTGTAAAGCCATATTTTCAATCGACACATTCTAAAGCACGCAGCACTCTGCGGCTTTCGGAGATAATCTTATTCAAGTTTCGCTATTTGCACTTGGCAACTTTCACAAACCACAGGGGTAGTTCACCTAATAAAAATATGGTTCCAATGTAAACGATGTAAAAACCAGTTGCTACCAATAATGTATATCTATAAACTGATGGTGCTATTGTTGATAGAGCTTAATTGTGTCAATTTGCTTGTGGAATTGTGAAGTTCATTTCTAATACTACTGTGAAAAATAATCCTTAAGTGGCTTGCGAATGGTCATAAGAATATGAATATATATATAGAATACAATAGCGGAAATTCCAAGGCTCACCTCTGTGGTTCGTAAGAGTTTTCTTACGCGAATACATTGTGCGTTGCGACCTCGAAGTATGTGTTTCGTTTTTACTGATTCAAAAAACTTGTCTCCATGATCGCTCATTGACGGCCCCCAGGGGGGAGGGGGAAATAGGGACAATTACTCCCCCCACCCCCAAAAAAACCCAGCGTATTTCATTCTCATAGACCTTAAATTAAAAGCCTAAATTATTTTGTCGCTTTTTTGTCATTTAAGTTTCAGTTATTTTACTTTAAATCCAGTTTAATTTTATATAAACTAAAGCGGTTTTTAAAACCACAAGCTAAATGCGCATGTAAATCAAAATGATTTTGGAATTAGTCGAAACTTGGTGGTAATATAAAAGGGAAATATGCATTTAGTGAATACTTGCTCTTCTTAAAAGGCAAACTTTTGCTTCCAAACCACTTATAACGTGCCATTTTGCACGTAGATTGTTACGAATTTCCGGGACGAGACCCACGAATTTCCCTGGGGGGTATTCCATACCCCAAGAGCCACTGGTGCCCCCCTTGAACCTCCTTGGTCTGTGAGCGCTGTTGTCTTCCGTTCTTTACTACATGTTGGTCAAGCCACAGCATAGAAAGGCGACGAAATAAATGGCAATTTGAAATTTGGGGGCGGAAATAAACCAAAAGCGTCATCTACGTCATGGAAAAAGAACAAAGTTGAAAATTTCACTTGAAAGTGTTTTTATTCAGGACCCAGGTTTCGGATGTTTATGTTAACTTCAGGTCCTGGAGATGGCGTATGATACCTGAAGATGAATTAAAATGTCGGAACCCGGGTCGTGAATAAAAACACTTATAAGTGACATTTGCAAAGTTTGTTCTTTTTCCATCATGGAGAAACATCACAAAGTTAAGTAGTAACCCTGACATTGTTCGTGTTGCCACCGTCTACGTTACTTCCACAGGCAGGCAGATCCTCTCCAGCCCCCCTATTCTATAACTCGTTAAGAATTCGTCGTTAGCTCGCCCTTAACGAAAATCCTCGGATGTAACGAACCTTTCCTACAGACAACGCCATTCTGTAACACAGCTTAACGCCGGGCAATCGTTATATTTTCGGTAGCGAAGTTTCGGTTCCTTCCTACAAAACATTAAGCACCTCGCATGGAGGCTACGATTTTCCACCAATCAGGTGAAGCTAAAGCCTAGGAATTCAGAGGCCTCTGGTTTACAATTTTAGAACTACTAGGTGAGGAAGTAGTGTGGTATTGATAAGAATGCCCTAGAGAGAGCTATGTAGGAATAAAGCCTGACGTTCGTAGGGCTGTGGGCCAAGGTAACGAGTGGAATTGCTGTTCTTACAATTAGTTACGAGCTGCAGTTGTTTGTAAATACGTATTCAAAAATAATATTCGAGAAATGTTTTGTCCAACGCTAACTTGTCATTATCTTTTGGTTTCCCTCTGGATAAATGATTTGTCCATGGGTAATTATTATGTATAAGTCTAAATTGTCACTGTTATTGAATATTTTCCGTGATACTGGCCATGTGTTGCACGGAAGGGACTATATGTTTTAATTATATAGTTTGGCGTTTCAATTAATAAATATGTCAAAACAGGTCAGTGTTGTGAAATTGAATTTATATCTTGAGACGACGGTCATGTCTTATCGCTGAAAATGTGCCGAGAAAACTGTTACATGCTTGAACGTCTATATTGAACTGACTTAAGATCAAAGAGTGTGACTTTAATCTTTCAATTTTTTTGCGGGCGGTATATTATAATGTAAGTAGATAAATGTAGTTTGAGTCCTCATAATTTCTCACGCATTTTTATAAAGAATTTCTGAATGTAAACAAGTGAATTTGCTTGGAGCTGCAAAGTTTTGATATTTGATTAGATGATTTCCATTCTATTTACCTTAATAATTGCAGCTAGTTTTTTTGCATTACCTATATGTAATTATGTCTATCAATGTCGTGTATTTCCTGATGATCTCTAAGCTATGAGTGTTGTACCAACACAATTGAGGTTACACTTTAACACTATGGTGTTTATGTACTCACAATCAACACTATAGTCCCATTGCATATCTAAGGATATCTAAGGCAGAGGCCGATATAATAGTGTTTGCAAGAATGGGAGATTGACTCAAAATTTATTCTACATCGTAAATCTTTAACATTATATTGTGCGTTATTAGCACCTAATTTTGCCTATTTCATTTAACTGTACCTTGATCATTGTTTTCGCCACTGTATTTATTCAGCCAGAACGCCCAGTATCCGTGTATATAATATTTGCTGTAGAGACTTGTGTTTATTAGCGTGTTAAGAGCTAAAGTGAAAATATATTCATGCTTATGACTTTTCTGATCCAAAATCAGATCATGAATAGTAACGAGTTAATGGTAATTATCTGGGTAAAGGTAGTTAACTGGGTTAATCGAGGTTTCATCAAACTACGTATACATAGGTTGTATATACACTACAGTACCATAGGTTGATGTAACATTAATCATCGGGTAATAATCTTTTACATTCACGTAAAGGTAGCTCAATAGATTCTGAGCATTCTGCAAAATTTAACTTTGTTTTTTTTTCTTGAGCATTGTTCACTGAGTACAGAAAATATACTAGTATTCATAGTAATGTTCCAGTTTAAGTTTGGAGTAATTTAATTGTTTCGAAACCAAAATCAGTTAGCACATTAGTAGGTTCTACGAAATTCGTGTATTTTATTTCCATTGAATTCCATCTTAAACGACTTCAAATTTACTCTTTGCCTTCAATCCAAAGACATTAAGTGTTCCGAAGTATCCATAACGAATTTCTCTCGGTCTTACCGGGGGTATCTGGACCCCTCGCTTCGAAGCGACGGGTTATCGAAGATTTTCGCGACATATGGACGATTTTACCGACGAAAGTCGTTAATTATGAGTTACAGAATACCGATTTTCGCTGACTAGTCGTTAGGGAAGATAACGAACCAACAGATGTCGTGAGGATGCCTTAACGAGTTACAGAATAGGGGGAGGGGCATCCGCGGCCGAGCCAAGTCCTTTCTGCGCGCGCACGCTATCAAACAATCGCTATCAATCAATTAACTCTCCCTCCACCAATCTCTTCGCCGCGACCGAGTCTGCCGCCGCCGCCGGAAAACCTCAAGACCCACTTTTTGTTGCGTCACGCGGCATTGCGTCAAGCTCTTCAACTTCCTGCCATGGCGAGCGCGGGTGGAGGGGGAGGGTGGGAAAGGGGGAGAGGGAGGGGAAGGTTTGACCGTGAAGGGAAGCGACGGAGAGTGAGTGAGTGTGGCAATGACCGAGAGTAACCTCTCTCCGAACGAAGGAACTCGGCTTCCGCGACAAGAGAGAGAGAGAGAGGTCTCTCCTCTGCGCTCTCTCTCTCTCATCCCATGCGGACGGTTGACTCTGCGGTACGCCAACAGGAGGCAGCACCGTGGACTTTCCTCGTCTCGCCGGGATCGCGTATGTGACCACTGATTGTCGAAACTAGGGAGCCTGCATCTTCTTAGAGCCGAATTTGTAGTCGTTACCCAGCAGTCCCACAGCCCCTTTGCAGACCCCTTCGTCAAAAACTGTATTTAAAGTCAAATTTCCACCCCCAGTAGCCCCCTTAGCCTCTCCTAATACTGGCAGGAGATGCATGCTCCACCAGGGGCCCCCTTATCGAAAAAATAACACAACAGATATAACTATAAACTGACTCTAATGAACGTGCATAGCCTTAAATCAATAATTTCGATGGTTTGGCGTTAATAAAACAACGGTAAGATTTGCTCTTAATCGATAAATATCTGATGTGACGCCAGACTCATTCCAAGGATGTTCATATTCACTCGCAGCATATTTTTTCCCACAATGTCTTCTTCTTGTGGCAGGAAACTGCGTCCGTTTTCTTACCTTCCTCTATATATTTATGCTTCTACACCAGGTGACACAAAATCTTCTTTTGCACACCGTTGAAGCTATTTGCACGTCGAGCGGCGATCTTAACAGTTTCCATGCTGTGTCTGGCTCTACATTTATCCGTATCCATGTTGATCACGAGCGCCATCACTGAAACATTTGAGCTGCGAATTCTATTTCCCGCCGTTTGTAGTCCTTAGTTACCACATCTAACCCCCAACCATCCCCTACCTAGCAGCTTCCTTAATTTTGACTATAGGACGCACAATTCAAGGGGCCTGCTGGGTAGGGGATGGATAAGGGGACTGCTGGGTAACGACTATAAATACGGCCCTAAGCCCCCTTATAAGCTCCTTAGTCGAAACCATGGATACTACATACATACAACCGGTGGCGTAACTAGGACTTGGCTTTGAGGGGGAGGTGGATCAGATTGAATACCACACGTTAATTCGTTAATTATGCAAATAAACTAATAATTTTAATAAATTAGATAGCCCAAATTAAAACTAAAACATCTAATTACTGCATTTCAAACAAGTAGGATTGCTGTGATACCAATATTTTTTTCTATTTTTAGGGTTCTGGGGGGGGGGGAAGGGTTCTATCCCCATCATAGTTACGCCAATGCATACTACATAGGCCTGTGCGATTATTCGATTGATTGAATCGTAGAAATTAGTTCTTTCATTTTTCTCATTGGCAAAGCCTTTGAAAAGCACGATCCAATTGACTCCTGTCAATTAATTGGTTGATGCCAATTAATAGACACCAATTTCGATGTCAATTCATTGGCCTTAGTCAATTAATTGAATGACTTCAATTAATTGTTTTTTCTTCAATTCCCGACCATTGAATCGACCAATTTTCCAATTATTCTAAAAATTGATCGATATTGATTTTTTTCGATAATCGCATAGCCCTAATACTACATAGTACAACATATATATATATATATATATATATATATATATATATATATATATATGTCTTGGTAGAAAATCGCTCTCGGCGACGATGCACATGCATAAATAAAACAGTGATACACTAAACAAACACAGAAACACGCAAAAAGGACACTCACAAAAGAAAACTTGTACGTTTCGGCGTCAGGACGCCATCGTCAGCGGTAGAAAAATGAAGGTAGATTCTTCTAACACTGACGATGGCGTCCTGACGCCGAAACGTACAAGTTTTCTTTTGTGAGTGTCCTTTTTGCGTGTTTCTGTGTTTGTTTAGTGTATCACTGTTTTATTTATGCATATATATATACACACAAAATGAAAATTTCGTTAATAGGCCACAACAATAAATCGCGAAATCGGGAGGTTCCGGGTTCAAGTCCCGGCCACGGCATATTTTTACCCTCTGATTTCTCGGCTTTACCATCTTCCACATCACCAGTGTCTTCGTCCAATTTTTTTTATATGTTTCCTTTCTCTTTCTTTCACCTTCTGTTCAAATTATTATATATTTATTCGCCTAAAGGTGGTGTGTGAGTGAGTGAACGAAATGTATGGCCGAACCGGCTCTTTACCTCTTCAGTTCATGTTCCTATCTCTGTCCGACTATCTGTGTGAATGAACTCATCTTTGCATTCTTCTTGTGTCCATGTCTAATTCTCCTCTCTTGGTGATGGAATAGCTGCCCTTTTGTGCCATCCAGAGACTCCATGGTCGAAACTAAACTCTGAAAGTCTCTTTCAGGGAGTATAGAAAATGGAGATTCGACTTGTACCCGGAAGGGGATGCCAAAGCCTTCCGCGGAGAGGAACGCCGGTAGATGGTGCTGATGATCAATGCGGATCTGTCTGCCAGGAAATTACATTGAGCTAGGGGGCGAAGAATTCGCTCTTACTACGCAATTAAAATGACTTAATTACAACGTGGCCGTCGGAAGTAAGTTTTTTAATATCAGAGAGGATAACATCACGCGAGGAAGCTTCTATGAAAACATTTCTTTCCTAAAAAAGACGGGCAAACCATGCTGTCGATCCGCATTACCGTCTGCATGAGGAAATACTTAATTGCTATTACCACACACAAAAAGTATGACTAATTTGCGTGGTGACCGTAGGATATGAATTATTAAACATTCTTATGAACAAATATCACTCTACATTTTTCGGGAAGAGTACGTTCCAGACATAAACGGACAATGTACATCAGTTTCCAGCTGTCTGCTTGAGGTCTTATACTTCCTACAGTCGGGTGAGATTAATGGTTTGCCCACCAAGCACTATGCGATGTAATTGAAAGTTATTGCCGTTTAATCAAATGGGACATTACCCAATAACACCTCGCTTGCAAACAGGGTGAGCAGTCGGACAAAAGGGATTAGGAGTTTACAAACATTTTAGGCTTAACTATAAACACAGTGAACGCGATAGTTATACGCTAGCGTATAACCATTGCGTAGTGATAGTAATTACTTCCAGTCTAACTGCATGACCTTCCTATACGCTTTTCCAAGTTAAACTTTTATATTACGGCAGGTTCATCGTAACAAATTGTAATCCATACAAATAAGAAGAGGATAGGCTGTTGTAAATAAAAGTAAAAATATTTGAACTTAATTTATTTGTTTAATGCTGATCCAGCGGGATGAATACTCCAGTCATCCAAAAGGACAGTATGGCTTTCATAAGGAAATTTTCGAGTACAGATGAAGTGCAATAATACGAGGGTAAGTAACTATTTAATAAATCAATGTTATGATAAAATGACCTTTGAGTTACCCTTAAGCCAAAGCCAAAAGTATATCCACTTAAAATCCTTCAAAAGGCAAACATAAATGGTAAAAAATGGTGAAGTAGAAGTGTCATCTTTGATTCATGTGGAGTCACTCAAAAGTTGGGGGCAATTGGTGCACTTATACTGGGTGCGAAATAGCAAATCCAGAATACTAAACGAATGCACGGGAACATGTTAAATGAAAAGCTTTGTACTATTCCACGATATGATGTATATTTTATTCCCAATCGATTTCAACGTCTTAGCGTCATTGTCAAGGTGTACATACATCTGGCACAGTTCGGGTTCTTTATATACTCCGGGAGAGGAGGTGGGGTGAGTGCTAAGACTTACGCGGGTGGGGGGTGGGGAGTCGGGTTTTGGTATTGGGATTGGATTGGACCGTTTGCAAGAAGGAAGGGAGGGGGGTTGGGATAGTTGACAGGTGGTGGTGAATGTGGAGTCCGGGTTTTGTGGTCTTTTAGGTTAGGTTTAAACATGGTTAAACACTTTGAAAGCAGCTGGGAACATTTGAATGCCGTTACGTCATTTAGCATCTGAACATTTGGTAGCATTTTGTCTCATAATTTCTAATTTTTCAAGAGTATCTAGTTTCCAACTTGGGTCATGTACATGTAACACTTCTAGGTTAAAATCACTGTTATGGCCCGTTTCTATCATATGTATGTATACCTTGACAATAACGCTAAGACGTTGAAATCGATTGGGAAAAAATACATCGTATTGTGGAGCAGTAGAAAGTTTTTCATTTAACATGTTCAGTGCAACTAAATTCCACAAAGTATCGCCTGAATCCATTGACATTATGCACGGGGTAATTAAACGATCCGTAAATCCTTAAAAAAACCATCATTCATTCTCCAACATAAAAAATCACGCAAATAATGAAACAAGCTTAAGGAAAGAAACGCATGAATACGCCAGATTAAATGAAACACACTAATACTTCGGCCATTTATCTCCACCTCTTAATCCTCCTCCAGAAATAGAAGAAATTCTCATGAAAAAATGACAAAATGCCATTACGAGTATTACGAGGAAAAAAAATTGAAACTATGGCTGAAAAATACCTCACTGTTAACTTAGAAGTCATCCGGCGTATTGCGTAATTACCACAGCCTTGAACAAATTTATATTACGTACTCCCAACTCGGCGTTCAAATTTATCTTTTTGCTGTAACCCGTGGAAATCCCAATTGGGCTCAAAACAAACGTGCGATGTGCGAACCATCTTGAAGATATATTCCGAAAATTATCAAAATTTCCACGTACAGTCACCGCTTATTCACACGCAAATACGAACGAAATCGCCTAGCAATAGATCCGCGACTGGCTCCCAGCGACACCACTTCGAAACAAAAACAGTCGAATAGCGGTGGAAGGTTTTGGCATCAATGTTTGGCTGTTTCCAGCAAGGAGGTTAGAAAATAAATGTAGGCGACATATACCACTTGATTCTTGAAGCCAATTCCGCCATTGCAGTCGGCACAGTTTAGACCTTCCTCTGGCTTACATGTCCGGCGGTCGTGTTCGATTTTCGTCAAATATAAAAGTTAAAAAAATCACAGGCAAGGCGATGTTTTGTGACTGGTTTGGCAACACATACTCGGCACAAAACCCTTCCCAAGCACCCCTATTCTTGCTTCACTTTCGCCCATGAGCGTTCACGGTCATGCCTCCTCCATTTCATTTTAACCTCCTTGGTTTCCAGCGACAAGTTGTTCATCCTATTTTTTAACGTCTCTTTCATCATTGGTGTGCGTGGTCCATTTCATTAGGTGGTTCCTGGAATTGTTTTCACTATCAAAACTAGCGGTTAAAAATTGTATGTAAGAAATTTGGAACATGTTTGCAAAAATTATTAATAAAAGTTAAACAAACAACGTTGGGGCAATAAAAAATTGTTTATGTACGCATGTTTCACAAAGAAGTGTATGCAACAAAACACGCTATCAATATTTACCTAATAGCTATGAAGTCAAAGTTAATTAACCTACTTTAATAACTTGCTTTAGAGCAACATTCTTCTCTCGTCAGGAATAAGAACTTTAAAACTCTTCAATGACCTACATATGGTTAACATTTTATGTAGTTTGTTGTTCTATGAATGGTAAAATTAGTCACTCGATGCGATCTTGAGACATTGTCGTTCTTAGTTTACTCTTGAAAATTAATATTTTGGAAAGACACCTTTCACTACTGGCACTGGCTACAGGCGTTATTGAGAATATTTTCTCAATAACTCAATGAACAGCTTTAATCTCTTGTCAAGGAGTAACCACTAAACTTATTTAAAGTGGTTCTTGTAGCGCCTAAAAATAAAAGCGAGGATTAAACATATTCTGTTCCGTTATTTTATAGCCTATGTCAATGTTTTTTTAATAATAAACTGTTAACACGGCCACCGCAAACGCACTACTCAGTTGTTCTGCACACGCTTGGCATTATGTACGAAATGAGAAACTTTATTTGCACTGTCTAGTCAGTCAGCTACAGTGAAATTTAAACACTGATTGTCGATAAGACAGAAGGAATAAACACTTAAGTATTTGATTTATTTACCAGTTTATGGTTCATCTATTTTTTTTCGAAATTATAGACATTCATACTATCATTTTCACGAATTTATAGGTTATTTAATTTATTGTTTCCTGCCATTACCACCTGTGTGCACGTCTATGTCTTTCATGTGATTTAGGTGGCAACAAGTAAACAAATAAACGACCAGAAGTCATAAAGTTCTTTAATTTGTGGCTATGATCCAACCTGGATTGACGTCGAACTTAGAAATGAGGGAAAAATTGAGGACCTGAGAGCCAAAGTAATGCAGGTGACATTAACACGAAATACGATATGAGTGCATATGTGTTCTAAGTTGGTACCGTCGGGTAGCGTCTGGTGGATACAGGAAAAGGAATACAAGTGTTCGACCGTTATTGTGAGGCGATCTAGCCGCAGAACACTTAAGCTACTTTGCTCAAAATCATTTCTTACCGGAGTAAAGTGATACAGGTGACACTGGACGACGTTTGTTACTTGTATTACTTTGAATTTCAGGCCCTCAATTGTCATAAGATTGATGACTCCCGAAGAAAGCGGTGCTCTTAAGTAGCTGGGAGCGAAGCAGACCGAGCGAGTTAAGATTTCTGCCACAAGAGACTATATCAAATGTCAGCATAATTCGTACTGAAGTAAATAATCACTCGATTGAAGCTGCTCTATTATGGCCGAGAGTCATGGAGTTTTACGGTTGCAGAGCTAAGAGCTAGGCTATTTGGTGCTATCGTCAAATGGTGAAGATAAGAAGGATAGTGAATCGCCAACTTCCACGAAGGATTAGTCCTACGAAGAGTAAGTTAATTTTAAACTCGGTAAAGTAGATAAGACAAATATACCCCACTCTCCATCTTGCTGCCGCATGGTTTATATGATCTTACAGCTTAAGGACGTTCGGTGGTTTACACTCAACTTAAGGGATTTCGACGAAACTCACTGGAAGCATTAATTATGTTTTTCTAAAGCTACCTGATTTTTTTCAGAATTATTTACTGCAGATTACTTAAGATATTTGATCGAGAAGTGGACACAAATTCTACATGAGTTCTTATGAGAACACAAGGTACGAGTAGCGTAATTCATTAAAAATAACCTTTTTCTAGTTAAGAATAAGAAAAACAAAAATAATAAAAATAAAGTATATCAAATAATTTTCATACATTATTCTATTGATGATTTAAATTATTTTTGTTTTTCTTATTCTTAACTAGAATACGTTCTTTACGATGAATGAAGCTAGTCGCACCTCGCGTTCCCGTAAGAACCCATATGTAATTTCATGCCCGCTTCCACATCAAATATCCTAAGAAATCTGAAGTGAATGATTTTGAAAAAAATCAGGTAGCTTTAGGAAAACATAATTAATACTTCCAGCAAGTTTTGTCGAATTTCCTGAAGTTGAGTGAAACCAGCGAACCTCCTTAACATTTCCTGTACATTTTAAATAAAACAAAGTAGTAAATTTCCACACAGTATAATATCAACCACAAAATACAACACCGACCAAGGTTTCGGCACGTAATGCCATTCTCAAGGTGTTGTATTTTGTGGTTGATATTATACTGTGTGGAAATTTACTACTTTGTTTTATTTAAAATGGACATAAAGTTTTTCCACAATGTTAAGCCTGATACGCTGTTATATTATTTCCTGTACCTTGAAAATAGTGATCAATCGCTGAAACCATGGTTGGTAATAAATTTAGTGTGGAACTGAAAAAGTAATCTCTGTCTTATTTTATAATGACGTGGTTCCATCAAGTAAGGCCTGAGTCAATTTCTTATTCAGGACAAATATGTTGGAAACATTTCGCAATTTATCTTCTTCTTGAAAACAATAATTGAAGGAGAGATGTAGGGGAAGAGTTATCGAGGAAGGGAGAAGGATAATTGAGGTAAAATTATGAGGGGAATCAAAATGGAGACTGTACTGAATGAATAATACATTTGACTGGAGAGAGGAGTGGAGGTGGAGAGCTACCCCTCGTGGACCAACATTTTGGTTGATGACTTATGGCTGGGCCATGATGGACTTTCTGCAAAAAAATACATTTGCGGATGTGCGGAATTGACATTGAAAAATAATCATTCCCCCAGAACGGGAGCTACTCGGATAGTCCTGCCTTTAATATCCGCGACCATTTGGAATCTCATCCAAGGTCTCCCTCTTTAAACTGTCAATTTTTTCAAAGTAAATCCCCTTTCAATTTGTTTTGTCTTTTGACTCTATTAAAACGGAATAAAAACTTTAATCTTTAAATCCTCCTTTCTTGCCGTCTAAATACTCCCTCTACTACACACTTGCACCAAACATCTTCTCCTCCGCCATCGTGTCTCACCAATTACAAGAATTAGAACACCGGAATAAGGTGGGTGATCATCAAAAACTTTTATTTCCAGATTTTAATGAGCTTGGTGTCAGAAAATTTGTCTTTGCGGCATCAACGCAGATTTTTATTTCTGAATTTTTGTCAAGTGTCATAAGGTTCCACGAAATGATTAAAGTTTCACAATTTTCTGACCATTTTGGTAAATGGAAGAGTACGTTCGTGCTCTGCCTCGTTTTCTTCATGAGAAACGCTTTACACATTGTAAGTACGTATGTAAAAATGACGTGTTTATTGAATCGTGTGGACATACATAGTGTTTCTATCATTTCTACTAAATGACATTAAGGAAATGTATTTTCTCGTTGTGACATTAGATTAATTTGAGTTGTATTTCATAGGTTTTTACTTAATAAATGGCTTTTCTACATTTCTTGTCATTATTATGTAGGTATCTTAAAATAAAGGATCCAATAGATTCCTGGGGCCGTATTCAGTAAGGAAACGACATAGTCGAACCACGAAAAATCCGTGGAATTGACGTCATAGCCCCCGTCAAACTTCAACTCATGAACATATTTAATATACATGAATGTATATTCATGCTTCAACTATTGAATGACCCTATTTGAAATTTTAGAGGCTGTGACGTCAAACTTTGGTCACTTTCGTGGCTCGGAAATCTCGAAAACATACAGATTAACCCCCCTGATACTTCAAGGTGTTAAAGAGCCTTTTCTGAGGTACGATTTGAATTCGAGAAAATACAGTGCTCGACTAATTTATTTCCTCTTGTATTCCTCCTTAGCGGTCGCATGGAGGCATAGGGAGAAGGGATTTGAAGGGACTTCTGGCTCGCTGCTGGGCGGCGTCCCTGTGGTTCTCGCGCCGTTGCGATAGGTGCTCCAATGAGCGCGATTTTCCGCGCCCTCTATCTCTTTTCTCCACCTCTCCAATTCCACCCCCTCCCTCCCTCCATTCCTTCCCCTTTTCAGAATATTCACCGCTCCTTCTATTGTCTCTCAGTTCCGTGTGAACTCCACACATTCAGAAGGGTAGCGAGTAGTCTGGGTAGCGAGGGTAGCGAGCGGTCTGCATTCAAATCTAGACTTACCGGTTGCTTTTTATGGCCGTTAAAATAACTCCGTTTGCCAGCGCATATCGCCGTTGGCATTTATTTCTTATGATAAATGTGTTAAATGCTTGGTTGCCATTATGAACGGCTATTTTCCCTCGCATGAGAACTGTCATTTACTCATGTTCTTTCATTGCGTATTTTTTTTTAAGTGAAACGTTTCTTCAACCTTAAGAACAGTTTGGTGTCGTAAGTACTGTGCACCTACCTAAGAAAATGATATTCTCGCGAGGTGAGTCGTGGTTTTCAGATGCAACAATGCTAAGTTAACAATGCACAGTTACAATATTAACTTCTAAGCCGAATAACTCGACTATGCTGTCATTCCCTCCTCAGGAAAATTCACCATAATTGTTGATCGGCACTGACACCTATCGCCACTGAATTTTGCCTTTGCGTGAACAGCTTTGACCAGACACACATCTCTGATGTACTACTTCCGTCATAGTTAATTGGCCACAAAAATGATTGATGCTTTGCGGCCTTCTTAAGATAATTTCATCGACAAACGGCTGAGCGACCATTAATGTGTTCACCTGAAGTTTGTCTCACCACCTCTGTTGAACTATATACTAAGCATTTTAACACCGGTATCTCCGGCAGCACCGTATAACTGTATTTTTTCACAAATAAGGATCAGGACCACAGTGAAAATAAATCTGTCAGTGCTGGTAGTCAATAGACACCAGAATCTTAATCGGGGCATTTGACGAAGTAAAAAAAGCGCGCCAGACAGATTAGTTGACGAAAACATTTTTCAGCGGTTACTTTTGCTAGGCCAAAAAGTAAATTTCATAGGTTTTCTAACTTGAGCATTTTATTTTTACTATTTGTGGTAACCTACTATCGTTATCACGGATTGAGACTGGTCGGCTAGATGATTTTCACTGTGCCGTCGTTCCTCAGGAAAGAATGCTCTACAATGCTACCACCAGAATATATGTAAGCAATTTAATATAGTACAAGTGATATTCCATTTTGAATTGTGTAGTAAACATGGAAAAGGTTCAATAAAATAAGTGTAAAACGTTGAATATTTACTTAAAAAAATTGTTATATATTTATAAAAATAGAAAAGCAATAGGAATAACATATAGTACAATTTTTTCAAAATATATAAGTGGAAACCAAAAAAAGATGGATAAAGATATAAGTGCCATCTGTTTTTTGTGGAAAAGGATGTAAGTGCCTTGCTTTATTTTTAAAAATGATGTAAGTGAAGGGTTAGTTTTAACAAAAGGATGCAAGTCCAGTATTGTTTAGAAGCTTTTTAATGTATACCATAAATTCAATATTATAATGTGTTACAAGGATACATTATAATAAGTACAAAAGATATTTTGATGACTTTTAGGTATAGTCTTGACTTTCTGAACCTCCTGCTCCTTTCTCAATGATAATTCTACCTGAAAATTGAGTTCCTGACTAGGGAAAAATATGCGGATATTCCCTCTACGGGTCACTTACGGAAGTAAAGGCAAAGTTAGAAAGTTTTACGGTGGTGTGCTGTAATTCCCAAAACTGACGTCGTGCACGCCACTTCCGGGAACATATGACGTGTGTAAATAAATGTGAGTGAAAGTAATTTCCTCTGATGCATTTCCAGAAAATGAAATCTCACCTGTAGAACATTTCCTTCTCCTTCTTCCTTCCAGGCTTTAAGCCTGTTCCGTCTTCACTTTACCATCTCGTCCTTGTTCTTTCGACGCTTCTTTTACCTATAGTGGCTCATATTCCAAAGCCTGCTTAGGATATATTTCCTTAGGCATTCGTAGTACATGCTATTTCCATCTATTTTTGTACTCCACTAATTTTTCTGATATCGGTTGGGCACCTAGTTCCTCGCGATATCAGTTCTTAGATATCTCAAGATGTAACCTTGCTGGTTGGAGCACATAAATATGCAAGTCTGCTTCCTCTGTTTAGGTATGATAATTGCCTCTCTTCTACCTTCACCTTAAAAACAAAGGTCTTAAGTATAAGACCAAATATTGTCTCTTCTTTCAGTCGTATCGTGGTCAAACCTTTTCTCGCAGCCAAAACCTCTCATCTCTTCTCAAGCAAATTTTACAGCTACCTCTTCTCGACATCACTTGTCCGAGATTTTGATTGAGGATTTTTTATTGAAAAATAATGAATTTCCCTTTATGTTCCCGAGGTAATGTGCCTAACAGAAGCAGCTTTGAATAGCTTGGTTGTTACTTTGTTGTTGTTGCTGTAGCTTTGAATAGCAAGATGTAGTAGTATCCTCTACGATGTATCGCCGTTTCGTATTCTTTTCGGATTGCCTATCTTCCCTCAGCGGACACTCGCAACTCACTTCCCAACCTCCCACCATTCCCAGCTTCCCCCCACGTCACTCTCTCGCCTGGACCACCACCACCATCCCCTCCCGCTCCCCATCCTACTCCCACTTCCTTTGCTTCCCTTCTGACGGGTCCAAGCTAGGCTATCCTAGATAATAGAATAACATAGTGTCATTATTTAGGATATTCTACCTCCTGAAAATAGGATTCATTGTTACAAAAACACGGTACAAAATTCCACTAATTATTCCTATAGTTTATGTGTTTTTGCAACAATGAATTCTATCTTCAATTTCCACAAAGTATCGCCACAGTCGATTAATTTTTAACCACCTGATGGCATAGACTAGCCGTTTCCCGCTCTTTACCACGATTTTAATGCCGTAGTGTCCCTTTTTACCATTTTGCTATTACTATAGTCTGACTATTTTCAGTCTACAATAGTCTGACTATTTTCAGCAGCCTCAAAAGAACTAAAAGATGCATTGAACGATACGTGCTATGATACTGTTTGGTGGCACGGTACTATTTATCTTTTAAAAGCGGAGCGAGATGGACGTCCCATCTATAATGACATCTTTCCTTTATCGACTTTGAATGCCTTTGATATGTATCGTGATATCGTTTTGACATGTCATCATCACTGAGTATTCCGCCTGATGATTGGTATGGTTTTGGACAATCCCTGACTTAATCTCTCTATGGTCTCTATCCACTTTCTCTTACCCTCTGTTTCTGATATTATCTCGATCATGTTTCCTTTCTCCCATATTTCCGCCTGCTTACCCAGAATTCTCTCCTCGCATTTCGTCCATCAGCATTAACTTCCTCACATCACCTGCACCTCTACCTTTAAAATGCGTAGGCACTCCTTTTTGTTCGGCTCTCTTAATCTTCATCTTACTTCATTTGTTTCTTCCAGTTAACAACTCGACCGTCTCCAGCCTTTTTTCTCCCTCATTGCTCTGGATGGGGATTCTATCTCTCAATAGTTCACCACTTGGACACCAGTAT
Organism: Pyrrhosoma nymphula; assembly: GCA_963573305.1. Lineage (NCBI taxonomy): Eukaryota > Metazoa > Arthropoda > Insecta > Odonata > Coenagrionidae > Pyrrhosoma > Pyrrhosoma nymphula. Next base: position 1,295,788 of record OY754333.1, on the reverse strand, counting down.
TTTATCCGATGCTTGTGCTTGTTAAGTCTAGCGTATGTGATTCCGTTTCTTTCCCTGTTTAATGCTTCCATCGAAAGACAAACGAGCGTCGTTTATCCGAGAGCGAGATGCTACACGAAAATTGAACCGCACATACGTTATTTTTATGCATGCTAAATTTGAAGCATCTTCTAGAAGCAATATCCTGAATCAGATTTCATGACCTTGTGGTCACCTAGGACACTGTTTAAGTGTAATGTAATAATAACCACCTCAGGGCTTACTTATGACTCCATTTGCAAATACGTTTTTCCTCACCATGTCTCATTAAGCGAAATCATACTGCGTGGTAGAGGATTTTAAAGGTAACATAAGCATATTATGAAATCTTTTGAGATATAAATTGAACTGAATCTCTCAAGTACGCTACATTTGGGAAATTGCAAAGATTTTGGGTACCTATGACAGATGAATACATTTTATCTACCGATGCAAAATCATTTGAAATTGACACCAGGATAACGTCCTTACTCTTAATTACTCCTGTGGCCATTGGAAACTTAAATTGTCCTTGGCCTCGCCAAACACTCGCCTCCATGCCCTTCTGTCCTCTTCTGTGTCGAATTGAGCTCCCATTTTTCCAGGTCCTTCTTCACTTCGTCACTCCAGCGCATTCTTGGTCTCCCTAGGTATTCTGGTTCCCTCCGGTTTTCCTTTCCATATAATTTTTAACATTGTACTGTCACTTCTTCTGTGGACATGGCTTAGCCATCTAAGCCGTCTGCTTCTGACTATACCCACAATATCTGGTTCTTTGTACACTTCCCTCAACTCTTTGTCTTTCCTTATTCTCCATGTCTCTCCCTCTTTAATGGGGCCGAATATTCGTCTCAACACTTTATTTTCAAACGTTATCAGTTTTTTTTGGTGATCTTTTTGTAAGCGACCATATTTCGGAACCATACAGTAGTACTGGTAGGACAATAGGGTAGTTTCCTTCATCAAAGAAAACAGAATTCATTTATTGCGACAGGTGCCCCAGCATAAACGTATTCATTACACACAAATTATTTGGATAAAAAAGTCTTAGGTTACAAGTAAATTGAATGTTAATTTTAAGTTCATTTGAAAAGGCTCGGAAATGGCGGAACAGCGGCAGCTCTTATGATGACGTAACAGGTAGATAGTCAACATTGCGAGGTATATGGAATTGTCATCGACTGTACTTACTATAGTATTTCAGAGTCCCTAAAATCTGGTGAACATGTATTAATATACCTCGATTAAAATGCTTAAATTTCGGAAAGTCTCCTCCATTGAGCATGCCATTAAAAGAAGTGTTCTAGGCTCCTACGCTACCTGCTAGTACAGAGCTACCGCGAAGGAGTTCTTCGCGGCAAGCGTCGCATGCGCAGTGAAATGAATAACGAAACTGCGTACCTGTGACTTCGCGTTCTGTGGTGTTCAGGCCTAGATGTTTACGTTTTGATCACTTTCGTTTTGACAAACATTTCCTTTATCTCATCTTCTATTCCTTTCATTTACCATTCCTATCATTCATACCTTGCATATTTCATTAGTTACCTTTCATCATCAGTTCCTTTTGCTGATATACAAAGCCACAAGGTTTCATGAGAAGAAGTTCAATGGCTTTACAAACTGGTTTTGTACGGACAACCTACCGTAAGTGGATGTGGCCATGGTGGTGGAGTTCTTTAGAGAAGATGTTCGGTTTAGTGCAGGTGAAATCAGAGGAGTAAAGCAAGGTACTCTCTTCTGACAGCTTTTAACCACAAAATTCTCCTCTTCTCGATTAGTGGAACCGCGACGTAAGCTTTCTTGCTATCGCTAAATGTTGTTGTGTGACACTGCGGCACAAAACAATTTTTATAAAGCAATGTTCTCGGAGGCATGTTACTGGTACTCCTTGGAGAATATGATGCTGATCAGCTGATGCAGTGAATCACGAGTTCCCATCAATGGTCTGTGATCACGGTGAGGGGTGATCAACGCATTTTAGTTGTTTTAGTATTTGCTCATACATAGTTTGCTTCGAGATTTTGCCATCCATTATGCTATTGACGGTAAGCCTTTTTTGCTAATTTCATGTTCTGGCAATGACACCTCGACAAAGTGGATGAATTATATTAATGTGTAATCGTATCATAGCTGCGGCGCAGCACCTGCTCTCCGTATAGTTAAAAAGTGACGATTTCGTGCTTGCTTGCGGGAAATATTTCGAAATTAATACGAACAAAATGGTTTATTTCATGCTTTTCATACTAACTTTACCTAAAAAATAGGAGCTAGCACCATTAATTTGAGAATATATTATAGCACACGATTTTCATTCCCCATACCGTAACCATAAATGTTTCATTATTTTGATGAGGTTTCTCTATGTGACTAGAGCAGCTAAATTAATAAATAAAGCTCATTTACATTTTACACCAAGTTTTCTTTTGTCAATAGTTTTTTTCCCGTCAGTAAATTTATTATTATTATTAAAGCTTTCTCGGCGGACGTCGTCTGCAGATAAGCAGCGGCGGCGAACCACCTAGCGGCAGATTGCGGTAGTTGCGTACGTACCTGTGACGTCACACGTAGGATTAACCAGCATGCAATAGTTTGCCGTCGCGTTTTCGCGCCGTTGAATTTTTTCACTTTTTAATTAATAAGGAAAAATACTTAACGCCATTTAAAAATCGAACGGATTCAAACACGTACTCCAGGGGTTATAAACTTCAGATCTAGGCAATAAAAAAAATAGGAAACCACCCTATTGTTTTATAGATACGAATTTTTGTGTTTCGTGATAGGAGTTTGCTCTTTTACTAGACTCCACTCTCAGCTGCAAGTTGGGTGAGAATTTCGGTCTCCTCTTTGCTGTTACCCCTAAGTACTTGAACTGATTTTTTTTTTAACATCTCCTCTGCTTGTTCCCTAAGTCTGTTTAGCACCAGTTTAGAAAGTATTTTATATGTTGTATTGATTAATGATATGCCTCTGTAGTTTTTACAATCTAATTTATATCCTTTCTTATGCAACGTTACAATAACTGCTTCACACTATTCTCTGGGTATTTTTTCAGTTCTCCACACTTTTAATATTAATCTGTATAGGAACGAGATTACTTCCTCGCCTGCATTTGCTATTAACTCTATCGGTATTCCGTCCTCACCTGGTGCTTTGCCATTTTTGAAGGTCTTCAATGCAGATTTTATTTCTTCTATTGTTGGTTCCATACATGATACGTTTTCACCTGCTCTACAACTTAGCCCTTCTTGTTGTACCACTTCATTTTCATTTCCTTCGATTTCATCCCCGTTTATAAGGTCGGAGAAGTATTCTTTCCAGACTCTCAAGACTCCAGCTGGTTCACTCGTTATCACCCCACTTTTGTCTTTCGCTCCCATTACATTAGGTTTAAAACCTTTCTGAAAAAACCTCACTTTTCTATAAAAATCCCTGTGTTATTTTGTGTGCAGTCTTCCTCTGCCCTTGAAATTGTATTGTTTATGTACTTTCTTTTTTCTGCCCTGAGTGCCTTGTTCACTTCCCTGTTGACCTGTCTATATCTTTCCTTGGTAGCTTGTGTTTTTTCAGCAAGTGCTGTATTTTTTGCCTCTTTTCTCCCTTCTACTAGCGTCCTACAATTCTTATTGAACCAAGGATTTCTGGGAGTTTTTTTTCATGTTAAACACTTCTTTTGCTGATTCTTTAATATTAGTTTTAAAACTTTTCCACATCTCTTCCACTTCTTCCTGTCTTTCTGTCAAGTCCTCCTCCTCACTCTCTTCTGCTAAAACTGAGAACCTATTTCTACGTTAAATTTTATATTCATTAATCTTGCTTTTCTCAAAAGTTATTCTGTCCTCGACTTTATTTTTGTTTCTTTTCTCTATTCTTAATCTTTGTCTTATTTTCATCAACACTAAGTAATGATCTGTACCGCATTCTGCTCCTCTAAGGCTTCTTACTTGAGTCACGGAGCTTACATGTCCATTGTCTATCAGGATGTGGTCGATCTGGTTTGTGGTACGACCGTCAGGAGATGTCCACGTCTGTGTATATATGTTTTTCCTTGGAAACTTTGTACTTACAACGAACAAATTTGATGAGCAAGCAAAGATGAGCAGCCTAGTGCCATTGCAATTAGATTCTTCGTGCAGGCTCTCTCTTCCTGCTACCTTGCTCCAAATATCTTCTTTGCCTACTTTGGCATTAGCGTCACCTAGCAATAAAAGTGTGTCGTATCGTGGGATATCGGTCACTACTTCTTCAAGCTTTACATAAAACGTATCTTTGTCATCATCCTTACTTTCCTCTGTTGGAGCATAAAAACTTATCACAGATATGTTATTAAATTTTTCTTTTAACCTAATATAACACATTCTCTCACTTAACGCTTTAAAACATATCACAGATTCCAATAAAAATTTTTTTACGGCAAAACCTACGTCCTACTAAATTTATATCGTTGAAGACCAAGTAATAATCCACTAAATCAGTGGAAATTTATCGGACGTTTACGAAATGTAATTTTTATTTCCAAATATTATTTCATTTACCAAACCAAAATGACTTGGGGTAAGTAATGCATTTAGTGAAGCCATGCTCTACTTTTCTCTTGTATATTACCGTAGTTTCAGTCTGCGACACCGAGGATAGTGTTATTTTGGGCCATATCTCCAGAAATGATTGGAGTGACAAAATCAGTGAGATGCACTGCGGAACTGATAGGTCGGTACAACTGACAATTACAAAAATTCCATCTTTCCTCGCAGCATCAGTGATTAAACAACACAAACAGCGTGACACTGGCATAAGATACATTGGTAACACGCAATTCACCTCTATCTCCTCCCCCTTTTCCCTCCCCATCAACAGCTGGTGTCCTCATAACCCCCTTGCCACACGCCTCTGCGGCGGCTAGCAGGGTGGTAGTACATGGAAACAGATGTACCAACGTTAGGGTATTTGACCAAATGTGGCTCTTGAGGAATGAAATGATAGATATTGCTGGAGAATGTTTAGGTTGTAGGTGATAAAAGTTAGCATCCTTTGCAGCTCTTATTTTAAACGGCTCCTGTGAGGATTATCTTCTCGAAACATTGCAGAACCCTGTTCCCGCTTTCATTTTGTCTCATTTCCTGCCACTCTTGGGCAAAGTGGTTTTTCTATAACCCCATACTTGAGACAGGCCTCGCAAAGTAATAAACATCCTCATGCGATCGTGACAAATCCGATAATTGCGTCTTTGACGCGCCAAGAAAGGGGAATGCATCTCATCCCGTTTCAGCATCAGCAACTCATAAGTAGGTTTTCCACTTAGGCCTCCATTCACTTTCCAGTCACATCCTATATTCTACTCTCGTGGTTAATTAATCAATTGGTAGAGCGTGATGTACTTTTGTCACCTGAGCACGTGAGATACAATAGACAATAAAGTTACAAATTGACCCTATGGTTAGGTTCAAAGAACTGCGGAACTGGCCGCGCAGTAACTTAAACGGAGTCACCCGCTAGTGGTCACACAATTGTGTGAAATTCACTGTGAAAAAATCATTCGCCTGGACTGGGATTCGAACCCAGACCCCCTGATTTCGCACCGAGTGCTCTACCAGATAAGCTACCCAGGCCTTCATCCTCCTCCATGAGATTCACAGTGAGAGATGATTTTTTCAATGTGAATTTCATACAACTATGGTTAGGTGGTAACTTAAAAATACATATGTTATTACATAATACATATTCATTAAAATAACAAAAAAACAAAACAAACAAATGCATTTTTGCGAAGCCCCCTAACATTATTAGGGAATGGATTTAAAACATTTGCACCTAAGCCATTCCATGCATCCAACCCTCTGTTCAAAAAGAGAATTTACCCCACTTATTTCTCTGTTTGGGGGGCTCGATTTTGTACCCATGGTCCTTCCTAAAGGAGTAAGCCGGATATCTTAGCCTGCCTGTGATATTTACCCAGGCAGTTTGCCCAACATGTGCTTTACATATGGCCTTCAGCCGCAAGATATTCCTCATCACTCTCTCAGCGATTCCTATCCTAATTTAGCGATCATCGCACTAACACTGGCTTCTCTATTATAATTTCCTATTACAAATCTCTCCGCCCTCCTTTTTTTTCTTTGGTTTTTATCTACCCCGAAAGATGTGGGTCCCAGACCGCGGCCTCATACTCTGGTCAACACCTAACTACATCTTATGTAGATTTTATCAGTTCATTTCATTGGAAGAGAGTTGTCGTTGATTGCTGCGATTTAACACCAGAAATATCCAATCCATCCAACACATGGCATATGCACTAAAATTTTTATTTGACTGATAATGACATTTTAAATGTTTATGTTCATTGCTCACGCATGGGCGTTAATGCGTGTCGTATTAACGAGTTAAGAACGGACTATGTAGACCAACATTTCCTCGAAAATATAAGACGAAATTATTTTTATTATTGTTAATCAGTAAACGGACGACGGTAGATTACGCTTAAAAAAAGCTCACTTAGCATTTAAGAGTGTTACGACGCGAAAGCAGAATAGAATTGCGAAACTGTCACGATCACATAAACATTTGAAAATCGCAGAGAACAAAAAGCATTACTTTTAACCCCTAACAGTTATTTGTTGATGCAGGAATGAAGGGAAATATTGCTCATTTGATCATTAAGTAATTTCATTTATGTAAATAATTAGAGTTTATACAAGTTTTATCGTTATTTACAATATTTTACACAATTCTATGTTTTCAATTGTATCCCCTCGATTTCCATATGTTTTCAGAGAGAATTAAATTCCACAACATAACGCAAGTAGTATATTTTTCTACTATTACCTAACATTTGTCGAACTGTATTCGCCTCTCGCCATTTTGCGACTTAGCGTCCACAGGGTGAGGGTTCGAGGGACTTTGTGTACTCGGGAAGTACTTCTTTCTTGTGTACTTTAAAAACTAAGCTATGCATATTTATTCCAATGCATTTTATTATATGGTTGATAAAAAACATTTAATTGTAAGTATTTTCATAAAGGTTTTGGTTAGATAAGGCATGCTTTGAAATGATTTTCCAGGTTTCCCCGATTTTTAATAATTTTCATTTCATAATCATTTCCACGTCCATCGCGATGTCTGGTTGATTTTCCACTACGTTGTGGCTCTGGCTTCCTGGAGGCTTGACGACGCGTGAGGAAATAAAACGCAAGGAAAACTCTAAGGCTGTGCTATAAGAGGTTACGTGGGTCGCTCTGGGTCGTCCATACTTTATGTAAATATATTGGTTGATGAAATAAACATTCATTTTCATGACGTTTCAAAAATTACTAAAATGTGAGCTACACTTCCAAATAAACAAATGAAATCCCAATCGTCTCAGGCTCAACTTTGTGGAAGTTCATTTTGTAAGTGAAAATGGAAAACTTTGTCTTATTCCACCAATTTATTTTACGGTACGACTAGTTTCGACGCAGCGGCGTCATCTTCAGGTACAAAGAGTAGAGCCCCTCCTACCTCCCTCCTTCCTACCCTCACCCCTCCCCTCTCCCCAACGCCTACCCTGGATGGATCATGTTTTTGCACTACTCTTTGTACCTGAAGATGATACCGCTGCGTCGAAACTAGTCGTACCGTAAAATAAATTGGTGGAATAAGACAAAGTTTTCCTTTTCATTTATTAAACAAATGAAAATTTGAACCCTGCCTACGCACCTGTCCAAACTCTACCAAAGTCATCCAAATTATTTAAATCCCTTTTCTCTCTGAATTCCTTTTTCCAATATCGTTCCATGTTGTAGTTGGTGTCCTAATATCCCCTGCCACGCGCCAATTCGTCGGATCGCGGGCTAATATGTGTATGTGTGTGTACTTGTGTTAGAATTGGAGAGAAGAAGGCGGTCATAGTCTGTGAGGGACCTCTCGGGTTTGACACCGGGTAATCAGGTCCAAAAACATGTTTTATAGGAGCATTGTGTTGTATGGATGCGAAACGTGGACGTTGAAGGAGAGAGAATAAAAGTACTTAGAAAGCTTTGAAATGTGGCTATGGCGACGAATGGAGAAGATTGGATGGAAAGATAAGAACACGAATGAAGAAGTGCTAAGGAGGATTGGAGAAGAAATAAGTATACTGGGAGAAATTAAAAAGAGAAAGGCAAAATGGATAGGACATATTTTAAGGAATAACTGCCTACAGAAAATAATAATAGAAGGGAAGAGAGGAAGAGGAAGGAGGAGGTACGGAATGCTGAGGGATATAAAAGAAGGAAGGAGTTATGCGGATATGAAGAGAGAGAGGTTCAGGACAGAATGCTGTGGAGACAACGCTACCCATTGAAACCTGTCTGCGGACAGATGCACCAATGATGATGATGAATCAGGTCCACGATGGCCGACGTTTCGAATCTCAATAAGAGCTGATCATGGACCTGAAAGTCAAACCCAAGACGCCCCTGAAAGGGCCGGGAAAGCCTGAAATCTTGCATCACCTGCCATAGTCTTATTCTCCCGAACTCTACGCCCTGCGAGGGGTAATGTGGAAGAAGGGACTTATGAAGTCTCAATCTCGCCCCAATATAAAGACGTTTATCTATCCGCCCTACACCTCCTCTACCCACCTCCACGCCTCAAATACATTGGCCACTCAAGTTACATAACCCCGATGTCGTCGCATTTAAATTTCGTTTTTAATTTAATTTACTTGAAAGCATTAAATAACAGCCCCGGCATCGGCCTTTGAATTCAATATTTGAAACATATAATCCGCAAAATTAACAAACGCAAACTCATTTTGTTCAACTCGTCATTCTATCATTTTTTCTGGAGTATATTATTAATTTTTATTACATCATCCCAAAGATACGCATAAAGGAATGAATTTCGCAATGAAAAGTCATTGGACTTGACAATGGTTCGAACCCGTATCTAACGTTTGCTGGTCTAGCCAGTTAAACCACAAAACAAACCTTGGTTCAATGGGAATTTCAGGAGGGGTTCAATGAAATGTAATATACCTTGAATGCAGTTTTTGTTTGTTTGATAGCATAAACAGATTCCGACATCTTGTTCTCAAAAAAGTAACCAAAAAAACGGGCATGCCGGGCCGGGGCCGAGTCGATCTGGCAACGCAGCAGATGACGGCCGGCTCATAGCGGTGTTTATCCTGGTGGTGCCGGATGAAGGTTGGTCATTGACCTCCTATGTGGTCTGTTTGCCGTGACCGAAGCAAGAGTGAAGTCATGAAGGGGGGGCAACGGAGGGGTGGGGGGGGGGGAGAAGAGGGGGGGGGGAAGAGGGGTGGAGGGGGAAGTTATTTAGGCGTAAGAATCTAAGTCTTGGGGAATCAAGGGAGAAAGCCAAGCCAAGGATCATAAAAGTGAAGATTTTTAAGAAGCAACAAAAGATGCCTTTATCACTGTCCCTCGGCCTAGTAAGTAAACAGGGTTACCAGTATTGTAGCGAGTCAAAGGCCGTGTTCCAATACACATCAAAGCGTACTAGCCGTACTAAATTTTCCTAAGTTAGCGGAAGTGACGTCACGTTTTAAGCCTTTGGACTTCACTATCGCGAGATGGTTAGTGCGACTAGTGCGAGGAAAGGCTTACTAAGAATGCGGAATAATTCACGAAGCCATGCTAAATAAACATGGCTTCGAAGTGTGCAATGAATGAGTGGTCACGTGAGTGTATTAGTGAATCATAAAAGAGAAGGCCAATACCCTCAACAATTGGTACGCAGGAGTTTTTTCGGGGATTGAAAATAGAATGGACACGATGAATAATGTAATCCAAAGTATGGGACAACAGAAAGAAAAAGGTTTAATTATTTCGAGACCGATTAAATCTTCAAACTCAGAAATCTTCGAGAACATGAGAAAAATGCGAAAATGAATAAAAGGCTCTTATCTAGTGACTGGAAGAAGGCCTGAGTAATAATAATTATCTAAGGGGGAGATAAAGGTCTTGTTAAAAATTATAGACCGGTAAGCTTGACTTCCGTAGTCTGCAAGTTGTTAGAAAAGATAGTGGCAAATTACATTTGGGATTTATGGGAGTGCGAGAATCGGTTGTTGAATCGTCAACATGTATATAGAAAAGGCCACTCACCTGAAACTCAGCTGTTACGTTTTTGTCGTGAAATTGCCGACTCTATAGATGCGGGAATGGAATTAGACGCAGTAATAACCGATCTGTCAAAAGCCTTTGATAGAGTTGATCACGAACGACTTATGCTTAAGATGAGGCAGTTACCAATACAAATAGATGGAAGAGTGATCTAGTAGGTCAATGAATTCCTCTAAGGCAGAACACAGAGGGTTTAAAGTAGGAGATGAATTCTCAGATACAACGAGGGTAACGTCGGGTGTTCCTCAAGGAAGCTTCCTTGGACCATTATTATTTTTAGTTTATCTGAATGATCTCCCGGAAAAAAATAAATTCCAACTTTAGCCTTTTCGCGGAGGACTACATTATTTATTGGAAGATTGAAAATCAGATTGATCATGAAGCCTTTCAGGACAACGTGATCAAATTAAAGAATTGAGTATCGAGAAATGGGATGAATAAAAATGTAAAGAAATGAAAATATGTGAACTTCAGCAATAAAAAGAAGACCGGAAATAGGAATTGCGAATTCTCCGGTAATTTAATTCCAAAATCGGAAATACTTAGGAGTCCGTTTAACTAAGAAATGAAGGTGGAACACATTCTAATGAATTTAAAAAAAGAAATGGTACTGGGATGGGAGAGTTTACAGGTTAGGAGTAATGGAGGCAGGCTATGTGGGATGTATAAAATGGTGAGTGACGAAAAAGCATGGGATGAATTTGGGAAGGACATAGTAAAGCCAAACTTTTTGGGGTAAAAAGAACACCATTTCAAGATAAAGTGCCGATCAAAAAGGACAAAATGTAAAACAGTTCTCCTTCTTGAATAGGACCATACGGGACTGGAACGACCTACCAACAAAACCATTTGAGCCCTTCCCAAAAAAATTAATTATTTAAAAAAATAGGTTGAAGAAGTAGAAGTGTAACAAGGTTAATTCTTTTCTACTCGGATGTTTTTATTGTTACCACCAGGCCAATGGCCTACTTGTGCCTGTTTAATTATAATAAAATGAATAATAAAATATACTAAAAACGACTCACGTGGATTTATTCTTCAAGTATTGTTGGTAAATATCATGCAATTATTAGTTAATAATATCGAATTGAAAACTTATTTGTGAGTTGCGTGTTAACGGGTTAAGGAGATAACTGTACCAAGTTTTTGATTAGTTGTGTGCAATTCTTTATATTACCTTTGCTATATACGATCATTAAAATGGCGTTTCAGCCCTGCTTACATTAGTTTGATAAGCGTTTTACATATCAATTTAGCTGGAAGGTCAGTAAAATATTTACGTTGCGAACGTTATCCATCGAGAAAACACTGTCTCGCCTGACACTGATCATCACCGCTACACGACGTTTGCCGATATGTTTTTGTTTTTAATTGATGAGTGGCCTCACCCGTGTACGAGCGCTTGCTGTCCGTTTCAGTTCGCTAGTATACCCCATACATAGTATCTCGAGGCAATACAAGAGTGGTGCGATGCGTGGCAGCTAGAATTAAACCTGAAAAAATACGTTGTTGTGAATTTTTGGAAACGGAAAAACGAACCTTGTAACAGCTATTGCATAAACAACATAAAATTAGAGACCGTAGAATCGGTTAAATACCTCGGAGTTAAACTGACTAATGATCTATCGTGGAGTAAGTATATTCGAGAAATTACCGGTCAAGCTAATCGTAAATAGGGATTTGTTAAAAGAGTACATGGCAAGTGCGACGATAAATTTAGGGAAAACAGCTACTTCTCCCTCGCTAGATCCCACTTAGAATATGCCGCCAGTATTTGGGATCCTTATGAGATAGGCTTAGAAACTGAGTTAGAACGCGTGCAGAGAAGATTGGGAAGATACGTTAAGATAATCTCGTTAGTGTTACTGACCTTTTGCAGCAACTGGGATGGGAAAATCTTTCAGACCGTCGATTAAAATTTAGACTCAATCTATGATGTAAGTTCCAAACTACGGTAGATCAGATCATGAGAATAAAATTAGGGAACTAAACTGCAGAACGGACAGATTTAAAATGTAATTATTCCCAAGAACGATAAGGGACCATAACAGCTGCCAATGAGACTTTTATCTAGGTTTGTCGTTAGGTAGTGTAGCTCTTAGTAGTAGTAGTACTCCCTAATACTTGAATCCTTATCTGTTACCTAGTACATACTAACAGCACGCCTTGCATGTTTTCTACATGGGTCTTTTCTACATGGGTCTCTGTCCATCTGTGTAGTTGTAGAATGCATGTATATTGACGGTCCGTCTCCATTGTGATGACATCTGTAGTGTAGTAGTGCATGCTTGTAAGGCTTCGCCTCGTGACAGGAATTAGCGATTTATGCTAATGCATAATTAGTCGTAGTTACACTAACTCTAGGGTATAGTGTAATGCATGTTGGTGATTACTTACCCCCTGCCACACACTCCTGAGGTGGCTTGCAGGGTATTTTGTAGATGTAGATGTACATATACCCCAAGCTGTTAAAAGGCCATAGTATACATGGTATGTACTAAGGGGATATACTAGGAATGGAAAACGGCAAGAATTACAGATGCAGCATCACGAAGAGAAGCGAGAGTAATTGATGCCATTTTCGGTGTTAAGGAATTGGCTCTACAGTCGCTGTTGCCATCACTTCTAAAATAATCTCGACTTGCGAACATTTTACAAACGTTGAAGGAGGATTTGGCATTGCTAGAGTGTCGCGATAAGAAGAGGTTGGCGAATAAATTACATCATGACTGCGTTCTCAAGTGTTTGTTCTCCGGCATGTTTCTCCCCTCCATCGATGATGCTCTTCTTCGAACGATGATCCACGTCTCGGAAGTCACTCCAAGGCCATCAAGAGAATCATTTTCTGCAATACAGTTCCAGTTTGGGACGGCCAAGAAAGATATTCTAAGGCGATTTTGATTTATTTTCGACTTCATAAAATGACAAAATTCTAATTCGTCTACGCCTACCTTAATTACCATGCAAGCTGCCGCAGAGGCTGGGGACACCAACAGAAGGGAATAAGGGAAATGAGGGGGAGAGGACTGAGGGTAATTGTATGTGAACGATGTTTCTTATGTTAGATTCACGCAGTTTTCGTCCTAGTGGTGGTGTGTGTGAAAAAAAGGAATAATTATCAGTTCTGCAGTGTATATCTCTCTGTTGATTGGTCGAGACAGCGCGGGTTAAAATAATATCCTCCGTGTCCTACTGAAATTTTACATAGAACTACTAATAAAAGATTGTAGACTAGATCAAATGACCACATAGGCGATCACCAGTTTGGTTACAGGAAGCGGAAGGCTACAAGATTTCGGTGATGAGAACACTTAATTGTGTAAATGGACCTAGAGTGTAATCGGGACGTTTTTGCTTCCTTGGTGGATTTCGAAAAATGTGTATCACAGATTTATTAAGAAAAAAATGAAGATTCTCATCAAAATGGATATAGAATGGCGAGACAGGAGGCTCATCCAAAACTAACTAATGGCACATAGGATCACAGGAGAGAATGGCTGCCGGAGAATCAGGATGGGTAGTTATAGTTCGCGGGGTAAGACAAAGCTTCCCATTGTTGCCATTTAACGTTTACGCAGAGGAAATGGTAATAGATGAGAAGAGCTACATGTGAATCAAAGAAGGAAAGCTGATTAAGTCCTCTAAAACCGATGGTCGGCAAGTTTACTTGGTGGAATATAGACATAGTAAGGTCATCATCAGGAGATACGGTCGAGCGAAAATAAATTTGTGGAATCAACCAAGTATTTTTGTATTAGTACTAAATCGTCTAGATGGGAGGACGATAAGGCGAAATCGTTAGTTGATCATAGAAGGTATTGCATGCATGTGGGTAGATGCATTGTGTAAAATCATAGTGGGAAATTAGGAATGAATATTAATGACAAGAAAACAAAAGTCATGAGTTTTTATCGGAAAAGGATGTCGTTTTGTCGGATTGTCGGAGACAGTCGTTTTGCAGAGCATCATGCCTCCCAAGACTAGCGGAAAGGCATCCAAGAAGGCGGGCAAGACCCAAAAGAACATCTCCAAGGGAGACAAGAAGAAGAAGCGCAGGAGGAAGGAGAGCTATGCAATCTACATCTACAAGGTGCTGAAGCAGGTCCATCCTGATACCGGCATCTCCAGCAAGGCCATGACCATCATGAACTCGTTTGTCAACGACATCTTCGAGAGGATTGCTGCTGAGGCCTCCCGCCTTGCACACTACGACAAGCGCTCCACCATCACTTCAAGGGAGGTCCAAACTGCCGTGTGGCTCCTGCTCCCCGGAGAGTTGGCCAAGCACGCCGTGTCCGAAGGCGCCAAGGCCGTCACTAAGTACACCAGCTCCAAGTAAATCACTCTTGGAGGTCCATCGGTTGCTGGGCAACAACCTAACTGCGGATTGCGGATTTTCATATAGGTAAAAAGGCACAAACTGGAGCATTTAATAGCAATATAAACTACCTGGGTTGTGTGTCGGAGAAGAATGAGCACATTGAAAGAATCTGAGGTGGCAAAAGAAGAAGGAGCTAATATGCATTGTAAAAGGAGAGAACTGATGGCGACATTCTTTGTGTGAGGGTGACAAAGGAAAATGGCGAAGACTTTTGAGCGTCGCAATGAAACAGAGAGGCAGAGAAGGAAAGAGAGAGAGGGAGAATAGGGCTGCGGGGCTTTTGAGAGGTGATTGGTGCGACGGGGCACACGTGACGAGGTGGGCGTGGTGGAGGGGAGGAGAGGATTTCTGGAGAGGAGACACCCGTTAAGGAGGTTCCACCGTAAAATGACTCAAATGTCATTTTATTCATATTTTGTGTACTTGTAGAAAAACTTGTCCTTCATCTGGTATGAACAACAAAATAATACCTTTCCACGCTATTTTATTCTATAATTTAATTTGAAATAAAATGGTGTTCAATGGGGGAATGAGAGAAACACGAGGAAAAATAGTAGTTTTCCATAAAATACAAATGCCATTTTCATGGAAAACTGTCTCTAAGAAGGAAATAATCCAGAGAAATTGAATAAAAATAAAATATAGGCATCTTACCACCTTATTTTTCTAGTTATTCAAGAATTAATGCCGTAATTGAAGTCAAAATGCGGTAATTCGTAGGAAATGGCGCTGCAGTCGGCTCCTATGGCTGGAAAGAAGTGCTCATTTAAAATAAATTCGTGGAATAATCTGCATTTTTTCTACTTTACTTAGTGGAACTTAGTATTTGTTTTGACTCACAGAGTCGCGGCGGCGGAACCTCCTTAAGAAGAGGAGGAGGAGGCAGAATAATAAAGGTGGTGGAAGAGGAGGTAATGAGGATGTTGATGGCCGCACGGGGATGACGAGGCTTTGTGGCCGGGATGAAATGAAGGAGAAAAAATCATGAAAGGAGATAAAGATAAAAAATTAAAGGCCCGTGCCTATAAAAATCTACAGGATTTTTAATTCCTTCCATTTCAATGTACCTTAACCGGTAGACTGCCCTAAGAATCAGTAACATCATTTGTACAACATGTGTTTTACAATTTTGACTTGTTTCGTGCTAAAAAATTAGCCGTAGAAAAGGGGTGAGGGTACTTATTTTATATTGCTGTGAATCATGCCAGCACTTTGTGTTTACTGTGCACAAGCTAATGTGATTTAATATAGAACCAGTATTATTTTTATAACTTACTAGCTGTGTCCGGCATGCGTTGCAATGCCTCTATTTAACTCCAGGTAGGCACACATATACAAAGCAGACGCATTTATATGTACAAAATAAATGAAAGACATTGATATTTTGTGTCTTAAGTTAAAGTTGAAAAGATAAATTCAAGTGCTTTGAGGTATACAATATTTTTGGTCCTACTTTTTGGTCCTCTGCAAAAACAAATTAATTTTTCAGCTGTCCCTCTCGTGAGCATGCAAAATATAACTGACCATGTGAAAATCAAGGATTTTTCAGATTTAATCCACACATTGGAAGCTAGGCTTGTGCGATGAGTCGATTAATCGAAATCATCCACGATGATTTTTGACATCGCGTTGCGATGACTGTAATCGATGACGATGAATGTCATCGACCATCGATGTCGATGAGTCGATGAGAATCATCGATGCCGATGAGCATCATTGATGCCGATGAGAATCATCGATCCCGATGTGTCGATGAGTTGATGCGAATCATTTATGTCGATGAGTCGATGAGAACAATCGATGAGGATGATCGATATCCTTATATCACTAATTTTTCTTCTTTTTTCCATTCATTTGAACGCCTTAGATCTAAAATGTCTATGTATAAAGTATAAGCACCCCAGCTATTGCGCCTTGAGGACGATGGCAGGGCCACAGTGGGATGTTTGGAATTCATGTTTTTCCTCATGTTTGTGGTAGACGATACAGAAGTAGCGATCACGTTCAATCACAGTTAATACGCAGTGGCATTGTATTCGTTGGTTGCACTGGTGCAGTTGGTAGCAGCGGTAGCAGCCTGAGCTAAATCGGCTAAATTCACCGAATTCACAGTCACAGTGATTTCGATTATTTAGTCACAGGCTGTGATTGCTACTTTTCAGTATCGGTGATTCAATCACAGCGATATATCGCTCATCACTGCTGCACAGTTCATCGAGAGTCGTCGATCATCGTAATTCATCGATCATCGGCATTCAACGATCATCGACATTCATCGATCGTCCATATTCATCGATAGTCATCGATCATCGTGTACACTCTGTACGATGGTAGATGACAGCCATCGTCATCGAAACATTTCGATGAAATTTTTTCATCGAAAATCGATTACCAAAATCGGTCATCGCACAAGCCTATTTGAAGCGATTGATCTTGCTTGAGAAGGCAAGGCAAACGGGGAACTGCAGTCGTTTGACTACAACTATCAAATTAGCCTCTGAACCTGGCCTTTAAATGCTGCAGGCGTGAATAGCCATTCATGAAATCGATAATAAATGGATATTCACACCTGGTCGCCAAGCATATTGCTATTGTTGAAAAGAATGGAAGACTACAGAATGCCAAAATTGTTAATTAATAGCAAGATGGAAGGGAGTAGGAGGAGATGGAGAGACCACGCAAAAGATGTTGAAGAGGACCTGGGGGGCTATTCTCTATCTCGAAGCTACCGATGCCGTAGCTTCGAATAAGCTACCAGAATTGGCTACCAACCGTATTCTCTAACTCGCGGGAGCTTTCTCAAGAACGTTATAGGAAGTGGAGAGAGGTTTGACGAAAGGCGGGTATGAGAATTTTTTAAAACCAAATCCGCGGAAACTTCATTTCTGGTGACGCCATTCTAAGAATCAATGGGAAAGCTCGCCTCAATGTTTTTCCGTGGATAAAACTGGTGAAACCTGTTTTAAGGCCGTTTTAGACGGTGAAGATGCACGTGCATCGTGTTTAGCGAAAGATTCCACGCATTAAAAATCATGCGAGCAAAATTTTAAAATGTTTTATTGTTGCTCACATAATCTCGTGAACAATCTCGTGAATACGAACGCACGACGTCCATCTTGGCTGTTTTGATCACTTGAAATGAGGTTGTTCGTAAATATATTCGGGAATTAGGGTTCATGTCAATTATATGATTCAATATGATTCGCGCTATTTGCTTTCGTCAATTACTAGTTGCTTCAAATCATTTAAATAATATACGAAGATGAAGCTTTCAAATGAAATGCGAAGGTGATACACGTTACCACGGCCCATCAAGTATCCCAATATGGGCTGGAATCCCGTAACTCACCGAAGGTAAATATGGCTTTCCGTCACTCCTGTTGATGTCTTTTTTTGTGAAAAATCCCGCTAATGGCGAAAATGACAAACTAACCCAGGGAAAGTGCAAGAAATGCGCATTAAATAAATGTAAGAAATATACCCGTGCGTTGGATAATTATAGATAGATAAGCGTAATAAAATGACCAATATTTAAGCAGGGTATTCGGAGGCCACGCTTCGTGAGGCTACCGTGGGAGCTTATTGGGGCTACGGAAGTAGCTCCGTGACATTTACAGAATACGGGTGGGAGCCTAATATGCTACCGGTAGCTTCTGCTTGCTCTTTCTCCGGTAGCTTCCATGATAGAGAATACCGATGGAAGCAAGTAGCTTATTGAAGCATCTTTTCGCCAGAAAGCTCCGATGCTTCGAGTTAGAGAATAGACCCCCTGAAGACAATGGGGATTGGAAGGTGGAGAGAGAAAGCAAGAAGGAGAGTCGAATAACTGAGGGAAAAAAGACCCACACCGGGCTGTAGAGCTGTGGAACTAAGAAGAAGATATCGTAAAGGTCGTCCGTCCAATTACTATCAAAACCGAATAAACTTAACACCGGACTTGCCTTTTACTGCATTTCTTTTGTTCATAAGGAGAGCATATCCAATCAATATAAAATAAGTCACTTTTTATCCTATCACTTGATAACCTTTAGCAAACAAAGAGAAGCAAATATAACGTGAATAAATAAGTAAGTCCATGTTAAATACCCTTCTTAATCAAAGTGAAACCACTTGGGAACAGGTATGAGATAAACGTATACTCAGGTAGAAGAGTTTTATTTATTTTCGAGGAAGATCACATTGTAATGCTATTCCCTTAATATTTGGGAATAGTCCTGTCCATTCCAAAATTCAAGGAGTAAAAAACAACTTCAGCAGCTACTATAACCATCAAAGACCTTACATTGGTAACATGTATCAGCTTTTGCTATGAAATCCTTAGGCTAACCGTTAATGAATTCCATTCTTAGAAAAGATTTTTAAAATATTGTTCGAGGGATGACGTAGAATTTCAGTCGTCAAGTCTTCACGGAACTCTTTCACTCCTCTTCAATTCAATTCCACATTTTTCTCTATTTACATGACTTTGCTTTTGCAATGGTTCCGCATCATCAGGTGTTGGGACTGCGGTACAGCGATATTCACCTGATGACGCCGTGCCACAAAGAAACCGTGATAGTAGAAATAGTTTGGAAAATGGAAATTCTGTGTTCTTGTGAAAGAAGTGGAATTAGGCAAGTGAAATTGACGGCGATATCCTCAGGCGTGTGAGGTTTTCCAGTGACAGAGACATTGGTTCGGATTCATGAGCTGCGCGACTGCTCACAGCTTTCGGTGACCATGATATATTAACGGATTTCTCACAAAATGGCATCGCGAGTATGAAGATGGTAGTCTTTTTTTGAGTCGGCAAAAAAGGGATCGTTCGCTCAAACGTTTCTTTCAGAGTTACTTTCTAAAATTCCGTAAACATTCGAAAATACAAAAGTCAATAGAGGTTTCCCATTTGCATATTTGACCATCGGGTTTCTTCCCAGGTACCAAGGGGAGCGTTTTGACGCCAATCAGAAATCTTCTCACAAGAATTCTTCGTTTGAGAACATCGATTTTAATTCAAAATCTCTTCGAGTTATTCATGGGCTTTCCATTCAAGGTGCGTTGATGTTGAAGGTGCAACAAATCATCGGAACGACGCAATATGAGCAGCGCACTCTATAGCGGAACACACGAACGACGTTGGATGGAACGATATGTGCGCACAGGCGAAATGATTCGTAACCTACCGATAGGTGGCATTCTAATAGGTGAACAACAGTCACAGCAGAATGTTTTGTTTTAAATTTGTTGAATTCGTTCTGAGTAATTATTTATTGACGACAGGTTTTCTTGTCACTGAGTAATTAAAAACTACAACATGCATGCTCGCCACCTTTACCGATAATCAAGAAACTTGACAACGATCACGGATGCAGTTATCGCCGTTCTTTTGTTGGTTGAGCCTGAATCACACGATCATTTTTCACGGTCAGGTTCTGGGATAGCGGCAATGATTGCTCAAAAGATGGCTCTCTCTACACCCTCATTTTCAGGGATAGCGCCCATGATTAGGGATCCCTATCCCTTTTTCCATCATTGCGACCGTCCCTTTTTCCGTCCCTGAACACGTACGTGATATCCAGCTGCAACCAATCAGATCGCACGACGGCAAATACGAACTGTGCCACCACTAGTGAGATTCGATATATATGTAACGTAATGAAGATAGTAAACAGCTACGGTCGCTACGGCCGATAATTATGTAAACATAATCTCGGGTGCGGAAATAATGATCGTAATTACGACACAAATGATCGTGTGATATGGAAAATGATGGCTTCCGCTATCATTTTCCCTATCATTGAAAAGCATAGCGCTCAAATTATCCCTGAACTTGATGTGCGTGAAAAATGATCGTCAGATTTTCAGGCTATAGTGCGCGCATCAACTTTGCTCCCGTTCTGTTCTCAAGTGCGCAGGGTCTGAATGGAACGAATGTAAAGCAAGTGCGATGTTGCGAAGTGATTAGCGCCCTTGAATGCGAATGTAAAGCACTCATCATGGCTCACGTTAGAAGAAAAAGCACGAGCTCCATGTTAAGTTTCTTATCTTTACAAGTATCGCCAGGATTACAGCAATTTTAAGCCTATAATGCGGTGTGGAATTGGTGTGAATGGAGCGGTCTCTCTTAATGAGCAAACTCAACCTCAAGAATGGATGGAGACAGTCTCTTTACACCACAAAGCTTAATTAGAGAAGGTTGAGTCAAGTAAACTCGCTTTATTTTATGAAAAAATATTGAAGAACACAAATTGTTTTTTAAATTTTTATAAGGGACGTCTTAATATAATCATTCAATACGCATAGCTAGAAGCAAATGCCACGTTAGCTTGGCCACGTCCTTTCGCTAGTTTACAGGTGAATCAGGAAGCATAGTAAAATGTTATAGTATAGTAATGTTATACAACCACACAGTGATTCAACCCGAAGGTTGGTTTGGATAGTTGAAGGTAGAGCTCAACCCGGACTAAGCCACTAAGGTTGTGTGAATTTCACAAATTCAGGGTATTAGGGGGGCCAGTTTCTTTCCCCTGGGCCACCTCGCACTCCGAGGATTTTTTTTGTTCGGGGACACCCAAAGGCTTCATTTGGATTTGAACTCGGGACCCACTAGGCCACCACGCTCCACTAACAATGTTTTATTACCAACTTATTTTCACATTGATGTAAACTTACAAACCATGATAGTTACGCGATTTTTGAGAGCATGTGCCTCCATTTATGCATTCCATTTATGCTCCGTTTACATCACTAGGGTTTAATGATGGTTAATACGGCGGCGAAAACTAACCTGCGTTTACACCACCTTCCCAGAACCGTCGTAGAGACGGTTGTGACATCAGTTGGCGAGTTAAAATAAGTGGAAATAACAGTCAAGCAGCGGATAGCGTTTCTTGTATTTTCTGGATATGTGACTTCCTGATTAGCGAATGCCGAAATGCCGAATTATTTAGGAATATATGAAATTCCGCTATAAGCCTTTCTTTATTTTCAATATGGGTGAAGTCCCTGTCATTGGGCATAAATGAGTGCCCTCGTTCAGGAAAATCGCGTGTCATTTGCTGAAATCGCTTTGAACGTGTTAGACTGCATTTATTGCACCAGTATCTTATTTTTGTTTTGCAACACAGTTTTCTGAATTAAGTACAAGTTCAGTAGTATCGCAGGGGAAAGTGGATTATTGTTTGGATACCAGTCCATGTAGGAAATAACTTCATCTGAAATCTTTCTGCCAGCGCTGTCTGTGTACGTGTTGACATGTGTAGTACCTTACTATCTCTCCGGAAGAGGGTGCCTACGTATAACTTAAAGTAGTACATCTAAAACCCGATACTCGCCCTCGCCAACCTGCCCTCCTGCCCACAATCAATCATCAATCAATAGAACAGCTGCCAGCAGTACCTTCCATAACAACTACCTCTAGTGCACCATAGAAACTCATTCGTCACCTATCTCTATAACGGTTAAGGAGTAAAAGTTTGCCACAGGTTTCACTAGGAGGTGACATATTTGGTAGAATGACTCATTCGTTTTCGTAAGGAAAAAAAACTGGCAATTTCCCCCTAATCTTATTTGCGCGAAGATACCGTTCAACGGAAAGTGAGAAACAGCCGCTAATGAGAAGAAATATATCGCTCGGAGAGCGCGCTCTGGCGTGGAAGTGAAGGAACTGGACGGATGGCCCATGTCCCATTTGCGGAGGCGCTAATTTCAAGTCAACGGTCCTTGGACTTCATTTCTCTCATCCTCCTCCTCCGTGAACGGGGGCGAAGGAAGAAAAAGGAGTTTGCTTTCCTTGACCCCTCGGGTTGAGTCCATACGGAATAAAAAATAATCAATCTGTTGTTATCCTGTAGGACTACGTCCGCCCACCGAGTTGGCCGACCCAAAAATCCATTTTGCGTGAAAAAGGAAACGAGAGAAGTACAGGAGGCGATGCTGAAAACAGATTTTGATGGACTTTGTCCAGCAAAAATGATTTCCGTAACCCAGCCAATTAAAACATTAACAATGGTCACTGACTCAGTGAAATGAGCATAGAAACAGTTTGAGTGCTGCCTCCCGTCTTAGGAAGGCACAAACAAATTGTAAAATATTAAATTTAAAAAAATTATTTTAATATGACCTGTTAGCCTAGGGACTGCAGTCAGTGATGAGCCCATGAGAAACACAACTACATCTACATAAATACCCTGCCAAGCCACCTCAAGGATGTGTGGCAGGGGGTGAGTAGTCACCAACATGCATTACACTACACCCTAAAGTTAGTGTAACTACGAATAAATATCCATTAGCAAAAATCGCTAATGCGTGTCACGAGGCGAAGCCTAACAAGCATTCACTACTACTACACTGCAGATATGCTCATAATGGAGAGGAACCATTAATATATATGTATCTTGCCACTACACAAATGGACGGAGACTCAAATGCTGAAAGTTGTGTTGCTGACATGTTGAAAAAATACAGTATAAAGAGACAGTGTAAAGTGAGAGCAGATAACCCCTTAGATGCTCATGAAAGTGAACTTAAAAATATCTTCGGATAATCCTGGACAATAAATTAAAATGGAAACACCACGTCAGTTACCTAACAAATGCACTTCGGCACTGCCTCTCAAAGTTATATTCCCTACGAAACAAATGTCCATTTACTTTCATTCAAGTTATACAATTGGCAATTGTACAGTCTATAATAAGTTATGGTTTAAATTACTGGGGAGGAGCCTACAGAAATACGATAAATAGAGTACTATTTCTGCAAAAGAGAATAGTACGTGTAATAATGTACACAAACAGTTTCTCCCATGCATAATCTTTGTTCTTAGAACTGAAATAATTGCTTGTTAGATATATGTATTTTTATAAAGTCCTAATGAGTTTTTATTTCAGAAGTGGTAACGAAAAAATTTGCTACCTTGAGCACATGACCATGGTTTGCGAGAAAGAAATGCTGTTTCTTTACCAAAATCAAATCTTACATTATTCCAAAGATGTTTTTTTATATATCTCGGGAAAATATTTAATGTCCTTCCGCCAAACATTAAGGGAGAAAAAAAATTTCCGATTGGTTAATAGTTATAAAAAACATCGAGGTATTGTTTTGTAATTTGCATGTAATAATTACTGAATAAAAAGTCAAATTAGCACAAAATCCACAAAAAACATTCGTGAAAGCAACTCCTACGATGTAGAATGACAAGAATTAAGTCTGGCATCTTGGAAATGATATGGACTCGTTTTTATTATTATTTAAATTAGCAACCTTATTCATAATGTTAAGAATTATCGCAATTTCGACTTATTTTTGTTAGCTCGTATTTTTGTGGCAGTGCAATCCCTTTTATATTTGAACTCCCGCGAATTTTTTTTAGTAATTTACTTCGTTTCGGACTTTTGTTTAATTTCTGCTTATGACTGATAATTCTTTCCGATAGTAAGCCAGGAAACGCTTCATTCAGAAGTGTGTTTACAACTTTTTCTTTGATGTAATTAGGTGCGTAGATAAATCTAGTGTGGATGGACATTGGTTCAATTTTCTTTACTTCGCCATAAAATATTTGCTGCTTAGGGAATTATGTTAGAAAAAAAAGCCACAAAACGCATTGTAGAAAGTGTTATTACGAATGTTTTTTCCATAGATCTCGCATGAGAAAAATCAGACATATGGCGAATGGAAAACGCAGTAGGTAATGGCGGTGAAGCAAGTCACTTGAATCTGATACAACCACTAATCTTAGATCAGCCTGCTCAAGTCATTCATATAGGGTATACTGTCATTAGTGAACACATAATATACACGTATTTGAAGTTCTTCATTGGATAATAAAACGACCGAATTCACTAAAAGGAAGAGATTAGTGCGAAAGGTACATTTTTCAATCTGCACGTCCTTCTTTCTGAGCCTCGAATTATCACGAAATTATTTGCTAAAAGAATGTGAAATTCAAAGCTTTAAAATTATACAATTGTTTGCGCAGAAATTTATCGCCCATAGAAAATGTTTTCCCAGGATGCTTTGCAAGGACAGTTGTGCGCTCAAATTAAAGCCTGACATTATCGGTTACTTCAGAGCGAAATTGAGTGATCTAGTTTCGATCCAGATGATATTACACCATTTCAAATATAATATCGATTGCGATATCACAAGGACTTCCAGATAACGAAAATGCGTCAAAAATTTGACAAACATTTACGTTAATGAATACGCGTATAAATTAAAATACTCATAAGAAACGAAAGGAGACATAAGATTGGCTTTTGTTTTCCGTGGCTGCTTGCATCTGTCGTGTGCGAGGGATCTTGGTGCGTCTGAACTTCGCAGATCTCCCTTTTCTTCTTACTCACACATCACAAGAAAAGAAACGCTACCCCTCCCCTCGGAAATAATCCTTTTCCCAGGTCAAAATTTTCCTTTCGTGGATGGTTCAACTCGCCCAGCTCTCCGTTGAAGAAATTAGGGGTCGATTGGAGGGACAGGCGTCTGATTCGGAATTTGTATATGAACCTGACGGCGCAGGTTAGGGTAGCCAATGGAGAATCGGGATGGGCCACGATAGGACGGGGACTGCAGCAGGGGTGCCCACTATCGCCGTTGCTTTTTAACGTGTATTCAAGAGAAATGGTAAGGGAGGCATATGGAGAGGAGGAGGTAGGAATTAAGGTAGGAGGGGAGCTGATAAAATCAGTGAGATTTGCAGATGATCAAGCATTGGTTAGTCAGTCTTCCATGGGGTTACAGTCAATGGTGAATGCGTTAGAGATCCAGTGCGAAAAGTATGGGATGAAGATCAATCACAAGAAAAAGAAAGTAATGAGATTTTCTAGAAGTAAGAAGGCGGGGCTGATTATAAGAGTGGGAGGGCAGAAGATAGAGCAGGCTGAGCAGTTTACGTATCTGGGTAGTATTTTGGAAGAGATTGGGTTTAGTGGTAAGGACATCAGATGCAGAATTGCGCTAGCCAAAGAAGCATTTTCGGAGAGAAGGGAATTGATGAGGGGGTGTCTGAGATGAGACGTAAAGAAGAAAATTTTAATGTGGAGCGTGGCACTATACGAGTCGGAAACTTGGTAATTGCGAAGGGAGGATGTGCGTAGACTTGAGGCGTTTGAGATGTGGGTTTGGAGAAGGATGGAGAAGGTTAGCTGGATGGCGAGAAAGACGAACGAGGAGGTATTGGATATGGTCGGAGAGGAGAGGAAGCTTGTGGCAGAGGTTCGGAGAAGGCAGAAGAGATGGATGGAGGAGGTTTTGAGAGGAGAGGGCATGTTGAAAAGAGTGATAGAGGGGAGAACACTGGGGAAGCGTGGAAGAGGAAGGAAGAGGATAGGAATTCTGGACGAAATAAGAGGAGGTAGAAGATATGAATAATTGAAGAGGGATCGAATAACGGGCCATCCTTACGAGGGAAAGCGAGACAATGTGTATGAGGTTGGGATGCAGAATGGGGACTGTCCAAGAACCTACCAATCAGCTGCTAAAATACTTGAATGAATGAATCATTTATTTATATCACTGAAGATGGATAAATAAATATACGAAACGTTGGCAGAAGTTAGAAAAAAATATATTATTTGACCTAAAAACTCCTGATATTTGCACCGTTTTCATATAAGAGGTCGTTAATACATATAATTTAAACTAACGAAAGATCTCAGATTTTGATCGCCTAGACAAATGACTAATAAACTAATGACTATTTTTAGTTTAGCTACGATTTCTCTTGTAATAAAAACATGAGAAAGATGGCACACATTGATAAAAGATATTCCGCTGAATAAAATTGGCAAAATGTTTCGTCCGAAAACATTCTTCCGTGCATAAAAACTCCCAACTTTTTTCACTTGATTTTTTCTCTCCAACAATCCATGAAAATAAAATGGTAAGCAATCGAATAGGTGTAGTACCTAGCGCTGACACTAGGTGGTAGCTATTCATGAGCATCCGTCTTGCTCACTACAATAACCCGACATCGGTGCTCATATCGACAGACACAGCCAAGTTGACAGCCCCATAATCTCAATGCGTATAAGCATGAATATACACATGGATCCAAAACTTGCCCCCAATGGGTGTTGCCAAACATTCCGCATGCACCGAAAAATCAGGACCAAGCAGACTGTAGCGCCGCCACTCTAGAGAAGGTGGGTTTAATAAGGAAAGGCCGTGATTCAAATGGAGATACTAGAAATAAAGGTACTCGAATTGGCCGCCCTATTAACACCGGCCATTTTTGACACACGGAAGCGAAACGATACCGACTCCAGCGCGGCCTATCTTTTGCGGAAAGCGAGGCAACACTGCTGCCCGTACGGTGGTGTCGGAGATTTAGATCCATATATGACGTATGTTCATGAGTATATGTTTTACTGCAGCGCCACACGTCAGTACTCAAGAAGTGATAGGCGCATGATTTGAATCGATACACCAGCTTCCGAGGAAACCCACATTCTTCTGATTTAACAGTTAAAACGACATTTCCCACGCTGAAAAAACCACAACGAATCTTAAGTTTAAAAAGAAGAACACCACACTGCCAACTTAAGGTGCTTTATTTCCTGAATCTAACACGCAGAGGAATCATCCGGCAACGGGGACTCGAAAATATTATACTTAGGTTATTGATGGAATGCAGAACATTAAAGACTCATAAACAGTACTCACTCACCGGAACAAATGTGTATTCACTTGTACAGAACAAGTACCGATGTTAAGACAAATACAGAAGGTCACTTCAAGTCACTTTCAAATTTAGCAATTCCATCCAGACCATAAAAATATACGAGAGGAAAGTGTAATGTGACAAATTGTTTGATGAAAATAGTCTAAGGGCCGTATTCATAGTCGCGTCTTAAGCATTTGCTTGAGACCGTCTTGATGAAGATCGCCTTATTGGTCAAGCTGAGCTTATTTGGTTGCCGCTTTCATAGTCAACAAATAAGCTCGCCTTGACGAAGGCGTCTTGATCAAGATCGGCTTATTTGGAATAAGGTGAGCTTGATCAAGCAAATGCTCAAGCGGATGCTTATTTGATCGACCAATCACCGACGTCGTTGCATTTGTTTATTTGGCAACCAGCGCCACACGACAAAGCGGTAAATTCGAGTGACTTTTCTGTCATTCACGGAAGCGCGATCATGGCATCCGCGTCTAATAAAATGAAATACCGACATTATACTCCTACGGAAAGGAAAGTATTTCTGGAAATACTTGGAAATAATAAAATAATAGAAGACAAAAAAGGAGATGGGGCTACACTTCGCCAAAAAGAAGATGCTTGGCGACAAATTTCGAAGATGTACAACATGTCGAGTGTCATAACTCAGGAGGTATGGTAACATTTTATAATTATACGTAATGGAATACCTATGTGATAATTGGTTTTACCGCTAAAATGCGAGTGCACGAAAGTAATTTATTTCGATGGGCTTTACAGCATTAATAAGAGAAGTAGTTATTACATTACAGCGATCGGTGGCTCAACTAAAAAAATGGTGGTCAAATATTAAACAAAATCAGAGAAGCGCATTGACCACCGAAAAGCAAAATAGAATGAAAACTGGCGGAGGCAGGCCACCTAAATCCCCGGAAATTGATCCAGAGGTACAAATTATTGTTCCGGATTTGATGACCACAGCCCCTACACTCTTCACCTCCAACATGGCTCCTGATGAAATTGCAGGTAAATGTTTTGTGTAGTATAATTATATCGAAAATATATCCATGGAATTTTTATTTCTGAAAGAATGTGCATGTATAGTGGCAGAGTATATATAAAATAAGATATAAATAATAGCAAATTGAAAATAATAAAGACAGCTGAGGCTAAAATATAAACAAAAAATGATTTTAAAATTACGAAGATTTAACAATCCGATGTAATAATAGAACTTCAGGAAATCTTTCACGTTATATTAGTGGCATTTTTATCACTGTCCCACATAGTTGATTAATTTATGCATTCTCTATCCTTGGGACAATTAAACTGCAAATATTTTGACTACTGATGGGCAACCTTGCATTACTGTGACAATTTTTTTTTATTTGTTTCGGAAACATTTTCAATATGAAAATCCCCTCAACATTCTTTTAATATAATTATTTTTAATTTTGCAGAAAAAGCAGACCTCCTCATATCACAAGATATTGGTGACAATGATGAAGAAAGATTCACAGGTGAGATATATGCTTATTGGATAGGTCTCAATGATGGACATGCTTGCTATTTATTTGTTCTACATTTTTCATTTTATTTTAAACCTTATTTTATGATAACTCAAATAAGTAAATTGAAATTTATATCGTTTTTTAGTTTCATGCTTCTCCTTCTGCTAATGCAAACAAGGCAAGAATTGATTAAATATCATGTACCTATCATTACTAAGTTTTTTTAAATTAGAAAATCTATAAAAAGCAAAATAAACACATCAATCAGTCTTCTTTGTAGGATAAGAAGTGAATCTTGGTTACATTATTAAATATAATAATTCATTCTATATATTTAATAATTGCAGATATGAATGAAATGGTGATGGTCGTGCAGGACACCCAGTGTGGAGAGTTATCCTTAGATCAAGGTGGGTGGACTGATTCTATCATATGTGAACATATGTTTTAAATACACATTAGGCACTTCTGATCAATCTTTTGTAAGCTGTACAAAGCAGGTATTGTTTGGTACAATGGGCAAACAAATATATAATTATAATGAATTTTGAAATTAAATATCATTTGTGGATAAATACTTAATTTTATGTAAGCTAGAGTGGTGATTCATTATAAATATACATTATTCAAAACCTAGGCTATTCAGTAGAACAAACACACAAAGGGAAAAACTTTTAATTTATTGCCAATTTTAGCCTATGACACCCTGACTGCAGCATTGATTGCCCTAAACATCATACATTTCATCATGTATTCATTCCATTCATTCATGGATAGCGCACTTTCGTAGCCCGCCCGGGCCAAGTTTCAAACGCAAACGATATGGGAGGTGTACAGTCCGCAGGTGGCTTTACACATGGAAGTCACTTCCATGACAGTAGCCATGCAAGTCGCTTGCAAGTGGTACTTTGATGTGTAAGCAAGTACTTCCATGACGGTAGGGGTCGATAGTGGCATTAATCGACCGTGGTTCGCACTTGCAAGGAAAATAGACTGGCTTTATTTTGCCTGCAAGTAGCATTTCGATTCAGCAATAGTATAGCAAAACATCCGGTGAAATACTCTGTCTGGTTAGACTCAGTTAAAAAACCGCAGTTATATTTTAGAAGAATTTTCTTAAAATTGAAATTTGATAATTATTTCTGTTGATGAAAACAAAATATTTCGTATAATTGATTATATCATGAAGTAGGTAATAAATGATATAATCAATAAATATTTTACCCAATGTGAACTAAAGAAATGTGTGCAATGATACTGTTTTACAATTATATGTTAGCATTTCCGTATAGACATAATATTGTAGTACTTGCCTGCAGGGTTTAGATTTCATGGTTCATTGATTGTTTGATATTTACCTCCTTTCGCCTCCTTAGTTAACTGCTATTCATTCATTTGCGGATAAGCCGGAAGTAATGTGTAAGCAGAGCTATGCCATGCAAGTAGCGATAAGAATCGATACTTCGCTACACTCGCTACTTCCATATAAGTCAACTTCCATGTGCAAACGCAGCTTACGAGGACGAAACAGTAACAATTGTTGTGTTCTCACATTTTGCTCTCATTCAATAGCTTCTCGCTTATCTTTTTCTGCCCCATTCCCCTCGCACGGCCCTTTCCCATTCGACTGCCGCATTCGACTCTCGAGGAGCGTCGATCGGTGTTAGTGTGCCAAAATGGCGTCGATGATTGTGGGTGGGGAGCCGTTTTGGGAGAGGAGGGGTGGGGATTGAAGGGGAGGGAGCCTTGGGGAAGGTTGGGGGGGGGGGGCATGACCTTCCAAGCGGTATTCCGCGCCAGGACCCCTAAAACGGGGGAAGGGGGGGGGGGGTGAGGAAATATGCAAATACAAGTCTCTTGCATCAGTCACATTTATAAAGATATCTTAATTTGGGCATTCGGAGCTTGTTTGGTGCTGCCGACATGGAGGAAGTACCTACTTTGCAGGACAAGGAAGGAAGGAGGACATCTTAAAATAAGAAACGAACGATTCAATTTTACATAGTACTGCATACATGCTGACCAGCGAGCCGCCGAAGAGGCGTGTGGTAGGGGGTTGTACGGACACCAGCTGTTTAGGGAAAAGGAAGTGGGAGAGGACAGTTTGGTCAATTTTATGTTACCGCTGTGTCTTATGCTAGTAACACAGAGTTTATGTTGTAACCAATAATAGCTGGTGGCTGGAAAGTAGGATTTTTTTAAATTGCCAGTTTGGCTCTATTTTTTGTCTTCTATCAGCATGAGAGATATAGGGAGGGGAAAATATTATATACTCTTATGTCGTACTGAATATTTCCTGATCTGAATTTTCAAGTAATCTAAACATAGCATGTAGCCTTCATGTCTCTAATGGATTCCAACCTTGTCCTTCCATCAACGGTGTGATACTTTTTATTCGTTCGTCAAAGTTTTTAAAGAAGCGTATACAACAGCTTCCTTAGGAATTTATTTACTTCGAGAATCAAATCTTTCTTTGCAGGGTTCCAAAGTCTCGCGGCGTAGTATCCGAGATGTGTAAAGAGACCAGGGGGTTATTCTGTATTTTCGCCTCACGGAACATGACGTCACGGATCGCTCCTAATATGGAAATTATTACTGAAAGTGGAGTTGTAAACCGTGTACACCAGACGGCGACACCATCGACTCGTTCACTTCCGCCGAGAATGGTTCAGTTCACAGTTCTTTCGGTCGTGGAATTGAGCTTCCAAATAGCCTGCTTCTAAAAGCTAGGCGGATTGGCGTTGCTGTCGTTCCTGAATTTACTGAAATCCAGCGAAATTCGCAAGGTGAGTTTGCCGCTATTGTGTTTAAAATGTACTTTGTATTTTTGTCCAAGTAACCTCTGTAACTTGATAGATTTTCTACTTTTACGTTTTTTCCGTGATTGTCTTTTTAAAGTCTACCGTGACACCGCCATGGGTAGTGACAGCACTTACTCCGTGAGTACTTCGAGAGCGGAGTAGCTCAAATGAATCGTTCATTTGAGTTGGTGCTCTTCTAAAAGAGCTATTTCGGAAGTGGAGTTACAGAATGACCCCCCAGAGCAAAGTAGCTATCCTTTTTCAATTTTTCATTGGATATCCTTCCTACTATTCGCTTTGAAAAAACCTATTCCAATTATTTAATGCAGCACCGTACTTTTGTGTATGTGTTTCCCCCAGACTAGGGGGGTTATTTTGTAATCTCACCTTTTTAGTGACTCTTAGTGGAAAGGCGGGAGATCCGCTTCCCTCTCTTTATGATCGGCTCACGAACGGTTCGTGAATTGCCGAAGTTTCAAGTACCTTTTATCAAATAAAAGATGCCGAGACTAGCGAATACCCAGATTGCTCAACATCTTACGGAAGATATATTACACTGTATATACCACGAAAATCTAAATGCAGTCAAAACTACAAGCGACATGTAAGCGATCACTCAATATTTAAAAAAATTAAGTGCATCTAATTAGTGTTCGATTTACACAAGCACGGGAAATATCTACCAAGAACGTAGATTTTAAGGCAATATTTGTTAAAATTATGAAATTATGGTATAAATAACTGAATTCCATTCTCCATACACTGGCGGATAGGCACACGAAAACAAAGGTATCAGCAACATTGTTTGGGAAATATTGATACGACATATATATACACAGATAATTCAAGCTAATAATAACATAAGCATTTCAAACCAAGCATACCAAGTGCCAAATATATTTGAGTTGAAAATGCTGAAGTTATTCACGTTTAGCAAATTACAACAATACGATTTAAAATCGTTTGTATCTTTCGCGCCCTTGTTTATTTTTCAACTCAAGGTTCTATTGGAAGCGATGGTGGCTCCATGTCACGTTCTTTATGACATGTGAGATGAAACTAATGGCAGGCGGAGATAATGAAACGGATCAAGAGTCGAAAGATACGGATCAGAGCGGATGAATCGTCTAAAAGACCAGCACATGACCGTCAGTTCACCGCTTGAGATCCGAAGATGGTCACGCCGCCTGGGTGGTGGAGCTGAACTACGAAAAAGTGACAATTTATGACGTATTCTCAATAAAGTGAGATTACAAAAGAACCCCCTAGTTCTGGTTATTCATGGTAAATATAAGGGCTAAGTCATGATAACTTTCAGTTATTTGAAATCATTTGATTCCTTTTTATTACCCCTTCCTTTTTACAGATATAGCGTTTGTGTCATTTCCTTCGTAAGAAGCGTACTGTAGTGCGTTTACTAAGGATGGTATTCATAGTCGCAAATTATTTGTGGCATAAATCCACAACTCACAAATCTATGATTATTCTCCAATCTCTAATTATTTCGGCCAAGTGTTCATGAACAGAAAAAAGTCCTTGTTTCTAGAATCAATGATTGACGAATCTCTGATTACTGACCTGGATCTGTGATTCATCAACTGGAGATTGAATCTATGATTTTTCGAATGTGTTATAAGAAATGCAAGGTACCTGTGATTTTTTGTTCCTAAACGGATTGATTTTGAAGTTGTTTATACATTTTAGCTTGTTTATAAGTTTTAAATTAGGTGTCCTAGAAAACCTCAACATAGAGTTCCTTTGAAAATAATTCGATATAAATTTCAAATCACAATTTTTACTCTCTGGCGCACAATTATTTGTTCGTAGTTGTTATTTTTCAGCAAAAATACAATCGTTATCAGTTCCATGACTATCGGTGGTATTTTGAATCAGTTTGCTTGGCGAAGTTTCTTACTCAAACATATTAATCGCGTAGTTTGGAAGCGGAGAAGAAAATTACTGAAAGGCACTTCACTGCCAATGATCTCCAGATCTTTAAAGTTATTTTAAATGATTCCGTGAACATTTTGGAGAATACAAAACGGTTGTATCCAGTTCCATCACAGTTTTTTTTAGACCTAAATCTACTCTAGAATTATTCTTCTGAATAATGCTCTGATGAATTAATCTCTGATACATCTCTTTGGAAGATGAAATGTTCCATTGCAAGCAAAATCCATTAAAGTTTGTAATCTCAAACTGTAAAAGTTTGAGGCCCCACTCAAGACATCAGGAGCAAACCTTGTTCGATGAGAGAACTTCCTAGTCAGCGTTGTCGCAATTTATCGATAGATGGTGGTATCTCCTGCGAGCAATCTAATTTTGCTACTTTGTCTAGAGTTAATGTCCTTTATATAAATAAGAAAGAACATGGGCCCGATCATGCTTCCTTGCAGGACGCCGGAAATCATTCTAACCAATTTTGAACTAATCATACGATGAACTATCATAGACCTCTCGAATTAAGTATCTATTTTAGTTGCTCGTACACCCCATATACTTTTTTCTCCCTGTGGTTGCTTGAAGGCCATAGTTGGGAAACTTACAAAAAAAATTTAACTGATTAAAGTTTAAGGTAATCTCTGTAAAAAGTAACAAGTTAAAGTTAAAAGTTACTTTTCTGCAAAGGTAACTATTTCAAGTTAAAGTTAAAAAAGTAACTTGTAAGTTAAAAGTTACTTTATAAATTACTTTAAAGAAATTTTTTAAAAGTAATTTTTAAAAGCTATTTTTCGCAATTAAGATAAAATAAATACAAAGTTCAAATTCAAGAAAAATTTAATTGACTTTTGCTTAAAAGGTAATTAAACTTTAATACCATTCTCATTTCAAAATTTGTATCGGACATCCGTCCTCTCTTGTCTGAAAGAAGAAGAATCCCTAAAGAAGCTCTAAATATCCTTTGAAATTGCGCTGATGATGGAATGCCAGTGTTGTACATGATAAAAAGATTTCTTATAGTGTTTGAGAGTTCATTAACACATCTACTCTCGTGAAAATATCCCACTACTTCCGCATCGGCGGTAGAAAGTGCCTCCTGACTGATAGAAGTCGGCTGGTGTTTAAATTTTGAAGAAAAAAGTGCATCCATCTTAGAAGGACTTTTGTTCTTGGTCTCACTGTTGGATGAAGGTGAACACTTTGAGTTCTTTAAGTACACCACAGGGGCCTGAATAGGCTAATGGAAACTGATTCGTGACATTTATTAAAGTGAGAAAATGCTAATGGACCGTAACAAGAATGTAACCACTTTTCGCGAAGAAGGAAAGATTCGATAAACGCGAAGAATGCGGTGGATGATACCAGCGTGCATTCGTTTAACAAAATCGAGTATTGAATCTCCCTACTGCTCTAATTACTGAAGAATTACAAAAATAGAAGCATCAGGAGTGATATGGTGGAATTTCAGCGTAATGAAAAGCACAGAAATGACAACTTTACCACTAGAGATAGAATTGATTTCGACCATGGTTTCGATGCACTGTATCATTATTATCAGGTGACCTCCTGATGATGCAGTGCATCGAAACCATGTTAGTACTATTAAATTATATCTCTAGTGGAAAAAAGTGGATCCTAGTAAAACTTTGGAAGAGCAAACTACTATCACGAAACACAAAAATTCGTATCTATAAAACAATTGTCCAACCAGTACTACTGTATGGTTCCGAAATATGGTCGCTTACAAAAAGAACACAAAAAAACTGATAACGTTTGAAAATAAAGTGTTGAGACGAATATTCGGCCCCATTAAAGAGGGAGAGACATGGAGAATAAGGAAAGACAAAGAGTTGAGGGAACTGTACAAAGAAACAGATATTGTGGGTATAGTCAGAAGCAGACGACTAAGATGGCTAAACCATGTCTACAGAAGAAGTGACAGCACATTGTTAAAAATGATATGGAAAGGAAAACCGGAAGGAACCAGACCACCAGGGAGACCAAGAATGCGCTGGAGCGACGAAGTGAAGAAGGACCTGAGGAAAATGGGAGCTCAACTCGACGCAGCAGAAGACAGAAGGGCATGGAGGCGAGTGGTTGGCGAGGCCAAGGTTAGGTTTCCAATGGCTACAGGAGTAATTAAGAGTAAGTAATAATGGAGAAATTGCCATTTCTTTGCTTTTCATTATACTGAGGCCTTGTCCAACGTCCCGTTTTCATTTGTCTCAATATTGCATGTATTCCTTCCTTTGCCTTTTTTCTTACTTCTTGCGATTAGTACATTTGTACCTTCTCTTCCATGCTCGACGTCCACTGGCTAAGTTTCAATCTAACTTCTCCCATTTATTAACTCTTTGATTGTACCTTTCCACCCCACCACCTTCAACCGCTGCCACATCCCTTTTTATTACACTGTCTGTCTGTAAAAAGGGTTTTCATAAAGTCTTTACGACCCAATTTCCGTTCACAATACCGACAGTAACAACGCGCAGTAATAAACTAAACTTGATTTCAATTATCCGAGTAGAATTTTCTCGTTGGGTTCTTTAATGAAGCTCCTCTTGCTCTCAAATTTGCAAAATGCAGTGTCGCAAACTTTTGAGTCGGTTTGATTACTCGCAAGGTTATCGTGATTTGCTACGCAAGACTATGCGTGACGTTTTAACTGCTCGAATGTTTTTTAATGAAATTAAATGTTGAAATAAAACATTTTGTTCCAGGTCAGTTGCGCTTTACTTTCTCCGGATTACCTATCTCTGGGGTGGAACAGCTGCTTTGCCAAACAATAGGGAATACTTGGTTGCTTTTACTAGAATTTTCTATTTGCAGTTTTTCATATGGATATCTCAGTAATAAGAAACTTATGTGGCTAGCACTTCGAATTATCTACAACTGTTTTCATCGACAGAGATTGAAGCAGTTGAATTGAGCAGAGAAAAAGAGAACTTCTATTTTCTAGCTTTACGTGTTTCCTGTGAAAATTGTAATCCACATTTTCAATTCATCACCGCGCCTGTCCCTTGCGAATTAATCACGATATCCTAAATACGAAGTGTTCATACATTCCAAGTTAGCTGTGCTTATGGGAAACTTAAGGAGCAATATATTTTTGTAAAACGACGGCTTTGTGATTTCTAGCTGATTCACATCTCCCTCGATAGTTAGGCAATTCAGGATAAGTTAAATCGGTAAGTTGATAGCAATTTTTAAAATTAAAATATCATTACTATTGATTGTTTCCAAATGGGAGACATCTTTGCCATGAATTAAAGGAAAGATATTTAAATTGGCAGGGAAGATCACCCCTCCCTCTATGCAGGAATAATCTTCAACAAAAATTATTAATCTCACGGGGGAGAAAGGACATATGAAATCATAATAACCCATGTTGAGAGTTCTGTCTTTGAAAGAGACCACGTTGCATTCTTATGTGATGATGATGATCATCAACGATTGTATTCCAAGTACTGCCTTGCTTTTGGTGGTTGCGATTACGTGTTACGTACCGCGGCAACGTCATATAGGTTTTGAAACTTTCAAGGATGGTGCCTGGCACATGTTACGCCGATATTCATGGCCATTTGCGTCTTATTCCAACGCTTCGACGGGAAGCCAGAGTGATCACTACGCAATTAAGGAGTGTCCTTCCTTAAGGAGTTTCACCACGCGTTTGTGCCATTGAAAAAAGTAAATATCTCCCATCCGTCCTTGAGGCGAGACTGGTTGCATTCATAACGAGTTGACTTGGTGGACTGATTACTTAAGCTATTACGAAAGGGAAAGTCTTTCATTCCAAGTATAGCGTGCAAGAGATTACGATTACGAGGAAAATCACAAGCGTAGACTTATCATGATCATTCCCTATCTGGCTGCTTTTTCTGCAGCTAATCATAAACGTCTATTGAGTGGAAATTCACCATGAAAAAATCATTTTACTTGAGCGAGATTCGAACCCGGTTCTTTTGTATTACAAAGAAACCTTCTTAATTCATAGAGGATTCTCGATTGGGCAAATTCTTGCTGGATAACTTTCGCATTAGTTATGGATTTTCTTCAACGTTACATTTATACTCGTCATTGAAATGTGATCATTAATAACGTAGTTATGCAGAGGTAAGTTAGAATAAGAGTACATTTTTTCTCACATGTATATATTTTTACAAGAGACTTTAATAGGAATGAAACAAAAAGTCATCAAGAAGACACAGAATTTGCGATCTGGCATTATCAGCAGAACAGAATTAGACATTCCACCCGCAATAAGGATTACAAAATTTTCTACTATAAGTTAAGCGTTAATGCTACTTACTATATTAGATTTTATTAGTTGAAATTTGTCTAATTAATTACCAAAGGAAGTATGAGTCGTCATTTATTTAGATATTTTACAAAATATTCGGACCCTGTCTCGTTATCACTTATTAAATATTTTCTCGGTATGAAAGCCGATGTTAGTAAGAAATCCCATGAATTAAGTCCCGTCAACTAACCGACAGGCTGATGGTAATGAACAAAACTCGAACTAGTAAGTTGAAATCAGGTAAATGGAAGGCCTACGTCACCAGCCTTAACATCGCCACTTGAAACCAAAGGCTTTCATTTGACATTTTAAAAATGCATAAGATTTTTGTAAGAAATATAAATTAATTATAACTTTGGAGTAATAGTTATTAAATATAAATATTGGAAGATACATTTTATGTATGATGCATAATTTTTTTAAGTTTGATAAATGCCTGGGTGGTTATTTTGTAATCTTACCTTTTTAGTGACTCTTACTTACAATTAGTGGAAAGGCGGGAGATCCGTTTCCCTCTCTTAATGATCGGCTCACGAACGGTTCGTGAATTGTCGAAGCTTCGATTACCTTATATCAAATAAAAGATGCCGAGACTAGCGAATACCCAGATTGCTCAACATCTTTCGGAAGATATCTTACACTGTACAGTCGGATTCAAAACTAATGCAAGAAATTGAGCGGCGCCACTTACGCTCTTCAAGAAAAATAAATTTCATTCACGTTTGAAGTCCTTGGTTACGCGGCGCAAATTATTCAGTAGTTTGTAAACACGCATTCAAATGTAGGAGTTGAGAAGTTATTAAATTATTGCACTAAATGTTGTCATTCTGTGTTCGATTCCATTTGGTTTATGTGATTTGTGCGTGTATTTGTTACTTATTAGCCCCGGTTTTCAATGTTGGTTTGTATTATACGTAAAATTTGCCTTGTATTGCAAGGAACGATTCGTGTTTCATAATAAAGATTTGTGTTTCAATTTATCAATATGACTATACGTGCCATTGTTATAAGAGCTTATCATTATTTTTCTGAGGAAATTAGTGCATCAAATCATAGCCTGGATTATAAAACTGAGGTTAGTGTGCAATTACTGTGTACTATTGAAAATTACGTGTTGTTAGCGTTGAAGATACATTTTATATTATGCAGTGCTTATGCTTAATCTTGTTGTTTAAGTGGAAATATATAGCTGGATGATGGTAGTGATTTCACGATCAAAAATGTGCCGAGAAAAGCACCCAGGTGCATATTACACATTTCAGAGTTGGTAATCGTGTAGCATTTAGATTCATTCATTCTTTTGTTTAGATCGATTACAGTTCTTAGCTACCTTTATCCCACGAGATTTGATCCACTTTTTCGCGGATTATGTTGATTGCTTCGTAATATTTAAACTGTGTGCACATGCTCTAAGAATAATACACATAGTAGAACAATTTAATTACTTGGTTAGTGCGATAGAAGAAACACGACATAGTAGCAAAGAAATTAGCTGGAGAATAGTGCTAGCGAAGGAAGCATTCTTTGATGGAAGGGAACTGATGACGGGAACCTTGTAAGTAAGGATGTAAAAAAGAGGCTGGTGAAGAGCTTGATATGGAGTGTGGCGTTGTATGGGGCAGAAACGTGGACCTTGAGAAAGGAAGACGAAAATAGGCTGTACGTGTTCGAGATGTGGGTGTGGAGGAGGATGGAGAAGGTGCGTTGGACGGAAAGGAAGACAAACGAGGAAGTGCTTGACATGGTGGGCGAGGAGAGGAAACTTATAGATGAGATAAGGGGAAGACAGGGTAGGTGGCTGGAAGGGGTAATGAGGGACGATGGTATGCTGAAGGCCGTGATAGAGGGTAGGATGTTGGGTAAGCGGGGAAGGGGAAGGAAGAGAATCGGTTTTATGGACGGGATGAAGAAAGGTAGGACTTATGCTGAGATCAAGAAAGAAATACTAGAGGTATAAAGGGCACGGCAAGTGTAAGAGTTCGTTGGATATTCTCTGACCTTCATCACAATCTACCTCTAACTGGTAGATTACTCAGATGAATGAAGGAATGAATACTCCTTGTGTGAGTGAGGATATTTTATGTACTCCATCGTCGCCTTTCTTCAAATTGCTTGCTGCAGAACGAGCAAAAATGTGGACCCAGCGATAGGGTCGGTTGAAATCAGTGGTCTAGACCATTTCTTTTTTAAATGATCGCTTCCTTCCTTCCTATGGGATGAATCTTACGAGAATGTTGGGAGGTATGAGTATATATGCTGATTATTTATTCACGAGCGCCGCCTTATCTCCTCTCACTAAACTCTTCGGACGAACTCCTTGCGCTGCTCGAACTCAGGGTCACTCAAGGCGAGAGTCCACTGGACGGTTGTTATAGCGGTCGGTTTGGTGGGTGTGTTGCCTCAGTCACTCTTGGTTCACCTTCTCCCGGGTACTTCACCAAATGGCCATGGAGTGGACAGCGGTTCTCTTTTGTTATCGTGACAATGTTTTTCCTGAGTGACGTTTGTTACCCTCCCGAAGGCAATAGGTCTGTGTGTTGTGATGGAGTTTTGACCTCGCTGGGAGCCAGAATAATTTAAAACGGGTGTCTTGCCTCGTTGTGTGGTTCCCCAGTTCATCCTTGTCTCCCCAGATTTTATTTTTTATTTTTTGTTTTTTTTTCCCCCCGGGGTGTCCACACGCTGTGAGACAAATGCTGCATCCTGAGTGTCGAAACATAAAGCTCACACTGACCGTTAGCTGTTACTGGTAAATTTTCCCCTATGTAATATCCCTCTCGGCTTATTATCTTCTGAAATCCAGAAAAGATTTGTTCAGGAGGGCGCTCCACTTTTTAGCCACGAAAACTTCACACCCTTTCAGCTTTCTTTCAAAATTCTACTTTTATGCATATAGAAATTTGGACCTTGGAATTAAATTGGGGAGGTATTTATAATTTAGGAATTATTATTCTCCAATTGTAGAACAGTGTGCTCCCTCTACCTTCGAGACGGAAAAATGTTTGTGGGGGTTGTCTTGGTGAATAATAAATTTGTATTTTTTTAAATTGAGCCAATTTTTTCTTGGCTCACTGAACACTTATATGTATAACATTCACAACGCCTCCAATGTGTTTCTTTACAGTATCTAAATATAAATAATTTAACTTCAAAATAATTCTCCGAATTAAGTAAATTTTGTTTTCAATGCAGTCAGGGACCCAATCTCAATTTTGAAATCATCACTCCCTCTGAGTATTGAAACTTACCGAGGTTTGCTGAAACTCTGAAATACTGTTTGGAGGAGTATTTACACCATGCTCATTTCTGTCCAATAATAATAATATTAATAATTTTCAGGGAGATATGCCGATTGAAGCAGACTTAAATGGAAGAAAATAAACGTTTTCTAGAGATTTTTGAGGCACAGGCCCCCTATCATCTCCGCGAACCATTCCTTTCTTCAGCAGAGCACACGTCTTACCTCACTTAATTTTATCCAAAAAGCCTTTATTATTTCCTCCGCTGACTCAATATTCTCCCCTCTGTCAATCAAGGTGGTTTGACCGAGATAGTTCCCTACTAGTCATAATGGAGACCATATCCAAATGTTATTTTTTTATTTCAGCGTCTGTAAGAAGTATGAAATAAATATTGCTACATGACTGGCGCAAAAATATAGTTATATATGATCAAAATTCGCAATAATTAAATAAATAAAGCTATATAAGTCTCTAACTTGACTCATTTTTTCCCGCAGTACGGCTGAAAACCCTTCAAAACAGCAGGTTTATTTGCGATTCTGTCAAAATTACTGAGGTGAGTAATATATAATTTTTTTATAAATGGTTGAGAAAACATGCAATCTACACATCGTTAGTTTTTTTACGAAATCTAGGTGTTATGAATTCCTAATTTGTTTAATATTCTCCCTCCGAAGCGCACAGCCATAATCTATCCCATGTAAAACTGTTTATATTTTCAGGCAAATTGCTAGAAAAGTAGTTCGGCAAGGTGTTGATATATTTTGATATAATTGGAAAGATGAGAGTTTTTCCTTTGAAATGAGGCCAATTTCATCAAATTCTAGGTGAAGTGGTTTTTCGCTCAAACCACCTTAACCTCCCCTCATCACTCGTCCCAACCACCAACTATGCCGGCTTCTAGTTTTCTCTCCCCTGGGGGGTTATTTTGTAATCTCACCTTTTTAGTGACTCTTAGTGGAAAGGCGGGAGATCCGTTTCCCTCTCTTAATGATCGGCTCACGAACGGTTCGTGAATTGTCGAAGCTTCAATTACCTTATATCAAATAAAAGATGCCGACACTAGCGAATACCCAGATTGCTCAGTATCTTAAGGAAATTATCTTACACTGTACCTACATACCACGAAAATCTAAATACAGTCAAAACTACAAGCGATATGTAAGCGATCACGCAATATTTAAAAAAAATTAAGTGCATCTAATTTGTGTTCGATTCACAAGCACGGGAAATATCTACCAAGAACGTCGACTTCAAGGCAATATTTGTTGAAATTGTGAAATTATGGTATGAATAACTGAATTCCATTCTCCATACACTGGCGGATAGGCACACGAAAACAAAGGTATCAGCAACATTGTTTGGGAAATATTGATACGAAATATATATACACTGATAATTCAAGCTAATAATAACATAAGCATTTCAAACAAAGCAAACCTTCAAGTGCCCAATATATTGGAGTTGAAAATGCTGAAGTTCTTCACGTTTAGCAAATGACAACAATACGATTTAAAATTGTTTGTATCTTTCGCGCCCTTGTTTATTTTCCAACTCAAGCTTCAATTGGAAACGATGGTGGCTCCACGTTTCACGTTCTTTATGACAGTTGAGATGGAACTAATGGTAGGCGGAGATAATGAAACGGATCAAGAGTCGAAAGATACGGATCAGAGCGGATGAATCGTCTAAAAGACCAGCACATGACCGGCAGTTCACCGCTTGAGATCCGAAGATGGTCACGCCGCCTGGGTGGCGGAGTTGAACTACGAAAAAGTGACATTTTATGACGTATTCTCACTAAAGTGAGATTACAAAATAACCCCCCAGGTGTCTCTCCTCCTCAACCACCGCTACCGTTCCATCTTCCTTAGCGTCCAACGCACCCACATCTCAAACACCTCTTAGCTCTTCTCGTCTTCCTTTCCGGAGTCCACGTTTCTGCACCACTAGAGATGGTGCCCGTTCAATATCAACTGAAAGTAAAAAAAATCAACACTAATACATTTTAATAAACCATTCATACCTTATAAAGTGTGCGCAAGGAATCATTTGAGTTAAATGGATATACAATGGAATCTCGACTTAAAAACAATGACGCTATGGGGACGATGACTCAAAAACGCTAAAATAAATTGAAAAATCGTTATGTTTCAGCAAAAAATTCAGAATTTCCACCGGAATACAAAATTCGATTGTGAAGGATTAAGAATATTTATTTTATTTTATTTCTAATGGCACCTTTTCTCAATTACT
This sequence comes from Pyrrhosoma nymphula, assembly GCA_963573305.1. Taxonomy (NCBI): domain Eukaryota; kingdom Metazoa; phylum Arthropoda; class Insecta; order Odonata; family Coenagrionidae; genus Pyrrhosoma; species Pyrrhosoma nymphula. The sequence goes on along the minus strand of OY754333.1, from coordinate 1,252,610 downwards.
GAAAACCACTATAGTCCAAAATGAAAGGTGGGCACAATCAAGATATCAGATATCAGCCTGCTTAATGATCTTCATATTATAATTATATGACATTTTTGGTTTCATGGATTATTCTCGCTCTTAATTGTAGTTCAAAATTGAATAACAAAACGGTCACTGTCACAAAAACGATAGTATCAGTACGAAACCTGCATTATTTCCATCCGCACGTCCCTCCGATGTACTGAGCCTCGCATTCTCACGAAAATATTCGCTGTAAGAACGTGAAGTTCCAACGCCCTTCCAAAATCTAAACCGTGAGCCATTTCATTCAATACATTACAGGGTCCTTTACATTGACGAATAAGACAAACGAAAATAATTAAGCCGCGTTATTAAAAGCATAGAATTAAGGCTTAATTTCACGCCATTTCACTAAAGCTAGGCGTTGAAAAAATGAAGAAATAAATGGCATAAAATAAGTGTCGTGAGCACGAAAATGTTGACATTAGGTGGAAACATATTTACAGATCTAATTTCGCAACAGTGACTATTTTAGGCTTCTTTTCCTTTCTCTTTCAATAAGGTAGCTCCTGTGAAGAGAAACAACTTTTATGTCGTCAAAATGCTTTTCGCTGCATTAAACGTTTTAAATTTTATAAATCTGTCTTTAGCGTCATCAACGTGGCTTACAACATATAAAAGAATGTCGAAACAAGCAGAAATACCTAGTAAACCATGATGTTTTCAAGTAATAGAATTATTTGAATAAGTCTAAATGAAATATTTCGTAAATTCTCTTCGACACGGTTCCATCACTTCGAGTGACGATTCGCGGTAATAGCCTTATCTAGAGAAAAAATTAACTGCAACGGGAATGTTCCCCGTACTCAGATGGAGACTTTCAATGGATATTTGAGTCCTGGGTTCTACATGGTAGCTTTCTATGACGAGAGAGATCGGGTGACTTTGGCCGACAGACCCATCGTTCATCTAGTACTCATTTTCACTCACGCCTAACCAAACTGGAGTCGGAAAACCAACCAATCTCCTCAGAAATCTCTTAGCAGGTCAAAATCGTCCTTCGGGTGGAGGTTCCCTCTCGGCAAGTGAGTTCAGAAGGAGTTGTTCCGCTCGGAGAGTTTATTGCTCCCCCTCAGATCTCCTTTTTCTTCTTACTCACACACCACAAGAAAATAAACGTACCCCTTCCCTCGGAAATAATCCTTTTCGCAGGTCAAAAATTTCCTTACGAGGGTGGTTCAACTCCCTCAGCTACGGGGAGGGAAGGCTCTCGTTCCGCTTGGAGAGGTTATTGCTCCCCCACTCAGGGTGACGTGGTTCGGCTTCGTTGTCACATCGTCGTAAACTTGGGACTTAGACATTTTCGGCGGTACGATTTTTTTTAACAGAACAGCGACTACATAAACGGACAGAGATCCAAGAGTTATGTTGAAAACATGCTCGGCGTGCTGTAACTATTAGGTGACAGATAAAGATACAAGTATTAAGGAGTACTACTACTGCTAAGAGCTACACTACCTATCGACAAACCTAGTTAAAAGTGTCATTGGCAGCTGTTATGGTCTCTTATTATTCGCAGGAAAAATGACATTTTATATCCTTGCGGAAATGACAAATTTTACGCTTTGTAAGCACAGTGAAACTCCTTTTTGCATGTCAAAAGGTTGTGGTATTGAGATACCGCCTCCCTGTAATAGAAAAACGGATTTCGAATTACTTTGTCAATTTACCTCCAAATTCTCCAGTAGATTTGATAGGAGGGTATAAATTGAGTTCCTTAGGGAATTTGCTTGAGGAGGCACCAGGAAAAGTTTCACTCATTTTCACAGTTTCCTTTTAAAATATTAATTAGTACGAGGTATCAAAAATCCCTCATTTGAATCGTCTTAATATGTGAGCAAATAAGTTACGTATTGATGGAATCGTATATTGAATGTCCTGTTATCATCGTGCAGTAGGGTAGCTATACTTTCGTGTGAACAAATTCCTGCTCGTAACACAATGGCCTTTTGATTAGTTACAGGGATATGTTCTCAGAAGTAAAGTGTGTCAAGCTCCCAAACATTTAACGCTTGAGCAATATTACGATGGTTTGGATTGCTTTTAATGACTCTGGTATGAGTGCCGTAACTGGTGACATTAGAATTTGCCTTGCTTTTCTTTTCAGTATAGGTCTTAATGTCACGATGCTTTCTGTGAGCATTCCTTTTGGTCGCGAAAAAAGAAGTGCAAAGGTTTGTGAGTGACCGGAGAACATGCTATTGCTTTAACCTTTGAAAGGTCAAGTAATCACTTGAATGACGACTCCTTGGCTAATATTCCTCATTGCCAAGCTATCTCTAATGAAGTAAAAGTCACATCGGGTGTCCCACAGGGAAGTGTCATAGGCCCACTTCTGTTACTTTTGTACATAAACGACATCGATGACAAAGTTGACAGTAAGCTTAGATTATTTGCTGACGACGCAGTGGTGCATAGAGAAACTCGTAGCCTTAATGATAAGGAAGCGCTAACTAAGGACCTCGAGGCAATACAAGAGTGGTGCGATGCGTGACAGCTAGAATTAAACCTGAAAAAATACGTTTTTGTGAATTTTTGGAAACGGAAAAACGAACCTTGTAACAGCTATTGCATAAACAACATAAAATTAGAGACCGTAGAATCGGTTAAATACCTCGGAGTTGAATTGACTAATGATCTATCGTGGAGTAAGTATATTCGAGAAATTACCGGTCAAGTTAATCGTAAATTGGGATTTGTTAAAAGAGTACATGGCAAGTGCGACGGTAAATTTAGGGAAAACAGCTACTTCTCCCTCGTTAAACCTCACTTAGAATATGCCGCCAGTATTTGGGATCCTTATGAGATAGGCTTGGAAACTGAGTTAGAACGCGTGCAGCGAAGATTGGCAAGATACGTTAAAGGCCGTTATGATAATCTCGTTAGTGTTACTGACCTTTTGCAGCAACTGGGATGGGAAAAGCTTTCAAACCGTCGATTAAAATTTAGACTCAATCTATTATGTAAGTGCCAAACCGGTCTATTCTTTACGACGTTGATAATATTTTACGAAATCCGACATACTACGGTAGATCAGATCATGAGAATAAAATTATGTATCTAAACTGCAGAACGGACAGATTTAAATATCATTTTTCCCAAGAACGATAAGGGACCATAACAGCTGCCAATGAGACTTTTATCTAGGTTTGTCGTTAGGTAGTGTAGCTCTTAGTAGTAGTAGTACTCCCTAATACTTGAATCCTTATCTGTTACCTAGTACATACTAACAGCACGCCTTGCATGTTTTCTACATGGGTCTTTTATACATGGGTCTCTGTCCATCTGTGTAGTTGTAGAATGCATGTATATTGACGGTCCGTCTCCATTGTGATAACATCTGTAGGGTAGTAGTGCATGCTTGTGAGACTTCGCCTCGTGACAAGCATTAGCTATTTATGCTAATGCATAATTAGTCGTAGTTACTCTAAATCTAGGGTATAGTGTAATGCATGTTGGTGATTTCTCACCCCCTGCCACACACCCCTGAGGTGGCTTGCAGGGTATTTTGTAGATGTAGATGTACATCGGAACATCGGATTGTTCGATAAACGATTTACGATCTCGGAGAGAGAGGAATATGCCCTCCATGAATATCCTTCGCCTGCCAAGTCATATTGAAAGAGTGGTAAAATAAAATTGGTCATGTGTATAATATGTTAGGATATTCAGGCATTAGACCGCTGTCCAACGGTAACAAACGCGCAACAACCTTCACCGCATTCTTTTTGTCGAGATCGGATGGGTTTGAGTCCTCGCCGTCTGATATTTTGTTTGTCAAGGGCTCGGGTCCCGCATGGGTTGATTTTCTCAGGCCGAGATAAGAGTGTTGATGTGATCTGTAGTGATTTAAATAAATGCAAGAATGAACTGTACAGTCTGTATGTCGTTCAAATAAAAACGGTATTGTTGCTACGCACGTAAATTTTGTGGTTTGATTCGTATAAGCGTTGGAAGTTTGTCTATTCAGCGGAGTAGAGGATTACAGGAGACAGATGAGTGTGAAAGAGTATCGCTCGAGTTGGTGTGGTGGCTGAAGTCATCGCCCTTCGGACGGGTTGGGGTCACTGGTGTGGTGGTGGACCAATGTAGTTGCGACCCCGACTTGGGGGTCATATGACAGAGTATCCTTACTATAATCGCTTTTAATGTCTTCGCGATTCTGAAACCTTGGTAAAAGTAAACTATTTGGAGTGTATCCTCTAGAGATCAAGTTGATTATTCTCATTAATTCTAACCTTACCTTACCTATCTCCTATTAACCTATTACCTAGTGTTAACCTTACCTATCTCACCGAGTGGCGTGCTGTTGAAATGAAAAATACAAATATTAATAATATTGAAATTTGGCATAAGAAAGTTAACGATACTGTAAATGTGCATTATCTGAGTCCTACTACTCTCAAAATTCACTCCTTTATTGCGTTTACTGATCAAACTCAAGACATAGTGAAATCGAGAGAAAAATAAAATTCCTACTTTAAATGAAACGAATTCTTCTCAGGTTTGGGTCCGAGTTTTGTGCTCCATCTTCTTTGCCGAAGTTTCGATGAAAGACTTATAATTATATTCCGTCATCAGGGCCTTCAACGGCCGTGGTGACGTTTTTTGACTCCCAATCCGAGGGTTTGAAAATAATGATCGTCTTGAAACGAAACTACGAGTACTATCTGCGTGATGAATCTACCCGGCCCTTCTGTTGAGAGTAGTCGCACTGGAAGCAGTGATGGCGGAGATGAAGATGTCAATCAGTCCGATATGAGCTGCCCACAGCTTCGGGCGAGAGTGAAGTTCACGGGAAGACGAAAGCCGGAGTACTGCCGTGTGGAAGTAGGGTCTCTCCCGTATTTCCCGGGATCTCCCGTATTTGACTCCATTTTTTCACGATCTCCCGTCTCCCGTATTTTTTGTCTCTTTTGGGTGAATTTCTCCCGTATTTTTCGTCAAGCAAAATCATTCAGTTTCAATCATTTAAATTTTGCGCACACGGTCGAAATTCGTTTAAACGTTCGAGAGCAGACGCAAATGATTCTGTCGAGTTTTTTCTATCGATTATCTCGTTTAGAAATGGCCAACCAATGAGTTTAAATTTCCTTATCTGTTTAACCTTTCTTTCTTTCGTTCTTTGTGTTGCTCAGCTGGTGCTTTGGCGTCATTTGGTTTCAATGGTTTTACTCTAAATCAACTGTGAGCTGTATATGGGGAAAGAGTTTTTAATACAATAATGGACAGTGATGACGAAGCTACAACGCCACCAAAAAAGAAAATGAAGTATATGTGTCTTATATCTTTTGAAAATGGAAAGTGTATATTCCTGGATTGGAACTGCACCGTCTAATGTTTTTACAAACACTGCATTGCTTCTTTTCTTTTTTTGTGAAAATTTGCCGTGGTCTATATCTCCCTTATTTTTGGTCAAGAATATAGAAATCTCCCTTATTTTCTTCAAAAATAGTTGGTCACCCTATGTGGAAGGCAACGGGAAACCACCACATTAATCGCCCAAGAACACAGAACCTTGCGTTTTTTAATGATTTGATGGCATTCCTCCCAGTAATATATTCCAGAGGTAAAATTAATCTCCTGCTACTGATATAAGCACTGCCAGGAAATAAGACTGCCAGGTGTGGAAAATATATAATGTGTATTAAGGCTACTGGTATCAGGGTGTGGTGTCAAAATAACATTGCCAAGATCAAACAAGAGAACTGGAAGGTCTTTTGTTTTCCTTTCCTTTCTTCTTTCAGCTCTCATTTGGTATTTTAGCAATTGATGTCTGTCAGAGTTTTCCTTAAGATCAAATTTTGTGATTTTTCTATGCTGTGCGACTTTGAAAGTTTCACAAATATCACAACGGTATGCTTTTGGGCATGTGAAATCCAAGATTAAACTCTGTTCCATATATATTTAATAATACATGGATTTCTTTATTGGGACATTATTTTCTTCAGTACATTTTTCCAAATACAGTGCGAACATTTTGTTTACACTTAAATGAGCACAGCACTTAAGTATTCTCTGATTGTGCTTTCCTCACAATAATTGGACTCTACAGTCGGGAAGGACTTGATATATAAGCTCTTGTAAAATCTTAGTCCACTGTGGGTTTCTTTCTGCTTTTTAGATTCCTTCCCCTTTGATCATGAGTTGGGGTCTTTGTTTTCGAACCTTTGGTTCCATGTGCTCTATAAATAATTTTTTTGATGAATTTTAAGAGTCCCTAAATAGAGTTGTGTACACAGATTTATATTTTTCCACCATGTACAAAAAAGAAATGTTGAAATGTATACTCCCTTCTAGAAAACTGTTCTTCGTGGCTAGTTTCATCTGAAACTTCTTTGTCTTCATCATCATCATGTAAATCATAGGTAGAGTCTCTTTTTGGTTGAGAAGTTAAAAATCTACATGTTGTGTTTATAATAAAATGCCTCTTTTAAGTTGTAGTTTGCAGTGTAAAATGAAGCATGTCTGCTCTTTCAATGCCTGGGATTTTTTTTGGCTACATTTGTACTTACAATTAAAACAGTTCTTTTTATTTTTAACTTCTTTTTCTGCTACCTTATTTCCACATCCACATATTATTTGCCGTTTCAATGAGCGTTCTTCCTAATGCTATATTTCCACTTAAATGACTGGAATATGCGCTTCCGGATATTCTTCTTAGGAGTGATAACAACTTCATTGCTGAAAAAACAAAAGCACAATTCAGACTCTTCTGGCTCTTCTCATGGTTTTTGAGAACTATCTTCCTCTTCCATTGGCATAGGCCTACTGGCATTGACTTAAGAGTATCGGGTTAGTATGCTGTCCAAGGCACTTGAATTTATTATTCAATGCTCCGGAATAAAGTTGGAATATTTGCGGAACAACACATTTAGTTTCATCTATAACAAGTGATTGGGCGCTGCTACACTTGAGACAACCGGTGTTATGGGGTGACCTGACATGAATTTTGTATGGCTCAAAGAATTATGGAATCTTTGAATTAATCTCCTCAAGGTTATATTTTTCATTTTGGCTAAAATTCACTTCACATGAGGATATGGCTTTTTTCCCACTTTTTTAAAACGTTAGAGTATCGTATTTATCTACATCTACATCTACATACTACCCCGCAAGCCGCCTCAATAGGTGTGTGGTAGGGGGTGTTAGGATACCAGCCGTTTACTTATAAAAAGGAAATTCTCAAATGAAATTACGCCTTGCATTTATTAAAGTCCCTTATTGTTCGGGGGAAAAACGAATTCCCATACCTATCCGTTCGGTAAAATATCTCTCTTAATTTATCGTTTCCTTCGGACCTGGAAATATAGTGGGGCTCTAATATGATGTTCTCCGTGTCGCTCTAAAAGATTTCTATTCTCAATTACTCAAGCAATCTAAGCCTAGCGCGCAGCCTCCGAGTCTCTAGCTGCTCTCAGCCTAATTCGTTTAACATCTGCGTAACGCTGTTTGTACGCCCGTAGCAGTTTTTGACGAATCGCGCAGCTTTCCTTTGTATTTTATTAAGTTCCCGGATTTATTCTTTCTGCACCGGATCCTATATGCTCGCTGCATATTCAAGGTGTGGCCGGACGAGTGCGAAATAGCACCTCTCTTTTACTTTTTCATCTGAAAATCTTCCCACAATACGCTTGACGAATCCTAGCTTCTTCAGAGCTCTGCCACAAATATTTCTTATATGTGTTCCCCACGATAGGTTCGAGGCAATCGTAACTCCCAGATACTTCACTTCATCTGTCACCTTTATGTTAACACCATCCACAGCATATACACGGGGATAGTTGGACGACCTCCGCAAGAAATGTACCGCCGTGCATTTGCTCAGATTAAGTTAGAGTCCCCACTCTTGGCATTAACGATTCTTCATGTAGAGTGACAAGGATATGCGTGAATTATAAACAATAACCGGGTGAGTTACTATAGTCTGAGTCATAGGTATGTTAACACCATCCATAGCATATACATGGGAATAGTTGGATGGTTATGAAGCGGTGTTATTGTTCAAGATAAAATCATGGCACTTCATTGTTTTTTCTCAAATCAAAACCAAATTTCCCTTGTCCGCCGTCTGATTAACGTGGTCTATAACTTTTAGTGTTCTCTTGAGAGAAGGCAGTACAACGGAATCGTTTTTTGGGCCATTGGGTGACTATTAGGCATATTTTTGACGACGATATCATTTGCAATCACTTTTTTCACTGCAAAACTGTATTTTCAAAGTCTTCGGTCAATGGTAGGTTGGGGACAAAGTTAAAACCCTTTCCAGAAGAACCTTTTCCTTTTGTACACCAAAAACAGTGAAAATTGCTATGCAAAAGTAATTTGAATTGACCGGGATTCGAACCCGGATCTCCCTAATTCCGGTCAGGTGTGTTAACCAGTTGCACCACCATGCCATTAAATTCAATGCGAACTTCAGCGGAGGTTTATACGAACAAGATGTTTTCGTCCCCAGGCTACATTGTAGCACAGGAGACGTGGTCGTGGTGTATAACTTGTCACCCGTGACTGAGTACCACACATCATTTGTGAAAACGCAATGGTTGGAAATTCTTTATGGTTGAACTTATGTTCTGTCAGGTTCACAATCCTATTGCCAAACTGATGTAGTAATGGAATTTCGCTTTCATCGTTGAAAACCATGGGCGACGTGCACAACTCCCATGGTTTTTTTTTAGCCAGTTTGTCATCTTCCGGTGTGTGCGATCTCACTGCTTCGTTGTTGGGTCGTACCAAATAAAACTAATGTGGAAAATAAAGTCACTCTTTTCATACCGATGAGTATATCCCGCAAAGCAACGCCTCAAACCACTGAATGTAAATTACCGTTAAAATTATTATTTATTTCTTTTTTTGTTAAAGCTTTGTGAGTTTTATCGCACCATTCATTAACCTTAAGGAGGAACCATCATTTTAGGCATGTCCGAAAACCTGCCCTGATTTTGACATATATTATTGTCCATGATTTCTCCTATCGATTGGTGTAAAAATATTACTATGTCATCGGCCATTTAATGAAGATATATGGGTTTGAAAATGATGGAATTTTACGTTGAAATGCATTGTCTTAATGGCAGAACGATGACCTCCCTTCATATAACATTTTTTATCTCAAGTTTGGCCCGAAAAAAATCATTAAAAAACTAATATAACGTGCAAAAGATATCAAGTCACACAATATATTTTTTTCAGATTAGGTCATCGGCAATTTAGTGCCAGCATTAAAGTTTAAAAAACATACTTCCGGTTTTTCTCCGAGCAAGCAGCCGAAATGCTGCGAACAATGCGGCAACGTTGGAAACTGCTTGGAGGTAAAATGTGAAATACGGCGTAGTACTCAAGTTGACTGAATATATTTTAATCCTTATGGCGTTTTTATAAATTGTATTACGCATTTTCAAATCATGCTGCTTGGCAGCACTGAATTCTAGTACGCATTTTTCAATATAAATATTATTACTTTAGTATTTTAAATTATCCTACCTAGTAAGTAATTACCATATACACCACATCACCAGAAAGGACTTTGATGTGACAGTGGTCAATAATAAATGGTCAGAAAGGATGCACAGGGATAACAACTCATTAGGCATACACTTTACCCATTGCAGGAAACGAACACACGGAAATATCTTTTGAGATGATGTACCAAAAATGGTAAATAACGATGTAGGTGATTAATGAGTGGACGTGATGCGTAAATTAAAGGAAAAATGAAGAACAGAAAAAAGAATAAGTGGAATAGAAAGCGATAAACAGATGCTGAAACGAATCATGAAGAAAGTAAAAGAATACGTAACAGAGAAATTGTCAAACTGAAGAAAAAGGAATTACGATGAATGTAAACGAAAATATAATAAAGAAATTAATGAATTAGTGAAAAAATCAACCGATTTCTAACATTTCGGATTCGCAGTCACAGATCTCAGGATACCAGGCACCAACAGGCATGGGCAGAGAAGCACTTATTTGTTTACAGTCTGTCTCAGTGTTGCCATGTGTAAACTATTGATGTTATTATGCATAACAATAAGAATAAAACTGCAATATTATATAATTTTTATAGACTTTTCGAGGTTTTATATTATCAAATTAATGATTCTTCTTTACAGACACAAATTTAATCTAATAATCATATTACGTCGAAATAACAGCAACCGCTAGATGCAACACAACCACTGACTTACATGAGGTTCTTAACATTCATACTTAAGTATATTTCCTGAGCAGCATAACCCAATCGAGTATTTGGATTTCTTCGAAAAATTATGAAATGAAATATTAATCCTAAATTCCCCCATCAGGTGAAATTTTATTCTTCTTATGAATACAGTACTTCAAAACGCAGGTTCCTCCTTAAGGACACTAACTCTCTTTGCTTTGATTTCAAATGCTTAAGATATTTAGGTTACAACAATTAGAAAATGACCATTGATTGGGAAGGGAAGATGGATGAATATTTCAAGGAATTGTAGGTATTTGGCTGTAACTCGATGGGCATGAAGTGCGCTTTCGGGAAGGACGAAAAATATCGCGAATTATATATATATATATATATATATATATATATATATATATTCAAACAACGAAATTCACACGTGGTGAAAATATATCTAATTCGGAGTCACAGGCGTGACAAGTAAAAAGAATAGTGGCACAAACAAAAGAAACTCACACGAATGGTTTAAATTTCGACAGCATTCAACTGTCTTCTTCCGAACTGGAGAGAGTACTGCAGTACTCTCTCCAGTTCGGAAGAAGACAGTTGAATGCTGTCGAAAATTAAACCATTCGTGTGAGTTTCTTTTGTTTGTGCCACTATGTTTTTTGCTTATCACGCCTGTGACTCCGAATTAGATATATATATATATATATATATATATATATATATATATATATATATATAAACTTTACCATTAAATATAGAAATACAGAAAAGAACACTCACACTATACGTTCTGATATTTCGACGGCCGAAAAGCTGCCTTTCTCACAGAAGGAAGGATACAGGATGATTCTGTATCCTTCCCTCTGTGAGAAAGGCAGCTTTTTGGCTGTCGAAATATCAGAACGTATAGTGTGAGTGTTCTTTTTTGTGTTTCTATATTTAATTCCGCCCCACCTGTGGCAGAGTTTATTTAAATTATCGCGTGTGTGATTTTCCACGAACTCGTATAAAAATATATATATATATATTATATATATGTATATATTTGAGTTAGATGATTTCTCTTCATGACGTCTTTTTATCATGTAGGTAGTTATTTTTTTCTTCTTTCAGGAAATATATATCTCTACATCTCGCCTGATACCTCCCTTTTTCTATTATCTAATATAAAACCTAATAGACCTATATCTCCTGAAAGAAGAAAAAGAATAATTACATTAATTATAGTGTTCACTATGCATGTAATCCTAATCAGAGATCCTCAAAGAACGTTAGACATTCACCGCGTCAAAAAAAATTCCAGCTTGCGAATAACTGCATTATCCGAAAGGGATGACTCATCCTTGGTTTCCCCGTTCTATTAGCATACGACTTTCAGCTTTGGATACCCCGCTGCCGAAGCCACGGTTCAAGCCGGCAGAGAGGAGAAGAGTTCGTTGAACCGTCGATTCCGTTAGCGGTCTTTCGTTTTCCATTACATAAGTAGCTCAAATAGAACTCTCTTCCTTCCCCCAACGGACGTCTACCACCTCCGTTCAGCCTGAGCCCCTCCCATCCCTCAAACACCGCTACCTTTCTCATCTCACTGGATCCTCACTTTCTGGATGCTTACATCTCCCTAAACCTCCGCTGTTATCGAACTCGAATTACGATTGGTGATATAACTTTTGATTGAACAAGGTTTTCGGGCCGTGATTGAATGCGGTTTCAATGTGGATGATGGAGTAGTTAGAAAAGGAGAGGGGGATGTGCTTCATCACTCACGACCCAGAAGACGGTTAGTACTTCCGTCTTTAAGAAGTTAATTGTCTCTACTGAAGAAAAGCTTGATATATTATGATTTTACTTACCAATGACTCATAGTATTATACCTTTTTTATCCTCGTACATTTGTCTCTAGCAGAGTTTCTATTATGGAGTGTGGTAGCTTGTATCTGAATTCATCCTTTACGGAGTTCAGTTCTAAATATGTCACCTGGCTCAAGAAAATCGTCACTCTCGGTTGAAAACCTTCTGCGCTAGGCAATTTGAAATACTAGGATTAAGTAATGCCATTTTCAAAACATGAGTCAAAAATGGTATTAACCTCCTCGAAACATATCCCAAATGAGTCTGTAAATAGAGAAACTACGCCAGTGTGTAACGGTTGGAGTTGTGCAATTCTTAAAACATTTCTAGCCTTTCGTGTGCAATATGCTATTTAATGAAGGCTTCCATTTCCTTCATAATTCTATATTTTGCCATTCCTCATGGTTATCTCCATGTCCTAGGCCTTCCTCGGCAACTCTACAATCCGACGTTCCTTTCGTCATTCTTTTCAGAAGTCGTGCTCTGAAGACGTTTTTCTTGGATATCTTGGAGAAGTAATTAAAGGGCAATACCACAAAATACACTGAAATTGGTTTCGATATAGAACTTTTTTTTTTTAAAGTTGAAACTCCAATCGCTCACTATCCTAATCCTCCGTCTTACCTTTCTTCTTTTTTTCCCTCAGAGCAAGCCCTCACTCCAACTCCTCCATTTCATGTTACCCCCCCCCCCCCACACCACACCACACCCCCTCCAACCCCTCCGACAGCAGGGACCGTTGCATGAGTCGCGTTTGGAAGTTCACGGCGAACGCAGTTAAGTGGGACAATGACCGCTCGTGAACTGAATTCACTTCTCGAGGCTTCTTCCTCCCCCTCTCCCTCCACTCACCCTCCACTCCCTCTCTCAAGACCCGAATTCCTCAGCTAATTCCTCAACAGCATCCTCCCTCTCTTCTTCCCCCACCTCCTGAGCTAGGTGGGATGACCTCCTCCTCCCATAGCACCTAGATCCTCCCTACACGCTCTTTCCCATCTATCACGCAGATTTTTAATCTCTTCATGTTTGGGATTCCGGGGTGGATTCATTGGGGAAGGGAATTTTGATCGGAATTAATACCTAAAAATATGACACACTTGAAGCCGTAAAGTTTCACGAAATTTATTTATTTATTTAGAATATTGTCCACATACAGCAGTAGCGCCAAGTTACAGTTAAATATTTAACAATACACATGAAAGAGGACAAAAGTACAATAACAACATAAAAATAAACAACGCTGAGCCCAACATGGAAAGGGGAAATATTTAATTTGTTGACGGGTGGGACATAGCTTGGGTGGTGAAATGGTTGCATGATAAAAAAAAGGATCGACAGTGTGAGGGAGTGAATGGAGAAGGGAGGAGAGGCGAAATAAAGGTGAGCGCTGGGTGAGTGATATCCTAAGTAGGAATAGGGCAGGTGGAGTAGTGAATGCGTACGGGTGGATCGAGCTGGTTTCCTAAAGTTGAAGAGAGAAAGCAGTTCAGGGCAGTCAATGGTCGAGTTAAGGGTGTTGTGGAGGAGTTTTAAATCAGTTTTAACTCTGTGGAGGTTAGAGATGGAAAGAGAAGAAAGAACAGTATTTGAGGACATATTGCGGAAATGTGGGACTCCTGTGTTTTGACTTTTTTGGCAAAGAAGTGAGGAATGCCATCAAGGGATTTTAGATTAGCCAGGGACTGATATGGACCATATTGAAGAGCAATATGATTCTATGGGAAGGACAATTGTTGAGAAGTAGGAATTGAGTGCTATGAGACCTTTAATTTCTGTGAAGTGATAAAGAAGGCCTAATAGGGACATTGCTTTACTTTTTTGAGTCTGAGTAATTTATTTTTTGGTCGGTTATAACTCCTAGGTCTTTCATAGCTATCACTCTGTTTAAGGGAGTTGAGTTAATGGTGTACTTGAATGTCAAGGGTTTTGTTTTCAGGGCAAGATTCATGATGCTGCATTTTCCAGGGTTTAGGTTAAGTTTCCAGGTCTCACACCACAGGGAAGTTTGATAAAAGGCAAGTTGAAGATTAATACAGTCATAAGTCAGAAGAAGAAGATGAAATCATTTTTTTAATTTATTAAATTTATTTATACATCATAAAAAAACGTCTGCGTCGGACCAGACGGTGGAAGTTATACTTCTTTGGCCGGTCGCACACACCCGCTCACACACACAGGCAGACAGGATATATAAATGAAATAAAAGACATTTTTTCTCTATTATTCAATATATTTCTCTTCGATATATTGTTATTTTAAACAAAACTTCTTTTCAAAGTTCGAACGTACAAAAAACCATACAAAAACGTACAATTGTGGATTTTTCTCACCCAAAAAAGAGCGTGACGCGGTTTCACGACCAACATCCCATCCCAAAAGTCTCCAACGGGCGCAAAGAAGTATAACTTCAATAAGGTAATTAAACTTATACATTGCGTGATGGTAAATTTTAAAAAACACTTCCACAGGCATTCGCATTTTTCTGACAAAAATCACCGAATGCTTCCAAAGATGAATGAGGTGGAGCCGTTCTCGTTACGAGAAATAAGTGGGATGTCAATTACCAAAATTAATTGTGACAATAGAGTGAGCTAGTTTACTGCGCTGGGAAGGACTACCGTCGTGTTTTCTCTTCGATAATGCAAGCGTTATCAATAAAAGTGTGTTCAGTGTATGAAAGTCAATTGCATTGTAACAGAAAACACTTTGTAAATATTTCCACACCAATTTTTTATTCAACCGACCTAGGTTTCGGCAAACATTGTCATTATCAAGGTTTGCCATTGCCATTATCAAGGAATGTTTGCCGAAACCTAGGTTGGTTGAATAAAAAATTGGTGTGGAAATATTTACAAAGTGTTTTCTGTTACAATGCAATCTGTGACAATTTTCCACAAACTTTCGCCTGATACTTTAAAATCTGATGAAAGTCAATGTTTTTATGCATGCATGTTCCAGCTTCACTCACGAACTGCTGAAACGATTATCTTAAAATTTCGGACGCGGATGTATATGTATGATAGCACTGGGGAAAATATAGGTGGAATAAGAAAGGCCCCAAGGGGCTCAAAGTGGGCTTACTTAAGGTAAACATGAAATTGTGGATTTATAATTAACAGACATTATCGAACAACTTAGTTATTTGCACCAATATGTTGCCTGTGAACATTGGTTAACAATGATTCATAAATCTTGTCATTATTTTGTGGTGAATCAATTCCTTATAGTAGAAAGTGAAACAGAATTCGTTCTATATTACATAGTTGAGTTTCTAAATGCTTATTTATGTATTAATTTACGTATAACATCGAATATCATGACATCGAAAATCATGCATTGAAAATCGTGTCGGCTGCTACTCATATCTATGACGGCGTCGCCACTGCGTCATATCCGCCTCGTCGAAAGGCCTTTGCAAGACAGTACCCTATTGGTCGAGGTTTAGAGTGCTCAATACCCTATTATCTTGTACGCACTTTATTCTTTTTCAATTATGCTGATCACTTTTTTGTTAAGGTGGTGGAAAGATTTCAAAAATTAAATAAAGTTATATCTTTGCCGAGTGAATTTTCAGTCTTTAACATTCAACTAGATAGCCAACATGTTCAACAAAACCTAAAACTAAATACACAACGATAACTAAAATATAATCATATTCACAGATGAATGCTGATCACATATCCTTAGTAAATTTAATTACCTATGGAACACGTTATAGTGACCGCTGTGTCGTAGCTTTCAATTAAAAGACAATTTTTATTTTTTGTACTCTTACTTATGTTGCATGTAGCAATAAATGTAGCATATCTGGCGGCATTTTTTATTTCGTTTTGTATTTTTGCAATATATTATTTTGTAATCGTCGAGAGATGGTTTTTTTGCAAGTTGAGGAGATCCGTCTGCAAAACAATATTTTACCCTAATAAAAGGTTCATAGTTCATCACATTCATTTGAAATTTTTCCTACTATTAGGGAAAGTGTCATTGGTTTAACAGCGGTTTTGGCCAGTCTTTTAGGATGTGATTACAAAAAATACTTTTTACTTCAACCAATCGGAGCATGATAAGTTTCCGCTGGTATTAAGGAACGGTTAGTACATCATTATGGACGAAATTTTGCAACAATGCCGGACGTACAAATTATACTGAGTCGCAAACCGGAATGGAATCCAAAATGATATTGTTTACATAGTATTCGTAGGTGGCCAGAATCATAGGCAGTGAAAGAAGTTCAATATGCCAGCTGTCCGAACGGAAAACGAGTAGATGTATATCTCATAAGAATGAGATATCTTTTGACAAAGGTAATAGCGGACGGATATGGACTTCACTGCTAACAATAAGTAACACATAATACGGCAAAAAATAAATATACTTTAGCTCTTCTGGTAGACGCCAAAACTTTGCGCAGTAAAATAAGAGCACAATGGTTTCGGTATTTACGCACGCACGCACAGATATATAACGAGGGGATTAGGGACTGCTCGGTGTCCGTTCATGCGTATAGACAGGGGATTGCAAGTCAACATAAAAAGTAGGACATACCCTACACTGCAGTAGATATAATATACTACATTGAAAGTGGTGCACCTGCCGTGGAAAAAGATAGAAAATTGGGTCGGGTTATTGCGACTGTGTTCAGCAGACATATTACGCATTAAGGTGCTGGTTTTAAAGCGAGATCTAATGCAGGGAAAGGTACCGGGGATTTCAGGAGGGATCAAATTGGGAGGGGAACGGTGGTGGCGTAGAATATTGTTGAGGTTGACCGGTCTTTTGTAGGTGACTGTAGGACATTTGGGAATTAAATCGGAGTTGAGCGGGCTGTCGCGCAAAATGGGGAAAAGCGACTTGAGGATGAGGTTAACGTGGTGAAGCCCCGGAAGGAATGTTGTGCAAAGAGGTTCAAGGGTGGTTCAGTGGTGATGGGTCTAGGGCGAGGAGTGTAAGGCGTGGTGGAGGGTAGGATGCGGCGATCAAGGAGAGAGGGTGGATAGTCGCGTTTAAGGAGAGTGGTTTTTAAGTTTCTAAGGCACGGTGTTCGAGAGCATTTTGGGCGTTGCACATACGGTTCGTGCGAATATGGAATGGAACGTTTGGTATGTAGGGGGTGGTAGCTGTTAAAATGAAGATGCTGTTGACGGTTGGTGGGTTTCATATGTAGGGAAGAAGGGAAATTTCAATATGTAGGAAGGTAATATGGATCGTGGAAGTGGTTGCAGGGGAATGAGACAGAAAATAAGGAATGGAGGTCTGAAAGGAAGGTGCACAAGGATTAAGGGCAGATGAGGAAAATATATTCCATAAATTGGACCCGGAAATGTGATTTTGAGGGAGTATAATGACAGAAAATTGTCCTTCAGAAGACCAATAACTTCATATGCATTGAATTCGTCAACAATATTTATTCATATTGACAATTGCCACCCTGGGGGGTTATTTTGTAATCTCACCTTTTTAGTGACTCTTAGTGGAAAGGCGGGAGATCCATTTCCCTCTCTTGATGATCGGCTCACGAACGGTTCGTGAATTGTCGAAGCTTACCTTACCTTACATCAAATAAAAGATGCCTAGACTAGCGAATACCCAGATTGCTCAACATCTTACGGAAGATATCTTATACTGTACATACCACGAATATCTAAATACAGTCAAAACTACAAGCGACATGAAAGCGATCACTCAATATTAAAAAAAAATTAAGTGCATCTAATTAGTGTTCGAGTCACAAGCACTGGAAATATCTACCAAGAGCGTAGATTTAAAGGCAATACAGTGAAACCTGTCTTAAGCGGAATCTCTCGGGGCCATCATTTTTTCCGGATAAGACAGTTTTCCGCTTAACCCAGGGTCTAACATTTCGAAAAAGACCTTGAAAGGCATTTCACGCCCTTAACAGGCGTCGCCTAAAACGTTGGTTTCACTCTTATTTTACATGTAGACGAAATTATTATGAAATCGTGAAAGAACAGTATCACATTGTGGTTAAATTTGTTTATCTGTTCACTAGTTAACATAAAAAATGATCTATAAAATACTCATATAATCCGTCATCTTTGTCTGTTTTTCCTTTTTTCCCTGTTTAATACAATTCTCTACGTTGCCGATAGGTTTAAGGTATTAAATAAATCAGTGTTATCTTTGGTAAGACTAAATTCTGCTAATTATTGTAAAGAAACCAACATTTCTTTGTAGGACTTTTTGTTTTCTTCACATATTACGGTTATTTACTTCTTCATCGGATTCACAGGCTTTGTCTTCTTTCATACTGTCTGTCAGCGAGCCATCTTCATCGCTCGTCAGAAGGTCGTTGTCTAAGTCTACAAATCTCTCAGCATCCATGTTATTGCCTATAGTCTGCTGTAAATCTCTTAGATCGTCCATTTTCATTCAAGTATTCTACCAGCTGATTGGAAGGTTCTTGGACAGTCCCCACTCTGCATCCCAACCTAATAGAAATTGTCTCGCATTCCCTTCTAAGGATGGCCCGTTATTAGATCCCTCTTCAATTCTTCATATCTTCTACCTCCTCTTATTTCGTCCAGAATTCCTATCCTCTTCCTTCCTCTCCCACGCTTCCCCAGTGTTCTCCCCTATATCACTCTCTTCAACATGCCCTCTCCACTCAAAACCTCCTCCATCTATCTCTTCTGCCTTCTCCGAACCTCTGCCACAAGCTTCCTCTCCTCTCCGACCATATCCAATACCTCCTCGTTTGTCTTTCTCGTCATCCAGCTAACCTTCTCCATCCTTCTCCAAACCCACATCTCAAACGCCTCAAGTCTACGCACATCCTCCCTTCGGATTGACCAAGTTTCCGACCCATATAGCGCCACGCTTCATATTAAAGTTTTCACCAGCCTCTTCTTTACGTCTCTTCTCAGACCCCCACTCATCAACTCCCTTCTCTTCGAAAATGCTTCTTTAGCTAGCGAAATTCTGCATCTGATGTCCCTACCACTAAACCCATTCTCCTCCAAAATACTACCCAGATACGTAAACTGCTCGGCCTGCTCTATCTTCAGCCCTCCCACCCTTATAATGAGCCCCGCCTTCTTACTTCTAGAAAATTTCACTACTTTCATTTTCTTTTGATTGATCTTCATCCCATACTTTTCGCACTGCACCTCTAATGCATTCACCATTGACTGTAAACCCTTGGCAGACTGACTAACCAATGCTTGATCATCTACAAATATCACTGATTTTATCAGCTCCCCTCCTACCTTTATTTCTACATCCTCCTCCCCCATGCCTCCCTTACAATTTCTTCTGAATACACGTTAAAAAGCAACGGCGATAGTGGGCACCCCTGCCGCACTCCCCATCCTATCGTGGCCCATCCCGATTCTCCATTGGCTACCCTAACCTGCGCCGTCTGGTTCATATACAAATTTCGAATCAGACGCCTGTCCCTCCAATCGACCCCTAATTTCTTCAACACTCCCATCAATTTCGTCCATTCCACCCGATCGAACGCCTTCTCGAAATCTACGATGCATGCAAAAAAATTCTTCCCATACTCGTTTCTTTCTACTAGCGTCCTCATCACCGCTATAGCGTCTCGCGTTCCCGTCCCTCTCCTAAACCCGAACTGGCCGTCACCCACGTATTCATTTGCCTTCTTTTCTAGCCTTCTGTTTATAATTCTCAGAACTAATTTGACCGCGTGGGATATTAAGCTTATTGTCCTATAGTCTTCGCACGTTTTTGCCTTACTCTTCTTTGGTATAGGAATTAGTACAGTTTAGATCGTCCATTGGTTGTGAAATAGAAAATGTCCTGTCTATATCTATATTCCTTTAAGTGCGTAAATATGCATTTACATTGTTGATATGATTTGATAGAATGTGTTTTCCTTATCTGCCTAGGAGACCAGTGGCATTAATCCAGCTTTAGCGAAGCATTGTTTAAACGTTGATGTTTTAATATCTTTCACTGCCAAATTAATCCAATTAATGACATCCAGCGCTGATATTTTTTTCATTACCTCCGACACAGTATTCGCAGTATCTCCAGCAGCTAATAACGATCGCATCATGTACTTAGTATATATTGTGCTTTCAGCGATCTAATTACCCCTTGATCCATTGGCTGAGTGATGCTAGTTGTGTTTGCCGGAAACCAGGCTAGCTCCAAATTCGTAAGGCGAATTTTAGGGTGGTAGGTTGCGTTATCGAGGAAAAGTATGACTTTCCTGTTTTTCCTCTTCATTTCGGCATTGAAACTTTTCAGCCACTCTTCCATGATTAAAGCCAAGGAGGATAAAATAAAATGGAGGAGGCATGACCGTGAACGCTCATGGGCGAAAGTGAAGCAAGAATAGGGGTGCTTGGGAAGGGTTTTGTGCCGAGTAGGTGTTGCCAAACCAGTCACAAAACATCGCCTTGTCGGTGGTTTTTAACTGAGATTTGACGTAAATCGAACGCAACCGCTGGACACGTAAGCCAGAGGAAGGTCTGAACTGTGCCGACTGCAACGGCAGAATTGGCTTCAAAAATCATGTGGTATGTCGCCTCCTATTTCTTTTCTAACCTCCTTGATTAAAGCCGTGTTCCATGCTTTTTTATTATGTCTCCATGTGACCGGTAATTTCTCAATGTCGAAATGTTTGAAACATCGTGGTCGAGCTGATTTTCCGATGACAAGAGGCTTTAGGAGCTCCCCTGCCATATTTCCACAAATGAGAACGTCAATGAGATGGTCAAACGCTCCTTTGAGTGCTTCCCTTCTACAGAATTAAGAATAAGAATAAATGTCAAATAATTTTTCCATTAATGCACTAATTTCAAGAAACAGAACTCGGAAATGCATACAAACTTTTGCAGTTGTCTCCTTTAACACACAATGTTTTAGACGGAAGTGCCCTAAAAACAATCCAGTTTCAAAGGACTTAAGGATCCCTGTTATAGAAATCACATGGTTGATAGTCTTTAATTTTTTCTTGAACCATGCCTTTCCAGTCCTCTACGGATTCCATATCACGTCGTTCGACTCGCCGAAAACACTGCTCAAAAAAAACATTGTGCCTTGCTTTGAAGCTCTCCAGCCTCGATTCGAGGCCTTAAAATCTAGTTTTCCTAAAGAGACTGCAAACTCCTTTGACTTTTCTTGCACAATAGGACCTGACAAAGGAATATTCTTCGATCTTCCTTGCACAAACCATTCCAAAACTAATTTGTTTAATTCTTCATATTCGCAGAGAGGAGTTTTCCTATTTGAATGTAAACTTAGGCCTAAAATAATAGACAGAAACAACAATTATTTTATGGTGTGTGTTGGTTGGCAAACTAATGTTGATTGAGTTATGAAGAAATACGTTTCTTAGGACCTACCTCTTTAAAACTCTTTCTTGATTTCGTCCTTTTTCTTAATTGCTTCGTAAACTTAGTCTTTCCACACTTAAACCTCTCTTGTATCAGCTACACGGAAATCTTTTCTCGTTCAAAGCACTCGGTCAACTCCAGTTTCTTTTCCAGCGTTAGTACGTTTCGTGGCATTGCGGAAATCAATCAGCAGTTCCCCTAAGGTCCTTAGCGATCTCTGGTGTGGTCTTACCCTGTCAGCAGCACGTAGGAAAATTATTCCGTCTATTTCGGTTGCGAGCAAGGATACACAACAATGTTTATGTACTCTTTGTAGAGAGGTGAGAGGGTTCTGCGAGTTTAAGGGGAGGAAGTGTGCATGCGTGGGTTGGTGCAATGGTCAAGAAAGAAAAAGGGGGAAAAATTTCCTTATGTTAAAAATTGTGAATTAAATTGTTTTTTGCAATTCGCTCAACCCAGGTTCACGTCCTGGAAATCGATTCCGTTTCCGCATTTGACAGTTTCCGTTTAACACAGGGTACCAATGCATGTAAAACCCTATTACGATCGCCGGGACCAAGATATTTTTCCGGATAAGACAGGTTTCCGTTTACCTAAGGTTCCGCTTAAGGCAGGTTTCACTGTATTTGTTAAAATTATGAAATTATGGTATAAATAACCGAATTCCATTTTCCTTACACTGGTGGATAGGCACACGAAAACAAAGCTATCAGCAACATTGTTTGGGAAATATTGATACGAAATATATACACAGATAATTCAAGATAATAATAACATAAGCATTTCAAACAAAGCATACCTTCAAGTGCCCAATATATTGGAGTTGAAAATGCTGAAGTTATTCACGTTTAGCAAATTACAACAATACGATTTAAAATCGTTTTTATCTTTCGCGCCCTTGTTTATTTTCCAACTCGAGCTTCAAGTGGAAACGATGGTGGCTCCATGTCACGTTCTTTATGACAGGTGAGATGGAACTAATGGCGGGCGGAGATTATGAAACGGATCAAGAGTCGAAAGATACGGATCAGAGCGGATGAATCGTCTAAAAGACCAGCACATGACTGGCAGTTCAACACTTGAGAAGCGAAGATGGTCACGCCGCCTGGGTGGTGGAGTTGAACTACGAAAAAGTGACATTTTATGACGTATTCTCACTAAAGTGGGATTACAAAATAACCCCCCTGACCACACCAAACGTTAAATTCTCTTCGCATTCTCTATTTGCGCGCACAGCATCTGCAACTCACATAAATCTCTCTTCCAAATTGAAAAATTATTTCCTCGGACTGGGATACCAATCAAGTACTTGTAAGCACTCAAGAGTGGTTCGACCAATTTAGATAACCTAATATCCTTTTAGACTGTAAGTTACGTACTAGATTTATAGCAAGAATATTTGAACGAGGTACCCGGTACATAATGCCACAAACTTTCCGTATTTATGCGCTTCTCGCTGGATTCTGCTGTGTTAAATATTATGTCAGACAAATAAACCTTAGAAGAACTCGCAATGCTGCTCTACCAGCCGTTTTCTTGTATCCTCTCAACAGACGACTCTTGCTGAAGTCAGACTCCCTGAGTACTTGGAAATAGTGAATTCTTATCAAACATGAACAATCTATGATGAGGAATTGACACAGTCATTGCAA
Source organism: Pyrrhosoma nymphula (assembly GCA_963573305.1). Lineage (NCBI taxonomy): Eukaryota > Metazoa > Arthropoda > Insecta > Odonata > Coenagrionidae > Pyrrhosoma > Pyrrhosoma nymphula. Next base: position 1,229,550 of record OY754333.1, on the reverse strand, counting down.
ATCTCCACAAATTTGTTTATTTGGCAGTATGTAGTTTTCAACGCATTGACGTCATGTTCAGGTGTACGAGTGCCTGAAGTACATGCCTATACGTTTTAAATGAGTTTTCACTTAAAAAAACAAAAGGTGGAAATTTATAGTATGCATATTTTGTTGACTATACTTGGCGGAAATTTATTATCTCATTTGATTTGGAATGAGGCACTTATAAAAATACATTTTCATTTAACGTTCTTGAAAACTCTTATTTGTAGTCAGATTTTGGCAGAGAGTATACTAAATGGTGAGAAAATGAGAGGGAAAATGATTGCGCTTGCAAAATAAGCATTTGCTCAGAGGAAAGAATTGATCAGGGTAAACCTGAGGAAATATATTTTTTTAAATTCATTTGAAATCCTTTTACGGAACAATCTTTGAAGTCGTATTTTTGTTTAACGTGCTTCGACGGCTAAGGTCATTTCGCACATGCTGTCTGCCACGTGTCAGACTGGGGGAACAGCACTCGGACGAATCGGAGGATCGGAGGACTCGAGCCGAATCAAACGATGGTTAACTTCGGTGACTGATCGGAAACCGGTGTTTCCATCGTGGCAGGCCGTTACCCAACAATCTTTGAATGTTACAGGTAAAGCGCTAAGGGGTTACCGGACATTAAGAACACATCTGTTCCTTGAGAACTAATTAGCGCAGATACAAATCAACTTTACATCATTTTTTTTATTATCTCTGCGTTTTTGCACTTTTGCATTATTTCATTCACGTAAGTAAGAAAAAATCATTCGTGTGGTCATATCGTTTCCTTTACATGTCATAAACTGTATTTCACTTTGAAGAAAACAGGGATGACCTGTGTCCTGACACACCCTGCCAAGCACCCTTGTGGTGGCTGCTCGTGAGGGATGGATGCAGATGAAAGGAATTTGAGAGCCGGGGTAGCACCGGGTGAAGGGGTCGAAGTAGCGGAGGATTCAAAACGAGGAGGAGGGGTGAGAATGGACGAGGGTGGAGCGTGGGAAGGGAAAAGTTGGAGGATGAAGAAAGTGGAGAGGAGTGGGAGCGGGCGGGGGTGAAGGGGAGCGAAGGAAAAAAATTTGCAGACGTAACGGAATTGGGAGACGGGAGATAATGATGGAGTTGAGAGGTTCTTTGTGGGAGGGGGATGGGAGGGGAGGTTCAGGGATGCTTTGGGAGGGAGAGGGGCAAACGTGGGCGTGAGCAGATCATCTTGAGTGAATGTGGCAAGAATCTTACAGGAAGAGGGTTCGATGACACGTAAAAGTTTTTTCCTCACCCACCTTGTTGTACCACAGCACAGTTGTTCCTTTACCGGAGACTTCAACGCTTGGTTGAATGAAAGGAGGCAAAAATTGGCAATTGTTCTGCGCGTTGAAAAACAACGCGGCACTCGGGTTTATTAGCATATTTTGATCACTAATGCTTCGTGCAAGGTTTAATTTTATCTTCTTCATTTGAGTGAAACTGTTGTATAAATAGATTCTCATTTAACTTGCTTAACCCTCCTCCGGTGGGCGCGCCAAATTCACTCCCACGAGTGGGCGCGCCGCGGCAATTTTACCGCAAATATAAATTGCATTCCTATATTTTAGGAAAAGGTAATTTACCAATAAAAAAGGATGATTACGTTGTTACGGTTATATCTTTGATCCTTTGACACTGAATATACATTCCTAATCATCTTAGTTCATATCTAGGTCCTGTTCATCTTCCCATCTCATACATGTTGTCTCTTGACGACAATGCCTCCTACATACATTATTTTTACATAACTGGCACATAATTTTTGACCTGCAATTTTTATGCCTCCTGCAAACATAGCATATTAGTGGTTTAGGTGCTTCAGGAACCGGTTCCTTGTTCTTATATTTTCCTAAAATTTCTTTTATATCTTTAGTCAAACGTCAAAATCTCTTCTATGTCACACAGCTACTGAAGCGTCCGGTGAATAATTTATCCGGATGTCGGAAATACTCCCTCCTGTCATGAAAAATGAATACCTGTAGACACAGGCATTAAATACAAACGGTACCAAATGGTACTCAAAAACTAAAATATGCGGCAATTTGCCGCGAGCGCGCCCACCGCAAGTTAAAATACTTGTTTATTTTGATACGATATAGATAACAATGGGAATAACCCGACAAATACTGGAGAACAACACTGCTTCTACACATATGCTATTGAACATGATCGAGGGATATTAATAGATTCCCATAGGTACATTGCTTTGATTGAATTAACTTTTCAGAACTAATGCAAGCGGCGAAAGCTGTACTCACATTTATTTACATACATACAGTGACTTTACTCGGCAGAAGATCCTGCATGTTGACGAGATTCTCATTGAGATAACCTTTGACTCAAAATTTAACTTTATTTAAAGCTGAAATTTTCAGTTTCTTTGCTCAACAACAATGGAAATAGCCAAGCAAAAAATTGAATTGCAACTCTCGGCGATTCGGCAGTTGAGCATCAACTTTATATTCATTCATTCATTCATTATAGTAATCTACCGGTTAGAGGTAAGTTGTGATGAAAGTCAGAGAATATCCAACGAATTCTTACACGTGCCATGCCTTTTCTACATCTAGTATTTCTTTCTTCATCTCAGCATAAGTCCTACCTTTCTTCATCCCGTCCATAAAACCTATTCTCTTCCATCCCCTTCCCCGCTTACCCAACATCCTACCCTCTATCACGGCCTTCAGCAAACCACCGTCCCTCATTACCCCTTCCAGCCACCTACCCTGTCTTCCCCTAATCTCATCTATAAGTTTCCTCTCCTCGCCCACCATGTCAAGCACTTCCTCATTTGTCTTCCTTTCCGTCCAACGCACCTTCTCCTTAGCAGAGGGATTTGCACATATACTTAAAAATACTTTCTCATCGATTTAGTTCAAGTTACAGAATAGGAAAGAGCAAAACGTTCTAGAAATATTTTCCTCTGGTTAAACTCTAACCCAAAGACCGTGTCTTAGATTTGCAGAGGTCATGTGACCATCATTGCCTTTGTAGTACAAGTCTGAAGCAGAAGGCATTATTCTGAGCTCCGTGCATTACCTGCTGAAAGGGTGAATTCGGCGATATGGGGCTAAAGTCAATTTTAGATGTGCAAGAATTAATATTCCCATTGCCAACCACAATTGCATCAAGAACTGAGCAAAGTATTGATAGCACATATCTTCTGAAATTAGTACTAGAGCACCTATTTTTCTCCCGCATTCTTATTTCCTAGTCCCCTTTCACGTGACTGGTGACGTAGCATCACTGACCCATAGCCGTATGCCATTCTATGCCATTCTACGCTTTTATCATCTTTTTAAATTTTCCTTTCGGAAGTCACTCCCACCCTTCCTATCCTCCTCCCCTGGACCTTCACCCAGTTATTTCTCCTACCACCATCCCTGAACTATTCCCCACAATTTTGCAACCAGGGTTCTCCAGCCACGCCACTACACCCTGAACCCTTTTAAATTTCCAACCCCTCATCGTCCCTTCCCTACGTCGATTTCACAATTTACATTTTACTCCACTGCCACCACGCTTTTCCCTTCTCGACAATACTCCACATCCGCTTCTGTGAACTTGTTTTTCTACATGTTCACCTACATTCTACTCTGCAAGCTTCCGCACGTGTTTGTGGCAGGGTGTGTAAGAACACAATCTATGAGAAAGGGGCTAATGCTAACATTTTACGCTACCATTTTAGCTGTTATTAAGGGTACGGCTTTCGATGGTAGTAAGTACTCCACATCAAGCAGGTTCACTGACTCTATCAGCTAGCATGCGGCTTCTTCTAGTTGGGATTGTCTCGCAAAGAAGGGAATAAAGGCTTGGCGAAAAGTGTTGTTTTATGAAATTTCAACTCCTCATGCCCACTTGGTTTTGGGAACAATATTGTCCTTCTTGAGCCTGGAATGATCATTGGTATTCAATCATAGTTTTGATCTTAATTTTAGTTCAGATAGAGTGTAGCGTGTTTTCTGCTGAACATTTCACTCTCTGATTGTAATTTCTTCGATCTGATTTTAATCAATACATAGCGATGTCGGCCTTCTCCTGTACTGGAAGACTTTGCGCGTTCCAATTACCCCAAGAGTTGGGCTGGTGACTGCAAGTTTCCGTACCATAGTGCACACTTACTTACTTACTCCTGGTGCCATTGAAAACCAAGTAGGCCTTTGGCCTCGCCAGCAAGCCGGCTCCAAGCACCTCCTCAGCCATCTCCAACTCGGATCCCATCTTTCTTAAATCGTTCCCTACTTGTCTTTTCAAACCTCAATCTTGGTATCCTTGGTGGTCTCCGTAAAAGAAGAAGAAAAGAGCCAACATGGCCAAATATACTCAATCATACGAAAAATGACGCTCAAAGGCGCGAATAAATTCATACATTCATAGGAAAATGGAAATGGATAGGTACACATAAAAGGACGAACACAGGGTTTGGTGGGGAAGATGAAAATGAGTCAAATCCAGACAGAAAGAATTTCACCTTAGCCGGGATTCGAACCCGGATCTCCCAATTGCCGGTCAGGTGTGCAACCAGTTACACCACCAAGGCTACTCAATTAACTGCTGAATTTGACGGGGTTTTATGTCACACCCCATGCCCAAGTTGAACGGCCCAGAGATGGCGCGCAAGGGCGATTTCACCCATCACATAGGGGACAAACACAATTGGAAGGTTGAAAGGAAAGAGGAATACAGGCATACAACATATAAAGAGGTGAACAGTACGTTTAAAGGCACGCATAGCCGTAGAAGAAAAAAAGAGCCACCATGGCCAAATATACTCAATCATACGAAAAATGACGCTCAAAGACGCGAATAAATTCATACATTCATAGGAAAATGGAAATGGATAGGTACTCATAAAAGGACGAACACAGGGTTTGGTGGGGAAGATGAAAATGAGTCAAATCCAGACAGAAAAAATTTCACCTTACCCAGGATTCGAACCGATCTCCCAATTGCCTGTCAGGTGTGCTCCCAGTTACACCACCAAGGCTACTCAATTAACTGCTGAATTTGACGGGGTTTAAAGGGACGGGGGAGAAAAAAAATTTTCCTGTCTGGATTTGACTCATTTTCATCTTCCCCACCAAACCCTGTGTTCGTCCTTTTATTTGTACCTATCCATTTCCATTTTCCTATGAATGTATGAATTTATTCGCGCCTTATCGTCATTTTTCGTATGATTGAGTATATTTGGCCATGTTGGCTCTTTTCTTCTTCTACGGCTATGCGTGCCTTTAAACGTACTGTTCACCTCTTTATATGTTGTATGCCTGTATTCCTCTTTCCTTTCAACCTTCCAATTGTGTTTGTCCCCTATATGGTGGGTGAAATCGCCCTTGCGTGCCATCTCTGGGCCGTTCAACTTGGGCATGGGGTGTGACATAAAACCCCGTCAAATTCAGCAGTTAATTGAGTAGCCTTGGTGGTGTAACTGGGAGCACACCTGACCGGCAATTGGGAGATCCGGGTTCGAATCCCGGCTAAGGTGAAATTCTTTCTGTCTGGATTTGACTCATTTTCATCTTCACCACCAAACCCTGTGTTCGTCCTTTTATGTGTACCTATCCATTTCCATTTTCCTATGAATGTATGAATTTATTCGCGCCTTTGAGCCTCATTTTTCGTTTGATTGAGTATATATATATATTAATCGGAAGCTTTCACGAGCGTGAACACAAATATAAAAAAACTTTGTCACAAGTGCGACTAAAAGGTAAACACAAAAAGACACTCACACGGGTTGTACATTTTTCGGTGGATCGCCGACACCTTCTTCAGCGAAATGTGTAGGAAGAATGATTTCGAACTTTGAACGAATGAACTTTCTTCCTATACCTTTCGCTGAAGAAGGTGGCGGCGATCCACCGAAATATTTACAACCCGTGTGAGTGTCTTTTTATGTGTTTACCTTTTTGCCGCACTTGTGACAAAGTTTATATATATATATAATTAAAATTAAAAGGTTAAAAAATGACTAGTTAGTCTCTTGTCGCTGACGATGGCGGCTTGCCCATCGAATCGTCCCGCAAATTTTTCTGAGTGTCCTTTTAATTTTCGTGTGCCTGTGTTTTAAAGTATATTTATATTTGTGTTTTTATTCGCCGAGTGCGTTTTCTCAGAAGATATATATATTTGTATATATATATATACACGAAACGAAAATTTCGCCAATAGGCCACAATATAATAAAAAAAACACTTGACAGGGGGTGGGGAAAGAAAGGTAAAAAGAGAGAGAGGACTTACTGGGACGTTTCGGGCATGTAGGCCCTTCTTCAGCTGTAGAAAACTACACTTCTCAAATTTTCTACAGCTGAAGAAGGGCCTACATGCCCGAAACGTCCCAGTAAGTCCTCTCTCTCTTTTTACCTTTCTTTCCCCACCCCCTGTCAAGTGTTTTTTTTTTATTATATATATATATATATATATATATATATATATATATATATATATATATATATATATATATAAAAGGAAAGGAAATAAATATAAAAGTATATGCTAGCAACAAGGCGTTGAGGTTGGGGAAGGATAGGAAAGTAAATAAGTGGACACTCACAGGCAGATGATCAATGACGACACCGGTGTCCACTGCTTAGGGGTAGCTTTCGGGCTAAGGACCCTTCTTCAGCTGGAGGAAATTCACTACTAAGGAGTGTCACACTGGAGTTAGGAGTTTAGGGTATGTCTTGGTACGGGGTTGGTTGTTGGGGAAAGGGGATTGGTTGGAAGGAAGTGCAGGGGGGGGGTGGAGTGGGAGGGGAGGGAGCTAGCGAAGATTGAGTCCGGGAGGGCAGGTTGACTTTAAAATGGAAATATAAGAGAGCTCCCAGTGGCGGAGCTCCATTATGGGTATGTCGGGTGGGAGGGCGCGGATTATTTTAATATGAAAGCAGTTGTTGAAGGAGAGGTTATGCGGGTTAGCGTGCTCCACTACAGGCAACTGCAACTGTTGCATCACGCTGCTCCTGTGATTGTTTACCCGCATTTTTAAAGGTGTGCTGGTGAGGCCAACGTAGAAAGCCTGGCAGTGCTTGCAGGTTATAAGGTATATAACATTACTCGAGGAGCAGTTTCCCCGAGTAAGTATTTGATATGTGACATTCGTCACCGGAGTAGTGAAGAAACGGGAAGAGGTGTTGATTGGGCAAGTGAGGCAACGGGGTTTGTTGCAAGGGTGAGAGCCAATAGGGGAGAGATTGGTAACACTACTTGCAAGTGAAGTTTGACGGATCTCACGGATCCAGAGACTATTTTGTAGATTGGGAGGGCGACGAAAGGAGAGCACGGGAGGTCTTTGAATAAGGGAGGAAGTTGAGGGGGAAGAGGAGAGAATGGAGTGTGCTGATTTCAGAAGGCTTTTCAGTGAATCATCAAGACCTGGATGAAAGGTGGTCGCAAAGATAATAGAATCATCTATTGATATATTGTCCTCAGGATGAGGTACGAAGCGCGGTCTCTGAGAGGGTTCGGTCGCCTTAATGAGTTGTTCTCTCACCAAAGAGGGGGGATAGCTACGACTCACGAAAGCTTTTTCCAGGTCTTCCAAGTATCGAAATAAGTAAGAATTTTCAGAACAGATTCGGCGACCTCGACGTGCCAAAGAGAATGGGAGAGAGCGTTTGCAGTGTTCGGGATGACAGCTGTCCCAATGCAAGTACTGCTGAAGGTTGGTGGGTTTTTTATGGACGGATGTGCTGAGTTTTCTATTTTGCAAATGAATATCTACATCGAGGAAAGTGATTGAAGAAGTGGAAGAGCGGTGAGTGAAAGAAAGAGTTGGATGGGAGTGAATCCTTTGAATAAAATCTTCAAGGGCTGAGCTTCCATGGGTCCAAATGATGAAAATATCATCAATATAACGGAGCCAAATGAGGGGCTTGTGGGGGGAAGAAGATAAAAGACTTTTCTCCCATCGCCCGAGGAAGCTGGAGGCGTAAGAGGGGGCCATTCTCGTGCCTATAGCCGTGCCCCTTACTTGGAGAAAATGACGCCCTCCGAAAACAAAGCTGTTTTTGGTGAGAACCATCCTCATGAGTTTCAGAAGAAATCCGGTGGAGGGGCGCGAGCCATTAGGTCTACTGTTGAGAAGTTCCTTTGCAGCTGCCAGACCTTCATTATGGAGTATATTAGTGTAAAGGGAGCATACGTCAACAGTGAGGAGAATAGTATCAGGTGGAAGTGGAGAGGGGAGGGATTTTACACGATTCAAAACATGCTGTGTGTCTTGAACGAAAGACGGGAGGCGCCGGACTAATGGTTGGAGGTGGAAATCTACGAGAGCAGAAATTCTCTCAGAGGGTGAATCATAACTGGAGATAGTAGTGAATCTCCTCCAGCTGAAGAAGGGTCCTTAGCCCGAAAGCTACCCCTAAGCAGTGGACACCGGTGTCGTCATTGATCATCTGCCTGTGAGTGTCCACTTATTTACTTTCCTATCCTACCCCAACCTCAACGCCTTGTTGCTAGCATATATATATATATATATATATATATATATATATATATTTTTTTTTTTTTTTTTTAAGCAATTTAACGTCTCGAATTAACCCGTTCATTTTCAGTTTGCTGGCTAAGTTGTCTGTAGTATCAACTATCAATTTAAGTTTAAAATCGATCAACCAAATCCAAAATAGAAATCCATCGAAATTTTTCACTGGGTTCACTGTATCAATCACTGTAGGGAGTCCAATAACGCGGAATGGACTTGTTTTTTCTGCTTGTGCTGGAACCCGTCGCTCATTATGCGTCCCTTGCAATTGCAAGTCTTTTGCAATCCTCTCATCATCCAGGGCCATCCATCATTAAAGCTGGCGGCAGCGGTTGGTCGCTCAAACTGGAGGGGATTAAGCATGCATTAAGCCTTAATTTATTCCCGGGAGACATAGGATATAAGGAACCTTTGTATGTAAGTACACTCTTTTTTTAATTCCTTGCCAAATTTACATGGGGTTTTACGAAAAATGCCTTTTTATGGTCACGCTGTAACCATCGATTTCGACTTTATCATTACATGAGGCAGAATGTTACGTGACCAAATATTTTATATTCACCGGAAGTTGAGCATAGCGACTTCCTGCTCCGTTATCTACTTCTCTCTACGCGTACATTTCTTTATTTCCCGCATGGAAAAAAATATTTTCGTTATTCGAGCAAAAACCCATTTGTTGGCTAAATATTTGCCTTATTAACAGAACTAATTGCCACAAATACAAATGATTCGTTATTCTGACAAAATGACGTTGGCGCCTGGAGCAAACGGTATCGGTAGGCCAGCATTTGTAACCACAACAAATACTTTAGTGAAGCGAGCAATCGTCTTGCCATAGTTACAAAATTAGTTATCTCTTCACATGATTGTTGCGACAAAATGGCTATTTCTTTGCAGAACTTCGAAAGGGTCTAATCTTTAAAGCTTCTCTTGAGGCTGGATTAAACGTAGTGAGCAACGTATTTTCAGATTCGGAGTTCTTCATTTTGCAGCCATTTTTGGCGGTCATTAGGTACTGACCAATACGCTGCCCTTCATAGCCATACCATGACGCTTCGCTCCTATAACTAATCCGTTCCCTCGGTTCTCCCGGTTCTAAACATTTGCTGTTCATTTCCATTCGAAGTGGTTGAAAGAGAGTTAATGAATACTGATGCACGCTGTAACCAAACCACCATATATGAATCCTAAAATAAAATTGCAATTCAAATTAATGGCCATAAATCATAATAAAACAGCTCATAACAATATAGATAACTAGGGACGCCAAATATAAATCAATATTTACACCGGGGAGTTCAGGATGACGCAAAAACAATAAACGGGTAACAATAAGTAACGAGGGACGCCTAGAAGGTTAACAGTGGACAGGCAGCAGAGATAAGTGGAGGAGTTAAGCTACGTTTTCATGTGGCCGTTTTTGCGTCGTTACGACGGTGCGTTGTGCGGTAAACAAGCATGTGCGTTGTTTTTCATGTCAGCGTCAGCATTAGTGCGGCAGCACCTCGTAAGGTATGATATTATTTAATAAATATATAATTGTTTATTGTTGCAATTTCACCTCTCAGGGTATTAGTACCATTTTGCTTTACATTGAGAAATGCGTTTGTAGACTGCACGAGACATATTATGGTCGAAATTAAGGATAAAATATTTCTAGCGACGAAAGGTAAACAAGGGAAATTCCTCACTTCGTACTTTATGAATAACTTTCAATAGTGTATTATAGCGTACATTGTAAATATAAGCATTCCATTAAATCATTGATACCATGCTTGATATTAATCTAACGTAATTTATTCGAGTAATAAGAACTTATATACAAATTTCCCTCACAAACTTCCCAGGCGAAGAGGACACTGAATCACGTTCCAAGTATGTATCATAATTTACGATTTTTGTGCCAGTTTCCCCCCTAATTATGAAGTGCGACTTGATATATGTAAACAGTGATAGTTTTTGTGTGTAAATAAGACCCATGGGAACATTATGAAGAACCATATGCGCGTAAAATAACTCAAATCGGAGGCAAACATGTACTGCCATGCCGTGGGGACGCATTCTTAAGGATATAAAATATTTCTCGATTGTTTATATGTGGGCTATTGGTTAGCGTTCTCGACTCCGGGTATGTGTGTATGTCAGTTCGCGCCCCTCAGGAGTAATATTTTTTTTTCTTTTTTTTTTTCATCATCACAAACCACCGTCCCGCCAAAGTTCAACTATCTGAAGATGACCCACAATCCTCGGAAAAATCAAGTGATCAACAGGGACCGTGGTTTGTGATGATTCCCTCGCTGCCTTTGAATTGATTGTGAAGTAGCTGCGTTTAATGGCAATTTAAGACGTGGGAATAGAGTATGTAGATAATTAAAACGAAAGAGGTAAATAAGAAAGCGAAGACTTGTCCTTGACATTCTTGTTTTGAATAAAAAAAGGTAGTGATGAAGCGCACATAATTATAGTTGCATTTTCATTGTAACTGAAGCAGTGGAATTGCATTCAAAAGCTTCCAAAGAAAGGCATGGCAGTACATGTTTTCCTCCAATTTGAGTTATTTTACGCGCATACCGCACCGCACTTGTTTACCGCACAACGCACCGTCGCAACGACGCAAAAACGGCCACATGAAAACGTAGCTTTAAGATCTAAAGGCACGCGAAGGAGGAAAAAGGACCAAGTCGGAGAATAAAAACGGCAGGGAGCGGATACAAGGCGGCGTAAAGGTGACAAAAGAGGAACCAGGAATTTATAGAGAGGCCAGGAAGGAATCGGGCAGGAGACCCAAGATAAAAACCGCACGGCCCAAAACTCTGGAAATAGGGAAGGAGGAAACCGCGAAACCATATCTGCAGCCGCATGAGAGAGACGAAAAATCCCCAGCGTCTGATAAGTGTAGCTTTAAGGAAAATAAAACCAAGAAATACCATAACCTCCATAACTAAAATTGTTGCTGTCGGAAAATAACGTAAATGTATATAGATTGTAAAAGATAAATGACCTCGCGCTTGAATTGATTGATTGTGATTTTTTGCAATGTTATTCTTCGATCATGAATTTCTTCAATTTTTTATAGGAAGAAATATTGTTTTTAGTATGTGTTTTTAACAAGGCATCTGTCTCTAATTACAACACTTATCTCAATGTATGATAACATAGAATATTTGTTAAGTTTTACAATGACTTGATATGCATTATCTGATGCTGATACCAATAAAAGTTACATTTCAATATGAAACATCATTGTTATTATTTAGACCAAAATTCCCATGATGCACTCAGCGGACATTTTGTAATCGGTACCAATTATTTGCTGAAATACCATATACCGAAGCTGCTAATAGTTTTGTATAGGCTGCAAAATCACTCAGTTGGACTAACAGCTGAATGCTGAAATAACAATGGCCTTAGCTACCGCTACAAATCGGACCTCTGGCGAAGCAAATCGCGTTTGTTGGCCGAGCAAATGTAGGCGCGCCATGAGCAAATGTATTTTTCTCGCTCAACGGAGCAAAGGTTCATGTTCTACATAAGAACGCCATTTGCTCGTGCGACAGTGGGTTCTGCTGTCACTATGTTGACAAAAGAAATTTGCTGCAAAAGCATTGGGAATGTAGCTTCAACAAAGTTCTTTTCTCTGTGCGGAGAAGCTAATTTATTATTAAAATGCATGCCTAAATGCAAGGGCATTTCTTTAGCATTATTCGCCATTTAGAATTGTTAAAGGGCATAATTTATCAGTCAAAAACATTCCATGACGTAGTGTCCTCCAGGTCGGGGTATAACTCATACCTTAATAATAATTGACATACGGTTTGAAACTACTAATGCCTATGACTTAACTTATGCCTGTCTAAATTCCGCCCCAAAATTCACAGTTATGACTAAATTAGGGGGCTTAACAAAACAACAGGTAATAAAAAAAGGTGTACAAACACCCTGCGGTAGGCATCCCATTTAGCTTTCCCAGATACACTCGTGCTCCTTATAAACATTTAATCTATTCAGTAATACTCTGTGTACATCCAATTCGCATAGAACTATCCCAAGTTGACACTGAATAAGAGACTAGAGCAGTTTGCCTATCCCTATCCCCTACATACGCTTTAAATACTGAATGATTTTTTTACTTTTAAGAGTGGGCATGAGCATGGACTGAAAAAACGTTGAGTTTTTTAAAGTACTCCTGAGAAAATATGAGCGTAATAGTTTTTAGGGATAATTAAGGGATATTTTTCTGGAGTATTGGTCAAATTTTATATGCTATAGTGTTTACTGATGTATGCTGCTTTTCAAAATGTTATTTCACACACTTAGAATAATTCAAGGCCCCGAGGAGGTCAATAAAACTTGACGAAACGTTGGATATGTCTACTTTAGAGTCTAATTTAAAATTTTTGACCAATTCTCCAGAACAATATCCTTGAATATGTGATTTGTGGTTGAAAAAAAGAAGAGGTATATATGTAATAGAAGTACGTATTCACAATGTGCTTCCTTGTTTCATCGATATTTTATTAACCCCTCACATTCACTCATTTTTTTAGCAAATGACTCCCATTGTAGAAAGAGACCAATTCTCAATGGTTTGAGTACTCAATGATGAGGTGGGTTAAATAATATTTCCAGTTAACGCACTTTCGTCTGCTATTGTTACATTAATTGAGCATAGGTCTCCCTCAATTTCTCCTTTCTTATTCAATCTGTTGCATTATTTGAGCGCAACTATTTTTCCCCCATTTAATTTGGTAACGAAACTCCCGTTTGTTGAAACTTACCATCGAAAATAATAGTGCTGCAAATTACACGAAAATGGAGATGCGTAAAGCCTCGGTGACGAGATGAGCGGCAGTCTGTGGGCGGCGGCAGAGCAGTATCGCGGCAGAACTGCAGAGCGGCGGTAGTGGCCACGATACGAGCGGCGATTCGACCTAAGATTAGTTCAGAAGCAGAAATGGCAATATATACTGTCATTAGACAAAACGTTCTTGGCCGACATTTTACCACAGACTGAGTAGAACGGCAGAGCGGCACAAGAAACATTTTATGTCTGGGATTGGCGGCATTGAGCGGCAGTGGTGCAGCACCTAGCCGTGCCGCTCATGTCTATCATGGCTGGGTTCGAGTGTTTTCCATGTCAAACATTAGAAACATAAAACTCAGCGTTGCCGCTCTGTTGCTCTGCCGATCGCCTCCCGACGCTCGTATCGTGGCCGAGGCCTAATGCTTGTTGCTCACGGTAAAATTTTATAAAATCGACTTATTTAATAAAAATAAGCTTGCTTACGATAAAAACGTTTTATAAAACCTAGTTTCTTAAAACATTTTACGGAATAGTACAGGTTCTATTTCCATAAACTGTTTTATGCAACAGCCAATGAGATGTTCCGCTCATCGCGTTGATAATCTCGTATCCATGAGAAGCCAAACAAGGAAAAAGTAAACAAACATGGCTGGAAGTTCATGGTACGTGAGCATATTAAGCACAATAAGAACGTAGACGTATAAACAAAGCCTTTACGCCGTTGAGGGTTATCAGAAAGGAAGTAAGTTAATAAACAATACACATTGTTTTTAACTTATGGTGGAAATTTCATGAGCATAGGTCAAATAATTTTTTATTTTTAAACTTTTGCCGACGTTTCGGATGTTTATTCATCCATCTTCTGAGCTATAAACAATGATGTATGGTGATAAATGATTGACAGCTATGTTTTGGTTACATAATTGTAAATTTAAAGACATTAAATATAAAAATACATTGACATAGACATTCAAGATTTTTATCTTTAAAGTTTGGTGCTGTTTTTATTTATTTACAAATTTGGTTGCTTGGATCTACTTTACATTACATCACTTATCTAAGCAAAATTTATCATAATTTAATAAATGACACATAATTTTGCAACAAAGAAATAGATCCAAGCAACCAAATTTGTAAATAAATAAAAACAGCACCAAACTTTAAAGATAAAAATCTTGAATGTCTATGTCAATGTATTTTTATACCTATTTAATGTCTGTAAATTTACAATTATGTAACCAAAACAGAACTGTCAATCATTTATCATTGTTTATAGCCCAGAAGATGGATGAATAAACATCTGAAACGTCGGCAAAAGTTTAAAAATAAAAAATTATTTGACCTGTGCTCATGAAATTTGCACCATATGGAAAAAAAAGAGGTCGAGAATAAATAGCATTTGAATTGCTTTTAACCAAACTGTTATCCAAAAGAGAGTGCATTTATCACTTCACGTGTTCGCAAAGTGTCTCATAGATGGCAGATTGGTCAACATTGCGGTTTTATGTACCCATAGTTTTTCCGTGAGCAAGCGTACGTTTTACGTAATATTCATAAAAGTGTCAATAAATTTTTTTATAAAACTCTTTTAAAGAAAATTTTACCGTGAGAAACAGGTCTAATGAATAAAATGTAAAAGTGTTTGGAGCGGAACCACAGGCAAGGTGCGAGTGTATGTTTGGAAGGTGGACTGTTGTGCTAGGCTAGGCGCAGGGCGAGAGGAAGGGAGGGAAGAAAGCAGCAACGTGTGGCTACGAGTGATAGGCAGTCGCTAAAATAAGTTGGCCCCATTTACCCTCCTCCCGCCATCGAAAGGACAAAATCTTCGCCTCCGACTTGCCCTTTTGCACTAGTTTTCGGTTGGCGCGCGCTCCTCATCCCCTCTCGCGCCCCCCCTTCGTTTCAAGCCCCCCCCCCCGCCCTCCATCGCGTCTTCTCCTACTCTCCTCCTTTCACCATCTCTTACATTTCCCACCTCATTCGTCCATTCACTCGCTTTCATCTTCCCCGTTCTTCTTCATCTTCTCTGGTTCGCAATGCACTTGCTGCACCGAAGGAAGTAGAGAATTTGAGATGTTTGCTCGTATGGAGAATGCACATTAGGCTTGGACATTTTTTGAACCACTCTTCAGGTGAAAAAATACGCAGTAATACGGGTCAATGGCCAACCAGGAGTTTCATTTACTTGAATTAGAGGTAAATGTGAGCTTTCGTCTCGCACTGTTAACATTTTTTTTTGAAAAACGTAGGAAACTAACGATATTGACTGTGATATCTATGTAGAGTAGAGGAAGGATGCGCATTTGTAAAAATGTAAGAGTCCGTGTGACTAGTAGTTTATGAGATATTAACGTTTGAAAATGATCAATTTAGCGATTTTTTCGTCAGTTTTCGACGCCATATTTGGAGGTTTTACGAACATCCGGAAAGGGGATAATACTAATTTCCCTTCTTTGACATGCCCTTACCCCACCCCCAACCCAACCCACCCCAACCAATCCCCCTCGGTTATTGGTGATTATTGGTGGGCATTGGTATGTATATGGTAGAGAACCAACTGCTCGATCGCTGCGCCACCTACAGTGGGTATGAAGAAATGGCATTTTTTCACAAGATGGCGGACAGGAAAAAACGCACTTCTCAGGTTTGAAAGGTTCCCATTCCTAAAGTAGTTTGATGCATTGTTATGTTGAAAGTATTAAACAAATTTGCAAGATGTGTATAATATGTGAGGTGAATTTGGTTCCGATATCTCTGTTTAAAGTGGTAGAAAATCGCGAAAACGAGTGCGAGACGAAAGCTCACCTTTACCGAATTAGGTAATAAATTGCCTAAATTGATGATCATTGTGAAGTTGAATTTTACTAAAAATTCCAATTCATTGGAAAAAAAACGCGGCTGAAATTGGCTGGGTCGTCGTCCGCCAGGTATCACTTGACTGATGCGAGCATTGAATGAATGAAGCGCGCGTAGTACGAACGCCATGGTACCATCCCCTCCACATTTTCATATTGTGTGGTTTATTAACAGCCGAAAGGAACCAGAGTATAAGTGACAACAAATATGAAGACATTGTAGTGGTGTAATTGCCAAATAACTCATTCATTTTTAAATATACCGATTTTATCTGAGATAACCCATTTGAGTACTATTACTGAATTCACGGAATAATGTCACAGTTAGTAATGAGTAAAATTCAATTACTCGTTAGTCATAAATAAAACTTGTGGCTGTCAGTGTTTTAAATATCGTTTATTTTCACAATCTAACTTGCAGGTGCTAGTATCAAATATAGATGCATATTCCACATAAAAAATTGCTTCATCCCCTTGGCACCAACACAAATTTCATGATACCACACATTACATTGTAGGCATTTAATCCAGTCACCCTTTTCTAATGACTCCTTAAGAGTAATAATTCCCGGTACAATATATAAATAAATAAATATATATATATATATATATATATATATATATATATATATATATATATATATATAATTCGAAAATATATATAATCCGAATTAGAAAATCAGACGCTCAAAGGCGCGAATAAATTCATACAGTCATAGGAAATGGAAAGGGATAGGAACACATAAAAGGACGAACACTGGGTTTGGTGGGGAAGATGAAAATGTGTCGAATCCAGGCAGAAAAAATTTCCCCTTTCCCAGGATTCGAACCGATCTCCCAATTACCGGTCAGGTGTGCAACCAGTTACACCAGCAAGGCAACTCAATGAACTGCTGAATTCGACGGGGTTTTATGTCACACCCCATGCCCCCACCCTGTGTTCGTCCTTTTAATGTTTCCTATCCCTTTCCATTTCCTATGACTGTATGAATATGTATATATATTATATTATATATGTATTCATATATATTATATAATATATGTATTCACATATATATATATATATATATATATATATATATATATATATATATATATAATACAAAAATATACACTGGACAGCGGGTGGGGAAAGAAAAGTAAAAAGAGACGACTACTGGGTAAGAACGTTTCGAGCCTGTAAGCTCTTCGTCAGCTGGAGAAAAAGTTTTGTACATATATATATGTATATATTTATATATATATATATATATATATATATAGTAATATAGTACCGGGGCTATTATTATATATATTTCAAAAAAGCCCCGGTCTACCCTATTATAAGTCTCATTCTTGCGCCAATGCGAAGGGATTTAAATGCCGTGATAAACATTAAACAAAGCGCATGAAGTTGCTGGAGAAAAAGAAGTAATGGACCGGGAATTGAATCCAGGTCTTAAGACTTTACGGGTCAACTTGAAGATCACCAAGGCATCTAGGATTTCCATGTCAGGAGGCAATTTCGTGTCTCTATGAATATCCTTATTTCAGAAGAAAAATTTCTTTCCTCCTAAGTCTACATTGCCATTAAAGTCTGGCAGAAATAGGTTGTCAGACGTGGAAAATAGGTACTTAGCAGGATCACCCTTAGAGATACCTGAATTGTGGTTGCAATCAATTACATTACTCACTATTGGCTTGTGTTTCCAATCCAATGTATACGGGAGCAAAAAAACTCATAACGGTCCTTTTCAAGTGTACAAACATAATGTGTCCATTATGTAAACATTCATAAATTAGGAGCAAATAAAAAGTCATAATATGTGTTGAAAATTAGAAGACCAAACACCACTATATAGATAATGTTTAAACCATTAGTTGCACGCAGTTACATAAGATACATTAGTATATTTTTCTGCACATTTTCAGCGTATTTATAGAGAATATATACTCCGGTGGGTTGACTGTCCAATTTCCTTTTTACTATGGGTAATTTTTAGCTACATTAGATATTAAGAATGCTCCCACTGCCTACTAGTAGGCTAAATCTAAGAACCTTCTAACTCAGCCTCAATGTGATATTTTCATCCGAAGACCAGCAAAACGAACCCTCGGCTCGCGATGTCAATCTCCGGCCACCGAATTAGAAGCCTTAGTTGGCGTTGATTTGGCACATATTGAGTCACCATGTGCACAACATCCTTACAAACCGAGGGACAGAGTTCCAACCACAGAGCAAAATGGGCGTTGAAAAGCAAAATATTTCCAGGATATACTCTCCTTTCGGCTGCAGGAACATTGACCGAATGGGTTCGCGGAGGCCGCCACACGAAGTGGAGACCACACTACCATTGCTTCAAGAGCCACCCTGGCGATTTTCTCAACGCTTTTCAATGTGTTTAAATGGCGTTTGAAGGTGCTCATAAGGCGTTTCTAGGTGTTCTCACGGCGCTGGCAAGGTGCTCTGTTACGCTATCCAGCGGACAGCGCTCCCTAGCACCGCCGAAGCACCTTGTAAACACACTTGGCCAGATATTTCCAAGGTGATCGCAAGGTGTTGATTCACACTTCGGGCGGAGGCGCTTATTGAATCACCCCCGAAGCGCCTTGACATCACCGTTCACAAGAGTCTTCGCTTCGCACACTAAGTGTTGCGGTGCACTGTGTGCAGAGGCGTTCCGGAGCGCTATTGCAGCGCCTTTGGGCTACACCTTAGGATGTGTTGTGCTTCAGTTCAAAGGCGCTTCAGATCGCCCTCAACGAAGAGAGAGATTCAAAGCGCCATCGAAGTATTTTTGGGTTTCCTTAAAGGGCGTTGTCACAATGTTCGAAGGCGTTGTTCCACGCTCTCTAGGAGGGGCGCTACAGCGCAGAGATAGGCGCTAAAGACATTACATTTCTTGTTTTACACATCCGGTGGAATAATAAGGAAAAATTTGTCTAAATTCAACAAATTTGTCGATCCAAGAGATTTATTTGCAACCAGATTAGACATGCGTTTTGGTACTGTTTTTATTCAAGTAATCGGAAGAATTTCGCCATGAATAATACAAGCTGTAACTTTCTAGTCACCATTGCATCGTTGAGGTATTTTACTGACAAACATGCCTGTAGTTGTGTCCATCAAAATACACTGCCTGCGTATGACTTCAGGCTGCATAATTTCTAAGCCATCGATATTTTCTACTTTTTGAATCTGCTGAATGATAACACCTCCAGTTGAAAGAACGGCATTATCTGAGAGCACAATATTTTCAACCAGCGATAGGCACACGATTTTCACACGATAGGCTGCAGACAAACAAATAGCTAACACCAGCACTATTTTCCCAAAATCAGAGTACAAAATTGAATCATCATTTCTCTTGCCCGTAGAATACTGAGAAGTTGTTATTCTTATACCCTTATTGAACCGCAAATTAAAATTGTGCCGAATTGACAAAGTATATTTTTATTGGTTTCCATGAATATTACGCGGTTCCACAAAGTGACGCCATTAGTCCTATCTGATATGGGATAGTACTCCTAGATAGGATGGCCACGCATTCTTTCAACAAAAGATGGAAAACGCAATTGGTTTTAAGGTAGCGTTGACTTATTCGTTGGAGGGAAGTGTTAGAACTTACATTACCTGCTGAAAATATTAATATTTATTGTAATTCTGCAAGGTAGTAAAGGCAACTCCGCGGAATATTATCTGTTGCAAAATGTTGACGACTGCTGATTCACAGTGGTACCGTACATCAGGGATCTTTATATAATCGGATATCTCGCTGGAAGTTGGTAAAACTGTTGCAATCGCGTGTACGCTATTCATAAAAACATATTCGAAGAAAAGAAGCGTAGTACGCTTCAACGTGACAAAAGTTGACCGACCCGGATGGCGAAGAAGCTCTGACCACGCGGAATCTCCCCAGATAGCGCTTCCGAGCGAGTGTGAGTGTAATTCGAACGTGTCTTCTTCCGCCCCCCCCCGTTCCCGGCGCAGAGGAACACTTTTCCCGCTCAGTGTCGAGAGGGAGTACGCGGTGTCGTTGACCTCCTGGTCCGTCGCGATGCACGGCGGAGGAGGCGTGTGACGTCACAGGCGTTACCTTGGCGTTCCACTGCTCTAGTTCATGGTGAGGCACCTCCTTCTCTCCCCCCCCCACTCCTCTCGCCTCCTCCCCCCCCTCCTCAACCCCCCCCCCTCCCCAGCCATCCCTTTCCAGCCATTCTCAATGTCCCCACATTACCCACTTACAACCGCGTTCTCTGCCTTTGGTTAGCAGACCCGCTGACGTTCGATAAATTAATCCTCCGATCATAGTCGAAGAGTATCTACCACCTGTACCACTATCTACGTTGGGCATTTTATAGTGTTCCTCCACTAACTGTCGATAGACTCGAACTATCAAACAAATGAGAGAAAAAGTAAAATAAAGAAAGATTTATTCAGAGATGTCTGGCGAGATGTTGACGAGCATCATTCTGAACTTTGGTAAAAATATCTTAGCAATCTCCACAGAATTATTTATTTAATGTACAATGCATTTCGACGCGAAAGTGTGATGTTCAGGTACAATGTAAGTCTGGTCAAAATTACAGTCTTTATATATCTTTTCAGCAGAAAATGTTATGTTTATCGATTATAACCATTTTTAACGACTGCTATTATTACCAGTCACCTTTTCTCACCATCGGTATCCGCATGCACACCCCAAACTCATGAAAATCCAAAAACTATTCCACGGCAAATGCAGGGACTCAATTTAAACGCAATCCAACGAAAGGGGCTCTCTCAATTGAGTTCTCACCTGAGCCGATCAATGAACGAGACAGAATCGCTGAACTTCTTCGTGGTCATGAAATCGCCGAGCTGCATACTTTCTTGCCTTCCTATTCGGAGCTGGAGAGGGGACACATGATAATTCACAAAGTTTGCGGATAACAATCCACTTGCGAGGAATGGTTGTCATTTTCCTTCAGAATTGAGCTCTATCGCTGTGGGGTGGGACTCAACCACATTAGCAGTGAAATACATTCGACAGTGTCGGGTGATATATGGTGGAACAACATTTAAGTACTTAAATAAAACTACAGTAATTGTACTGTCAACTTAAATTTTAATGTAAATATTACACAACACGTGTTTCGACGTTCCTTAGGGCGTCATCATCAGGTCTGTGCAAACCTCTCAAACGCTAAGTTCAATACAATCCTACTTCTACCGGAGACAATGTAATTAATTCATCGAGAACAACATTAAATATTTTATCATTCATGAGTACTTCCGTTGCGAACCCGAATTAGGACTGCTGAACTGAGTACAAAGCTATCAGTACGACAAATGCATATTTACGTGCGATCCTCTTCGGTGCAGCGAATGCCTCGGGAACATCAAAACTGGGACTTCGATGTTCAAATGCGGTCGCGACGCGGTCGACTCACCCAAAAAAACTGAAAACCTCCCCACCTGGAACATCTCGTGAAGAAGGTGAGGGGAGAACGAAGGAGAGGACGAGGAGGGGGGAGGAGGAGTGGGGCACATGTGATGATTGTTCAATTGCGTTACAATTGGTCCTTTCAGCTATTCGTCGAAGCAAAAGGCATCTTGAAACACATTGCTACTTCAATGGAAAATTCGAAGATCTCTTTTTTGGGCAAATATCGTACATCTTAGGTTTTTATTGGCACCTCTAAATATCGCAAGATCGGGATAAAAGTTAAAAATACGCTGAGATAAATGGTTTATATGGCAAGAATGAGTTTTCGGGATATATTTTTCTTTCAATGCTTGAGGACCACCGTAATCCATATCGATTATTTCCCTGAGCACATACATTTGTTCACCTATTCCTTATGGAGTCCATGGCTAAAGTTGTCGGTTTTATCCCCGAATACCAGAATGGAAATTTCCGAGCATTCCTTATTCGTGCAGCAAGTGATTGAACAAGAGTCTGCTTTTCATCTTTTGGTGAAGCTCTCTCGGAGAGAAAACAATTAAAAGTGTGACAGAAGTAAATGATAGATCACCTAAGAAGGATATTCACTCGAATCGGGAGAAAAGGTTTTTTGCTTTCAAATATTTAGGAATTAAAATTCCTTTTATTCGTGGTTTTACTACTATAGAGTGTTTACCTGATTAGCTGTGCAAAATTTCAAAGCCGTTGGTGCATCCTCCATATGAATCACCTCAAACTGTGTAGCACTCAACTTTCGAATTATGATAGCAACAATTTTGATACAATTCATTTCTTGAAGGTCTTACATTAATATTACCTTTGATTATTACTTCATTATTTATTGTCTTACGTACGCGTTTTGTACAATGTAAAATAATGCAAAGAGAAAAACGAAATGTTATCATTTTCGGCTTTTCACATTGCCACGTAATTTTTACGCATAATCGTGCGATTGAAAAGAGACTTCTCTTTCATTCCTCTCCCTTCCGATAAAAGTCAGGGAAGCAGTTCATCCCAAGCATCATTCCCTACAAGTCATAATTTAAGGGTGACCTAAAAATCCAACACGTAGAGCACACTAAACCAGAACCCCGCATTCCTGACGCGAGGTAAGCACGCGCGTGCAGTGCTTCCTTTTCATCAGCGGACGTTGTCTGAGAGAGGAGAGTATTACACCGCCCGCTTATGGGGGTCAACAACCTCATTTGCTGCGAGTGAATATCTGCAGGGATTTAAAAGGGAGATTTCGCTCACAAGGGGTGAAGAATCCCGCCTTGCGCGGGTGGTGCTACAGTATTACGGATACGTACAGGAGAGACAGCTGATTTGTCTGTCTGAGTTGATTATGTATAATCATGCTTCAAAGGAAATTATTCCTAGAGCAAATAAAGCATTATCTTATCTTATCCTATCAAATTGTTGTCTTCATATCTCTTCGTTTTGCTCCTCTGGAAATTCTTGATCCTCTTCAGCAAATACTAAAACGGAATTGTAGTGGTATACTTGATAGGTACCTCTTTGTTTTAAATCAAATAATCATTTTTTTCCTCTTTTGCGAACAACGGAATGACGATGTATTAACATTCTTTAGAAGGCAACAGTTTTGTATGTAGAGGTGATGAAAAATCGGTTCCCACACTAGTTTCATTATGGCTGCGATGGTGAGCGGCGATTCTGAGGCTATGCTTCTCGCTTGGGCCGTCAATGGGACCCACTAGCATTCCTTTCATTTGCCCCTCCCCTCCACACCCCCCCCCACCACCTCTCTCCCCTCCATCGTGCACTTTTGGCCCTTTACCCGAGCAACCTGCTTCTCATATCTTCCCAATCCCTCCCTCCCCCCTTTCCCCCCTCCACACCCAAACACGCCTCACCCACACTTTCATCCGATTTTTATTGTCCTATTCGTATTACCACGGCAACACCATTGTGAGGCACCGTAGGAAACCTCGGTCTCTCATTGGAAATAAATCCTTCTCAGCCCACGTATTTCATTTAGCTCCTCGGAGAAAAATGCGCATGGTGGCAGTATTATTTGGAGGACGACTGCGTCAGCAAAAAAAAAGCCTATACTAACAAGAGATGACTAAATAGAACTGTTTCAGGCTGGACCTGGTGGAAGATGTCGATATTCATAATGAATAAAAAACACTTAACCATCTTCTTTTCACTTCAGTAATCTTCCAGAGATTATGCCACAGTGTGGTGAAACGCGTCGTGCCATAGAAATAAATCTGTGGAAGATTACAAAGTGTTTTTATTCATTATGAAGAGATGACTAACTGATGACCGAAACCATCTTATTATGTACAGCATGTAGTTACTTGAGTAGTATCTTAGAGAAATGTGTGGTATTATCAAGGATTTAAGAGAAAATTGGGGTTATCAAAGATTTATTTGTAAGTTTCCGTCAATTCGCATTCACTGTTCAGCATTTACGATGACAAAATGAAAAGAGAGGTGTGGAATGAGTTAGATTTTGAAGTGAAACTAGAAACAGACTTTTTGGTGACATAACGTTAGTTTATTAGACTGTCAAATGTTAAATATTTAACGCGTAAGAATATCAGTGCATAATGTTCGCAATTAAGGTGAGAATAAATAATCCTAGGTACTAAATTTTCTACAACCAAGAAATAGATAATAATAATAGTAAAAATAAACGTGACTATTAACTTGAGTGAAATAGTTAAGTGAAAATGGGTGCAACTTGAGCTCATTTGCCAGAATATTATAAGTGAAAGGCAGTGACAAAAGAGACATTTAAGTAATAGAAGAGAATGATGAAGATGCAGTGCATCGAAACGCGGGTCGAATAAATTTTTATCTGTGGAAAATTGCATCTTCTAAATTCTATACTATGTTGAAATTCCACAACATTACGCCTGATACCTCCCTTTTTTTAATAAAAGAGAACTAATGACAGGGACCTTATATTAGGTTGTAGGAATGGATGGTGAAATATTTTATATCTAGCGTGGCACTGCACGGCATAGAAAGCTGAACACCGACGAAAGAGTAATTACGCCATAGGTTAGAAGGGTCAGTGATTGTGGAAAGGAGTTAAGGTGTAGTTGACAGAAAAGATTAAAAAATGAAGATGTGCTGGGTGGTAGGTGAAGAAGCTGACGGAATAAATTAAAGAAAGGTGGAGCAAGTATTGAGGAATGATGGGACGCTGAAGGATGCGATGTTATCAGGGAGGTTTTGGGTGAACGGCTTAGGAAGAGATTAATCTAAGCCATAGCCATGAACGGCTTAGGAAGAGATCCAATTGGGCTATCTGGATGCGATTAGTGATGTAAATAAACGGAAAAATTGATGGTTAAGGCAGCGATGTAGGATAGGATGATGAATAAGCATTGAAGGGGAAGAAGGAGAATTAGCTAAATGGATAGGATGAAGAAATTGGGAATATGGTGAGTAGAGTAAGTAGGTAAATGATAAGAGGAAATAGGTCACAAAGTAGCTGATCACTGTAATCCGTTATCCATCCAAACCTCCTTCAATCGGTAGCATCTCTCCGATAAATGATCTTAACGGTGTTAGGATTTATTAGCTTATTTATTAGATTATTATCTTTGGATTTATTAGCTTATTAGCTTTTTGTGTTTTTTTGTGTTTTATTACATTTTAAATTTTAAATTGGTTTTTCTTTTACTTATTCATAAATTCTAATTTATGACAATTAAACGGGTATCTTTTTACATTATTCAAAAGGTTTTAAATTTTAAGCTTGGACTTTTGTATACATATTTTCCTGAATTGATTTTAAATATGTATTTAATAATCTGGTGAACATAAGGAGACATAAAAAAGAGCATCTGTTGATAACCCAGGACAGGCTTAGCAGGACTTCATTGGGTATTTTTAAAGGAAAAAAATTGTAATTAATATTTTTTGGAATATTTTTTATTTAAAACTGTAAACATAATTGTAACATGAAATTGTAAAAATAATAAATATATAGAGATCCATTATTTTCCCTGGAGTAGCTGGAAAAGCATATTGAATACAGAGTAGGCACCTGCTCGTATAGAATATCAGACAGTAATTGTACTCCTCCATCCATCCATACCTACCCCAATCGGTAGCCTGTGTAAAATAATCAAGCCAGTTGCAGATAGGATTTCCTCGTTGAAAGAGACCTCCGTTATTTTCCCTGGCGTTAAAATTACCGGCCGGAGACTTGAATGGTCGAGTCAGGCCGACCGTCTGCGGCTACAGGCTTCGGCGGGCGGTAACCTCGG
The DNA here is from genome assembly GCA_963573305.1 of Pyrrhosoma nymphula. NCBI lineage: Eukaryota > Metazoa > Arthropoda > Insecta > Odonata > Coenagrionidae > Pyrrhosoma > Pyrrhosoma nymphula. Next base: position 1,203,689 of record OY754333.1, on the reverse strand, counting down.
CCGACGTGACTGGGGTTTGAATTTGCTCATCGAGTGTGCAGTTGTGCACCGCCCTTGTAGCAGGCTAGTAGGGCAGCAGCGGATCCACGCAACCCTCCTCCCCTCATCCCTCCCTCTACCTCCTAGCCAATCCAGCCATCCTCCTCCTTCCCTTATAACCAATGCTTCTTTTATACCTCCCATCGGCCTTCTTTTTCACCTGTGTCACAGAGTTTGTCGGAGTCTAGCGAGGTGGGCGCGTGAATTTGGGTGAACTGGGAGCATTGTATTGCTGACGTATGGGTTCTTTCTACTCTTCTTGTCTGTATTCCATAAATTAACTCCAGAAGTATTAACTGCATTCGGAAATCGACAATGATCATGCCAATGAAATCGAAGAAAAAGTCTCTTATCGGGTATCTGGACAAGTGCTATATAAATCCTCTATTACTTGCATCTTTTGTTTAAGAATTGGGATTGTCAAAATCATATTCACAACTTTTTCAATAAACATCGTCCAAAAAATAGCTATCGCCTCCTTCTTTCTTCAAATTGAAGATTGTTCTTACATTGAGCGGAAAACATACTGAATATCTGAATAGGCCGTGAAATGCTTTAATCACAATTAAGGCTTCACAGCTGTTGTCGAATAAGATGATACCACGCGGGAGACATTCCGGAAATCCCACCGATTGAATTAGTTCTAGCACATTTTTTTATCACAGGTGATAAAGCATTGTATTGCTGACAAATGGGTTATTTCTACCCTTCTTGTCTATGTATCTAAAAGACATATCTGTTTGAACATACCTACCTAATGTTGAACCCAGATTTGAAAACGTAATGATATGTTTGAGCCTTACCTTGTCTGACAACGCACGATTAGAGGTTGCTCTGGAGACCACTTTCCTCGCCGACACCGTTATTTTTTACAATTACTCGAAGGTTGCGACGGAAGTGTTGTGACAAAATATCACAGCCGAAAAAACTTCGTAAAAATAAATCATAGAACACACCCATGCCTTGATAATATTGCCACAGATATTAAGAAGTGAAGATTTATGAGCCTCAGAATACAAATTTTTTTCTAATATGTCGCAATGTAATCTGAATGTAACCAATATATTCGTCAACTGGAAATTGGTCTGATGGATGAGTGAATGGCTCACCAAACATTATACAAAACCAGGCTTGCGGTAAGGGCAGGGTTGTAACTTTTCCGAGTTGTCAGTGTTTTCCAAGAAAGATATTTTATCCAGAAATTAGTCGTGGGTTTTTCTTGATACGCTTGTAAAACAGCACATTTTTTTCTTGTCCTAAATTTAGGTGAATAACTTTTGGAACGCATTGGTACATTTCGATTGAGTAGCCGTAATTTCTTTAAAATGAAGGAAGGCTGCTCGCGTGTGCTTAATGTATAGCTTGAAGAGCTGAGTAATGGTGCCAAAATACTCATAAGTGAATCGAATTTTCCGATGGTGAGCATATTTATTATCTTAACACAAAACGGATTTAACTCATTACTAGTGACAGTGGGGTCCAAGTATCATTAAAAGTATATTTTAATGTCTTCAAAACACTGTTCAACTTCATTTTTACTCACTATATTTCATACTTTTCAGCTACATAGGCACATATATATTCTCGCTCTAAGTGATAAAGAGTTAGAAACGCTAGGAATGTGCAAGAACTAATAAAATATCCTTCATCTAGCAGACTTTCATCCGTAGTTTCATGAAATATATCACTCCCAATCAACATTACTTCGGATCGCTTAGTGTACAATATAAAAAGCATAGGAATCTAACGAAATTTCAATTCAACGCTAAAATAATTGCTCCTTTATACGCGATATCAGAGTTTTTTTTTTTAATAATAATAAACACTTGGCTGTTATTCCACACTTTATTGGAAACAAAACGACCCGGGTTTCAGCATGTCATGCCATCATCAGGCATGATGATGGCATGACATGCTGAAACCCGGGTCGTTTTGTTTCCAATAAAGTGTGGAATAACAACCAAGTGTTTATTATTATTAAAAATGACGGAGTTCCACAAAGTAACGCCGGAGACAGTGCGATATCAGAGTATTTACCTCATATGAACCTGAAAAAATACCTTGAATAATTAAAAGGACTTGTGAATTCAGTGCTAGTAAAACAATTTGAAATGCTTTAGACGAAAAACTACAAAATACAACAAAAACACGGATCTTCAAAAAAGGGAAAAATGGCTCAAATATCTCATGTACGATTCTTGAATACGTACTAATGAAATTAGAAACCATATATTTTCGATTTTAAGGTCAATAAAATGCAGATTAACAAAACGGTATCGAAAATATCTTTTAAAAACACCGATTTTCACTCGTATGAGCGAGATTTTTTAGTTTTTCGCGGTCTCCTTCCTGGCTCAAGCGTATAAACACACATCAATCGGTCGGTTACACTATGTCTGGCGTTACATGTGCCAGCTTACTCTGGCCCCACTAAAACAATGCTTTGCAAGAGGATAGTTCACGCGAACTCTATTGTACACATGCACGAAGGTTATCATTCCTTAATGGCTATTCGGAAGAAAGGAATTCTTCGTCTTAATTTCGACCCAATAAAGACGATTATTATTCTCCAAATGATCACAGATTACCCAAGCTTAAGGCCAACATTACCTTTGTTGCCGTGATACCTGCATGAGTGACGCACCAGCATTAAAAACCATAGATTTGATGATATTGAGTTCTCCATCGGTCTAATTACTGTCGGCGAAGAAAGTATGTGACCCTGAGTTTATGATTTAATATCTCTAAAACGGCTTGGCCGATTTGAATGAAATTGACATCAGCATTTAGCTTATTTTAATTTACGTAAAGTAATTACAGGAAAAATTTGTAAAAACTAAAATTAAAGTTTGTTTCTTTGGAGAAAAGGAAAAAAAGAGCTCATTTTTTGGCCCACGAAAGGCAATGTCCACATTCCGGGGATTACTACGTCAATACCGTTGACTCGATGGCAGTGAAACTTAAAACACCTAATCGCTCAAACGTCAATAGGGTATCTCCCCGGGTAAACAGTCTCTGCCGCTGCATCAAATATGCGTGACGTAATAAACGGACATGCAGCGCAACGTGCGTCGCATTCGTGGCGGAGGAAAACCCGGTGTTTTTGGCGCGCTCGCTCACGTGACGGAGGGTGAGAAGGAGATGGCCTGGGGACAGCGTGGCCCTTCTTCTCCTCTTCCTTGGAATACGTCCATCCGCAAGTAGCACCGCCGCGGCCCCACCCCCCGCCATCACTGCGTTGAGACGGCAGGCATGAGGCTCCTCCTGCCGGCGACTGCCGTAAGGGACCGCTCGAGGGGAGTTCAGCCGAGTTCATCGGCCCACATATTCGTTTATCCCTGAGGGAGGTGGGCGGGCAAAGGGGATGAGAACTGCTCACCCTCTCCCTTTTATACGTACGCCATCGTCTTCATCTTCTTCACCGCCATCACTCTCTCACACTGTTTTGCGGATTCCCTTCTTCCCCTCCCTTTGTAAAATGCCTATTTGTGGGACAGGTGGCGGAACGGTTTCATTTCAACGAGCCGCGTCGTAGCGACGCAAAAGGGTTACATTTATATTGCATTTAAACCAAATTAATTAGTTTCGGATAAATGAATTTAAAAATGCCACAAATCATAGTCACCTTCAAATTTACTCACAATGTATTTTTCTGGCAAAAAGCCCTGTGGATGCCAAGTCCTTGTTTTACGCAACGACAGCTCTGTTCATAGAAAAATGTGAATATTTGTCGGCAATAACGATTGATCTGGTGGCTTAGTTGCCTTATGTATCCTAGATTAAAGCAGAACATGCAGAATTTATTATAAATTGATAGATTTGCACTATTTTTCTTGAAAAACACGACCGATATTCGACATCATTGCCTGATTTTGACCGACGTGAGAATCAATGATTCTAGTCAGATATCTTTCGGGGCTGTTAAATATTTCATGAAATCGGTCCTGTTTATTATGAAAGGCCAGCAAAATCTACACAATTTTATAGCATTCAGATTGACTAGGTGGCAGGAAAAAATTCTTTGACGCACACTGCAAAACTGACTCCATGTCCACTCTCCCTGCTCGCTGCTGCAGTTTCTTTCGATTCCCTTCATAAATACTTTTTACCTCGAAGTCGTGCCTCACTGCATGTAGTATTTGCCAAATTATTTTTCTTTAAATGCTGTCTCAAGACCTCTCACTTCTATTAAGAAAAAACGCGGTCTACGATAAGTAAAATAGTTATGCTGAACAAAACCAAATGAAAAATATTTTTTTGTTCTTTTTTCCTTAATTTTTACTTTTTTTTACTTAAATTCACCTTCGTTTAAAACTTTCAAAATCTTGGGTATATCGGTGCTTACACAGTCGGAGGGTTGACCTGAAGAATATATTTTTTACGAACTTGTAGTGTACCTATATAATTTTTAGCCCCACATTTACAAATAATGTATACGTTGAATCGTTATTGTGTATTAAACCTCGTTTTTTATAATTTTAAATTTAAAATTAAATTTTAATCTTAAAAGAAAACGTATTTGCAACAATTTGTCATATTATACATACATTGTATTACCATGAATATAAGATTTTTTCTTGTTCTGTCATGAATTTACTGAGATTTACCATTTGTTTCATTTAATCAATCTACCGGCTGATTGGTAGGTTCTTGGACAGTCCCCATTCTGCATCCCAATTTCATAGACATTATCTCATCCCTTGGACTACAACCTAGTCGTGGTGGAAGGATTTGCACGCTCCGATGACCCTGGAGCTGAACTGGCAGGAGCAATGCTCCTGGTAGGGTCACCCATGCCAGATACATCGAAGCTGCAAAATATATATATACACACACACACAAAACGAAAATTTCGCTAATAGGCCACAACAATAAAAACACTTTACAGGGGGTGGAGAAAGAAAAGTAAAAAGAGAGAAGACTTACAGGGACGTTTCGGGCATGTAGGCCCTTCTTCAGCTATAGAAAAAAAGCTAAACTTTGCCACAGGTGGGGCGTAATTAAATATAGACACATAAAAAAGAAGAACACTCACACTATACGTTCTGATATTTCGGTTACTCTAGTAACCTTTCTCATAACCATATAGGAGACGAACACAAGTGGAAGAGGAAAGGTAAAGAGGAATACAGACATACAACATATACAGAGGTGAACAGTGCGTTTAAAGGCACGCATAGCCAAAGAAGAAGAAAAGAGCCAACATGGCCAAATATACTCATCCTCTTTACCTTTCCTCTTCCACTTGTGTTCGTCTCCTATATGGTGGGTGAAAAAGCTCCTGCGCGCCATCTCTCGGCGGATAAAGTTGGGCTTGGGGTGTGACATAAAACCCCGTCGAATTCAGCAGTTAATTGAGTAGCCTTTCTGGTGTAACTGGTAGCACACCTGATCGGCAATTGGGAGATCCTCGAATCCTGGGTAAGGTGAAATTTTTTCTGCCTGGATTCGACACATTTTCATCTTCCCCACCACACCCTGTGTTCGTCCTTTTATGTGTTCCTATCCCTTTCCATTTCCTATGATTGTATGAATTTATTCTCGCCTTTGAGCGTCTGATTTTCGAATGGATATGAATATATATATATATATATATATATATATATATATATATATGTATATATATTTATACATCCCTTTCTCCTCCTCTGACCCCCTCCCGCCTCTTCCCCTCCTTGCCCTTCCCTCTTCCTCTGACCTCCTCCCGCCCCTCCCCTCTTCTCCCTCCCTACCCCTCTCTCCTCCCATCTCACCCTACCTCTTGTTCCCTGCCTGTCCATCATTTTGTATCCTTCTATCTTTGAGAAAGGTTCTAGAGCAACCGAAATATCAACGTATTGTGTGAGTGTTCTTTTTTTATGTGTTTATATTTAATTCCGCCCCACCTGAGGCATAGTTTATTTATATTATCGCGTGTGTGATTTTCCACGAACTCGTATATGTATATGTATATATATATATATATACGAGTTCGTGGAAAATCACACACGCGATAATGTAAATAGACTATGCCACAGGTGGGGCGGAATTAAATATAAACACATAAAAAAAGAACACTCACAATATTAGTTGATATTTCGGTTGCTAGAACCTTTCTCAAAGGAAGACGGATACAGAATGATATACAAATATATATATATATATATATATATATATATATATATATATATATATATATATATATACGTATATATTTACAAAATTAAATTAGAAACAGTGGTTTTCTGTTATTGGGAAAGGTACCAACAGATATAAAATAAAATAAAAATTTTTATTCCTTCAATCGAATTTTGTATTCCAGTCGAAATTTCGAATTTTTTGCTAAATCGATTTGTCGCAATATGTTAGCGTTTTTGAGTCATCGTCCCCATAACGACCATACGTAAATGTTTAAGTCAAGAGTATACGTTCATTAACTCAAATGATTATTTGCACTAAATAAGATATGAATGGTTTATTACAAGGTATTAGTGTTGATTTTTTCCCGTTCACATTCAACGGGCACCTTCTCAAGTACTATCTAAATGACAATGATTTCTTTCTACATTCAAAACATTTTTGGAAAACAGCATGCGAAGCTGATACTATGCAGTTTCCCTTGTGTGTATTTTGGAAGGTGCGTAATGCAAACAAAAAAATGTATGCGTCAGTTAGTGGAGAAAATATATGGGAGCTAGCTTACCATCTATTGGTACACATCTGAACTACCATATCTGGAAACTGAATCATACGTACGTACGTGTAGCCTTTTATATTATTGGATAGAGATCTAGGAGTATATTTTTGAGGACAATATTATTGTTCCGAATGAGATGTTACCTCGAATGCTCACAAGTAACACATATTCTACCGTTTAGAAAATCGTGTTGAGGAGGTAAGGGAGGAGACACCCTTTTTCCTTCCGGTTGAGAGGAAGATGTCTCATCTTCCACTTTGACTTCCACTTCCCTACTGTCTGTTCTACGTGAATATTCTAACCGTTTTCATTGGCGTCTGGAGCGACACAGAGCACTTGTAATATACCTGTGATATGACTATTCTAAAATATGATACCAAATCTAAAATAAAAATATGAGGTACCACGTATATTAAACTTTAAAAATATAGCAATTAATCACCGTAATTTTATGGGCGCTGACTTATGGCTGACTTAATCTCGAACCTATTAAATTAGTGACAAAAAATAAGACTTTTGATTGGGTTCGTGTTCATTTAATTCCAAATTATTTCTATATAAAACCTATTTATTTCAGGACCATATCTACTGACAAGTTTTCAACAATGATTTGAGAATTAGAAACATGCCTTATGATAATTTCCCAAAGGAAAATGTGGAAATAATGCAGTATCAGAAAGCTTTCTAGTGTTTTAGCAATTTTTTAAAAGCTTACTTCTGATATTATGAACTACAAAATGTAAATTTTGTGACAATCAATTTGCCACAAATTATGAAGTAAGTACGTAATATATTAGTGAATATGAAAACTCAGTGACTTTTATGCCGGACCGTATTCATACGTTATTTTTAAATCTTAAGGAAGAGCATACAGTGTTAACATATAGGTAGGACGTAGGAAATACATATAGGGTATGTAGGACATATAGCATATACGGACTAATTGCGCGCAGTTGCAATACAGAACATCATATTAGAACCCCACTATATTTCCAGGTCCGACAAAAACGATAAATTAAGAGAGATATTTTGCCGAACGGATAGGTATGGGAATTCGTTTTTCCCTCGAACAATAAGGGACTATAATAAATGCTAGGCGTAATTTCATTAGAGCGTTTCCTTTTTATATGTAAACGGCTGGTGTCCTAACAACCCCCGCCACACGCCTATTGAGGCGGCTTGCGGGGTAGTATGTAGATGTGTAGTTCGGCCCCATTTGAACTAGAATGGAATATTTAAAATTATATAATTTTGAAGCTAAAATATCTTCAGAACAAAGAGCAGTTAATGTTGACATGTTTGCAATTATATTACCACCATTAAGTTTTTATTTCTATAAAATTCATTTTTAACTGTGAGTTCGTTTTCACATTCCAATGGCCGTTTTTTATTGATAGAAATGGTAACCCTTAAAAGCTCAAGTTTATAGATATACAAATATACTTTTTCCACAGAAAGTAGCCAGGTGAGCCTCGTCTTAATCAATGCAGCAGGTAATGTATACAGCCAATTGCTATACCTTGATTTTCGTATCTTTTCATGTGACAGCACCCAAAACCAGAGACATTTTTCCACACCTTAAGGATCGCTGGTGCTCAAGTTAAAAAACGTTTAAAATATATTTTTTTTAGTGTCATTAATATGTTTATTTTACATCCGACAGCATCATCAAAGGTTTCAGATATACCGAAAGAGGACAGTTTATGCTACAACGCAAATGCAAAAAAAATATATAGGCAATCGTGAATGGTTGAACTAAGTGGTTTCCCCGCGACTCTGGAGACGTGAACATTCGTGGATTGTGGGGGGGGGGGGATGGGGGGAAGTGCGTGGAATTGAGAGTTCAGGTTAGTAGACGACGGAAGCGAGTGACGGAAGGAGTCTCTAGACGGATAGAAAGAAACGACGAAGCTCTCTTTCCACCCCCGTAATAGCGCGCAGATACGATTCGCCGCTCCGGTAACCCATTATGTCCCCGCGAGGCAAGACGGTCAACGACCCCCATGGCTCGCCCCCTCCCCCCCAACCACCCCCCAGTCCCCGTTTCAACCCTTTCGCTTTGAGAGAAGTGGAGTGACAGTTTTCTATAAGAGCGCTGCTCTCTTGTCTATCTCTCTCTCTCTCCGACCTGAGACAGAGAAGACCTATCTTTGGAAAACCTCCGGTTCATTGGTGCATCCGGCACGGGGCTGCGGCTGGGTAGAATTAAATTCTCGACCGGATTCAATGGAAAACGGTCGGATACCCCTTTCTTCAAGACTCATTATTACGCGCCTCCGAATGAAAAGCAACGCAGTCGTCGGACGTGATCAGAATGGCTAGATTTCGACGACAAAAGAAAAAAAACCTGAAAAAACCGTCAAGAACAAAAACAAAGTTTTATCTGTTTATCTAATTTTATTTATTTATTTTTGAAGTATTTTTAGGATACAGTGAAATAAGAAAACTCTTAATTTTTAATTACACGATAAAAACAACGCATGTATGTGTTTTTCACGCTTAGGTTCACTGATAGAATTTGATTTAATGCATTTTTAATATACTTTATTGAGCTTTTTTAAGCAGAGGATTTTTCACATTTGTGAAGAAAACGTATTGCTTGATGGTCTATGCATTAAGATAAATCAGATCAAGTAAACAATCTCTATAGTTCCTGATTGATATCACCCTGCTTGAGAAAGGCCGGTTGTTTCTTTATTTTCGAAAGAGTGTGACGCATGCCGTAACCAGAGAGGTAAGCGATTAGATAAATTGCGACGTGGTTTTCAACAGCGCGACCTTACAAAAATTAATTTCTTCATCACGTGTGATTTCTTCATGAAATTGCCTGTAGAAAAATTACAGTCCGATATCCAGGTATTAGGACGTAAAACTGTGGGTAAGGTAAAACCGTTGCTGTATTTACCTCCCCACATATATGTACAAATTACTGTCCCATTATGATCCTACCTGCCAATCCTTATGAAATCTAGTGATTTCATCTCCCTGTCGACCCACTCTATAACACCACTGGTCCAATAAGCAAATCTTATCCAATAGAATGCTAATTTAAATTTGACTATAGCTAAGAGCTGTGTGGTTGACTTTGTGTTTTTCCATTCATCTTCTTTTGTGTTAATAAATCCCTAACTTGGTCACTTTTTCTCGTCTCTTTTGACTGCCATTATCTTTTATGTCATTTGAAATTTTTCCTATTTAATTCAGCAATGGTTACTATTCTTTCTAATATTGCAAAGCTGTTGTTTTAAAACATTTATTTCCTTATTGAATCACGTACCATAAAAGAACCTTGTTTTAAATGCCCAATTAGTTAAATTTGAAGAAAATTACGTTTGCGCTGGACGCATTGTTCTCTATTACTCGTAGAAAATTTAATCTCTGTTGTGCAAACGCCACCTGTCAGATGGCTATACCGGGGTTCACAGTGTATCATGGATATATGTATAGTAAGGGAAGACGCCCATAACCAGGGTTCCTCTAATCAGTTTTTTCATGCTGGTAAGCATATTTTGCGAAAGCATTTATCTTCTATTATTCTTGTGACTCTCTTCCCTTGAACTGCAACATTGGCGTGGTGGAAGGGCTGGTGCCTTCCAATAACCCCTAGAACAGGACTGTCGAGAAAAGATGGACAGCAATCGAGAAAAGATGGTAGATAATAAAAACAGGCATCGCAGGAGCGGCAGAGAAAATAATTGAAACGGTGGAAAAGAAGTGGGTTAAGAAGCTGTGGGTTACGGAAAAATTATAAAGAAAATGAAGGATAGAAGGATGTGGAAAAATGTTTGCAATGGCATAGGTAAAAGGAAGTACAAGGAATTGAATAATAAACTCAGGCGAGTGACCAATCGGGCAAAAGAAAACTGGTGGAAGGGAAAATGCAAAGAAATGGAAAAGCTGCAGGACGAGGGTGAAGTAGGTGCTTTGTACGCAAAGGTGAAAATATTGATAAGAGAGGGCAAACAATACCAAAGGTTAAGGACAAAACAGGGAAGATATTAATCGAAAAGGAAGATATCCAGAATAGGTGGAGAGAATACGTAGAGGAGCTATATTACAGCGAGAATAGACCCTTGAGGCTAGATCTAGAGGATGAAGGAACAATAGATAAGGATAATCTCGGCACAGAGTTACTTGACAGCGTAAAAGAGAAGGCATTAAGAGAGTTGAAGGGCAGAAAAGCCCTGGGAACCGATAATGTACCTTCGGAGCTCTTGAAGAATCTAGGTAGTTAGGGGAGAAAATCGTTTTCCGAACTTATTCTTAGGATCTACGAAGAAGGAATATAGCCAGAGGATTTGGTAAAAACAGCATTAAACCTATCCCGAAGAAAAAGAAAGCGTCAGAATGCGAAGAGTATAGAACAATTACTTTAATTTCCCACGCGGCAAAATTTTTTTTAGAATGTTTTATAGAAGGTTGTAGAGCAGAGAAAATGGCTATTTTGGCGATGACCAACTTGGGTTCACCAAGAGAAGGGCAGCACGGGACGTGAAAGCGGTAATGTGGACACTGATAGATGGACACAGAGTATGATCAGGATGTTTTTGCTTGCGTTATGGATTTCTAAAAGGCGTTTGACAGAGTTAACTGGGAGAAGCTTTTGCAAATACTGGGGAAAATAGGAATAGATTGTCGTGATGGGAGATTCATCCGAAAATTATGTAGGGAACAGATTGCTCAGGTGAGGGTAGCTGACGGTGAATCAAGGTGGGCAGTTATAGGTCATTGGGTAAGGCAAGGATGACCGTTGTCGCCTCTACTTTTTAACATCTATGCTGAGGAAATGGTAAGAGAGGCATGCGATGAGCTAGATGTGGGAATGAAAGTAGGAGGCCAGTGGATAAAATCGGTTTGATTCGCAGACGACCAGGCGTTGGTCAGTTGGTCATCGAAAGGATTGCAAACTTTAGTCGATGCATTGGAAAAGCAGGGAGAGAATTACGGGATAAAGAATAATCAGAAGAAAACAAAAGTAATGATATTATCTAGGACAAAGAAAGCAAGACTGGTGATAAGAGTAGGAAGTCACAAACTGGAGCAAAAGGAACAAATTTAATTACTTTGGTAGTACGCTCAAACTATCATAGAACAGTAGCAAATACTTTAGTAGGAGAATAATGCTAGTGAAGGAAGCGTTCTATAATGGAAGGGAGCTGATGACGGGGAGCCTAAGTAAGGATGTAAATAAGAGGCTAGTGAAGAGCTTGATATGGAGTGTGGTGTTGTATGGGGCAGAAACGTGGACCTTGAGAAAGGAAGACGAAAATAGGCTGAAGGCTTTCGAGATGTGGGTGTGGAGGAGGATGGAGAAGGTGCGTTGGACGGAAAGGAAGACAAATGAGGAAGTGCTTTACATGGTGGGCGAGGAGAGGAAACTTATAGATGAGATTAGGGGAAGGCAGGGTAGTTGGCTGGAAGGGTTAATGAGGTACGATGGTTTTCTGAAGGCTCCAATAGAGGGAAGGATGTTGGACAAGCGGGAAAGGGGAAGAAGGAGATTAGGTTTTATGAACGGGATGAAGAAAGTAAGGACTTACGCTAGGGATGAAGAAAGAAATACTAGAGGTAGATAGGGTACGTGTTAGAGAATATTGGTTGTTCTTTGACTTTCATCATAACCTACTTTTAACGGGTAGCGTACTGAGATGATGATGATCTTTGGGATTATTCCCATTGCACTCCAAAACGCCGCCCATATTGCTCAAGTGGTCCACCTCTTCCTTTCGAATCCCTATCGCTTTAATAGATAATTTGATCTTCTCTTCGGTATTTAACTCTTTTTTTCATACAAAAATCTCTGTTATAAGTTTTATTTTACTCATTAGTCTCTTTTATTAATTTCAAAGATATCAGTCTTCTACAAGACATCACGGACATCATTTTTTTTATCCAAAGCATTTACAACCTTAACAAGGGACACCACCTGCAGCACTTCTATGTAGCGGATCACAGTGTAGGCACGTCCACATTATGCCGATCCATACCCAATCAGTGGCGGTAAAGATTTACAGGAATCCGCGCGGCCTCGTGGTTGGGACGCTTTTGTTGGCAAACCCCTTCGGCGTTTTGGCATTTTCGCTCTGGATACACGCATCCGTTCACATCACTCTCACGCACCATTGTTTGTTAACATTGATTCAGTTGCTTTCATTCTGTAGAGATGGAGTGGAGAGATAAAGATACTCTGAGACTGCCTACATCGTCCGGTACGCAGTGCTGGTCGCGCCGAATGCGCGTAGAATATTATATGTAGTACCGTCCCGGTGACAGCGAGACTCACCCCTACCGGTCAATTGACAAGTGGCGCACTTGACTTGAGGATAAAAAAAAGCCTTTCTATTAACTTGCTCTCGCTGTATCTGACTCTTGTGTAACTCCTAAGTTTGACGGACCCAAAATCTCCTTTTCTTAATTTCAGGTACCTACACAAGAACCAATTATAAAAGCAGCCGCTGGTACCAAAACATTTCCGTCACTTTCTTTTCATCTCTTGTCAGACTGAAAGTGTAGTTGGCCGATTCTGTACGGCTGATCTGCTTTTTCGCGCCGCGGCAGATGGGCAGCATGGTGCATTGTGCATGTGGATGCACAACCTATATATAAAGGGATGCACTCGTAATGCGGTACGCGCGCCCCCTCTCCCGCACCCTCTCGTTCGATGCAACTCAATGCGATTGATGTCCATGCAATGAGAAAGAGAGAGCGCTGCCCGCTCCGTTTCGTTTAACACGCGAGCATCTCACTATAATTAAAAGAAGTCTTGAATTTAATTCATGAAAAATGTTCACAGATTTTAAGAATCCACACAAACAGCCCCTCGTACACTAGTTTCTAATGTCCTGTGATGCAATTTTTAATGTCTTGTGATAAGGTATTCACATGATTTCATATAAATTTTATAGTTGTATTTTGTTTATACATTTGTTTTTATTACATTTATATTTTAAACCAGTTTTCTTTTATAATTTTTATATTTTTTCCGATAGAGCAGTGCTGTGTTTTATTAAAGGAAAAAAAATTGTACATAATCTAAGGTATTTATATGTTTTAATAGAAATTTTATAATTTTGTTTTGTGTATATTTATGTATTTTTATTAAATTTTAAATCTGTTTTCTTTTCAATTTCATTTAATGCTGTTTTCTGACAATTAAACGGGTATCTTTACACAGTATGCATATGTTTTTAAATTTGTATGATTTTCTTTTGTATAAATGTTTGATTGAATTGTTTATAAATATTTGATTAGTAAAATCCGGTGGACATAATGAGACGTAAAAAGGGCACCTGCTGACCAGCCATAGACTTAGCAGGACTTTATTGGTTATTTTTCAAAGGAAAAAATTGTAATTCATATTTGTTTGTATAGTTTTATTTTAAACTGTAAAGGTGAATGTAAAATGGATTTGTACATTTGTTATGTATATTTTTAAAATGCGCTGTTTAAAATTTTTAAAAGACCGGTTGTGGTGAGCTCCGCTGCAAACGGAACGGTGTAATTATCTTCGCAACTTTCGGCGCTCTGCCGTTGCACCCCATATCGGCCTATTCTCGCCGTCATGTCTAGTAGAGTGCAGAATGGCGCAACCGAGTCCTCGCGGAAGGAAGGGGAAGGTTGGTGGAGCCGGCGACGAGGTGTGTGTCGCACGCGTCCAATGTCCCTCGCCGTCCGATATCTCCGCCACGATCGCCTTCCACGGCTGATCTATTTCATCACTGATTGCCATATGAATGTATTCCGTGGCCAGTGCCCATGAGATTGAGATGAAGTAAGATACCAGAGCGCGCCTTGCTGCGCAATGTTTACACTTTTGCCGGTCGCTGTACCCAGCTGGATAAAGAGTTGGTGGGGCAACTCTCATATCATGGATTCGAATTCAACTTCGGGTATAATTTGCCTCACAAAAAGCATCTCACGTCAGACTGTGCATTGCACAGAGTGTAATGTATATCCTTAGCTTTTGCAGAAACATGTCTACTTCTAGAAATGACTTCCTTTATTTATATTTTGAAGCATGACTTATCCAGCATCATTAATGTGCGAAATATTTTCAATGACGTGTTGTAAAACTCTTTACTTTTCTGATTCAAGATTTTCAGATAGAGAAATAATTTAAGGTGGTGGTAACCGTCTATGCTTTCATAGATATCTATGTTTTTGACTATCTAACTGGTCCAGTAATTCTCACATTTCGAATAATTTCTTACTTAATAGCATTGTGTAGCCTCTCCTCTAATCTATGAGAAACTACTCCCTCCTTAGGCTCAGTTATATCAATGACACGTATCGCGTAAAGCTATTTTGCATTTAATTTTAAAATAATGAATGGAACTAAAATATAATATTTTACACCAGCTTGAATGTGATAAGGTGACACTCTCCTTTTTGGGCAATGGGCAAACTATGGGCAATTGCGTCAAAGTATTGTATGCATACCATGCATACACTTTGGTAGAGAATTATTCTACCTGATCTTATTCCAATTCAGATTTATTCTTCATACTATGGAATGCATCTTAATTAAATAATTTTTCCATCAACTTCAGTCCTTTATGATATAAAATAGTACTTATAGGTAGAATAGCATCATAGTATTATAATATATATCGCTTCCTTATGATATGTTACTCCAAATAATCTTGGATGTTAGACTGAGGATACCAGCTTTTAGTTATAAATATGATTTAAACTATTTATAAATTTTAGTGGTGCACGCTGTTTGAACACAAACATCTACAATAAAAAGCGATTAGGCTTGCCAAGGAAGGTGAGCTGTTTACTCTTCTACGGATGACAGTTACGGGTTACAGCTCTAGTCTCTAACTTTTGATATGTATATATGAAAATGTTTCAAAGTGATTTTACTCTTTCTGGCTCCTCTTTTTGCTGGCAGAAGTGATATTTAATTAATTCTTTACCTTCATCATATATAATTCATTGCCTTCTCCCAAGTTTTCCTTCGAGGTTTATCGCTATTGGAGTTTCCAGGTAAATACATTTAAAAATTTCCTCTTCGTAGTGATTTGTGTTTTCGCTTGCTAAAGTGTGACCAGATATCTTAGGAAACCTTCATTTAATTCCTTAAAATCAAGTACGCTCGGAGCTCTTCCCCACGTCTTTAAGAGAGCGAAACTTCCCTTCAAAAGCTCTAGCCTCTATCTCTCTCGCTAATTAAGGGGAAGTTATTGCCACAGTATCGCAGCTTTAGCACTTAAGAAACAATCACTGCGAAGGCCTTTCGCCTATCGCAGTTGAGCCGCGCACTTGCTGCATGTCGCCATGACGTGTGTGGAGTCATCTGTGCTCGTGATAGACTTCACATCTAGCGTGGTAGAGTCAATAGGGAAAGTGGTTATTGGGGGGCAAAGGTCATTCGTTGGCCCACTGAATGGTGGACTGTGGAGGATGAGCAGTAGCCTCCCATGACCGGCGGCTATTAGATCCTCCATGTTACGGGAGACATCCGCTGTGAAGGACTGCAATTCCTTTGAAAAAAAACTCTCTTTGGTTACTTGGTAGTACTCCATATTTTCACAATTTTTAATGGAAATAAATTTTACAAAGACCACTTAACATCTAACACGACCCGGGTTTTTACGTTTAATTGTCATCATCAGTTGTTTTTTCGGGACAAAGTGGAAAAAAGTGGAGTCTACTCCCTCAAGTGTAGTGACTTGCAACGGAGTCTACGTGGGACAGACGGCCAGAAATTTTAATATTAGGACAAAGGGACACTTACAAGCTTTTTTTTAATAACAATGACAGTAAAAGTAATTTTGCTAAAAATTTAAATGATCATGACCATATGAGTGACTTCGGGGTAGAAATTTTATGTGTTTGTAACGGCCGGGAGCTTAACTTCCGGGAACAATTAGAAATTTTACAGAATATACTTGACCCTTGAGTCTGAGCTGATCAACGAATACTTGTTTCCTACCGCATCGCCCATCGTTAATGCAGTTACTTCCCTCCCCCATTCTCCTTCCCTTAATATCCTCCATCATCAGCTCCCCACCCTACAACACTCAATACCCACTGCCCTAGAAAATATTTGGCTATGACTTCTGACCACCTCCCAACATTCTCATTCCTCCCCCTTCTCCCCCCCACCTCTGACTGCAGAAAAATATATAAAGAGAGATTTTGTCCCAAAAAAAAACACTTGATGATGACGATCAATCGTTGAAACCCGGGTCGTGTTAGATGTGTCGTTAAGTGGTCTTTGTAAAAGTTATTTCCATTAAAAATTGTGGCATTCCTTCCGCCGCGAAATCATTTCTAATGAGAGTGGAAATGTAATATAGTTGAATTTATTAGGACTAATCGTTCATGCATTCAATTCTTTTATCTCTCACCAGTAAAAGGAGAATAAACGGTCCTTTTGACTGGTTGCATTTATTGATATTTTTGGCTCAATCTAATGAGAGCCCTGACAAGATGTCCGATGAGGCTGTGAGTCGTGTATCTCGTTACTTACCTGATGAAATACGTTGACTGAATTTCTACAGCGCTTTTCGGTTAATATGGGTATCGACCCATTACTTTGTCATGTTGAAGTCACTCGTTATTTTTATTTTTTACCAGCATTAAGGTATCGTGTTGGCTCAAATCGACTGATCTATGCAAGACCTTTCGTTTGGCGTCAAAATCAGCGTGCTAAGCAGTCACGAGATATATCGCGTGGCCATTCGCGTCAACGCCCATTGCAACAAATGCCGCCCGCACCCCGTGCCTCGAGGGCACTTTTCTGATTTCTTCGTAAAAGAGCGACTCCAACATCATTTCTCAGCCTAGGATCCGCGTTCTACTAACGCTTTCTTTGCATCGCTCCACGTTGAAGCCCTCGACAACTTTTTCTTGACGTAGTATTATTAATATTTAATTAGTGCTTACAATACGAATTCAAAATACTAAAAAATCTTATTTTTAATATCGGGTTGAATATTTTTTGTATGAAATGGAAAGTTTTTACTGTCCTACCATCGATCAAATTCACAAAAGGTCTACGCCATCATGCGGTCATAGTTAACTGGACACTTAAAAACAGGTAGTTTACTTATATCTGTCCTAGTAGTTGGGAATGGATATGATGTTTTCTGACATTAAAAAAGATGTAATTTCGAATAATCTGAACCCGTAATTGTAATGATGTCAACTTTTTAAAGTAAAAACTCAGTGCAATTTAAATGGTAAAGCTAGTTTCAACGTGTTTGGCGTCATTACTAGGTAGGTACCGGGTGATGACGCTTGTGCCTACAAAACGTCGTACGTAATTTATGTTTGTTGGAAATATACATTGTGCATTTTTCAATCAGTTTAAATGAATTTCCACGGATTACAGCCTGACACCATCGAATATATCAATTTTATTTCTCAAGCGTATTCGGGTTTGAGAATGATATGAATATGGTGTCTCATGTTACCAAAAAGAAAAACTGTAATCCTACTGTCTTCAACGCACAACACAAATTAAATCAGTGCAGGAAAAAATGCTTTAGTTATTCTATATTACAACAGAAATTCTACAGAAAACAAGAGTGGGGACTCGAACTTAATCTGAGCAAATGCACGGCGGTACATTTCTTGCGGAGGTCGTCCAACTATCCCCGTGTATATGCTGTGGATGGTGTTAACATAAAGGCGACAGATGAAGTGAAGTATCTGGGAGTTACGATAACCTCGAACCTATCGTGGGGAACACATATAAGATATATTTGTGGCAGAGCTCTGAAGAAGCTAGGATTCGTCAAGCGTATTGTGGGAAGATTTTCGGATGAAAAAGTAAAAGAGAGGTGCTATTTTGCACTCGTCCGGTGAATATGCAGCGAGCATATGGGATCCGGTGCAGAAAGACTTAGTCCGGGAACTTAATAAAATACAAAGGAAAGCTGCGCGATTCGTCAAAAACTGCTACGGGCGTACTGACAGCGTTACACAGATGTTAAACGAATTAGGCTGGCAGCCGCTAGAAACTCGGAGGCTGCGCGCTAGGCTTAGATTACTTGAGATATTAATAATATATATCTTT
Organism: Pyrrhosoma nymphula; assembly: GCA_963573305.1. Classification (NCBI taxonomy): domain Eukaryota; kingdom Metazoa; phylum Arthropoda; class Insecta; order Odonata; family Coenagrionidae; genus Pyrrhosoma; species Pyrrhosoma nymphula. The sequence goes on along the minus strand of OY754333.1, from coordinate 1,184,943 downwards.
AAGAGCGACACGGAGAACATCATATTAGAACCCCACTATATTTCCAGGTCCGACAGAAAAGATAAATTAAGAGAGATATTTTGCCGAACGGATAAGTATGGGAATTCGTTTTTTCCCCGAACAATAAGGGACTATAATAAATGCTAGGCGTAATTTCATTAGAGCGTTTCCTTTTTATATGTAAACGGCTGGTGTCCTAATACCCCGCCACACGCCTATTGAGGCGGCTTGCGGGGTAGTATGTAGATGAAATAAAGGCGGGGTAGATACTGTTGACCAACTATGTTCAACAATTACGACGGAGAGAAAAACAAGAAGGTGGCCTCTAGTGGTGTTCTTCGGGGAACTTGATGTAACTGGAATAAATTCATACAAAATATTCCACGCCAACAATCCAGCAAAAGAGTGTACGAGAAGGAAGTACCTCACTGATTTGGCGTTTAGTCTAATGGAAGAAAACTTGCGGATTAGATCTAGATTATGGTGCCTTCCCAAAGATATATTTTGTTTCTTGTCCAAATTTTGTGAAACCCCAGAATCTGTAAAGCATGCTCCTCAAAAGAAGATCTGCTTCCTTTGCGGAACATATGAATGCAAAAACACTGGTGCTACGTGTCATTTACGTAACCGAAACGTCTGCAGAAATAATAGCCAGCACAAAATTACCTGTGAGGTGTGCAATCTAGATGTTCCTGAAGACGATGTTTAGTGCCTATTTAATTGTACATTTATAATGTTAAAACTTGTGCATATCTGTCTGTATCTTCCCTGAACTACGACCTTGACGTGGTGAAAGGGCTTGTGCGTTCCAATGGCCCCTAGAGCTGGACTGGCAGGAGTAAGTACCATTGCTCCTGGTAGGGCCACCCATGCCAGATAGGTCGAAGGGTAGGAGCCAGACGAAAGATAGTTCCGTGATGGTGTTACGTTAAAAATACCGTTGAGTGGCGTGGGAATACCTCTCAACTATCACTTCCAAGAATATGAAAGTCGTTCAAAGAGAATTGATTCCTGGCAACTATGGGAAGCCGCCCACTAGAGCGGGTGTCGTGCGCGGCAGCGGGGGAGGCAAGGCCTTCGCTGTCGTCCCCACTCGAAATCCTTGCACAGCATCATCATCAGAAGTTACAAGGGAAAGGAGGGAGAAGAAGAAAAAGAGAAAGAGGAGGAGGAAAACAGTGGTAAAAATAGGAACTTGGAACGTAAGGACCATAATGAGGGCCGGGAAGCTTGAAAATTTTAAGCAGGAAATGGAAAAAGGAAAAATAAAAATTTTGGGATTGTGCGAGATGAGATGGAAGGATAGCGGGGACTATTGGAGGGATGGCTACAGGGTAATCTATAGTGGGGGAGATGAGAGTCAACGGGGGGTAGGCATGGTACTGAACACAAAATTGGGACTGAGGGTGGTAAACATTGAACAGATGAGCAACAGGATACTAGTGGTAGAAATAATTAGAGAAGTTCCGGGAAAGAAAAACCTGATAATGATGTGACTGGAATACAGTGGTGGGGGAAGGGAGGGACGGATTAGAAGTAGGAGGGTTTGGGCTAGGAAGAAGAAATGATCGCGGTGAAAAGGCAGTTGAATTTTGGAGAAAAAATAAATTAGTAGTGACAAACACTTGGTTTAAACATCACCCCACGCGTAGGTGCACATGGAAAATGCCGGGTGATACTGGGAGATACCAAATTGATTATATAATGGTAAAGCAGAGATTTAGGAACAGAGTAAACTACTCGCGTAGCTATCCAGGGGAGGAATCGGACTCAGATCATAACTTGGTGATGATGAAGTGTTAAGTTAGATTCAAAAGGCTTTCTAAAGGTAGGAAGATAAAGAGGTGGAACCTAGGAGTATTGAAAGGGTTGAAAAGGAGGGAATACCAAGAGCTGATAGAAAAGAACATAGGTGAAGTAAAGCGGATGGGGACAATAGAGAGAAGATGGGAGATTATAAATACAGGCATCGCAGTAGCGGCAGAGAAAACCATAGGAACGGTGGAAAAGAAGAGGGTTAAGAAGCAGTGGGTTACGGAAGAAATGAAAAAGAAAATGGAGGAGAGAAGGATATGGAAAAACGTGAACACCGACGTAGGCAAGAGGAAGTACAAGGAATTGAATAATAAACTCAGGCGAGTGACCAATCGGGCAAAAGAAAACTGATGGAAGGGACAATGTGAGGAAATGGAAAAGATGCAGGAGGAGGGGGAATTGGGCGCTTTGTACGCCAAGGTGAATATATTATCGGGTGGTAAGAGAGGTCAAACGATACCAAAGGTTAAGGACAAAACAGGGAAGATATTAATCGAACAGAAAGATATCCAGGAAAGATGGGGAGAATACGTAGAGGAGCTATATGACAACGAGAATAGACCCTTGAGGCTAGATCTAAAGGGTGAAGGAACAATAGATAAGGATAACCTCGGCCCAGAGTTACTTGACAGAGAAATAGAGAGGGCATTAAGAGAGATGAAGGGCAGAAAAACCCTGGGAACCGATAATGTACCTTCGGAGCTCTTGAAGAATCTAGGTAGTATGGGGAGAAAATCGTTTTCCGAACTTATTCGCAGGAACTAAGAGGAAGGAGTATGGCCAGAGGATTTCGTGAAAACAGTATTAATACACATCCTGAAGAAGAAGAAAGCGTCAGAATGCGAGAGGTATAGAACAATCAGTTTAATTTCACACGCGGCAAAAGTCTTCCATAGAATAGTAAATAGAAGGTTGGAGAGCAGAACATACTGCTATTTAGGGGATGACCAATTTGGGTTCAGAAAGAGGAGGGCAACCAGAGACACGATTGCGGTAATGAGGACACTTATAGATAGAAAAAAAGATAATAATCTGGATGTTTTCGCTTGCTTTGTAGATTTCGAAAAGGCGTTTGACTGAGTAAACCGGGAGAAACTAATGCAGATACTGGGGAAAATAGGAATAGATTGGCGTGATAGGAGACTCATCCGAAACTTATTTATGGGGCAGGGAGCTTCATCTACATCTACATATTACCCCGCAAGCCGCCTCAATAGGCGTGTGGCGGGGTATTAGGACACCAGCCGTTTAAAGATAAAAAGGAAACGCTCTAATGAAATTACGCCTAGCATTTATTATAGTCCCTTATTGTTCGGGGGAAAAACGAATTCCCATACCTATCCGTTCGGCAAAATATCTCTCTTAATTTATCGTTTCTGTCGGACCTGGAAATATAGTGGGGTTCTAATATGATGTTCTCCGTGTCGCTCTTAAAGATATATATTATTAATATCTCAAGTAATCTAAGCCTAGCGCGCAGCCTCCGAGTTTCTAGCGGCTCCCAGCCTAATTCGTTTAACATCTGTGTAACGCTGTCAGTACGCCCGTAGCAGTTTTTGACGAATCGCGCAGCTTTCCTTTGTATTTCATTAAGTTCCCGGACTAAGTCTTTCTGCACCGGATCCCATATGCTCGCTGCATATTCACCGGACGAGTGCAAAATAGCACCTCTCTTTTACTTTTTCATCCGAAAATCTTCCCACAATACGCTTGACGAATCCTAGCTTCTTCAGAGCTCTGCCACAAATATTTCTTATTTGTGCTCCCCACGATAGGTCCGAAGTTATCGTAACTCCTAGATACTTCACTTCATCTGTCGCCTTTATGTTAACACCATCTATCTTGGGACAGGGCTTGGGTAAGGGTAGCTGACGGTAAATCAGGGTGGGCAGTTATAGATCGCGGGGTACGGCAAGGGTGCCCGTTGTCGCCTTTCCTTTTTATATCTATGCTGAGGAATCGGTAAGAGAGGCATGCGATGAGCTAGATGTGGGAATGAAAGTAGGAGGCCAGTGGATAAAATCGGTTTGATTCGCAGACGACCAGGCGTTGGTCAGTTGGTCATCGAAAGGATTGCAAACTTTAGTCGATGCATTGGAAAAGCAGGGAGAGAATTACAGGATAAAGAATAATCAGAAGAAAACAAAAGTAATGATATTATCTAGGACAAAGAAAGCAAGACTGGTGATAAGAGTAGGAAGTCACAAACTGGAGCAAAAGGAACAAATTTAATTACTTTGGTAGTACGCTCAAACTATCATAGAACAGTAGCAAATACATTAGTAGGAGAATAATGCTAGTGAAGGAAGCGATCTATAATGGAAGGGAGCTGATGACGGGGAGCTTAAGTAAGGATGTAAGCATGATGCTGGTGAAGAGTTATGGAGTGTGGTGTTGTATGTGGAAGAAACGTGGACCTTGAGAAAGGAAGACGAAAAAAGGCTGAAGGCTTTCGAGATGTGGGTGTGGAGAAGGATGGAGAAGGTTGGACCGAAAGGAAGACAAATGAGGAAGTGCTTGACATGGTGGACGAGGAGAGGAAACTTATAGATGAGATAAGGGGAAGGCAGGGTAGGTGGCTGGAAGGGGTAATGAGGGACGGTGGTTTGCTGAAGGCCGTGATAGAGGGAAGGACATACCTACTCTCGTGGAGTAAACATATTCGAGAAATTACCGGTCAAGCTAATCGTAAATTGGGATTTGTTTAAAGAGTACTTGGCAAGTGCGACGATACAGATAGGGAAATGAGCTACTTCTCCCTCATTAGACCCCACTTGGAATATGCTGCCAGTATTTGGGAATCTTATGAGATAGGCTTGGAAACTGAGTTAGAACGCGTGCAACGAAGATCGGCAAGATACGTCGAAGGCCGTTGTGATAATCTCGTTAGTGTTACCTTTTGCAGCAACTGGGATGGAAAACGCTTTCAGACCGTCGATTAAAATTCAGACTCAATCTATTATGTAAGTTCCCAACCGATCCATTCTCTGACGACGTTGATAATATTTCCGAAATCCGACATACTACGGTAGATCATATGATGATAATAAAATTATGGAACTAGACTGCAGAACGGACATAATTAAAATGTCATTTTTCCCACGAACTATAAGGGACTATAACAGCTGCCAATGAGACTTTTATCTAGGATTGTCTTTAGGTAGCGTAGCTCTTAGTAGTAGTAGTACTCCTTAATACTTGAATCATTTTCTGTTTCCTAGTACTAACAGCACGCCGTGCATTTTTTCTACATAAGTCTTGAGTCTCTGTCCATTTGTGTAGATACAAAAGACAGATTAACGGTCCTTCTCCATTGTGATAATAACTGTAGTGTAGTAGTGCATGTTTGTGAGGCTTTACCTCGTGACAATCATTATCGATTCATGCTAACGTATCAATAGTCGTAGTTAAACTAACTTTTCGGTATAGTGTAATGCATGTTGGTGAATATCTACCCCCTGCCACACACCCTTTGGTGGCTTGCAGGGAATTTTGTAGATGTAGGCAACCACAGACTGCGACCGTTTAATAGAGGCAGCTTCGAAGTATAGACCCACCTGTAGTTTGAGCGAAAAATCATTTCACCTAGAATTTGATGAATTTGGCCTCATTACAAATAAAAAAACTCCCATATTTCCAATTATATGAAAATACTAACCCCTTACCGAACTACTTTTCGAGTAAATTGCTTAGAAATGGAAGCTGTTTTACATGGGGTTCATTACGAATGTGCACTCCAGAAGGAGCATATTAAAAAAATAGAAATTTACAACACCTAGATTTCGTCAAAAAACTAACAGTGTACAGTTTGCATGTTTTCTCAACTATTTATAAAAGTAATGTTTTCCTCACCAAAGTAATTTTTACAGAATCGCAAAAAAACTTCTGTTTTGAAGCCTTAAAAAGATTCAAGTTAGAGACTTATTTTGCTGTATTTATTTAATTAAGGAGGAATTTTGTCGTATTTAACTGTATTTTTGCCCCATAAATACCACAATATTTATTTTATACGTCTTAAAGACGCTGAAATAAAAAAATAATATTCGAATGTGGTATCCATTATGACTACGAAACTATTCGCTCAAACTACCTTAAGTGACTTCAATTAAGATTTACATTACGTTTGGTCCGCTAGCTACACTTGAACTTCATGTTGACTGAATCTAAACTGATGTCACAGTTAAAAGCAGATAATAAAATAAAATCTGGGGGTTACACCTTCAGAGCCGGTTCCTGGCCTCTTGGACCTTACCCGGTTTATCTCTAAAGGGGGGAGGGACTCCAAGTCATAGGGTAAGGGTGTAGGGAAAAGAAAGCGACACAATCACCCCATAAATAGGGGTGACTACGTCATTTGCGAGAGAGAAATTTCGCATGCCGGGTGTTCGGACCACCCGGTGAATGGTTTCGCAAATGACGTAAACTGATGTCACAGTACAATAAGAATTAATTACTTTTATTTTTATATATCACAACAGATTTTCAGACAACTGAACCCAGAGACTTGTCAAACAAACATGCCAAATAAAAATGAGTACAAATTTAAGAAAAGAAAAACTAAGAAAAATGTCCTTTGCAGAAATGTAATTGTCCTCTTTGGTTACATCTACATCACACACATCAGTCTAACTTTTCAAGTTTTCCTTTTTCACAAACATCACGAACAAATGTTTGGCAGTTAAACCCGTAAGTAGGAGAGGTGCGTTGTGATTATTTGTTTGGTAGGCCGTCAGATAGGATTCCACCATACCGGCAACATACGAAAAGAACGCGTTTTGGACCTAAAAGTTTATCCTGGACAGCTTCAGGGAAATAGTTGATGTTTGGTGAGAAAAAAGCTATTAGAAGTCAAATATAATTCTTTTTTTGTCTTTTACTGTTAGGTCCGGCTTAAAACATTACCTCCAAAAATCATTTATGGGAAACATACCAAAGAACCTCAATCACCACGGGATTCACCTACTGCAATTTGAACAAATCGATATAATTGAAAGGCACAATTTAAGGTTCCGCATGAAATTTTATTTATGGGGGTTGATAAGACGAGTGACTTCAGACCCCTTCACTTAACATGGGCATTAAAACGTATTATTTCAACAAACTTAAATAATTCTTCATGGCTAATTTTACCTACTTTAATCTATTGACATCAACATCACCGCAAAATATAACTTATAGCAGTACACCAGGCACCTTATAAAACTTCCCACATTTTCCAGTACACCGATCTATGAAATTTACATTATCCCCCACACGTAAAAATTATAACTGCTTCCCCTTACGCATAAATTTACAAGTTACAAAGTTATTCCTGCATGAAAGCTCTAAATTACAATAATAAAAACCTATACATTTCAAAATCCATTACGTATAACACTTGAAGAGCACCAACCGTGCGGAAACAGTTGACACTTACCGTAAGTAACAACCTAAAGTAAGGTGGAGGTGCCCTTAAAGGAAGCTGCTGACACCTACACTACCACCTCAAAGATGCTTCTCACTTAAGTTGTCACTTAGGATACAAGTGTAGAGTGTCCTCTTCTTCGTAAACAGACTAAGGGCGAAATAAGGAGGACAAGGGATATGAGGCGGCAGAAAATATGAATTGAACTGAAAAAGGGATCTGTCCCGTCGGCGCGCTTGAAGAGCTACAGTAATACACAATAGCCAGCGCTACTTTCATTATTACACACAACTGCGCATGAATTCGCTAGAGGTAGTCTCCGGTTACGGTTGATTTGGATGGAAAACAAATTAACTTGGCTGAAAATAGGCTAAAGTGTTCGAGATGTGGGTGTGGAGGAGGATGGAGAAGGTGCGTTGGACGGAAAGGAAGACAAATGAGGAAGTGCTTGACATGGTGGGCGAGGAGAGGAAATTTATAGATGAGATTAGGGGAAGACAGGGTAGGTGGCTGGAAGGGGTAATGGGGGACGATGGTTTGCTGAAGGCCGTGATAGAGGGAAGGATGTTGGGCAAGCGGGGAAGGGGAAGGAAGAGAATAGGTTTTATGGACGGGATGAAGAATGGTAGGACTTATGCTGAGATGAAGAAAGAAATATTAGAGGTAGAAAGAGCACGGCACGTGTAAGAGTCCATTGGATATTCTATGTCTACTATCATAACCTACCTCTAACCGGTAGATAACTGAAATGATGATGATGAATCTTTCAAAGCCGCTGGCTCCAACCTCCTCACCCACATCTTCATCTCAGCATGCTTTCTACCCTCTTCATCCTATTTTTAAAGCCTATTCTCTTTCTAACCCCTTACTCACTTACCTAACATCGTCATGGTCTTCAGCATCCCATCGTCCCTCATTACTTCTTCAAAATGCCACTCTACGTCCTCCCAATATCATTGTAAGCAGTTTTCTCTTCTCACCCTACAAACTATCCCCTTTCCTCGTTCATCTTCCTTTTCGTCCCCCACGCTTACTCGATTCTCGTCCACAACCACGTCTCAAACACCTTCAAGTCATATTGTCTTCTCATGAGGGTGAGCGCTCCAACTGCTAAGGCTATGTCGTACCGCCACACTTACGTCCTAAGTCCTAAGAAGAAGCATAGAATTGACGTCCGAAGCGGAATTTTAACCCACTGCCTCAGTGTTATCAGGTCGTGGACGCAAGGAAGCCAGAAACTATGGAAGCAACATGGGGTGTTGCAGTTCTGGCTTCCTCGACCCGCTGTGGTAAATCAATAAGGTTTCCGATAAAATTACGACTAAGGATTTCTTAACTTTAGTCTACTTTTAGAGGCAGTCCACTGAGTCATATAGCTTTAGTTGGATATATTTTTACATCGACTAATCCGTTGCCTGCAACAAAATATTTTCATCTTCTTCCCTTTGCAAAAAACGCGAGCAGCGTATGAATTAGTCTTGAATGTTTGAGAATGGAGGCCGAAATTTGACTCTTCATCAAAATTGTATCCGTGGAAATAGAATTTCAAAAGAAACGAGACAAGAGGGCCTCGGGAACGTCTTCAGAGGGCTTTTGAGTTCCACGGAAAATGTGACGAATACTAATAATACGGGGCGAGACGTCCGGAGTGAAGAGATCGATCGTAGTGTGGCACAACAAGGTGGTGCACTACCGTTATGAAAGACATTCGTTCGCTAGGAGACAAAGCCAGCGGGGAGGGTGCTTACTTTCACACTATATATCATCTCGTATTCTGCTATTCTTAATTCTGAATGTGGTATTGACCATACATAGATTCAAGAAACTTTTTCAGTTAATTCACACCTTTTTCATCCTGAATTCATTAGAGTAATCTACCGGTTAAAGGCAGGTTATGATGAAAGTCAGAGAATAACCAACAGACACTTACACATACAGGGCCCTATATAATTTCTTTCCTCATCTCAGCATTAGTTCTACCTTTCTTCATCCCGTCTATAAAACCTATTCTCTTCCTTCCGCTTCCCCGCTTACCCAACATCCTACCCTATATCACGGCCTTCAGCAAAACATCGCCCCTCATTACCCCTTCCAGCCACCTACCCTGCCTTCCCCTAATCTCATCCAAAAGTTTCCTCTCCTCGCCCACCATGTCAAGCACTTCCTCGTTTGTCTTCCTTTCCGTCCACCGCTACTCGGCCAACCAATCCGGTTCGTTTGCCACCATCGCACCTCCGCGCGCCAACCGAAGATGAAAGGAAAGGAGATGGAGGTCAGCGGTAGTGTGGTGACCGCGGGGGTCGTCGACCTTCATCGAAATATCCGCGCGCCAAAAGTCCAAGAGGCCTCCCGCAGCCACCCTTCTGCAACTCCCACGCAATGCCCTTCACCTCTCTCTCTCTTCAACCTCCTCCGCTTACCTCCTCTCACCTCCTCTGACTTATCGTTTATATTCTTCGCTCCTCCTTCATTTCTTTCAATCCTTTCACTTCCGTCACTAATCATTTTGCCAGGTTTAAGTTCAAGTAAAGGAATCTTTTGGAACTATACATAAGTGCCAAATTAGATTGCACACTGTACATTGGGTACAGCTTAAATCACAGCTGATTTTCTTGTTGCATAATGTATCAACAGATAAATCTACAATCTACATCAAGGGTGCGTGGTAGGGGATGAATTTTCACCAAACACGCAATACAGCAAATGCTGCAAACATTTAAGGTACTAAGGGTTGTGATGCATACTATGTGGGCGCTCAGAGATACAGCAGTTAATTTGCTAGCATGAAAGACGTGCTGGCATTACCTTCCTATTTGTAGGCTAATCATTAAAGAAGAGGTATACCTACAGCAATTTGAACTAGTTAGTTACAACGCCTGTCGAAAAATCTCTTCAAGTCTTATTAAGTTATAATGGCGGCCATTCTCTAGCCGTCGCTGAACTACTGCTAAAAGGTTTTTTGGTGAGCCTTTTAACCCTCTACTCTACTAGTAACAGTACCACTTACTGTATATATCTTAAAAAAATATATATATATATATTTATTTTTTTTATTTTTTTTTTTCGTTCACTCACTCACACACCGCCTTTAGGCGAATAAATATATAATAATTTGAACAGAAGGTGAAAGAAAGAGATAGGAAACATATAATTAAAATTGGACGAGGACACTGGTGATGTGGAAGATGGTAAAGCCAAGAAATCAGAGGGTAAAAATGTGCCGTGGACGGCACTTGGTTTCGATTTACAAGAAACAACCGTGTCATTTTTGGTGATAACATTGAAACGAAGGTTTATCGTGTGTTTTGACTGTGCACATTGAGGCATGCCAGTGATTACAAGCATTATTAATGTGCTGCTCTGGATTTCGTGTGTATGAGTGGTGATATATTTGCATTAATTAGCTAGACTTGTTCTCTTTAAATAATTTGTTATTACAGGAATGGAATTAAAAGTGTAACAAATACGTAGTAAGTGTTGGAGAAGACGTTACAGCAATCAGTTCGTTGTGTCCACTATTACCTAAATTAAGATGTGGAATCTATTTGAATTGAAGTGAAGTGAAGTTGGCGACTAGGTGAATTGCTCTTGTCTTGTAATTGTGTCTAAGTCCCAGTGAATGGATAAACAGTGAAGTGTTTTATTATTCCTCATTCAGTGAATGTTGCCATTTTAAGTGTCATCTTTTAATTTCATTGAATTTTTGTGTCCAATGTGATTTTGTTGAAATAATTAATCCGTCTGCGTTTAAGGAAGGTAATCCCAGTTTCTGGTTTGACTGCGCACTGTTCTCCTGACTGCTTGTTGATCTGCGCCTAGCGGCGGGGGGAACGTGCGAGGTTCCGATTTGTGCTGGGACGAGTCCTGCATGCCTGGTATGGAATAATCCCGTACCACATACCCTAGTGGTGGCTTGCACGGTACTTCGTAGATGTAGATGTAATGACTAATTAGCAATAGGCATTAGAATTTGTCCATGGCAGGGATTACTCTGCTATTTTAGAGTATCTTAAATTGTGTGTGTGGCTGTTTACGTCCAAGTGAAAGGATGATGATTGTTTAGTCTACCTATGCAATGCATTTTGTTTCATTATGCTTCATTCATTAAATTTTACCATCTCAAAACTTATCTTTTCACTTACTCGACATCATGTCATTAGAAAGTATTGTTCCTTTATTTGAGTGCCGCTGTGTGTTCCTGGAGAAATAGCGGAAATTATTTTAGGCTGCCTTTTATATCTCACGGTAGGTAATCATATATGCTACAAGAAATACCATGAAAGTTCTTTACAGACGGTGAACGGTCTTGTAAAAGTGAGTTCAATATGTTTTCCTATTCGATTTGATGAGGCGAAGTTTGTGCTTATATTGTAATGAAGGTTGAAGAGTACGTTAATGCTGGGGACTAGCTAGAGGATAGTATAATTAAGTGTCGATGAATATCCTAATCAATTCATGTCCGAAGTTATATGCCAAGGTGTAATAAACATTTGAGTGTAGTTTTGGAAAATGATCTTAGAAGTGAACCATAGAACATTAGTTTATTTAGATGACGAGAAGTATCAGGAGTTATGTCGTGGAATTTCAACATAATAAAGGCAGACATTGCAATTTTCCACAGTCAGTAAAAATGCACTAGTCTGCCGGTCGAAAATGGCAATTTCTGTCTTCATTATTTAGATGACTGTTATTTATCATTCAGTCCGCGACATGATTCATTTCTGAGGAAAAGCGTTGTTTTTGGAGTGGATTTCAAGATTTCATGAACAAAAGGAGACCGATGTCATTCAAATACATTATTTTCTTAGACTTTTGCGGATGAGAAGCTAAAAAATTTTTATCACCCGTGTGAAATATTTAGAGTTTTTCATAATCCAGTAAAGACGTTGGGAGTGGAATTGAAATATAAGATGCCATTCAAACAGGCGTCTATGTCAATCCAAGCAAACTACATTACAGTTGAATCCATAAAATTCATAGAGTGACATGTAATTAGGAAATAGTTTATCCAATGAGAACGCATTTAGGGCAGTATATAGCGTTTATAGTACTCGTGAAGAAGTAAAGTTCAATTTTTCAGATATTGCATTGATTTTTTAAAATAATATTTTTCAAAATGATTCGAAACAAGTGCAATAATTCAAAGGTCAGCTCATTGCGCATGCGTAGAAAAGAAACAAGTGCGAAATATACTGTAAATCTGACAACACCGTAACGTTCGATATTCTGCTGAATGATCGGCATTATAAAATCGCTCGTTGGTTATCACTCGAATAAATTGAGCTCAATCGAAGTTGAACGGATCCCTTAACGTTTGAACGCCAGCCAAGTTACAGAATGGCCCCCCAGAGCGCCTCCCGCTCCTGCGATGCCTGTTTTTATAATCTCCCATCTTCTCTCTATGGTTCCCATCCGATTTACTTCACCTATATTCTCTTTCACCAGCTCTTGATATTCCCTCCTTTTCATCCCTTTAAATGCTTCAAGGTTCCACCTCTTTATCTTCCTGCCTTTACAAAGCCTTTTGAATCTAACTTCACACTTCATCATCACCAAGTTATGATCTGAGTCCGAATCCTCCCCTGGATAGCTACGCGAGTTTTTTACACTGTTCCTTAATCTCTGCCTTACCATTATATAATCAATTTGGTATCACCCGGCATTTTCCATGCGTACCTTCGCCTGGGGTGATGTATAAACCAAGTGTTTGTCACTTCTAATTTATTTCTTCTACAAAATTCAACTGCCTTTTCACCGCGATCATTTCTTCTTCCTAGCCCAAACCCTCTCGCTTCTAATCCGTTCTTCCCTTCACCCACCACTGTATTCCAGTTACATCATTATCAGGTTTTTCTTCCCCGGTACTTCTCTAATTATTTCTTCAACTTGCTCGTACACCTCTTACTTTCTATGGTTGCTACTTGTAGGATATTAATACATGTTTTTATATATATTTTATAATTTTTCCAAAACACTTTTTTTTTCTATTTAATGCCGCTTAATTAATGAAATTCGCAAAAAAATTGATGCTACAAATTTAGATGAAATAAAATTGTAAGTTCTATAAAATGAAATTTGAAAACGCGATGTAGTAGTATCTCATCTTATAATATATCCCTTGGCATAGGTGTTCCTTGCCCAATTACGTCTGTATGAAAATTTATGTCTTACTAGCAGGCCACCCGGCGTTGCTCGGGAAGGAGAAGGGGGATACTTGAAATTTATGGTAACATAGCAGGATTTGTAGGTCAAGGAACGAAGCAGGTTAGGTGACGGTCATCTAAATAAACAGAAAACAGTGGAAAAAGGCAAAATAGAAATCTCTTTATTTCCGGAATGCGAAACTGATGGGGGACGGCTTACAACACTTCTTTATAGACTATGTTGGCAGTTTTTCCTGTGGGGGTGTATATGTACAGATGGTTTGCTGATCCCACTCTGGAGCAGGCCAGCATAGAGCTGGTCATGGGCAAAACAGTCTTCTTCCAAGTGCATGCCCACGGTTTTGAAAGTTTGTCCCTGTGACTTATTTATCGACAATGCAAAAGTGAGTTGTACAGGAAACTGCAGGCGTTTGAAGTGAAAGGGCATCTCTGTTGTAATTAAAGGAATTCGCGGAATGAATGTGTTTTGGCCTTCCCTAGCGCCTGTTTGTATCCTTGCCTCTATGATGTGAGGATGCAATGCCTTGACTGTTAATCTGGTGCCGTTGCAGAGTTTTGGCTGGTCAAGATTTCTTAGAAGCATGATGGGAGCACCAACTTTCAGTAGGAGTCGGTGAGGAGAAAAGCCTGGAACGTTCAATGAATTTAGAAATTCCTTGGGATAATGAACGACATCGTCCTCGTTGATGGGGGTATCTATAGATTTATAAATGCAGGGATCTCCGGGCATTTTTGCCAGCAGTTCCAGATTTATTGATGTAACCACTACATTTTTTGGCGCTAATATTGCCCTATCAGATAGCCAGGACGGATCCCATGTGATGGGCGTTGAAATTTAGGAACACTTTGTCTATGAGGCCGTTAACATTTTGAACTTCTGTGCTTATTGTTGAAAGACTGATTTTGTTGTTGCAGTCAGCAGGTATGTTTGCTTCACCTAACTGCAGTAGGTTTTGTGCAAATGAATCAGAATCCGGATCGCCAGAAAATCTTGCGCGCATGTTGGTTATAAGTTTCAAAGTTCTAACAGGGCGACACAAATTGGAGGATTTCAGACATGCTGTAATTTCATCAGCTTTTTTCCCTTGGGTATGACTGGGAGAGTCTGACGAAAGTCTCCAGATAATACAACGGTTATGCCCCCCATCAGTGTTGCTGTCAGTCTTAAATCATGCAAAGATGTGTCCAGTGCTTCTAATGCCCTTTTGTGTGACATTGTGCATTCGTCCCAAACTATAAGGTCACACCTTTTCAAAACTTCACGGTGAACGGTGAAGTTGCGAATAAAGGCAGTATCGGAAATGGAAGTCACCAAATCGGCCTTCACCTCACACACAGCGCACACAAACATAGTAACATGGCAGATTGAATGGGGTTGTTATCTGAAGGTGGGAGGGTAAGCAGAGCGCGGGGATTGGTGCTACGTGGCGCTGAGCGCACTTGCAGGGTTCGGTAATATGAAAACGACGCTAAGGACGCGTCGGACGCAACCGAAAGTAGCACTACTGGGTTCGGGAGCATGAGATGCACCTATGTACCAACTTTAGTCGCAATCCGTGCTGCCGTATGGAAACGCATAGCGGACGGACAAACATACATCCTCTTTTATATATATAGATTATGCTTCAAAAATTGCTTCAAATTATTTATTTTGCTAAAGTTTTACATTTTATTCAAATTCATCGCTGGGCGACACTCGGTGAGTAGGCGGCACTGAGCGGGCTAAATTCCTTACTCGAGTAATGTTCATCGTGAGTTATACTCAAAGTTGATCGGTTTCAAGTTACGTTATGCTCATGTGTTCATCACGACCCGGCATTAAGCCGTAAAGGCGATCCATTCCTCCACTGGGCCCCCGCCCTCCCCTCTCCTCTCACTTGTGGCTCGGGCGGTCGACGACCCCCTCCTCAACGAAGGAGGGCAATCCACGATCTCGTTCTTTCTCTCATTCTCCGCACAACACACTCGGCCTTCTCTCAAGTCCTCCTCTCTCCCCTTCAATTCTCTTTCTTCGCTTCCAGCACTTACCCCATTTCCACCACTACTCAAAGTCGCGTCGGTTGTCTGACATCTGCGGTATACACATTGCGTGGAGTTTTTATATCAACGGGTTAGATTATATCCGGTATTGTTCGCCACTCACGGCAAAACATATACACACTTTAAAAGTTCGACTTTTTTCCAATTATTGGGTGGTTAGTAACATATATTTTTTAAGCCCTGCTCTCAAGGTTTTAACCATTTAATTATAATGCTATGTCTACCTATGTTTCTCAGTCTGTCTGATTTTCAACAGTTCATCAGTTTTTGTAAGTTCCTTTTGGTTTTCTGCGATTTAACTAAACATTTTTAGCAAAGGTAAAATCATGAAGAAGCATAACATCATTACAAGATTAAACACCGCCTCCAAAGTTTATGATCATCTTAGAGGAGCTAAAAATCCATTATCTCCCACAATGTTCGATGGAATGTACGAAATTTTCTGTAGTTGCGGAAAATCATATGTTGGCCAGACAAAAAGAGCCGTAGAATACAGACTGAAGGAACACGAACGGGCTATTTGGAAGAAAGATAGGTATCACTCTGCCGTGGCTAAGCACACACTATTGGAAGAAGGTCACAGTATAGACATCAAAAGGGCGAAAGTTTTATGTAAAGAAAGTAGCTACTATCCACGGATCATCAGGGAAGCCATTGAAATAGAAAAAAGACCTAACAACCTAAACAGAGAAGATGGCTACAAACTTCCTTATGCGTGGAAAAGACTTTTGAAAAACTTAAGTATTAAATAATCATGCTGTACATAATAACCGCTTAAGTTTCTTTATTTATTTTTCATTGTTGATTTAGAATGCCTGACGAAGCCGGCAGGACAGCACGGCGAAACTTTTGCTAAAAAAGTTTATTTTAATCGCAGAAAACCAAAAGAAACTTACAAAAATTAAAATGAACTGCGAAAATCTACGAAAAAAGTTCATCAGTTGGAAATTGGCGGAAATAATATATAAAAAAAATTAAAGTTCAATTATTTCTGTACTCGATACCAAAATAATTCAATTTCCTTCCGGAGCAAGAGTCTGTTCGCACTTGCCAACCTCATAGAATTTATCACTTCCCGAAATCTTTGAGCAGGACTCATAAAGTTTCTTGTGTCTATCACGGACATTTGTGTCATTTATAATACTGACTAATACTGGCTGTGATAAAATAATCTCCATGGCCTTTTCATTCCGTCAATTTTCCTTCAGATCTTCTGAAATCAGTACGTCAGAATTTGGTGCAAAATTGGCTAAGTAATTTTGTGTACCAATAATTTCTTTTCCAATTACACTCGTATTTATGATTTCATCTGCAATTGTGTTGGTAATAGTTGTGGACAGTATATTTTCCATACAGCCTACTAATAGAATCTTTCCGATAAAACTGCTGTGCCATAGAAACTGTATTCGGTAGAATACACAGTGCAGAATTTGTTGCTTTGCTGATCGAACCAGAATCTGCCATAGTTTCAAAAAACGCTTTCATAATAGGATGAATAGTTCTCGGGTTTCCAGCCAGGTAATGGTGTGAAACTACACCGATGTTTCAATGGCGTAGTCTGCCATCGTCTTCTGAAAGTTGGTATAAATAATTCAGAAATTGGTATGCCAATTGTGAATCAGTTATGACCATACAAATAAATGAGCACTTCCGGCAAAGAAACACCTCGTGCTTGTCAACGACTTCCAATTTCACCAAGGAAACGAAAAGATATTGTGAATAAACTATTATGAAAGTGTAGAATTTTAGGCTTTCCCGGCGAATGCTTAGGATGAATAGTTCTCGGGTTTCCAGCCGGGTAATGGTGTTAAACTGCATCGACGTTTCAATGGCGTAGTCTGCCATCGTCTTCAGGGTGAAAGTTGATATTTGCCAGAGTTGTCATATATTTATAGTGTCACATTTTTTGTCAGATTTTCCCTGATTCGTCAGTTTTTTTCCCGCGTTAATGATTTTTCTGATTAGGCTGGAAAGTAAAAACTTGAACCAAGACAAAGGTTTCCAACTCAGTAGTGCTTGGAAACCTACTCTAAGAATGCTAAAAGAAAGGCGGGAAAAAAACTGACGAATCAGGGAAAATCTGACCAAAAATGTGACACTATAAATATATGACAACTCTGGCAAATATCAACTTTCACCCTGAAGACGATGGCAGACTACGCCATTGAAACGTCGGAGCAATTTAACACCATTACCCGGCTGGAAACCCGAGAACTATTCATCCTAAGCATTTGCCGGGAAAGACTAAAATCCTACACTTTCATAATAGTTTATTCACAATATCTTTTCGTTTCCTTGGTGAAATTGGAAGTCGTTGACAAGCACGAGGTGTTTCTTTGCTGGAAGTGCTCATTTATTTGTATGGTCATAACTGATTCACAATTGGCATACCAGTTTCTGAATTATTTATACCAACTTTTATGCTTAGCTATCCTCTCTTTAAACTTAAACCGGTCATTGCTCTAAATTTGAAGTTGTTTTTTCATGCCCATTTTCTTCCTTCTTTAATTCATTTCTTGCCTCCTCTTCGTAACAGCTGTGCTAACATTATCTATATAATCTCTATCATTTCTTTTTTCTTGAAGGTTTCTCATAAACCCTCTCATTTTTTTGCTTATTTCTTTGTTTTGACTGATTGAACGGAATAACGGGTCAATCAATGCATGTGTTTTTTCTATGAATTCTGGTCACTTACCTACGCAACGGATTTGATTTAGGAAAATGTTTTCTTAGATTAAATTTACCTGACTACCTAGCCTCTACTTTTATATCTGATTGTTCCAAAGAATTTCTCACCGAACATAAAATTCATTTTGGGACTAACTATTTAACGTGATGAAGTTTTTAACATACAGTATATACTAGCTAAATGTACCTACCCGTTGAAACTCAACAGGTACGAAAAACACTGAATTTATTATATATACAAAAGCAACAAAACCTGAATAATACTGAGCGGTTTTCTTTGACTCGTCTTCTGAGTGAATGAACTTAATCGCTTCCCTTGACCTTGATACATATGACCGTTCATATGACGCATTCAATGACTTATTTCAGTCTGCTAGCAAAAAATGAAACCACTGCACCGAACCCAATGGTTAGCATGGACCAACAGGGGGGCCTTTGGGGGCTCTGAGGGCTTTTTTGGGAAAAAATCAATAGGAAAGTAAATAAAAAGTTGCTAACGAACACAAAAAAATCACAAAAGAAGTAACAAAATCCGAAATTCAAAGTTTGGATAGAATTGAAAACAACAAAAGACAATAAAATCATGAATTGCTAACGTACACAAATAAATCACAAAACAAACAACAAAGTCCGAATTTCAAAGTTTGGTAAAGTAAAAAAAAAACGAATTCTCTAAATCTAACAGCAATTCCAAATCGCAGAGCAAACATCAAAACCCGATTAACAAAGCAAAGAAAAAAATAGCGCTACAAAGAGATCGTGAATAATTTTTCTTGTCGTATTTGATCAGAAAAATCAAATCTAATGCTCATGTTTATTTATAAAAATCTTAACACTGCGTTTTATAAACTGCATACAACGATACAGCATTGTAAGCATGCATGAGATAAGCATGTAAATATGCATTGAATTTATCGATTGCCCACCTAAGCAAACCATCATGGGGCCCTTGGGACTCTGGGCACTTCTGGTACAGATATACTTTCAACGTGATATCATGGGCATGCAGAAAAACATGTTATTTACATGCTTGTGGCGTGCATATCTTTTGAAGATCAAATAGTTGGTTGCCGAGTAAATATGATATTGTTAATTTCAGAGAAAATGTGAGAGTTTTCAGATAAAAACATGACTTTCACATGAATACGAAACATAATAGAAAATTGATTGAAATAATTAGAATTTTCATTCATTCAGCCATCCTAAGAAAATAATTCCAGCTCTCTATCTTGAGTGAAAGTACTTTTAAAAAGCAAAAAATAAACCCACTGCACCAAACACAATGATTAGCATGGACCACCATTGGGGCCTGAGGGGAGCCTTTGGGGACCCTTAGGGCTTTTTAATATAGCCTATACTACCCACAGATATATTTTCTATCCACATGCAAAATTTCAGCTCAATCGGTCCAGTAGTTTTGGCGAGATTGAGTTACAAACATTCATGCATAAAAACTTTCACATAATGTTAGTAGGATTAGTAGGATCTTCTAGTAAAAATGTAAATGTTCGTTTGTTCCTCATCTTAAACCTGCGAAAGCTCTTCACTGATTGCTTAGAAATTTTGAAACAACGTTGCATTCAAATGCGCGCGCGTTTTTGTAGTAAAATGACTTTTTGGGGTTGCTTTTACCCCATTATCGTTAACTTTTATGTTTCCATACGAAAAGCATTGAATTCGGTGCAGGTGTTTCTTTATTTGCTTTTTTCAATTACTTATACTCAATATATTGGATGTAAATTTTTATCGAAGAACGCTTAAAAGAATGCAGTACCTTATTATTTCATTCAATTTTCTCAAACGCTTCGTTTTTGTCCAAGAATTGCGTTTTTATCTCTAAATTCATCAATTTTTATTCTTCTTCAACAATGGAAATTTCCTTGGCAACCAGGCATGAATATCCATTTAATACCGATTTCATGAATGTCTATTCACGCCTGCAACATTGAAAGGTCAGGTTCAGTGACTAATTTGATAGTTGTAGTCAAACGACAAGAGTTCGCCTTGCCTTCTCTAACGAGGTCAAACGCTTCAAGAGTGTGGATTAAATCTGGAAAATCCATGCTTTTCACATGGTCAATTTTATGTACGTTGCATGCTCACGAGTGGGACAGCCGAAAAATTTATTTGATTTATGTTGGCGGTATGACAAAACATATTGTATGTACCAAAGCACTGGAATAATTGTTTTTCAACTTTAATTTAAAAAAAAATAATCATCGTCTTTCATTTATTTTTTTACATTTAAATGTGTCTACTTTGTATATGAGATCCTACTTAGAAAGATACAGCCATTGCAACGTATGCTGGGTGGTACAGCTAGGATAGCATAAAATATTACGAAGAATGAGAAATTGGTTGAAAAAGTAGCTAATTTTGTGGTTTGTACAGTGGCATGTGCAAAGAGCAATATGTCGACTTAGCGTTCTCAGGCTTATGGATTAATGAGGAGCCTATAGAAGCCATGTGGTACAAGCAGGTGAAGCGTGGCCAGGGCGGGAAGGCGGGGATTACTGCCCGGGCCTCGGGGCCGGAAGGGAGCCGATTTTAACGTAAATAAAATAAGACGTTTATCGCATCGAAAGTTTTTATGTCATTAATGTATTATGTGCAAACCTTTTGCCCTTAACGACCTGAAACTCGTTTTTACACATATTTTCAGAAGAGGGAGGGGGGGGGAGGGGGTGGGGTCACAAAAATTGGGCCCCTGAGCACTCACGCCGCCCCTGGGTACAAGTGACAAAAAGTTAGTTTTGAGTTATTCATGTTTAAAGTTCAACTTGTGGTTGTTCAATGTGTTTCTTGAAGTGGATGAAATTTACTCTACTATATCTCAGCACCCATTAGCCATTCACTTATACCTGTAAACTATAGATGTCACTTGTACCCCTTTGGGCTTCTAGGCTCCTCAAATGACAGTCGATTTTAGTTTTGCGGTCATGAATATGCATATGGATCTAAATCATCGGTTCCACTGTACGGGTAGTAGTGTTGCCTAGCTTTTCACGGCGCTGCAATCGGCATGGTCCGCTTGTGTGTGTCAAAAATGGCCGGTGTTAAAAGGGAGGCCAATTCCGGTACTTTTATTTCCAGTATCTCCATTTGAATCGCGGCCTTTCCTTATTAGAACCACCTTCTCTAGAGTGGCGGCGCCACAATCTGCTTGGTCATGATTTTTCGGTGCATGCGGAATGTTTGGCAACGCCCACTGGGGGCAAGTTTAGGATCCATATGTATATTCATGTTTGCGGTATTACCTGAGCTTCTGTCGACGGGTTCGTACCCGATCTTCTTCCTTCCGACACTCTCGCTTTGCCCCCTAGCCCTTGCAGCGTGCCCTCCCAGCCCCTTTGTATTGGTGACTTCGACGCCCGAGAGCGAAAGTCACCCCTCCCCCATCACCACCTTGCCTCCACACACACCACACATGCCTCTCAAGGCCGATTGCGCCCCCTCCCCCTGCCATCGAGCGCACGTCCATTGCTCCCCGACTTTCCCCTCTCCACTCCACCGCTCCACCAATAAAACAATCTTTCGGAAGAACCGAGGTTACTCCCCGGTAGCTGGGAGCCGTAAAATCATGCACGACTATTGCACCACTCCATTCGTTTAAGTACTTGCGTACAAAGCCCCCTATGGCGAGGTTAAAGACGGCTGGCGGCGGTGGCTTTGGCGGCCCTAACTTCGTCCAGGGACTTCGTCCATTGTTAAAGAGTCATTGGGGGAGGAACTCTTTGAAATTGAGATCGTGAAACCTCTTTTCCGAGGAAGCATAACCCTTTAGCTTGAAAGAGTGCAATGCGAGCTGAAACAGTTTTGAAGGGAGCAAGGCTGATCAACGGTATCTTTTTTACTGCCCAAATATTGAAGCCTTATTCTAAAGGAGGTACCAGGAGTGTGTGGACTAAAATCTGGTCACGGTTCTCAGTCCCGTTAGGTACTTCTTCCATGAGTTGCTGTATGAAAATTGTTAATTTTCCATCCAGGAAATATTGTATCGTAAATTTTGACAAATCGTCGCAAAGTTTGGATTTTTTATTTTAGCTACGCTGCTCTTGGGTTTCCTCAGCATGTGCTTCTCTTTCGCTTGGCAACGATTTCACGAGTATCTCAAGATAGTACATACCCTTGTCTCCATAAATGTATACTACCGACACGACGTTCGTACCTGCTTTCCAGACCTACCTGCATTCCCGGATACGTAACTCGGTGCAACCTTCTTCAAGATTTGCAGTTAATTGCAAAGGAAATTAAATCTCTCGCATACATGAGACCTTTCGCAACATTCGGAATGACTTCAAAAGCAGATGGCAGCCTTGAATGTTTCTTTAAAGAGAGTAACGTAAATTACGTTATGTAATTCCCTTCTCCATTTTGTGTGCCATATTTCGATTATCTCACTTCATCTCAAATTCCCCTTCTCTCCTAAGCCTGTGGTAACCACTGCAGGTTGTCAGCGTTAGGAACTATGAGTATGTGCACTTCCACAGTGATTTTGGCGCCCCTTACAAGTGCTTTGGTATCTCTGTCCGTACGTCAGTAGTGGGACATAAACGAAGACATAATCAGGGATACTGATAAAACTTTTGCCCGCCTAACATTAACACACCAAGTAAAATCCAGCCGTCAGCCTTGCTTTGAAATGTATTCGAAGCTACTGCTAAAGACGCCTTTGATCGCAGATTTGAGCTATCAAGTTTGAAACATTGCAATAGCATGTTGTAATATGCATTAGCATTTTTACCCTCAATAGTTAAGGATAATAGGCGCCCATCTTTATCGCAGGTATGCCGGTGTTTTTAGTACTGGAATCAACTCCTGAGAATATTTGGACAACCCCTTTTTCCCAAGGCATTTGTGTAATCACAAAACGTGACGAAGCCTTCATTAAGCACTTTGCGTAGTCTACCTTCTAGATGCCTTCTAAACTGTAAGTAAGTACGTATGCATTTCCTCCTTAGCTTTCCTAGTCCTTTTTCAGGATTCCTCCTTGCATACCCGACCCCAACATCATCCGATTATTTCTCATCATGCTTATCCTGATGACTGAAGTACCTGATTCAAAACATTCCTGCAGTCTAGCGAGCCTCAATTTTTTCTTTTATTAATTTATTATGAAGTCTTCTTGTATCAAATATGAATCATGTGACTCTTATCATATTAATTATACGTGTAGCTACCTAAACCCCGAAAATAGTCATTTTTTCTGATTAATTTTCTTTTATGAATACATTTGACAACATTTATGTTCTTCGGTGTCATTTGGTGAAAATCTCTCATTTTTAAAGAAAGAAAAAATTATCTTTATAGAACTCCACAACGGTTTGTTCACACAGTAGTACTGGTTTCACCCGCTAAGAGGCTCGCACGTCTGGTAAAATGTTTACCCTCTGAGAAAATTATGGAATACCACCAAGTTAACCTTGCAAAAGTGATTGCCCTTCAGAGATAATTTGAGTATTCTTTTCTCTAAGCTGGCTCACAAAGTTACCTGCTTAAACTTGAGTCTTACGTCATATGCGAGATCCCAACAAGGAAGTGAAATTATAGTGCTATTAGCTCCGCCTCCTTTTTCTCCCGTCTTCGTTCACCTACACATACGAGATGGCCTTGGATTATTTTATGAGTCATCGCTTAGCGGACTATGGGAGCCAATATGTTACCCAGTTTATATAAGGACGATGGCAACTAATTTTTCCGTAAATAACGTGTCCTCTAAGTATAGTATAATCTTAACTGGTTATTTAGCTCGCTAAATGCGATCATATTTCTTTCGTGGGACTTAGCGCTTCTGTACAATTTTATACCCGTCATCCTCATCCTTAACACACAAAATTTCAAAGAAGTAAGGATTTTAAGTACCTCGGTGTCATTTACCAATCAAATAATGAAGAAGCTAAAATAGAAACAAGACTTTTAAATGGAAACAAGTGCTATTGGGCATTACAAAAAATATTAAGGAGCAAAATTCTATCAAGAAAGACTAAATAAACAGTCTACAAAACAATTATAAGGCCACTAGTTCTATATGGCTCAAATATATGGGCAATCAGTAAAAAGACGGAAAAGAAACTTATCCCTTTGAAAATAAAATACTTAGGACAATATATGGACCAATAAAAGAAGAGGAACAGTGGCAAATTAGGAATAACAAGGAGCTAAGAGAACTCTACAAGGAAGCAGACATCGTGGCAGAAGCAAAATGTAGAAGACTGAGATGGGCGGGTCATGTAAATAGAAGAGAGGATAGTTCTTTATTGAAAACCATAATGAAGGGGAGACCAATAGGAAGAAGACCAAGACTGAGATGTACCGACCAGATGGGACTGAGGGACATGAGGAGGAAAGTAGGAGCGGATGAAAACACCATGCAGGACAGGCCGAGGTGGAGGAGACAAGCGGCTGACGAGTATAAAAACCTCTTACGGTTTGAATGGCCACCCACCTAAGTAAGTAATCCTCATTTCATTCACTAGGCCTCCAGTAGTCGAACAGTAAAGATGTATGTCTTATTACATTGTCTTTCAGTTTTGGCATTTTGAAGCACGGCTTTATAATACATTGCTGCATTAAATTAGATATTCCCATCGGCAGAACAGTTTTAAGGGTTAAGTTATTCGAGATTCTTAAGTTTTATTTTACGTGACACTTTTGCATTCTGTACTCCGCTTAATATTATTTCCAATTTTACCTTCCCCTTGATTTTAATTACGTCACAAACCTCCTATGATATCTTCCCATGTTTGACATTCCTAGACCATGTAGTTGTCGAGTACCTAAGTACATATGAGTTTTAATTTTCTTTCTTATCTATTCGTATTTCGCATTTATGATCTTGTTGTATGACTCTGAATAAATCAGCTCGCATATTTTTGCCAATGGTAATGAGATAAATTAGTTGGTGGCATCACGCCATCAAAATTGTATTGAGTCACAAAGTTATTTCCTTCGACGTTTCATGCTTAGAAAAAATGTTATTTACTCCTTACCCTAATCAAAAGTAGAAAGACCCAAAGTCAGATAGAAATATAAGGTATAGGAAAACCTAGGAGAGATAAAGTCTGGAAGAGGAAGGAAGTCCAAATCCGAGAGAGGAGTGGAGGAGTAAAATATTAAAGAAAGAAAATGCCGACTGAAAGGAGTGGGACAAAAAGCGAAAACAGAAGACTCCTTGCCCTACTCAAGAATGGTGCGTGTATACTTTATATCCCTTATTCATTGCCCTTTCGCGGAACAGTAAACGAAGAACATATCGAAAGGTAACGTAGAGTTAAAGAGGGTTGTCAGGGGAGCGGCGCTTTGGAGGAAGAAAAAGGATATCGGTTGTGGACGGCGTGTAGGTACTTCTAAATGTATGTGGTAAGCCGCTGCATGGTATGTGGGAGGAGTTGTTTCCACACCAGGCATGCAACATCCGTCAAACACTATCATATAGTGCACTGAATACACTTTGAATTTTTTTGGCTTCAAAATCGGTCCCTAAACGAATTAAAAAATCTATTTCAGTGAATTCCTCATACCTACGCAGGAATATTCGTAAAGCACAAATGTTGGGATGAGTTTCTATTCCATGCCTATGCTGCGGCTCCCAAGATAATATAAAATATTCTAATGCTAAAGTAGTGCAAAAATGTTAAGATTTTTGAGCATAAAAATACAATTTTAGGAAAAAGCGAAGCGTATACGAAAAATCTAATGCGAGAATTAAAGGCCATGTTTTTTAGATTATCTAATGATAATAATTTAAAATGCATATAATGATCGCAAGCAATTAAAAAAGCAAACAAAGAGACCGCTGCACCAAATCTTATACTACGTACAAATAAATTACTTAGCTTCAAACACAAATTCTGTCTCTGATATGAATATTATGCACGTGATTGAGCAACTAGTAAACGATCTGCTTCTATGCTTGCTTGTCATTTCTCGCTTGTTTGAAATGCTCACGTGCCAACACTAATTTGTTGTTACGACTCACGCTCCACCTATGGTATCTACGATGGATTTAATAATTCAGAAACCTTCGCAGGAGCTCTCTCAACAACTCATCAATGTTTCCACCGCTTGCGTTGCAATGCCTCCTTTTTTTCTAAGTAAGCACACATATATACAAAGCAGATACATTTACATGTACAAAATAAATGAAAGACAATAAGTTTTTTGTATTTAATTAAAGTGGAAAAACATTTAATCAAGTGCTTTGGGATATAAATTATTTTTGGTCTTACCACCCTCTACAAAAACAAATAAATTTTAGGCTGTCCCGCTCGTGAGCATGGGAAAAGCATGGATTTTCCAGATTTTATCCACGCACTTGAGGCGATTGACCTTTTGCCTTGTTGATGGTCATTGAGAAAGCAAGGCGAACGGGGAACTGTATTCGTTTGGCTACAACTATCAAATTATTCACTGAACATGGCCTTTAAAGGCTGCAGGAGTGAATAGCCATTCATGAAATCGACATTCAATGGATATTCACGCCTGGTTCCCTAGACATTTTCTATTGTTGAAAAGTAAGAAAAAATTATGAATTTCGAGATAAAGACGCAATACTTGGACAAAAACGAAGCGTATAAGAAAATTGAATGAATGAATTGAATACTGCATTTCTTTATACGTTCTATGATACAAATTTCCATCAAATATCTTGAGTGCAAGTAATTTAAAAAAACAATTAAAGAAAAATCTGCACCGAATTCAATCCATTTCTTATGGGAGTAAATATTAAAAATATTGGAATAAAAACAACCCCAAAATTTGCCATTTTTATAATTCATGAACCTTCATGGGCACGCGAACAACATCTCACCAAAGTTTCAACGCAGTTGGATGAATGGTATTGGCGGGCATAAAGAATGAAATAAACAAGCATTCTATTTCATACATAAGATAATATTCATTTTAAATTATTATTACTTTTACTTATTATATTTTTTCATTCAAAATTTTAGCACGGGTTTCCATTTTGGCTTTATTTTTTTTTATTGATGTAGATTTTGTTAGCAAGAGGAAATGCTTGTTACCATTGTCATAACAGGAAAGTTGATCTCACCTTAAGGTACCAAATTTGTGATTGTTAAGCTCTTGCGAAACGTTGGCAAGAAGGAAGTTGAGAGTTTTTAAAACACACATGACCAACTCTCTATAATATAAACGCATACAATAAAATTAATAGAGCATACAATGCAGCAAAAAAAATAATAAAATTGGACTATAAAATAACATTACCTATTCAGATTATTGAAACTTTCGTGGCCATATTCGTAAAGGACTGTTCCATCAATTCTGTTTTGTTGAATCAAAAGACTTCCAATGAATCATCAGCCCTTTGGAGGTCTCCGGGAAAGTAGAAGGAACGTCCAGGCGTTAAAAAAATCCAGACTCAGATGGTAATCCCAGAAGACGTAATTTTCTTTTACGAGCACTACCAATTGTTATCGTTTATTTTATTGGTGGCTTCGATCACAACTATTGTGGTTCCTTATCGCACGCAAAAAAATAATGACACTTAAAACCTTTCCATCTTAAAAAACATCCACATCCATGAATGTGATCTAGCCCCCCATAACAGCACGGAATTTTCACTAAGTTCTCATAGTCTTCTGAGAATTAAATAACTTCAAATTTACTCAGGAGATAAAACCAATCCTTAAAAATTCGATACTAATACCCATATCAGTTCTGCCAATAGCCTCGACCTACCGGTTGACTCATATTATCGTCTCTTTACCTCTACCTAGTTGCTCTTCACTGCTCACTATCTAATTCCGATATCCAGCCTGCTTTATAAGGATCCGAAATGCAAGACTTATACTCTAGGTGAGACATTCATTACAGTAATCTACCGGTTAGATGTAGGTTGTGATGAAAGTCAGAGAATATCCAACGAACTCTTACACATGCCGTGCCCTTTCTACCCCTAGTATTTCTTTCTTCATCTCAGCATAAGTCCTACCTTTCTTCATCCCGTCCATAAAACCGATTCTCTATCACGGCCTTCAGCAAACCATCGTCCCTCATTACCCCTTCCAGCCACCTACCCTGTCTTCCCCTAATCTCATCCATAAGTTTCCTCTCCTCGCCCACCATGTCAAGCACTTCCTTATTTGTCTTCCTTTCCGTCCAACGCACCTTCTCCATCCTCCTCCACACCCACGTCTCGAAAGCCTTCAGCCTATTTTCGTCTTTCTTTCTCAAGGTCCACGTTTCTGCCCCATACAACGCCACACTCCATCTCAAGCTCTTCACTAGCCTCTTTTTTACATCCTTACTTAAGGTTTCCGTCATCAGCTCCCTTCTATTATTGAACGCTTCCTTCGCTAGTGCTATTCTCCGCCTAATGTCTTTGCTACTATGTCTTCTTTCTTCTAGCGTACTACGCAAGTAATTAAATTGTTCTACTTGCTCCAGTTTGTGGCTTCCTACTCTTATCACCAGCTTCGCTTTCTTTGTCCTAGAGAATCTCATTACTTTTGTTTTCCTATTATTTATCTTCATTTCGTATTTATCGTACTGCATTTCCAGTGCTTCTACTAAATTTTGCAGTCCTTTCGATTACCGACTGACCAACGCCTGGTAGTCTGCGAATCTAACCGACTTTATCCACTGGCCTCCTACTTTCATTCCCACATCTAGCTCATCCCATACAAGTGAAAAAAGCTGCTCTCTTCAAACGTCACTATTTGATAGATGGTAAATGATATGACGAACTAAGAAACTCTCAATGGCAAGCAAGCACATGATTGTATATGTATTTTTTTTGCCATTGTGTAGGCTAATGAACTCGGAATGGGATAATGTAGAGTTGGAACTTTCAAAATAGTTTGCCAAATAATTATTAAATTATCAAGTGACGATCATGATCCATTTGTTTGCTCTATTTGAGTCAGAGCTCAGCTTTCGTGTGGTTCGGATCGTTCTCTCCGGCTCTCTCCTGTGTTTCGCAATGCCCAACTGCAGTGCATGTGTCAAATCCATCAAGCGCGATCAGAAGTCGCTCTCTTACTTTGAGTGTAAGGCTTATTATCATCCACTGTGCCTTTCAATATCTGAAGCCGATTTTCAGGTGCTTAGTGACCAACGTAGACCATGGTATTGCGACGCTTGTCGGGCCAAGATCGGATGTGTCAGTGATGGAGAGCAAACCAGTAAAGCTCATGAGAACGAGTCCGCAAGTCCATGTTGGTCTCCTGATCGTGTGAGTGAAATCTTGAAAGATTTATCTACTAGTGTGAAAGAAATCCGGACGGATCAGGGTGAAATTCGCAAATCAATATCTCGCTGGGAAGAGTTGGCCGGGGGGTATGCAAAGTCTATCGAGCTCATTAATTCCTCCCTAGTCAAAATAAATGATTCCCTGAATCATATATTAAGTGAAAACATCAGCCTTAAGAAACAACTATGTGAGACGGAAGCTCGCCTTAATAGTGTTGAGCAAGAGCAACTCCGGAACGTGATTGAGATCCATGGGATCCCTTACTCCGAAGGCGAGATAGCTGGGGCCCTGATTGGTCAAGTTGGAATTGCCCTGGGAATTAAATTGGAAAGCAATGAAATCGATTACGCCTATAGGGGTGGTTCCAACCGTACCGCTAATTCTCACCCAGCACCCAGACCTGCCCCTCTTATTGTCCGTTTCCTACGATCCAGCACTGCTGCTGCATTTTAAACGGTAGACGCACAAAAAGGGACCTGAAACTCGACGACATCGTTGCCGACCGGAACCCCACCAACCCACCTGTCTACATTAATGAATCCTTGACATTCTTAAACCGAAAACTTTATGCAATGGCCAGAGGACTAAAAAAAGAAGGCAAAATCAAATACGTGTGGATTCGTAATGGCCGTGTGTTTGCTCGTGTCCGTGATGGTGGTGAACGCATCTCTATCCTTGGTGAAACTAACCTTGACGCTTTAAAATAAGATACAGGGGCCTGTTCACCACCCGCAGGTCTACCGACTGCCAATGAAATCAGCATCTCCCTCGTTAACTGTCAATCTTTCCTGTGTCATATCGACGAATTCCGGGCCCATTTTTCTTCCAGTGCAAGTGACATTATCTGTTTGACCGAAACGTGGTTAAAACCAAATATACTTGATAGCATGGTTGAACTTAGTGAACACTACTTGCTCAGACATGATCGGATCGGGAAAGGCGGTGGCGGGGTTGGTGCCTTCATTCATCATAGACTGAGTTCGTCGGTGCTGGCGACCTCTTCTGCGACCTATGAATGCCGACCTGAGTTCATGGTAATTGAAGTTCATGGTACAAACCTTTCCAAACTTCTTCTATTTGTTTTTTATCGACCTCCAAATGTTGGGTCCTTGACTGATATTGAACAAGCCTATACAATCTTTAGTCCAAGCTATAAAAACATTGTAATTTTAGGTGACTTTAACGCTGATCTGCTACGGGATAGCTATCATTCTTCCTTCATCAGGAATTGTTTTTTAATTATAATCTTTATCTTGCCTCAACGCAGCCCACACATCACACAAAACATATTCATACTCTCCTCGATCTCTGTATCGTTGATTCCCCTGAAAAAGTCTCTTCATTTTCACAATCCCCTGTGCCTTTCCTCTCCGCACACGACAACATTTCATTCTCCTACACATTCAATTATCCTTGCCTTCCTATACCCAAAATTTTCTACCGTGATCTTAAAAACTTCAATGCAGCCAAGTTTCAGGATGACCTGCTCACTTTTTACTGGAAAAATCTATTTAGCTCCTCGTCCATTGATTCAAAATTAGAATTCTTTAATCTGAAATTCTTAGAGTGTATAAATTGTCATGCCCCCCTGCGAACATGCACACCTAGACGACCTTCAGCCCCCTGGCTGACTAATGACATTAAGCAAAAAATGAAGGAACGCGATGTTTCACGAAGAATTTTCACACGAACAAAAAGCCAGACTGCTTACACTGAGTTTATCGTTTTGCGTAATCAGGTGAAGCACCTTGTCATGGAGGCCAAGAAAAAATATTATGTAACCACCTTCTCCAATTTGACAGAACCAAACCAGGTCTGGAGGGAACTTAGAAGTCTTGTACTCGTGTAGCGGCGAAACAAGCAGCCCATGCATGAATTCTCTATTAACGATCTAAACAAGCATTTCACTCCCACCTTTGCATCTGAGGGAAATAGCATAGCAGACATATTCGGTCTCTCTAACCTTGATTCACTCGTACCCAATAACGAGAGTAATTTCTTCTTCCAACACGTAACCCCTCATAACCTACGTAAAACGTTATCTTTCTCTAAATCCAACTCAATTGGGGTCGATGGAATCTCAGTTAAATTTATCAAGGCCTCGTCAACTGTACTTCTACCTGTAATACTTGATATTTTTAATTTTTCCTTAATGTCATCTGAATTTCCGATTATATGGAAATCATCACTTATTACTCCAATTCAAAAGGTTAAAAAACCAACTTCTCCCAGTGATTATCGGCCAATCTCTATTTTGTGCTCTCTTTCTAAATGCTTAGAAAGGATTTTTTTCAGCAGGTTACAAATTATCTGAACCAAAACGACTTGAATGATCCATATCAATCTGGATTTCGGAAAACTTCTCTACGCAAACAGCGCTACTCAAATTAACGGATGATGTACGTCGAGGAATTGATAAACGGATGGTCACAATTCTGGTTTTATTTGATTTTACCAATGCTTTTGGTCTTGTTAATCACGCCAAACTTCTCCACAAGTTGAAAAACCTTAATTTTTCCTGTTCCACACTTAACCGGTTTTACTCCTATCTAAAAGATCGCCAACAGGCAGTCAAGGACGGGAATGGGAATACATCGCAATGGACCACTGTCCATTGTAGGGTCCCGCAAGGGTCAGTTCTTGGTCCTCTCCTATTTTCCTTGTATGTCCTTGATCTGCCCAAGTGTATTATAAATTGTAAATACCTTTTATATGCTGACGACTTACAGATTTATCATCACTGCCATTTGCATGAGCTGAATGATGCAATTTCCAAAGTCAACCAGGATGTTCAAGCCATCAATTTATGGGCTGTAGACAATAACTTTGTGGTTAACCCCATAAAAACAAAGTCTATGTTACTCGGTACCTCAAAACTACTCAAACATGTTGACTTTGATGTTTTGCCAAAGATTATTGTTGGTGATGCGGAAATATCATATGCAAACTCCGTTAAAAATCTTGGGGTCATATTGATGCCCAATTTGTCTTGGCAAAACCATGTTCAAGCCATCAGCAATGAGATAAACATGATCCTGTTTCAGCTAAAAATTCATAAAAACTTTGTGCCCTCTCATACCCGCAAGCAACTGGTATCCTCGCTAATATTCCCCCATATTGATTACTGCTGTCTTGTTTATCATGACCTAACTGAAGAGATTAACACCATGATTCAACGACAAATAAATATGTGTGTCAGGTTCATTTATGATCTTAAAAAATATGATCATATATCCCCTTATTTTTCTAAGTTAGAATGGCTTAAAGCTAAAACAAGGAGGGAATACATGCTTACCTCCTTTTTATATAAACTTTTCAATTGTCAACAGCCTGATTATATCATGCAATTTTTTCAGTCTAAAGAGAAAAATCGAAATGTTGCAACTCGAATGTCACCAGATTTTTTAATTGTCCCACTACACCGAACCTCTACATTTAATAAATCCTTTTCTGTTGTTGGGACAAGGATATGGAATAGTACTCCTGAACTAATCAAAAACTCCAAATCACTGATTGCTTTCCAAAACATATAGTTCAATAAAATGCTATTTAAGGAAAAAATTTAATTTACCAATATGCTTGTATTTTTTGTTACCATTATTATATCATTTATTGTATGTATCCAATTTTACTGTACTCGAGCTCTGATACTAATGTATACCTTTGTATGTTCTTAGTGGACCAAGGGTCCAAGAACAATAAATATTTCTTTATCTTTATCTTTATTACCACCCACGAAACATTTGCTAGGTTATCATCTTTTTCACGAAACGTACATCTCTGTGCTAGATTTTAATGCATTTAAAACAGTTTGTGTGCTTTCTCCATGTTTATTCTGGCTTCCTTCAATTCATTCAACTTCCTCTTGGTGAAAGGTCCTGTAGGTAGTAATCCATACTCTTAGAACAACCACTTTTTCATGCCAAGGGAGACTGAAGACCTGTTTCGCTGAAGCTATTGACTTATGAGATACTTTCTCACTTACCTTCTTGGATTCTACAATCTCAGCGAAATTAGTCCGAGGAAGATGTTGTTTTACATAAAGTAAGAATAAGCAGCAAGTATTTGGAACCAATCAGTCAAGAAGTAGATTACTGAATTAGATGTGGTTCGCAGAATATCAACCAGATTTGTAAGAAAAGGTTATGTGGAGAAGCGAACTGTGTCTCAATTATTGTGTGGTCTAATAAAATAAATCTAAAAACCAGAATATGCGATTAGCATTTATGTCTTTACAAACTAGGGAAAATAAAGTTAGAGTATGGCGTCTGGAATGGCAAAAACAGTCCGAGTTTGCTTTCCGACATATTTTACGTTATCATACTTTCTCACATTGGTAGAATCGACCTCTAGATAAATAACGTAAGTAGTCACTATGAACGATAGGTTTAATATGCACTCCTTGTTTTTCATGGCACACGATCCGTGAAGGGTGATCGGTTCGATGTTGCCTCCCCTCCTAACGGCTCAGGTTTCAGTTCAGAATGATGTGGCGAAGATTACATTTAGAGATTCCTGTCCCTCCTTGTGTGAAACACTGTGTACTCTGTCCGTCAGATGGTGTACGTTAATGAGAAACACTTGCAGCGTTTCGTGAAGAGCAGGCCGACGCCGGGTTTCTCTACACACAGCGCGGTTTACAGGGATTTAACAAATGTTCTTGATAAGCCTCTCCAACGACTTATAAACTGTTGTGTCAGATTTATATTTGACTTACGTAGAGATGAACATGTGTCAAAATATTATGCTGACCTAAATTGGTTACCTCTCGATTCCCTGAAGGAAATACTTTTTGGGGTATTTTCTTTTCTCCCTCTTCCATAATCGGAATCCTACCTACCTCTACGATCTATTTAATCCCAGAAAAAGGCTTTCTCAATCATTAACCCGATTTGACCCTACACCTTCCTTCACATTCCCCAAGCCCGCACCAATATTAACTTCAATTCCTTCCTCACCACTGCTTCCAAGTTTTGGAATTCGCTACCATCCCATGATAAATCTATTTCATCTCTTCAATCGCTTAAAGTTAAATTAATTTGTTATTTAAAAACTCATAGATAAATGTGTGAAATTATGTTTATGTCTACCAATAAATAGTAATGTTAAATTGAATGCAATGTAAATTAATTTTTCCTCTCCTAACATGTGTAGGTATTATGTTTTTTGAGCAAAACATGTAATTTATGTCTAACTATTAATATTAATGTAAACTTCAAAGTAATATACTATTACTTTTCCTTTCCTAATGTATGTATTATGTTTTTAAAGCAGAACATGAAAATTGTACAGTTTTACTCGCTCTATTGGTTACTGGTTACCCCAGAGCATAAATAAAGTTTCATTCATTATTTCACACCTCGTCCACTCTCGAATTGATCCTTTCCCTACAAGTGGCGCAAATGACCTGAACTGTTGGTCGCCCAACAATCCCTCTACCACAACAGAACTACGGCGAAGCACAAAGGAAATTAATTGCATATTTTTGACGCAATTATGAAACGTTTTTTGTAAATTACTGCAGCCCAAAAACGCGCCGAAGGTTTGGCTTGCAGGGCAAAACGCTGACGCACCTATTTAGTTGTAACTCCAATCTGTCTATCTTCTCCCGACATAAGGAGGAGTTTATACGCGAGTGCTCGGGTCATCCCTCTGCGAAGGGATTCCCCCGCTTAATAAAAGATTATTCCCCGAGTCCTGACGTCACCCATTTATGGTGAATGTAGTACGCGATTGGCGGGAAAGTGGAACGCGCGCGCGAACAGAGTGAGAATGCTTTTAAGATCGGCGAAGCGTACGTCGATGTTTCATTCCCGGGAGAGCGTGAATCGGGGGAAACGGAAGTGGGCCGAGGAGGATACTTTGTTTCTTCCGAGGTCAATAATTCCTGGAATGAGAGGATTTCTTTCTTCGTAAGAACCAATACCGGGAAATCAACGACGGTATTCGGATATTTTTCTGTTATCTCTCAGAACTAGCAGGTTTTCTTTGCGTGGAGGATTTCTTTCCTCGAAAAGAGGAAATGCTGGGAATCCACGCGCAGATTCGCAAAATGTTACTGCAGATGCGTGGATGAAGCATTACTCTCCACCTCACCCGGGTCAAAGGTTACGGGGTACCAAATACGAACCAAGGCATCATGTCTATTCTCCTTATGTAGCTGCAAAATACTAACGGTCCCTCAAACATTGGTTGCATAATTTCTTCTTTTTATTTTCTTGAGTTTTGGTCAGTTAAAAGTCATTATTTCACTCCCGTTTCAGAAAATGTATTGCCATCCTCTCAGGACTAATTGACAACCATGAAACAAAAATTAACAACTTAAACCGGTAGATACAGATAAATACAACAATTATTATAACCATTTAGGTGATAATTACACTGAACATTTTTTATCGGGCACACAATGTTATGAATAACAACAAACCTCTGAATTATAACTATATTAACAAGATGGTTGAAGAGATGTCAACTATTCCATTTACAGGATAAATGTAAGCAGTTTCTTGGCAACGAGAAAACACAGCAGATGACACAAAAAATTATTAACCCACTAATTTAGAAAAAATCATGAAAAAATCTTTATTTCAATACAAACATCATCTGTCCATAGACAGGTTTCAACGGTAGCGTTGTCTCCACAGAATTCTGTCCTGGGCCTCTCTCTTCATCTCCGCATAACTCCTTCCTTCTTTAATATATCCCTCAGCATTCCGTACCTCCTCCTTTCTCTTCCTCTCTTCCCTTCTATTTTCCCTTCTATTATTAATTTCTGTAGGCTGTTATTCCTTAAAATATGTCCTATCCATTTTGCCTTTCTCTTATTAATTTCTCCCAGTATACTTCTTTCTTCTCCAATCCTCCTTAGCACTTCTTCGTTCGTGATCTTATCTTTCCATCCAATCTTCTCCATTCTTCGCCATAGCCACATTTCAAAGCTTTCTAAGTACTTTTCTTCTCTCTTCTTCGACGTCCACGTTTCGCATCCATACAACACAATGCTCCATATAAAACAATTAGCAAATCTTTTCCTAATATCCATCTTGATGTTCCTTGCTGTCACCAGTTCCTTAATCTTGCTAAATGCTACTTTAATATAAATAATACTTTTATACCAAGATAACAACAACATAAATTAAAAAAAAAAACATTTATCACATTTTACCTATGTAAAAAATTATTAAAATGCATATATAAAATTAAAAATAATACCTTTTAACTGACCAAAACTCAAGAAAATTAAAAGGATAAATTATTTATTAGTTGTCATAAAATACATTTAATTGGTAGCATACCTATAGTGTAGTGCATATTTGTGAGGCTTCGCTCTCTGACAACCATTAGCAATTTATGCTAATGCATCAAAAGTCGTGGTTACACTCACTTCAATAGGGTGTAGCGTAATGCATGTTTGTGACTACTCACCCCCTGCCACACATTCTTGAGCTGATTTTCAGGGTATTTTGTAGATGCAGATTAGGTCGGCGGCATTTTCTGAGTATTTCTACGACGCACCCATGCCGAAATGACGACACGATGTTTATTTCAACTAATTAAGTTTGCCTTGGATTGAGGATGGAATTCACTATCCCAATATATTATGTTTAGCGGAAATTTTGACGGTATCTTAACTTTGATTCTAATTCTCTTTACGGCATTCAGTGCCCTGGAGCAGCCCTGTTTGGAATTATTATTGACATCACCGCTTAAACCCTTTCCTTTGACTCCATCCCTGACACGGTGTGTTTCAATAACCCTTGGACTGGTGGTAGCAACAATAATTCCCATCAATTCGTGCCAGATAGGTCGAAGAGTTGGAGGCAGAGGAGGAAGGGACCTATAGTTAAAGTGATGGTGTCTCGTTAAATATACCGTTGGGGAGGGCAATGGGAATCACTCCCCTTCTCAACTACCATTTCCCAGAGCATGGAAGTCAATCACAGATTATTCAATCGTGAAAACTACGGGACTTGGCCCGCTTGCATGGTTACCGAGCCTAACAGCAGAAGAGCCAAGACCTCCGCGGTCGATATCTCATGAAATCCTTGGGCAGCCACATTAACAGCAGTTGCAAGGACTTAGAAGGAGAAAAAGAAGCTGTAGGAAAGGAACTTTTAAAACAGGAACTTGTAACTACGGGATAATAATTTGTGTGGTGAAGCTAGAAAACATTAGACAGGAACTGTAGAAAGTGAAAATAAGATGATTTTGGGCAGCGCGAGGTGAGATGGAGGGAAAGCGGGGACTATTGGAGAAATAGGTACAGGGTAATCTACAGTGGGTGACATGAGAGTCAACGTGGTGTAGCTATGGTGTATTGAATTCAAAACTGATGATAAGGATAGTAAACATGGGAACGGCGAGCGACAGGATACTAATGATTGAAATAAAGGCTAACCCGACGAATTAGTTAGTGGTCTAGATTTAGATGCCTGCATGCAATCATAGGGAGGAAGAGTTGGATGGCATGTGCGAGCAAGATACAAGAGGTGAAAATGGTAGTGCGGGGTAAGAATCACTTGGTGGTGCTAGGGGATTGGAATGCGGTGGTAGGGGAAGGAATAGATGGGTAATAGGTTGGTGCTTTTAGGCAAGGGACAAGAAATGACCAGGATGTGATGGCAGTTGAATTTTGTAGGATATAGTTATTGCTCTTATTTATATTTGAATGCATACGTCAATCCTTTCAAGTTTTTTTTATATTTTACCGTTGTAAAGTGGTAAGTATGCTGTAT
Organism: Pyrrhosoma nymphula; assembly: GCA_963573305.1. Classification (NCBI taxonomy): domain Eukaryota; kingdom Metazoa; phylum Arthropoda; class Insecta; order Odonata; family Coenagrionidae; genus Pyrrhosoma; species Pyrrhosoma nymphula. Next base: position 1,146,882 of record OY754333.1, on the reverse strand, counting down.
GTGTACAATTTTATAAATAAATAAAAAAAATATTAATGACTTTAAACATTACCTTAGACATAAGTACACATGAGAAATTCCGCGGGGGCCACATGGAGATATGAAATAGATATAATGTCATCGTCGGGAAGCGGTTTAGGAACATGTAGAAACCTCGTGAACCTTTTCGAGGGGTGGGTGCGATATGAGATCATTATATAGTATTCGTAAAATGTGATGTTATATTCAAACGGCATTGTAATAGTAGGAAGATAAGAAGGAGGAACGCGGATGCATTGAAAAAGACGAAAGTGAGGGAATATCAGGAGCTAGTGGACAATAACACATATGAAGTTACGGAAAAGGAAACTACTGACGAAAATTATGAGAGAATAAAACTGGAATAATAAGTGCGGCAGAGGATACATATTCATATTTTAAAGTATTAGGCGAAAGTTTGTGGAAAATTGTCACAGACTGCATTGTAACAGAAAACACTTTGTAAAAATTTCCACACCAATTTTTATTCTACCGACCTAGGTTTCGGCAAACATTGCCATTATCAAGGACTTGATAATGGCAATGTTAGCCAAAAACTAGGTCGGTAGAATAAAAATTGGTGTGGAAATTTTTACAAAGTGTTTTCTGTTACAATGCAGACATATTCATATGTATGAAGTACCGTGATTTGTTTGATGTCGGATCCCATTTGTTCAGGTGCAACTGCGTGTGTCAGCGTTTACGACAGTTTCTACCCCGGTACAGGAGGCGTTTCCAGTCGAAGTGATTTTTCAATAAAATTCCAAGTAGTGCACACTACAGTTTTAACTTTTCTGATTTCAGGACTAATTCTGCATTGAAGCATCAGGTGAAGCTGCCTTAATAATAGCTTAATGCTCCACTCTATGATAATCAAGTTTAAATCTTAGAACCATGTTACGATATGCACCGTCATGGAATAACATCATATCTTTTCTCAATTTTTAAGTGAAAATCACATTGTTGCAACAAATACTGTCCCACCTTATTCAGACATTAGCATTAACTTTCTGGGACAACCATGCCTTTTCATCTAAGCACAAACTGGATGGGGGGTCTGTCAGTCAACGTCCTAATTCCACGCCCCTGCCTACTCCCCAATTTCAGTTTGTCAATGCAATGTTCGATGATTTCAGGCCGAACGATGTGGATATTAATTTTCAACATTTTGCAACAACTTAAAATTTCGCTGCAGCTCTCCATTCTACAATTTATATCTGAATAGCTTAACCCATTTGTCATTTCATATGTTGACTCCCTTCGTAGTCAACTCTTTGTCTTCCGTACTATTAATTCACTCAATCATTCTTTCCTTTCGTTATTATCTAAAGGGTCTTAGAATGTGTCCGAAAGGATTTTTCCTGAAAATTCCTTGAGATTTTATTAAACATTTTTTCTTCGTAGGACATTATTTAGTGATTTTCTAATGTCAAGTGTTAATTTTCTTCTATAGCATCATATTTTCATTCCTCTTTTCTGCTCATATAATAGTCCAATATTCATTATAAATCTTATTCAATTGAATAGAATCTATCAAAAAATACCACCTTTGTATGTTTATAGGTCTCCCAACGTATGTAGAGAATATATTTTGGCCCTTGAAGACGATAACCATTGGAAGAACGTAATCTCAAGCGAAATCACACTGTAGCACTTTTGCGTTTTTTATAAATTAAAATAAAATAAGCTAGCGGTGTTAAAAGTTATTTTATTCGCAAAAAAACGACTATTGGAACAGAAATTACCCGAGGCTACAAAAACAATTTATTGTGCGTGATTGGGACTACAATTTCGAGAATCGGGTTGGTGTGACAGCTAAAGTACAAATTTCCTGTCCCGATTATTTGAGTTAAAATCTCTGAATTAGAGGAGATTTTTGGTGGAATCCCAATTTCTAATCAAGTGTAAAGGGAATGGCATTTCATGTAAACTACTCCGTGTTATGGAATATATGACATTGTTCTACCATTGGCGACTTTTGGTTAAGTGTTAGGAGGCTAAATATGACGCTCAGTGTCTCTCCACACATCCTTTGTTCTTGAAAGCATCCTCCCCCACACAATACGTCCATGGCACCAACGACTTCAGATATTCAGCTTTAGCATTGGGGGTTTATCACGATATTTGCCTTTTACTTTATCGTACAAGGGACCATGAAAAATGATCATTTTCAAATCATCTCTTAAAGATTCCAAAAATTGCCAGTGATACAGGAGTCTAAAAGTTGAATGGACGGGCAACCTCCCAATAACGGCCGTGACGTCATTTAATCCATCGCTGCTTCTTCCTTCTTCTTCCCGATTCCATTCTAAAAAGATACCTAAAAAAAGGCTATTGTGAAGATGTCTACTTCTGCTGGAAATACAACAGTGTAAAGATATAGAAAGCATTTAGAAAAAATATCCGTATTCACCGGGAATCGAACCACGGGCCTTTGAACGATGGATGAAATGACGTCCGAGGGCGTTTTGCGGAAATAGAAATAAATGCAATTTTCTACGATCAGTTATTTGGTTATTATGCCTTAATGTTTCAAAGCAACTCTATATATCTATATGAAAAACTTTGCAAATTTTATTTCAACGGTAATATCGAATAAGCATTTGAATGATAATACCCAATTTGCAAAAAGGCCATGAGCAGAAGTTCATTTGGAGTTAATCGTTCATTCCAAGGCAGAGTAACGTGAATTTAGGATTTTTCGGCTATTGATTCATAGTAAAATAAAATTAATGCATAATATCCTTCTCATTTAAGCTAGTAATGTTACAAATTTCAGCATTATTTCTTCAAATCCTCCATCATCTATCCGCTGCTATCTATCCGATTGAGGGACTATTTAACCTCCGGAATATTTCACCGGGAGGGATTGTCGTTCCCCAAGTGGTCGGTGTGTGTGAAAGAAGATAGTTTGCATAGTCCATAGAGTGGTTGGACTATGACCTTAAAGGGTGTAGGCACTAAAGAGTTATAACTCAAACGTACCGGTAGGTAAAGAATGCTTTTATTTATCAACAGTTGGGAAACATGTATAGCCATCGGCCGCTTTGAAGTATTTCCCCCTTGAGTGGAGAAATCCTTCAAAGGTCCCCGTTTAGGCAGCTAAAGTTATGGGGGAAGATGCGGGGGAGAACAAGGGGATGGGGATGCAAATTTAGCGCTTCCCTCCCCCACGTGGTCAAGGGTTGGTCTAAAGCAAAATTATACCCTTGGAGGAAGAGGTCTCTCCAATGATATTTCGATACCTCTAATGTTCTCACACCGGTTCGAGAAGGCGTGAAGCTACGCGCGTGCGATCATATCATAGACAAGTTGTCCCTCAAATCCCACCTAGATACTAGGGGAAGGGGATAATATAATACTTCGTCCCCGCACCTCAACCACACAGGAAGGGTAATGGGTTCTCGTTCCCAGACGTCTAGACAGGGGGACCACCTCTGTGTTCCGAGTACAATGTACGAGTATGCCTTCGCGTCCTCTAATACAAGGGGATAGGGTAATTTATAGTGGGGAAGATGAGAGTCAACGTGGGGTAGGCATGGTACTGAACACAAAATTGGGGCTGAGGGTGGTAAACATAGAACAGGTGAGCAAAAGGATATTAGATGTCGAAATAAAAACACGCCCGACGATTTTCGTACTGGTCCAGGTATACATGCCTACGAGCAACCATAGGGAGGAAGAGGAGGAAGAGGTGTACGAGCAAGTAGAAGAAATAATTAGAGAAGTGCCGGGAAAGAAAAACCTGATAGTGATGGGTGACTGGAATGCAGTGGTGGGAGAAGGGAGGGTCGGATTAGAAGTAGGAGGGTTTGGGCTATGAAGAAGAATGATCGCGGTGAAAAGGCAGTTGAATTTTGTAAAAGAAATAAATTAGTAGGGACAAACACTTGGTTTATACATCACCCCAAGCGAAGGTACGCATGGAAAATGCCGAGTGATACTGGGAGATACCAAATTGATTATATAAAGGTAAGGCAGAGATTTAGGAACAGCATAAAAAACTCGCGTAGATATCCAGGGACTATGAATATGAGGACTCAGATCATAACTTGGTGATGATGAAGTGTGAAGTTAGATTTAAAAGGCTTAGTAAAGATGGGAAGATAAAGAGGTGGAACCTTGAAGCATTTAAAGGGATGAAAATGAAGGAATACCAAGATATGGTAGAAAAGAACATAGGTGAAGCAAAGCGGATGGAAACAATAGAGAGACGATGGGATATTATAAAAACTGGCATCGCAGGAGCGGCAGAGAAAGTAATAGGAACGGTGGAAAAGAAGATAGTTAAGAAGCAGTGGGTTACGGAAGAAATGATAAAGAAATTGGAGGAGAGAAGGATATCGAAAAAAGTCAACACCAACGTAGGCAAGAGGAAGTAAAAGGAATTGAATAATAAACTCAGGCGAGTGACCAATCGGGCAAAAGAAAACTGATGGAAGGGACAATGCGAGGAAATGGAAAAGATACAGGAGGAGGGGGAAGTGGGCTCTTTGTTCCCCAAGGTAAATATGTTATTGGTAGAAAGAGAAGTAAAACGATACCAAAGGTTAAGGACAAAACAGGGAAGATATTAATCGAACAGAAAGATATCCATGAAAGATGGAGAGAATACGTATAGCAGCTATATGACTGCAAGAATAGACATAACAAGAATAGATTAAGGATAACCTCGGACCAGAGTTACTTGACAGCGAATAAGAGAGGGCATTAAGAGAGATGAAGGGTAGAAAAGCCGTGGGAACCGATAACCTACCTTCGGAGCTACTGATGAATCTAGGTACTAAGGGGAGAAAATCGTTTTTCGAACTTATTCGCAGGATCTACGAGGAAGGAGTATGGCCAGAGGATTTCGTGAAGACAGTGTTAATACCTACCCCGAAGAAGAAGAAAGCATCAGAATACGAGGAGCATAGAGCAATCAGTTTAATTTCGCACGTGGCAAAAGTCTTCCTTAGAATATTAAATAGAAGGTTGGAGAGCAGATCAAACTGCTATTTAGGCGATGACCAATTTGGGTTCAGGAAGGGGAGGGCAACCAGAGACGCGATTGCGATAATGTGGACACTTATAGATAGAAACATAGAGCATAATCAGAATGTTTTCGCTAGCTTTGTAGATTTCGAAAGGGCGTTTGACAGAGTAAACTGGGAGAGACTAATGCAGATACTGGGGAAAATTGGAATAGATTGGCGTGATTGGAGACACATCCAAAACTTATGTATGGGGCAGAGGGCTCAGGTGAGGGTAACTGAGGTTGAATCAGGGTGGGCAGTTATAGGTCGCGGGGTGCGGCAAGGGTGCCCGTTGTCGCCTTTACTTTTTAACATCTATGCTGAGGAAATGTTAAGTGAGGCATGGGATGAGCTAGAAGTGGGAATTAAAGCAGGAGGCCAGCGGATAAAGTCGGTTAGATTCTCAGACGACCAGGTGTTGGTCAGTCGGTCATCGAGAGGATTGCAAAGTTTAGTAGATGCACTGGAAATGCAATAAGATAAATACGAGATGAAGATAAATAATAAGAAAACAAAAATAATGATATTCTTTCGGACAAAGAAAGCGAGGCTGGTGATAAGAGTAGGAAGTCACAAACTGGATGAAGTAGAACAGTTTAATTACTTGGATAGTACGCTAGAAGAAAGAGGACATAGTAGCAAAGACATTAGGAGGAGAATAGCGTTAGCGAAGAAAGCGTTCATTAATGGAAGGGGGCTGATGACGGGGACCTTAAGGAAGGATGAAAAAAAGAAGCTGGTGAAGAGTTGGATACAGAGTGTGGCGTTGTATGGAGCAGAAACGTGGACCTTGAGAAAGGAAGACGAAAATAGGCTGAAAGCTTTTGAGATGTGGGTGTGGAGGAGGACGGAGAAGGTGCGTTGGACGGAAAGGAAGACAAATGAGGAAGTGCTTGACATGGTGGGAGAGGAGAGGAAACAATGGATGAGATTAGGGGAAGACAGGGTAGGTGGCTGGAAGGGGTAATGATGGTTTGCTGAAGGCCGTGATAGAGGGTAGAATGTTGGGTAAGCGGGGAAGGGGAAGGAAGAGAATCGGTTTTATGGGCGGGATGAAGAAAGGTAGGACTTATGCTGAGATGAAGAAAGAAATATTAGAGGTAGAAAGGACACGGCCCGTGTAAGAGTTCGTTGGTTGTTCTTTGACTTTCATTACAACCTACCTCTAACCGGTAGATTACTGTAATGAATGATTGAATGAATGAATGTGATGGTTTCCAGTGGCAGTATTATTAATATCAGTGCAGCGGCCAATTTCTTGAACTTCACTCTCACCCGTAGGTGTGGCAGTTAAAATACCGGACCGATCTTCTTTTTTTACGTCGTCAGTCGCTTTTGATGACACAACTGCCTTGCACTTGTCGTGCAGATCAGCAGCGCGAAGTTACATCTTTGGTGTCACAAAACATCGGGGTCCACAAAAATTATCACTGCGTACGTTTGAAATACGCAAGCGTATTTCGAACTAGATTTTACTCGTGCTTATCTACATGAGCATACTTCATGAGTGTGTCTGGACCAATCCGAGCTGGTTCGTATTCCACCGGACGACAAGAAGAATTGGCGATGTCCAAAATAGTTTCTGATCCAGTTCAGTGGCATTGGATCATTCGTCAAGGCCGACGCGGCAATGTCATATAAAGTGGAGCGTTCTCATTTACTATAGGCCGAGTGCAGTTCGAGCCCGCGCTGCTTTCTACGCTTCCTTCCGAAGTCAATGTGTGTCTCTGAGCTGCCATAGAAAGAAAAATGGTGTTACGAGACCTTAAGAAAGCTTCAGCTACCTATTTGCTATTCTTTTACTACCCAAATCTCAATTTTACTTCCTTTATTCCCGACAAATATGACATTTTCCTTCAGGAAATAAATAATAGTACAGCCATGATGTATTAGGCTGTACGCTGAGAATGTGGAGTGGTTTTACTAGCAATCTATTGAGCGTGATTTTGAACTTAATTATTTATAAAGGAAAGTAATATCGTGTTTACGTCAAAATTTTAACTAAGCCATTTTTTTCCAACGTTTGGGAATTTAATTAATTTCATCTTCAGGGTTTAGAATACATTCATCGAGTTATTCAACATCAGGTCATTATAATTCCGGGAATTCCGGAAACGTCGGAAAAGAATAGCTGATTTTCAATTTTGACCTAAACTCGATATTACTTCCCCGTATAAGTAAATGTGAGGTCGATATAGTGAGCAACTAAATAAATTAGTTTGGTATCCATTGTTCAGACATATAATTAGATAAATGCTTGTGAAAAGTTAGTGTGACCATGGGTCAGGAGAAGGATATGGAGTTGGTTATAATTTGGAATAAATGAATAAATGAATGGTTTATTGATGCTCTGGGAAACCCATAAGAGCCAAAAAGAAAAAAAAATATAAGTACAGTACAGTTAAACATTCTGCTCAAAATACAATAATTATGAAATAAGCATAGCATAAACACAATAGCAATTGAAAACAAAGGTTCCACATTTGAAAACAACAGTGCTACTGTATTAAATATTCGTACAATTTCCTCTTAAAAGATTCCGGGGTGGAGCATTTTATTGAGGGGGTAATGAATTCCAAAACTTGGATGCTATAATCGGGAAGGAATTTTGGAATTGGTCGCAGAGGAAAGCGAAGAAAGCGGTGTTTATATTGTAGTGTAGGGAGTAAAGTTGACTTAGGTCTAATTGAAGAAGAGACAAGAAATTTTTGGATGTGTTTACCAGATCTAATAACATATTAATGGTAAGGGCGATTTAAGAAGGTTTATAAACTTGAATATGCTATATTTTACAACTGGTGATAAATGTTGCAAAGGGTACTGCATTACCTAAGACTTTTTAATTGCATCAGTAGATTCGACCTTGCTGGTAAAGTATGAAATAATCGATTTGGACTGAAAGGTGTACATTATACTTCGTCGGCAGCACAATTTTCATTTGAGGAATTTGTGAAGCTGCTTTAAAGAGACTTGGAATTATCAGTTGAATCATAGGAAGAACCTTTGGACTAATAAGTGAAAACATACATACTATTGCGCTCCTGTTAAGATCATTTTGAGTACGCTGCAGGAATTTGAGACGAATATTTTGTCAGCCAAATAAGCCAAACATGTGGGAAATTCGCGTGATTTGTTAAAAACAATCTCGAACGAACAGTAAGGAAGTTGCGCTCATTGGAGGAGCTGGGAATGTAGGCGCTATAGACTCAACCTCATGAAAACCTTATTAAGATACAGAAAAGAATTAAAAAATGCCAAAAAATTAAATAAAAAAAACACGACTGCAAACAATATTAATTAAATGTTAAAAAGATAATTGGTTTTCGTTTCGTTGAATAAATATTCAGTACCTGGTTATCGAGCGTTGCTCGATGTTTATTTGGTGTACTAACAAGGGGAGTGTCCGATAACCGGGTCGCAGATCTTGATGAAAATTGGTATGCATATAGAACTCCGAATGCCTTACACGAATCACCCCCCATATGGGCGTATATATCCAATAGTTTAAACAAAAAAGGCGTTTAAAGATTTATAGATGTTATAAAAACCTTTTTTATCACCTAACGGTATCAAGGTGGTCTGGCCCAGTGGTTAGCGTACTGGGTTGCGGAGCCGAAGGACCGTGTTCGATTCCCGTCGGAGACAAATGTTTTTTATGCTTATTTTCTTTGTTTTTCCGTCGTGGAATTCTATGTTAAAATCTAATTTTTACTTTACTATTCGAAGTTTTTTTTTAATGAGTGGAAATATTTTTTTCGCGAATACCATAGGGCTTATATTTTCTTCTTTCGCGCGAAGTCAACGTAATTTCTTTGTTTCCTCATTCTTTCACCACGCAAACTTGATTTGTTCCTTCATTTGCAAGACCTCCTGTTGATATCATAATAATACAATAGTATAAATATTTGTTACATCATTATTTATAAGTCCCACGATCAAAGATCCCCGTTTTCTTATTTTGCCGTGCATTGAAAAAAGGACTGGAAAATGTGATCGGATTATCTACTTATTTCTGTAATCGAATCACCATTTCTCAATACAAATAAATACATTGTAATAAGGCTCGTGTTGGCGAGTGGCGAGAGTGACCACTTGCAGAAAATGTCCATGACAGCGCAGGAAGGAACCCCTTTCCCAGCGCATCCGTTCGACCATCTAACGGTTGTTTTCCGAAGGTATTATTGGCCCCCTCTCCGACTCTTCCTCCAAAAACTCCGCCAGGGTTAGAAAGAGAGTGGATTTCGTTGCATCTTTAGTTCACCGTCAACATTTGAACCGCAAGGAGCTGTGATTCTCAAGCAGTAGTGCGTCTGCGAAGTCTTCAGTTGCCGAGAGGATATTTGGTTTCATAAAATCCTGAATTTAGATATGCTATTTGAGTTTTAATTTGCAAATCACATATCTAAAATGAAAATTATTTTATGATAAATTTAATTAATGAAGAAATTTCTTTGGTATGCATCTGTATGACAAAGTATAATGTAAAGTTCAGGCTTCTCCTACTTATGGATTCGGTACCTGGAACATCTTCCGAAAGAAATAGTTCTACCAGCAATGAAGATGGTCAGGAAAATCTGACCTTGTTTTCTGAAGCCTTCCGTCATTGTGGCTTTCTCTTGCGTAAAGGTGGATATTTATTTATGTATTTATTTAAAAAAGTTGATCACATACAGCATTTCTGCCAATTTACAGTGACATAGTAACAAGATATAAAAAAGAGTATATATATATATATATATATATATATATATATATATATATATATATATAACCATTCATTCATTCACTCAAACCGCTCACAGGCGTAAATAATAAATATTTCGTTCAAACAGGTGGTGAAAGAAAGAGTATAGGAAACACATAAAATGTGATGACACAATGGTGATGTGAAGATGGAATGATGGCCGATTCCAAGTGAAAAAAATTCGTCTAGACCGGGAATTGAACCACGGACCTTCCGATTTCGCGCCGGCTGCTCTGACCACTAAGCTATCTAGACTACTAAAGAAACACTGGAATCGGCGGGGGGTTTATATGAATCAAACACCCCCAAGATTAGCCCGTAACCCGTAACCCGCGAAATCGGTTCAATTCCCGGTCTAGACGAATTTTTTTCACTTGGAATCGGCCATCATTCCATCTTCACATCACCATTGTGTCATCACATTTTATGTGTTTCCTATACTCTTTCTTTCACCACCTGTTTGAACGAAATATTTATTATTTACGCCTGTGAGCGGTTTGAGTGAATGAATGAATGGTTATATATATATATATATATATATATATATATATATATATATATATATATATATATATATATACTCTTTTTTATATCTTGTTACTATGTCACTGTAAATTGGCAGAAATGCTGTATGTGATCAACTTTTTTAAATAAATACATAAATAAATATCCACCTTTACGCAAGAGAAAGCCACAATGACGGAAGGCTTCAGAAAACAAGGTCAGATTTTCCTGACCATCTTCATTGCTGGTAGAACTATTTCTTTCGGAAGATGTTCCAGGTACCGAATCCATAAGTAGGAGAAGCCTGAACTTTACATTATACTTTGTCATACAGATGCATACCAAAGAAATTTCTTCATTAATTAAATTTATCATAAAATAATTTTCATTTTAGATATGTGATTTGCAAATTAAAACTCAAATAGCATATCTAAATTCAGGATTTTATGAAACCAAATATCCTCTCGGCAACTGAAGACTTCGCAGACGCACTACTGCTTGAGAATCACAGCTCCTTGCGGTTCAAATGTTGACGGTGAACTAAAGATGCAACGAAATCCACTCTCTTTCTAACCCTGGCGGAGTTTTTGGAGGAAGAGTCGGAGAGGGGGCCAATAATACCTTCGGAAAACAACCGTTAGATGGTCGAACGGATGCGCTGGGAAAGGGGTTCCTTCCTGCGCTGTCATGGACATTTTCTGCAAGTGGTCACTCTCGCCACTCGCCAACACGAGCCTTATTACAATGTATTTATTTGTATTGAGAAATGGTGATTCGATTACAGAAATAAGTAGATAATCCGATCACATTTTCCCGTCCTTTTTTCAATGCACGGCAAAATAAGAAAACGGGGATCTTTGATCGTGGGACTTATAAATAATGATGTAACAAATATTTAGACTATTGTATTATTATGATATCAACAGGAGGTCTTGCAAATGAAGGAACAAATCAAGTTTGCGTGGTGAAAGAATGAGGAAACAAAGAAATTACGTTGACTTCGCGCGAAAGAAGAAAATATAAGCCCTATGGTATTCGCGAAAAAAATATTTCCACTCATTAAAAAAAAACTTCGAATAGTAAAGTAAAAATTAGATTTTAACATAGAATTCCACGACGGAAAAACAAAGAAAATAAGCATAAAAAACATTTGTCTCCGACGGGAATCGAACACGGTCCTTCGGCTCCGCAACCCAGTACGCTAACCACTGGGCCAGACCACCTTGATACCGTTAGGTGATAAAAAAGGTTTTTATAACATCTATAAATCTTTAAACGCCTTTTTTGTTTAAACTATTGGATATATACGCCCGCGCTTGTACATTCGGAGTTCTATATGCATACCAATTTTCATCAAGATCTGTGACCCGGTTATCGGACACTCCCCTTGTAAGAACTTGTATGCTCCTATTCTGCTACTTATTGTCTACTTTAATTATATCGGGCATTCACATAGTGCGATTAAAGGTTTCAGCAAAACAAATTTTATAAAGCATAAGGGATGTGTTTTTTTTAAATATAGTAGTGATGATGGAATTAGGTAGTAGGTATAAAGTAAACTCAAAAACAACAGTAACACAAAAATGTTCTTCTAACGGAATTCTGAAATCATCCATAAATTCAATATTTACATTGTTTTCATTATTTCCAATGTCCATTGACAGATTATTGTTATTATTAGATTAAAATTTATTCAATGTTTCTTTCTATATAATGCGTCTCGTGTGTCGAAGTTATTGAGTCAGGACGCTCTTGGGCAAATTGTTGCAAGGTTGATCCATCATCAAAAGTTGTACGAGCTGCTTCCGCAAATTCGGGCCATTCAGAATTGCACGTCATTGTGATAAAGAAGTCTGATGATCCAAGTTGACTGACAAAAGCCATAGCTTCTTCACCATGTTCAATGTATAAACGTGTAGACTCAGGAAACGAAGAATGCAAAATAATCCTTTTACCAAAAACAGCATTCTTTTTTTCAGCCAATTCACTCAAAAATTGAATCGCGCTTGTACAGGTTTATGTAAGTATTTATTAAAAATGCTTTAATACGTTGGATACTGTCATGTTCCACTCTTATATAAGTATTAACCAGATATTGCTGAAAATGCCGACCACCGAAATGCAAAGCATTGAACTTCAAAAGGCGGAGATCAGGATTTCTTTGGCTGATGTCTGAAGGTAAATATTTGGCAAGTTGTGGTCTAAATGCTAATTGGTACTGACCTAGTTCAAATCTAGTCAAATATTGATGACTGGTATAAGATCTTCTTAAAGAAATGATAATACAGATAGTCCAGAATTGCAACATTCGGGTAAAATAGTGGATAAGTAAAGGGCCCAACACGACTGTCAATATCGTTCAAAGTAACTAAAGATTTCCCACGTTTACGAATAATTAACTCTTTATCTGGAAAGCTTTGGTCAGCTTCGAGGGTAACAATGGCACAAACGACATTCTGAAGGGAGGTGTTAAGCCTCTGATCAATGGCATCAGGTAATGCAAAAAGCAGCTTAACATAAGGAGGCTCTACACCTTCTGCAGCAGCGCGTCTATTAGCTTCTTCTTCTACTTCCCGCATTATCATTAATCCAAGAGCAAACGGATATTCAGATCTCAAAATATGTTCCAAGAGATTAATAAGATTCTCGCTGATACCATGATTAATGGCATTGTTTATACGTGCACTAAGAGCATCCTGAATATCCAAATGTCTGTCCATATTGAGGCCGTTCAAATTTTCCATCATCATTTAGAGTAGGGTGAGTTGCTACATTAAGTTTTTGATAAACTTGACCGCTAGCAATGTAACTATAAACTCCTCCACCGTTGACTGTTCGATCGTCATATACGGTGAATGAAGCCATTGCAAAACATAAATTCAAGTTTCGAATCCTTTCATAAAAGTCATCAGAAAATGGATGACGTCGAAGAAACGATCCCGCTTACTCGTTCGGAAATTCTGAATGTGGTAGATCTATCCTACCATGTAAGCAGCAGTTCTCAAACGAATCTCAATGAATTTGATTTGACACACGTTCTTCGGGAAAATGCAATGCTCCATAATGAATACAAGAAACACTAAAAGGTTGCAAACTATGGTAAGAAATATCAGCCGTTGTAGCTGCCTCCTAGGAACTTATTCGGTTTAGCAGTAATGCTTGTTGTTGCCTTGAATTTCACCGACGTTCTTCTTCCAATCGTTGATGATGATGGTCATCAAACTCTTCTGTACGCCTCTGAGTCGCTCGTTCACGCATGTCTTGAAGCCGCTAAATTTTTTGTGAGTCCGATTCTTCTGTTCTTTGGTTATTTTGTCGTTGCCTTATCTTTCACAAACGTAGTTCCCTTAGTTTATTTGATTATTCACTTCTCTGGATTCGTGCAAGATCACGTATCATTTATAAATGCTCTAGACGATCATCGGAAGACTCATATTCTTGCCTCATTCTTTTCTGATCGTTCCTCTCTTGAGAGTAAAAATCATTTAGTTTATTCATCATTTAAAATAAGCTATTTTTGCTACCCGGCTTGGTCTTGCTGATGTCAGAAAATGTTCTTCATTTTTAGGAATTACTTGAGGTACCTTATATTGAGTCATCAACTTGATCTATTTGCTCCGAAATAAATTCATTGTAGTCGGGGTCTGTTTCGATAGTGTAACATAACAAATATGTACAGACAGCCCCTGACTACATTGAAATTTTAAATCGAAGGTTAAAGTTTCACAATTGATACAAGGTATACCAGGTGACAGATGTGGTTGCAGATTACCACTAACACCTATTCGTAATAAAAAAGATAACAGATATTAATGGTTATTTATTCAGCGAAGCGAAATCCAATCTTGTTTTTATATTTTTAGAGCTATTTCTCGCAGTCGTGTTTTTTAAATTTTTAATAATTTTATTATTTTTATCTTTTTAGTGCTATTTTTACATTTTTATTGCTATTTTTGCAGTTTTGTTTTTATTTTTTAAAATAATTTTATTATTTTTAAAATTATTTTTTATATTATTATTTGCCGGTATTTTGTAGCCTATGACACTCCCAGTAGCGTAGCGGTTCAAATAAGTGTTTGTGCATCAAAATCGGTACGGTCGTTAAGTTGCTACGGTGGAACAATCATACAATGCCAGCCGCTGAAAAAATGACTCTCCGATTTTTTGGGCATTCGTGTAAAAAGAGTTCCACCAATCTACGACGACAGCAAAAGGTGGGGAGACGTTTGAAGGCGCATTTCGTTCCATTCCTCGCCCTTCCCTTAATGCTCAATTGATATTATCTCCCTGTCATCTCCTGCCATACGCCCACGTCAATGACCTCTTCAACTCTTTCACATAGCTTCCACATCGTGATTACATATTCCTGAAAAACTCCTTCGTTGACAATTCCTCTGTTGTCCCCAACACACTCCAAACTAGGGATTGGAAAATCGATTTCGATTTTAATCGAAAATCGATTATCACACTCCGATTTTCGATTTAATCGAAATCGACTTTTTGTTTTGAAAAACCGATCAAAATCGATTCTAGCCGATCGATTTTCGATTTTTAGCTTGCAACAGCGTTTGAATTTTGCCATTCGAGCTGCGCCAGTTCGTAAACCGCCCTCCAGTCGACCGCAAGTCCAACTCTAATCCACTACTATCCTAGAAGGAGATTAAGGGAGAATATCCCCACGTATTATAAAAACTAGCCACTAGGGTTTTATCTATAGTTGCCTCTTCCGTGCCGTGTGAGCGACTATTTTCTCACGCCGGGTTAATTGCAACTCAGATGCAAAATTGATTATCCGGAGAACATATAAATAAGTCAGTTTTTCTAAGGTTCACTGAGGAACACTGGTTCCACGGCTTTGCAAACAAGAAATAAATAAAATTCTGTTTTTCATTTTGTGGTATGCCCACTTTTCAATATACAATTCTTATTGCTACTAAACTGCTATATGTCATTTGCTTATAATATAACCTATGTGTTTATATAAGTATCTGTTACTTTCCTGCATATCTTATAAATATCTTTAAAATAATATATTGTATTAATAAATTTAACTGTCTTCAGTTCTTATCCCTAGTGCTTCCATTAACCCATATTTGACATTTTGTTACAACAATACATCCGTATTTCAGCAGACAATTACTTTACTATGAATAAATATCGATTTCGATTTTTCGATTATTTTGGGCAAAAAATTGAATTTTTAGAAAATCGATTTTTAAAACCAAAATCGAAAGTCGATTATTCGAAAATCGATTCTGGATTTAAATTTCCAATCCCTAATCTTGCGGGGGGGGCTTTGCCGTTGCCACCACGGGCGACACAAGTGTAAGTTGGCTCGACTTCCGCGTGAGGGAGATTATATAGTAAGGAAGTCCACCCGCGAGAGCTGCGGCGCTTTTGACCTCCATTACCGGAGGAACGTCCGGAGTCTGCGATCGGATTATATCACGCGCCTCTCTCCCCTCTTCGGGAGGTTAACGACCTCTGCTTCGAATCTCCCCGCTTTCGTCAGCGGTGCTCGAGTGACAAGGCTGAGTGACTACTGTGCCCTCCCTCCCCTCACCCTCCCACCTCCCTCCCCCCCGCTGCTGTATTCGCAGCCATGAATGAGAAGAGAAAGCGGAGCATGGAATCGACCAAGTTCAACTCCCTTGCAACTTCCTTTGCACTAGCGACGAGTGAGTAATGGCAGCGGCAGCAAGCGTATGAAGGGATATTCCCAGAGAAGCGTAACCTCCGAGAGGGAGTTCCCTTCGAGTGACCTCCTGGAACAATCGTGACGCGTCACGTTACCGCGAAAATCGAATCGAATGATTTGGCCGCGTCAATAAAAAACGTGAGTACTACATGGTATGAAAATCGCGTCTTCTACACCTCGTGACACTCGCTTGGGAAAGTCCAATTTTACTTTTTCGCTGAACGGGTTGATCGGGGAGGCTTAAGAACGGTAAGTGAGGCAATTGGTTGCCATGAAAAGGGGTGCGAGAAACCCTGTGTCGGCATTGGCCTGTTCCTCTCACGGAGGGCTGGGACAACTCGTTGAACATTCCGTCCGACGGGCTCCCATTAGGCGTGGGCGGTATTCAAAAAAAGCACCGGTATTTTTTAAAATGAGTATTAAAAATCAATTATACTAGTCGCCCGGTAGTACCGACGAAATAATATCGTATTTATGTGAGTGATTAAATATTTTATTCAATTACAAATTAACCTACGTTTCACCCTAATTTTCCGGTATTTCGGCAAGTAAGAATATCAGTCCAAAAAAATACACAGTATTTCCATCCACCGGAATTTTTTATGACATTCATAGGGAATATTAATAGGCTATTCAGTAAATACATTTTATGTTACGCTGTATGTTTGCGCTCGTCGCTTTTTGTTCAAATGATTTTGAATCACATGAAGAACGATCGGTATTCCTTGTGTAGGCTTCCGCGGGTTGATGAGTATGAAGATACAATTCTTCCGGGTATTACACCGCGTAAGTCCATTGTTCAGGGACGACAGTTTCGGCGGCGTTGCAGCCGGCTTCATCAGGTCAGTGAAGTGTGGATGCAGTATGTTGGCCGCCTTATATATCTTATCCGTAGGGGTTAGGTCACTCGTGATTGGCTGTTGCTGTTTTTCTTTTTCCCGCGCAAAACGCGTTTCCAGGCATTCGCGAGGGAATAGCCATCTTCCCTATTGAAATTGTCTTCATTCTTGCTTATTTCGATACACGGTTAGTTAGCACGGGAGGCCAACGAAATAAGCAAGAATGAAGACAATTTCAATAGGGAAGGTGGCTATTCCCTCGCAAATGCCTGGAAACGCGTTTTGCGCGGGAAAAAGAAAAACAGCAACAGCCAATCACGAGTGACCTAACCCCTACGGATAAGATATATAAGGCGGCCAACATACTGCATCCACACTTCACTGACCTGAAGAAGCCGACTGCAACGCCGGTGAAACTGTCGTCCCTAAACAATGGACCTACGCGGTGTAATACCCGGAAGAAATGTATCTTCAGCAATCGGTATTGTTTTAATGCTGTGGTCAGGTAAAATCCCCTGTTATATAGTGATCGATCCTTGCGGTCCCACTAACGTTTAACTTACAGGATTAAATATTTGTATTTATACGGTTAAAAATCATCGATTGTCTGGTGTTCGGCATGCGTCAAAAATTTATTCTTAACCATTATATAAATAATAGTAACAAACATATCTCAACTTCACGGTTATGTAAATATGAAAAAATACAGAAATATTACGAGAACATTTGAAAATTAGTGTAGTTAGTTATTTTCGCAGTTAGTTCCGTTAGTTGACGCAATGCTGCAGCGCTGTCCAAATACCGGTACCGTCGTTAGTACCGATTTAAAATACTGGTCGGTACTACCGGATTAAAAGGAAATAGTATCGTTACTACCGAAAACCGGTATTTTTTTCCCATCCCTAGCTCCCATCTCTTGAAGTGCTCGCCATAAGACTCACCAAAGTAGTGGTCGAATGTTCTACGAAATATCTCTGCTACATACCGGGAATTGAACCGAGGCCTTAGGGACGGAAATCCAGTCAACCTGACCCCCAAGCTTAACAGAATCTAACCATGCCATTAGATGTGATCTCCGCGGTAAGATATGAGAAAATATTCATCCCGACCGAACATGCGGCGATAACATGCGAAGAAATTTCCACGTGGAAACATCGGCCTGGGCCGGGAATCGAACCACGGCCCAATGAACAGACAACCATGCTACACAGGCTCCCTAAATCTCGTGGAATATTGGAGAATACTGAGAGCTAAAGGTCAGTAATTTCCGCTCCAGGCCCATTTTTTTATCGTAGCAATTTTGACGGTTAACATACGTTTATATTGAAAAATATTACCTCCACTTATCATTATTTTTAACATCAGGCCACTATTTCATCCCACGATTTAATTCTTTAAATTGACAAACGCAATATATGCCTACAAAGGGGTAGGTACCCAAAAGTAGCCGTTATAGCATTGAGGTGGTTAGGGTTTGCGTAGTACGAGGTTTTCCCGCTAGGAGATCGTCTAATGACTCTTTCTGTATTAGTCTGCCAAACGGTGTAACTAGGGATCGTTATTTATGGCTCCTTATGATTTGTTTCCTAAATGCTGCTTCACCCGCTCCTGGTTATTTGTCATGGAGGACTTGAATGAACAACGCGCTGTCGTGAAGTTTTGTTTCCTGCTCGGGAAAAACACCGCAGAAACCCTTGTAATGTTTAAAATAACTTAAAGTGATACTTCTCTGAAAAAACTTGAAAAGTAAGCGAGTGGTTTTCGCGTTGAAAAAAAGGTGATATTATCAAGGTCAAAGGTCAAGATAAATGTTCAAGGTCAAAGTAAAGGGTCAATGCTCATATGTTTTTTCGATGTGAGGGGTGCATTTGGAATTCCTTTCACCAGGGACCTGTTTCTCAAAGATGCATGTGCATAATTTACAAGGTACAAGTCTGATTCACACAAGTGTGACTTACAAGTGCTTCTCAAACAAGAACGGAGGATTTGTGGACCCTCCACAGGTAAACAAAGATTTACAAGTGAAAATGGTTTTAGCTATTAGCCATTATATGAAGCCATTACATTACATTTCGAGGGATTCTCTTGCCATCTCCTATAACTTAGAGCCAGTTCCACGTTTCTTGGGGTCTATAAAAGCGTGAATACAGGATAAACGGTATTTTTGGTACAAGGTTTAAATTAAAATATCCAAGGCAAGGACTAGTCATCGGAAAAACTTGAACATCATAAGAAAAAATCGTTCATTTTGTTGCATGATGTGAAACATGTACTCAAAATGAACGTTATTTATAATTCTTGATGTCAATAAATGTTGCGCGGTGTTTATATTTAATAACATAATAATGTCATATTGTCAGACAAGTGGAGACTACGTACGTTGAACACCGAATGCTGATCATTTGAACCCACGGGAAACGATCCAGGTACAGATATGGAGGTAGAGGCGTAGTGGTTCACTTGAGGGGACTCATGAGTCGACTTTTGGGTGGTAGATCATTTTATTCCTCTTTGATTTTGTTGGGGTCACGAGAGTTGTTTCCACCGACTTATTGTTATTAATTTATTTTTATTTATTTATTTCACCTCCAAAAACGGCACAAAGGCTTTTACATTGGTTGACCACAGTAAATAAATAAAAGCTTAGAGAGAATAAGATAAATTGAAAACAAAATGATTAAACGTAAGAAAGGGGACTAAGGGTTAGAGAGCGGTGAATTTTTCAGGTGGCATTCAAGGGAGGATTTGAGGATTTGATTAGCGGTAGAGGAAAAGAGGTCCAGGGAAGGATATTTTGAAGCCAGGGAGTTAAACAAGGAGGGGGAGATTCGGTAGAAAAGGGAGCGTTGAGAGATGGAAAGACGGAATCGGGGAATGTGAAGCAGAGAGTTATTACGTAAGGGGCGAGGAGGAACATGAAAACGAAAAAGAGGGAGAATTTCATTGGTCCGGAGAGATCCGCTGAAGATTCTATGCAGGAACATTAAATCAGATAAGACACGGCGGTGAGTTATGTTGTAAATCCCGAGGGAGGAAAGGATAGAGTCACGGGGACAGTTTCTGAGTGTGGGGATTCGATGGCGGGCTACAGCGAGAAAGAAGTTGACAGGGCGTTTGAGCAAGTTTAGAGTAGTGGGGCAGGCGGTAGATCAAATTGGTGAGCAGTATTCCAGGATGGGGAGATTACAACCGACAAAAAACACTGTTTTTAGAGCGGTGGGGTCCTGAAGGTCAGTATGTCGATAGAGCATACCAACTATGGCCATTGCTTTCTTCACAGTCATCTTAATGTGTTCCTGAAAATTTAATTTGTCGTCAAAGATCACTCCAAGGTCGCATAGGGACCATTTTCATTAATGGGGCCATAAATGGTTCTTAATATTTTGTTTTCAAAGACTATTATTTTCCTCCCTCGATTCTTTGTTAA
This sequence comes from Pyrrhosoma nymphula, assembly GCA_963573305.1. Lineage (NCBI taxonomy): Eukaryota > Metazoa > Arthropoda > Insecta > Odonata > Coenagrionidae > Pyrrhosoma > Pyrrhosoma nymphula. The sequence goes on along the minus strand of OY754333.1, from coordinate 1,126,637 downwards.
TGTCCATGTTTCGGATCCGTAGAGTACTACCGGTTGTATATTATAGTCTTGTATAGTTTTGATTCCGTTTTCCTTGACAGCATCCTACTTTTCAGCAAAGATTTAAGGGCCCAATAACAATTATTCCCAAGTAATAATCTGGCATTTATCTCTACTTCCTCTCTATTTTCCTGTTCTATGGTCACTCCTAAGTATTTAAACTCTGTAGCCCTTTCAAATTGGTAATCTCTAACTTTTAAAGAGTTATCAAAATCAAGATCTTCTAAGTGTCGTCCTACTATTAAGTATTTTGTCTTTTCTTCACTAATTTCTAAACCTACTTCTCTAGCTTCTTTTATAAGAGAGTCTCTGCCAGAATTTTTAACCCATTTGCATCCTCTGCCAGTAATGTCACATCATCTGCAAAAGCTACTATGTTTATCTTTTTCCCAACTTCTATACCAGGTTGTTGCTGTTTTACCCTTTTAAGAGCACTTTCTAATGATAGGTTGGAATAACAACGGGGAGAGTCCATCCTAGTGATGGAAAAATGTCGGTCAAAATCGATTTTTCGAGCAATCGATTGTTAATCGAAATGAAAAGCTCGATTTTTCAACAAAAATCGAAATTTGAACCATAAGATCGATAAATCGAAAAAATCGAAGGCTCTTTTTTGAAAAAAATACAGTTGGTACGAAAAGATGTTTATTATTCATTCGAAAAACGCTCAAAATACACATTTGAATAGTATAAAAAATTCCTAAAAATGTACTTAGAATAAATTCTTGAATTATTAGTAGTAAAAATTTACAAATGCACGCACATTAAAGTTTGGGGATCACCGCTTGGAACCATTCGGCTTCACTAAAATTTTTAAGAAAGATCAACTGATTGAGATGCTTTATTGATAATCTATGGCGTGCCTTTCCAATTTCACCAGCCTTAGAGAAACGTCTTTCACATGGGATGGATGACGTTATCATACTCAGCTCTTTGAACGCGAAACGGTACGAAATGGTTAAGATCGAAGTTGAAAAATCGAGTTTGGATCGAAACTCGATGATCATGACTCGATCTCGATTTCCTCGATCTTTGACAATTAAAACTCGATTTTCGATTTTAATCGAAATCGATTTTTCCATCACTAGTCCATCCCCTTGTCGTACTCCGGTAACTACATCAAATTCGGATGAATATTCATTGTTTATTTTAACTTTGCACCGTGAATCATCTGTACATATTTGTGCTAGCTTAACTAGTTTGGTTGGGATTCCCATTTTCCTGAGGTGTTTCCACATTCGGTTTCTGTTGATACTATCGTACGCCTTCTTAAAATCAATAAAAAGTAGGTGAGCATTTCTATTGAATTGCCAATATTTTGACAAAATTTGCTTGATAGTGAATATTTGGTCAGTAGTGGACCTTTGTTTTCTAAAGTATGTCTGGTGTTCACCTATAATCTCTTCCTAGTATTCTTGCAGTCTGTTATGAATTATTTTGGACAGTACTTTATAAGCTGTGTTTATTAAAGATATTCCTCGGTAGTTACTACAGTTTAATTTGTCCCCTTTCTTATGAATTGGAACTATTACTGCAAGGTTCCATTCTTTTGGTATTTTTTCTTCATTCCAGATTTTTACAATTAGTGTATGAAGCTTTTTTTAATAGAGCTTTTCCTCCTGCTTCTAGAAATTCTGCTGGTATGCCGTCTCCTCCTGGGGCTTTATTTTTCTTAAGAGACTTTATTGCACTTTGTACTTCCTCCTCACTTGGATCGTGGACCTGTACTTGAGGATGCATATACACTTCTTGTTCTTCCTCTAATGTGGTCCCCCCAGCATTTAGGAGGTCGCTGAAATATTCCTTCCATATATTAAGGACCTCTTCTTGGTTGCAGGTAATTCTATCATCTTTGTCCTTAACACCAAAGGTTCTAGCTTTAAAGCCTTGTTTGAAATACTTTATGGACCGGAAGAATTCCCAAGAATTGTTTTTTGTGCAGTATTCTTCAGCTTTTTTTAACCTATCTTTTACATAGTTTCATTTAGCGGTCCTCAATGTCTTGTTTGTGCTCTTATTTAATAATAATGTTGGGCTTAATAACTGCTGATGGGGGAAATATATTTCCTCAAACAACAATCTTGATTTACTATAATTGAAGCGCAATTTTCTGTGACAGTAAAATATTAATACAATTTTTCTAGTTACTTCTTCAAGAAAGTCACATTTTTTTGAACATCCAGGCACATATGATATAATGCATTTCATTCATTCATTAGAGTAATCTACCGGTTAAAGGTAGGTTATGATGAAAGTCAGAGATAATCCAACAGACTCTTACACATGCCGTGTCCTCTCTACCTCTAGTATTTCTTTCTTCATCTCAGCATAAGTCCTAACTTTCTTCATCCCATCCATGAAACCTAATATCTTCCTTCCCCTTCCCCGCTTACCCAACATCCTTCCCTCTATCAAGACCTTCAGCAAATCATCGTCCCTCATTACCCCTTCCAGCCACCTACCCTGCCTTCCCCTAATCTTTTGGTGGTGAAATAAATAAAATAAATAAATAAATAAAAATCTCATCTATAAGTTTCCTCTCCTCACCCACCATGTCAAGCACTTCCTCATTTGTCTTCCTTTCCGTCCAACGCACCTTCTCCATCCTCCTCCACACCCACATCTCGAAAGCCTTCAGCCTATTTTTGTCTTCCTTTCTCAAGGTCCACGTTTCCGCCCCATACAACGGCACACTCCATATCACTAGCATCTTTTTTACATCCTTACGTCCCCGTCATCAGCTCCCTTCTATTATAGAACGCTTCCTTCGCTAGCGCTATTCTCCTCCTAATGTCTTTGCTACTATGTCCTGTTTCTTCTAGCGTACTGCCCTAGTAATTAAATTGTTCTACTTCCTCCAGTTTTTGATTTACTACTCCTATGACCAGCCTCGCTTTCTTTGTCCTAGAGAATCTCATTACTTTTGTTTTCTTATAATTATCCTTCATTCCGTAGTTCTCGCACTGCTTATTACATGGTTATACTCTTACGGAATAATTCCAAGTAATGCAATATTTTGTCCAAACAATGTTATAAAAGAATAGGGAGAGTTGTACTTATTCATATGTTGTATTTTGCTTATATTTACTGGTTATATAATATTTTTTAATTTTTCTATGGATTTATCGGGGTCTCATTATGAGATCTGTAAACATATTTATGGTATTTCATCCTCAATAAGATGCACAACGTGCATATGCATGCTTTATTAATTCAGTTCTTTTTCAGCATGATGTCGGAGTCCACTCCTCACCATAGTCGGTTGTCGCAAGCAATGGGTATCGATGGATGTTCAGTTCTTGGCATCCATCAGCATTGCTCCGAGTTCCCGTCTAGTTTTATTCTCTGTATTTTTCTTATAAATTCTACCTCACGCGGAGAATATTTATTACTCCTCCTAAAGCTGGAAAAAAATTACTAGTATTTTCATTTCATTGTTTTTACTAGAAATTTCAGGAAATATTGGATGAATTAGGTGCTGAGAGGTGACCAAGTGTAAAGAAGGCGATGAATGGGAATGATGAATTTGGGCAGACGGAGCACGAAGGAAGAATAAAATCGACTTCTGCATGAGGGAGGGAGGCGGGAGGTAAAATGAGCGTAAAAGAGATTTATATATCGGGCATATATATCGGTGCGTGGTAAAGGTAAAATATGATACTCAAATGCGGAATTTATGGTTGTAACCTGGGAAAAATCGGATAATGAATTGGCTGTGTTACATCCCATAGTGATCTTGGTGTACTTTTCGACTCCAAGCTAACCTTTGCCCCTCACATTAAACATATCTCTTCCAAAGTAATGGCTCTAGTTGGACTCCTTTACAGATTCACAGGAATACAAAATCCTCTGGCTCTGAAATCCATCTTCTCCGGCTGTGTTCTTCCAATAAGAGATTATTGATCGCTTGTATGGTCCTCTGCTTGTCCTACCAATCTCAAAGCTTTCAGTAGGACTCTTAACTTCTTCATCAGCATTTTAAAAAATCGCAACCCCTCTCTTCGGAATCTGACTACTAATGCTACTACTGCTCTCGGAATTCGAGATTATTCCTTTGCAACTTCGGCGCACACTCAGTGACCTCGAGTTTTTCCACGGAATCATGAATGGTCGCTTCAGGTCTAACGACCTTCTCCCAATGTTCTCTCTCTCTCCTCACGTAAAACCCGGAATTCGTCTCTATTTCATCTACCTCACCACAGTTTATCTGTGACTCAGAGATCCCTTACCTACCGTCTGCCTCTTACTTACCATTCCCTCAATACCCCTTCTATTGACACCACATCATCTATTTCATCATTCACAACCGCTGTCAACAGACTTCCTCCCTTAATCCTCCTTCCTATCTTCCTCCCTCCCTACATTACCACAGTGGATGAAGAAACTCTCTTTTCATTAAGTGGTTAATTATTCAATGTTTAAGTTTAAAAATTTGCTGTCCTATGTTCTGTAATTGTATTATTTAAACCTTTTGTTGAAAAATCCAATGTAAAGTTCCCTTTTACTGTTTAAGGATTTTATGTTAAATAAATAAAATAAAATAATCAGCGGTAGAACACCAATTGATGATGTGGTGTCTCTGGTGGTAGATAGGGAGAAGGTCCTCTCTCTCCCAAAAGCTTTTCCTTTCTCTCCCTCTCCCTCTTTTGACCCCTCTCCCTCTCTCTCTCTCTCTCTCCCTCTCTCCCTCTCCTTTCCTCCGACTCCCAATGCGGCCGAACGGGTTGAACGAACTCCACTGAGTCCTCATCCACCGGAGTGTTCACGCGGTTCATTTCGGACCCCTCTTCTCTCGGTTTCCCGTTAATTAAGAACCAAGAGACTTCAATGCTCGGGGACCGCACGATGCTGCTCCACGTATTTAAAAAAAATGAGGTAAAACAATTAAGGTAGGCAGACGGATACTCGTAACTCGCTAAAGCCCAATTTACAACGGAAGAAAGCCGAAAAAAACTAAAATATGAAGGATGTGAGCCTTGGAAATTTATTTCAAATGAAAAACAAGAGTAACTTTCCACACTCAATATACTTTAGCAAGTTAAGTATAGCACCGAATGCCGTTTCTATCAAGTCTTCATAATATGGCATTAGGCATGGCTGAAACTATTATCTCGGTTAACTTGTTAAAATATATTGAGTGTGGAAAGCGTATGCTCAATTTACTCAAAATAACCCATCATCTTGCGAGCGTTTTAAGCTGTAGACTACAGGAAAAAGAATGGAAGACGAATTAGAAGCAATATTAAAATTGTTTTGTTCTGTCATCACCATCATCATTCATCAATTGGAAGATTGGTTTCTCAGAAATTAATTTTTACATTCGTGATTTTATCCATTTAATACCATGAGGTTAACTGATTTAAGTTTTCTTAGTAACAATTTTTATGCTCATATAATATTTTTGTTCCTTGATTTTTCTTTTGTTTTTTTTGGCACTGAATTACAGTGTGGTTATTACTTTATGAAATATGACCACGCTCTGGACCTTTTGCTATTACACAAATAAATTCATGTGGCTAATTTCAAGTCGCACGATTATTTGAAAAAGCGACTGGCAGCAGCCGAGGCCATTTATGCCGTTTATGATAAATGATTAGCATACACCAAGGCGGTAAAATTCACCATGTAAAAATCGTTTGACTTAAACGAAATTCGAACCTGGATCTCCTAATTGCCGACCAGGTGTGTTATCCAGTTACACCACCAAGCCATCTTAATTCAAGGTGAATTTCAGCGGGGGTTTAAACAAACAAGATGTTCTCGTCCCCAGTTTAAATTGTAGCACAGGAAACGTTGTCGTGCATGATATGCCCCAGTCGCGGAGAATAAATCCAACATTGTCACTTTTAGAACGACTAACTTGATAATTTTCGATCATGTTGCTCGTATAAACCCTCTCCGCTGAAATTCACCTTAAGTTAAGATGGCTTGGTGTTGTAACTGGCTAACACACCTGACCGGCAATTGGGAGATCCGCGTTCGTATCCCGGTAAAGTCAAATGATTTTAAATAATTTCACTGTCTCTGTGTATAACTTCGCACAAGTGCACGTGACTGAGTATCACATCACTTGTGCAACCACAATGATTGGATAAATGATTAGGTTGGTAATGGAAGGATTCATTCATTACAGTAATCTACCGGTTAGAGGTAGGTTGTTATGAAAGTCAGAGAATATCCGACGAACTCTCACACGTGCAGTGCCCTATCTATCTCTAGTATTTTATTCTTCATCTCAGTATAAGACCTACCTTTCTTCATCCCGCCATAAAACCGATTCTCTTCCTTCCCCTTCCCCGCTTTCCCAACATCCTACCCTCTATCACGGCCTTCAGCAAACCATCATTACCCCTTCCAGCCACATACCCTGCCTCCCCCTAATCTCATCTATAAGTTTCCTCTCCTCTCCCACCATGTCAAGCACTTCCTCATTTGTCTTCCTCTCCGTCCAACGTACCTTCTCCATCCTCCTCCACACCCACATCTCGAATGCCTTCAGCCTATTTTCGTCTTCCTTTCTCAAGGTCCACGTTTCTGCCCCATAAAACGCCAAATGGAAGGATAAAGTTAGGAAATAAATAAGGGTGGAGAGATATGTGATCACCGGAATCGTTACACATGTATTCTCAAGGAAAAAGGCCACACGTCACAATCGACCCATGACGCACGTAGCGCTACACTCTCCACGTGTGTAGCGCTACGTGTAGCGCTTGAGAGTGACTCTCAAGGGCCGTGATTTCGACGCACAAGATTCATCGCGTGGTCCTCTTGAAGCAACTCTTCTTAAGGTAGTAATACTATGGCGTCTTTACTATGAAATGGACATTGATGGAGGAGTTGATTCCTTATTCGTTTCATAGCGTTGTGAGGCATGAAATAATGCCATTGTTTGATATAAATAGCATCTCCGGCAGGAATTCGTCCTTGCACTTAAAAATTTATTATTTGTTTGGATTCCAGTTGGTATTAAGCTGAATTTCTCGCATAAATTTATTTAATATAATACTATCATTAATGTGTATATATTTAAAACAATTAATTTTAGGTTATGTTGATGTTTTACAAATTTTCTGATAGTTTTAGGTCAGCATAATTTTTATCAACTACTATTTTTCTGTCTCTTGCATTGCAACCCAGAAATATGTGACAGCAGATTGTGGAATTTTTCCCTCCACTTAAGACAATGATCTTTCGGGCTCAAGAAATGAATTAAGTAAAATCCCTTTCCTTATTGTCGGTGCGTAATTATTTTTTTTATTTCAAATTTTCCAGAACTATCAAAAATCATAAATTTTATCGATATTGTTTTGTAGAAAAAGATGCTTTCCATCATTCTTTGATTTATAAAATCGCGAAAGAAATAACTTTTAAATGAAAATTCATTTTTGGAGCACTTAATTTTTTTTTCATTTTCATACTGAAGGCAATCGTTTTCAATTGTCACTGCCTAAAAGTCCATTTGTCTTTTCAGTGCTTCAGGCCAACAGTGGGTAGCGTAGTCATAACTCGTTTTCCTTTCTCAAACTACTCATTACCTCGCAGTTTAGGCATCTATCTGGAAGGAGCGGTTAACGGTCATCCAAACACAATACGATAGGGTTGTCGATCCCGCGAATATCGAAATAGTAATATAATTCATATCCCACGTCATGTGAAAAGATAATCCGAAAACTGAAACATTTTCATGCAACGTGTTTCTACAAAGCTGTTTTTTTTTCAAGTACCAAAGGTTGACCAACTTTAAAACTTAGCATATTATTATTAAATGTTGCCACTTCGCAGATAATATGCTGCTTTTTGCACACATAAAATTTGATTCAATTTCCTTACGCTTAAAATCATGTTTTGAAAAAATACAACAATGTTCATTGCATTTCTTGAATGAATCGTGTGCAGAGAAGTTCATCCTAAAAACAGAAATGTTTGAACAATAATTCTTGCAATATATATAAAATACAACAACAGATTTAAAAGAAAAACTAATTGATGGATCAATGTGTTTACATAAATACACAGCATGTTAATCGATAGATAGTCTGATTGCACTAATCAAGATATCTATTCACAGATGAACACTCTAGACAGCTGACATGACCAACACTAATAAGATTTTAAGCTGAAACTTTTCGGTAATTTAAAAAACAAGGCAAAGGAAATAATTTTACCACTAGGAGTATTAATATTGCATGCAAGATGAGCAATCAAAGAGCAGAAAACTTAAGCGACTACAATAAATAAACACAAAGCTAAACAAGAAATTATATCAATCTTGTTAGAAGAGTATGACTACTAACTCGAATCTTCAAAATATTATATAATTGAGAATTTAAACTGACAACTTCGTGAAACACTAGCTTTGAAAGAAACCCTGTGTTTTTTTTTATTTTAATGTGATTCATTTAAATTTTCAAGAGCTTCATGACATTCAAGACACCCATTGACCCATTGTCATGATTAGCTCGTAGGCTTCTGAAAGCCTACGGATATGAAGTGTTGTGCAGCTGTGGACATCCATATGTAGGATAGACATGCAGAGACATTAAAATACGCCTCCAAGGGCATCAATAGGCAATTAAAATAATAATTACCGCATTTCTGCAATAGCCGAACACCATCTCAGCGACCCCACTCATAATTTCAACTTTGAGGAGACAAAATTAATATCAAGAGAGGTACGCTATTACCCAAGATTAATCAGGGAGGATATAGAAATTGCAAAGAGACCGGAGAACGTCAACCGAGAAGACGGTTACACGTTGAGTAGAAAGCTCAAACGAATTTTTCAAATTTAAATTCCGGCAAATATGGGAGTCCTCCCTTATGTATAAAGACGAGCGAGACTAAAGAATCAGTTCAGCTAACCTGATTAAGCTGGCAGGAGGACCAGCGAAATATTGTTTTTTTGCAATTGTAAACATCGCGGAATGAATCCCGAAATATTAAAGAGTCATTGTCATGATTAATTGCGAAACTATAATATCACATATCCTGCTTTCTAAAAATAAGTAATGATAACTAAAATCCAAACAAAAATAACAAACATTAAAGTAAATGAAACGAAAGGCTTATCGCAAGCAAGCAGTTTTATAAATTAATCAATATTATAACTTGTTTCAATAATATTTTGCGGACGATTTTTTCGTGATCATGAAGACTGGTCTGAAAAAGTTCGTCTCACAATTCACAATAAGTCGGGAAAATCAGCATTCGTAGAATAGTTGCCATGATGTTTTAACAGACAGGACGCTGTTATATCAACTATATTAAAACCTACATTCGACCGGAAAGAAGTGAAAGCCGACCCCGATGGTCGCGGAGTAATCTGTGTCGGCTATCCAATGGTCGTGGGTTCGAGTTCCGCCTGGGTAGATTTTTCATCACTCAGGCTATGGCTTTTCGAATACGCCCATTTTTATATGCTATGATACCCTCTGTGAAAGACTCAATCGGCTGTTTTAGGGAAAATGGAAAATGTATCAATGAATAAAACAAGATAAATGTATCATTATAAAAAACCATTAGGAGAATTGTAGTACCTAATGAAAATATAATGCAACAAATGTAAGAAAAGATACTATACCCCGGGTTTTTATGATGCATTTTCACTGAGAAAACAATTTTCAAAAAAGGAATTTTCGCAAAAAGATATTTCCAAGGTTGCAAAAGGCCATGGGTGAGTGCGGTTTGTATATTGTATTGCAGTAGTTGTGAGCAACATGCTGGAGTTTATAGTAATGGAGTGGAAATATTATATCCCTGACTGTAATCTACATTCTCATATAGGTAATTCTCAACGAGTCTTATGGGTAATTTGGTTCACATTCGAAGGGCACCACCGTAAAAAAATCCAGAAAAATTATTTTTCATTGGCCCGGAAGAACGCATACTGCGGTAAAAATGGTGTATTGCGGCAAGAAGGGAAAAAATTCACTGCTTTAAAACAACCTTTACTTGTTGAAAAGTACATTTATCGGTAAGTAGAAATTTGAAAAGTGTTATATAATGTATTGCCTTGCAGTGTTTCGATGTAATATAACCAAATGGTTGTCGATGCATCGGTTCGGATTTTCATCGTCTGGTAACTGCGTTTTAAATTCATATGCATTATATTATTCAGGTTTCTGGTTCTGCGATTAAATTATTTTATATTATGCGACAGTTTCGCCGTACTATGCTGGAGGCTTCGTCCGGCTTTTAAGAACAACAATGGTCTTTTTTTCAAAAAGTAAATAAACAATTCCAGCAGTTGATGATTTTGAGATGTAAAAAACTTAATTTCGAATAAGTCTCTTCCAGGTATAAGGGAGTTTATAACTATCCTCTCTTTTGATGTTATTTGGTCTTTTTTCTATTTCAATCGCCTCCCTTATGAGCCGTGGAAAGTAACTGCTTTCTTTGTGTAGTACTCTTGCCGTCTCGATGTCAATGGCGTGACCTTCCTCTAACGTAGTGTGCTCAGCCACGGCAGAGTGATACCAGTCTTTCTTCCCGATTGCACGTTCATGTTCCTTTAATCGGCATCCAATTGCTCTCTTAGTTTGCCATTATTGTTTAATGCCTTCTTTAAATGGTGTATTTCTTGTGTGATGGAATCAAGATCGGAAACTTTTCCGCATACGGCGAAACTGTCGCATAATATAAAATAATTTAATCGCAGAACCAGAAACCTGAATAATATAAACATGAGCTGCGAAAATCTTCAAAAAAAGTTCATATGCATTATATTTAAGTTGATTACATTCCGCTTTAGCTTGGCGAAAATGTGAAAAATAATGAAACTTTTTATGAAATTAAAGAAAATTAAAAGTCAAAACATGTTTTAAAAAAAGGTTATTCGTCATACTTTGGCATTCCAAGAAGACAAGAGAGATAACCAATCGGGGGGCCTGCTTATCAAGCTGTTTCAGTGAAAAGAAAGTGGAAAATTTGGTGGTCAATGCAATAAGTGAGCATGTACCAGAATTCGAAACTGAAAGATTAATAATGATGTCATCACACCGGATATTTCGGGAATTTTCTTTCCCAGTTTCTTCATGACAACATCCCGAACTTCCCATTCCAATCGCTTTCCACGGCTGTATGGCTGCATTTTCACCAACCCTTTATGAATAGGGTTAGTTTAGGGTTCCTGAATAGTCTCTACAAGCACTCATTCTTTTGAGTGGCATTGATGTGCTTTATGTAATTTAGAAGCAGACTCATGGCCCTATGACATAGTTCAACGTTTCTCAAGTGCCATGCTCCTTGGACTCTTTCTTGACTGCCATTAAATCTTCAGCCACCATATTCAATGAACGGTAGCGGACGGAGCAGTGAATTGGCAATGCAATGGAATGCAACCAAATGAGTATGAAGAGAGAGAAACAGTCATTCCGACTGTAAATTGATAACACAATAATTGAGGACTTATTTCACTTTCTTAAATCGAATTTCGTACTGGTCCAGGTATACATGTCTACAAGCAACCATAGGGAGAAAGAGGTGGAAGAGGTGTACGAGCAAGTAGAAGAAATAATTAGAGAAGTGCCGGGGAAGAAAAACCTGATAGTGATGGGTGACTGGAATGCAGTGGTGGGAGAAGGGAGGGACGGATTAGAAGTGGGAGGGTTTGGGTTAGGAAGAAGAAATGATCGCGGTGAAAAGGCAATTGAATTTTGTAGAAGAAATAAATTAGTAGTGACTAACACTTGGTTTAAACATCACCCCAGGCGTATATACACATGGAAAATACCGGGTGATACTGGGAGATACCAAATCGATTATATAATGATGAGGCAGAGATTTAGGAACAGTGTAAAAAACTCTCGTAGCTATCCAGGGTCGGATGGGGACTCGGATCATAACTTGGTGATGATGAAGTGTGAAGTTAGATTTAAAAGGCTTTGTAAAGGTAGGAAGATAAAGAGGTGGAACCTTGAAGCATTGACAGGGTTGAAAAGGAGGGAATACCAAGAGCTGGTAGAAAAGAACATAGGTGAAGAGAAGCGGATGGAAACAATAGAGAGAAGATGGGAGGATATAAAAACAGGCATCGCAGGAGCGGCAGAGAAAACAATAGGAACGGTGGAAAAGAAGAGGGTTAAGAAGCAGTGGGTTACAGAAGAAATGATAAAGAAAATGGAGGAGAGAAGGATATGGAAAAACGTGAACACCGATGTAGGCAAGAGGAAGTACAAGGAATTGAATAATAAACTCAGGCGAGTGACCAATCGGGCAAAAGAAAACTGGTGGAAGGGACAATGTGAAGAAATGGATAAGATACAGGAGGAGGGGGAAGTGGGGGCTTTGTACGCCAAGGTGAAAACGTTATCGGGTGGTAAGAGAGGTCAAACGATACCAAAGGTTAAGGACAAAACAGGAAAGATATTAATCGAACAGGAAGATATCCAAGAAAGATGGAGAGAATACGTAGAGGAGCTATATGACAGCGAGAATAGACCCCTTAGCCTAGATCTAGAGGACGAAGGAACAATAGATAAGGATAACCTCGGACCAGAGTTACTTGACATCGAAATAGAGAGGGCATTAAAAGAGATGAAGGGAAGAAAAGCCGTGGGAACCGATAACCTACCTTCGGAGCTCCTGAAGAATCTTGGTAGTAAGGGGAGAAAATCGTTTTTCGAACTTATTCGCAGGATGTACGAGGAAGGAGTGTGGCCAGAGGATTACGTGAAAACAGTATTAATACCTATTCCGAAGATGAAGAAAGCGTCAGAATGCGAGGAGTATAGAACAATCAGTTTAATTTCGCACGCTGCAAAAGTGTTGCTTAGAGTACTAAATAGAAGGTCTGAGAGCAGAGCAATGTGCTATTTAGGCGATGACCAATTTGGGTTCAGGAAGGAGAGGGCAACCAGAGACGCGATTGCGATAATGAGGACACTTATAGATAGAAACATAGAGAATAATCAGGATGATTTCGCTTGCTTTGTAGATTTCGAAAAGGCGTTTCAGAGAGTAAACTGGGAGAAACTAATGCAGATACTGGGGAAAATAGGAATAGATTGGCGTGACAGGAGACTCATCCGAAAGTTATGTATGGGGCAGAGGGCTCAGGTAAGGGTAGCTGAAGGGGAATATGAGTGGGCAGTTTTAGGTCGTGGGGTACGGCAAGGGTGCCCGTTGTCACCTTTACTTTTTAACATGTATGCTGAGAAAATGGTAAGAGAGGCATGGGATGAGCTAGATGTGGGAATGAAAGTAGGAGGCCAGTGGATAAAGTCGGTTAGATTCGCAGACGACCAGGCGTTGGTCAGTCGGTCATCAAGAGGATTGCAAACTTTAGTAGATGCTCTGGAAAACAGTGAGAGAAATACGGGATGAAGATAAATAATAGGAAAACAAAAGTAATGAGATTCTCTAGGACAAAGAAAGCGAGGCTGGTCATAAGAGTAGTAAATAAAAAACTGGAGCAAGTAGAACAACAATTTAATTACTTGGGTAGTACGCTAGAAGAAAGAGGACATAGTAGAAAAGACATTAGGAGGAGAATAGCGCTAGCGAAGGAAGAGTTCAATAATAGAAGGGAGCTGATGACGGGGACCTTAAGTAAGGATGTAAAAAAGATACTAGTGAAGAGCTTGATATGGAGTGTGGCGTTGTATGGGGCGGAAATGTGGACCTTGAGAAAGGAAGACGAAAATAGGCTGAAGGCTTTCGAGATGTGGGTGTGGAGGAGGATGGAGAAGGTGCGTTGGACGGAAAGGAGGACAAATGAGGAAGTGCTTGACATGGTGGGCGAGGAAAGGAAAATTATAGATGAGATTAGGGGAATACAGAGTAGGTGGTTGGAAGGGGTAATGAGGGACGATGGTTTGCTGAAGGCCGTCATAGAGGGAAGGATGTTGGGTAAGCGGGGAAGGGGAAGGAAGAGAATCGGTTTTATGGACGGGATGAAGGAGGGTAGGGCTTATGCTGAGATGAGGAAAGAAATACTAGAGGTAGAAAGGGCACGGCACGTGTAAGAGATCGTCGGATATTCTCTGACTTTCATCACAACCTACCTTTAACCGGTAGATTACTGTAATGAATGAAATACAAAGAGTCCACCACTGTTTGATAAATATTGGTGTCATTCCTTCTTTTTAAGTACAGACCGATCGCCTCTGCTATCCCATATCTTCTGCAGTCAGTATCTCCTTAGTGGTTCCAATACAAGATACTTTATGTAATTTTCCCAGTACTAGGCCCATTAGATGCACCGTAAGGCATCTTTAATCATTACTGGTGTACATTATACACTCTTCTATAGTGCATCGAATGTCGTAGATTGCCTTTTTCGGATTCGGACACGTCCAAATTATTTTCAGTTCCATTGGCTTTTTATTGAGTGAAGCAAAAAATATTTTGAGTCTCCAATTTTACGGTTTCATGCGGACCAAACTTACATGAGAAATGATGATATGAAGGGATAAGATTATAAAATTTGATTGCCTTACCAATTGATATTTACTTTTTTCATATCTGCTGGTTTTTAATTGAGACGTCCAACAGAAGACTCTATGGCAACTTGGATGGTCCCTTCTTCTCCCTTACCCATGCCGATGCCGGCTGCACGGTACCCGCAAAGTTAATATAAATAAAATTACGTTTTGACCATACAGGTTATATTTTAAGTATTTTCGTCTTAGTATCCGCATTCTAGACCACACAACGGTCCCACGAAAGTTTCAATCGAGCCATTCGCTTCAAAGTTGACAGATTTTTACACTTTTTACGGCTTGTGAATTTTTTGTAATCCAAAAAAATGTTTTTCAGCAAACTATTGATAAAATCTGACTTTCTCATTTTAAAATCGAAAGTTAATAACGTGAAAAATAGCGGAATACCAAGCGCTCAAACATGGGAAATCAGTTTTTACGCGCCAAAATCCGTGACTTTTTGCATGTGAAATTTAATAAAAGTACAGCTGATATGACAAATATGTTTCATGTAGTACGTCAGTAAAATTAGAAATAAACAAATTTTCAGGTATATTATACTGTATTGAATTCCGTTTCCTTGTTAATAAGATAGAGAATTTCTAACTAGGACATCCCGACATTGTTCACGGACAATGAGCAAAGCAACACTTTCCGCAGCACGGTTAGATGATGTTTCCGGGGTGGATCTACGTCACGCGGGCTAAGAGCCAATGAAAACAGCTTATTTATTTTTTGATAATTTATTGGAATTTTTTTAATGTTTAAATGCTAATTTTTCGAGATTTTGTGAGTATTTTTAAATTCTGCGGGTAAAAAGTAGTGGATTAGCAAGGATTCCAGTAATTATAAAATATTTTGCAACTTCCCCATTTCGTAATGTTGCTATTTTTTTGAAGTATTGTATTATCGACCTCTTCATGGAATGTTAGATTTGTATCTCGAGGATAGGTCAAAAATTTACAAACTAAAACTCTTTGCCAACGTTTCGGTGTCTTATAATTGACACCATCTTCAGGGCTACAATGTTACGGCACAACAACATTATTAATGAATTGTAAATTGTGGCCCTGAAGATGGTGTGGTCAATTATACACCGAAACGTTGGCGAGGAGTTTTAGCTTGAAAATTTTTTACCTATCCTCAAGTTACAAATCTTACATTACGTAGTAATATTAGTTCTAAATCCGGTTGTAATTGAATGCGTCTGGCGACGAGGGGCGAAAGGCTGAGTGCAGCGTCGGTGAAATGGGATTTGAACGGCCGCCTCCATGGTGTATGTACCTGCTCCCACGCTCTATCCTCGGGATCTGGCCTCTGCCTAGACTCTCACTCGAGGCTCAAGGTCTCGGCCAATGCTACTCGCATTTCCGGCCGGCGAGCCTTCCGATACGGTGACTCCCCCTCCCCTTCTCACGGCTGCTTCGCCAAGGTGAGGCACAGGTGGAGGCCTGGCTCTGCCTACCAGTGCGCTCTTGGCAAGCCATAAGGACGGTCCGTGCGAAGAACGAGATTGCCCAGAGTGTTGTGTCCTCGCCGGTAGTGTTGTTGGCTCCACTTGTGTCAAACAGTATCAACGCAAACAACTGGACGACGACATTCATGGAATAAACTGCACAAGAAGAGTCAAGTCAACAGTGTTCATTAGACTTTCACTGTGTGTTTTGCATGGATTGTGTCTCGAAGCTAGTGGTTCATTGTGACCGATTTTATTCGTGTGATATGTGAAGCGGTCAGTGAACTAGCTTGTCCCCTTTACGGGGGGACTACTGAAACATCACCCGGCCGAGGCGCCGTCAAGAGAGAAAAACCATTGTTAACTGGATAACAGTGCCTCGATTAATTTAAAAAAAATTGAAAACACAATAGTTTTTCATCGTTCCTGACAGTGGGGAGTGAAGCTTCGTTTTTTTAAAACTTTTTTTTTTAAGAAGTAGCAAAACTTTGATTTTCCGAAAATGGATTCTTCGCGAGTGTCAGTTGAAGTTTTATGCATTTTGAGTGTAGTTTTTAAGTGAAGATTTTTATAGTGTCCAGAAGGATTTCCTGCAGTTTTCCCTGAGGATTTCATCAGTCTTACTCTAGCCGATCGAGGAAAATATTGTCTTTTGTGGTTTCAACGTCTGAATATCTGTCATCAATGTCACTGTGAGAAAGGATTTATGGTCTCATCTGGAAGTATTTTTCGGTGAGTGTTCATTATTTTACCATTTCATACTAGTTTCTCTAAAGCAGGATTTACAGAAAAGAATGCCATCACATGAATAGGACATAATCGATTGTTTTTATTGATGTTGCAGAGATGAATGGATTATATTGCTCAAAGCCTGTGTTGCCGTACAAGATAAAGTTTGTGGCTTTACTATGAGGAAGTGAATTACATTAAATGATATATCATTTTATGTAGGTAGTGTGAAAGCTTCAAAGTTGGTATACATCATTTGTTAAGCAACCGAACTCGAATTGGTTTTAGATGATTGAGGTCCAGTGTGCGACTATTCTTGTTATTAACGTCGATTTTTTTTAAATGTTGCTCTTGTAAAACCAGGCTTTTTTCTCAAAGAAATTAATCTATCTATAAACCACTTTTTACGGAGGAAATAGCAAAGTGCGTGCTTAATTTAGACTGAAATATTCTGAATGATGGCTGAAGACCGAGCTTTCGCATTTCTGTGGGCATACACTTTTAGCTGCTGGTGTGTCAATGAGGGAGTGCAAACTATAATATATCCTATTTCCTACTCTTTTATCAGGTGAAAATATTTGACGTCTGATTTTATTTTGAGCTGTAATTCTCCGAGTGGCCTGTCACGGTGCCTGCAGGAAGACACGTAGTAATGCCAAGTACAAGAGTTATTATCTATATTGGGGAAAACTACTCAGCAATCTCAGATTTCCTCACCATCACGCAGTTAGCGAAATAAGTCTAAAATTACGCCATGGTAGACGGCGCCGCCGGTCCCGGCATGGGAGTCATGGCATTCGCTCATTGCGACCTTCGCCTTGAGAAGACTTGGCCGCTCTCTCCCTGACAGCCATTCGCCTCGACCCCGGAAGTAAACTTCCACGCCGCCACGGGACGGGACGGGGCCGCGGCAGTCTGCTGCTCGCTCGCTCTTGTCACTTTTGCAAATGATGATCTGATCGCGAAGTGTTTTAACCGATGGCTTGTTGATGACTGCGACATAGGAAGAGCCACTGTCATTACCTCGAGCTGAAGCCATGTTATGTAATAGTTCTTTCAAATGCGAACGCATTTGTACAACGATATAGTAGTACGAAAAAAGTTTGAATTTGAAAATAGCAGGACCTTTCGTCAGTTCTTATTGAATCTTTTCTCACTGATCCTACATAAGAAAGGGATTGAAGATAATACGAACAAAAAGCGGTGTTTTCTTGCTTCTACATCCCTTGTGTATGTAATTGCTAGAGTGAATCATTTGATGTGATGTTCAACGTTCATTGGGTCCAGCCTGAAACATAGACCAAATCATGCAGATTTCTTTCGTATGGCTTAGAGCACTTAGTTTTCCTTCATCCTCTCTCCTGGCGAATATTTGCATGAACCAATTCGAAAAGGATCTGTTCCCCCCTTGTAAATGGACTAACCAAAAATGTATTAAGTTGGTATCGATGTGTTTAGCGTGTGGACAGGTTCTGAAAGAAAATTTAAAATGTTTTCAGATAATTTAAATTCAATGAATCATGACTTGAAAGTAATTTGCGAAATAGAGGATAAACATTCACTAACTTCCTTGAGGTGATGCAAAAAACATTAATACAAACAATCTCTCCGATATTGGTTCCATACCTACAGTGTATTGCATGATTGTGAAAATTGACCTCCTCACAATTATTATCAGGTTTTTGCTAATGATTACATAATCGTAGCTTCAGTATCCATGATAGGGTATAGTGTGAAATATATTGGTGATAACACACCCCCTGCCTCGCGCCCATTAGGTGGCCTGCAGGTTTTTTTAAATGTAGATTATCCTACGGGTGGTCTTGGTTGAAAGGTTTTCGTTTAGAAAATCATTTGAATTCGATATACAACACAGTAAGTACTGTATATTTGTGAATCATGAATTGTTTTTCTTGGGTATTCAGTTTTATACTTAATAATAAGAAGTGATTTAAATAGTTCATTTAGCAGTTCTTACTCACGGGGTGATTATTCTCGGATAACCGTCCGGAAGTACTTATCTCTTGCGCAGTGTGTAGCTACGTTAGTATAATATCGGGAGAGTAGAGTGGACGCAGTTGTGAGTGGTGGGGAGGGGTCAACGGCCCAATCGGATGATGAGTGGCGCCTCGGATTTCGCAAGAGGCGGACCGGGCGGAATTTGTTTAGAAACTTTGCAATTTCGTCTGCTATAAGAATCCACCATTGTTTTGCGCTCATTGGCTCTTGAGTGTCCAAATCTTGATTAACATTCATTGCTGCCCATCCATAATGTTCACTTACCGCGCGTGATTCGCGAAACGCTACTACAACTACATCTACAAAATACCCTGCAAGCCACCTCATAGGTGTGTGGCAGGGGGTGAGTAGTCACCAACATGCATTACACTATGTTACTAAAGTTTGTGCAACTACGGCTAATTATGCATTAGCATGCATGGCTAATGCGTGTCACGAGGCAAAGCCTCACAAGCATGCACTACACTACAGACATGCTACCAATGGAGAGGGACCGTTAATGTATATTGCAACCACACAAATTGTCAGAGACTCTAAGTGTCATGCCGAAAACATGCACGGCGTGCTGATAGTACTAGGTAGCAGACTAGGGTGCAAGTGTTACGGAGTACTACTACTTACCAAGAGCTAAACTACCTATCGACAACTCTAGTAAAAAGTCTCATTGGCAGCATTTATGCTCCCTTATGGCAATATGTGTTTTGTTAGTGGAAAGAGATTATACCAATGTGAATTTTTCTGGTTAAAATTCTTATGCTTGCAATGCCATGATCATGTTGTGGACAGCAATAGTAAAAGTAATCTAACCCTCAAAAAAAGAAATTAAACCTATCCGGCCATTATCTATTTCTATTACAAGTTTCTATTTCTCTTCTTTTAACCGAGTGCCTGAATGTGCCAGGAGAGTCGAGAGAGCCAAGTAATATTGTCTGGCTCATGAGGTAAATTTGGGTTCTCTTGAACGATCTAGAAATCATAATCTCAAATGATCCTTCCCACGTATTTTCTCCTTGCGTAGGTTATGAAATAAACGGTAAATCATTCAATCCTTTAAGGTGTAACCTTTTGGAAGTCCATAATGAATAATGACACTAACCACTACGTTTCAATCACCAGAGTGCTACTACTTTTAAAAATGCCGATTTCAATGCGTTCAAAGGTCATCTAAAAATTGTCTTCCCGACTTCCAAGAATCAAGCATAGAGTTAGACACGGAGGGTAGTTGGAAAGCTTTTATTTCGATTGTACATTCGGGGATCAGAAAATATATTACACGCAGGCAGCGAACCAAGATGGTAAAATGCAGAAGTGAGAAAATCGTTAAGACGTCATAGAGTATGCCACGCCAAGATGAAAAAACTCCGTAGAGATTTGTCCACTAGTGTTCAAAATTGAATATTTGAAAAATACAAATTGTCTAAACCCACTATAAAGGTAGCATTTCGGAATACATTCATGGATTTTACACGAAAAACATTAGTAATACAGTTACAGGATAATTCACTCACGGAATAGAAAACTTGCTAAAATTTTTAAGTCCAAATAAATCCCAAGGTCCTGAAGAAATTCCTGCCCGCTTGTATAGAGAATTAGCTTGTGAAATAACACCCTACTTGCAGAATATATTTAGTAAATCCATCAACAAACACAAAGTACCTATAGACTGGAAAATTCGAATTATGACACTCTCATATTCAAAAGCGGTAATAAGGAACAGCCATCGAACTACAGACACCGATTACTTCTCACATTTATCTCTTGCAAAGTCCTTGAACATATAATTGTAAGTTCAGTTTTGAGACACCTCGATATGCAGAACTTGTTAACAAAAACGCCACACGGATTCAGGAAGGGAAGATCTTGCGCAACTCAAGTAGCACTTTTTGCCCGCGATATTTTAGTCTCGGGTGAACATAACGTTCCAGTTGATGCAATTTTTCTTGACTTTAAAAAGGCATTTGATAAAGTTTCCCACTGTAAGCTGCGCATGAAATTAAAATCCTACGGGTTAGACGACGAAGTAATTTTCTGGATTAGAGAATTCTTAAGCAATCGCGTGATGGCGCTATCTCTAAAGAAGTAAAAGTCACATCGGGTGTCCCACAGGGAAGCGTCATAGGCCCACTTCTGTTCCATTTGTGCATAAACGACATCGGTGAAAGAGTTGAAAGTAAGCTTAGATTATTTGCAGACGACGCAATGGTGTATAGAGAAATTCGTAGCCTTAATGATAAGGAAGCGCTAACTAAGGACCTCGAGGCAATACAGGAGTGGTGCGATGCGTGGCAGCTAGAATTAAACCTGAAAAAATGCGTTGTTATGAATTTTTGGAAACGGAATAACGCTCCTTGTAACAGCTATTGCATACACAACAGCAAATTAGAGACTGTAGAATCGGTTAAATACCTCGGAGTTAAACTGAGTAATGGTCTCTCGTGGAGTAAACATATTCGAGAAATTACCGGTCAAGCTAATCGTAAATTGGGATTTGTTAAAAGACTACTTGGCAAGTTCGACGATAAAGTTAGGGAAATAAGCTACTTCTCTCTCATTAGACCCCACTTGGAATATGCTTCTAATATCTGGGATCCTTATGAGATAGGCTTGGAAACTGAGTCAGAACGCGTGCAGCGAAAATCGGCAATATACCTGATGATGACGCCGTATCGTTGAAACCAGTATAACTCTGTGGATTTAAACGACTTTCTTGTTATCATTATTCAATGGTTAAGTACTAAATTCACTACCTTGTAATTCAAGGATGTCTTTTATGACATGAAAGACATTTCGTGTGAAAGCAAAGTTGCTTCCTCTTCAATTTTAATTTTCAATTTTACGTACCTAGCAGAAGGGTAGCTTGCGTATATGTAGCGCATGCCATGATTCTCAAAATGGGAAATCTAGTACGTAGGCAATTAATCGCAATACTGTTGCAGTGTTACTCACGTGACGTCACCCTGCTACTCCATAATTTTCTTTATTCCGATGCATGTTATTGACCATGATAACATTCTGGATAGCTTAGTGAAGGCTGTTTCAATTAGGCCGCCCAAGTGGGGCGTTATCCGAGTTTACGAAGGTTCCACCGTAACATGAAGTACCTCAACGTAATTGTTTCATTGCCGCATTGAAGCAAAGCATACTATGCAAAAGTATGAAGCAAAGTTTTTTTTATATGCCTGCGTTAACAGTGTTATATTTTTTCCGCAAGTTTGAATTTAAATTGCGTATGCTGTTGGCGAAAACAGGTGAAGCACAGTAAAAAATACGCTTATTATATGTTTATGTGTTATGTTTGCAATAAACTCGTGAAAGAAGAGCAATTCCTGGAAATTAAATTATAGCTAAGTAAATATTATGACTTAAGTTTCCGAGTAATCTGCGAATGACTTCTATGGTAAAAGACACGAAACACATCGGTGCAGATAAAATGGGTCTGTAGTCGACTTCTCATCTACATCTACGAAGTACCTTGCAAGGCAACATTAGGGTGTGTGGCACGGGGTGATTCCACACCAGGTATGCAGCACTCGTCCCAGCACAAATCGGGACTTCGCACGTTCCCCCTGGCCGCTAGGCGCAGACAACCAAAAAGCAGTCAGGAGAACAGTGCGCAGTCCAACCGGAAACTGGCAGAGTGCTACCTAAGCTAACATGTAGCACAATGATAATGACACATCTAGTGGTTAATATTACTAATTTTCTCGGGCTGGGTTGAGTGAGTTACTAGGCTCATTCATCTTGATTATAATTAAAACGTGATTCGTCTCTATATTTTTTGCGTACAATTTACATGGTACTCATATATATTCGTCCAAATATCCGAGTTTTTTTGGCAGTTCTTCTGTTATTTAGCATTTGGGTGCCCTCACCATGGGTGGTGCATGTAGGGGGGGTCGTTGAAGGGCGTTACTGGGAGTCGTTGTAAGGTAAGACACCTCCCTTGGCCGTCGGAAGAGGCGTAGAAGCGCCGCCGCCTCCGGGTGGGCGTCCGTCGGCATTACACATCACCCACGCCGTGTGCTCGTGGATGGGTGAGCGTGGGATATTCGCACGCGGTGCGGGCCTCCCGAGTTGACGGGCGGGCGGGTGCGGCCGGCTGGTGGAGCGGACCAGCTCTCCCCTTCCATGTTCCTTCCAAGGCGAAAGGTCACTCGCAAGAACGAGGGGAAGAAGTTTAGAACTTACGTCGGGTTTATTTTGGTGGATGAAGCCACCACGCGAGTGGTGACTTTGATCGATTGCCGAAAGTGTTGCCAGTGGGGCTGAACAAATGAAAGTAAACGATGGAATTAGTCTCTTGCGCAAATAGGCGCTCTCTGCGTTATGCATACTCAGCGAGTCTCCACTAGGATGGGTGGAGTTAGGGATACCAGCCATTTTGATGCTATTATCGAATGATGTGTTTTATGCAATCAATTCGTGATTAAGAGTGTTATTGTGTTTATTGTGGTTCTGTTGTGTCCCTCAGTTTGAGCAACTGCCTTTATCAATCCTTCTTACTCCTGGATCACCTTTTTCACTTACAAATATATGCAGCATATTTACTCGTGTCTTTGCTTCTCACGTCAACACATAGGTTAATAAACAGAGCCCACAAACTGGTTTCAGTGTTAACTCAGGTAATAATTCACATCATGAGACTCTTGCTGACGTTAATTATGATGATAACGTGGTATTCCAATGCGTGACATTGCGTTATTTTCCTGTGAAACTTTAAGAATTGCCAATGGAATTGTGTTAGTGTGCAGTAGTAGTAAACTGCTTTACCTTTTATCGTAAACCTTATCACAGATCATTGGCAATGACGGTGTTACCAATAGATATGTGAAGTACTCGATGTGTCGTTATGTAGTGCTAATCGATTGTTTTCAATAATTTGTGGAACCTCGCAGAAAATTCTGGGATTTCATTCGTGGAGCAAACCGAAAATTGGGATTATTTCGTAGGTGATTTGAATGACTGATTTTCACCTTCGTGTGTGTGAAATGAATTTTGCTATGTAAGTTGGATTTATAAATAAATAATGCTATGTGGGTATATTTTAGATGCTCTAAGACTCAATATTTGTATCTCTAGTTTATTGTCATGGTAGCTTTTTCGTTTTGTGATGATTTTCAGCTTTACAAGGCAATCATGGCTATTTAAAACTGAATGAAGCACAATTTTGTGCAGCATTTCTATTCTAAATGGAGCACTCTCTGCTAGTCTAATTTGAAAATCCATTTTTGTTGACCAACGATCACTTTGACCTTAAAACTGTAATTTTTCAATTTTAAAAAGTTTGTCTTTGGTCATATATTGGTTTACTTTTCAATGTAGTACCTGTATATTCATAATTTGGTTCGCTGCTATTTCGGATTCTGGCTAGGCTGAGAAAGGTGCCGTTAATCAAGCAATAGGGTTCTGGTTAAATATTTAATTAAATATGTCTTTTTGATTGTCAAACCAATGCTGTTCAGTAAGTTATCAATTGTCTTATGTATAGTATGTTAATGTGCCTTTTGTATAGTATGGCTTGCGAATAGTAATCCGTATGGGGGAGTATACAACCGTTGTCATTTCCGAAGCGACACTCCCAATTCTACGTCTACAAAATACCCTGCAAGCCACCTCAAGGGTGTGTGGCAAGGGGTGAGTAGTCACCAATATACAATACACTATACCTTAAATTAAGTGCAACTACGACTAATTATGCATTAGCATAAATCCCTAATGCTTGTCACGAGGCAAAGCCTCACAAGCAAGCACTACCCTACAGATATGCTCTCAATGGAGAGGGACCGTTAGTATTTTTTGTATTTTATAACTACACAAATGGACAGAGACTACAGACTTATGTAGAAAACATGCACGGCGTGCTGCTAGTACTAAGTAACAGATAAGGATTCAAGTATAAGGGAGTACTACTACTACTTAGAGCTAAACTACCTATCGGCAAATCTAGATAAAAGTCTCCTTGGCAGCTGGTATGGTTCTATTATATTTCGCGGGAAAAAATACATTTTAAATCTGTCGTTTCTGCAGTCCAGTTCTCTAATTTTACCATCATGGTCTGATCTACCGTGTATTTCAATGTATTTCGTCTCCCATCATCTACACTTATTACTAGATTACATAATTTCGTGCAGTTTTTCATGGTTACCCGTCACACATTACGCCGAGGAATTTCTCTCGTTAAATAACAGGAGCAAAGGGGAGGAGATTTTTTTCCTTCCCATGAGGACGGGTTTGGCGCAGGCAAGGAGAACGCGGATTCTGCCTCCTCTCTCGCCTCGATTCAAGTTCAATGCCCAAGAAGCCTCAAGTTCGCGGAGGCCTCCCACCACCTCACCCCTTCCCCATTCCATGGGAGGGAGGGAGAGGGGAATGTAGGCCGGTGGAGAGGTCGTTGCCTTCCTGAGGGCTCACTGTTGCCTTCATCCTACGCGGTTTATCCCAGCCGCCCAAGCGTTTATGAAGTGATGCGAAATATCCTCGCGCTGCCTTTTGCTTTTGAGTCTACACGGGGCGCCTTCTAAGTCTGCCCTGAATGCGAATTTACGTAAGGTAGTTTTAACGAAAAATCACTTCACCAAGAATTTGGCCTCATTTTAAAGAAAAAACTCTCCTCTTTCCAATGGTATAAAAATATAAACCCCTTACCGAACTACTTTTCGAGAAATTTGCCTGAAAATATGAGTTGCTTTACACGGGATAGATTACGGCTGTGCGCTCCAGAGGGAGAATATTTTTAAAAAATTAGGAATTTATAACACCTACACTACGTCAAAAAACTAACGGTGTTTATCGTTTATAAGTTTTCTCAACAATTCATGAAAATTAGTCCATTATTCACCGCTGTAATTTTTACGGATAGCATAAAAACCTTCTATTGTGAAGGCGATTTCACCGTGCGGCGTGAAAAAAATGAATCAAGTTAGAGACTTATGTAACTTAATTTATTTAATTTCTGAGAATGTTGGTTATATATAACTATATTATTGCACCATTAATACTACAATATTTATTTCATACTTCTTACGGACGCAGGAATTAAAATATAAAATTTGAATATGGTCTCCATCATGACTAGTAGGGAACTATCTCGATTAAGCTGCCTTAAGGTGGTAATGTAGGTGTCGGCAGAACACTTTAAGGGGCCTTCCACTTGATGTGACCAAGACCTCCTACTTAAAGTAGTTTGATCGTGATAGTTCCCTATTCATGATGAAGACCATATTCGAATTGTATGTTTTAATTTCTGCGTCTGTAAGAAGTATGAAATAAATATTGTAGCATTAATGGTGCAATTATATAGTTATATATGACAAATATTCTCAGAAATTAAATGAACTAAGCTACATATGTCTCTAATCCCTCAATATGGCTAACAAGTCTTCAAAACAGCAGGTTTATTTTGCGATTCTGTAAAAATTACTGCGGTGAATAATGGATTAATTTTTATAAATAGTTGAGAAAACATGCAAACTACTCATCGTTAGTTTTTTTTTTACAAAATCTAGGTGTTTTAAATTCCAATTTTTTTTTAAACATTCTCCCTCTGGAGCTCACAGCCGTAATCTATCCCATGCAAAACAACTCACGTTTTCAGGCAAATTGCTCGAAAAGTAGTTCGGTAAGGGGTTTATATTTTTATACCATTGGAAAGAGTTTTTTCTTTAAATTGAGGCCAAATTCATCAAATTCTAGGTAAGTATTTTTCACTCAAACTACCTTAAGGTTTATGTAGTCAATTGTTTCCATGGAATATGTCTTTAAACGCAATTTCGTCTACTTTTCTAATCACTGTTTTCTAGTTATGAAATGTAAGTAAAGATTTTTCAACGACATTATGTATTATTAGCAAGACATTTATGGTTTTCGTTATAGGTTATGTTCGAAAATAGGTTCTATACTCCCGAAACTTCTCGTGAATAAAAAAACTATTTCATATTATTACATTTTCTTTGAGACCCAGATATGATTTACATCTTCACTGGTGGCGTTAAGAGCAAGGATATCTAGATATCTGTTACTCTAAGAACACATTTTTTTTAAATAGTGTGTCTCGCGATTTGTGTTATGTGTTTACAAATATGACTGTTGTAAATCGTGTCGGTGGAATGGTGCTCCCACTGTTATTTATCCATTGATCGTTTGTCATAGCTTAATTTGCCTAGTGAAATAATTTTCCACTGTTAATTTACATATTAACCCAGAAATAACCAACTTCCACTGCGGATAACTACTAGATCATTCAACACTGCATTTTCAGGCAATCTTTGACTGCTATAATTATTAGAAATGTAATTCACAATTTCCTCGAAGGCCAGTTTAATTCACACTTTAAAATTATGATAGTGCATAGCAAATTCCTTTTTAAGCATGTCTTCTGAAGAATGGAGAATCAACAACGTCATGTTTCATTTGAGAGTAAATTCTCCTCAAAGCCTTGATTTTTATTAATTAGGTGCTGGTAGATGAGCCTACGAAACGTTAACCTACTCCTACTCATATTCTTCCAACAGAGATTTCGATGATATTATACATTCTTAAACTTCGGATGATGAAGAATACCTACATTTATATATTTCCTTAGTTTTTATTATATTTAGTTTCACAGAAATGCCATGAGGAGATTGAAATACCTTTTTGTAAGCTCCTTGATCGGTACTTCGAACACATCTCTCAAGCTCACCATGCTAATCGTCAGTTGTTTAGTTTCATTGATTTTAGTTCTTATTTCTGAGCAATCGTGACGCTAAGGTCGATATGGGGCTCCGTTTAAGTGCATGCGTAGACATCATACCAAATTTAATGGAAACCTTAAGTCACAAATAGTAGGCCTGTAGTGTAGACCCGGCATTTCGCACTTCTAAAAGATCCTTGCTACCTCGCCTGTCGGCCTCCGTAGAGGCTGAAGCGCATTGGGGATGCAATTTTATGCTGGCCATATTCTGTCTCTCACATGTTTTTTTCCCGTAGACCTTCCTAGATTTGTCTACTCCTAACACCCAATTCGTTGCTTGTCACAAGACACGCATTTCCTTTCGCGACACCAAAGGATTATAGTATAGTGTTCTTACATCTACATCTACGATGTACCGTGCAAGCCACCACTAGGGTGTGTGGCACGGGGTGATTCCACACCAGGCATGCAGCACTCGTCCCAGAACAAATCCGAACCTCGCACGCTCCCCCTAGTTCTAGGCGCAGGCCAAAAGCAGTCAGGAGAACAGTATCACTCTTACGTATCACTCTTACGTATCACTCTGCATGATTTGACGTGACTTTTAAGTGATCATGGATTGTGATGCATGCTACCAAACTATTAGGAAGAATGTAATATACTGATAGTTAATTTCATTATCATATTGCAAATTCCATCACGACCTGCCATAAGAGCACGGTCAGGGGGTAAATTTTCACAAAACGCTTGCAAAAGATAAAATGGTAAATTAAAAGAATTTCTTAATCGCAAAGTAATTTTTAGGAATACAACATATACGTATGCAAGTAGGTACTAGTTGTCGCGTGTATATCTATGGATTGAGCTTAAGCTAAGAAGGGAATGTTACAGTCCCGGTGACACAATGTTGCCGGTGGCTAGCATAATATAAGACACTTTGCTTAGAGATGCAACGAACTGCATGTCCAGTGATCTTCAATCTTTTCTCATGTCCATTTTGCTCCATCCGTCTCCCATGAAATGGGAAGTATCGAAATTAACCCTCAATAACAGCCCGTCCGGTAGTGTGATTCGTTAAAAAAAAACCTATGTGATCTATTCGACCATAGTGTGCTGGAGTGCTCTAAATATTTTTGACGTTACTGGAAAATATATTGCAATCAAACTTTATGAACAGAATTGGTCTTTACATTTTCTTATGTTAATCCCATTGAAGCACGTAAATCTAATATGCTTCACTATTCAAACGCTCTTCGGAAATTCCTGTAGTACCTAAATTACGAATGAAATGATACTACTACTTACTGATGATGGAAATGAATAATATTATAATTTAGCGAAAGATTTAGGGTGGGAGGCAAATGTGGAACAGGTAACAAAAAAGCCATATAAAATGTTACATTGGGTGATGAGAAACCTTAAGGAAAGCGGTCGAACTACAAAGGAAAAGGCGTATAAGACCCTAATCACACCGATTTTAGAATACGCGTCACTAGTGTGGGACCCGTATGAAAAGGGACAAACAAAATCCATTGAGAAGGTACAAAGAAAGGCAGCAAGGTATGTAATGGGGAAACATAGAAAGACCGAGAGTGTCACTAAAATGCTGCAAGTATTGGGATGGGACTCACTAGCACGGAGAAGAAAAATAAATAGGCTTTGCGCACTCTTCCGTACACTTGCGGGGGAAAAAGCATGGGGGGGGGAACTGCGACATAAGATAGAAAACCCCAAATATATTGGTAGGAATGATCACCAATACAAGATGAAATGTCGGCCACAAAGGACCAACGTAAAAAAGTTTTCTTATCTTAACAGGACGATTGATGATTGCAATATGACTCCCTGCAGAACTGTTTCAGCCCTTTCCTAGCAACTTAAAGAATTTTAAGAATAGGTGCAAAACATTTATTTTGGAAAACTAATTTCAATGTTTATTTTAAATTTTCGATTGACTGATTTAGTGATGTACTTTGGTGATGTACTTTTATTCTTTCACTGTTACCACCTGGCATATAGCCAACTTGTAACGATTTGTATAATAATAATAATATCATTGTAGAAGCTAGAATGTAGGATAGTTAACCTGTGAAAAAGGAAATACGATTGAAATATTTAATAGTACGGTGGTGGTAATTTTATTGCTGCAAACGTTTCAAGTCCATCGTTTCTCGGTCACTCTGTGACCTCTTCAGACAATGCCTGCCATATATGGCAGTAATCAGAATGTTCCTATTTCCATTTGCTTAAAATAGGGTTCCGGAATAATTTGGCAACAAATGTCAGAGACGTGGTGGAGGAGGATTCATTCCGTCATCTTTTTTGCGGTCAACCGCATGTTAAGTTCCTCATTTCGTAATTATTTTTTTTGTTAATGATGAAGCATAGAAATGGCAATTTTTCCACAAGATAAGACTTAATACGACCATAGTTTCAATGCGCTGCATCATAATCAGGTACATACACAAAATAGGTGTTAAATGGCATCTCCATGATGTTCAGATATTCTAAATATCTTGCGTAAGTAATTTAAATAGAATACCTAGCTTGTTGGGGAGTCGTCGTCGCCGTCTCTCAGAAGGCCAGGGCCTTGTCGTTGTATCCAATTGTATCTTTCTTAGGCTGTTCTTTTCATTTCACCATTTAAGGAGATACAGTTCATAATTGACATCACACTGTGGAGCAAGGACATCGTAGGTCGTCATTTCCTCTTCTTCCCCTACACTTTTCCTTCCACTAAGTTCATAATGAACTCGTTATACCTTATTAGGTGACCTATGAGTTTAATTTTCCAAGAGTGAGTTGATTGAGAGAGAAGCGTTCTTTTTTCACCAACTTCTTTCAAATCTTGCTCGTCTGTTTTCCTCATGACCCAACTTGTTTTGGTTATTCTTCTCCAGAACCACACTTCGGCTGCCTGGAGCCTGCCTTTTTTATTGTTTATTTAAATTTGGGTTTTAGATGTGGAAATTAGACTTTTAGTACCAATTTTATTTCTCTTCACTTTGCATGCACTATATGATTCGATTTTTGCCCGGTCGCAAAATGATAGTGATATACACTTAAAATCGTAAGTTTGTGAACTAAAAGATTTTTGTTGTTAACTAATCGACACCTTATCTGAAAACGCAGAGGTATAGTTACCGCTTCGTTTACAAATCAACAAACTCATTGGTGATATGAATTGATTTATTAGGAGGGGAGTCGTGTTAGATTGAAAAGAACCCTTTCTCGTTTTAGCGTACACTACACTATGGTTATAAACAGGGCTTTACAGTTTCTATCGTGTCGTCGCATGGGTGAAGGTGTTCGCCATAGTTGCAAGACCTTCCTCGATGTATTGCATTACCTACATCCCTTTAAATACTCGAAAAAGGTCAATTAATTGTCTGCCAATGAGGTGTCGACTTCTTCTTAGTCAGAGTGCCATCGCATCCTAATATTGGTTTCACAGTGATTCCGTAGCCCGATTGGGGTGACGCGAAAAGCAAAGACGCTATGCCGTCGACTATGAAATGATGTGAGGTGGGAAGGGCGCCCCGCCGATGATGAAGGGCAAACGAATGTCGTTTTAAGACGCGGAAAGTGACGCAGTTCTCGCTGTTTCGCGTTCGTTGAGCGGCGGCTCGCGGTCATCATTTCCTTCGCGGAGGACGAAGGAGGTGACAACCACTCACTGAAATGATTCTTGGTGTGCTTCTTGAGCACGTGCTGGGCACCGATGTCCGCGAACGCACAAACATCTCCTTGTTTTCCTTCGTTCGTATGCAATCACACAAGTTGACTGCTTTTGGCCTAGAGCCAGGGGGAGCGTGCGGGGTTCGGATTTGTTCTGGGACGAGTGCTGCATGCCTGGTGTGGAATCACCCCGTGCCACACACCCTAGTGGTGGCTTGCACGGTACATCGTAGATGTAGAAGTTGATGAGTGTTCTCGGTTGGTGCATGGAAAATACTTCTGTCAGCTTGGTAGCAGAACTTGAGAATCGTGACTTTAATTTGTGCATGTCATAATATCGAATGCCTTCGTAAAGCAATGTAGAAGGAGATTGCGGTTGGAATAAACGGAATAACTTTCGGAAACACTCTCCTTGTCAAAAAGTTATTGCATACAAAACAGCAATTTAGAAATGGTGAATCTGTTAAATACCTCGGAGTTAAATTGACTTATCATCTCCCGTGGAGTAAACATATTCGGGAAATTACTGGTGAAGCTAATAATAAATTGGGATTTGTTAAAAGAGTACTTGGCAAGTGCGACGATAAATTTAGGGAAATCAGCTACTTCTCCCTAGTTAGACCCCACTCGGAATATGCTGCCAGTATCTGGGATCCTTATGAGATAGGCTTGGAAACTGAGTTAAAACGCGTGCAGCGAAGATCGGCAAGATACATTAAAGGCCGTTATGATAATCTCGTTAGTGTTACTGACCTTTTGCAGCAACTGGGATAGGAAAATCTTTCAGACCGTCGATTAAAATTTAGACTCAATCTATTATGTAAGTTCCAAACCAATTTATACTCTGACGACGTTGATAATATTTTACGAAATCGGACATACTACGCCAGATCAGATCATGAGAATAAAATTAGGGAACTAGACTGCAGAACGGACAGACTAGACAGATAACATACTTTTGTCAGCTTGGTAGCAGAACTTGAGAATCGTGGCTTTAATTTGTGCATGCCATAATATCGAATGCTTTCGTAAAGCAATGTAGGAGGAGATTGCCGTTGGAATAAAGGACACGGAGTTTTAACTTCATAAGTTTTGCATTAATGAGATGGTGGTATGTTTTTATGCCAAAGTATTTTTGCGAACGAAAGTGTCACGTTCATCGAATTTCAAGTGAATATTTTTCATTTGGGTATCAATGCCCACAGGTAATTTTAAAATGGGTTGTATTATTTTTCCCCCCATATTTTTTATTCCGGTTACTGATAAGTTATAATGATTTCATTCAAGGACAACTTGATTTTCGTTTTATCGGAATATTATTCCTTTTTAACTAAATGACATTCAGGAACTGTTAAGTATCCTTCTTATCTGCATACTCTACCTTACGAGCCTCCGCTGAGGCGTGTCGCAGGGGGTTGTTAGTTCGTGATAAGGAGAAGGGACAAGTAAAAGGATGGGGGAGAGGACAGATTAAGTGATTGTAAGTGAACGATGTTCCTTATGCTCCGAAGGGATGAAATTCCCAATGAAAAAAGCATTTGACTTCAACATCTACAAAATACCCTGCAATCCACCTCAAGTGTGTGTGGCAGGGGGTGAGTATTCACCAACATGCATTACAGTATACCCTAAAGTAAGTGTAACTACGGCTAATTTTGCATTAGCATAACATAAATCGACTGGACCGGGATAGGCGCCACTTGACTGGAAATTGGAAGATCCGAGTTTGATTCGCGGTCAAGTCAAATGATTTATTACGTCGAATTTATCCGATTTTTATTTATATATCCCATTTGCACCCGTGCGTACAACTGCGTTCCAAGTAATTGGTCTATTTTTCAGAGTGGTATTAGTGTCCCTATTCAAGTAAACGTTAGCAAGTCTCATCTTGAAACTTGCCCCGCTTAGATTGATGCAATGAATTAATCATTTCAAATCATCATTTCGCCAATTTAGTTGAAAACTATTTCTTTTGCAAATTCGTGCTTCCTGCAAGAAAGCATTCTCTATCGTCAAGCAGCTTTCGAGATGCATAAGAATTTGTATCAGGGTTAACTTTGTGGAAGTCACAAGCATTCATGATAACAACTTATTTTGTTTTAATCCACACCTTTTTATTTAACTAACCGACCCAGGTTTCAGCAGCTATGTGCCACTGTCAAGGTAAAAACTCACCTCAAGGTAACTGTTTAACTACTGCACGTAGCTGCTGAAACTTGGGTCGGTTAGTTAAAATAAAAAAGTGTGGATTAAAGCAAAATAAGTTTGAGTCATGAATTTCGAGATGCACTTGCATTGTGAATGGGGATGGAGTGAACTCACTGCTAGCTGTCGAAGTAAGTTTAGCCTTCTCCACATCTTCACCATTGGACACGTCAAGAAGCTCCCCCAATTGTGAACTAGTAGAGACGCACGCAATGGCGCACCAGTCATGACCACGACCTGCTTTCGAGAACGATTTGAGATTTGTATATCGCCTCTCTGTGAATGTTGATGCAGCGAGAGTGATGCCCCTTACAATTATCTCAATCGGAAATGTGCCGAAGTCCCCTCGCCGCTTGTGTGTCCCCGAGCGAAGTCGAAACGTGCACATCCGATCAAACACAGAATGACTAAGGATTTCCGCGTGGGGGTATGGGGTTCGGTGCACCCCATGTCCAGAGGGGCTTCTTTTGGGGGAAGTGACTCCTCCTCGCTCGGTCTCGCCCTTGGTGAGTGGACATAGAGGTGAACGAACTCTCCTCTCTCCCAAGATAACCTTCTCCCCCCCCGCGCACCCCCCAACCAGCCCTCTCTCTCTCTTCCCTCCAATCGCCTCTGAAGGACAAACATCTCCAAACCCTCTCTCCTTATCCCTTTCACCACCGTCCCGAACACTTCCTCTCTTACTCCGAACATTCCTTCTTCACGTGGTCTTCGACGGCAGAAATTCCAAGAGCGAATGACGCGAATTGGTGAATATTTTTAACACTCCGTGAGGTATTTGCTCTTTTCATCCTTCGCACTAATCGCGGCCACTGCAAATTGCCGATGAATTAGAATACTGCACAGTGGAATGTGTATCACAAAAATAAGATAAAGGAAATTGACTGCAGAACCGATAGATTTAAAATTTAATTTTTCCCACGTACAATAAGGGATCATAATAGTTGCGATGGATCAATCATATGAAACTCCCACCCTCAACAGGTAGAGTCTTCACTTGTGCTTAATAGCACTACATCATTACTAACTCTTCACACCGGTCGATTTGTCCGGCATTATTTTATTTTGTTCTCTACATGAAGTAGTATCTCGTAGCATTCATAAATTGATAGTATTAGTAATATTAACCACTAGATGTGTCTTTAGCACTCACCCGCTAGAGTCTATCCATGCCTGTGGAGATGTCCGTCATATGGCTTAAAGCCTGCTCTCATAAAGTAGTTTGTATTTGTATTGGATCGGAAAAATAAGACGTGCGATTGCTGGCCGAGGATGTGACGAATACACTAACTACATCTACAAAATACCCTGCAAGCCACCTCAAGGGTGTGTGGCAGGGGGTGAGTAGTCACCAACATGCATTACTGTATACCCTAAAGCTTGTGTAACTACGACTTAGTAAGGATTAGCATAAATCGCTAATGCTTGTCACGAGGTGAAGCCTCACAAGCATGCACTACACTACAGATATGCTTACAATGCAGAGGGACCGTTATTATATTTGTATTTTGCAACCACACAAATGGACAGAGACTCAAGAGTTATGCTGAGAACATGCACGGCGTGCTGTTAGTGCTAGGTAGCAGATAAGGATACAAGTATTAGGGAGTACTGCTATTACTAAGAGCTACACTACCTATCGACAAACCTAGCTAAAATCTCATTGGCAACTACTGTCCCCTCACTTATGTTTGAATACACTTCTGAAATAAGGACAAGGCCAACTATGTTTAAATCAGCAGAGTATTTACTTGGTAAAACTAGTTTTAACGCTATTGTGTCATAATTAGGTACATTTGTATATCAGTATTGGTACCTGATGATGACATCGTAGCGTTGAAACTAGTTTGTACCAATAAAACATTCTGGGGATTTAAACATAGTTGGCCTTCTCATTATTTGAAAATGGATTTCCACAAAGTTACGCCAGAAAGGATTGAATTCAATACACTTCTGCTTACGGCTTCTATAAGTGCTTTCCGGCTTTTTCTTCTTCCAAGTCTGCTGGTGTAAACACTTTTCGTTACCCCGCGGGGGATGATACAGGTTAAATCTTTTGCGCAAACTCGGAGCAGACAGTTTTTTGCCGGACGTTCAACACATACTGCTAGAGCCAACGTACTACGGTAGAAGCGATCACCGGAATAAAATAAAGGAAATTGACTGCAGAACCGATAGATTTAAAATGTCATGTTTCCCACGTACAATAAGGGATCATAATAGTTGCGATGGATCAATCACATGAAACTCCCACCCTCAATAGGTAGAATAGAATTTTCACTTGTGCTTAATAACACCACATAATTACTAACTCTTCACACCGGTCGATTAGTCCGGCATTATTTTATTTTCTACTTTGCATGAGGTAGCATCTCTTAGTATTCATAAATTAACAGTATCTGTAATATTAACCACTAGATGTGTCTATAGCATTTCCTTGCATGTTTGTATGTTCTTTTACGTATCACTCTCCCAGTTTCTGGTTTGACTGCGCACTGTTCTCCTGACTGCTTTTGGCCAGCGCCTAGAGCCAGGGGTAGCGTGCGAGGTTCGGATTTGTTCTGGGACGAGTGCTGCATGCCTGGTGTGGAATCACCCCGTGCCACACACCCTAGTGGTGGCTTGCACGGTACATCGTAGATGGTCAGTTACTTCCCAAACGACTCGTCGAGGTTAATCTCCTAACCATCGTAGTCCCCTTGCTTCCTTCTTCGTGCCAACCCTTCCTTTACCTCCCACCCATGTCCCTTCCTATCCAACCCTCCTCGCCCCACCCCCTAACATTCCCCCCGACACCTTCTCGCCATGTGACTTACCGATGGTGTCCTTGCCCTGGTGCCTCGAGTCGATTTCCTTCGCCGCACCACCATAGAGTCCCTTAATCATACAATTGCAAGTTCAGTTATGAGACACCCCGATATGTGGAAATTGCTGATAAACACACAACACGGATCCAGAAAGGAAAAATATTGCGGTATTCATTTAAAAACTTCTGCCGCGAATTTTTAGTCTCGGGTAAATATAATAACAGAAAAATACGTTGAACGTCCGGAAAAAAATTGTGTACTTAGAGCTTGTCCGAAAGATTTAACTTATATTGTTTTTCTTTTTGATCAGATAGAGATTTAAATCCGAATTGAATTTGAAAATCTGAGTCTTAATGAATTTCTGGAAAAGAAAAATCTCTTCATTACAGCTATTTCACACAGCTTAGCCAATTAGAGACTGTAAAATACGTTAAATACCTTGGAGTGGAATGTCAAACAACCTCTTGTGGGGTAAACATATTTGGGAAATAACCGGCCAAGCTAATCGTAAATTGGGATTTTTTAAATTGACGTTGCTGACCTTTTGCAACAACTGGGGAAGAAGTCGCTTTCAGGCAGTCGTTTAAAATTTAGACTTAATCTAATATGTAATTTCCAAACCAATTTATTCTCTGACGAAGTTGACAACGTTTTACAAATTTCGTCATACTACGGTGGATCGGATCAACAGAATAAAATTAGGGAAATTGACTGCAGATCGGACAGGTTTAAAATGTAATTTTTCTTGCGAAAGGCGAGAGACCATAGCTGCGGCCAATTCAAGTAGATTTGTCTATAGGTATTGTAGCTAGTTCGTAGATTTTACTCCTTTATGCCTCCATACTTGTATTCTACCTAGTGTGAACAGCACGCCGTGCATGTTTTTAGTATCAGTTAATAATATTTGTATCCTTATCTGTTACCTAGTACTAACAGCACGCCGTGCAAGCTTTCAACATGACTCTTGAGTCACTGTCCATTTGTGTAGTTGTAAGACACATCTACATCTAGAGCTGCATACATGTATGTTGACGGTCCCTCTCCATTGGGATCATACCTGTAGTGTAGTACATCTACATCTACAAAATACCCTGCAAGCCACCTCAGGGGTGTGTGGCAGGGGGTGAGTATTCACCAACATGCATTACACTATACCCTAAAGTTAGTGTAACTACGACTAATTATGCATTAGCATAAATCGCTAATGCTTGTCATGAGGCGAAGCCTCACAAGCATGCAACACTACACTACAGATGTCATCAAAATGGAGAGTGACCTCAATATACATGCATTCTACAACTACACAGATGGACAGGGACTCAAGACCCATGCAGAAAACATGCTAGGCGTGCTGTTAGTGTGTACTAGGTAACAGATAAGGATTCAAGTATTAGGAGTACTACCACTACTAAGAGCTACACTACCTAACGACAAACATAGATAAAAGTCTCATGGCAGCTATTACGGTCCCTTATCGTTCGTGGGAAAAATGACATCTTAAATCTATCCGTTCTGCAGTCTAGTTCCCTAATTTTACTCTCATGATCTGATCTACCGTAGTATGTCGGATTTCGTAAAATATTGTCAACGTCGTCAGAGAATAGACCGTTTTGGAACTTACATAATAGATTTAGTCTAAATTTTAATCGACGGTCTGAAAGCTTTTCCCAACCCAGTTGCTGCAAAAGGTAAGTAACACTAACGAGATTATCATAACGGCCTTTAACATATCTTGCCGATCTTCGCTGCACGCGTTCTAACTCAGTTTCCAAGCCTATCTCATAAGGATCCCAAATACTGGCGGCATATTCTAAGTGGGGTCTAACGAGGGAGAAGTAGCTGATTTCCCTAACTTAATCGTCGCACTTGCCAAGTACTCTTTTAACAAATCCCAATTTACGATTAACTTGACCGGTAATTTCTCGAATATGTTTACTCCACGATAGATCATTAGTCAGTTTAACTCCGAGGTACTTAACCGATTCTACGGTGTCTAGTTTTATGTTGTTAATGCAATAGCTGTTACAAGGAGCGTTTTTCCGTTTCCAAAAATTTACAACAACGCATTTTTTCAGGTTTAATTCTAGCTGCCACGCATCGCACCACTCTTGTATTGCCTCGAGGTCCTTAGTTAGCGCTTCCTTGTCATTAAAGCTACGAATTTCTCTATACATCACTGCGTCGTCAGCAAATAATCTAAGCTTACTGTCAACTTTGTCACCGATGTCGTTTATGTACAAAAGGAACAGAAGCGGGCCTATGACACTTCCCTGTGGGACACCCGATGTGACTTTTACTTCATTAGAGATAGCGCCATCTAATACAACCCTTTGCACGCGATTACTTAAGAATTCTCTAATCCAGGAAACTACGTCGTCGTCTAAACCGTAGGATTTTAATTTCATGAGTAGCTTAATGTGGGAAACTTTATCAAATGCCTTTTTAAAGTCAAGAAAAATTGCATCAACTGGAGCATTATGTTCACCCGAGACTAAAATATCGTGAGCAAAAAGTGCTAATTGAGTTTCGAAAGATCTTCCCTTTCTGAATCCGTGTTGTGTTTTTGTTAACAAGTTTTCTATATCGAGGTGTCTCATAACTGAACTAACAATTTTATGTTCAAGGACTTTGCAAGAGATAGATGTGAGAGATATCGGTCTGTAGTTCGATGGCTGTTCCTTATCACCGCTTTTGAATATGGGAGTGACATTTGCAATTTACCAGTCCATGGGTACTTCGTGTTCGTTGATGGATTTACTAAATATATTCTGCAAGTAGGGTGCTATTTCACAAGCTAATTGTCTATACACGCGGGCAGGAATTTCTTCAGGACCTGGGGATTTATTTGGACTTATAGATTTTAGCAAGTTTTCTATTCCCTGAGTGCAGATGTCGATAGGCGGCATCTTTTGCTGGAAGTGATCATTTAACTTTACGGATGTACTCTGCGTTGACTTGGTGAACACACTTTGAAAATAAGAATTTAATAAGTTGGCCTTGTCCGAACTGCTTGTTAATAATTCGCCATTTTCGTTTCGTAGTGGAATAACTGTTGATCTATTGCCTTGAACTTCCCTTACGTATGACCAAAATGCCTTTGGGTTGTCCTGTAACTGTTCTCCTAATGTTTTTCTTTTAAAATCCATGAATGCATTCCGAAAGGCTTCCTTTGTAGCGGCTCTAGACAATTTGTATTTTTCAAATATTAAATTTTGATCACTAGAGGACAAATCTCTACGGAGTTTTTTCATCTTGGCGTGGCATACTCTCTGACGTCTTAACGATTTTCTCACTTCTGCATTGTACCATCTTGGTTCGCTGCCCTCTCTCCTAACTCTACTTGGAATGTACTTTCCGATCCCTGAATGTACAATCGAAAGAAAAGCCTTCCAACTACCCTCCGTGTCTAACTTTAAGCTTGATTCCTGGAATTCGGGAAGAGAA
The DNA here is from genome assembly GCA_963573305.1 of Pyrrhosoma nymphula. NCBI lineage: Eukaryota > Metazoa > Arthropoda > Insecta > Odonata > Coenagrionidae > Pyrrhosoma > Pyrrhosoma nymphula. The sequence goes on along the minus strand of OY754333.1, from coordinate 1,087,169 downwards.
TTTTTTAGATGACTCTTAAACGCATTGAAATCGGCTTTTTTTAAAATGTAGAATTTTCTTCTTTGTTTAAAACTTTTAATGATACTCAAGGAGAACTTTGCGGTAACTACTCTATGGTCACTAATGCCCTCAACAGTGTTTACCTTAATTACTTGTTGCGGTATATTTGTTGCCAATAAATCAAGAATGTTGTCCCCTCTGTTAGGCGTCGTAGCTATCTGATGTAGGGCATTGGATAGGGGATTGGCATAGTAGTGCATGCTTGTGAGGTTTTGCCTCGTGACACGCATTGGCCATGTGTGCTAATGCATAATTAGCCGTAGTTGCACTAACTTTAGGACATAGTGTAATGCATGTTGGTGACTACTCACCCCCTGCCACACACTTGGGGGCTTGGAGGGTATTTTGTAGATGTATCACACTCATATCTCTCTGCATTTATGCTAAATAAATTACTAGTAGAAATAGTTTAACTAACATTATTGGTATGCCTACAGTTCAATGCATGTTGGTGAAATTTCGCATTTTGACAATTACCTCCATGTTTTTTTTTATAATGCACCATTAGTTGTAGCATGAATATATACATATGGATTATCTCATAGTCTCAGGCTCAACTTTGTGGAAGTTCATTTTATCGTAAATGAAAAGGAAAATTTGTTATATTCCACCAATTTATTCTCAGGTACAAATAGTTTCGACGCAGCGGCGTCATCTTCAGGTACCTGAAGATGACGTTGCTGCGTCGAAACTAGTAGTACCTGAAAATAAATTGGTGGAATATAACAAAGTTTTCCTTTCCATTTACGATACATATGGATCCTAAACTTGCCCACAGTGGGTGTTGCCAAACATTCCGCAAGCTCCGAAAAATCAGGACCAAGCAGTTTTCAGCGCCGCGGCGCCACTCCAGAGAAAGAAGGTGGTTCTGATAAGGAAAGGCCGCGATTCAAATGAAGATACTGGGAATAAAGGTACCGGAATTGGCCTCCCTTTTAACACCGGCCATTTTTGACACACATAATCGGAACCATGCCGACTGCAGCGCCGAGCTATCCTTTGCGGAAAGCTAGGCAACACAGCTGCCCATACAGTGGTGTCGGAGATTTATATCCATATCTACATCCACAAAATACCCTGCAAGCCACCTCAAGGGTGTGTGGCAGGGGGTGAGTAATCACCAACATGCATTACACTATGCCCTAGAGTTAGTGTAACCACGATTAATTATGCATGAGCATAAATCGCTAATGCTTGTCACGAGGAGAGGCCTCACAAGCATGCACTACTACACTACAGATTTTATCACAATGGAGAGGGACCATGAATATGTATGTATTTTGCAACTACACAAATTGACAGAGACTCAAGACTTATGTAGAAAATATGCACGGCGTGCTGTTAATACTAGGTAACAGACAAGGATTCAAGTATTACGGAGTACTACTACTACTAAGAGCTACACTACCTAAAGACAATCCTAGGTAAAAGTCTCATTGGCAGCTGTTACGGTCCCTTTATCGTTCGTGGGAAAAATGACATTTTAAATCTGTTCGTTCTGCAGTCTAGTTCCCTAATTTTACTCTCATGATCTGATCAACCGTAGAATGTCGGATTTCGTAAAATATTATCAACTTCGTCAGAGAATAGACCGGTTTGGTACTTACATAATAGATTGAGTCTAAATTTTAATCGACGGTATGTATATTCATGAGTTGTAGCCCCACCAAATAGTTACTTAAGTACATTTCTCCAAGACGCCACCGTGTTGGTGGTGCTGGTGGCTGCATTTGGCCGAGTGGAGGAAGGAAGGCCACGCAAGGTCACAGGGCGCTGACCGGCCTTCCAAGCGGCGCGAGATGTGTGGTGATGCATGGGGGGGCATTGGCCCGGCAACGCCGCCTCGAGGGGCGCACGCCTCGCCATTGGCACGCCTCTCGAGGCACACGCGTGCATTCCTCAGCGCGCCTTAAGCCGGAGGTCGGAATGGTGAATGTTTTATAATTCGGGCAACGGGTTCGCGAATCAGCTGGCACGTGGTTGTGGCTCGTTGCGATCATGGCACGGAAGTTTCCCCGGAAGCTATAACACCGGTACCTATCAGAAATTGCACCAAGGATGCCTAGAGAGAATGCTGAATCGCTCGCATTCCGAAGGACAACAGAGTAGCTGATATTGCACTCATCTAAAAAATGGCGGTAATAAAGTAGAGCTCGAACGGGTTTGAGCATTTATATAGTAAGGCTAATCATTGGGCATTTGGATGTGGAGGAATTGTTGATGAACAACCAGCACAAGTTTCGAAAAGGTAGAACTGGCGAGGCTTAACAGGCTCTCTTAGTTCACGATATGTTAGTATCGGGTGAAAATAATGCACACGTTGACTCGATATTCCCTCATTTTACATAGGCATTCGACATAGTGCCACATTGGTAATTTTACCCAGTGGAATTTCCGAGAAGAATTGATGCCTAGTTGGTGATGTGGGAGTTGTCCTCCTCGCGACGTATCCGTCCGAGAATTTATGCCTCATGGTGAATTGCTCGTCAAGTTGGCGTCCTTTTGGATGGAAAAAATGTCACAAGTTGGATTAGCCAGTTCTTAAAGGGTCACGAGCAAGGGGTCATTACCGATGGTGTGATGTCCACTGCCACTTACGTAGAAGCGAGTGCTCCCCAAGGAGTATTCGGTCCTCGTCTATTTCTTCTATACTTTAACGACATCAGTACCTTAGGTAGTTCAAGGAAAACTTATTGCCATATTCTTACGAGGCAGTTGTATATATACGGCATACCGATAGACATTGTAACAGGAAGATAGAGAATTATAATTAGTGACAAATAATATAATACCAATCCACTCGAGGTGCAAAAAATGCCAGTGGGAACTAAATCTAAAGAAATGAGTGGTAGTATATTTTTTAAGAATGAAAAAATCACCCAAATGATCTTACAAAAAGAAAAACATTGGAAATATGTCGTCAAAGCCGAGTCCGTTAAATGTATAGGCGCCACAATTAGTTGGGATCTGTCATGGATTACACATATTGAATATGTCACCACCATATTCAAGCGGTGATAGGGAACAGCCATCGTCCGATGGCTGTTCCTGTCACCGCTGCCGAACTACCGACCGATATCTCTCACATCTATTTCTTGCAAAGTCCATAAGAATATAATTGTATGTTCAGGCATGAAATATCTCGATATGGAGAAATTGTTAGTAAAATCGCAACACGGATTCAGAAAGGGAAGATCTTGCAATACTCAATTATCACATTTTGCCCACGATATTTTAGTCTCGGGTGAACATAACGTTCCAGTTGATGGAATATTTCTTGACCTCAAAGTGGCATTTGATGAAGTCTCCCATAGAAAGTTATTCATGAAATGAAAATCCTACGGATTAGACGACGACGTAATTTTCTGGATTAAAGAATTTTTATGCAATTCCCTTGAAAAGTTTGTATTATACGGCGCTATCTCTAATGAATTAAAAGTCACATCAGGTGTTCCACAGGGGAGTGTCATAGGTCCACATATGTTTCTTTTGTACATTAACGATATCGACGAAGAAGTTGACAGTAAGCTTCGATTATTTGCGGACGACGCAATAGTGTCAAGGGAAATTCGTAGCTTTAATGATAAGCAAGCGCTAACGAAGGAGTTGGAGGCAATGCAGGAGAGCTGCGATGCTTGGCAGCTAGAATTAAACCTGAAAAAATGCGTTGTTATGAAGTTTTGGAAACGGAAAAACCTTTCTTGTAATAGCTATTGCATACACAACAGCAAATTAGAGACTGTAGAATCAGTTAAATACCACGGAGTTAAACTGGCTAATGATCTCTCGTGGAGTAAGCATATTCGGGAAATTACCGGCCATGCTAATCGCAAATTGGGATTTGTTACAAGAGTACTCGGCAAGTGTGACAATAAAGTTTGGGAAATCAGCTACTTCTCCCTCGTTAAACCCCACTTGGAATATGCTACCAGTATTTGGGATCCTTGACTTTCATCATAACCTACCTCTAACCGGTAGATTACTCTAAAGAATGACTGAATGAGATACGCTTGAAAACTGAGTTAGAACGCGTGCACCGAAGATCGGCTTGATACGTTATAGATATGTAATCTATATGATAACACATCTATAACGTATCGTTATGATAAGGTCGTTAGTGTTACTGTCCTTTTGCAGCAACTGGGATGGGGAACACTTTCAGACCGTCGATTAAAATTTAGACTCAATCTATTATGTGAGTTCCAAACCGATTTATTCTCTGAGGACGTTCAAAATATTTTATGGAATCCGACTTTGTAAATGACAAGTATAACTTCTCATATACAATTTCCGTACATTTACAACTCTCCGTAGTTAACTTGAAATAATTTAAAGAGTTTGCACGCTCAGGTGCTTCATTTGAAGTTCACTCTATTTTCTGTTACCGGTAGTTTAAAAGAATGGATGGACATGGCTGATAGTTAAAAATACTAACTTGCATTCTTTATGATTTCTTAACAGTTTACTCCCACTTCGCAGCTGAACATTTTTTCCCTCCTTTACTCTATAAAATACCCCTATGCATTTGTTCATCTTTTAGCTTCCCTCAAATAATTCTTTCCGGGATGACGTTTGTCAACGCCACCGAAAGTATCTTACTCTAAGTGGCGTTTGTCAACCTCTTTTCGTTGATATTGCCGAAATGTGCATCCTTGCGTTTTTTTTTTACTTTTCTCTATTCGATAACTTTTCCATAAGTAGCACCTCATTTAGAGCTTTCTTGTATTTCTTCTCAATGTTCTCAATTGCTTTTCGTTTTTGGGAAAACTAAGGTGAAGTTCAAATTTTAATCGTTCGTGCCAATTTAATGTCAGTAATTTTTTCGTGGAATAGATTTCGTTGAACACATTATTCCTAATTTTTTAAATTCATTATAAATTGTATCGTTAGAAATAATAATTATCGCTTTATTTTTTCAGGAGATATAGGTCCATTATTTGATAAATTATTTTATTTATTTATTGCCAACGTTTCGAATTTCCATAAGTATATTTTGCTTCTTCAGGGCGACATTGAAAATTAGTTTTGCGATTTGTACGACAATTTAACCAGGTTTACAAGTTTGAAGCATAATCATGCTAAAAAAAGTATGCATATACATATGATTCTACACATTACATTAGAGAGAGAGAGAGAGTTACTAATGACTTTTTATTGTGCAATGATGACTTCGTTGCTATTTATTGTTTGATTATTAATTGTTGTGAATGTAACTGCTTTCACAAAATCAAAATAATATTAAGTGCCGTTATAACATATCAAATTGTAATAAATTTTAATTATTTGGCGTTGCCTGTATTTTTATCAGACTCTCTGTCAGAATAATCGACGAAAAGCACTTTCCCGACCTTAAGTACCTTTTTATTGAAGAGCCCTCTGCATTCTGGGGAATGAAGGGGCTTCCATTCAACTATGGCAACTCGGAAATCTTCTCATTATTCTCTTTGTTGGTAACTCTTTCCAATTCCTCACATATCCCTCCTCTCCTTGACAGCCATGCTCTGCCTACATACAGTTTTAGTTCACTCGCTCTCGGCAACGACTGGCGTAACCGAGCTTGCCTACAGATGCCTCTTCATACCTATGGACGTATGTTTTGCATTTTTGGAGTTGCGGAGGTTTAAAAAGGACTGTCATCGCTCATTTCTCCGAAAAGTTTACGCCTGATCACTCATTGGTCCGTTTTTAATATTCTAGCATTAATGTGTATGACTTTCCGTATTCATTTAGAGAGAAGTTGCGTGTAAGCCTTGTTTTTTTTATGACGATATTTCTTTGGGGTGCCATAACTTGAAAGCTCAAGTTCTTTGTTCATCCAATATCAGCGTTAAGTTTTATGGCATCAGCGTTAAGTAGTGTAAATTTAACCGCAACTTAGGATTCCCAAAGTTTTATTTTTCCCGTAGGCAATATTGCATTATTAAATTTATCTTTTTTCACTTCGAAAGTGATATTTTTTATGAACACAAGGCAACGGTTATCAAATGCCGTGAATATTATCGTTTGGCAGTTGGGATATTTGTGTATTGGCTGAAAATGTATTCTTATTGATCGAGTATATAAGCAAAGGAAGGTTAACAAGTGCTAGCATTGCAGTTATGGCCTTTCTCAGACGAATCGTCGGTCTTTTATGATGACGATTTATACGCCGGTATTTCCTTAATAATCCCCAACTATTCAGGCCGCAATGGTACGTCTACGTTGTTTGTCATATGGCTATGGTGTGGCTAGTATTCATGACCTAGTGGAGGGAAAATGAATTTTTCTTCACGCAATGAGGTTAATGTCTTAATATTGCGGAGGGTAGCAGCACCCACAGCACCATTTCCCCCGAACAACGGTATTCCGCGTGGTTGTCAGCGATGGATGTTGGTTGTGCTGTTTGAAAGCACATAAAGCTTCAAAATTAATAGAGTTATGTCAAAGACGTTGCCTGTCGGGAACAGTGGCAGCAGGTTAGCTTCGTTGCGTCCATGGTATTTGCTCGCCGGGCCCAATCGACTCTTACCAGTGAATGTGAAGGCGTTATTTACACTTTAAATATGTTATTATTTTTACAAAACAATGACCAATGTCTTTGTTAGAAAATATGACGTTCGTTTTTCTGTTGAATCATTCTTCTCATGTTATATTGGATCATTTGTGTATTTACTACACGTTTTTCTCTTTCTGATTTCACCTTCTGAGTTTGGCGCCGTTTTTATATGGTCCGGAGAGAACTTTTCCCTATTTAAGTGCGAAATTCCACAGAGGATTGATCATTCTCCTTGACCGGGAGTCAAACCTTGATCCCTTGATATTGTGCCAAGTGCGTCAGCCGGTTAAGCTACCGGGGTGACCTCCTCCGCTTAAACTTTTTGTGTACTTTTCTCTAGTTAAGGTTTCATTTGTGGTATGATTCTCCGTAGCATTCTTTTCTTTTCGTGACGTACAAATCTCCAGAGATAGGCCGCTAAGGACATTCTTATTATAATCTATTTAACCTCCTTTAAGTCCAACCCATGTATTTTACGTTCTCTTTGTTTTCTCACTCACCATCATGAAAAAAATGAATTATAAATGGCATATTTCACTGATTACATTTTCGGCCAGATACATATAGATAAATGCGTGACTTGAAGAATGCTTTCCGGTTGTAAGATGATTTCCGCCGTAGAATGTCGCGGGCATTTCATCAGACCAGCGCCGCTGTTTATTCTGGGAAGGGGTAGAAATCCTTCTGTTCGATTCAGTCCATTTTTGCCGACGGAAATAAATTTTAACTGCTCGTGGCCTGACTTTTTTATAAAGGGCGAACAAGGAGAGAAAGGCTTCGCTTCCCCTGCAACCTTCTTTCTTCACCCGCGTAAACATTTTTACGCTTGGGCCAAATTTATCTTTGGATTACGTTTAACCCAAGCATCGGCAATGAGACTCCTAACTACAAATGACGTCCAAATAGTTATACTGAGCCCAATTTACTTAAATAAACTTACTACAAAGTTGTAACACCATTCGGGGAAATTAAGCTAGTTTTGTGCTACTTTCGAAAGCTAATTCATATACCAAATTCACTCCACATTTTTACCCAAATTGGCGTTAGCTTACGGAAATATTTACATACACGTTTTTGGAAAATTTATGAATCTTTGGGACAAGTTGCGCAATACCTTTCCCAAATTAATTCGCCAAAGTACAAATATTTAGGCGATATTTGAAGTTTGGAGGAGTCTCATTGGTTGTCTCGATGTTTGGGCGAAACTTAATCCAAACATAAATTTGGCACAAACGTAAAAATGTTTACGCGGGTAACAATGAATATTGTCCTCCCCTACTCCTCCTTCTTCTTCGTCCCTTGTGTCTCGTGATTAGGAAGCCCTTAGGCAATCGATCTGCAATCACCACACACACATCCGGGTGGGCCCGGGTCCAGTTTCGCAACCAACCGAAGGGTGCCAATCCGCAGGATCCACCAACGCTCCACCTTCGAACCATCGGAAGAAGAAGGGTCGCATTCTGGCTAATCGACGTCGGATACTTCCAAGCTGTTCACGAAAAGTTTCGAGATGGTTTGCACGAAACTCCATCTACGTTCTAATAAGACAGACGTGACAATTATTGTGTACGAAGATCAAGCAAGTTAAGGAGTACCACCCGTATTGTATTTCCTTTAGCTTGTGCGCAACTGAGAAAGCCTTCGTTTCATCACCACCAAATTTGTTTGTGTGTCGGTGTGAAGACATCCTTCAATTCTGTTTCATGTATTTGTTTACACGTTGTATTAGTGGTTATGTATGTGTGTCGTGTTTTCTGTTATCACGAATGAATCAGGTGGTGCGAGAGGCATTTCAACTGATCGTAAAACAGTTTTTCTTCGGATAGGAGATTATTTATTCTGGGTTCTTGGCAAGATGCTGGATACATCCCCGACTGCCTTTGACCGAAAAGCAAGCATTGAATCTCTTTCTCCGATGGGTCTGAAATTCAATCTGTATACCCCATGTGTAGTCTTATGAATGCTAAATCTTTTAATGTCAACTTCGACTAATCTCCATTGAGGCCCCAAGGGTTTTATTCTCTGGTTCTTCCATCGACACCTCCTCTCCTTCCACCAGAGGGGACGTTTTCCGGTTCTCCTCGGCACAATGGATGACTAGAGTCGCCCTCGACGTCTTCAGCCCCTCCTTGTCTGTTTAAGCTTCTTCGAGGCCATCTTTGGTGTCTTTCAACCAACCTATGTCTCTCTCTCTCATCGGGAGACGTTTGTGCACCCGCCCACGTCAGCATGGAGCCGTCTCCGTCTCCTCATGGCTCCGTCCATATTTCTTCCTCGTACTGTCCCCTACCCCTTCTATCTAAATTTCGGCAAAAAACCCAAGTTTTCGCATGCCTACATAATTTAAAATACTGGTCGCGCGCGCGCTTACTGGTCGTTTTTTACTCATTTATACGCTTCTTGTTAGGAAGTTTAAAGCATCTGCCACCTAAATTTACTGCCATTTTTCATTTGTAGGTTGAAATGCGTAATGTTATTATTTTTGGGGTGTTCTTGAAGTTTCGTCCACTTATTTCACCAAAATGCTATTTAATTTTACGTATTTTGTCCTAATTGAATTGATTATTATCTGTATGCGTTGAGATAGGGCAGCGAGCTGGTCGTCAGGATTTTTTATCTTTTCACGAATACGTTTACTGCTCAAAAATGTTACCTTGGAAATTCACAACGATTTCAGTCTTCTCTCTCGCATACCTCGTAGCGTTCATGGAAGCAGAATTTTCGCTCTACTGAATAGCCAAAATGCCACTCAGTGATTTCACCTGCTGTTTTAAAAATATTACTCGGTGGCTTATCACTTGTTTCTCATGGCAATGAGAAGAGTTACATTTGCGCCGGCTTTCTTTCAACCGATAGGTCTCCAACACATATGGCGTATCGTGATGTATCATTTCTCGAACTCGCTATCCACATTCCTCAGATTCGACCAGAGGTGGTTTGCTGACACCTTCACCGAGAGCTGTGCAATTCAGTGGTTTTTCCATCGCTTCCGTTTCCATCTCCCTCCTTCCTCTACAAGGCTACCAGTATTCTTGAAGAAGTGTTGGGGACTATAGGTAGCCTAGATTAATAACTTTGTGTGTTGGCGTTTTCCATTTCTAGAAAGAATGCACACACCGAGTATTCATAGCATTGTTTAAGCACTGAATTGGAGTTGGTATCGATATATTTAGTCGTGAGATAGTCGATTCTATGGCATGCCAGTAATAAAATAGTAAAATACTTGAATAATTACATTTGGATCCATAGATTGTGACTGTCAGACATTGATGGTTACTGTATTCTGAATCGATTTCCTTTCCATCGAAGTTAAGTATTAGTAATAATTTCAGTAATGATGGTTTTCTCATTCTCTACTGGTTTTGGCTGCCATGGTACCTCCTTGTGCCATACTAAACCAAATAAAATATATTAATACTTAACTGTATTTCTTATATGAATGTGTAATATAGCTGAGATCCTTTCTCAGCTGTTGATGCGTACTCGTGGATGCTGTGCGGGGTTGTGTGGTTGGCCACATTTACGTCAGGACCAGTTTTGTCTCTCAACCACTCCTTATAATAGCTGAACACTCTTTTTCTCGTTCACAATTAAATGGTACATGGCATTCAACCTCTCGCTAGTCAACCCTCTCCCGATGACGACACGACCCAACAGACGACAAGTGCCAAGCGTTGACAATCCTATTCCGTCCCAATGGTATGTGAGTTCTGCACTTTGAATATAGGTGGTGGATTCCGGCGTGACTCTGTGGAAGTGACGTATGTACATGTTGATTGCTAAGGCAGTTTTAAACGAGACACTCAATTTCACATTTTGATGTACAGAAATTGCGAGAAAGCGAGCATGGAATTAGAGCAAGAGGCTGTTTTCCCATCTCTCGATCGTGCATTTGCACATGCATTTTCGTAATTCATCGCTTTACACGACGCAATTTTCAATGCACGTCCATGCATGCGTCAGATTGTGCAGTGAATTTCCTCGTCGCGTAAAACGTCCTTCAAGCGGCAAAACTTCTTCTTCTTGTTTCCGCAATTGTTGACTTATCCCAGCGACCGATTTCCGCTTGATGAGATTAATCTTCTTCCATTTGGAAATAAATAAACTGTATTCCGTTGTCTCGGGCCTTACTTCGTGGAATATGCTTTATGGCATTTTAAATGAAAAGTATAACTTAGTTTTTTCACATAGATGGAAAAAATAAGTTACACTTATTATTTACAATAAATGAACTATGACGAGAAGAGAACTTAGAGAAGTAAACCGTGTTATAAATAAATTTTGGAATACTGCAAAGCTTTGTCAATATGTCTGAAGTTAATACGGATTTAATAGACAATGGAGTCAATATCAGGCCCATATGAGACCAGTATATTATGGAACCCTTACATTGTTAGGTATCGAGTAATATGAAGTCAATAGTTGCCACATTTCACTCTTCACCAACTTCCGAACGAGTACCTTATTTTGAAGACGGTATGAATGTGGTAATATCTGGTACCACATGTATGTCTTACTCGACACTTATCGTTATCATAGTTGTTACTCGGATTACAATCGGTGTCTTCATCGTCAGGGTGAGTAGATTTCGATTAAATTTTGAAAGCAGCGATTAACATTGTAATTTATCGTTATTTATTGACCATAATTTTCCTTGTAAGAAGATTAATTCCTCCTTCAGTGTTTTCAACTTTAGCACTTACAACCTTGTCTAATTCTTAATCTTCCATTTCCTCATACGCTCGAGATTATCTGGGTAGTTAAGTGTACTCTGTGTCATGGCTTTCGTAACGGCTGAAAAAAGTTATTTGACAAAAGGATTTAAGGGCCAAATGCACATACATACCCTCCAAAATTGGTGTGATGGTGGACGAAGTATCTCTGTCGAATCTATCGTGCTGATACAGAGATAGCAGTAATTAGGTACCTTATATTCTGCGCAATGTTTAACACGCTGATCGGTTCAACGGCAACACGTCAAGCATTTAGGGTGCAATATCGTAACGAATTATATGGTAGCTCTGATGTGTTAAACATTGAAGCCGGTGAGTAAACTAACCCGAACCATATTTTTAATATACAACATAAATACAACATACAACAAATATAAAAATGAAGTAACTTATCAGTTGTAGGTACTACAAATTCTTTCAAGGTTTGGGACCCCTTTCTGACCCATTTTCAAGTCTTCGGCTTCAGTTTAACCCGATCACTCATGGCTAACTAATTTTAAATTAATGGACGCCTCGGTAGATTAAGGTGGTTCCACCGTAAAATGACTTAAATGTAATTTTATTCATATCCTGTATACTTGTAAAAAAAAATTGTCCTCTATCTGATATGAACCACAAAATAATACCTTTCCACGCTATTTTATTCTATAATTGAACTTGAAATTACATGGTGTTCAATGGGGGAATGAAAGAAACACTAGGAAAAACAGTATTTTTCCATAAAATATAAATGCCATTTTCACGGAAAACTGTTCAGAAGAAGGAAATAATCCAGAGAAATTGAATAAAAATAAAATATAGGCCTCTTACCACCTTATTTTTTTGTTATTAGGTAATTACTGCCGTAATTGAAGTCAAAATGCGGTAGTTCGTAGGAATTGGCGCTGCAGTCGGCTCCAATGGCTGGAAAAAAGTGCTCATTTAAAATACATTCGTGGAATAATCTGCATTTTTTCTACTTTACTTTTGGTTTTCTCTAGGTAACGCATTTCATAAGCGAAAGCAGGATTTTTTGGACAAAATATAAAAAATGTGGAATTTAGTACTTTTTTGACTCACACAGTCGCGGCGGATCTTCCTTAACTGGTTAAAGCACTCGGCGCGAAATCGAGGGATCCGGGTTCGAATCCCGGTCAAGACGAATGATTTTTCTCCTGTGGAATATCGCGCAATAACTAATTGTAGTCTCCAAAAGTTCCCATAATCTCGCCTCGCTATCTATAATGAAGCATTTTCCCCGTTTTGTGTGCATCTCTCTCCATATATAATTCTTTCTCGCTCTCCTCTTCCTTCCCCTCTCCCATCTCCCCCCCCTACCCCTACCCCCACCCCCACCCCTCCCCCCTCCAACCCGAAACGGTGCTGGGTTGAACGAACTCTCTTGGTGCGCGCCCTCCACTTCGATCTTCCACTCCAACGCCGCCCCACGCCTCCACGGAGAAGAGTGGAAGATGTGGCTGGAAACTGTTATGGGAAGAGAATGAAAGACAAATCAGTCCGTCTATCCCCAACTAGTATCTTCGCATTGCTCGACTTCCTTCACACGCGTCGGAGGAGGGACGGAGGATCCCCGCCGTATTTTTTAAGCATCGCCACCGTGGACAGCGTGAAACCCATGTTAACTAAAAAAAACTGAATTTGTTATTTGGTCCAATATTGTTGAATATTAGTGCCCACTAGTTGTGATACATAGTCAGCCTATATATGCTGGTGGATTTTCAAAATTCCACTTAACTATCTCACTTGTTCCTACAGTACCTACCTCCTTAATGTACGCAATTTTTTCCTGTCTAATTCTCTTGGCAATACTTTGCAATTCTTTTTGGAGCAAAATATTTTTGTATAAAATTGATTGAATTGGCGTGTAATTTACTCGTGGGTATGTTGTGGTTATTGTTTTCCATTTTTGAACTCTCGCGTACATCATCGGGTAAATCATAGAGAGAAAAGCAAATATTTTTGCTGCGAGTCACATGACAACTATAACCTTTCCCGAATAAATGGACGATTTACACGCAGTATTCTCTCAACAAGTCATTGCGTTAATTTTCGTGGAGCGTATTGGTCAATTTTGCGTTAATTTATTTATGTGAAACTGCCTAAAGTGGAAATCTGTGTGAGTGTTGTCAGTTCTGGGGGCTCCGGAAAATCCTCCAAAGATTAGGACCGCCCACCACCTCGTCCTAAAAGGGAGGATTTTGAAAGACGCTTACCCGACCACCTCACTGGCCGCCGCTCAGACACGCTAACCTGCCCCATGAACTGGATAACGGGACTCAAACATCAGTTCCTCAACCTTTTTCCTCCCTTTCTAGTCTGCTCTAGGCATACACTGAATGCCTTTCCGGGCGGGCGCGGTTCCCTGGACGACCGACAACCTCCCTCCTCCTCTTCTCCTCCCACGCTCACTTCCCGATGTTTTTTATTCGTTTTTTCCCCGCAGCTCGTCGTCCTCTTGAGATGGTTCCTCTGAAGGACACACGACGCAATGAGTGAGGTGCTGTCATATGTTTCTCTGAACTTCACCCAAATTGATGGAAAGTTGTTCAGTTCTTTGTAGTTATTGTCCATTGTGTTCCCTCTTGGTAGTTGACTCTTAATGAGCCAGTTTCAGGCATTGATGGCTCATAAACGTATCCATTTTAAAGTTAATATCGTATTTCTACATTCTGAAAATTTCTTGTGAATTAGGTGGTTTCTTCATCAGCTTTTCATTTACGAGGGTAAGTCAGTAAATAAGTCGCAAACGTTACGCATAAGTTACGTCAAGCTGTCAAAAACATTTAATCGGGAACGCTTGGAACATCCACTGTAAGGTCCCGTCTTAGCCTCCAGTGATTTTCATCTGTTTGGGATCCTAAAAAAATACTTTGGAGGCCGACGTTTTGAACATGATGATGCCATAGCCCAAGAGGTTACTCGTTGACTGCGACAGCAACCGAAAGACTTCTTTGCTGCGGGCTATCAAGGACTTGTAAAGAGATGGGATAGGTGCTTGAATGCACGGGGTAAACATGAAGAAAAGTGAAATAAATTCAGGAAGTTACTTTGATTATTATTGCCTCTATCCAGTTTTGCGACTTATTTATTGACTTACCCTGGTATTTTATTATTCGTGCATATGCTTATATAACTACTCACAAGTTATAAAAATCAATATTCTTATAAAAACCTAAGTTATTACGATCCATCGACTGCTCCAGAGTCCACAGTCCTTCGCCGCGTTCAAGTAAGTGATGTGCATTTTGACTGGGCTGTTACGGTATAGACATACATTATGCATCTAGGATTATGTTTTCTACTTCAACGTCACCCATGGCTTTTGCAGATATTGAATTGATGCCTATTGTTAACTCCCCTGTCTAGTTCATCTGGCATAATGAGCTTGTGTGACAATGTATTCTTTCGACTATTCAACTCGTCTATTGAATTCTTTCACCTGAAGAGCTCTTAATGATCTGCAGTCACTTCCCTGTGCTAATTAAGATGCGAGCATATAAAAAAAACAACAATCACATTGATCACGAAGCGACGCTCCGTGGGAGATGGGTGCGACGAACCTTCTTCCGCTTCCAGCCGCAACCAAGCACAAACTTAACTGCGCTTATGTTTGATTTTTTTCATATGAGAAACAGTAACTTTGTGATTCCATGTTATTTTATTTATGTACATATGGTATATAAATAAATAATGTGAAGTCACACAGCTACATTTCTACATCCTTATACGTTCATATTTAAAATTCACTGAGGCGGCCAAAATTGGATTATTTATTTTGGAATAAAAACTGTTACTATCAGTATCAGCATGGAATTATGTGCTCTAAAATATTTAAATTTTTCAAAAAGCGCAGCAGGCAAAACATGACGAGCCCCTATAGGATCTTTTCACGACAGAAAATATATTTTTAAATTGGTGGCTTAAACAAGGCCGCTAGTGTAAAAACCAATAATTCGATGTTTATGACAGCTATTCTCAACTCTTGCTACGTGCGGGGAAAAAGATACTTACAATTAGTACCTTACGTTCCATAGATTGTTCTTGCAATCGATGTGTCCTGAGTTACCAAATATTTTTTTGATTCGCCGTAAAATAGACAGAATTAAAATTTACATTGCAAGTTTTGTCCTTCATCTACATCCCTGCATAATACCCTGCAAGCCACCTCGAAGATGCTTGGTATGGAGTGCATCATCACCAAAATGCATTGCTCCATACCCTATTGAAATAATTTTTGTGACTACCTTGTACATTTGTAAAAACTTGCTAATAGTTGTCAGGAGGCGTATTTTCATAAAGATGTAATACGCTATTGGTATGCTACCAGTGTTGTAGAATCTTTTGCATGCATATTTTTTGCAATTACATTAATTCAAAGAAATACAAGACATACACAGGAAACATGCTAGACAGGCTGTTTATAGTACGAAGCAGATAAGGATACAAGTATATGTTACAGTTACAGGCTTAACTTTGTGGAAAAGCGACACATGGAAAAATTTATCGCTTTGTACATTCCACGCTTTTTTATTTTTACCGGCCATGGTTTTGACTTACAATGTCATTTTAAACGTGACTTGGCATTGTATGTTGAAACCATGAAATGTGTAAATGAAAAAGTGTGGAATATACAAAGTGAGAAATTATTTCAGTGATATAACCATTAGCGAGTAAATCAACTAGTTAGCTACTCTACCTATCGACAAACCTAGTTAAAATTCTAATTGACAGCAGTTATTGTCTGTTGCAGTTCGCGGGAAAAGTACATTCAAACCTATTTGTTCTGCAGCCTATTTCCCTAATTTTATGCTCATGATTTAATATACCGTATTCTACCGCACCAGTGCAGAAGGTGAGCCTTGGGTCCACCTTCACTCCTAAGTACTTCGCTGATTTACTCCAGAGGTGATGTCCCAGAGGCGTAGTTTCGGCACCACCGCCTTCTGTTTAACGCGGCGAAAAATTACAGCCGTTGTCTTGAAACGTGTTCAAGTCAATCTTTCATGGGGAGTACCAACGAGAGACAAGCTGCAGTCGGGTTGTTGCGTGTTTTGGGTTCAATGAGCAGCAGCATCATCTGCAGTGTTTCATCCTAAGTCCCTCGGAAAGTCTTCCGTGAAAGTGGAGAAAATCTGAGGACCGAGGACCGATCCTTGTGGCACTCCTGCTTATCTTCAAGGCAACCAATAAAAATATAATTTGTCAATTCCACTCATAAGTATATTTTTATTGGTTTCCATGAATATTACGCGGTTCCACAAAGTGACGCCTTTAGTCCCTCTATCTCTCTACTCCTGCTAAGATGTGCTAATGGAAGTGGAAACGCTGATGATCCATCCGCGAAGGCAGTATTATTGAAGCATGGTGACCACCCAGGCCGGAAAAAGATACTGCCGGAGTTTTCAAATCAGGCCATCGTGACAGAGGACCGCTCGAGGACCTTCCGGGAACACAGCTGCACAGCTAGCTGGAGAGTTGAACGAACTGATTGAGAAACTGCATTGCCCGGTGCGGGTGGTGGAGTGATGACAAACGGGAAGTCCGGCAGTATTCTCTCTTCATCGTCGTCGTGGTGCAGCAGGTGTTGTTGGAGATGCCGCTCCAGGTTCCAAAGATCCAGCAGCAAGTCACTGCTTCCAGGCTTTGAAAATTTGACTCGAGCTGTTTTTGTGTATGCCAGTGAGCCCGTACACTACCTGACAAGCAGTCTCACTCGCATCCTTCAAGGGTACATGCGGGTGAGGCGCGGTCAGCTGTAGGCATGGGCGGTACTCAAAAAAGTAACGGTATTATTTTCATTATTTATTAAATTAAAAAGTAAAAATATTACTCGCCCGGTAGTACCGACGAAAAAATACCGGTACCCCGGTATTTATGTAACTGATCAAATATTTTAATTAATTACAAATTAACATACGTTTCACCGTAACTTTCCGGTATTTCGGCAAGTAAGAATATCAGTCGAAAAAGATACGCAGAAATTTCCATCCATCGGCATTTTTAATGAACATTCATGGGGAATATAAACTACGGCTATTCAGTAAATACATTTTATTTTACGCTGTATGTTTGCGCTCGTCGCTATTTGTTAGAATGATTTTTAATCACATGAAGAACGATCGGTATTGTTTTAATGTTGTGGTCAAGTAAAATCCCCTGTTATATTGTGATCAATCTTTGCGGTCGCACTAACCTTTAATTTACAGGAATAAATATTTGTATTTATAAGCTTCAAAATCATCGATTTTCTGGTGTTCGATAGATATGCGTCAAAACATTGTACTTACCAATTATATCAATAATGGTAACAAACATATCTCAATTTCACGGGAATGAAAATATGAAAAAAGACAAACATACTACTAAAACATTTGAAAATTAGTGTAGTTATTAAATGTTCGTTGTTATCTCCGTTAGTTGACACAAGATGGCAGCGCTGTCTAAATACCGGCATTTTTAGTACCGATACCGTCGGTAGTATCGATTTTTAATATTGGTCGGTACTACCGGATTAAAAAAAATAGTATCGGTACTACCGAATATGTACCGGTATTTGTTGCCCCTATCCCTAGTGGGCTGGCCCACCTCGTCCTCGCCTTCCTCGAATTTCGACCACTCGGCACCCACCCCCATCCAGCCACCCCCCAAACACCGCCCCTTACTCATGTCCTAACGGGTTTTGCTCCACCTACTCTGTTCCCATCTCCCACATCCCTTCCCCCCCCCCCCCCCCCCAAAAAAAAAACCACTTTCAAAGGCGTCCCGGGAGTGCCCGGGAAAAACACACTCCAAAGCTTCCGGCCCGGAATTTCAGTGCAAGAGTCATCATCATCCCTTTCTTCAGCCAACCCCTCTTCTTCCTCCTTTTGGCCTTTAGTAGGTACCTAATCACTACTGCGGTAAGGAAAGGAAAATGTCCAAAAGAACCTTAAGGAGGTCTTTTCCCGTGCTGAGTACCCTTCTACCCGATAAAAATGAACCCTTTTTTATGTGTGTACCCTTCTTTTCTGTCATGTCTTATCTGCTCTTTCTAAGCGCCTACTTGAGACAGTGGAAGGCGTGGAATTTTCCCAAAGGGAAGGATAATTTCGCACGCTTCTTGCTTCCTCGTACTTTAAAATGATAAGGGTAATAGAAGCCTGATTCTCTATCTCTATCATTATCTCATGCGCATACTTCTTGAAGTAAGATTTAGTACTTTCCCGGCGTATTAACTTGGTGAAGCTTTCTCGTGTTTCCAACCGGGTGATGGTCTCCATGTAGGCCGACGTTCAGGGCTGATGAAAGGATCAAAGGATCCTATCATCAGCCCTGGTGACGATGATTGAGTCAGACATCGACACGTCGGCCTACTTGGAGACTATCACCCGGTTGGAAACCCGAGAAAGCTTCACCACGCATACTTCTTGTCTCAATAACACCCCCTTCAGCGAGATGTTAAATATAAATATATTTTTGTGTTGTTTACTTTACTATCAATGCCGTCATTTGTGACTGTGTCTACAAATGTTACATAATATTTAATACAAACGCAAATACGAATTTAGTATCCGTGTTACCTATTGTTTTTGAAAGTATATTTAAAAAAAACCTATCGATCTCATGTTTCCAGAATATTACAGCGGCAAAACCGGAAGTGTTTGATGCAACTAGTTGGCGAAATTTGAATATTCCTCGGCGAGTAGCGTTGACGATGGTGTTGGCTCGTTGGTCGCGAGAACGGAACATTAGTTCGCAGGAAGTTTTCTTTTTGCGTATTGTGCTCATAACATTTTGGAAAAATGCTCTCAGACTTACAATTAGTTTCAAGCTAGTCTTTTTTCCTAAATGCTCTCGACAAACCTTGCTTCTCGCCGCCGCACGCGATTTAATTCTGAGATCATACCTCCTGCTTCGGTAAGGATTAATTAATTACCTTTTTACTGCAAGGGGGGAGACGTTCATCACAACCCGAGGGTCACCACAATATGGTACAATAAAAGTTTTTAAATTTAAATGATTGCACTTCAGAAGTAATGTTGCAGTTGTCCGATATATTATTTTCAGTGCAATTTTTACGGCCAAATGCGGAAATTGAGCTTGAAAATTCTGTAAAGCTTTGCGTGCTAAAAAGTACCGCCCTCACCATTGAAGGGCTGCGGCATCACAACTAAGCCCCTAAGATTTTGTCTGCACGTGTTTTTCGCTAGTTTGGCCGAATTCCTATACATTGCCTCGCATTTAAAAACATTCTTGTTAGTTTTAATGCACTTCTTAGCGGCGTATGGCCTTCCAATTGGTACGTAGAATGTTTTTGTCCCGCAACATCTGAGAAAGAGTTGAAATTTGAGAATACATTTTTGATCTCATTCACGGAAAGCAAGGAAATCATTGTTGACATCACCTCCATGTGAATCCACCCACATATCCAATCCACCACAAACATGTAAATCAATGTGGTTCTCCCGGATGCAGCTGGTTTTACGTCGGTCAAACTGGCCGTAAATTTAAAACAAGAATGTCCGAACATTTGAAATGTTTTTTAAATCATGACAACAGCGTAGTAGTAGTATTATTTTGGTTTAACGTGCTTCGACGGCTAAAGTAATTTCGCACATACTGTCTGCCACGCGCAGACAGGGACAACAGCACTCGGACGAATCGGAGGATCACCCATATTCATACTCGAGCCGAGCCCAACGATGCTCAACTTCGGTGACTGATCGGGAACCGGTGTTTCCATCGTAACAGGCCGTATGACAACAGCTCTGTGTTTGCTAAGCATCTGTTTGACCACAATCACACTTCTAATTTTAATCCCAACATTTTATATTTTTGGACAAAGGTGCCAAATTGGATTTTTTAGAAAATTTTTAAATTGTTTTAGCTTTTAAAAAATCTAGTCATAGGGTCTTAAATGATTTTATTCCGGACAAATTGTCCCCCCTTTTTACCGTGTCTCTCCCACCCCCCTTTTATCTCTTGACGCTGTTGGTTTTTAATTTCCCGTAACCTTGACCCGTTAACCCCCGTCTCGGTACTAATATCTCCCCCCCTCCAATCCCAACCTCCTCCTCCTTACTTCCTTCCCCGGGAACCCAGTATATATATATATTAAGCAACCACCTCTGTACATCGTAATTTTAGCCTCTGATAATGATGTGTGAACATTGAAACCGGTCAGGCTTGTACCTTTAACAGTGTGGAATATTACAAAGTTTTAATTATTACACCATGTCGAAATTCCACAATGTCAACCCTTCAACCATCTTTTAAACTCTATAGTTCTCTGAATGATATGAAAGGAGATTATATCCGTACTCATCTCTGCACGAAGCTTGAGCTGTGATAGGACACCTAGTCTCTGAGTTGTGGATTTAAGAATATTCTTCTTCAATACTATTCCCTCAATACTCAATTTTTCTCACATGATTTTAATCGTACCATACCTCGTTCTCTGCTTCGGTGCACGCGAGATCAGAACTATCATGACATCTGGTTCCTAATCACAACAGATCCTGTTGCCATTCAAAAGGAGGAACACTGTGTTGCTCACCACAATGGATATGCACAGGTTAAGGTTCACCTTTCCTTGATACCTTATTTAACTGTTTTTATTTACCGCAGAAAGCAGTCCGTTGGGCACTAGGTAATGCAGTACGCTAGAGATGTAGGTACACTAACTTAGGGTATAGTGTAATGCATGTTGGTGACTACTCACCCTCTACCACATACCCTTGAGGTGGCTTGAAGGGTATTCTGTAGATATACCCAATGAAAAGTATGGGGCGCACAAACACAACATGGGGATGAAATGAATGCCCAGGCGGGACATAATTTAACCTGTGTCCCCGGAATTGGTAAGCAAGGATGCTATCGCGCCTCCTTCGAAGCCGCCAAGTTTATGACGAAAGCTTCTTCCACCTATTGCTCCATGTGCATCATGTTTGGTGATTGAGAGAGAGAGAAATGAAATCGCTTCGACCTTTCCGCCGATTAATGGAATATGCAATGGGAACGGTGGTTGCGGAGACCTCTTGACGTGCTTCCCTTTCACCACCTTGCTGGCAATCCGCAGCACGTGCGTTTGAGACCACCCGCGACATGAGCGGAGCAAAATCGCTCCATTTCCAAAAACATGCTCCTCCTCCTCATTGTAAGAGGAGTTCGCGGCACGGGATTGGGTGCCACCTGCCGGGAAGAGATTTTACGAAGAAAAAAAGCGTGTAAAAAGAAGAGACGAGCGCCACCCGGTGTCCATATGGCGCGATATGCTTTTGGGAGGTGACGGCCCTAACCCAACCACCGTTGGCACGCGGTGTATTCTTCGACTCTCTGCGGGAAGCCTTTGTATAATATGAAAATCTCTCCTGCCTCCCCCCACCCCCGCCCTTAGAATTCTCCTCTCTCTCACATGTCGATAGGAGAGCTTCTGGGGAATTAGATTTTTCTAAAGCGGGTGTTAATGCCGCCTTAAAGAAAAGTATTCACGCAAAATTGACTAAAGCACTCTATTTCAGTTGTAACTCCGTGCGAGCGTTGAAATAAACGACAGGTTTGTTGCACTTGAAAGAACTACGAAACTGAGTACTTAATTTTTTTTTACTATAATTGAAATTCAAATCGAGCATTCGCTACATTTCCTTTCGCAACTTAACAAGGGTCTTGCGCAAAGTTGTAATTAATGCCGCTACAACCATTGCAATGGAAACCCGGTAGCTCAGGGAACGTAACTGGGATCGTGAGTCTACGTCACATTGGTGTTGATGCTATTGCTTTAGCGCTAATTTTATCCATAAACCGTCTCCATCTTGTCGACGGGGCAGTTTCTTAAGGAGCCATTCCAGCGGAGGTGCCATGTTTAGGTGGGGGCAGGGAACGCCCCTCCAGCCGCGCCAGGGGGGGGGGCAAACAGCTCGACTTTTCGTACAGACACCGCCACAGGTGTGATCGTATGGGCCAACTGTTGATCTGCGTTGGCAGTCGGAAGACCACTTTAAAAGGCTTTCCTAAGTTGGGTGATAAAAAACCTTTGCCCTTTTTCCCGTTCAAGAGGAATTGATTACAAACACGCCGAGGAGTGGTCTCCCTCTCAAGATACACTGCTTGCCGTCGTCTCTTCTGACTAGCTCCAAGGAGAGGGTATATCGTAAAAAAATATGTCCGTGAAAAATTGAGACCCTGCCCAAACCCTTGGGGAACCATTTCCGTGCGGGGGTCTATATAATATCTCATGGTTGCGGCATCTTGATGATCTCCAGTGTAACGGGAGTCTTTTGGAAATGGCCAGCCTTCTCGTCGAAATTGCCATCGTTGATGTTTCCTTTCCGTTTTCTCGTGAATAAAATCCCTTATAGATTTTTCGGATTTTGAAATCCTATGAATTGCGTATGGAGACGAAAAATAGCTCGTGGCTTTGACAAGAAACCCATCATTGAAAATATTATGTAATCTTTTGAATGCTATTTTACCTCATGCAATGTGTTCATTTAACCCAATTTACCCGCGATGTAGAAGGCCATTGCTATTTTTCACAAAATGAATTATTTAGTTAAACGCTTTTGCGTGTATTTTACACGTTGCCATCTGGTGCAATAATTATTGGTGCGGTAGACAATGTAATACCTCATGGTACGTAAAATACTTTGTACAGTGCATATCTTTATCTGAAAATGTAATATTTATCCCTTTTTTTCGTTATCCAAAACTACTCACTGATCAATGCATTAGTGTGCATTGATGCGGGGATGCATTACGATTGCAGATTATGAATCTGTTTATGAGTAATTAGGGTCTAATTATTAGATTCGAAGGGTGCATAGTCTGGTTTACTGACTCACTCTTGGCGGCAATTAGTGCTTCACGACAGGTAAGCATGCGTGCAATTTGCCGAAGGCAGTCCTTGAATTTTTGGCATGAGGAGTGATTATTCGTCGATTGAGGATTCAGAAGGAAAAGAGCGATGAATTAGAAATAGAATATTTGGCCAAAGGTGTTCCACAGAAGATTACGGTAAATCAAACTCAGTTGAAATTACACCGTGGAAACTACGAAGCTTCATCTATTTAGTTTTTTTCATGCCATAATCTATGACTTTTCATGCATTGTGAGTCATTACTCATAGTTAGCACAGTGCTACACTCGCACTTTTTTTAGATCCAAGTGAAAACCTTGTTTTTCCGATGTTCATAAGTGTCGCAGCGCAATAATATACGCACAGAATAGCTGGACAAATCTTGGTAAGATATCTGATAGCGGCTTTATTGGTTCGGGTTCACTACAGTTAACGATTATCCAGAACCTCAGTATTTAATACGTTTAATAACGTTCTGAAACAATACGTTGACGAAAAATGTATATTTCACATGATTAAAAAAATTGGATTGCACGCATAAGGATTCGTGCACATGTCTCACGAGTCCCGAATTTGCCACTACTGTGTAGGTAAATAGAAAACACTCGGCGCTGATTCAGGAGACCTCCGTTCGAACCCCAGTGAGTGATAATGACTATTTCGTTGTGAATTTCACACGTGAATGTCTTAAACTGGTTGGCATCGCTAAAATTGCTATCACGTCTAGACCCGTGTTAAATTGGAAATACTTAAAGAGCTTAGTTTTATCCTCTTACGACCTTATTGAATATGCTTTTGCGATAAGCTTTAATATATTTGTGTATTTTTAATTTTTATATTACCCATTACTCTTCTGATTCCTTTCTGGAAAATGAAGCCTTCAGACAACACGTAATACAGCGGCAGATGACATGCCATCCGCTAAGGGTGATGTAGGTACTCTGTTCTTTATGACATTCAGACTTTTGGTTCTGCGATTAACTATTTAGTCGCAGAACCAAAAGCCTGAATACCATAAACAATGAGCTGCGAAAATCTACAAAATAAGTTCAAATTCTCTCTCGTTTCTTGACCGTGTATCTTGGCTTCCTCGTCCTCGCCACTGATCTCTTGCTTCACCTTTCTTTAATTCCATTTTCCACGCCTCTTTCGCACCTCATCAGCGGTGACTCAAAGAGTTTCGGTTCCCGGAAACGCTTCCCTCCGTTCATTTGTTCTTCCCTTTGCGGAATATTCCCTTCGACCTCGACACGATTTCCAACAGATCTACCGCCTCCCGTCTTCAAAAACACGAACATCGGCTCCCCTGCGCGCAGCGTTCTCGGTATTTCTCTTTAAATTCTTTAGACTTTGGTGATAACTGAGCAGCTGAGTGACTTACGAAGAAAGTGGCACTCAAGCTCCACCACACACAAGAGTTTTAACACGGATATGAGACTGAGCTTCGTGCGAAGAAAATGCTGAGCGATATTCTGCGCCTGTGTTGAACGCTGATGGCTGCCTACTATTAGGCGTGTGGCGGTGGGTGTAATCACGACGAATTTATCCGTGTTTATGCGAATGAAACGCGTCAATCGGAAGAGGTCACGTGATTTTTTTCCATGTAAACTGGTCGAGTTCTAAACCTTTATAGTAAATGATTAATTAATTGCGTATCAGTCCCTGTCTGAAGTCTTGTCCATTATTCGGTTTTCCACCGCGTTCATTGTTGACTCAAGGAAACAGTTTCACCCGGTGTCCTCCCAACGTCTTCAGGTCGAAGTGCTTGGACACCAATTTCGTCGACTTAAATACACGTTCATTTTCCCTTCAAGTGTTGTGATAGGTCCGTGTCTTCCCGCCCTGCTAGATGGTATCCGTCTTTCCTGTTGTAAATAGTCCCTGTTTATTTAAATAGTTTTATCTTTTTGACTATGTGCTCCGATGTTAATGAAGGAATTCCTGTATTATTGGCTTCAAATGTTCATCAAAAGTTCTTCTCCTTTCAATGAGTACAAAAACCTTAATCATACTTATCATGTGATACTCTCCGCAATTCTTCCTTTTCCTTCTTATAGCAGTTTTGATGAATATCGCTGGTTTTCTTAGGCTTTTCTAGTTCATGAATTACCTGCTTCGATGATGATTCGCTAATATTTACTGCATGAGGAGTTCTAAAGATACATACCACCTCTTTTAATTTCTTATTGCATTTAGGCTCCGCCCACCTGATAACATTTCATAGTTTCATCCTAAGTTCAAGATTTAACTTAATAAAAACTCCAAGTTTTCCTTTTGACACTAACTAGAGTATGCATGCATTGGCGGTCGATTTAAGTGGATATAATGTAGCTTCTTTGCGAGTCGATAGGACTAATAATAAAATAGTATTTTAATGATAAGGTACATTACAATAAATATTATTCGTATGTTACACAAGTACTTGCCCAGGGTTCCTTTTGAGATTCACCCCCAATTACATTACTCTTTTAATTTAACACACATACTTTCTTCATGATCTTATATTGAGGTTATAATATTGAAATTATGCAAATTGAAGTGTCACTTCGCATTCTTCTCCCCCTATCCCTAGTTGTTTCTTTACATTACAGTATGTTTCTTTGGTTTCTTCTCTAATTTGTTTACATCTATAAATTTTCTAATTTTACTTATTTTTTTCACATAACAATGCATTTATCTGGTGTCTTCTTTCTTTACATAAAATTCTTCTTTCTTCCTACGGGTCGTCTTCTCTTCCTTTACATAAATTTTCTTCCTTTCTTCCTCCTGGTCTTCTTTTCTTCCTTAAGCCTCAAGTACACGAGGCGAGTTTACAAGCTACAAGCCGGCTTTTTCACAAGCAGCTCGCAAACTATTCCAGTGTACTCGATGCACTCGCTCCGTTAGCTGCTTGTAAAAACGCTCTGGAAAAAGTTGAACTGCCGGCGACTTTACGCACCACTCGCCGGCTTTTGAGTGAGATAGCTTGTAAACTAACCACGTGTACTCACAGTAGCTTGTGCACAAGTTGCTAGTAGCATTGGTCAGCAGACGACAACACGTGGTTTCCGAACGCCTGCTAGTTGGCTACTGAGCAAGTGGGAACTTTTGTGTGTACTCGACTACTAGCGTACTCTCCGACTCGCCGGATTTTTACAAGCCTGCTTGTTAGCTTGTAAACTCGCCCCGTGTACTTGAGGCTTTAGTATTCGATCTGATTGATGGCCTACGCAAAAACTTTTCCCACATCCACATGTAAATTAGTTTTGTCAAGGGGCTTTTCTCCTTTCCTCCGGCCCTGATCATCTGCCGTCACACGCATCCAGAGTGGAGGGGGGGGGGGCACGAGAGGAGCTGTCGCCACCAACCGGAGCGTGCGTTGAGGTCTCGACTGATGTCGTCGTCACGCGCCACCGCTCCTCGATTATCACACTCTCGTGTCGACCTTCACTCTGTGGAGGAGGGAGAAGGTCGAGTCTTCCTCCATCCTCGAGTGCTATCTTCGGGAGGTCGTAAAACGTCGCCGGCGTAATGTGAAGGAGCTAATGCGGAAGGAATTGACGCGAAGGGCGGACCAGCCGCTCGGAATAGGCGCGCCCCTTTCCTGCCTTGGCGCAGAACAATAATTGCCAGCGGAGCATGAGGATTCTGTCGGGCCCGAACACCACCAAGTTCTGCTCGTCTTTCTGACGGTTACATCTACATCTACAAAATACCCTGCAAGCCACCTCAGGGGTGTGTGGCAGGGGGTGAGTAATCACCAATATGCATTACACTATACCCTAGAGTTAGTGTAACTACGACTAATTATGCAATC
Organism: Pyrrhosoma nymphula; assembly: GCA_963573305.1. Taxonomy (NCBI): domain Eukaryota; kingdom Metazoa; phylum Arthropoda; class Insecta; order Odonata; family Coenagrionidae; genus Pyrrhosoma; species Pyrrhosoma nymphula. The sequence goes on along the minus strand of OY754333.1, from coordinate 1,060,212 downwards.
GCTAATGCTTGTCACGAGGCGAAGCCTCACAAGCATGCACTACTACCCTACAGATGTTATCACAATGGAGACGGACCGTCAATATACATGCATTCTACAACTACACAGATGGACAGAGACTCAAGACTTATGTAGAAAATATGCACGGCGTGCTGTTAATACTAGGTAACAGACAAGGATTCAAGTATTACGGAGTACTACTACTACTAAGAGCTACACTACCTAAAGACAATCCTAGGTAAAAGTCTCATTGGCAGCTGTTACGGTCCCTTTATCGTTCGTGGGAAAAATGACATTTTAAATCTGTTCGTTCTGCAGTCTAGTTCCCTAATTTTACTCTCATGATCTGATCAACCGTAGAATGTCGGATTTCGTAAAATATTATCAACTTCGTCAGAGAATAGACCGGTTTGGTACTTACATAATAGATTGAGTCTAAATTGGCCCCCGGGTTATGCTCCGTTCACACTACTAACCGTGGTCCGTGCCGTGGTAGGCGCTGACCATCGTGTGAACGCGCGTTGGTTTCCGTTGGAGCAGTAGTTCATAACGCTGCCACATAACGTTGGAGCGCTGGATGCTGGTAAGGCGCTGGTATGTATCAGTCGCGAGTGGAAAGTGGAAATGATGGAAGGACGACAATCAAAATAGTGATGCAGATGTTGCTACTAATGTTAAATAAACAAATAGGAGTGATGTCATTTGATTTGTAAACCATTTCGAAAGCCGCAAAATACCTCAGTTACGTGGGAATTCCTTATTTTGCTCGCTTGCTCTGTACTTGTTCGTCATAATTCCTGGTGAGGACAGCACTGAGTTACACTAGTAGCACAGAGTAAAGATATATGTATCCCTACTCTGTGCTAGTAGTGTGAATGCACGTAGGGTTTCTCCGTTGGTCCTTACGTTAGTAAGTGTGAATGGAGCATTACGTTACCTCGATGGAGTTATTCCTAATCAGATTTCGTCAGTATGACCAGCCGAGTTAATGTTCATTCATAGGGAACGTTTAGTGAATGTGGATAGTAAAATATGTATCATGAAGGAACTTTGTTGTTGGCCGAAAATACAACCGAGTGAGAGCTTCAGCAAGGGCCAGCAATCCATTGATGACTGATGACGACGGTACTTCCCCAGAAAAAGGAAGTGGAGGTATCTCCGAATCAATAAAAGCAACAGGGTGACTTTTCCAAAAAAGATGCTTTCTTTTGACAGTAAATTATAATGCTGAATTTATAGTGTGAGTTGACAGATGAGGTAATTTGCATTGGGTTTGCTAACAATTCAATCATTACGAATGTAATCTGAATGTATGAAATTGAAGCTTGGGAACATCTTTGATATCTAATACGAAAAAAGCGTCCATTTATTGCAAGTAAATCTCAGAAAATCAAGAGTTAGTCCATTACCCGCTTGTGAGCTCCTCCTACCTTCGACATTCCATCTCCTCTTCCTATTTAGGTACTCAAACCACCTCCTGATTTTCTCCATAATTGTATTTGCTCCCTATCATGCCAAATAATCATATAATTATCTTCCTTTCTGTCCATAAAACCTCCATTGTGATGAGTGACGACTTTTAAGTACACTCCTTAAGTTTTCATATTGAAAACTGTCTTGAAATTACAACTTTCAATGAAGGAGGAGCGCATACACGAGGTAGCAAATGTTTCCTGGGCTTCTTACCGAGTGGAGGGAGAACTCATGGCGCAATACGGCGCTCGTTTGTTCTCCACAGCACGGGCGGAGGTACACTTACTACCAATCGTGCAAGACGAGGTTATTAATGGACAGGCGGGTGGCGCATTCCGAAGCGCATTCATGAGGCATGTGTCCGTCAGTCTCAGTGGAGTCCCTGTGCATTAAAATGCAGTATTAAATTACATTTTCTAAATTTACACGTTCTGTTAAACGCTATCGCGGATCTCCACAACGCGTACGCTCGCGTCATAGTTATTGTTCTCGTAATACATCTACAAAATACCGTGCAAGCCACCTCAGGGGTGTGTGGCAGGGGGTAAGTAATCACCAACATGCATTACACTATACCCTAGAGTTAGTGTAACTACGACTAATTATGCATTAGCATAAATCGCTAATGCTTGTCACGAGGCGAAGCCTCACAAGCATGCACTAATACACTACAGATGTCATCACAATGGAGAGGGACCGTCGATATTCATGCATTCTACAACTACACAGATGGACAGAGACTCAAGACCCATTCAGAGAACATGCAAGGCGTGCTGTTAGTATGTACTGGGTAACAGATAAGGATTCAAGTATTAGGAGTACTACTACTACTAAGAGCTACACTACCTATCGAAAAACCTAGATAAAAGTCTCATTGGTAGTAGTTTTGGTCCCTTATCGTTCGTGGGAAAAATGACATTTTAAATCTGTCCGTTCTGCAGTCTAGTTCCCTAATATTTTTCTCATGATCTGATCTACCGTAGTATGTCGGATTTCTTAAAATATTATCAAAGTCGTCAGAGAATAGACCGGTTTGGTACTTACGTAATAGATTGAGTCTAAATTTTAATCGACGGTCTGAAAGCTTTTCCCATCCCAGTTGCGGCAAAAGGTCAGTAACACTAACGAGATTATCATAACGGCCTTTAACGTATCTTGCCGATCTTCGCTGCACGCGTTCTAACTCAGTTTCCAAGCCAATGTCATAAGGATCCCAAATACTGGCGGCATATTCTAAGTGGGGTCTAACGAGGGAGAAGTAGCTGATTTCCCTAACTTTATCGTCGCACTTGCCAAGTATTCTTTTAAGAAATAATACGCCCAAATGAGAGACTTAAACCTAGATTGTCATCCTTCAATTTTTTTGTCAGGTACTTTAAGTCACTAGTTTCAATCGAGGGATTGCATTATTGGGATAATGGCCGTGATCCCACCCCTGATGTGCCACCGAATTGAAGTTGGCAATAAAAACGTGGTGGCAGGACAGAACGTGGATTGCAGGGGGTGAGCGTGCTGTGACATTCGTGCCTCGTGATGGTGCGCAGGTCATTCAGCTACATCTATAAAAAATACCCTGCAATCCACCTCAAGGCCTTCAATGCGTTTCAATCGACCTTTTCAAGATTAGCATCATGATTAATAATGAAATAATAATATTGATTATTATTAATCATCATGATTTATAATAATCAATCATCATGATTGTCTGTTAATTTCTGGACTATGGTCGACTTTGGTAAAATTAATTTTTAAAGCCACAGTCGATTCGGAATTCAACAATTGATAACAGACTCACACAGTCCCACTCGCATTCTGTTAAACTGTCCATCACTACCGTCGTCAGAGAGACAAGGCCCATGCGATAGGGTCTTATAGCCCTGGTGGAGCTATAATAAAATGCTCCTTTACTGTACAGGATTTAATTGCCCATAGAAAGAGTGGAGAGGCAATATTTCGTTTCACTGCCACGCGTAAACGAGGCTTTTATACGAAGAGGAAACATTTATTACTTCTTATTAACACCCATACTCTGCTGCATGAAAGAACCCGGGTACGCAAGTCATTTTAGACTTAAGTATTACCCTGATACGGGGACTTTTTGGGTTATATCGCGGCTGACTTCCCGTTTACTTCACCCACCTCGTAGTCGCAGTGGAGACCACTTCCTTGACTTTTCCCTTTGAGAGGACATCGCGGAGTTGCCATGGAAATTCAAGGAGTAGCACTGTTAATGCATGCCGATTGGTAAAGCACGATGTCAGTGTACGAGTCGTGCGTTGTCGGTTGGATCCTCTTTGGAGATGAGAGAGCGGCGTCTGACGATTTGGTGCTAGCACCACGGGGACTTGCGCCGTCGTTAGAGTGTAATGTCGCGTCTACACTGACCACTTAAGTATAGCAGTTTTAACTTAAGTAGACCGTGTAGACACCCTCTCACCACTTAAATAACGGGTTCACTTAAGTGGACCCGGGGATCCCTATTTTAGTGGACTTGGATGATATCGATAGTGTACCGTCGAGGTGGTCGAAGTCTCTTCATCGATTGGTCGAGGAGTTTACATCATTTATATGAGAAGTTTAGTAATTATGCAAGTGATTTACATTTGTTTACGGGGTTATACGAGTCTCGGAATGGGTTAAGTTACTTCTCGGTTACATAATGTTTGCGCGATACAAATTTCTTTCCATTAACAAAAGGTAGCCCTGATTTTGATATAATATCTGTGACTAGACGCTCGCTTGCATTAGAATGCTGCACCTAAGTACAGCCTACTTAAGTACACCTGTAGTGTAGACGAGGGATAAGAAAACCCAACGTCGGCATTAGCACCCAGCGAGAGGCACCAAGGAGTCACCAAGGTGCATCGTCCTGCACTCGAAGCGAGTGCCAACCGCTTGCTAGGGGAAAAATAAGGGCGTTGCACTTCCTTTCTTCCGTCTTAGCCCTTCGTCGTTATTTATGGGCGCTTTTGTCACACATGGGGGTTGTAAAGATGTAACGGTGCCGTCTCTGAACTCCTTTTAATAAGCAGGTGGAGAACCTTCCCCTGGTGTCAGAGTCTCTTTCGTGTTCTCACCCAGGGGTCTTTCTTGTTTTGAGGTTGACGACGCTGGAAAAAGATTTTGACATCAAGCTTTTAACTGACTGCGACAAAGCGTGACCTCCCTCCATTTATTGTGTGACATTTTCCGTTGTATTCAATGAACTGCGTGCCTCAGTTAAGGCGAAAAATATTTTAGGATTTTCATTCCATCGATTCCATTATATCCATATGCCAGTCGGAGTGTTAAAGACTGACTTTCCCGAAATTTGAACATTTGTCTATAAGGGAGAGAATGCAAACAATACCGTTATCTCGTTCGTTAATTTAAAAAAAGATCATACTCAATTTACCATAATGAAGTGGGATACATGTGAGAATTTGGACCTATAAATGACACCAGCAAAAATATATTAAATTGTAACGCTTGAAACTGTCTCTAAGCGCGATAGGTTTTATTAGCTGACAATCGATCAAACTCTGTTTATGTAATAACCAGTTATCGCCCGATTACTGAAATACAGTAATTGGCCTCAAATTCAGTTGCTTTAACTTAAATGCAATTGCATACTAGTATCAGTTACTTTCTAATATAGTAATCGATCGCAATTACAAGTAGATTACTATGGAAATATACGTTGAGCTTCAAAATGAAATACAAAATCGATTTACATTTTTCTTGTAACTTTAATTGTCTAATTTAAATAGCTTTCATTTATATTTTCATTTTCACCTAACAACCTTTGCATTTAGAGATCAAATTAGTTTTCTTAGTAACAAGTTTTCCCCTCCATTGAAAGGTGATTTTATGAGCCTACAATATAATCCTAATTGCATGTTGTGCTCATGCTTTTTAAGACTATTTCTTTATTACTAGATAGCATTCAAATAAGATATTTAATCCATCCGAACTAGCTTCAAGACCTCACCTTCTGAAGACATTCAGATGCATTACTACTATTAGAATTTTGAGGTTTGTTGCGTCCTTTCTTTTCGATTATCATGATGTGTTTTATTAAGTTCGATTATGTGTTCCTCTCGGAACAATTGATATCTAAAACCTAATTTTTTCAATAAATAAATGGAAATTACCAAGTCCTGTTTTATATGCCTGTAATTATCCATCACTCATCAACTAACAAGGATCAACGAAGTAAACGAACCAGAAGCGAAATCAAAGAAATTCTCCCTCGAAGTACCTGAACAGGATAACTATGGGAAATCAAAGGAAATCAGGTTATATCGGCGATATCTCGTTGTATATCGATATATTGACAAACCGGCACACGAATTGACGTCATGGGACAAGTCCGATGTATTCAAATGTATCTCGAGCGGGGAAAGAAGCTAATTGCCAATTTTATGCAATATGACTTTCGAAAAAAAAATAACCGTGTTTATAAAAGTTTTCGTATGGTAACGATTACCTAATTTTAAACATCAAAGTGATTGAGGATTAGATTACAAGCAAAATTACTTTTCTAAAGCAACAATTTTAATTAAAAGTTATACAAAAAGCAATCTTTACCAGTAATTCGATTACTTGTACTCAAAAACTGGTCTTCACTGACAACAACTAGATACGAGTATCTAGTTATTTTCCTCCGTATAAGCTTTAATTTCGCAGTGTTAATGCAACAAAGCTTTAGGTTTTTTTTAAATATCATAGCATTGTAATATATTATGAACAAGTTTCACTATTGCGGGTCCAGAAATTAATGTAAATTACAGTTTACGTAAGTAATCATTTTAGGTTAAGCATAGGGCATTATTAAAAATGTGACTGAGTGCTTCTAAAAGCTTTCACACCCATTTTTTGCGTAGGCACTGTACGCCGTTTTTTTTTAACTATGGACGTTTGAGTCGGATGAAACTTGAAAATAAAACTCGTTCTCCGACCCAGTGCAGAAGCAGTCATCAGGCCATTGTTTAGTACAAAGCGTTTGGTGAAGCTTGCATGAAATTATCTTAAAAAAAACGTAAAATTGTTGCAGGAGCTGTTGCATGAGTGAAGATGGACTACAATCGCTCTGCATTCTCCTGCAAGATATTCCTCGAGCCTTACGTCAAAGCCCAGTAGTTCAGGACGTATTGTATTAACCTCCCCATGTTCTGTTTAGTGTATTACACTTCATACTTCGTGGAAACTTTGGTCATTCGTCGGACTTCGTGAAAGGACATTCGTGTGAGCTCCACTTTTTTTTTACCATCCTCGCTTTCCTTTGTTTCCTTTCTCACTTTCTATTCTCTGCTTATTTCTATTCTCTGCTTCTCCCTATTCTCGCTGCGTCTTCTTTTTCTCCATCCTCCTCCACACCCATATCTCTGAATGCCCTTAGCCTTTACTCGTCTATGCCCATTTTCTTCTAATGTATTTTTTAAGTAATTCTGTTGTACTACTTGCTCCAGTTTGTTCCCTTTTATGACCAGTCTCGCTTTATTTGTCTTAAAAATTTCATACATTTTGTTTTTTATGATTTATCGTCAGATTTCATTTGCTCCCATAGTCTTTCTAAGTTTCCTAATAGGTATTTTAGGTTTAATTGTCCTTAAAAAAAATCGGTATTCCATTCTGTAGATACCTATTCTATTCATGGCACATTTTAGGACTTCATGTCTGAATAACTTAACCATTACATATGATATATTGCGTATTTTGATGAATTCAGTGTACTCTTTTTCCCTAGTGTTGCTTTGTTAAGAAGGTCGAATTTTTTATGGTGTCGGTGGAGCTAATTGGTTTGTTCTTATAATTGAATAAACGTCCAAATCCCAGAGAACATGTTTCCCAGTCTTAGCATGGACTGAAATGACTGCATTGATTTATTCATCAAACTTTCGGAATGGCGCATTGCCTCCTTCCTGATGCCTACGAGTCCTGCTCTCGGATGAGAGGTCTGTTAGCCATTCGATTTCGTAGAAAACAGCGGAGGAAGCAAGTAGCGGTTTCTCGGAAAAGCACCTCTCCCTTGCATCCCTTCCGAAAACATTGCTTCCATTCACAAGAACGTACCTATCTCGGCCTTATTCAAGGCATCAGGATCGGTCAGATGTACCCTCGAGTGATTTTTTAAGTCCCCAGAGGGAATAGGACAGCCGTCACCAATTCACCACCATAGCCTCTAGCACCAACGATAGCCAGAGCGAAACTTTATCTTACATGAAAGGCTCCAACGGTAAAATTCCACGAGCCCAAGGCTCCCGACATCTGTGGAGTACGGTAGGTGGCGAGGGTGGATCTCGACGCCAGGTGCATCCTCTTGTCCACCCCATCCAGGGTTTCTTACCCTATTTTTTTCATAACTCTCGGCTCAGAAGTGGTTGATCCACGGCAAAGGGAAGAGGGCCGAAGCAATTGGTGAATGCGATGGGGATTCTCCACAAAAAAATTGGCAGGAAGCGACGGAAACCGTCCTTCATTTTTTTAAAGGAAGTCTCGCCTACCCTCGGCTAGATGGCTCTCTGGATGAGTGCTGCATTTCCTATTGGTTTGACCCTTTTTATGTACCAGGGGCACGACGGGTGGGTTCTCTTATTTCCATGTGCTTACCCTTATTTTAAGGGGCGAGGGATTTTTTTCCTTGGCTCTACTAAAGGTTTTTTTTATGCAGTCACGGTTTGTTTGGTCGTGAACTTAGCGGTGAATATTTTTTTTCCATCATCTTCAGGTAGGTCAGGTTTGTTGGGAGTAGTCTTTACTTAGTTGAATATGTGCTTACCACCTACGCAAATGTGGCATTCGCCGTTTTTACGTGAGGAAAATGACGTAGGGGATTATTTATTTGTTAAAGTGTTATATTAATATTTATATTAATATTTTTCATCGTTTCTGGATATTCAACAAGGTAGTATATAATTGTATCCAAATGCAATATTTGCTATCAAAATTATTTTACTGACAATTTTTCCCCGATCAGCATCGCGATAAGTGGAACGAAAAAATTAAAGCTGAGTCGAGTTACTCTCTATCATATATATTATTACATAAAGGTCTTTTTCTGTCATTCCATATATGCTCCGTTAATACTGCACCTACAGTGATAAATGAGGTATCATTTTAAACGTTCAATCACCGGCTTCTGACGAAAAATAAAACCTCAATCTCAAATTTGACTATTTACCCATTAATTTGACTTAAAAGTTTCGATTTTTCCATGTCGATTCCATCGTGACCAAATTTTCGATACGACAGTTGTATGTAGCATTTTCTAGAGTTCGCATATTCTGTGATATTTTTGTTTGTGTTAAAGAAACTCATAACCAAAAAGTTACAGACGACAACACTGTTACTTCTAATATTGTCTTTAAAGAAGTTTTGTAAATTGCGTGCCATTATTCAGTAACAGACGTCATGATTGTTCCTACTGGTACCAAACTCTCTTGCCTGTCTTGTATCCATATGTTTTGTATATTTTTGCAAGAAAACAAGTATAAAGAAAGTAGTTTATGATACATACACCTTCTTCTCTATTTAAAACCCAATTACACCGTTTCCTTAACATACTTATTCTCTGATATCGTGAAAGTGCGAAATTTTCGCAAGGGTTACCTAGTTCAATAATTATAGGAATTTGTAGCAGGGGTAAATAAAAATCTTTTAGCATTTTCTCATTTTTGACTGATAATTAGCCAGATCATTGTTTCTAAACTCGGGTTATTGTTAAAGGCTCACTGGCTCCTATTTCCGAAAAGTAGGCACTTGTCTTCTCGGCTATTCAAATGCAGGGAAACGTCAATTCGTGCCGCAAATTTTTAAAATCATTATTGTTTTTATTTAATATTTAAGGCTGTGTTAGAAGAAAAAATATCGGGTAGGCGAGGAAAAGAAAGAAATGGGCTTATTGAATGAGGTGGTGTAAATTGGGGAACATTGAAGGCATTGTTATGGGGAAGTGGATACCTGACAGTGTAAATTGTCAGGCAGTAGGACTTATGAGTCTACCCAGGCCTACATAAATCGATGGACTCTTTAAATTGGACTTTTTTCATTTGGCTTTCCAACGGCGAGAAAATAATATCACTTGTTCAGCGCTGTGATGAAGGAGAATGATAAATAATTGAATATAGATATCGATTATAGAAAAAAGTTCTAAATAATGGAGATTGAAATTTTATTAAAATATTATTTTGAAATGGGGAGACTTATTGCTTCGTAGATAGTAATCTATATTTTCATATTGTCGAGCACCATAATGTTAAAAAATCCGAATAACTTTTTTCTTAAAACTGACAATACCAATACGGTGGAATATAGTTAAGTTGCTTGAGCATTGACAGAGAAATGGTCAGCTGCAACAGAAGCGATTGACATTGGATGCTAGCTGATTGACTGTATATTGAATGAATAATATTAACATTAATTATATAGTTTGGTATACAAGATAATTTGCATAGTTTATAAAGCCGCACGCAAAAATTAAAACCTCAAAACGGTTTCCCTTACCAAAGTACTCGATGTTAGCATGTGTATATAGCATGGTCCCTCTTTTTACTGAGCATTTATTTCTGTTTTCTCCTTTCCTTTTGGCTTTTAGCTTGGAAGCAGTATGTATTAGAATTTGTTGAAAGAGTACTCGGCAAGTGCGACGATGAAGAAGTTAGAAATATCAGCTACTTCTTTCTCCCTTAGGAGTGGGTAATTTTCCGGGATATCCTCTGCGTCGATACATCTTATTGTTAGCACGACAGTTTCGCCGGTGTTTCAGCAGTGGTCTTCAGGTACGAAGACACCTGCTGAAGACGACTGCTGAAACGCCAGCGAAACTGTCGTTCAAGATGTATCGCTATTTCACCACTCCGCTGAAGCCCTCATCGATATTTACTCGATATATATTAGACCCCACTTGGAATACGTTGCCTGTATCTGGGATCCTTATGAGATAGGCTTGGAAACAGAGTTAGAACGCGTGCAGCGAAGATCGGCTAGATACGTTAAAGGCCATTATAATAATCTCGTTAGTGTTACTGACCTTTTGCAGCAACTGGGATGGGAAACGCTTTCAGATCGTCAATTAAAATTTACACTCAATCTATTATGTAAGTTCCAAACCGGTTTATTCTCTGACGACGTTGATAATATTTTACGAAATCCGCCATACTACGGTAGATCAGATTATGAGAATAAAATTAGGGTGCTAGGCTGCAGAAAGAGCAGATTTAAAATATAATTGTTCCCACGAACGATAAGAGATCATAACATCTGCCAATGAGACTTTTATCTAGGTTTGTCGTTAGGTAGTGTAAATAGTTAGTTGATTTACTCCCTATTACTTGAATCCTTATCTGCTACCTAGTACTAACAGCACGCCGTGCTTGTTTCCAGCATAATTCTTGAGTCTGTCTATTTGTTTGGTTTAAAAATACATATATATATATACTAACGGTCCCTCTCCATTGTGAGCATATCTGCAGTGTTGTGCATGCTTGCGAGGCTTCGCCTCGTGACAAGCATTAGCGATTTATGCAAATGCATAATTATTCGTGGTTACACTGACTTTAGGGTATAGTGTATTGCCTCCTTGATAGGTTTAGTCTCCTGAAAAGCATTATCGACATTAACTTTAAGAGGTTATAGTGCTATGCATGTTGGTGTCAACTCCCCACCTGCCACCCACCCTTGGGGAGGCGCTTGAAGGGTGTAACGTAGATGTAATGTATCGAGTGGGTACTTCATTCCTCCGCCAATCGTTCCCTACCCATCGAAACCTGAATCCGTTAGTGCCGCCGTACCAACAACCCCATCCCCACACGCCGAGCACCGCACCTTCCCAACACCGTCTCCCTCCTCCCACAGGTCCCGTTAGACGAAGGCGGCAGTCCATTAGGTGGGAGGATTTTCCCGAAGCAGCCTTCGGGCCGTCCTATAGGGAGGGGGGGACTCGGAGGAGGGGTATGAGGACACGGCCGAGGGGGAGTGGGGCGGAAATGGAAGTGGTGCTAGGAGGAGGTGGTGGAAGAGGAGTGACGTGCAAGGAAGGAAGGAAGGAAGAGGTTTCGTCCACGGACTCCATCATAATCATCTCTTGTCTCTCTCGCACACACACAATCCGTCGTGGGGGGGGGGGGACGCTAAGCGTTCGCATCTCATCGCAATTATTTGTTCCTAACGCAGCCTTGTGGTCTCTATCGAGTGGGAATCCGCAGAAAAATGAATAACGGCACTGAAAATAAGTGGAATAAAACGGAGAGGGCTACACTACTCTATTGTACTCTATATGAGGAGCCTAGAAGCCAAAAGGGGTACAAGTGACTTTTTAGTTTTTTCGACCTAAGTGCAGATATGTGTTCCTAATGTATGTTTAATTGTTGTGGCCAAGATGTATAAAAGTGAATGACTGTGATGTGTGCTCCAATCTAGTGGAGAAGATTTCAATTTTACTTTAAGAAACACATTGAACCCCACCAAAAAGTTAAACTTTAAACATGAAGGACTCAAAAGTAACTTATTGTCACTTGTACCTCTTGGCTTCTACGCTCTCCTCATTTATCAAATTCTCAGGATTCACTTGGAGGAACCACATTGCGATGGTTTTTAAATGAATTCACTTTGTAATGTTCCAAAATAATTTTCTATCATTCCGACCTAGGTTTAGACTCAAGTTAAGTCATTCTCAACGTGAGATCACTCAAGCTCGTGGTGTAATATTGTCGCCTCGAGAATGACTTAACTTGATTCGGAAACCTAGGTCGGAATGATCAAAAAATTATTGTGGAACATTATTAAGTGAATTCATTTTCAAACCATTAAAAACTAAACTTCTCTGTTGCTGTATAATAAAATGTGAGTGTCTTTCATTTTTCTTATGTTTTAAACATTTCCAATACGGCAAAACATTGAAATGTGGAATTACCATCCACATCCCTTTTCACGTTTATGCTATTTGGAGAATGTTTTCAAAGGCATTTGACTCTCTCTCTTTCTCTCTCTCTCTCTTTAGCTTAATCTTTTATTTAGCGATTCATGCTTATGCATACTTTTTCTTAGTTACACTTACTTTAGGTTATAGTGTAATGCATGTTGGTGATGGGCAGGGTATTTTGTAGATGTAGAATTGTGCGCGTTTGGGACATTAGGCGGCGGTCGGTCGGTCCAGTGTGGACCGGGCGTCGGTCGTCTCTTCCCCCTCCTCCCCCCTCCCCCCCCGCTCCGCCACCTTCCCCCCCACCCTCCTCTTCCCCCCACCCCCCCCTCTGCGTATCGAGACCAAAAGTTCACGGCGCGCGCTGTCGGCTATGTTCTTATTCGGTTGTAAGAGGGGCACGCGGCGTTCCGTGTGTCCCTTCCCACCTCTGCGCTCACCCCTCATGCCCCCGTTCCTTGTGTGCCATGGTACAACATACATACGTGCCAGAGTGACCGATCCAAGGAAGTATGGTTCCCCATTTTCCTGGCTTCTCAATGGGGAATTATCATTCGAATTCTTTTTCGATATTACCGCTGAAATCAAATTTCCAAAGGAACTCAAACAGATGTACTGAGTTGCTTCGAAACATTAAGGCCTTATAATCTAATAACTAATCGTAGAATGCTGCATTTTTTTCTGTTTCCGCAAAACGACCTCCGACGCCATTTCATCCATCGATCAAAGGCCCGTGGTTCGATTCCCGGTGAAGATGGATATTTTATCAAAGTATTTTCTATATCTTTATGCTGTTGTATTTCCGGCAGAGGTGGACATATTCACAAAACCCTTTTTTAAGGCATCTTTTTAGAATGGAATCGGGAAGAAGATGGAAGAGGAAGCGATGGGTGAAATGACGTCACGGCCGTTATGGGAAGGTTGCCCGTCCATTCAAATTTTAGACTCCTATATTCTCTGCAATTTTTGGAAACCTTCAGAGATGATTGAAGCAAATGATCATTTATTATGGTCCCCTGCACGGTAAAGTAAAAAAAAGCAAAAATCGTGATAAACTCTCATTGTAATCTCATGTTCACTAATACGCCTTTCACTCTAATTGGACAGTTTCCCAGAGAAGTTTGGCATAAATCGATTTCAATGGAGCTAATTCTTTTTAAGTCTGCTTCCCTCATACGCCATTTCGAAAAGCTTAGTTTACCACAAAAGTTATTAATAATATAACTGGCTCTATTACCATGACACAGTTTTTTGAAATCTTGATACTTGTTTTAATATCCGTTTCTTCAAACAATGTTATTAATTTTGAACGGAAGTCAAACTTATGCCATTTATTGAGTCAATTTGAAGTCCAAAGGCCGCCTTATTCAATTTCATCGGGGTTTGGTGAGTGGTGGGTTTTTAGGGCGTGGAATTTTGGTCCTGCGCAGAGGCCATCCATTTATTATTGCATGGTGTTGCGTTTATTGTGGTGACTGCTGTGAGTAAATCAAGGCACGGGACCGGTGCTGTTCGAGTAAGGGTATCTGTATTAGGATTTGTAATTCTTTCGAAGGTAGGTCACGAATTTATTTTGTTGCTGACATAAGTTTTGCCCGCGGTCCTCCCGTGCTATTTCGTGTAGTGTTGCATTCATTTTGGCAACAAGTGTCCGTGCCATGATCACTGCGTTGGCATTGGAAACGGGGCAGGAGACCACGAGCGCTCTGCCGGTCTATGACCCCTTACCCCCCCTCCCATCCCTCCCACCCTCTCCCCACCACCACACACTACCCTACTTATATACCTCCTCATCTTTCCCCCCCCCCCTCCGTGGCCGGACTCGCGATTCCTCTCGTTCTCGCCACGCACTGGAGTGGCGGCGCCACCGATGCGGGTCATACGCTTCTTCCGCCCACCGCTTGGAAATTCCAACGCAGTCACTGTGACGGCTTAAGGTGGTTCCACCGTGAAATGACAATTAAATGTCATTTTATTCATATTCTGTCTACTTGTAGAAAATGTTGTCCTCTATCTGATATGAACAACAAAATAATACCTTTCCACGCTATTTTATTCTACAATTGAACTCGAAATTACGTGGTGTTCAATGAGGGAATGAGAGAAACACGGGGGAAAATAGTATTTTTCCATAAAATACAAATGCCATTTTCGTGGAAAACTGTCTCTAAGAAGGAAATAATCCAGATAAATTGAACAAAAATAAAATATGGGCATCTTACCACCTTATTGTTGTAGTTATTAGGGAATTACTGCCGTAATTGAAGTCAAAATGCGGTAATTCGTAGGAAATGCCGCTGCAGTCGGCTCCTATGGCTGGAAAAAAGTGCTCATTTAATATACATTCGTGGAATAATCTGCATTTTTTCTTCTTTACTTTTGGGTTTCCATAAGTATGGCATTTTATCAGCGAAAGCAGGATTTTTTTGACAAAATATCAAAATGTGGAATTAAGTATTTGTTTGGACTCACACAGTCGCGGCGGAACCTCCTAAGGAGAGGAGTATTCATGTTTTATCTTCGAAGAAGTATATTAATTTAATATATATGCTTTAGATATGTTTTCTAACTGAATCCAATTCTCCATACACTGGCGGATAGGCACACGAAAACAAAGGTATCAGCAACTTTGTTTGGGAAATATTGATAATATATACACAGATAATTCAAGCTGATAATAACATACGCATTTCAAACAAAACATACCTTCAAGTGCCCAATATATTGGAGTTGAAAATGCTGAAGTTCTTCACGTTTAGCAAATTACAACAACACGATTTAAAATCGTTTGTATCTTTCGCGCCCTTGTTTATTTTCCAACTCAAGCTTCAATTGGAAACGATGGTGGCTCCATGTCACGTTCTTTATGACAGGTTAGATGGAACTAATGGCAGGCGGAGATAATGAAACGGATCAAGAGTCGAAAGATACGGATCAGAGCGGATGAATCGTCTAAAAGACCAGCACATGACCGTCAGTTCACCGATGGAGATCCTAAGATGGTCACGCCGCCTGGGTGGTGGAGTTGAACGACGAAAAAGTGACATTTTATTACGTATTCTCACTAAAGTGAGATTACAAAATAACCCCCCAGTGGACCTCTCCTGTCCCTTATAATTCCCTCGCTTTCTCTCCGTTCATGGACATCACTCCAGTTCGGCAAGTTCGTGTCCCATGGCCACGTGTCAGAGTTGCTTCTTGTATGCACATGCGTGGAAACACCTAGCCTGGTGTCCGTAGTGAAGTTTTTGCAATATTTTGTTTTAATTTTCTAAACTTCACGCCTCTTTGTTACTAATGGCTTCACAATTACTTCACCATCCTCCGATAGTATTTTACTACTTCAAGTTTTTTGATACAGCAATGAATTATAGTTATATTAAAGGCGGTAAATATGTGGAAAATTTGTGGAAAAATCTGTCGTTAATTGAATGAATTGTTTCCATTCCTTTTCGATTAATCACACTTTTCAAGAAATGTTTTAGTTCAAATGAGCTAAACCTTAGTGATGCCCAGGAAAAAAATGAATAAGGAATAAGCCTTTGGATGCCAACACCAATACATTATTCATAACTTCGGCATGTATTTCTTTTGAACTTTCAATCCACATTGCTTAGCCCGGCTCGCGGGCGTTACATAATATATTTTCGAGGATAAAATTGAATGAATGAACGAAGATATTGACATTCTATTTGTTGTGAAGTATGTGGATGACGAGAAGTGGAATGAGGTATTCATTGACCTCTTACATTTAACTCATTTTACATCACAGAAATGTAATTTCCTCCATACACCTCAAATACACGAATGTATAGAAGGATAGTTCCGAATAAGATCACATTTGGGGTTATATTCCTTTTCGTTTCTTACTAGTTTTTTTTCGAAATTTATTACTTTTAAATGCTGCGTTGCTTATTAATTTTTAGTCTCAGCACCACGTTTAATTGGCCAAATCTTTATCGGAGCATGTCCCGAATCACGTAATCATTCGTATTAACTCGGCTAAACCTCGTGTGAAGTTATTTCATTACTGCCGATACCAGCGATGAAAATAGGTGGAAATTGCCTTTTGTAAATAAATCCACGTTGACCGGGATCGAACCACGGGCCTTCGGCTTGCCAGGCCAATGCGCAGACCACCAAACATAGCACTCGTTATTCACGGTCTACACTGACCAATTAAGTATACACTTAAAGAGCAGCTTGCGCGTAAGTACACCGCGTAGACGTCCTCTCACCGCTTAAGTAACGGGTCCACTTAATTGGGACCCCAATTTAAGTGGACGTGGATGATATCAATAGTGTACCGTCGAGATGGTCGAAGTCTCGTCATCGATAGGTCGAGGATTTTCGATAATCATAGACATCAGGTATGTTTATATAAGGAGTTAAGTAATTGTGAGGGTGTTATCTCTTTTTTACATTTGTTTTTAGGGATATACGATTCTAAAAATGTCTTAAGTTACTTCTCGGGCAAATAAATTTTGCGCGATGCAAACTTCTTTCCATTAACACCGTGTAGCGCTGAGGTAGATATGATATCTGTGTGTAGACGCTCGCCTGCTTTTAAATGCTGCGCCTAAGTACACCCTACTTAAGTACGCCTGTAGTGTAGACGAGACATTAGCGACAGAAGTAACCGCTTCACTCCTCCACCCCTTCCGATGCAGTATTCTCCCAACCCCTCTGCAGCCGGTGGCTGGCCCCGGGGTCTTTGGCTTTGTCTTACTTCGACCGATATATTATATTCTCTCACGTCTCAATATCATACCTTCCCTTGTTCTCGCGTTGGGAAATGATTGGTGATGAATTTCACAGAGAGATGAATGGCTCAGAAGCGATGCCTTTCAAGTTTTAAGGATACGTTGTAATTGCCGGAGGTTCAGAGTTGGACAGTTAAAATGTGAGCGTCCAAAGAAGAATGGAAGCGCTCGGCATTGTATGAATGGAAGGAAGATTAGGAATTTGCAGATGGGAATGCGGAACAGGCAGACAACACCCACATGGTTCGATTAGGTTGGTGAAGGCGATGGGAAACGAAATGGTATTGAAAGAGGGATCGTTTGGATAGCACGGATGCGCATTCTTGATTTTCAATTATTTTTATTTGTATGCAACATTAGCCAGCAGATATAACAAAGGTCCCGTCGAGGGTAAGAAATTCTCAACAAAATAGGTATTTACCCTATTTATGGCAGAGTGCGAGGTACTAGAACCATCACCTTAGTCTTTAAACACGTAATTATACTCTTAATTGTGAGTATTTTTTTAATTACTGAGAACTAAGTCCTTTGCGTTGTTTATTTCGTCTCGACGTTTGCAGATATCCCAGACATTAGTCGTGGAGCAAGGACTTGCGTATTTTTTTGTGCCATTTAAAATCTCCCTCAGTTTAGCTATGTATAAGAAGCTTAAAATAATAATAATTAATTCTCCCAATTTTTCCTAAATTTTCTATTCGTTCCAAAAAAATAAATTGAAGACTTAGTTTTTATTTTGTTTTTTAACGCTTTTTTTTCATTGATTGGTCCATTAAAAAACCTTCTTCTTTTGGAATGGTTGGGAGTAACTCTTTTAAATCCATTGGAAACTTTGCGATCATCTCGGTGCAAAAAAACATTTTCCGGACCATAAATCATATCTCTCTGGTAGACAATGTAAGCATTCCATGTACCATTTGCCGTAGGGTCAGTCTCCAAGGCTACATAATAATTTGGGCCTAGTGCTTTTTTTTGTTAACTTCTTCAGTTTTCTCCTTCGCACCCATATGTCTCTTTAGTTCTTCATTCCATTTCCCTCTGTCGGGAAAATCCTAATTATTGATTCTTGCATTTCTTTCTCTTGTAATTTAATTTAATAATTTTCAGGTCTGAAATTTCCAAAGTCCCTGTAAACTTAAATTCACTCTTCCTTTAAAAAAGTAATATTGGTCCTGGTTTGGTCTGAATAGAGCAAGAAAACAGTTTGGCGAATAACAATTTGAACGAATACTTTTGTCGTTAGATTGTTCACATGAGTTTCAGAGTTACAAATCTTTCACACTCTCAAATTCTCACAGGATTGGTGATAATCAATTACAGTGTTGCTATTTTTTTACTTCTATCGCTATCAGTATGTTTGGGGAAAAAGTTCGTATAATTAGCAGGTTACATAAATTTCTCGGATATGCGTTGTTTATGCATGTTATTATCTACCACAACTATATTTTTTCCACTGGAGTTTCTTTCCGTGTCCCGTGAGGTCGTTCACTTTTAAACGTCTAAACCCAGAATACGTTGCATCGAGAGTACCTTTAGAGAGTACCATGGAGAGAGAACGCTAGGGAGCGTTCAAAGCGATGGCATTAACAAAATGATCATTTTTTTCTTCCACGAAGGTGGTGTATACACGCTGGCTGGGTTTAGCCCATTTCTCAACTTTTGATCATTACGAGCTCCTCAAGACTCATCCGCTACTGCTACTTTGGAGGGTGAATGTCCGTTTTTTTATACTTCCAGCGCACTGCATGTCATTAGCTGAGGGCAGAAAATTCATTCACCTGCCTACCTCAGTGACAGATGGAAGTGCAAATTAATAAGATGTCAGATCGCTGCACCTTTTAGTTACATTACCGATGAAAATTTTTAGTCACATATTGTAAAACTGAGTTTTAAAATTGAGTACGCTCACTGTTTCTTCTTTGAATGTGTGTTCTTTCAGTGGAGATGGAGTCGAGGATTCGATGCAAATATATAAATTTTGTTGCACAAATATTGAAATAACTAAAATAAATCCAAGCCAACCCTCAGTGAATTTCACAAACATCATCTTTTTCTTTTCCATCGCAGTAATATTGGTGATTATCAATGGATGTCAGATGATTCTTCTACCGCCGATGATGACGGCTTGGCCGTCGAAACGTCCAAGTTTTCTTTTGTGAGTGTCCTTTTTGCGCGTTTTTGTGTTTTTTTAGTGTATCACTGTTTTATTGAAGAGAGATGGAAGGGCGGGGAGAGGAACCGATAAAAGTAAGAGAGATGAGATGATACTTCTCATGGGGACTGGAAATTGAGAGGTAAAAAGCAATAACAGTAGAGGGGAAAGTCCAATGCTATCGATGTGAAATTTTAAAAAGTTCACCCTTAAAAGACCCTCTTTTTGTCATAAATTATCAATCATCGGTAATATCACCTATGACATGGCAAGAACAATGCCTAAAGAATCTTTTAACATGTATCTCTGTAACCTAATTAGGCTGAGTTACTCCTCCATCCCAAAGATAAATTTATCCTACGAGGAAATCATCGATTGAATAAACATATACGTATACATACCCACGAGGCACACACCTCAACACCCCATCCCTGTGTGTCCCATGATGCCTTTCCCCCCACTATGTTTCCCTTCCTTCCCGTGAGAAATGGCGGCTTGACCACCGATACGTGTTTGTATGCATAATGTGTTTTTTATAAGTGTCCATCAATTTATTTTCTTGTGCCTGTGTCTTTATAACTATATTTATTTTGTGTGTCGTATTCGCAGTGTGTGTTTTCTACAAACGGTTAATCGCTGGCTGGATTTATTCATATTTTTTTAAATTAAATTAGAAACAAAGGGCGTACGAACTCGAAAAACGTTTTGCAAAGTAGAAAATTGAATGCAAGTTTAAAAATTTTTCATTGAATGTTCCAAAGTGTCGTAAAATTCAGCGCTATTTGAGAAGCTACCCCTAAGCATCCCTGCTTAGTTATGTCTAATCTTTTCAGTCTCACTCAGTGGAAATACTTTCCTCACTCCTATGCTATAGTTTCGCTTTGAATAACCCCCCCCCCTCTTCCCCCCTCCCCTCCATTCCCGCCCCCCTCATGAAACCAACCCCATCCCATTGGCGGCGGCGGCGGGAGGGGGCGAGAGAGTGTGTCCCGTTACAAATAATGCTCGTTCTTCCGTCGAGGTTCGATGACCGGCACACTAAGGGAAGCGAAGGCACCACGGGCGGACGAAAAAGGAAGCTATGGCGCTAGTGATCGGCGTGGAAGAACGTTGAAGTTCTTGTACTTGCTGTTTCCGTGAACCGTGCGTGTCTCATGAGTTTTATCCATTCCATTACAGTAATCTACCGGTTAGAGGTAGGTTGTGATGAAAGTCAGAGAATATCCAACGAACTCTTACACGTGCAACCCTTTCTACCTCTTATATTTCTTTCTTCATCTCAGCATAAGTCCTACCTTTCTTCATCCCGTCCATAAAACCAATTCTCTTCCTTCCCCTTCCCCGCTTACCCAACATCCTTCCCTCTATCACGGCCTAAAGCGAACCATCGTCCCTCATTACTGCTTCCAGCCACCTACCCTGTCTGTCCAGTCGCATTTTTGGTTGCATAAAAATTTGCGATTAAGGAGTAAGTGTGTGAACTATCTGAATAACTCGGAAATAAATCACAAATCAATGAGCATCAATATGTTGTTAATAGATGAGCAATATTTTTCAAGACCTTAGGAGTTTTGGAAAATCTCTAAAATTTATTGCAAAATATTTAACCGCCAAACGAGGGCAAAGTCGTTTTTACTTACTATTACATTCCTTGAAACCGGAAGAAGCGTTTTTGAGGAATGTAGATTATAATATGTATATACCTACACACTAAGTCGTTCGAAAACATGACGCTGAAAGACACGAATAAATTCATTCAAACATAGGAATTGGAATGGGATAGGTACACATAGAAGGACGAACACAGGGCTTGGTGGGGATGATGAAAATTAGTCGATTTCAAACATAAAAAAATTCACCTGAACCGGGATCCCAATATATTATTATTTTTTTCTGAGAAGTTAATTAGGCTGTTTATTTTTAAAATAATGCGCCGATGCCATAGTTATGCCACTCAGAATTTTTACTGTTCCTATTAGTGATGGGTCGGTCGTGAGAGATCGAATTCCGAGAGCAAGTTCTCTTAAAAGAAAGATCGATGAACGACTTCTCTCCAATGACCGAGGCGATCTTCACCGATCGCGACAGGAATGATTGCATGACATCAAATATCGATCACGAGACTTGAGACCGACCAAAAAAATCTTGAGTGAGTTTTATAACGAGAGATTCCAGAGTTACTCGCTCTTTCGTGAGATGTAGGCAGTTATTCGATGCTCCGCTCGGTTGCGCTAACAAAGACGCAGCGTAATAACAGTCAACAATTTACATCACGACATAAATATCTTGCATCGAGAGAGTTTTACCAGTTTTGCTGGCTCGCTTTTTAGTAGAATAATAACATCATTAAAAATGAAGACCGAATCCGTTACACTGTCGGCAAAGAGACAGCTGGGTTAAGATTCAAAAGGAATGCAATGGAAATTAAACATGATCCAGGTACTTATCCGTTTGTTAATTCGCCAAGCAATGCATTATTTGTTACTGCGTTGGCTATGTAGTGCCGTTATTTATTACGTGCAATAGGTTAATCGTCACTTGTAAGTAGTATAGTACAATACTATATCCCTATGAATTGTTTTCCTTTGCCGCGACGAGTCGTAAATTGTGTGATAATTAAATATCTGAGTCTATGACGTGATTGCTTAGAAATCAAACCTGATACCCATGCCGCTGTATTATATATATACCGGCCGTTTATATAAACAACTGTGATTCATATTGCCAATGTATTTTAAAAATTCAACTCCGCTCCTCTCTCTTCAATCACTTTTTCTGGACTTTGATGGTGTTGCTGTCAATCAAGAATGTTTCCAGTGCTTCATTGGATGTCCGTTGGCTTTCCCTTCGTCTGAATTTTCTTCCCATATGTCTTCCGAAGTATTGGCGTGTTAAAATCACCGGTGAATTCATCCAGAATTGTTTGTTTTTGGAATGCAGTTTGCTTTTGGTGTTATTTCAAATATTTTTAACTGCAATCTCATCAGTGAATCCTTTTTTCGGAGAATAAAATTTCGTATGTGCCAATAACTCTCCTTTTCATTTAGAGGAATGGTATTTGAAGAACTTGATTCAGGGAATAATAGCGTGATTCCAGTTAATATAGGTTAGATCCAAACACCGTTCGAGACATGATAACTGCAAATTATGATTACCCACAGGTAATTTGATTCATACTTTCATCATTATACTTTTGTAGTGAATAGTAAGTTAAAAAAATGTACATAGGCTTGATCAGTAAATATCAGTATGAGTTTCCGGAATTTCATTTGCATTTGCACTGAGTGTAGCTTCAATAAACGGTACAATGTAAATATCGTAATACTGTAATTGGTTGTAAGCAAAAATGAATTACATGAGTGGGCCATTACATCAGCCTTAGGCATCCCATTGAAATGGGCAAGGAGTTATTTCAATCAAAATGTACTAACATGTTTAGTAAGGCAATATATGACTTCATACCGCCGATACTGTGTCACTTTAAATTGGCAGAAATGCTGTATGTGAGCAATTAAATAAATAAAGACTGTATTTCTGCGTGCAATAGAGCATCATATACTGTAAAATAGTGCTGGAAATTTGTAATCATCGTATCATCCATCAAAGTGTGTATTCGAACATGGCTTGTATACAGGAGCTTAGACCATATTCATTTAAAATTTAATTCCTTGGAAAGGACAAATTAAAATTTCTGATAGTACTAATTACTCATTGTACATCCAAAATCCCTGGTAAATATTTAGCAGGAAAATTTAGAAGGAACCTGCAGGAAGTTAGCAGAACATTCATGAGGATAATCAGAAACCTATAGTGGCAAAGAAAATCTTATTTTGGTTTAAAAACTGATGCCTATCTTAAACATTGGTGGAGTAATGCAATTATAGCATTGGACTGTTATCAACGTCTATTCATTCCACATTCACTTTAATTCTTATATTTGCCTGACCATGACATTTTACCACCATTATAATGGTATACAGATAGCTTAACAGACATATATATTTCAGTGGTCATGACCAGCAGGAAGGGTGGAGTGGTAACTGCAGTTACCACTCCACCCTTCCTGCTTCAAAAATTTCTTTCCTTAAAATGTTTCAATTTAGTTCTGCGCATCACATCCATTCATTTCAATTGCCTATATTTTTCCTACCTCTCCCAATGAAGCAAACCTTTCCCTTCAAAAGTGCCTTTCAGGACCTCATTTCCTCTTAATTACCTACTATCTGACATAAAGTGGACTCTTAAATTTCCTTCACTGTTATATGTAACTTCAATGCCTAGTCAAGTATCTCTTAACTTCTCTTTTATCTTACTTTCATTATCCTTCTCGAGAGCCACTCCTCATATAACTTTAGTCTAATCTCACCCTCTCAACATTAGCCAATGGTTTAGATCCACCGAAGTCCACAACCCTTTATAAAACCTTCCAAACCAACCTTTTGTTTACATCCTATGTCAGGACTTGAGGCATTACATATCCCCCATAATTCTTGAATATTGCTGATACAAGACATTTAATATCTTGAGTAGGACACCTCGTTCCACTAAAATTCTGCCCCAGTTACAACTTCATTCCACTATTTGTTTTTTGCTATTTGTCTTAAGCCTCTAATGGTTTCTACTCAATGACCATTCTCAATCTATACTCTGGAGTGAGATGGCAAGCCATTTACCATGAGGAAAAATATCCACAGATGCTGAGTGGACTATGTTCCCTTCGTTCCTGCTCTTCGTCCAATCTGGCATGTGTGAGCCTAACAGCTATAATTACCCTTGTTAATTTCTACTACAGGTAAACAATACATCATAGCATGTCCTTTGATAACAGTTGATTAATATTCATAAATTTACCAAAGATCATGACAATAGGAGTCGACTTAAGACTTAATCATATTGGGGTTTCAAGGAACATATTCAAAATAAGCCAAGTAGTAATTGTAAAAAACCTACACCAACATTTATTTCACTTATTGATTATTAAAAATAAATGGATCTATGAATGGTTGCACAACCCTTAGTTTTCATCACCCCTGATGACAATGACTGAGTCAGACATCGAAACGTCAGCCTACATGGAGACCATCACCCTGTTGGAAACCCGAGAAAGCTTCTTAGGTTCCTCATATCAGTGAAATAAATAATATTAATAATATGTAACAGCATTCATTAAGCATGAAGCATTATAGACCAAATCCATTTTACACTAAAATTTTGTTATAAGTGAAAAATCATTGATTACCTACCATTGCTTTATTATCCATTCATGACCCTCTTCTCCATTAACTTCTTCAATTTATAAAAGGGTGTTACCAAAACTATGAGTGCATACTTGACTTAAATTATGACAAACATTTAATTTAAATGAGGGCATAAAAA
The DNA here is from genome assembly GCA_963573305.1 of Pyrrhosoma nymphula. NCBI lineage: Eukaryota > Metazoa > Arthropoda > Insecta > Odonata > Coenagrionidae > Pyrrhosoma > Pyrrhosoma nymphula. The sequence goes on along the minus strand of OY754333.1, from coordinate 1,035,551 downwards.
ATAATTTTATTCTGATCAAGTTGACTTTAAGTCATACAGGAACGACATCTGTACACTTAAGTTGACTGCTAAGTAATTGAGTACCTGGATAACTTGAGGCACACAACTTATCACATGATATTGTTTGCTCTCTGCTGTTAGTGATGTCTGTTTGGATTTGGAAACTGGCTCTCTTATAATAATTTACTCCATAATACCCTATATTGGCATATATCCTTTGCCTCTATTGCATTCATACATTACTTCATTCACACTCTCTCCTATTCTTAAGACTCCTAATCTTCCTCCTTTAATGTCTCTTCCACCACATCATGAACCCACAATTTTTTCCATCTTCCTCTTACGCTATTCACTCCTCAATCACAATCCTGTTCCAATACTCAACTCTAATCTATTATTTAAACATTGCCAAACCCACAGAGAATAATCCTTTCATAAAGTCCATTACGGTAGCATGAAGGAAGAGATATTTTCAAAATGTCAAAAGAAAATTAATAAAAAGATATTAGCTTTAGTTCCCATAAGTATTCAGTAAGTATATCAAGCAAAAATCAACATGAAATACACTCAGAATCTTTACTCTTAATAATCCAAGATGGTATGTATATTGTTATAGCAAATTCAATGATTGCATGGGGGAAATAAACATTTGTCACAGTATGCACAGCTGATTTTTCTTCTTTGAATCAAAACTAGGTATGACATACAACTGTTATCACTCATATGATATGTAAACACTACTGTTTTCTGATTACAGTTCTATAATATAGAGAGAACTGGCAGAGTGGATATTGGTCTGAAGTTATTGATGGCTATAACCATTGATAAGCACTAAACCATTGTGTAAATTAATAATTGATCAGAGGCTATTCCTTGCAAAGATAATAAACATATATATTGAGGTCAAATATTTAGTAAACATTCTTATAACCTGATTGTTCCATGTATTTCATAAAATCTACAGAGTAAACTAGTTATAATTTTGCCTAGATATAGTATTCCCTACCTGTTACATGATATAGTCTAGTAAATGGCAACTAGAGTAGCAATCAGATAGCAGAGAAACTCACTGACGCTTACATATTTTATTGCATTGCATTGGTGCTTCTTAATGATAGCAGAAATATCATCTAGAGGAAGAACGAATGTAGTGGGTTTAAAATTAGCACTGTCAGTGCCAAACAATTTAAGAAGATTCATCACATCCTGCAATCAGTTTTTAAATCCCTACTCATACACATCATAATAACAAATATTTTGTGTGTATTAGGCATTTCTTATAGGTAGCTTAGAAGCAATATATGTTAACTGATAAGAATTAAGATATGTATAACTGTTGAATACCCTGTAAGACATAACTATAATAATAAAATCGTTTTCGTAACCAATTAACATCTCCAATGTACGGGCAAAAGCATTTTGTGAGGGGGAATTAATATAGCACTAAAGATTCAATACTATAACAAAGTGCATTTTTACTGAATATACATTTTATTGAAAGGTACGCAGGTACATATACAAACCATCATTTAATAATATGCTTTTTAAACATTTAGAATCTATGTGGCATTGCGAAAAACATATTTACTGAACATCAATATAATTGACTAGTTTGATTAGTTATCTAAGTGACGAAGTGCATGGTGAAACCCCAACGATTTTAATCGATGGCAACAAACGAAGCATGTTTTGTAAGGAGCGTTTTACATTAGATATAAATCACTCAAGTGGCTGAAAAAATTCATATATTTCAACAAATATTGAGAATAGTAAACGTGAAGTCCTATTCAGTTCACTTTGGCACAAGAAGTGCTTCACGAGAAGAAAACAACATCACGACAGAAGCAACTTCACAAAAATGTATTCATCGTAGGACTGATTGTTATTATTAGAATCACAGATATATATATGCACAGCGAATGTCTTGGACTCCTGTATTTGCACTAATACTCTGAATTTATGCTTTATATTTACGATGTAAACAATAAACGACGAATATTACGTTAACCTATGAACAAATCTTCGATTTTGGCATTTATTAATATTGTAAGCACTCGACGATCACGAGACAGTATTTCAGAAGCACAGTAACTAAATTATAGATATATAGTACGATGTAAACAAACCTTTACCAAAGTTGAACGTTCGCTTTTTTACATGCAATTCACTCTTAGACCAACACAGCAGCAAACTATGAGATTATTTCAGGGGGGACTGTAACTTAAAAATCTACGACGTAAACAAACAAAAACCCACCATTAAAGGCTATTTTTGAAGCACTAACTCTTGGTAAATTTACGACATAAACTATAACTTTAGCATAAGTTGAACATACACTTTCTTCGTGTAACTCACGTCCAGAAACACAACGCAATATTATGCCATTTCAGAAGCACAGAAACTTTTATAACCTCCATGGTGTATTTCCTGTCATAACACATCCATTAGGAGCGTAAGTCTACCTAACACAAATAACCTTTAAATATCAAAATATCACCACAAGAACACACGCAATACATCACAGCACATATAACATTTGTAATCACTGAATTTCCATAATTGCATTGTCACTTAAATACACGATAAACCATCGTTTCAATATTCTCGACAAATATTACGTCTCGTGAACAAGTGAAACAGACTGTAATTGAAAATTGAATTTTAGTACTACAGTCGGATAATTTGCTTTAAATTCTTACAGCCAAAAGAAAACGTTGATCGTTTCGAACTACATAAAAAAATAAAATTTCGCTACTAAATTACTATTAATCATTGGTTTCTATAATGAGTTGTTAATAATTTGTGGTCCATAAAATGTCACTCTTCAATAGTTTTGTAATCAAGTGGAATATTCCTAATATTCTTCGTATAACTATACTTAAAATCACAAACCAAGAGCATTGTGTAAAAACAAAACAAACCTTCGCACGATTGCACAATTGTGCCTTCAATTGTTTTCAAAGAATTACCCACAACTCCACGGAAACCGGCACTGAACGAGGTAGCTGCACTGAAACTCTGTGCCTGCTCTGTGCTATCAAGAGCAAAGCTGTACACCTCGGTCATGCTTACAGTATGAAACTCACGAACGACCAGATTTTTTATCTATCACGATTTTCCTGAGAGATCATTGATCGTAGGCAACTTGGACTGCTCACTAGCTGGAAAATCGGTCTCTCTGATCGACGATGGAAGATCGAATCACAAGCGGGAGTGACCGACGCGACCGAAATCTCTCAAAAGACCGACTTTTCCCATCACTAGTTCCTATTAACAGAACAAGGTAGACCATACCCTTGTATGAGGACAACAAGCCGAGCGTCCCGTCGAAAAATTTGACTGACCGCGAATATTTAGCTTTCCTTTTGAGTATATCTGTTTTGAACACAAATATGCATCCAAGGTAATCTATTTAACAGAGCTTGAGTATTTGGAATGTCAAATCACGAGATTCCCACGCATTTACTGTTTTTAAAATACGTCGCGATGAGATTTAGTAATTGTTAATGCATAGGAAATATAACGAAGCACATTTAATATGTGAGTCATGTCTAATCCTCACTCTACATGAAATGGAAATAAAGTGATGGAAGGTATGCCGGTGCATTGTGTGAGGGGAATATTATTGATGCACAATTTTCCGAGTTTAAAAAAAGAGTGGGATTCACTGTAGGTAATTAGTCCGGGATTCCCTTCTATTGGTATACGCCGAGTAAAACGAACAAGTGCGAGTCGTGCATATCCAGGGTTTATTCGGCGATAATAGGAAAGCGCAGATAAAACAAAAACTAAACAACGTGACCTAGAATTGAAGCTAATCATACGTGTTTCCCAAGTACCGCCCAGTCGTAAGTGCTTCAATATTTCATTCGGCGGCTTCCGGATGATGAATCATAGATTCATGATGAGCATCGGCGCGCACACATGTACTCAACGAGGGAATATTCACATTTGCACATTTCCATCCTCGGAAAGCAGACTCCAGTGACGGTTGCAGTCGATCAGACTGAGGGAGTTGCAGTCGATCGCTCAGCTAAACAGTGATCACTTTTCGTGCTACGTGATTAACGAGTTAGTGTCACTACTGAAAAATTAACGACGGCTAACTTTTGTCTCGGTGAGCCTCATTAACCGGGTGATATTTACAAATGCCGAGAGGCCGAGAGCAGAGTGAAGTTCGGTCAGACCAGGGAATGACGTCAACGCTCGCGCCGCGCTGCAACGGAGGACAGGTCGCGCATACGGTCGGAATCAAATAATTAATTCACATGCCGTTTTTAAGAAGGGAGATATGCACTTTTTTCCATCTTTTTTGTCCCTGTTTTTTTAATCGCAAATGATCTCGTCCCAACTTTGGTTTTTTCTTAATTAGCTTCGTTGCAAAACATTAATCGCACATTTATGAACTCACTAACATTTATGATTGGAGATTTATTTAACCTTTGCAATATGTGACTCAGATAATGGACATGAATTATTATTAGAGCTCGTTGAATAATATACATTGCGTGATATATGTGTTTAGTGTGATGCAGAGCTTCATTTCCCTAATTGTCCCAACTTTAGTGACCTCTTTATATAAAAAGGCACAAAATTTTCTATATTAATGTTCAGTCGGTCTATCTGACAACTAGACAATTCAGCCCGCCAAATATGCTGAGCTTTGGTACATATGTTGTTATTTAATTTTTATGTTGGGCCAGTTATTTCAGTGACTTAATTTACTTCATTGCCTTTTGCATACATTATTTTTATACTATTTATTATTTAGTGAATTAAAAAATGAAGAATAATAGACTGTTGGGTTTTCAATGGAAATATTGTGGGCTCCACTAAAAATAAGTTCCTGATGAGGTTAAGGCATGTTAAAAGCTGTTATTGGGAATATAATGCAGGGAATGGAAGGATTTAAAAGGGAGATAATTGCAATGCGTCGTATTGGAGGAAGCGATTGGTAGACGATATGTGATGGAGGACACTGTACATGCATGGAAAGCTGAAGAAATTTTATATTGTGTAATAACATAGTTGAAAATTTTTTAATGAAAACCTACGCCGGCCTGTTGAGCATTATTCATGTATTTTTGTATCATTTTTGTCTTTTAGTTTATAACAGGACTTTTATATAGGTAGGTACCTTTTTGAATTTAAAACAGATAGGTAGGTACTTTTTGTTTAAATCTTAGTCACTGACTAAATTGACTAGCCTAGAAATAGGATGGACCTGACTAACTTACCTGACCCAAAATGGAGAAGATTTGGGTTCGAGTCCCGGTTGAATCTAATGATTTTTTTTCACTGTGAATTTCCAAACATTCGTGTCATCATAAAACGAGGAACGAGTGTTTATTCAGAATATTCTTTGAATTCTCGAACCACTTTATGGTCGATAAAATAATTTCGAGGAGACGCTTTGAGCCGAAATTAAAAAAAAAACACTTTTGGGTGAATGTGTGAGAGGCGTGTCGTCGCGTGTGTTTATCTGCTCTGGTCACGTGCGCGATAGTGGCGCGCTCCGGTGGCACATGCACGCAATACCTACTCTCTCGGCTCGATCAGATGAAAGGGAGGAAGGAGTGGGAAGGAGTCAAGGACCTCTTCGCCGTCATCTTCGTCATCATCATCATCTTCGCCGCCTCCCTTTGTACCTCTTTCTATCTCTCTATTTCCTCGTTGGAAGGAGTTAAAGGGAGACGGAGGCGAAAGGTCTTTTTCTTCTTACCTTCTCCCCCCCCCCCCCTCCGCATACCTAATAGCTTGGGTTTTAAAACATGTGTAACTCCTCGTCTTTTAATTAAAACCCCCGCTTCGCCAATTCTCGGCCCGTATCCATATGGGAGCAGGGTGTGTATGAACCATGGGAGCGGAGGGCCGAGAGATTCCTTTGGGAGGTGCGGTGCTTCGTCAAATACTCGTCCTTTCCTGTTTTGTTGTGGATCCTGACCACGTGTATAAAACGTGGGCTTCGCAGAAATTGGTTACTATAATAGATATAAATTATTACTGTGATTACCAACAATATTTCAGCCCGAAGTAATTCAAATTGTATCCTGTGAGATGTTTTATAAGTCTCATGGAAGGTTAATCACGAAGAAAACGCACTTTCATTCAACTTAATCTTGGAGAGGAGTGGGCTCATAGTCAGTTTCAGACGATGGTGAGTGACATTGTTTTCGTTATCAATAATTACTGTATTTGTAAAGAGGGAATCAGTGTTGGCTCGTAAGACTTCATTGGTCGACGTTTGAATGAGAAGTCACATGCACGATACTGAACTTTATTTACATAACATAGGTTGCTAGAAATTATTCATTAGTTTGATGGAATGTTGAGTGAGTACCTCTTTACATGTTCACTCCAGGCTATTCTCTTTAGCTGACATATGCCTTGGGAGGGTTAAAAATCTATCAAGTAAGTGAGCAATCTCATAGAAAGCTGCGAAAATCCAAGTTAACGACCCGAGCATTTGAAGCGATGTCGTATTTCCGAAACTATGACAACTTCTTGTATGCTATCCTATGCTCAAAACTCGTTCTAAATGTTGAGGCAGGAAGCCAATTAGCCTTTTACCGATGTAAATATTCAATGAATCTCTATTTATACACTTTATATTGGAGATATTTACTTATTTTGGTTCAATTATTTTTCCAGTGGTCGTAATATTCTTCTTTCATAATATAAGCATGCTTAATCTCCGAAAACATTTTCTCTGCTCCAATTTCTACTGTTTTGTCCATCCATTGAAATAGAGTAAATTCTTTTACTAGCTATTAGTGCATGCGATAAAAAGTTTTTATCGCATATTCCGGCTATATTCCGGCTGTGATCCTATTTTAGGAGTTGTCTTTAGTTGTTTGTACAAACGTTTTGCGTCTGGCTGACCTATGCTCTTTTTTCTCCTAGACCGAAGCGCCACCCACAAGGGTCTGCATGGCGCTCCGACGACGGCCCTCCCATCAACGTCTGAAGTTCTATTGCTGAGTTATTGGGTAAGTGTGCAATGCTTTGTACTCCTTTCATTCAGTTACAAAACCTGCCGAGATCACCGTTAACTTACTTTTTCCCTGGTGTTGTTTACGATGGGCTACAACTAGCTACAACAGATTGGAATGCTGTTGATCTTACATGTACGTAAAGCTGGCATTTGTTAACTCTTCGCTGCTTTTCCTTTTTCAACATTTATTTAAACAAGCAATTTTATTCTTAGTCTCAAACTTTTCCAAAGCTGTCAAATATTTTACCCAGTCAGATGAGCCAACAAATGTTCATACGGTTTCATTCAAAGGATTACGTTTTCATCATGCTGGATGATTGCATGCTATGGGCGCAGTTTGGAATCCAAATATTGATAGTGATTTAAAAAAATAACGCATAGAGACAAATATTTTTAGAGCGTCTCCATTGGCGGTCGTGAGTAAAATATGAAAATGGATCATCTTGATGCATCTAGTCTGGATAGGTTTGGGTCCAGTGCTTAATTCTTCTCATCATCTAAGATAGCCTGAGGTTTTTTTGTAGCTCTTTTGTTTGAAGTTGAGCTGTGGCCCGATGGAAAAATGTTTGGTGCGATCGGAAGCGTAATCTATCAGTCATCATGGATTCAAAAGTATTGTACCAAAATAACAATTAGTATACAAAATATCTATTTTATAATAAAAATGAATATTCACTTGCTTTTTTTTCAGTAACAAATTATTTGAATAAATGTTTCCCATCATATATGTGAACTTTTTTCGATAATAGTTTCGTCTCATTTACAATTATATATGTTTTTATCATAGAAGCGTGAGTCGTATCGAAAAACTCAAAGCGTCTCTAAGATTATGGCTTTGCCTAGCTAAGTTACCGGTTATCTCAAATGTCAGCAAAATATTTCATTCCGAATATCTTTCCAGTTTTGCAGCTCTGCGATCTGAGTAATAATTTTTCAAATATTATGAAATAACACTTCAATGATTTTCTTAGTATCGTGATAACCTGCTATATTCACATGTGTATCAGGGTAATGTTCTGAGAGCCAATGATTTCATTCAAAGAGGCTTTTTATTTTATAGTAGTTTTTTAAAAATTGAAATAGATATTTACTTGTGGAAACAATCGAAATTATCCTGGTTTTCAATTCATAAATGGTATTAATTCACAGTTCAATGATTGAAATTTTTGTAACCAAAAACTATTTAATCCAAAATCAAAAGTCTACTCGATCATCCACGAATCCACAAATTGCCAACCCAGCAATTGAAAAGACAAGTTAACTAAGCATGATTTTGGTCGAAATAATAGCCTTCCGAGCCATAACATCAATGCACTGAACTTGATATTTAGTTTCTCCCCATAACTTTAAAGTAACAACATAAGCACCGTACTACATCTGGGATGGAAATGTCAAAGAAAATTCAGCTATCCTTTTTAATTTTTATTCTCCTCTGAACATTTCTCTCTACAGAATTTTCCCGTAACAAGTTCATCAGACGACACCATCATAGTTGTTCTGATGCGTGAATGTGAAGAGTTTGCGTATATTGCATATTTCGTCTCCTACTTTACCGACTTATTAAATCAACTGGCGGCATAGGAAGTCTTCTATAGTTTTCCTTTGGTCAGTTTCTACTTCACTGATGTTCTAGAAACGTGGATCTAATAATGAAGCAATTGTTCACAAGTAAGCAGCAGGAAATCTTTGATCAAGCTTTTGATCACATTTGTGATGTCACATTGAGATCTTCACGTCGTCTGCGATAAAAGTGGAATCGTTCCTAGTTTTCAAAACTCCCGCGCACGAAGAGCGGGGGATGGATTGACAGTCCATTAACTTTCACCAGATAACAACTTAACCACACTTAACTTGAAATTTGGAAGAAATTTGAAAAGTTCTTGCGTGAAACCTAGCGTGACCACTTGCACTAATACACCGCGAGGGGGTTTATGCCCAATCAAAATCAAAGCCCTGGCTGTCTGGACTGTCTTCATTCCTATCGCACGCAGTCATCGGGCGCCACATTTGCGAATCCGGTCGTGCTTTTCAGTGTCGTGTCGTGTTCCGCGCATCATGCGTGTGCTATGGAATCCCTTCCGTCCTGGTGCAGTTGAGCAATGCTCTCGTTCCGAGAATCGGCGGGAGATGGAGCGGCGTCGCGGAAGGGAGGCGCTCTTGAGAAGCCTCCTCCAGCCACGCCCCCTTCCCACCCCCCCGCTGACGTCATCGTCCAAGGCACCCACCTCCCTCTCCTCAACCTCAACCCTTCCTCCCCCCCTCTCTTCCTTTCATAGCGATGCCACGCGACACGGACAATCTCTCCGTACATACGTAACTATCTCATATCATGTACGTGATTAATTTGCGCTTGGGACAGCATCATGGGACATTCGACAGTTGGTGTCTATCTACTTTATTAATTACCGATGTGTATATATATGTTTGTCCGATATTTTCAAATCCACCAAGGCCCCTCTCCAAGACCCCTGTTGCTTCCAAACCCGCTTCCTCCCCCTGTAATCGTGCTAGATTCTGATAGATAGTGTTTCTTTCCGTCATGGCAGCAATCGTTAAGTTTGTTAGAACATATATACCTAGTGTATGAGTCCATTGGTTTAATTTAGATTCTGATATTTAATTATCTTATTTCTTTCTTATGTATGTAAATGAATGTATCTTTACACATTTCCAATCATCGCATGCACACAAATGATGTGGTACGCAGTCACGAAGTAATTCACCAAAAACGGTGAAATTCGCCATAAAAAGATCATTTGAATTTGAAACTTTGGTGAGTTGTCGTGCGTGCGCCCAGCAAGGTTTCTAAACTATAAAAATCGCAAATGTTGGGGTTTTTTTACCCCAGTATTGTTAACTTTTATGTTTCCATAAGAAAAGCATTGAATTCGGTGCAGGTGTTTCTTTATTTGCTATTTTAAATCACTTGCACTCGAGATATTTGACGGAAGTTTTTATCGTAGGACGCATAAAAGAAAGCTGTATTCAATTATTTCGTTCAATTTACTTATACACTTCGTGTTTGTCCAAGTATTGCGTTTTCATCTCTAAATTCATCACTTTTTCTTTCTTTTCAACTATAGAAAAAATTCCTTGGCCACCAGGCGTGAATATCCATTTAATAACGATTTCATGAATGTCTATTCACGCCTGCAGCATTTAAAGGCCTGGTTCAGTGACTAATTTGATAGTTGTAGTCAAATGACTACAGTTCCACGTTCGCCTTGCCTTCTCAATGACCATCGACAAGGCACAAGGTCAATCTCTTCAAGTGTGTGGATTTAATATGGAAAATCCATGCTTTTCACATGCTCACGAGTGGGACAGTCGAATACTTTGTTTTTGCAGCTTGGGCTGTGAGACCAAAAATATTGTTTATCCCAAAGCACTTGAATACATTTTTTCAATTTTAATTATGTACACAAAAATCATTGTCTTTTATTTATTTTTTGCATGTAAATGTTTCTGCGTTGCATATGCGTGCCTACTAAAAAAAAAGAGGCATTGCAATGCATGCCGGGCACACAGCTAGTGTTGCATAAAACTCAACATGAGAAGTGTCTTCTTTTTATAGTATTCGCCATGAGAACAAGAATGGGATCTCCTCACTCCGTCTTAAGGCTCGTTCACAACAACTTAACTTGGCGTAACTTGACTTATCCTCTCTTTTGAAGGCGAACCAGTGCGCGTAATTGCTAACCAATCACAACACACCACTGCCAAATTCGATCTTACAATCGATTGATGAGGCCTATCGATAGTGTGAGTTTCGAGAGTTGTAGTAAGCCCCCCCCCCTGAAACAGCTCAGTTGATATGTGAAGTATTAATTGTAAACAGTGAGTTGAACTATAGAAGTATTAAAATGGAAAGTTTGTTGAACATGTGAGGGTTATTTCGCACGGACTCGGTCAACTCATCCGCATCCATTTTCTCTTAAACGTATCCACATGCGACTTCACAACAAAATCATGTGTTCAATATGGCTCCTCGAGGAGGTATGGAGAGTAGCAATCGATTGCTGCCCGACTATCGATAGTTGAGCATGCCATGCTATTGGCTGGAATTAAGAGAAAGTTGAGCTGAGCTCAACTCCAGGTTACGCCAAGTCGAGTTACCCCGCTTTAAGTCGTTGTGAACTAGTAGACGCTTTTCTCAAGGTCTCATCTCTGGCGTTGCGCCGAGTCAAGCCAAGTTAAGTCAAGTTAAGTTGTTGTGAACGAGCCTTTACATTGTCGACTTCCTTCCTTCGCCGAGGACGACGGCGCCTCCAACTCTTTCGTCGCTTGCTTGCGTAAGAGGCGGGCTTGGTGCGAAATGCGTTCGCAGTGCGTCAAGATTTCACTTTCGTCGCAAGCAATCCGCCTCCTCCTCCACCCTTTTCCTCATCCGTTTGCCTCAGCGGCAAACGGCGCCTTTCGTCATGGTCACTGCCAACAAACCGGGGCCGGATGACCTTGTTGCACATCTGCATCCCTCCCTTTAGCGCTTGCAACTGCCGAGCTATTGTTGTCGTCTCCACCCCCACGTGCAAGTGTGGTGCACGTGATATCAGAACTCCACTCGAAACTATTACTTTCTCCCCCGCCGTCCAATATGTGGTAGGCGTCCCACAATGAAAAAAGTGCTATTAAATAAAGAGTAAAATATTCTTACAGATGACGTCGAAGGCGAGGTACTACATTTTAGGTGATTTTCTTACCTTAGTGAGTTGGAAATAGTGCCATGTAGCGGTCGCGGCCTGAAACTTGCAGGGTTTAAGAAAATGTTCTCAATGATAGAATATTTTCGTATTCACGTAAATCGTGCGGTAATTGGAAAAAAAATCTTGTTTATTCTCATAAATATTGACTTTGTGTCCATCCTATGTGGCAACATAGGTTTAAATTAATTAATGCCTGAAAACTGCTATCGTGATTGGATGGTATTTCCTGAAACTATCACGGCATTGACATTAAAAAATTAGTTCTCGCAGTTACTTTGACGGACGGGTATGGCTAGATATATACGACTTTCTTGCTGCTGTATCCTTTCAAAGGCTAAAATATATGCGTGAAATGCCAGTGTTAGAGCCTGTGTTTCAACCGAGGAAAGCGAGCTAAATGCTAACTTGGTTAACAGTAGAAACCGTTCAAGGAGATCGATTTCCCCATATTAACATCATTGTAACGAGCATGAAAGTCCTTTTCAATTGATATGGCTCGAAAATAGCCATAACGAAGGTTTTCGAGCAATAGCGCTTCCCAACACCCGCCGCGTCACAGCATTCCCCGTTGCCATCGGTCAGATCCCTACTGGACCGCACGATCGAAAAATCGATTTTATTTTCGCCGTCACAAACGGTCATAGATGATTTCTTCGGGTTAACACTCTAAAATCGTTGTTATTGTCGTAATGTAAGTATCTCTGTGTCCGTCGATGTCATTTTTTTTATTTTGCTACATAAATGTAAAAAATTGACGAAAAACAGGGTCCGCCATTTTGTCCTGTAATGATAAAAATGTAGCAACTTTGCCCAAAAACGAAGTAGTATTTAATGAAAAAGAACCGTTATATGAAATAATTTCAGTTTTTATTCCACATCATTTCAACAAAAGGTTCATAATTAGCTTGAATTCGGTGATTTTCGGGAAAAAAAGTAAGGCGGGCAATGTTTGCGAAATTTATCCAACTTTGAGCCCATGTATATCATTAACACGTACGAATTATGAAAAATGGCATGCAATATCATATGTACCAATCGATGGTTTATGACTGTGCAAAGTTTTAACTTCCGGACTGAAAAAACCTATTTTTGGGTTTTTTTCCAGCATTTTTCGATTTCAGCCCACTGTGCGCCGCAGTCGTCAGAAATTCGGTCTTCTTTTGCTACCTCAGACCTAGCGTTCATCTTGATCCTTGGAGAGAAAAACCATCCATACCTACATGTTACACTGTTACTTCTATTACCATAAATGACGTGTCTATTCGCGAAGTCTAGAGTTAATTTTTTTCCCTGGAAGACTTGACAAGTGGTCCGCGACTCAGTGACGTCGAAAAAATTCGGCGATCCGTGGCTATGCGGCGCTCCTGGTGGGAAACTAGGAGAACTAAGAGGAAAAAAAACACGCTCGATTCCCCTCGGGGACCTCTAAACGTCGCCACTGGAGGCGGTCGGACTCGGAACCCTGGCCTCCTTGCTTCACTAAACGCACGGAATGGAGGAATCAATCAATGGAGTCGTTGGCCCCAGAAGAAGGAATAAGGGCGAAGGAAAAGGCTTAGGGATTTATAATAGAGTCGAGAGATGTAGACGAATTTCCTCGTCATTTGGTCGTCTCTCGGATTGATCGCCTGCGAAGTACCACCGACAACCCTTGCTCTCATTTAGATAAGGGCAAGGTGCCATTTGTCATTAGACAGCATTATCCCTTCTTCCTCTTTCCCAGTCCTTCCTTTTGCTCACGCCAGCAGCCCACGCCACATCGCTTTTGGGAAATGTCACCATTCCGACGACTTCGCGTTCTGCACCTTGGAAGACTTTTTTTTTTAAGATGGAGACACATAGATTTATCCGCTCTTTCTTTTCCTTGTAGGAACTTTTCTGATCATTTATAAAATGTCCTACATTGTTTGAACTCTACATGTTTTTTCATTGACTTCTGGCAACGGTTTATGGCCCTAGATTGCCTAGATTTGTTACATTCATCGCAAGAATGTGATAAAACTTTAATGAAATATTTTTATTTGCAAATATATGACTAAGAGTTTCCTAGAACCATGGTTCCTTGTTCTTTTTTGGTCATAAATGTGGCATCGAAGAAGGAGACTCCAAAAAGAAAAGGTTTTTGCGAGTTATCTACGCATGCGTCAAGGTCTAGAAATTCCTCCTCTCTTTACAGACATTTATGAACAGAGGTTTGAGTAATATTTGTCTTGTATTTTGCCTTTCCAGCGTTATTAATGTTAACTGATGTTAACGTTATGGCCGGAGCATTTTCTACATAAATGAGACAAGCACTTGAAAGTCAGTTGCAAAATTTATTTTTGTTAACGGAAAATAAGGCGATGGCTTGCCTAGGAAGTGAAAAAAACATTTTCTGACATTTACAGTATTTCCTAACGTTAAATTAAAAATGCAATGTACTAATTTTCCCATCCACGCTCCTCGTTATACTTGACAATAAACACAATGCCTCATCTCTATAGTAGTTGCTCATGATATTAATATGTTATGGGCATGGGTAGTGGATATAATGTTATGCAAAAAAGGTCGCCTTTCTATAGTAAGTAGAAACCCTAATCAAGTGCCTTCTATTGTCTGCATAGGTGGAGGAAGATTAGCGGCGACTTCCTAATCGTATTTAATTTCCTACGACTCCTTTGCGATAGGGAATTTGTATGCTACTCGTCTACATCTCCTCCAGGCCAGCTCAACAGCATGTGGGTGAGTTATCACCAACATGCACTACACCATACTGTAATACGGTAGGTGAAACTACGACTGTTAATGCATTAACAATAACCTGCATACTCTTGCCAGGAAAAATTCAATAGATACTGTTAAAACTACGTAGCAGAGTTAGAAACAGGAATCAGGGAAAAATCAAGTAATAACCTACGCTATCTATCGACGAACCTAGTTAAATATTTCATTGACAGCTATTATGGTCTGTTATCGTTTGCGGGAAAAATGAAATATTACACATGTCCGTTCTGAAGGCTAGTTCCCTCATTTTGGTTTCATGAGCTAATATACCGTAGTGTGTCGGGTTTTGAAGCATGTTATTGACGTATCAGAAAATAAATCGTTTTAGAAATTACATTATAGATTGAGCCTAAATTTTAATCGACGCGACGGTCTGAAAGCGTTTCCCATCCCACCCCTAGTTGTTGCAGAAGGCTACAAACACTTGCGAACGAGATTGTCAAAGCGACCTTTTATGTATCTTGCCGATCTTCGCTGCACGCATTCTAACTCGGTTTTTAAGCTTACCTAATAAGGATCTCTAATACTGGAGGTGAATTCCAAGTGGGGTCTAACAAGGGAGAAGTAGCTGATTTCCCAAAAGTCATCGCCGCATTTTCCAAGCGCTATTTAAATAAATACCAATTTACGATTAATTTGACCAATTATTTCCCAAATATGTTTACTTGGCTGGATATCACTGGACAGTATAATTCCGAGGAATTTAATAGATTCTAAATTCTTTATTTGACTATGATGTCCGCAATAGGTGTAATGAGGAGAGTTTTATTCTAGCTGCCACGCATCGCATCTCTCTTGGATTGCCTCAAGGTCCTTCGTTAGCGCTTTCTTATATATTTATTTATTTAACAAAACTCCAACAACAGCAACTAAGGCCTTTGTATGGGGTTCAATAAACAGAGTAATTTAAAAAGAACAACAGTGGTAGAAGCAAAAGAAAAATATTGAAAATAATAAACAAGGCAAGAATGAGGCGAAGATGACATGAATGTTACGCATTAGGTTTCAGTTGGGAGGAAAAGACGTTGCGTGGGGAGAAAAGGTTAAGGATAGGATGATTATTAGTTAGGGCATTGAAAGATGAAGGTAGACGGTAGAATAGTGATCGTTGGGAAATGGAGAGGCGGAATTTGGGTGTGTGTAACAGACTCACATTGCGAGGGGTGCGGGAGTGCGGGAGCGAGAGCGGGAGTGCGGGAGCTGGCATGCGGAGTGAAAAAATAGGAAAGAAGAAGCTATCATTATTGCTACGGATTTCCCTTTACACTATTGCGTCGTATGCAATTAATCGAAGTTAACTGTCAAGTACTTCACCGATATAGTATATAAAAGGAACCATAGTGGACCTATGAAACTCCCCTGTGGGACTTCAGATGTAAATTTATCTGCTTTAGTGGTAGCGCCGCCTAAAACAACCATTTGGACACAATCGCTTAATAATTCTCTAATCCAAGAAATTACGTCGTCTTCTACACCGTAATATTTTAATGTTATGCGGAACTTTCAAAGGGACACTTTGCCAACGGGAAAAGAGCCGACGGAAACAAAAAATAGTGATGGAGCACTCTTTGTTAATTTTTCATTTGGTCAAGTGATGGAGTACACAATAATTAATTATATAGGAGTGACAGAGGGCTGAAAGGGCTGAAGTGGAAAGGGCTGCTTCAAGCATATCGGCTTCAAACATAGTCATAGGCTCGACGACTACTCATTAAGGTGGTTTGAGCGAAAAATCACTTCACCTAGAATTTGACGAATGTGATCTCATTTTAAAGAAAAAAATGCCATCTATCCAATGATATAAACATATGTACCCCTTGCCACACTAATTTTCGAGCAATTTACCTTAGAATATGAGTAATTTAACATGGGATAGATTACGGCCATGCGCTTCAGAGGAAGAAAATAAATTTAAAATTGTATTTGGAACACCTAGATTTAGTCAAAAAACTAACGGTGTGTAGTTTATGTGATGTATTAATTATTCCAACAAAAAAAAGAACTACTCACCATAATGATAATGATAAAATCGCAGAAAAACTTTCTGTTGTGAAAGAATTTTGTGCAGACGACCGGAAATCACACGATTCAGTTTGGCAACGTAGCACGGAGTTATTTGTAAACAAACCGTCTGATCACAAGTAAAATTTTGCATCTCTAAGGAGATATTATAAGGTTTAGCATTGCTGACGTTAATTTTTTCCTATGAAAATACTAAGTACACAGAATACCCTATGTAAGAGCGGACGACGATCATAAATAAATGGGATTCGCAGCAACTTTACTGCTAAGCTAGGTCGCTCTGGACGTCGACTGTTAGGTTTTTGGTATTTGCCTAAATATGAACACACATGCTGTTATTTAAAGGCAGCAGCCTTAAACAATTTCAAAAATATCCTATTTCTTTTTAAAAACATGCTTCCGTAATATCCTTGCAATCGGAAATGAATGTAAAAGCAGCTATATTCCAACTTTCGTTCAAAGTAGTGAATAAAACCCGTAGGATATCGTCACTGTCTTTCGAAACTAATACTTGAAATATATTGCAATGCTAGTGACGCCCAAAAGTAACATGAATTAATAGCCGTATTTTATGGAAAGGTACGTATAATAACGAACTATCCACAGCAACCTCGCGGAGCACGAAATCGTTGCCCTTGCCTTTTTATCATAAGTTTAGATTGTAGAAATGCCATAATTAATTTACTCCTAGGCAATTTCAGATAACTTATCTTCCCATATTATTGTGGAACTAAATCTATTAAATTTTCACCCAAGTACATTAAAGCTGCCAAAAATCTCGTTACCTATTCCAGCTCAGAAACATACGAACTGCAATTTAAAAATGATGGAACAAGTTTGTCAGTTTAAAAAAATGTGCTCCACTGCAAATTCATATACCCTACCCTAGTATCATGTAACTGGATCTCATAAGCTAAAATTCACACAAGTGCTGTTCTTCCCATATGAATAATAATCCAACCTTACCTCAAGTAACTAAATACCTTTTGTCAAATATTCTTGATTACATTAACCAATCCTGTCACTCAGTAATCTAATTATAATTTCAACTGAATAACAGTAAATAACATTACTATAGTATAGCTATTGTACTCCTTTTATTTATAATTCAATCTTTCCCCAAGTAACTATCTTCTACCAAATTTGCTTTATCTTGTCAACCATCCCAGTATTTCAGTAATTTACCACAATTTCCATAGTCTAATTACCAACGCAAAAAAATTAACACTGTTGCCAGGTGATGTGCCTCAGGTACAGATTTTTTAATGGTGAAAATATGTTAAAATATTGTTCCCTGGATTGTGTATTCCTTACAGTTTCGTGTATTGTCTTTTCAATTCAAGGATATCGCACCCAAAGTTTGCAATAAGTACAAAAATTATTACGCAAATGTGAAATAATTATTTGTGAAATTACGGTTGGTGATATAAATAACAAGTCAAGTTAAAGCCTAAAATACGTTCGTTTAGTTAATTACTGAAGTTTTTAAAGATAAAAACAAACAATTTGTGTCATAAATATTCACAAATACACTACACGTCTCTTACAACTGCTTAACTTTTAAATTTATATTCAAATATAGACTTTATTTTCACTTGGGAACTATCTCGCTCAAACCACCTTAATGCAATTTAAATTCTAAAGGCACACAATTTGTTCTCTCAGAGTGGTTTCGTCCTCCTTCCTTGCCCATGAAGACACGACACGACGCGTCGCCGCCGCCGCTCACCCGTAGCAGCTCATCGCTCGTAAATCGTTGCGCAACCCGCTGCTCTTCCTCAACTTCGCCACGCCTCTCCACGCCTCCGCCCGCGTCACTTTCAATACCGCGTTCCTCGCTCGCCCGCGGCAACAAACCGGTAAACGAAATATGCACGCGCGACATAGTTGGGATTAACGATTTTGAAAATGAACGATTAAAATTAATCGTTAAAAATATAGTTAACTATTTAATTTAACCGTTTATTTTTAGAAGAGTTAACTTTTATCTTTAAGTAGTTAAAAGTATGCATTAAATGATACAAAACTATCTTCAGTTAATGTTTTTCGTTTATTTTTGGTGAGTATCGACCTGTTAGAATTTGGGAACAAAGCTTGCCAAACAGACAAAGGGGAAAATAAAACGGTATCTAATAATGCAATATAGCTAGGGGTAGTTGTGCAAGAATGTAATGAATAGGCCCAGACGAATACATCCAAACAAAAGCGGGGTCGAGTGGAGTGACCGCCAAAGTTTAGGAACGCGCCCTCAGACTAGAAAACACGAGACCACTCGAAGACCATGTCTGCTAGGTACAACACTGGCATTCCATCATAAGCGCAATGTCAAAGGATGTTTAGTGATGCAGGGCTTCTTTTTCAGACAAGAGAGGACGGTTGTCCGATACAAATTTTGAAATGAGAATGTTTTTTTAAGTTTGATGACTTTTTAAGGAAAAGTTATATAAATTTTTCTTGAATATGAAGTTCGTATTTATTTTATCTCAAGTGCGAAAAATAGCTTTTAATAGTTACTTTTTAAAAGATTCTTAAAAGTAACTGAAAAAGTAACTTTTAACGTCAAAGTAATTTTTTTAAACCCTAACTTTAGTTTTATCAGTTACTTTTTCAGAAAATTAACTTTTCACTTTAACTAGTTACTTTTTACAGAGATAAACTTTAACTTAAGTCAGTTAAATTTCGTTGGTCAGTTAACTATGACGCGCGAGAACGGGAAATAAGTGAATGGATGATGCCTCGATAGCTGTCGCTGAGACCCTCTGGAATTCAATGCATTCGGTGACTCAAGATCTTCTTGATTCTAATAAATCCGTGGATTCAGAAATGTGCTTCGAGGAAGCGTTTCCTGCAGAATGTTTGGCATTACTTCTCCGGTATTTTGAAATCTGTTAGTTGGCCCAAATTTGAGCCAAGTGTCACGGAATGTCGGTGAGTTCTTTGGGAAGTTGCCTTCAAGAGATATGCAGAGTATTAAAGGTGAAAAAATTGTTTTTGTGATATAAATTCCGCAGAAAAAGTATGGGAGGCAGATTAAGTAGGCGAATACTAATAAAGAAGAAGAAGGTGAAATACTAAGAAATGGGATGCTGGCGGGTGTTTGGAGGGAAAATGTTAGATTAACTGGGTGGAAGTGTCATAATAATTATAATTTCATAGATATCAATAAATGATGAATGTTGTAATTAGAGGTGAAGAGAGATACAATGATTTAAAGCTAACGTGCACTACTGTCACTAATTGCAGTTCGTAATCCAATGATTGGATAGCTGCATCTCTTCTCTATCATTTCAGTGTCCTCTCGGCCAGCCACTTCATTCCTCCACAAGTATTCATTTTAACTTCCTTCAATATTTGCCCCACGTATTCACCTCTCGTTCAAACAGTTTTTTCAAGACGCTCCTGTGTCCCAGGATATGCCCAAGAAGGTTCTCCTTTGGGAAGATTTCCTTAAGCTAGAAATCTTTTCTCGCCAACTCTTCGTATGACTTCTTCCTGAGTAATACTCTTGGTCCATTTGATATTTATATTTTTTCGATCGAACGCCACATTGCTCCATTGCTCACAATCTTTTTTTTTTTTAATCTGACAACACCCCCGAAAACAACCACTCATTGGGCCTTTACATCAGGTGTATTAACAATTCATAACGGACAATCACAACCACCCCATGCCCTGGATGTCTCCCCCCCCCCGTCTGTTTTATTTCGGACCCGCTCACCTCAGTCCCCATCGCAGCACTTCCTGGCAGCTGTTCCCTCCCGTCACTTCGTGCCCGCGTCGCAAAGAGCACCGTCCGAACATCGCGACAAACGAAGTCCAACCATAGGGTCCCAGCCTAAGCGTGTGACCAATGTAGAAGTCGAGACAGGATGAAATGCGTGCGTGCGTCAATATACGATGACATGCGCTAGATATGAATGCTTATTCATTTAATTACGTAGGCCCAGTTTCATAATGTCCGGTTGATGTTACCCGCCAGATGGCTTAGAAATTTCGCTAGATAGTAGATAACGCATTATGTTCGGTTTTTATAAACGGAAAAGTGTTTAACCAGAGATTATAAATCCGACCGTAATAAATAATAAAAAAAACTGACAGGATCACCTTTATACTGGATATATTAAACAAAGCATAGCCTGATAACAGAAGAAAGCAATGGACAATCTAACTAAACGATATTGAAAAATAAATGTTACATCGTCTTCGGCAGTTGAGAGACTTCAATGAGCATCTTTTCTACTTCCTATCTCTTCGCATGGGATCACCCAGCATCGGGAACTCTCGAAGTCCATTCAATCTTCACCGTTCCTCGACAACACCTCAATTCCATCGCCTCCAATTACCTTCTGCTCTGGTGTCGTTATTGTGAAGTGTCACTGCTATTATGAAAAAAACTTCGTAAAAGTTTGTTTTGATTGAGTGCTCGTAACTTTCAAACATGTGCTAATCGTCAATTAACTCTTCTTCGGATAGAATTGAACAAGTGAAATTTATCACATATTGGGAGCGTGTGTTAGGGCTGGTTTTTCGGAAATGCTGTCTCAACATCTCGTCCATCCAAATGTATTCCGCACTGCCCCAGTGCTTGGGCGGGGGCAGGGTTGCCCCATACCGCCCCCACCTCTCCCTGCCATCGCGAAGCTTGCCACCCGTAGGCAAGGCCGTCGTTGCTTCCTCTTCTTTCGTAATGTGCAGTAGTGCTGAGAGGGTCACGCGGTGCAAGGCGGGGAAGAAACGCCAATTGCCATGCGGCGTTGCCAAGTCGCATTTCTATGACACGCGTTGTCAAGCTCGCGAGATACGTGCAGGAAAATTTGTTATCGGAGAAGTTTCGGAGAAAGTATTAGGCGTCTATCGGTATAGACGTCTTCATCACAGCAAAACGGCGTGGTTTTATTCTCTCTCTCTCTCTTACATTTTTCCACGATTAGTGATTCGTCTGATGCTTCTCATAGACCCGTATGTCTTAGGGTTATTTTTAAAAAAGCAGTTTAGTAAAAAATAGATCCCATTTAAATCTTTGGCCAATGTAAATGCCTATTTTTATTTCAAAGTTAATAAGCTCCTACGTCATTTTCGACCCAGGTGGTGTGCAATATTGTTCGTGCGTTTGTACTGGAAAGAGAAATATTCTGAAAAATGTGGATACTTTTATAGAGCTATATTAAACAATTTGGCGTCGTAATCTGAATATTGATGGAGCGATATATTTTTTTATTATTCAATAAAATCCATGCTTTACACTTTTGTCCTTCCGCTTTTAGTGCAAAAATTGTAGGTATTCATTTGAAGTCATGAAATAAAACGTTCAATAAAATTTTTAATCTGTCGTATGCTAATGATAATGATGATAATATAATACCAATGAAATTTTCATTTTTCCCTTCGTAAATTATGAGTTAAGTAATATCGAGGTGTCTGAAGTTTTGGAGGATATTTGTTTGATTGACCCTGTCAGGATACTTTTTTGTATCAGTCTTCAAAATTTGTTTGAATGCTTACTGATAAATTACCAAAGGTTGCGGAAAATATCCTATTGCTTCGAGAGTATAAGTTGACGAATTGATTTTATGGCCACTCTTACATAATTTAAATTATGTCTTTAATAAGGATTAACGTTCAGCTCTTGCATTTCATTTCCCAAATCACCCGTGGTGGACTCCCACCCCCTTCTCAATGACTAATTTCCCCCTAATTACAATATTTTTTACCTCCCTTACTATCCTCCCCCTGTTTCCTGAAATCTCTGTAACTCCCCCACCCCACTTCGCTCCTCTGTGGGCGTCACTGTGCCAGTCGCTCCTCCTCTTGTGTCTTGTCTCATAATCTTAAGTCCGTAGTCTTGACGCAGGTTATGGGTGGGGACATTCCTACCCCCCCCCCCCCCCCCCGGTAATTCCTGGTGAGGTAGAAAAATGGTAATCATAAGATACTCGGAATTGTCGGAAAGTGGCAATCCGACCCCAAAACAACGACATTATGCACCCGTGAACGCAAGTATAGCACTCCAGAACGCAGTAAAGGACTCCCATTTGTCCCGTTTTACCCGGGACAGCCCCGTTTTTTGATAGAATGTCCCGGTGTCCCAACTTTTTTTTTCCAAATGTACCGCTTTTTCTTTCGTAAGTATCGTTCCTGAAAGCAGTGCATTAGTTTTTCCATTTTAAATATGCAGCACCTCTTGTGTCGAATTCATGAAACTTTGATGGGGTATATTAAGAAGTTGGTAATTGTAAAAGCGATGCTCTTTTTTTTCCACATGGGTCTGTTGACATACATGCACGCGGTTGCATATGACGCGAAGTCAGTTCCGTGGCGGCACTGTTAGTTTGTAAGTTGGTCGCTATTTCAATGTGACACATTATTTGCATCATGCCGAAACAAGAGAATTTCCTTTCATAAAATATACATGTGCAACCTTAAGTCATTGTGAAGACTTATTTTAAGGATTTGTCTTGCGTTAACTTCCATGCCCAAAAATATATAAAGAAAAGGGACATATAAGACATATTTGATATATAAGGGACATATTTGATATATAAGGGACATATTTGATATATAAGGGACAAGGAAGGGAAATATATAAATATATTTCTTCATCAAGTTCATGATTGTGATAAATATTCTAATGTATTGTGTCATCATGAACTTTAATCCGGCATATTTTGAAATTCTGTTCTTCTAATCGAATTGCAAGTGCGATTGTGATGATCCTTATTCGATTTTGCAGAGGCGCGCATGTGCGGTGAATTTTCATTGTATTTTTCTCATTTCTAATGTGTCCCGCCTTTTTACGAAATGTCCCCGTTTTTTTAGAGTGAAAAATGCACATGTCCCGGTTTTTTTAAATGCATTATGGGAACCCTAAGCCATGAAACTCTCAAAACTATGAAATTCCTCCCGTAGTTCGATTACCACGCCGATAAGGAGAAGATTGAATGGCTAGCGGTTTCAAGAGACACCAGTTTTCCTCTCCCATGCTCAAATTATTATTCGAAGCGAGATCGGATATCGTCCTGACCGCCAAAATACACTTCCCTCTCTTCCTTCCTCTTTCCGCCGCTTGGCGCGTCCCTGCTCCCGATAGGTTTGGGCGCAGTTAGAGCCCTAGCCGAGAGGTGGCTCTGCCTCCGCAGTGGGACGCGACGGCAGGCCCACGGAAGCCGGCAAACGCTTCTTCACCCATTCATTCTCTTCTCCAAGAAAATGATAAATATTTTTCAAAGTTGATTCCGTCTTCTTAAGGGATCGTTTCTTTTCTCAACAATCTGCTGTGCGTACACTGTATCTCAAAATTAAAATCAAAAGATATAGTACTGTAGATTATTTTACATTAACGACATGAATTTCGGTGT
Source organism: Pyrrhosoma nymphula (assembly GCA_963573305.1). Taxonomy (NCBI): domain Eukaryota; kingdom Metazoa; phylum Arthropoda; class Insecta; order Odonata; family Coenagrionidae; genus Pyrrhosoma; species Pyrrhosoma nymphula. Next base: position 1,011,714 of record OY754333.1, on the reverse strand, counting down.
ATAACATTGATATGATCAGTACGACGGCTTAATAATTCGCCAAAATATGTAATACGCCGCAACACGTGTCGTCAGTGTGAAGTAAAATTGAACTCGATATTCTATTGCGTTACTTTGTAGAATTCCACATTTACAGAATCAATACAAACTTTGTCAATTTTACAATGGATTTATTCACTACGACCGGTTTCATCGCATAAACGAAATCTTCAGGTTCAACCGCAAGATGTCGCTTATGCGATATAACCGGTCGTAATGAATCAAACCCATTGCAAAATTGACAAAGTTTGTATTGATTCTGTTCTGTAAAGAAAAGTTGACAGTACTGTATTTATTGATAATTATTTTCGAAAATGCTGGTCCACAAAATCTCTCTGGAAACGGTTGACTTTACTGTATCCCAAGTTTAAATACAGTGCTGAGCAGCTTGAATCGTGGCCCAGTCGAGTCACACCAATTTAAATAGTAATATTATTAAATAAATATTTGCGAATGTATTTTAAATGTTTTTTCTTCTCAATGTTACCATTGAAATCTCAAGTATGACCTAGTGTTTGTTTTTTTCATTTTCCGGAAGAGGAGTTCCGCTAGTTAACATCTCTTTTGCTAACTCTCCTCGTTTTCCCACGAATATTTACGGTGTTTTACTTATCGTAGAAAAAACTGCAGAAGTGACTGTGCTGTGCTCCTTCTGCTCTAGGTGAAGCAAGGGCTAGTCTTACACTTGTCCTTGAATATGTTACCATAAGCATAAAAAAATGGCTTAGTTCGACTGAATTTGCCCTGTAGCAATAAGGAAAACTATGTAGGAACCATGAGAGCATGTAGGTCCTCGGGAATAAAAAAGTAACGGGCGAGCATGAACAGGTTTAAAAACTACGATTACAACTTATTTTTCTTTCTAAGATGACTTAAAAGCTGCTCTTCCTTCATCTTTCTTCCCTGGTCGAGTTACCCATTGCCGCATTGGGGTAAACAACTATTCAGATGATTCATTTTATGAAAAAGTATTTCGCTCGATTTTACTCGTATTGGCCTCAACAAGCCCAAGGTCATATGATTTGAATTTCAAGCTCATCTCTAAAAAAAAACTGAAGCAATCTGCAAAAAAAATAATATCAATTCGTGGATTACGTACGAATGGCAGACTGAATTGTTTGTTTTACCAGAATCTTCCAGCTGACCGTAAATTGATGCAATTAGCAAATCGCGGGTTGTAAAACAAAGGAGAAGTTGGTACGGAGGATTTTAAAAATAATGCCCTTTAACCCGGAAAATACTTTTCCAAAGAAGTATTTGCTTCGGCAAATAAAAATATAAGATAGAGCAAAGAAAATGTGAGTTATGTGAAAATAAATTAAGGATAGTCTTCGGATTATTTTTAGCAATTGCCGTAATTGCCCCTAGGCGGACTAAAGTTATGTGAATAGGACTCGTTATTGAAATAAATAGTTGCAATTTGACTCATGTGTAATTTAAAAAAAACCAATGGGGGCATCCGGAAGTCCTCGTTTTCAAAAATAGTTCCACACCAGTCTAAAAACTTTACTAAAACTTAAATAAACGTCTGGGAGGTCTGCCGTTTATTTTTTTAATTTTTTTTTAGCTTTCTATGACGTTATTCGTTCTTGTCAAGCTTGCTTTTAAAATACGTTTGAAGCACAGTTACCTTATAGTAGTTCGTCTGCCAGTGCACTATCAGGATTCCTCAACCGTCATAGTAGTGACCGTCGTATAAATACTTGCAAATGTCATTTTATGATTACTCTCGTTTTTCAGTTCCTGTTTTTTTTATCAAAACACCTTCCTTATAATTAACACTTCTGGGTTCTAATTTTGGTTAATCAAACTTTTATGAGAATATTAACCTCGATAAATTCTGTCATAATTGCCCTTGTTGTTCTCCTGTGATAACTCTGCTGCATCATTTAAGACGAGTTTTCATTAACTTTATGCAACTGCCGTTTTCCTCATTCCCAAAAAGTTACCTTTATCAATGATTTTGCTTCTGTTATTGTGTAGAACGTTTACCTTGCTCCTAGACAATTTGCTATCACAAGTCTTTTTTGGCTACTATTTATTACTAGTATTCTGACGATTACTTTAAGTTATTCATCCCAAAATTCTCCATCCTTATTCACTGGAGAATTGTCTTTTGATGAATTGTTATGGCCGATTCAATTGCTAACACTTAATCCAATCGTCCCTCAATCTGGTTTATGAATCTAAACCGCAATGCAAGCGATTGAGTCATCAAAATTTATCCGTGCAAAAATTATGTTACTAACACAAACATCTCGGCGAAGGAGATATTGCAATATAACTTTACTATTTGTCTTTCGAATATTTATTTGTGTTCCGAATTCGGGAATCGGTTGCAGAAAAATCGATTATTGAACATTCTTTTATACATTTGCATTAGTTACCGGGATCCCTGTATTGGATGGGCATGACGTCGTCGTTTCTCAAAAAGTATGTCTTTCCACGGAAAGGGGTCATGTTTCTGGATCGCGAAATTCCGGTGAAAATTCTCCGTCTCCCGAACCGAAAATGAGCAAGCACCCTGCTGCAACACCTCGCGGCGGGCGGTCTGGTCCACACCCTGAGAGCGCGTAGCAAGGCCATCAATCTTTGCTGAAACTCCTCCTATACTCAGCTCCGACGGGGATTTCGGCGACTTGCACGGCGCAGTTGAATAACCCAATTATTGTGGAATTCGAAAATGCATGCTTTTTGTTACCCTTATTATTCCGAGACACTGTCACATTAAAGCGTCGTTTAAAACCGTCGCTTCAACGCTGCAAATCCGACGAGGCCCTCATATCGGAGACGAAGCGTGAAAAAAAAAATATGTATATATGCATTCAACAGATTCGTAAATCCTTTAAGGGATGCTTGGATACGGATTCGTGGAGGATGGCAGGGTTTTCGGATGAGTTATGGCGGAACACGGAGAGATTCCTTGGGATACCCTGAGGAGGAAGATTTAGGCGTGACTCCAGAGACATCTGCCGGTCGGGGAGAGAGAGAGTTAACATATTTACAAATCTTTGGTTTAATCTTTTATTTACTTCGAGACGAGATTTGACGAGGTGCTTAGAACTTATGATAGATTCGTACTTTGTCCTGTACATGGTTGTCGTAATTATGTACGTCATCACATAACTTACAACGCGGATTCAATATACCTTCGCAGGTGATTGCATAACGCACGTCTTTTGGTCCAATGAGTAGGAAAACTATGGCTGTCGCGACAGACTTAATTGAAGTTGAAATTATGGTGCGTGTACATGCTATTTCCTTCTAATCCCATGGCGTCTATTGAACCACTGTGATATTATTAAAAATGAAAATCCCTGTACTGTGGGTTATATTTGTGAGCAACCAATATATAGTTTATGCATTAATTATTCCAAAAAATTCAAAATTGCATTTGATTTATTATACTATTAATTACGCTGACTTTTTATTATATTTACTACACTATATTTCACGAAGGCTTATCATTTTTTATGTAAGTTACAAATTAAACGACCTTCATAGTGATTCCTTAATATATTTCCATAGTAGTAACTGAATAATTATTTTAATCCTAAGTCTAGCGCCCCATGTATATTTCATCCTCTTCAGTTTTCCTGTGACGGCGCCCATTGCCCTGTCATCGGGAGGAAAATTCGCGCCGAACGGAATTCGTGGGACTGATAAAAATCGTGCCCTCTGACCCGAAAGGTGGGCATGAACACGTGATGCGCCGGCATAAAGCAGTTCTTTACGTTCCCCTTCTTCATGTCGATCGGTTTTCCTCTTCGCTTTTGATGTTTCTCGCTGCTCTTTCTCAAGAGAGAGATCCATTATTATTATTATTCCAGCTGGTTATCTCTTATATCATTTAATTATTATATCTCCAGTGATACTGAAAGCGTTTTTAAAGCGCTTTAGGCCTTTGGAAATACTACATCTGACAATGCAGCCAGAGTAACAATAATGATGTGTTGAAAGTTGGCAAAAAATGTCATAATAAATGTGTAGACATTATTACTCTATCTGAACCATGTTGTATTGGGAATGGCGTTCGTTTACTATGAAATAATTAGTGCAAAGTCACGTGACATGGTCAATTCCATTCTTGCCTTTTAAAGTGTGTAAATTAGAATGCACACACATCCAAAGCCGACATTGGTGGCGAGATATTTAAAAAAACAGGTTATATCTCTCTCCTTTACCGTCGCTTATCTCAGTTAGAAGGGTGATAATGTTAAATAATATTTTCACAGTGCCAGTGGAACATCTGGCCTTGCCCTATTCCAATCGAATCATCGCAGTCATTCCGATCAAAGTGAAGTGAGTGTCAAGGGCGGTCAGTGCGTGATATGCGAGGCATGAACTCCTCTTCTCGAGAACAAGTTGAGCAATTGTTTGCGACAACGAGGCACCGAACTAGCGTACCATGCATCCTCAGCTTAATCTATAATCTGTTCCGATTGCGGGACTGAAAATTTGAAAGTTTACCAATTTATTTTCAGCTTGTTCTGGCGGCTGGATCGGCGTGCTGATAAACTTTACTATGACTGGAATAGTACCCCACCCTACTCTTCGGTGGGTACCAACTCTTTAAATTCAGCTTGAGCCCGCTAGGTAATTTGCGACTTCATCGACCATTATTTCTTTAAAAAGTATTGATCCTGCTATCCACGAATTTTAGTATAAAACAAGTGACTTCTCTTTACTACATATGACCGAGACTTAAACTTCAACCTGGGAATACAAAAGTCATTTTAAAATGGATAATTGAGAGCGTTGTCGTTGTTTTAGTTATCAGTTGGGGTCCATTGATATTTTTGCTGCGGATACATACTAGCTTACATACTTGGTTTAAATGTTTATATGCTAAAATTATAATATTTTTCCATTTCAAAAACGTATAGCCTGTTGCTGGAAAATAGCGGCAAAATAGTAGTAGGAGTACCTATCGATAGAATCTTCCCCCATATTATGAAGGCTTTTTTTATTGAAGTATCATTTTATTTGATATAGATCTACGAAACTGTTTTGGTGAACTAAAATTGATAGCGATGTATTTCAAAGATTAATTTCAGCTCACACGTACGCTCACATAGATTATCATGGTATCGCAATAGTTCTTCCAGTTTACCAATTGTTTATTATTGTTTTCATGGTATCAACTGCTCTATCTATTTTTCTAATTTGTCTTTTGCCTTTACATGGTGCTTTATGGTTGTGAACAATACTATCATGTTAATAGTTGAAAATAAATATTCCTCCTCTAATATTTGCGATTTTAACGGAAACATAGTGTACTTCGACCACATTTCCGTATAAATGGGAAGTAATACTTATAAGATCTTCGGTTAATTATGCTCGAGGGATAAAATATACTTGTAATTACGCTTATTCTATTTCTTAGTATTGTTTGTTTTGAATTTATGGAGCCTGTCGGTCGAATTGATCTCTTTAAATTTCCCACAAGGCCGCAGCGCGGCGAATGCTTCCTTCCACGGCCTTTGCATGGCCTTTTGGTCGTTGCCGCCGGGGGAAGGTTGGGAGGGCGGGTAGACAAAAATTGGCAATTCCCTTCTGAGGTTTGCGTGCCTAAAAAAGACCAACCGCTCAACCGAAATTGCCGTTATTTGACGCGGAATTTCGTCCTGGGCTATTCCCAAGTCGTGCAGCAAAGGGGATATTTATATATATATATATATATATAGGGAAGGATGTTGGGCAAGCGGGGAAGAAAGAGAATAGGTTTAATGGACGGGGTGAAGAAAGGTAGGACTTATGCTGAGATGAAGAAAGAAATACTAGAGGTAGAAAGGGCACGGCACGTGTAAGAGTCCGTTGGATATTCACTGACTTTCATCGCAACCTACGTCTAACCTGTAGATAACTATAATGATGATGCTTTTTTTTCTCTCAATCGATTTGCCATTCCATTCCTGTCCTCCCAAGTTTCCGAGCCGTTGTCGTCGAGTTCTCTCTGGCCGAAGTTTTCTCGCCGCGTCGAGAGGGGAAGTGGGGGTAAAGAGAGGCAGGAGGGGAGGTGTCGGAGGGGAAGTGTGCCTGATGGGATGGGGACTGGGGCAATGGAGGGGAAGGGAAATTGCGAAGGGGATCGAGGGGAGGAGAGTCCCTTGCTGGGCGCTTAGGGGGGGGGAAGGGTTCTTAGGAGAGGGGGGAAGTATATCGTCATAGGGTAATGGAAATAGGGGGTTAGGGAGGGGAGGGGGGTGGGATGGCAGTTTACTGCTCTGGTTCTGTGGAGGTGGGAAGGGTTTGTTATTTATTTTTTTTTTCAATGTGGGAATCTCGTGTGGGCGAGCGAGTGTTGTGCATGTGGTTCTTCCTAAGCGCGGGAGGGGGAGCCTTGCAGTTAGAATTTTGCAGTGCTACCGCTCGCAGCGCTATCGTCGAGTCCCAATAATAATCCGCCGGCAAAAGTGCATCCGAGAGCCGTACGAGGGTACAACAGAGAGTGAGAGAAGGATGGAGGAGGCCCGTGCCACACACCACACATTTAAAAACGACGTGTAATAATAGTCCTCTCACCTCCTCAGTGCCACGAAACCCCTCCCCCCCACCCCCAACAGTTCTCCTCCTGCGGCACCCTTGTATGCGAGTGTATGTATGTCCGTTCGTATTCGGCACACGCGCGAGGTTTTTGTATTTGCACCGCACGTCCTGGGTGCTGCCGTCAGCTGTTTAAACCGAGGATGTCTCCCGAGCTGGAAGAATGTCGTCCTGCGACGCCTTGCGCGGGATAGGAGCGACGGAGGATGCCTGAAGATGCCCGGATGAGGCGGAGAAAGGTGAGGAAAGACGTGAAGCACGCCAATGGATATTTCCTCTTCCTTGCGTCGTCTCTCTCTCTTGGTCATCGTGAATGGAGGTGTGAGGGAGGGCAAGGGTTTTCTCGGCTCCGCGTTGAGGTAGGTCGCGGGGCCGAGCGCCGCCTCCCTCCGGGCGCCAGCACTCCCTCCCCGCCGACGCTCACTTCCGGGTTCCCCTCTCCTCCCTCCATCCCCACCCATCGGCGCTGCCAACCGCACCACGCCGAGAATGCGTGTGCGTGATCGAGTGATTCCGATTCCCAGTGTTGCCACCACGGAAGATTACTCCCGGGCTATCTAACATCTCCGCATCCTCTCACTTGATTTTTTACGCAATGAGGTTGGTACCAGTTGTTTCGCGATTTCTTTTAGGCTTCGGGTTTGGTTATTTGTGAGTTTCGTTCGATTTCAGGGTTTCTCTTTTGCGGTTTTCCTCGAGTCTCGTGGTCTTGAGTATTGCCGGGGACGATCCCGCGACGCTCACCTCGCGACGTTTCCTCGCATGTTGATAGCGTTTGATTAATTCGAATTCACCATTGTTCGTTCAGTTGAGGGAATGCATGTGGAAGACTTTTAAGGTTAGCTATCAGGAGCGACAATTTTTCAGTTCGAAGGGACGCGTGATTTTCAAGAATGTTTTAATTTCTCTATCGACGCCTAAAACCTATTTTTAAACGGTTTTATCGTGATATAATGCTTAGAGTTAAATGCTACTAGGAGTAGGAGGTTTTTTTAACGAGCATACATTTCAAAGTAAAATATCCAGGGCTTAGTTCAACATATATTTTGGAAATCCACATTGAGATATTTATTCCATTATTATTTGCCTTTGAAATTTTCTTCGCGGTAATCAATACTATTTTGCATCAAAATACCACGTGTTCGTTGAGGGTACTGGATATCGTTCCAGGGAAAGAAATTTTTTTTTACTTTCTTTTGTGGTTTCCGCCTCTTGTTTGACAAGAGGTGCCCTCGCATCGCAGTTTTAATTCCCTCTGGTGAGTGAGTTTAGAGACGTTAATTGCTTTCCATTTTCGTCGAGGCGTGCGCTTGAGGGCGGAGAAGGAGGGACGTGAGGATGGAGGAGAGTAAGGCAGACGCGAGCACGACAGAGAGGCTGGGGAGAGTCTCCCGAGAAGTGCATGCCGGGAAGTAGTATCCGGGACGCAGCCTACCGTCTTTATTCCGCGCTTCGCACCACCCGCCACACCCCATCCGCGCCCTCTCCTTACCCTTTCCCCCGCCCCCAACAACCCCGTCTGTTTCTCACCCCCGCCCGAAAACACCGCCCCCTTTCCTCAACCTGCTTTCATCAACCTGCCCTGCCGAAACTAACCAACGCCTGACGCCTGTGAAAGCAAGTGGGTCCGACGCGGCCTGAGCGCGTTTTTTTTTAATTACGAACCCTTTATTTTCAATGAGAAAATGTTTAAATATTAAAATGTTTGAGAACTCGCTCGGATACTACGTCCTCAAATGCTCTTGTGAGTTTATTTGATTCGTGGAAATCATTGGGTTTTGTTAATAAATATTATTTTTCCCCTTTTCCATTATGCGTGAGATTCCTCCCGCAGGTTGGTCGGAATAATCAGGAACCGTTTTCGAGGAGTAAATCTGATTCGTGAATATCTTTCGTGAGTACTATTTTTTCCTCGGAAATTTTCTCTCCGGCGGTGGTAATCGGTAAAAAATTATTACTCTCTGCATTTGTGATCTGATTCTTTATTTTTTTCATTCATTGTTGAGTTCATAATTGTTAATGTCTTCGAGTGTGGTTCCTCTCCTGGAGGGAAACAATAATAAGGATGCCTCCGAGGTCAGCACTTGAAAAAGCGTGTTATTCTTCTCCTCTTCAAAGAACGAGCGAGAAAGTTTGAGTTGCATCGGTGACGTCTCCTACCTCAATCCCTGACGTCCCTCCTACCCCATCCCTTCCCTCCCCCCCAGCACCTCCCGCGCACCCCCCCCCTGCTCGCTTCCCCTCCCCCTTGGCGTCCTACGGAACGCACACTGTCCACCGGAGTCAGTCAGGGCCGGCGGGACAGCTTTTCGCGACGCTCTTCCGCGGAATTTTTACTACGGGTGGGAGGAGAAGGTGGTGCCCTCGATCATATTTTGTTCCTTTAAAGCCTCCCAGACCTTTTTCCTAGTCACAACCTCACACACGAGAGATAGAGAGATAGAGGAAGAGGAAGTCTTCAAAATCACGCTAAAATACCTTAAGTTAACAAAATTACATCAAAACTCAAAATAGAACAGCTACAAAGTTGAACAGAAAACGGGTCTTTCTTTTTCTACGTTTTTCAGGGCATGTTCCTCACGAAAAAGTTACTGTGGATCTCTGTATTAAGGACATAGATGAGGACAGGGGACGCGGAAGGGAGAAAAAATTACCTCAAATTTTTACGAAAGACACAAGGACGTTGTGAAATTCTTCAACGGGTTTTTTGACAAAAATAATAACATAAGAAGGCTTTGGAAGAGAGAAGAGCCAACAAAAGTGGTAGTGGCGAACTGCTTGGAGAGAGTTAACGAGAAGTATTACAAGAAGAATAACCTCAAGACATCGCATTTGGCTGCAAACGACCTATACAGACTCCACTGCCGATTTTTTTAAATATATAAAACTACCTACCTCCGGATTTTTAAGAGGTAAGACGATTTTTCTATGCCATTTCTTGTAATTATTAAGTGTTGTGTGGTGTCTTTTCCTGCGAACAATCTTAAAAGTGTCAGGGTGCTCGTGAGTTAGATATCCCCAGAGAATATTTTCTATGGAAGAAATTTTACCGCGTCAATGGAGTCGTCGTGTATTGACGCGGCGTCGACTAAATCTAGTCACCACGTGATAGGCCATCGGGAGAGGTTTGGGAAAAATGTGCAGTGTCTGAGTGTCGGTTCGAAGTGCCATAATAAATGTTCCCTTCGCTTTGAGAGACCCTTACGGTATGTATGTCACGCCTAATGAGCGTCAGATCAGCCATTTTGGAAGGTCACGAAAATCGAATATCCGTGGATTTGCATTCTTCAGCTTTGCGTTTGTGAGTGCATTTCATTTTTTAGTCAAGATTTCCTCGCGTGGTCTGCTCATGGCTATGAGTCAGGGTCAGGACGTTGGGGCTAATAGGCGTGGATTTTCCTATCCAACCAGCGATCCCAGGCGTGCCATGTGCCAGCTGCGCTCCGGCATCGACACAGTGAGCCATTTTGGTAACCTTCGAATGTGGGACATCTCGCGGCCGACTTCACAACCACGCTGGGGCTAGGGAATTCAGACTTGGAACAGTTTTTCCTCTCGATAACCCTCTCTGCTATGCAAGCGAGTGCATTTCTAAATCATAGCGTAAATGGCTCACCATGTGTGACGGGTGTAGTTATGGGAAAGTAAGTCCCCTGACCGAGGGTGTGGGCGATTGTCAGCCGACGCGATTCGAGTAAGTGCTAAAAAGGGGACTGGAGAATAGAACGTGGAATCAGATGTGTTTCGTGTGGATTTGTTTGGTCTAAGAGAAGAAGGTGAGGATATTATTTTAAGGACGTCATATTCTGAACCTCCTAGCTTTGTTTTCTTCTAAGCGTTCCTCAACCTCTTTCTTTTGTTCTAGTGTACCCATTTAATGAAACTGCGCTAGATCCTAGTTTCACTATCATCCCATAAAATGGTTAGCATCTATCTCGTCCCTCATATCCATCATTGTTCCAACATTAGTTTTCTATTTACCGTAGAACAATGGACAGATTGGATTGATCACTTAAATTTGCGTGTTGATGTTTCACTTAAGCTGTCACACCGTCTTGGCTTTCGGAACGTTTTATGGATGTTTCGGGAACATTCTGGCATATTTAATTTTTTTTAATGGTATCTTTCTTTTACCGCTTTCCATGCCCAACGTGGTATGATCTTGAGTTTGTGTTTACAGTGTAGACTTAAGAGTACACATTTATATCGCGTGTGAACTCTTGAGTCTTAGTTAGGTCTCGGATTGCTGCGTGTAACATTTTTGTATTAGTTCTTGAATATATTGGTATCCTTGATTTTTTTTCTCCTCTAACATTGAATCTAGACGCTTTATCGGAGGAGGCTTAAACAGTTAGGATTGATATGGCCTGTAAATTTCTTTGTTTCAGTAATGGAAGAGAAATTTATATTGAATTGGTGTGTGAGAATTCAGGCATCCCAAGCCTTCTTCAATTTCTGCAATGGATATTGACGCTTTAGCATAAAAGCCTTTAGCAGTTCGGATTGATTTTTAGCTCATAAACTCGTTTGTTTTCGTCTCGGAAATTTATCTGGATAGCATTTGTTTATAAATACTGTGGTGTTCTTAATTTTTTTCGTCTCAGCATCGAAGTATGACGCACGGCGTTGAGGTTTGGTTTCGTGTGTGTAAATGCGTCCATGTCTGTGTGTGTGCATGTTACGTAAGGGAGCGGCGACGGAGAAGAGGGAGCGGCCATTACTGTGTGGCTGCTGGTTCGCACCCAAGCTGAAAGGGAGAGGATGGACTCCTTGCACCGCACCGGGGAGAAAGTGCAAAAATTAGTGCTCTGCCAGTCTTGCAATCGATAGCGCATCACGCCGCTTTTAACGAGTACTACAACACCACGGCGAGCGCACCACCGCACATCGGCGTGAGTGTTTATCCTCGTTGGTGAGTCTTCAGAGAAAAACGCAATAACGGTGTTCCGTGCACATACTGTGTTTGCTTCGTCTGTTAGACGAAATGAAAGTTTTTTTCCCAGCCAAATGTTGTGAGGTTGATCTGTGATCGTGACTTCCAAATGACCTTAAACTTAATCTTCCTTTTTCAAATGGTCGCCACGAATCTTCCGTATTGGAACTTTGCAGTATTTTTCGAGTGATGATACTTACCGCGTTTACATTCGATGATGATGGTGATACGTTTTCGCTCGTTTTTATCAATTTTCCACTTTTCATTTGTCAATTGATAGCTCTGGTGTGAGCTTTGCAACGAGAAAATAACAATAATTCTGCTGTTTGGAACCAAATTGCTTTATGTATCATTTTGCTTGGCGTGCACACGGTTGCATGAATGACGGTTGGTTTTCCTTATGCTATTGGTGTTAATTTTTAATTAGTATATTTTCTGAATGGCGACATAAGTGGATGTGTCTTGTCGATTTTTGTTAGCATTTAATTCGAATAAACTGGAACGATGTTAGTAGTTGTCTCGCGCCATAGCTACCTAGATATTCACATGTGTTGCTATTTCCTTCGTCATGGATAACCGTTTGCTGAATCGAATGCGAATACTGAATCAAAGTTTATTTCCTGCGCCGAAAGATTGCATGGTTTGTGATTTAATTTTGGTTTTCACTTTCCTCACCAACGTTCGCTAATACTTGGCTACTTCTAGCTACTTTCTACCTTCTAGTACTTACCAGAATTCAAAGTAAGATGTAGTACTTTAAAGGGAGTATAATTGCAAGGAAAATATCACGGCGATAGAAATGGAATGTTTTTAATGTATTGTAATCGCGAAAATGTTCTTTTTTTCTATTTGAACCGGCTATATGTTAATAGTTCACACATAAGATGCACTACACTTTTTCAACAAAACTAAACTTAGGTACAGCCACGCATTTGCTTTTGGCATAGTGTTTGATTTATTCTTTATAATCATCTTATGATCTTCATTTATAGTGTTTTATAATGTGTCAAAACATGCCACGTTGAATATAGGCTTTGTTTTAAATACTTGAAATGAAATATTTCGGCTAAATTTCTGAGGAAATCCGTGAGGCAAAGTATTATGTGTCAAAGATATAGTCAGATATTATTGCAATAATGTGCAGATCTGTCACCCAAGGTACACTATCAGGTTTAATAAAACATAGAACTGGTGTTTTGATAAAGATTTGAAAGACTGAAAAAGGAATACATAGATAGAATATGTCCTAGTGAAGAGGAATAATAAATTATTTTGTTAACAAGTCCTGTTGCGCATCATGGTTTTATAATTATCACCATTCACATTGGGATATGCTACAACTCTGGCAATATCTGAGTGAGAACTTGAGGTCTTTAATGTATTAATAACAGCATCAATGGTATCGGTCGCATGCTTTTCAATGCTTAATTGAATAAGGTAATGTTTCCTGAATTTTACTAACCGGACCTACAAGTTAACTTTTGTGTGGCAAATAAGGATAAGTTTTCACGACTATTTAAGTGATTTGAGTTTTTAGAGTGTAGCGTAATTTTAAATTTGTGATTTTGAACCATATTTGGACAAAAGTTCGCTACTGAGGGCACACTTCATTCTCTTACTAGTGAGCATAATTTATCTATCGATCAGATGTCATTGGTCCCTTCTAATAGGTAGGACTATGTATTTTGACATTACGTCGCAAAAGTATTCCTCGGACGGAAAATACTTTGTACTCATGTTAACATGCACCTGCTTAGCGTGCATGAATTATAAACTTTTGAGACCGTAAACACTTACACTGAAATGTTAGAGAGCATATAGCATGTGAAGCCGTGATAGAAGTTGATTACCGTGATTCTCGTGACTAAGCTGACCGAGTGGAGGTTGAATATGAGTGTTTTAAGACAGGCGATATTATTTAATTGCTGGAGTTTGGTGGCAAATGGCAGGTGCTGCTCATCTTTCTACATTGTTGCAATGAAACTTTTCCCTTTCCCTTTAGAAACGACTCAAAAAGTGAGCCTAGACCGCCTAGACAGAAGCCTTCCGTCGGTGCCTAGTTCCATTTTGGCACAGTTACAAGGTCTATGAGTGATCCAAGGTCTGCACTTAAAACCACCGCCATGGTGAGGCATGTCCCTCTTCCCCCCCCTACCCCCCTTCCTTCCTCTTTAAATACACTGTGCCGCCATGCAGCTGAGGCATGTTCACATTCTAGAGATGTTTTCACAAAATGGCGAGTGCTCTCGACAAACAGGCCCGCCAAATTTACGATGGCGTTTAAGTCTTGCGTTTTGAGTTTGGTATTGCACTAACGCGGACACTCCAAATCGACAAATAACACTAGTCTGCATGATATCAGATGACTGAAAACTAGTTAGTGATGATGGCTAACTTTGAAATGCTTCAGAACTGTTCTTAGTTTTCTTTTATCACGTAAAGTTTTTTTTTCAGAATGGACCCAATTTAATTTCTAAGATTAATTGATAGGTGTCAGTGGGTAAATATTGTGCGAGCGATATTTCTCAATGCAAGCTAATGAGCCTTAGGTTGGTACGACTGCTGCTTTGTTGCGTAACCTTGAAAGTGTCATTCATCCTTCATTCATTTTTGTTACAAAAATTGGCATTGCGTGAAGTAATGTTAATATAACTGTGCTTATAGTAGTTAATATCTTGAAACCATAATTCTTATTTTCTGTATAAACCAGAAGTGATAGGAAAAAACGGAAGTCGTTTTTAGAATCAGCATGAAAAATCGATTCAAGAACACCTATTTTTAATAAATTATCTGACAAAAAGTTTCCAAATGCAGACTGGTGCAATAGATTGTAATTTTCTTTAACTATATTGTTGAGCATTTTTCATTATGACACGATTATCATTGTTGATATTTTCATGCCAGATCACGAAAGCTTAAACTTCATCACTTGAAAATTATGCGCAGCATCTAAAATACATGCCCTTTCTCTGTTGGTGAGATTCAGTTTTTAATCATACCAGTCTGAAGGTTAAAAAATATCTAAACTACCCATTTATTTCTCTGTTGATAAAAGTTACTTCCATCGTGTGTGTACCATTTATGAGGATTCGACACTTATTCAGTCGTTCCAATCCATCGTCCTGATTTTACGAAGTAATCATGGAGCGACGTGTCCTCACGTTCTTGTGCATCAAATTACCAAATGAGCTCTTGTTTTACGATTGAACACATTTCTAAGAGTGATTCAGTCATACAAATTATGAAGGGTTAAGTTTTAAAAATTTTGAGTGATTTCAAGTATTTTCCATGTTCTTTGCGTTAAGATGTTTTTTTGTTCAAGTATTTTCCAGACATGGTTTAGATTATTTTTATCCCTTAAACTCTCGGCCAATTGACGTGGGCTTTCAGTTGAGTATCGGAGACTTAGCTCCATTTCAGGTTACAAGGTGTTTTTTTTTGGTATTCCGAGGCCTTGAATCTAGAACTGTAGAGAGAAAAATGTTGAATTACTGAATGTTCCCTGATTTGAGTTAATCTCCCTTTCGTTTGAGACCAGGGAAGATTGCATTTCATTCAATTGCATGGTTTTCCCTTGCCTTCCGTTTTCCCTCTTACTTGCTTGTCAGTCACCTAAAGCTTTTGCAATTCTATTTTTCCTCTCTCGTTGACATTCGTAATTGAAATGGTTCATTCGTCAGACATTAAAGATAACCTTGGCCCTAATTTAAAAAAAAAATCACTTGTAAACGAATCACCGTGTACTTTAACTTTTTAACTGGTCGATGCGCTCGTCAATTTACTCATCGTGTCATTCAAAAGGATTTTTTTTTCGCTACAACAAGATGCTGATTGAATGATGAGGACATTGGTTCCCCTTCCGTTTCAATTTTTCGGTGACACTTTTTTAGATGCCATTTTTTAAGTTTAAAATCTAAAGCTGGAAACTTCTCTTAGTTTGTTTATTCGTTCAGTTATATTTACTGAAATGCATTTTCAAAGAATTTATTTCATCTGTAGCAACATGAAGACTCTTAAAATTGATTTTTAATTTACTTCTTGTTGTACCCTCTTAATAATTTCGATGTTTGTAGTCACTTAACTACTGTCTTCTTCTAATAAAATCGGTATCCTTATAATTAAAATCCACTTGACGTTTATGTATTACGTTACGCAGATATATGATTACCCGATTCCGGAAAAAGGAGGAAAAGGATAGCCAATTTTAGATGTGACGAATAAATGTACGAAATACGAGGAGCCTGTGAATACACGCGTGTCTATAGTTAAGAAGATAAAGAAAGTAGCCATAAGTGCCAGTGAAATATTTCGTTTTAAATTCTCTCCTTGACATATCATTTTTGTGGAAATACCTGAATGAATGAAAATAGTTTAATCTCGATGCGGGCACAGCAGACTTGAAATTCACGGAGGAGAGACAAATGATTATTACATTGCGCACTTTGAGAGAAGAAATAAATCGTAAAGTTTGGCACATGGAAATTGTCCGAACATATCATTTGTAGCTCTCACTTCATCATGGTCAGTTAAAGTAATAATCGATCAGAAGTATTTTTCATTGGATTCTGAATATTTTAGCCCATGGTTGTAAAATGCCTTCAGAAAAATCTCTATAGGAAATAAAAAAGAAAAGAAAAAGATATAAGCTGTTTCATAGTTTTGCGAAACCTACAAATTTCGCTAAATGTTGCATTGCAGCTTGCACACATTTCTCTCCCTCTCTATCTCTTTATTTATTTTATTCAATCTGAGCCATTTTAGTTTTCAAATAATTGTTGGTGGAATGTCTGTTGGGGAAATTGACTGAATAAAAAAAACAAACCGTTGACTTATTTATGGTAGATATAATAGTTACAGTTTCCGATTGATCTATCCATGCATAATACACAGCTTTCCATCTCGCAAACCCATGAGGTCAGGAGATCTTTTCATTGGAACCATGGAAAAGCCCTTGAGCAGAAAGTTATCGCAGAAATAACCTAATGGAAAAAGAAATTGGTTGCTTGTTGTGAGATACCCGTGTATATTTTGTTGTTGTCTGATTTACCTGTGGACGGATTCCCCTCCAGAGCAGCTGCGATGCATGGAGTGTTTAGGGTTTCGTTTTCGGTTCTTCTTTGCGCATATCTCAGTCGGGCCTCGGTCGCCATTTTCATTTCTCTGGGAGGAGAGTGTTGAGGGAACGCCTACTCCTATTTGGGGGCGTCTTGGAGGGGAAAGGAGGGGGGAAAGAGGGGGTGGGGGGAAGGCTCCCTCCCCCCCTTCACGTGACTCCCTCCCCCTATCCTCTCTCTCTCCTTTCCCTCCTTCAAACCCCCTTCTTGAACCCTGTGCTCGCCGCTTTAGGTAGTTCGAGCGAAACATTTCCCTAGTCATACTGGAGACCATATTCGAATTTTATTTTTTTTTACTTTAGCGTCTGTAAGAAGTATGAAGTAAATACACTAAAAAAATGTTACTATTAATGGCGCAAAACTATATTTATATACGACAACAATTCCCAGTAATTAAAAAAATAACTACTTAAGTCTTAAACTTGACTTATTAGTTCACGCCGTACGGCTAAAGCGCCTTCAAAACAGCAGGTTGTTTTTGATGTTTTACACATTACTTCAGTGAGTAATGGATTAATATTTATAAATAAGTAAGAAAATATACAACCTATAAACACCGTTAGTTTTTTTTACGAATTACAGGTGTTATAAATTACTAATTTTTTTCAGTAATCTCCCTCTGGAGCGCACAGCCGTAATCTATCCCATGGAACTCTCACTCATTGACTCAACCCGAAGGTTGGTTTGGATATTTGAGATGGGTAGAGCTCAACTTGGACTAAGCCACAGGCGTGTGAATTTCACACATTCAGGGTAGATAGGGGGCCAGTTCCTTTCCCTGGGCCACGTCGCACTCCGAGGATTTTTTGTTCAAGGGCGTCCAAAGGCTTCACCCGGATTTGAACCCGGGACCCTTCGATGGGTAGCCAAGCATTCTACCCACTACTAGGCCACCACGCTCCCCATCTCATGTAAAACAACTCACATTTTCAGGCAAATTGCTCGAAAAGTAGTTTGGTAAGGGTTTATATTTTTATACCATTGGAAAGAGGAGAGTTTTTTTCTTTAAAATGAGGCCAAATTCATCAAATTCTAGGTGAAGCGATTTTTCTCTCAGACTACCTACCTTAAAAGAAAAAAACGCTTTTCCCGTCCTATCGCTTACATTATTCCTGAGCAGTTTGGGAAACAAAAAAAATCTCATCTATATCATCCTCATGGGAACTTTGACGATTTTTAAATTTGACTATTTCTAAACGGTAATTGGTTTACATGGACCCAAAGGTTTATATAATAAGTTGCCTGAGAAAATATAAAATGTTAAAATTGTAAAAAATTTCTAAATTTAGCCAAGTCATGGATACTGAATTTGGAAAATGTCAGAATCTTTTGATGTTAATAGAGTTTTTCTAAGGAGAAATATTACTCTTTATTATGTATTTATATTAATATTAGTAATATTTCAGATTTTAACGGCATTATTGTTTCATTTTATTTTTTTCACTATTGCATGTCAAACATTGAAGTGTTAGCAATGAATTATACATTCATGAAGGTTGCCTCTGTACAGGTTTTCCCTTTTGAGGCAACCCAGATTTCTTGTTTCTTTTCGGGGCCTTTGGAGCTCTTATTTTAATATATAGCCTATGATCGTGCCAGTGCACTCGAAATACCCACGTGCGTAATTTCAAAGGAATCGGCTCGGCCGTTTTTGTGTGTTACAGGCACACACACAGAAACCACCACATTCTTATACATATTATTTCAATTAACAAATTATGGATGATAGATTGAATCGAGGAGAGTTTATAAAATAACGACCGAATGCTTCTTCCCACACTTTCATCGTCGGAATCGTTTGAGTGAATCTCGGATGGCTTGCCCAGAGCTCTCGTCTCGTGAGGAGCGGATAGGCGAACTTATTTCGGGCCGCCACCCTCCTCTCCTCTCGTCGTCTCGGCTCTAGCGAGACGTTGCCCTAGCGTCGTCGATGCATATGCGTCAATTAAGTGTACTGCCTTTCCTCGGCGAGTAGCTGGCTGACGAAGCCTTAGCATGCAGTGCCACGGTCAGATCGGCGTTGCTCAATGACGCTGCTGTTTATGAAGGCATGATGGAATGTCAGCCTCGCTTGTGAATCCACTATCGAGCAATCATAAAATTAGTGTCCCTTTTATGGAATACTACGGTTCGTCGATGATTTTTATGGCTCTAATGCATTCATTCTATCTTCCGTCTCTTGTTTAAATTGGTTCTATTCGGGAAAAATTACACTTGAACACGATCTTGTCGGATGTGCACATCCACATCATGTGTACATCCAGAAGGTTGAAAGTGAATCGTGTTCACTAGCCCTGCAAAAACTAATGGATCCTAAATCCTTCAAGAAGCGCTTTTCTGTCAGGTCTAGGGAATCATAGATTATCACTCCCTCCAAGGAGTGCTCTACTATATTATATAGTGCAGTGTATTTAGGTATAATTTTATTTGAGGTGTTAATATTTTTGAGTTGACTGCTTCCGGGGACGAAAATTATTGTTAATATGTAACCAATGTGTGGTAAAATCAATTAGTGATAAAAGATGTGGGCATTTGAGGTTTTTTAAGCGAGTCATGTTCATTTGCTAGGTTTATTTAATTTTACTCTTGATAACAACTAATACTTTTGCATGAATATTTGACAAAGGATGAAAAATTTCATGTTCGAACTATCAAGTTATTTAGCATATTTCTTAAATGTGCTCCAGATTAAATGATGCACTATTTTAATTTACGTCAAAGAAATTCTGCCAAAATGAGTTACTTACAGAGAAAATTCCGTTAAATGCGTGTTCATTTTGAAATATGTTCATTCGTAGATGTTTTGCCTCACTGGGGAAAAAATCACTCTGCATTACAAATAGATCACTCAGTATTTATGCTGAGCAATTATTGTGCTTTTAAAATTCGTGATTAGTTATCGCTGCATTATAAAATTCAACTCGCTATCACTGTATTATACTCAGATATTTTATCCAGGCATTGGCTGGATTGTTCACGGTAATGAAGTATCTATTTACATCTCCTTGGTCTTACCGCAATGGGAAGTTAAGAATCTTGAGCTGCAAAAGCCATAAACAAACCCACGTCGTCTAAATATTTCTCGCAAACTTCTATTCCAAGGTTTCTTCAACGTCTTCGTTCTTATTAATTGCGTTTTAATCGGCGCCTTTTACCGGGAGTGAAAGCACTGTCTTTTTGTGATCTCCGTGAGTGTAAATTGAGAAAAACAAGCATTGGGATGCAGGAAAGCAAGCACGTGGGATATCATACCCTGATTAAGAGTCAAGTGGCGTAACTGACCCAGTGCATCACTTAATTTAAACTTCGAGAATAGGAGTCCTATCAAGAAGTAACCTCAATTTCGCCAAAATAGGTGAAACATCCAGCGCCGCCTGTCGTAGAAGCACTCACGCATTATT
Organism: Pyrrhosoma nymphula; assembly: GCA_963573305.1. Lineage (NCBI taxonomy): Eukaryota > Metazoa > Arthropoda > Insecta > Odonata > Coenagrionidae > Pyrrhosoma > Pyrrhosoma nymphula. Next base: position 991,681 of record OY754333.1, on the reverse strand, counting down.
TTGAGAAACACCGAGAGTAAAGCTTTCAACCTTGGTGGTTTATTTTGCCTGTAATTTCGATTTAATTAAGAAAGACTTTGCAGTTTGAATAACAGTTATTTTTTGTTATAACGGAAAATTCCTTAGCGCAATGGAAAAAAACGTCCATTATTTGGTACTTATTCGAGGGGTGACTGCATCTGAAGTGTAATGCATCTGAAGCTCTGACGTGTAATCCCTGGACTATAGGTTAGTCTTCAAAAGTATTTAATCTTTCGTCGATTCCATTTTTTCTACTAAGCATTATTTTCAGAAATCAACGATGACTCAGGCGGTCCGTTTAAATAAAAATTGCCATGCTTGAATGTCGAAATCGCATAAAAAGAACAACTCCTGGGGGTGCAAAGAAAAACGGCCCTAGGATCATTCGATAGAACTTTTTGTTGGGATTGATTATTAAGCCTCTTAAAAAGCCATGAGTAAAAAGGAAAATACATAAATGACTTTGCGTTTATAAGCTGAACAGGCGCTTACCAGCTCTCCTGTTCACCACTCATTAAAACTTCGGTTATCTCATCACCTTAATGTGGAGTAACCGTGCGATCTTCTATTCATAGGAAAAAATGAATTTGCGATAATAATGAAGTTATATTAAAATCTGGAGAAAACCATGTTGCGGATTCTCAATTAAGAGTATGTGGAGATTAAATTCCAAGCTCGCATAAGCTCTGCTGTTAAAATCACTTCTATATATCATTGGGAAGAAATAGTTTTCAGAACATTGTATCTATTCCTCGTTGTTTGACGTCATTATCTGTCGATGCTTTAAAAAAATAAGGATGCTTTTGAGAAAAAAATTTACGTGCTAGTATAAACATTTTTTCTCGCGTCAAATCTCGAAGTAGCCGATTAAATTCTCTCAGTAATTTATTTTTAAGCAAAATCAGTCATAAGATTGATTCATCTAACGTGAAATGTTGTACTTTTCAGAGAGATAGTACGCTAAAATATGTAAAGGCGCTAACATTCATTCTGCCTCTGATGCGGATGCCATTGATATCTAGTAGTGCGATAAAAGTTACGCCGTCCAACGAAGGGCAACAAATAAAGAAAGCGACCTTGCTCATGCGATATCATCATTGACTCTGCATCTCTCCCTCCCCTCCACTCTGCCCCCCCCCCCACCCTTCCCCTCCTTGCCCCTTCCACTGTCCCCCCATAGCCCTCCCCTCCGAAGAGCCAAGGCGGAAACGTGCGCGCCGGGGATGGTCCAGGGAGAGAGGAATGCGGGGGTGGAGGCAGAGTGGAAGGGGGGGGGAGGCAGACCTGGATTACCCTTACCATTGGAAGACCCTGGGCCCTTGTGGGTGGAGTTAAGGGTGCGCGGCGCGTCGTGTTTTTCGGCAGCGAGAGACACCTCTTTGCGTGCCGGGGCAAGAAGGGGAAGCCACGGACATTCTTCCATTCTTTTTATATTCGCCGTTAACTTTTCCCTATTCATCACATATCCCTTCTCTCCCAGAATTAGTTTGCGCGAGATAAAAGTATTTTCTTTGCTCGTTTCATTTTTTCATTTAACGTCGGAAGAAAGCATTCTAAATAATACTTTTTATAACTATCTTCTTTCTCAGGGGTTAGATTTTCCAACTCCTCTGCAAAGTATTATTATTATTATACAAATCGTTACAAGTTGGCTATTTGCCAGGTGGTAACAGTTAAAGAATGAAAGTATATCACCAAAGTAAAAACGAAATCAGTCAAATCGAAAATTTATAATTAACATTGAAATTAGTTTTCCAAAAGAAATGTTTTGCACCTATTCTTAAAAATCTTTAAGTTGCTAGGAAAGGGCTGAAACAGTTCTGCAGGGAGTCTATTCCAATAATCAATCGTCCTGTTAAGATAAGAAAACTTTTTTACGTTGGTCTTTTGTGACCGACATTTCATCTTGCATTGGTGATCATTCCTACCAATATATTTGGGTTGTTGGGATCATTCTAATACATTAGAACTAGATCCTTCCTGGAATTGCCTTTCACATTCTTTGAGAGCTCCATCTTGATCTCTTGGTTTTTTACGCTTACGTTCTTCTTTTTTTTTCCTTTCTTTCTATAGTGTCTTCATAAAATTGCTTCACTTGGTGGCACTCGCGACTGATCGCGCTCAGAAGATGCCTTGTACATACGAGATCTCACAAATACGTAAAACTCACGACCGAAGCCGTGAAATCAAGAATATATATTCAATAAGACATCACAGGCAGTGCCGGATTACCAATAAGGCAAAGTAGGCAGTTCCCTATGGGCCCCGATAATTCTTTCCCCTTTCTTTTCTTGCAACTTGTTTCTTAACGTGGGCCCCTTTTGGTTTTACTGCCCACAGGCCCCCAAGTACGTTAATCCGGCACTGGTCACAGGCGTGACAAGCTAAAAAACTAACGGTGTGTAGTTTTTATGTTTTCTCTACTATTTATAAAAATTAATCGATTACTCACCGCAGTCATTTTCACAGAATCGTAAAACACCATCCCTTATGAAGGCGTTTCCACCGTGCAGCGTAAAGAAATGAGTCAAGTTAGAGACTTAATTGAATATATTTATTAATAATGAGAGTTTTTATCATCTATAACTAAGTTTTTGCGCCATTTATATTACAATATATTTACTTCATAATTCTTACAGACGCTGAAATAAAAAAATAAAATTCGATTATGGTCTCCATCATGACTACTAATAAAAACTAGTCTTCTGCCTTTCCTCCTATATTTCGATTACATATACACCGTTTAACTCAATTTATAAGTCGACCTCAAATTCAATTTCTATGTAATCAGTATAAGTAGAAAAAGCAACGATTCTGACAACTGAGAAGACGCATAGCTTTTAATATATTCGGGTTTTAGTAGATATGGATAAAGATACAAGAGCACTAATAACTAATGCAAATAAATTAGGTGAATGCATGGATAAAAAATGAAGAGCGAGAGCAGGATAAAAAGCACGAGCAATTTTATGAAGACACTATAGAAAGAAAGGAAAAAAAAAGAAGAACGTAAGCGTAAAAAACCAAGAGATCAAGATGGAGCTCTCAAAGAATGTGAAAGGCAATTCCAGGAAGGATCTAGTTCTAATGTATTAGAATGATCCCAACAACCCAAATATATTGGTAGGAATGATCACCAATGCAAGATGAAATGTCGGTCACAAAAGACCAACGTAAAAAAGTTTTCTTATCTTAACAGGACGATTGATTATTGGAATAGACTCCCTGCAGAACTGTTTCAGCCCTTTCCTAGCAACTTAAAGATTTTTAAGAATAGGTGCAAAACATTTCTTTTGGAAAACTAATTTCAATGTTAATTATAAATTTTCGATTTGACTGATTTCGTTTTTACTTTGGTGATATACTTTCATTCTTTAACTGTTACCACCTGGCAAATAGCCAACTTGTAACGATTTGTATAATAATAATAATACTTTGCAGAGGAGTTGGAAAATCTAACCCCTGAGAAAGAAGATAGTTATAAAAAGTATTATTTAGAATGCTTTCTTCCGACGTTAAATGAAAAAATGAAACGAGCAAAGAAAATACTTTTATCTCGCGCAAACTAATTCTGGGAGAGAAGGGATATGTGATGAATAGGGAAAAGTTAACGGCGAATATAAAAAGAATGGAAGAATGTCCGTGGCTTCCCCTTCTTGCCCCGGCACGCAAAGAGGTGTCTCTCGCTGCCGAAAAACACGACGCGCCGCGCACCCTTAACTCCACCCACAAGGGCCCAGGGTCTTCCAATGGTAAGGGTAATCCAGGTCTGCCTCCCCCCCCCTTCCACTCTGCCTCCACCCCCGCATTCCTCTCTCCCTGGACCATCCCCGGCGCGCACGTTTCCGCCTTGGCTCTTCGGAGGGGAGGGCTATGGGGGGACAGTGGAAGGGGCAAGGAGGGGAAGGGTGGGGGGGGGGCAGAGTGGAGGGGAGGGAGAGATGCAGAGTCAATGATGATATCGCATGAGCAAGGTCGCTTTCTTTATTTGTTGCCCTTCGTTGGACGGCGTAACTTTTATCGCACTACTAGATATCAATGGCATCCGCATCAGAGGCAGAATGAATGTTAGCGCCTTTACATATTTTAGCGTACTATCTCTCTGAAAAGTACAACATTTCACGTTAGATGAATCAATCTTATGACTGATTTTGCTTAAAAATAAATTACTGAGAGAATTTAATCGGCTACTTCGAGATTTGACGCGAGAAAAAATGTTTATACTAGCACGTAAATTTTTTTCTCAAAAGCATCCTTATTTTTTTAAAGCATCGACAGATAATGACGTCAAACAACGAGGAATAGATACAATGTTCTGAAAACTATTTCTTCCCAATGATATATAGAAGTGATTTTAACAGCAGAGCTTATGCGAGCTTGGAATTTAATCTCCACATACTCTTAATTGAGAATCCGCAACATGGTTTTCTCCAGATTTTAATATAACTTCATTATTATCGCAAATTCATTTTTTCCTATGAATAGAAGATCGCACGGTTACTCCACATTAAGGTGATGAGATAACCGAAGTTTTAATGAGTGGTGAACAGGAGAGCTGGTAAGCGCCTGTTCAGCTTATAAACGCAAAGTCATTTATGTATTTTCCTTTTTACTCATGGCTTTTTAAGAGGCTTAATAATCAATCCCAACAAAAAGTTCTATCGAATGATCCTAGGGCCGTTTTTCTTTGCACCCCCAGGAGTTGTTCTTTTTATGCGATTTCGACATTCAAGCATGGCAATTTTTATTTAAACGGACCGCCTGAGTCATCGTTGATTTCTGAAAATAATGCTTAGTAGAAAAAATGGAATCGACGAAAGATTAAATACTTTTGAAGACTAACCTATAGTCCAGGGATTACACGTCAGAGCTTCAGATGCATTACACTTCAGATGCAGTCACCCTTCGAATAAGTACCAAATAATGGACGTTTTTTTCCATTGCGCTAAGGAATTTTCCGTTATAACAAAAAATAACTGTTATTCAAACTGCAAAGTCTTTCTTAATTAAATCGAAATTACAGGCAAAATAAACCACCAAGGTTGAAAGCTTTACTCTCGGTGTTTCTCAAAATAATGCGTGAGTGCTTCTACGACAGGCGGCGCTGGATGTTTCACCTATTTTGGCGAAATTGAGGTTACTTCTTGATAGGACTCCTATTCTCGAAGTTTAAATTAAGTGATGCACTGGGTCAGTTACGCCACTTGACTCTTAATCAGGGTATGATATCCCACGTGCTTGCTTTCCTGCATCCCAATGCTTGTTTTTCTCAATTTACACTCACGGAGATCACAAAAAGACAGTGCTTTCACTCCCGGTAAAAGGCGCCGATTAAAACGCAATTAATAAGAACGAAGACGTTGAAGAAACCTTGGAATAGAAGTTTGCGAGAAATATTTAGACGACGTGGGTTTGTTTATGGCTTTTGCAGCTCAAGATTCTTAACTTCCCATTGCGGTAAGACCAAGGAGATGTAAATAGATACTTCATTACCGTGAACAATCCAGCCAATGCCTGGATAAAATATCTGAGTATAATACAGTGATAGCGAGTTGAATTTTATAATGCAGCGATAACTAATCACGAATTTTAAAAGCACAATAATTGCTCAGCATAAATACTGAGTGATCTATTTGTAATGCAGAGTGATTTTTTCCCCAGTGAGGCAAAACATCTACGAATGAACATATTTCAAAATGAACACGCATTTAACGGAATTTTCTCTGTAAGTAACTCATTTTGGCAGAATTTCTTTGACGTAAATTAAAATAGTGCATCATTTAATCTGGAGCACATTTAAGAAATATGCTAAATAACTTGATAGTTCGAACATGAAATTTTTCATCCTTTGTCAAATATTCATGCAAAAGTATTAGTTGTTATCAAGAGTAAAATTAAATAAACCTAGCAAATGAACATGACTCGCTTAAAAAACCTCAAATGCCCACATCTTTTATCACTAATTGATTTTACCACACATTGGTTACATATTAACAATAATTTTCGTCCCCGGAAGCAGTCAACTCAAAAATATTAACACCTCAAATAAAATTATACCTAAATACACTGCACTATATAATATAGTAGAGCACTCCTTGGAGGGAGTGATAATCTATGATTCCCTAGACCTGACAGAAAAGCGCTTCTTGAAGGATTTAGGATCCATTAGTTTTTGCAGGGCTAGTGAACACGATTCACTTTCAACCTTCTGGATGTACACATGATGTGGATGTGCACATCCGACAAGATCGTGTTCAAGTGTAATTTTTCCCGAATAGAACCAATTTAAACAAGAGACGGAAGATAGAATGAATGCATTAGAGCCATAAAAATCATCGACGAACCGTAGTATTCCATAAAAGGGACACTAATTTTATGATTGCTCGATAGTGGATTCACAAGCGAGGCTGACATTCCATCATGCCTTCATAAACAGCAGCGTCATTGAGCAACGCCGATCTGACCGTGGCACTGCATGCTAAGGCTTCGTCAGCCAGCTACTCGCCGAGGAAAGGCAGTACACTTAATTGACGCATATGCATCGACGACGCTAGGGCAACGTCTCGCTAGAGCCGAGACGACGAGAGGAGAGGAGGGTGGCGGCCCGAAATAAGTTCGCCTATCCGCTCCTCACGAGACGAGAGCTCTGGGCAAGCCATCCGAAATTCACTCAAACGATTCCGACGATGAAAGTGTGGGAAGAAGCATTCGGTCGTTATTTTATAAACTCTCCTCGATTCAATCTATCATCCATAATTTGTTAATTGAAATAATATGTATAAGAATGTGGTGGTTTCTGTGTGTGTGCCTGTAACACACAAAAACGGCCGAGCCGATTCCTTTGAAATTACGCACGTGGGTATTTCGAGTGCACTGGCACGATCATAGGCTATATATTAAAATAAGAGCTCCAAAGGCCCCGAAAAGAAACAAGAAATCTGGGTTGCCTCAAAAGGGAAAACCTGTACAGAGGCAACCTTCATGAATGTATAATTCATTGCTAACACTTCAATGTTTGACATGCAATAGTGAAAAAAATAAAATGAAACAATAATGCCGTTAAAATCTGAAATATTACTAATATTAATATAAATACATAATAAAGAGTAATATTTCTCCTTAGAAAAACTCTATTAACATCAAAAGATTCTGACATTTTCCAAATTCAGTATCCATGACTTGGCTAAATTTAGAAATTTTTTACAATTTTAACATTTTATATTTTCTCAGGCAACATATTATATAAACCTTTGGGTCCATGTAAACCAATTACTGTTTAAAAATAGTAAAGCTAGCTGATACGTAAGTATGCTTTTAAATTAAAATTGCCTTGCATGGATTTGATGGATTATTTATTTCGGTCTGTTCTTCCGAAGAACTGCGAATTAGCATGCATTGTCAGCGTGTGTTAATTTTTTTGAAATTTTCAGGAGGAGTGCGATGCGGTATGGAGCGAGTATATATCGTTCACAGTGGGAGCCTGCGTTCGAGAGGACTTGAGCCGTCCGCTGCTGTCCTTTGATGCCAGTCGATCGATTGATCGAAGGCCTTATGGTTATATCTACGCGCTGTTCCCAACTACGACGCTAATCACCGCAGGCTATCTCCTAATCCCACCCACTCACAAAAGTGCGTCATCGATTTCATTGCATCGTGAGAATGTCGAGTATCCTTCGCGCGTCGTTCCCCCTTCTCCCGATCCAGCTCACGACCAAACTACGTCCATGTTGAGCCTTAGCGATGCAGGAGGGTCAGAATGGAGACAGGGCGCAGTCAGTAACGCGAAATTGGGGAAGTAGGGTCGCAACCACATGGCCAACACTCAGCAACGACATTGACGACATTCCGTTGACACAATTTTTATAATATTTTCTCACAATCATTTGAACAATTATTAGAACATAAGACGAGATGCTGAATCCACTTCATAGTCAAGAGTCAAAATTTTATGTTTTTCTCTCAACATTATCAGTTATCTATCCGAAGATTGGTATTGGCTTTTGTTCTCATTATCTGCTCAGTTTCATTTTTTCATGATTCCTAAATTTTGACCTGACCCTTAATCTCCTTCATATATTTAATTATTTCTCTTCGTCAAGGTAGTTCATAACGTTGATTCTCCTTCCATTGCAGTTTTCAGGAGACTAAGTACTGTCTCAGAATGTGGCCAACAAGTTTGTATATTTTACTTAGCAGTGGCAGCATTAAACGTTTCTCCTCGGCAAGTACTTCTTCATCGGTGATTCTCTTTATGTATTTGATATTTTTCCTTCGTCGATAGCGCCACATTTCCATTGCTTTCAATCATCCCTGTTCTACCGTCATTATCGTACAGGATTAATTTCACCTTCTTCGCTGACACTACTCTGATGCCTCTCTCTCGCTTTTTCAATTCCACTTGCGATCCTCTGCTTCCGAGGAAAAAATTCTCCCTCTTTCATGAGTGGCTTTGTCTCCTTTTTTTCAATCCTCAAACCATTACTTTGGTTTTCTTTCAATCGATCTTCAAGTTGCATTTATTCATATCGTTCCTTATTGTGCTGATGAGCATTCTCGTTTGGTCTTCTTTCTTCCCTGCCAAAACATTGGTATCTCATCAGCTGTCAGGATCGGGAACGTGTGGTGGAAGCTGACCCAATTCCTGACCTTCTCCCGCATTCGACTGCCGGCCGTATCTATCTATCCCTGTCAACGGGGCGGCGGTCCGCGGAGGACTGCTCCCCCTTAGGCATCGTAAGCCACTGGTTCAGTTGGGAGGGGAAGTAGGAATCATCGCTCAGGGGCAGCGGAGAACCCCTGACACACACGACACTACCCAAGCGAAAGAGAATATCAAATTTTTATAATCAGCAGGCTTTGCTCGCTAGGGATGTGGGTGATAACCGCTAGAGCATGGATAGCAACGTCACTTCCGGATTCAACCGTCACTTCGGTGCAGTGTAGCCACCTCTCCCGGAGGACTCCAGGAGCAACCTGATTGGTCCGCGGTCTCCGCGTTCAATCCGGTCCTCCGGGGATGTTGAGTGGGACGGGTTCCGGGGTCGGATGCGACGTTGCGTCACTATGCTCTCGGCTTCCGGGAGGAGGGGAGAGCTCATTAACAATTACCTACGTGCCGAGCTAGCTGTGTTTCATGCCTCGCATGGGAATGGATGTTGAGATCACGGCGCGATCTCGTATTGACGGGTTTATGGGAGAAATATATGCAGTCTGGGTCATATTTCCCCTTATTTATTTCTTTTATTCAGATCGAATTTTGATTGTTGGACGCCCTCAAATTCCCCAAACACAAAATCGTGGTTTAAAATTTCGTGTCGCCCTCTGTATTTGCTCCTGCTACACCATCTATCCACCGTCTATTTCCCCCGTGGCTTTATTGTAATTTTCGTTTTCCTTTCATGAGGTGTAGGAGGAGGCTTCCTTTCTTTCTGTTGGTTGAAGCATTTGGCTCTCTCTAATTTTTATAATCTAATCAGTTTTAAAAGTTTTGTTGTCCTCTCATAATTAAAACCGTTTGCATGCTCGGTACATGCAATTGACTTATGATGGCTCATAAATGTCCTTGATTGTTATCCATTAGCTTGAAAAACCGCAGCGCTAATAGGTTTATTCATAGGTTTTCGCAACTCACTGTTTCAAAACGGTGATATCGCCATAAGAAATATTCATTTTTTCTTATTATGATACCACTGATTATTTTCAATTTCAGCTGACCGATTGCTCCTGTGCGTACGTGAAAGTCATCGTATATATTCGGGAAATATTTCTCCACTCTCTTTATTCTCCATTAGTACAGCAAACACTTAATATTTTTTTCGAAAATTCCTGGAATGATTTCTTAATGATAGGTTCTCAGCTTTGTTTTCAGCCTTAGAGGGCGTAAATTACTCTCCATGTTTAGCCTCTATCCCCCATGCAAATCGCATATTAATCTATCTTTGGTGTAATTTTAATCTGTGAAGCTATTAAAATTTACTTCCTATACGTAGTTAAAATTTACTTCCATTAGCAGTCCTTTTCGGCTCCACTTCAACAACAGTATTTATGATTTCATGATGTTAAGAATTAACTTTTAGGATAATATCAGGTTAAAATAAAATAAAGAGCTCTCGATTTTGCCACCGAGCGATGGTGTTGAATGGTACCGACATTAAAATAACGTAGTCTACCAAAGTCTCTAGGGTGAATTTTTGTGCAATCTTTCTGAAAGTGATGGCGGACTACATTATCCGAACATCGGTACCATTCAACACCATTACTCTTTTGGAAACCTACACCTAAAGCAATCGCTGGGTAATAAACTTTATCTCTAATAATGTTACCATTAATACTTTGGTGTCACTATGTATAATCAAGGATGAATGTTATTGTACCCACTACTTCACAATGCTCACAATTGAGAGATTTTCGCCGTTTGTATTGCAATTAAAATGTGTCATCTATTAAAATACTGAAAATTGAGTTGAGGAAGGCATAAAAGCTGGGAGGAATGGGTTATCACGTAAATAGCATCCCTCGCCAAGGTAAATGTGAAAGAACCGAAGAAAATGCCCTAACAGACAGCGTTACACAGATGTTAAACGAATTAGGCTGGGAGCCGCTAGAGACTCGGAGGCTGCGCGCTGGGCTTAGATTGCTTGAGTAATTAAGAATAGATCTCTTTAAGAGCGACACGGAGAACATCATATTAGAGCCCCACTATATTTCCAGGTCCGACAGAAACGATAAATTAAGAGAGATATTTTGCCGAACGGATAGGTATGGGAATTCGTTTTTCCCCCTAACAATAAGGGACTTCAATAAAAGCAAGGCGTAATTTCACTATAGCGTTTTCTTTTAATATGCAAACGGCTGGTGTCCTAAAAACCCCCGCCACACGCCTATTGAGGCGACTTGCGGGGTAGTATGTAGATGTAGATATAGATGAACTGAATGTTTAATCATACCTGTGATTCAACTAACCACCGAAAGCAGAGAGAATCTTCTATTTTGTCTATTTAAAATAATAAATGCCTCTTCGTTTACCTTCGTAAGCTGAGTTCGTTAAAATTCCTGCCGATGTTTACGTATGTATGGTGCTACTCTTTCGGGCATTAGAGGTGAAATATTGGCTCTCTCTCTCTATGCCGTGAGTGAGTTTGCCGAGCGCAGAGAACGTGGGGAATAAATTTCCGCTTTCACTTACCTACTGTGCCTCACGCTCCAAAGCCATTACACGCGATGTCAAGGCGGGACTCGGCGGTCAATGTTAATGCCACCACCATTCTGGATGCCATCACTTCGTGACGTAATCACGCTGTAACCGTGAAACACATTCTCATTTGTAGGAAATGCTACTCGATGAGTTAAGTTCTCCACCGGGTTTCCCACCGGGTTATGCTCTCCATTATCACCGACATTTCAGCAGAAGACTGCCATTGCCTTGATAATGCCAAGAGCCTTGATAATGGCGGGAAAGTCATCTGCCGAAACGTTAGCGAGCATGGAGGGCCTAACCCAGTTGGAAACCCGAGAAGAACTCATCGGTAACATCAGTGCCGGGAAAGCCTTTTTATCTACCATTGACGTATATGTATGCCCTGTGCTTTGGCGTTTAATCGTAATTAAAATCGTTCGAAGCTCATGGGTTCCTTCGGCTAGCAGTCATGTAGGTACTCAGTTACATAACGCCGGTGGTTTGCAGCCGTTTAGATACACCTACGATGCATTGCTAATGAAGTTGAAGTCTTGCAGCATTGATTGTGGGCATGAAATAGGGGGTATTGGGTGTAAACCTGTATGGAATGAAATTGCAACAATTCAAGATAAATAGCAGTTCATGGAACTTTATCAGGGGACATTTAAAGTTTCTGATTTCTCGTGTAGCAATTATTATTTCAGCAAATTTTTTCTCATATCTACCAATTTATCTTTAAAATTTTAAGCTTTTGACGATTGAGAATTGTATTCAAAGTGGCACTATTCACTATAACTTGGCTTTAGGAATGTATTTACTCCAGAAAGCGATAATACTGACTGTTTAATATTCCAGAGATAAAGCTGTAGAACGTTGAAGAGAGAATATTTTTTTTTAACTCTGCATTTATCTTCGAGCTTGTCTTTTGTTCTTGATGAGAGACTTACAATATCGGTCGGTTAAGCCATTAGATACTAAATATGAACTTTAGAGGACTGTGAACTTATTACCGCATCATGTAAAATAATGGCGGAATACTTATTGACAGACTTCGCTTGAAGAGTTGATCTTACATCTTTAATTACATTTTCAAAACATCCAATTTGTGTTTAGGGATTGGAAAATCGATTTCGATTTTAATCGAAAATCGATTATCACACTCCGATTTTCGATTTAATCTAAACCGACTTTTTGTTTTGAAAAACCGATCAAAATCGATAATAGCCGATCGATTTTCGATTTTTAGCTTGCTAGCAAATTTTTAGCTTGCTAGCACATAATTTTGGGCAAAAAATCGAATTTTTAGAAAATCGATTTTTAAAACACAAATAGAAATTCGATTAATCGAAAATCGATTCCGGAATCAAAATTTCCAATCCCTAGTTGTGTTCAACCGTAATATTGATGGTGGATTCAACTGGGCATTCTTTCTCTCACCACGCAACGTTCCGGGAATCGGCTGATAATGCAATGCGCCGCTGCATCGTTGCTCTATGACCTTCCTCGCATGTCTTTCAGAGAGAAATTTTCCTTCGGCCATTACGGGCTCCGTCCCTCAACCAAGAAGATGAATGCATGATGGGATACTTTACTCGGCCCAGTCTATTCATGATGGGAGAATTGAAGAGTTCTCGGAAATCCGGGTCATCTTTTTTCACTTTGAATGCGCTTCGTTCCTTTTGAAAATATTACCTCCCATCGGAATTTGATCAATATGAAAATAATATTTAAAAGAGGCTTTAACTTAATATTATTAATGCAAATGAGTTGAAGATTATGGCTACATGTTTTCGTGTATCCATTTGACTCTTCCACGAGAATTCACCTCTTAAAATTTATCCATGACTACCAGTAGCTGAAATGTATATTTCTGTTTCAATCGGGTATGCCTTTTGTGTTCAAGATTAAGGTTTACATCTACATCTACATACTACCCCGCAAGCCGCCTCAATAGGCGTGTGGCGGGGGGTGTTAGGACACCAGCCGTTTACATATAAAAAGGAAACGCTCTATGAAATTACGCCTTGCATTTATTAAAGTCCCTTATTGTTCGGGGGAAAAACGAATTCCCATACCTATCCGTTCGGCAAAATATCTCTCTTAATTTATCGTTTCTGTCGGACCTGGAAATATAGTGGGGTTCTAATATGATGTTCTCCGTGTCGCTCTGAAAGATATCTATTCTCAATTGCTCAAGTAATCTAAGCCTAGCGCGCAGCCTCCGAGTCTCTAGCGGCTCCCAGCCTAATTCGTTTAACATCTGCGTTACGCTGTCTGTACGCCCGTAGCAGTTTTTGACGAATCGCGCAGCTTTCCTTTGTATTTTATTAAGTTCCCGAATTAATTCTTTCTGCACCGGATCCCATATGCTTGCTGCATATTCAAGGTGTGGCCGGACGAGTGCGAAATAGCACCTCTCTTTTACTTTTTCATCTGAGAATCTTCCCACAATACGCTTGACGAATCCTAGCTTCTTCAGAGCTCTGCCACAAATATTTCTTATATGTGTTCCCCACGATAGGTTTGAGGTTATCGTAACTCCCAGATACTTAACTTCATCTGTCGCCTTTATCTTAACGCCATCCACAGCATATACACGGGGATAGTTGGACGACCTCCGCAAGAAATGTACCGCCGCACATTTGCTCAGATTAAGTTCGAGTCCCCACTCTTGGCTCCACACATGAACGTTGTTTAAATCCGATGATAGAATTTCAAAGTCAGAGTGATCATTAATTTCGCGATAGATGACAGCGTCGTCAGCAAATAAACGTATTTTACTGCTAATTCGAGAGCATAGATCATTTATGTATATAATGAACAAAAGGGGGCCGATTACCCTTCCTTGTGGGACACCTGATGTCAGTTTGAAGTATAACAGCGCGATTTAAACTCGGCAATACCTTAAAGTTAAGTGTAATGTTACTAAACTTTACTTAAAAATAATTTGTGATGCCAAAATAAGAATACGTGCGCTGTAAATGTAATGCTTTGAAAAATAATTTCTCTTGCGAAGTACCTGTGCTGGAACGTTCGATATGAAGCTCTAGGAAAAGCTATGCGATGCGTCTCGTTGCTAAAATTATTGGAAGAAAACTGCCGACTGTTGTATTCATCAGTGGTTTTACTCGTATTTCCACGCAAAGAGTCAATTTTCACCAATCCTCGTGGTATATAAATACTTGCCACATCGATGTGTGAAAGCAGATGACTTTGGGTCATTCCTTGCCGCGTTCTCGTATCCGAGGAGTATCCGGTAACTGAAACCCTAGACCCAACCACGCTCCCTGCGACCCCTACAGGCCCCAGGAACACCTACCTCCTCCTTCTTCATCGCTTTCATTCCTTTTTCAATCTCTCGCGGAAACTAACGCACTCTCCTTCATATTGGGCGATCATTGGTTTGGGAAGTTTCTTCGTCATTTTCTACTCACTTTTTTGCATACCTCTTTTTATCTTTGAGGAGTTACCATGGAGATCATGTCTAACCTTGATGTACTACTTCAGGTAGAAAAGGAAAATTATAATCACCCTTTATTCTTTAGTCCCTGCTCTTCCGTTCAAGTGTCAAATCTTAACTTATGCCATAAGTTTGCTTATTTATATGAGTATCTAGTCCACAAAGGTGTGTGCCTCCTTTGCTTTAATCAAATAGACAATGATCTGAACCATATTTATGCCGTGAAAAGATATTCTTTAGTAATTACGTGCAAATAAATAACAGATCAGTGATTTATTTTGACCCTCTTTTGCACGTCTTTTTTGAGCCAGTTCTCTTATTGATCAACTTATTCCTTAGTTCCTACAATTGCATTGAATGATTCTACACTGATTGTTTACTTGGCTTTTTATTAGCCAGGTACGTTTACGATGAATGAAATTTAATTATTAAGTACGCTTTTACACTCACTGAAAAATTACACTGCTCTACAGTTCATGAATATCTATAATTAAATAATTGTCTATTCAATCATAAAACTTTTCCAAGGCGAAATAATGTCCTACAAATTCAATCCCAGTCTTTGGTGACTTTTGGTGATTGTTTGAGTAGAGAATTCGTAGCTCTTTTTTGTCCTTCAACTATGCCCAGAACATGGTTTCTTGTTGTTCTTCATTTTGCTATCTCCTGTAGATGATTAACTGTTTTAAGAGCAGCTTTTCATTAGGGGTCAAATAAGACTCTGAATTATCGACTTTAAAAACGAAATCCTCTCCTTGAAATGGAAATGCTGCAAAACAGCACTTCACCTCAGCCTCACTTTTGGCAGATGCGTTTGCCGTATATTTTCATCACCCATTAGAATTCTAGCGAGTTTACAAAGTGAAATATATATTCGTCATGAAAAGCATAGTCTATTGGGGACGATTTTGCATGGAGTGAGAAATAAGCGAGTGAGATGGGTTACAAATTTCAAGAATCATTACATATATTTCCGGCGAAGCCAAATCCTCGGGAAGGGAAAGCAATGTTCCTGCTAAATCTGAATGAATTCTTTACGATATCTCCTCTCGGTTTAATTTTTTATCCATCTATTCGCTGGAGACGAGGGAGCGTTTTTGATCCACCTCCACATCCTCCTCCACCTTGACAATTCGGTGGAAAAATGACTGCGGCGCAGTTTACCCCTCCTTCCCGTCACCCCCTCTCAAGAAACCTTTCGCCCTTCTAAGAGTCCCCAGCCCCTTCCAACCGACAAGTCGGGAGGCATTGGGGTAGGGCAGGGCCGCCCCCGAGAACCTAAAAAAAACACCCCCGCTCGTCTTGAGCGTCGAAAGACATGGCCTGACACAACGGCGGAAAACTTATCCGAGTCCTTATCGAGGAGAAAAGTGGAGATGTGGAGGTGGAAGAGAGAATATGGCATCCGAGGAGGAAGAACTCGTTCACTTCATTCCTAAAGATAAACTTATCTTTCCTCCAACGCAACGATTTTTTTATTTGTGAAATTCCTCCCCCGTGCCTCACCTATTTTACTGACGTAGGTCGCCTCGCAGTACAGGGGCAATCCCCCAATCCCCCCAAACCCGACGTATTTCTATGTCATAGACATTAAATTAAAATTTCCATTCATTGCGTTTACACTATTGATGTGGTACCCAGTCACGCGCTCTGGTGCGAAGTTCGAAGTGCGAATCGGAAGATCCGGATTCGAATCCCGGTCAAGTCGAATGATTTTTTCGCGGCAAATTTCGTCGTCTTCGGCGTATTAATTAAATTAAAGACCTAAATTATTTTCTTGCTTTTTTGCTATAAAATATTTAGCTATTTTACTTTAAAATCCAGTAAAATTTTATGTCAACCAAAACTGTTTTCAAAACCACAATCTAAATGCGAATGTAAATATGTTGAAACTTGGGGGTAATCTAAAAGGAATATATATATAGATATTGTAAAAACTTGCTCTTCTTAAAACGCAAAATTTTGCTTCCAAGCCATTTTTTGCACTTATTTTGTTACAAATTTCCGGGACGAGACCCACAATCCCCTTTACCCCCCCTCCCCCCACCCTGAACCTCTGGCCTAGAGCCGCCCCTGCTCGCCTATGCGTCTCACATGCAAAAAGCTTAACCAACCTTCCTTCTTTATTTAATTTCCATAGCAAGGTCGCTCTTCGCCTGAAGAATGCACCCACTACACCACAGAAACGTTACGCGTACGAACATTATTTCCTTCCCAAACCCTGTTTCCTTAAAAAAAATAACACTGTCACTCATAACACATCGAAACGTAACACACAGTAAAAGCACTATTCCTCCCAAATTATTGCGCTACTTCCCGAACAAGTTCGCCTGAGACGCTGTCTCCCCGCGACGGCGGAAACTTGTAATCAGCAAAACCCGTCCTAAAAGGGCTCGAAGTTCCCTCCGATTACGAACTAAAGACTCTTCCTTATTCCTCATTATCCCCTCCTCCTCTCTCTCTAGGGCAAGCTCACCTTAAAATTACCACCACACCTCCCCTCGGCCGAAACGTTGAAATATATAAGAGAAGCGCCCCTTCCCCCTGAACAATAGCCCCTTCCCAATCCTTCCACTCCGCGGGATCACTCGCTCGATGTAGCGTCCGCCATTTTCCCGCCTCTGCCAACCCCCGCCCTCCTCTTCCCCCGCCCTCTCCTCCATTCCTTTCCCCAGTGACCCAATTCCCCTCCCCTCCCTTCCCCTCCAGAGCAATCTGCACGCCTGACCCAATTCCTCCTCCCCTCCCTTCCCCTCCTTCATTCCCCCCTCCTCCCCCCCCCACCGCCGCTGCGTCCTTCTCTTCTTCAACGCCTCTTGGCTATGGCCCCGCGATACATTCGAATCCCAGACACATCGCTTTGTGATGCTTACATCGCATCGAAAACTTCGCGATGTTTCTCATTGTACAAACATGAGATCGCATACTGCCTACTTGATATCGCATACACCATGCCATCGCTCGTTGCAATGTAGTAGATAGCATTTGTATCGAATCCTATAGGCAAAAGAGAATTGAAACATCCTCAGAAGTGCTGTAAACATTTGACGATTCGAACTCCGCTCATTTGAACTGTGACTGTTCGACAGGCAATGCGTAGTGTTTATAGAAACAAGAAATGTTTTGATTTGTAGGACAGTTCTAGGGAGAAGAAACGTTTTATCGTCGTACGTAAAATAAACATTGATTCGGTGTCAGTTGTTCTTTTTGGTTCCTTGAAAATTCCGCTCCAAGGCGTTTAGTATTAAAATATGTTTCTACATGTAAAACTGGAATATAGGTCTGCTTCTAAGCTACGATTATCGCCTAAAATGATTCACAGAACGAATCGAAATTCGACAAGGAAAGTGATACCTACACAAGAAATTGCGACTTGTAGAAAATCTTGCGCGTAGCACATTTCTCTGGTTTCATTTAGCTCCTTATTCAAACGAAAAAAAAATTACATTTAAATTATGCATCTACACAAAGGACATCCGTACAACTTGATATTTCAAATGTCTGTCGTTTAGTTCAGAGCTGCATAGTCCAATAAATATCGCAGGCAATGCGTCCCAATACAGCACAGTCATAGGTTTTGTCATCCTTTACATAGGTTCATTCTTTAAACATCGCGTTGCTTATAGTTCCACCGATGGTAACACATGTCACTCCTTGCTTCGTATGACCTTCGATACGTTAATTAATGAATAACGCCGTCCAGCGATGAGGATTATATGAGAAACTCTAGCGCTGTCAGTAATTGCATATTTATCATCGTATAAGAGAACAACACTTGATTATTTATCACAAAATATGCAGATTGCCTTCGATTTTAACAACAGAGATAGATTTCCTGTTCTTTCTTCGTCACTTCGTCCTTTCATTCTGGTTCGACGGCGGCTTATCACACCAACTTTTTTTGTTGCGTTTCACAATCATCAATCACAACACCTATACTTCTATAACTATACTTCAACAACTATACTTCTTTTCCTAACAGTAAATTAACACAAGCTAAAGCTCCCGCGGAAGCTTATGGCGTTCGGATGCGCGGCGTTTGTGTTTTCCGCGTCAAACAAATCCCATTTTTTTAAATGCATTCATGCATGGCACAAATGCCATGTCTTCGTTTTGCCATACGTCCCTTATCCCTACCCTTTCCACCAAACTTTACCCATCCACGACGTCTTCTTCTGCGCACCCGAACGCCATAAGCTTTCGCGAGAGGTGTACTTCTACTATAAATTCTTCACCCATGCGATGTATGTGTTAATGCCATTCGTGCTTTTCCTTAGGCCAACTCGTTGATATTTTTACTTTGCAATTTTCTAATAAAAAGAGTTGTTTTAGGGCTTGATGTCGTGGAATAACATAATAAAATAAAATGATATTGCCAATTTTACATTATTTTTTTATAAATTTTGCAATTTTCCTTATATTATCATTTATTTCTCTGTCCATTAACCGATGATGTTCCGAAATACTTTCTTCTCACTGGTCTCCAGCAGCCCTCTTGTTCTGCTCTGTCTTGTCCAGTCTCCAACATATATGTCTTATTTCAGTAGCATTATAAACTCTAGGCATTGCTTCTATCCCTATATATCTGCTCTTCCATTTATTTTAGTTTAAGCATCCGGCTATCCTTCAGGGTTTTGCTGTTTGTTGTCTGACTTCGGATTGTACATCGCCATATCCAAACAGATAGCTCTATTCCAAGGTAATTAAGTTTTATTTCCTGCCGTATGATTTTGCCTTCTACAGCTCAGCGTCATGCGAAGGATTCCTGCATTATTGAATTTATGTAGCAACGTCTGGAAGTCGTTCTTGTTTTCTGCCACCAGCACAGCGTCGTCAGCGTAGTATAGAATCGTGATGCTGCGGTCTCTCAGCTTGTAGCCATTAAGATTTTTAAGATGAGATAAGATTAGCGCACTTTGTTCATCATCTAGTCCATCATGATGATGAGCAGAAGTGAGCTAGAGCCTTACGGGATTCATATGTACTATGCTAGGATTGTGTCGATTAGCTCTCCATCTATTGTTACTTGTGCTTCGTCGGCAGTGTATATATTTTCTATGACCTAATCATGTTATTAGAAATTAGCCTCTTATAAAGCAAGTACGAAGCACCACTCAACTAAACTTAATAGAATGCCTTCTGTAATAAACACAAATGTGCAGATTTATTTTATTCAATTGATTTTTCATCAATCTGTCTAATTATGATGACTTTATCTTTCTGGGAGATTTAAAACATTATTCATGTTGTTCATTGATTCTTATCGGAAAATTCGATTCCACGTCCAAATTTCTCTTGATGATAAGCAAACAGCTAGCCTGTGAATACTGCGTTACATTCGTTATAATATAAACAATAATAATTATAATGATAAGACTGAGTCTTCCCGATTATGTAGCCATTTTGAGGTCAATGAAACCTGATGCTTACTGGAGACTAGGAAGGGGTATTTTAAGAACCGTAACGAACAATGAGTAATGTTAAGAAATAACAATATTGATAAAACCGTTATAATAAAAAAATATCGGAAATTTATTAAATTCATAGGTATTAAATTGTTCGTTCATAACCTTGGTACACGGCAGTGTCCTACTACGGCTAGGCTTCCGCGCAGTGAAAAGCATCAATAGATAAGAATCTAGCCGTGTTGCTCTGTAGTCATCGGGAAAGAATTTGATGGTTGGCTGTGTTCACAGACTGTAATTTCAAATAGTAATGAGGGATTTTAATCCTATGCTTCCAAACAGGCTGTTATCTTTTCATTTTGCTGGATGCAGACCATGCTGTCATTTATGCTCATACATTACTAAAATACAGATAGAGTCCATGGGCTTGTAAATATACCTCGAAATCGAATACATAGCGATTTGTGCTCACAAAAAAGTAAAGTGGGGCTTTGAATTGAGAGGAAATATTCGAACCCATGGAAGTCATGACAGTGGCAGTGAGCCAGAGTTTCGTTTCAAGGGGCGTCCATGATAAGTATATGAGCAAGGAGGGAAGCGTTTGAAAATCTGGGACGAAATTGTGTACAATTGAGGCAATTATGAGAGCAATTGCGACTGCTGCATAAAAACCGATTTCTTAAGATTCTTGCTGTGCACGTATCCGAAGGAATGCGATAATCAAGTTTTTTACTTTTTTTATTTAACAACATATTATTATTTATTCAAAGCAAGTAATTAGTTATATCATAATACTTTTTTTATAAATAAACCTTTCATTTGACAAAAAATTCAAAATTTCGGTGGGTGTGGGCTGATATTAGTAATTTTGGATTTTTTTCAATTTTAAAGGAAGGATTAGTTATTAATAGGAAATTTGGAGAAGAGGTTGTTGGAATGAATTACTGAAAAGTTAGCTCTATGGTTTATGTCATACATTTTGCAATCAATAATCAATACTGATGCATATGAAATGGTTAATAAGTTACTTATACTTCTCGGGGATCATCATATAACTGCCCAGTAATAAGGTCTACTGCTGCGGTTCCCAGCATCTTTTGATTCGCACACCTCTTGCTCACAAATTTCCCAAAATTGTACTCCAAATATTATTTACTAGTGAAGCTGCCTGTTGTATATCAACGGGAAGAATACTATCATTTACATTGATTGTAGTAAACCATTGATATCTTATTTAGTGCAAAGAATCATTTGAGTTATAATGGATATATATATACACGGAATCTCGAATTTAAAAATTACGTATGGTCGTCATGGGGACAATGACTCAATAACGCTAAAATATTGTTAAAAATCGTTACTTTTTAACAAAAATGTCGGAATTTCGACCGGAATACAAAATTCCAATGCAAGAATAAGAATCTTCATTTTATTTTCTTTCTATTGGTACTTTTCCCAATAACAGAAAACCACTATTTCTAATTAAATTTTGCAAATAAAAAAAGATCTCCAGCCAAAATGAAGATTCACGTGTATTTCTTGCGTGAAAGTCTCTGACATATATATGTATATATATATATATATATATATATATATATATATATATATGAGTTCGTGGAAAATC
The DNA here is from genome assembly GCA_963573305.1 of Pyrrhosoma nymphula. NCBI lineage: Eukaryota > Metazoa > Arthropoda > Insecta > Odonata > Coenagrionidae > Pyrrhosoma > Pyrrhosoma nymphula. The sequence goes on along the minus strand of OY754333.1, from coordinate 969,995 downwards.
ACACACGCGATAATTTAAATAAAAATAAACTTTGCCACAGGTGGGGCGGAAATAAATATAGAAACACAAAAAGAAGAACACTCACACACTATACGTTCTGATATTTCGACAGCCGAAAAGCTGTCTTTCTCACAGAAGGAAGGATACAGAAACTGTATCCTTCCTTCTGTGAGAAAGACAGCTTTTCGGCTGTCGAAATATCAGAACGTATAGTGTGTGAGTGTTCTTCTTTTTGTGTTTCTATATTTATTTCCGCCCCACCTGTGGCAAAGTTTATTTTTATTTATATATATATATATAAATTCATGTCTTTGGTTCGAAACGTTCCCGTAAGAACGAATTCTTTATCTTTTCCTCTTTCTCCTACCTCCTGTAAGTTTGAATTTATATATATATATATATATATATATATATATATATATACACACACAAAACGAAAAAAAAACACTTGACAGGGGGTGGGGAAAGAAAAGTAAAAAGGGAGAAGACTTACAGGGACGTTTCGGGCATGTAGGCCCTTCTTCAGCTATATATATATATATATATTAATATATATTTATATATATAGACTATATATACATATATAGTCATATATATCTATATATATATACATATATTTACATATATAGACTATATATACAATATATATATCTATATATATATATAGAACTTCCAGGAGAATCACTCGGGTGATAAATATACAATATGCCAAGTGGGTGGCCGATAAAAATATTTTCCCCTCCCATACCTCAACCTCTATCCTTTTCCTCATTCCTACTCTTCTCCTAGATAAAGGTGGAGCTAATATCTTCACCGAAATATCGGAAGTTTTTATTTGTAAGTGTTCTTTTTTCCGTTTGTATATTTTTATCGGCCACCCTCTTGGCATATTGTATATATATATATATATATTTCTGTCTGGATTCGACACATTTTCATCTTCCCCACCAAACCCTGTGTTCGTCCTTTTATGTGTTCCTATCCCTTTCCATTTCCTATGATTGTATGAATTTATTCGCGCCTTTGAGCGTCTGATTTTCGAATGGATGAGTATGTATGTATGTATGTATGTATATATATATATATATATATATATATATATATATATATATATATACATACATCGGTGATTTTTATAGAAGATATTTTCATTATTTTTATTCTTCTACCGTGTACTGCAAACTTACATTTGTCATTATTCAACTTTTTTTCGTGAGCACCCAAAGCCACCCAAGCAACCCTTCTGGGTACTAGCACAATAGGTTGGAGACCGCTGGTCTATAACAATCAAATGGGCTCTTGTGAATGTTCATTCGAGATATTTATACATATACAATGCAAAGAGTTGAAGCGTTATGCCCTCCTCCTCCGACCGTCGCGCTGCCAGCGTCTCCGCCGTCTTGGAAGCCCTTTTGCGCCTCTCCTCCTCCGTCTATTTATACACATCCGCCTCCCTCCATCATTTCGCAACTCCTCCACTCCACTCTCCATTTCTCTCTTTCTTTAACTCTCTCTCTCTCTGATTTAAACAGTTAAGGACGTTCGGTGGTGTAACTCAACTTATGGGATTTCGACGAAACTTGCTGAAAGCATTAATTATGTTGTTTAAAAGCTACCTGAATTTTTTCAAAATTATTTACCGCAGATATCTTAGGATATTTTATGTGGAAGTGGGAATGAAATTAAATATGGGTTCTTACGGGATCGCGAGGTGCGACTAGCTTCATTCATCGTAAAGAACGTATTCTAGTTAAGAATAAGAAAAACAAAAATAATTTAAATCATCAATAGAATAATGTATGAAAATCATTTGATATACCTACTTTATTTTTACTATTTTTTTTTCTTATTCTTATCTAGAAAAAGGTTCTTTTTGATGAATTAAGCTACTCGTACTTGTGTTCCCGTAAGAACCCATGTAATTTTTTGTCCACTTCTCGATCAAATATCTTGACTAATCTGCGGTAAATAATACTGAAAAAAATCAGGTAGATTTAAGACAACATAAGTAATACTTCCAGCAAGTTTCGTCGAATTCTCACAAGTTGAGTGAAACCACCGAACGACCTTGAATAAAATCTTCTGTAATAATCAACGATGTGTGGATATTTATGTCAGTAACTATCACATAAGAAATACACGTGAACATGAATCTTCATTTGGATGCAGACCTTTTCTTATTTGCAAAATTAAATTAGAAATAGTGGTTTTCTGTTATCGGGAAAGGTATCAATAGAAATAAAATCAAATAAAGATTCTTTTAACCGAATTTAATATTCCGGTCGAAATTCCGAAATATTTGGTAAAACGTAACTATTTTTCGCAATATTTTAGCGTTTTTGAGTCATCGTCCCCATGACGACGAAATTTATTGTTTAATTCGAGATTGTGTATAAATCCATTAACTCAATGATTTTTTGCACGAAATAAGATATGAATGTTATATTAAAATCAATGTAAATTATAATATTCTTCCCGTTCATATTCAACGGACACCTTCTCTAGTAGCTAAATGACTTATAATGTAATTCATATATTTAAATAACAAATATTTATTGTATCCAAATACTTATAGCTTAAATATCACAAAAATATCAAAGTAAACTTTAGTGAGCAATGATAAACGTAATAGCAATCATGCTCTTAATTAGTTTTTAGAGCTACACCGAAAATAATGATTAATAATAAATCAGAGGAAACAAAATAAATCTATTGGTTCATATATATGTTTAATTAACAATATAAAGCGTGCGTGGGAGAAAATTGACAGGACAGGATTGATCTTGTTATGTGGATGAGAGTTAGTGCTGGCTTGACTGCTTCACGTAAAGCAGGTTTCGTTTTTTGACTGACTGGTAGCTTCACTTTGGTTAGTTGAATACAATATAAGATAACGCTGATTGTGTAGAGCAGAGATTATTAGTAATCCAGATCGAATATCAGTTTTGTTTTCATTTCCTCAGTCGGTGTATTCTCGCATTGAATCAAAGAATCGTCGAATCGACCTTCGCTCGTGAACTGTTCGTGGTTGACTTACAATGAAAAATGGATGACAAAACCACAGTTACATCAGTAGAATTTCTGCCGCGTGTGCATATTTTGCCATGCATCGCAGCTGTCTCGGCCAATCAACGTAATAACGATGGTAAAGAGATTATTATACGATGAAGATTAAACCGAGGCGTAGTACTTCGCACGGCTTGAGCAAATTCCGAATTTGAAGTTGGAGGGGAGACACAAGCCAAAGCATGAAGGGCTATGTTTACCTGTCGTCTGGAGATAAAATCTATAAATGGCAAGTCTAATCTCATGCGAAATGTTATTTCATATGTATGCAATGTTTTTGTAGCATTACCTTGAGATCAAGCGTGAATTACAAACCAGTTTTTACTTAATATGTAGTTTCGTAGTAAGTTGTCATTGTACCATGGTGGGTGGGTGTAACTTGGAAGTAGGAAAGGCTAAGTTACCGTGAACATTTAATCCAAATTCTGAGAACTTCCCCAGACGGGTAAAGTTGGTAATATTCGGCCATTTCCCCTAACCTCTCTTTCTCCCCTTTGCCATCATCATCACAGCCGATTTCTCCATCTCCACACACTCTCTCTCTCCCTCTCCCTCTCCTCCCCCCCCCTTGCCCCCTTCCCCCCCCCCCCCACCACATCCTCATTGGCAACCCCACCCACTCACTGCCCCCTTCTGCCCCCTCCGCTAGCCGTTTCCATTTTACTTCGCCCCCGCAATTCTTCGTGGTTTCCGAGGATTATTTTCAGCGCTGTGTGACCCAGATTTCGGCGCATAAAGAAATGCGTCGCCCCACCTCTCGCCTAGCTCTCAGCGTGACAAGCACCGCCAAACCCTGTACCCCTGAAAGTTTTCCATCAAAACACCTCCCAAGTACCTACACTTTTCAACCTTAAACATGTTAAACACGAATGCAATGCCACGATTTCACAATTCCCCAGTCACCATACCAACTTTGCAATGAGTAAATGCAATTGCGTAGTACATCAAAATGTGTGTAATATTTATAAAATTAAATAATAAACAAGGTGAATCCTGAGATCATGAGGTACGCCTACCAACTCTCCCGGAAGGAGTCGATTATATGTATTTTGGACTGCATAAAGTTTCCACTAAATGGTATCCTGCTTTGCCTAGTGATCTGTTCACTCAGGGAGAACACACCCTGTACAAGTAATGGTAAATGCTCGTAAAAGTGGTCTTGGTTTCCGTTCAGAGTGGCCGCCTTTTTCGCCGCGTCAACAAGACGTGGGAAATGTAGTATTTGATATGGCATTCTGCCCAGTTACTCGTTCAAGGCCTTTTTAGCGATTGACAAGGTGTAATTGTGAATATAAGTTCTTCCAAATTTTGTATTTCAACTGCTTTCGCTGCGGCTAGTATCTGGCTAGCGATTGAAACTTTTCTTTAGGCCAGTCCCTATTTCTTCCTCCAAATTCGTCTTTTCGGATTGGTCCGATGTGTTTCTCCCAAGCCTCCTCTGCGGTCAATATGATGGCACTCGTTATGTCTTTCATTCGTGAATTGCTGCCACAGAGAGAGCTACTTGGAGCACTTTCATCAATAGTTAGTTGCCCTCCTTTTGTCCTTCCCGCGTCCGTCGTTCCCTCTTAGCGGCCGCACGAGGTCCGTCATAACTTCCCTAAGCCTCCCACGAATGGGTTAGGTCAGGGCCTGCGGTGACGTCACATCGCCAGTCTTGCCAACCTCCTCAGCGTTCACTCCCCCATCGCTCCCAACGCGGCATCCCCCTTGTGGCAAAATACAGAACCACGAACCCCTTCCCACGATGCCCCGTCCCCCGACCCCTGTCACGCGACGTAATACCCCCTCTGCGCGCGACCACCCTCACCTCTCCAACTGTTGATCTCAGCGGTTGCCATGGGGAGTGGGATCAATACTGCTCGCGCTGGAGAGGGGAGGGGTTCAAGGAGGAGGTTGGGGGTGGAGGGGAAGATGGAGGGGAGGGGGGATGGCAGAACGGCCTTCACAGTGTTTCCTCTTCGGCGCATTTCTCAGTTCTATTTCTCTCTCCCTCGACACGGAATGAGGGGGAGTGTGGAAGGGGTGGGGAGGTTAAGAAGAAGAGGAACAAGTAGTGGGGGGGTTTGGCGGAAGAGTCCTTCGGTGACTCCGCATGTCACAGCTGCGCTGCAATACTTTGAAGAAGGAATGGATTGAAGGAGGAGAGGGAGGATGATGGCGTGGACGTGAGCATAGAATGAAGAGCGGTGCAGTGAGTGGATCCCTCTCAAAAGGCCGTTTTACGCGGTACATTTGTTTGTACAAACTCTTCCGTGAACACTTGCATGAGGCAAAATGTATCGTGTAAAGCGGCGGATTGCATGAACGCTTGTGCAAATGTGTCAATGCCTGAACGGGAAATAGAACCTATTCAAATTTCGTTGAGACAAACGTACAATCTCACGTACATTCGTTTGTACAAAATCTTTCATCGTGTAAAACGGCCTTTAGACTCGATCAAGCGGATGTGGTTTTTTGACGCCGACGCCGCCGGCGACAAAGCTAGTGCGCGTTTCTTTTTTCACCCCTTTTTCCTTCCTCTTCCGGAATTGTCTCTATCGTTCTGGGCGTCCTGCCCTGCTTTGATGAACAATTGATTCCCTTGCGAATTGATGACCTGCTGGTGCATGAACCACCAGGATTTTGATATCTTCAAGCACCTATTTTGTGATGCGGACGTGGAGAAGCCTTTTAAATTTAAGATGAAGAAAGGGGGAGGGGGGGGTTATCCATGAGGGGTAATCGAAATTAACATTTTTGGGAAAAGGACGGAAAAGTGGATGTAGGACATGCAGAGAAATTATTTTAAAGATCAATGGTAGACGAGTTCACTCTGTGGAAGTTCATCTTAATAAAAAAAAAAAACTTAGTAATTTTCCACTCTATTTTATTGTTCACTCATCCGGTTTCAACGTATTTGCACACACAACGTACGTGTACTAGAACAACGTACTTGTACACACAACGTACAGTACAACAAGGTACGTTGAAACCGGTTGAGTGCACAATAAAATAGTGTGGAAAATTACCAAGTTCTCTTTTTTATTTATTTTTTTATTAATTATTTTAAAGTCGGTTTTAAAGTTGACATTGTCGGCAGCCACCCTATGGGTTTGCAGCTGAGTTCATTTGTCGAGGGCGTGAATTTCACTGAAGCGGTCATGAATGGGACCCTCGCCGAGAGTAGTGATGGAAAAATCGATTTCGATTAAAATCGAAAATCGAGTTTTAATTGTCAAAGATCGAGGAAATCGAGATCGAGTCATGATCATCGAGTTTCGATCCAAACTCGATTTTTCAACTTCGATCTTAACCATTTCGTACCGTTTCGCGATCAAAGAGCTGAGTATGATAACGTCATCCATCCCATGTGAAAGACGTTTCTCTAAGGCTGGTGAAATTGGAAAGGCACGCCTTAGATTATCAATAAAGCATCTCAATCAGTTGATCTTTCTTAAAAATTTTAGTGAAGCCGAATGGTTCCAAGCGGTGATCCCCAAACTTTAATGTGCGTGCATTTGTAAATTTTTACTACTAATAATTCAAGAATTTATTCTAAGTACATTTTTAGGGATTTTTTATACTATTCAAATATGTATTTTGAGCGTTTTTCGAATGAATAATAACCAACCAACTGTGCCAACTGTATTTTTTCAAAAGAGAGCCTTCGATTTTTTCGATTGATCGATCTTATGGTTCAAATTTCGATTTTTGTTGAAAAGTCGAGCTTTTCATTTCGATTAACAATCGATTGCTCGAAAAATCGATTTTGACGGACATTTTTCCATCACTAGGCGAGAGGAACCAAGTAGAAGATGAGGCAGAGGGACGAAAGCAGCCGGACGAAAGATGTGTGTGGAGAAGAGTGGCAGCTTCCTTGCCTTTCTCAACATTTCGTCTCGCCTATGAATGAAGGTGCGACCCATTTACCCAGATGTTGCTTTTTGCGTTTCAGTATCGGAATAAGGGTGGGGCAGAGAAGAGCGCACACGGGAGTATAGACGCAAAAAGAAATGTAATAGGCTCTTCTTATTCCTTACGTATTACCACCGACTGAATTAACTTCAGCATAACCAACAAAACAGATTTTTTCAGACGATGCGTTCATCATCATTATCACCTGTGGTCATAGGAGTACTTTGCTCCTCTTCTGACTGACAGCCGTTTTAATTCCTTTATAATTTTTCACTTTGACATCCTTCATAAATTTTTATGTACTTTTGATCCTTGGAATTCCTTGCCAATTCTTCGTATCCCTTGCTTCTTCCATTATTATGTCAGGTGCCTGTTGTTGTCTCGCAGAATGTCTCCAACCAGTTTCCCCTTAACTGCGGAGAGGATTTTATCAAAAGCATCTCTCCCTCAGCTCTTCCAAGGACATATTCATTTGGAACATGCACAGTGGAGTAATATAATGGACATGTGTCCCTCCATACATGCGATATTCATCATTCTGCTATAACGTCGTGTTCCCGTTGCTTCAAAAACTTTTCCAGTGCAACCATTATCGTCCAAGCTTAACCACAATGTAAAGGCAGTTAACTCTATGGATATCAGCAAAATTATATTGTTCGATGATTTTGAAGTAATTTCTCAAGAGATTATTACAGAGGCGTAATTTGAGGCTCGATTATTTGATCATATCAAGGTTAAATATTTTGTCTCCTTCACAAAGAGGGGGAAGAGGATGCCGAGAGAGAAGTAGGGCCGGCATTCGTTGGCCTTCTGTCGCGCGAGACCACCGAAGGAGACGGACCAAAAGAACACTCTGCAAAGTACCCCTGAGAACTACTTCGGATTCCCTGTGAAAAATGACCGCTCCAATGGTGAATTCCTCTACGCGGGAAGCCAGTGCTACCGCGTTAAGCCGTCTTCTAATTGTCTTTCCTGGAGAGGCTTTCTTGTTCTATTTCGCGCCGTCCGAGTGCGCGATGCTCACTGGGTAATGGCTCCGCAGTTGTGAATGGAATTAGTATTTATTTATTTATTTATTTGAAAAGTCCCCTAATAGACACAAGGACTTATTGAATTGGTCGACAAGCAATCAAATAAATAACAATGGAAACTAAATATACCATAAAAATGTAAAACATACCAGAAAAATACGTAGGAAAGAAAGCTTGGTATTGGGATTCATGGACAAGGAGATGGGATAGACGGAGTCAACTCGGCAATATGTTTTCTGAGGATTGATTTGAAAACGGAGGGTGTGGAGAAGAGGTCAAGGGAGGAGGGTAACTGCGAGGCTAGGGAGTTGAAAGTTTTCGGGATGCGGTAGAATAGGGAGCGCTGGGATATTGAGAGTATGAATATGGGAATGTCAAGAAGGGAGTTATTGCGTAGGGAACGAGAAGGAACATGAAGAGGAAAGAGAAGAGGAAGAAGGCAGTTGGTACGGAGAGAGCCACTCCCAAATACTACGGAGGAACTTTATGTCGCATAGTAAACGAACGAATCTAAGAAGAACGCGGGCGAGGCAAAATCTTTTCCACTCCCCCGTGCTCTACTTGGAAGCGTATCTCCCCTCTTCACGGCACCACGGGGGGTTGGAAAGAGAAGTGTGCTCTCGGGGGAGTGCGTTGAATTGCTACGAACGAGAAAGTGAGGTGTGGACGGGTTGGCGAGAGGGGGAAGAGAGTGAATTGCCGCGAGTTGGCGGGGGGGTGGTGGTGTGGGGGGGGGGGGGGGAGGGAAGGCACGTGACGGTCTTTGCCGGTGAATTGGAGTCGGTCTCTTTCGAATGCTAATGCTGCTCTGTGCTCTCTCCTTGAACCACTCTTCTGCTCGTCCATCCCACACTGGTGTCTCTCCCCTCTTTCTTTCCCTGCTTTCGAGGGAGAGTTTTCGCCGATTTTGAGAGAAAGAATCACTCGAGATGGGTTAGAGTAGAACGATCTCCCGACACGTGACAGAGCCAAGTGTAATACCGAGCTCCCAACTTTTATGTCCATGAAAATCGAAAATAACAACTCGCAAAGCTTCTATTGCCTATACATTTTTTCACCGATTACGAAGAAATGAGCATCTGAAGGAGAGTTTTGTTTACAATTAAGGTGGCATGAGCGAGATAGTTCCCTAGTCACGATGGAGACAATATTCGAATTTTATTTTTTTATTTCAGCGTCTTAACGAGGCATGAAATAAATATTATATTTTTGTCATATGTTACCATATTTAACGCCATTAATATTGCAATATTTATTTCATACTTCTTACAGACGCAGGAATTAAAATATAAAATTTGAATATGGTCTCCATCATGACTAGTAGGGAACTATCTCGATTAAGCTGCCTTAAGGTGGTAATGTAGGTGTCGGCAGAACACTTTAAGGGGCCTTCCACTTGATGTGACCAAGACCTCCTACTTAAAGTAGTTTGATCGTGATAGTTCCCTATTCATGATGAAGACCATATTCGAATTGTATGTTTTAATTTCTGCGTCTGTAAGAAGTATGAAATAAATATTGTAGCATTAATGGTGCAATTATATAGTTATATATGACAAATATTCTCAGAAATTAAATGAACTAAGCTGCATAAGTCTCTAATCTCTCCATATGGCTAACAAGTCTTCAAAACAGCAGGTTTATTTTGCGATTCTGTAAAAATTACAGCGGTGAATAATGGATTAATTTTTATAAATAGTTGAGAAAACATGCAAACTAAACTACTTTAGTTTTTGGACAAAATATATTTTGATTTGAAGTTTCTATTTTTTGTTTAATGTTCTATCCCTCTGGAGCGCACAGCCGGACGTAAAACAGCTTATATATATGTTTAGGCAAATTGCTCGAGAAGTAGTTCGGCAAGGGGTTAATATTTTGATATCTTTGGAAAGATGAGAGTTTCTTCTTTTAATTGAGACCAAATTCATATTCTCAAAGTTATAATACATAAATAATATTAAAAATATTATATCCTCTTTTCTTTCTTTTTATTCCACCGCAACTTCTCAGCTTTCTGCAATTGGACTCTGTGTCATTAGTTTTCTTAAATTTTAGTAGCTTTCGAGATTAAATGGTTTATTAATGGGACTTTTAAATATTTATGACGAGGTTTATCTCGTTTAACGTGTTAATTTACAAAGCATAGGCCCTCTCATGCCAGAAACCGTCACGCATTAATGTATCTCGGCAGTTGGAAAGATTTTATTACGGAGGAGCGTAAGGTTTTGGCACTTGTTCACTGTGAAATATATGCTTTTCGGGGAAGTCTTTTTGGTTTACGCTCAACTGAGTTTATTTTTTTTTTATTCCTGAAGCCTCCCATCTTCACGTATCCAATATATCCTGCAGCATCCCACCTTCGCATTCACTTGCGTGAACAGCTGAGTCACTCACTCCGTAAAGCATAAAGAGGATCAATACGCATCCGGGTAAACCACGTGAGAGGGATGGGAGTACGAAAGTGTAACATTCAGTTTTCGAGGAAGGTGGTTGTGCGCGGCAGATGACGATCTGTGCAGTGCTCATCATATTTCCTCGGAGCTCTTCCGTTGAGAACGAAGAGTGTATTGCCTCAATAGATGAGCCGCGTAATGAAAGCAAAATACGTTTCCCATGTCGGAGAAGCTTATTTTTTTATTTTTTTTCAAGACTTTTACAGCTTTTTTGTCTATAAATGATAATGTTTTCGGGGTATGCCGCCTAATTTTCATGAAAAAAATGAGCATTACGCAGCATACCCCGAAAACATAATCATTTATAGAAGCTTATTTTTTTGACCACATTACTCAATATTATTTTGAACTTTTATTTTGTGATTTTCATGCAATAAGTCCAATGTTAAATAGAAAGTGATTGTATATATTTCTTGTTAACGCTTCTTAATGTATCCTCAAAATTATATGACTCTATGAAATACATATAATCACACATTTATGCGTATTGTGCTGCATATATACTGTCTTTCTTGTATGAATAAATGCGTATGAGTGTATTGTGCTTTGTATGTATGTTTGTGTGTATGATGAGCGTTGTAGGTTTATCTTTTCTGTTGTTCCTTGCACAGAGCATTTCTTTTGGTAGAATTTGTGTACTTCACTGTATCCGCTTGATTGTTTTAAATTTGCTTATGTTGCATGGCTTAACTGATGGTAGCCCCCCAACAGGTGCACCTTTGGGGCTACCAAACTTGCTTCACTTAATAATGTTGTACTCTGTATGTAATGAATGGAAGCAATAAAATATTATATATTATTATTATTAAAATATTATTATATTAATTATGCACTTGATAATCAAATAAAATGGAAACCGAGTATTTTTACGCGACGGTCTTAAGATGGTTGGAGTGATTTTTGTTTATATTCAGATTTGCGAGAAACTTTGCATACGTGTCCTTATTAGTGATATCTACCGATTAAAGTGAAAAAACTGCATATGACCGATTTGGTTTCCTGGCAATTCAATGATATTTTAACAAGTACTCTTATGGCACACGGCATATGTTTTGAAACAATTCGATTATTTATGTACAGATTTTCTCCTAAATGCGAAATAATAAGTTTCATATTATTTTAATAGCTGCTAACAAGCATCAAGATATCATGACGAGTAAGAAAAGCGAATTAAGATATGATTTTCTCGTACATTTTGAATTTCGCGCCGAAAATCCAAGAAAAAAATGCTTTAATTCAGGGGAATATTTTAAATATAACTCTTGCATCATATACATTACTGCATTGTGGTGATTTCCAACGTATAAACAGGTGTACGTGGGTGAAATGTGGTCCAAGAATATTTTTTCCGACTTACTTGAAAAGTTATTAGAATGTGCCTTCTACGACTCACGATTACCGCTCTCCAGCCACCTTAATCTAAAATATCGAGAGCATGTATAGTAAGACCCTTAAGACACCTAATGACGGAGAAATATGTACTTTTTTTAGCTCTAATGCCTACCTTTCCCTATTTTATTTTCTCCCATGCCTACTATGGAAACATTACCATACTTTTTCAACATTTTGTGTACAATGAAGGCAGACAGTGACGAGGAGATCACTGACAAGAGACCTAGGACGAGTTCGTACTTTAAGCTTGATGCTGTACTGCCAATGTGATGTAAGCTGTGCTGCACATATAATTTCACATTTTTACAAAAATTAATTAAAATTAACGCATTTTATTTAGTGTTTTTACAAAAAATGCTTACTAAAATTTCATATGGTAAACGTTTTGATTTGGCGTCACCTTTACTAGGCAGTAAACTTAATTGTTTGATACCTACTCTTATTTTTGTGGAAAATAGAAATATACGTAGATGTAGAGTTCTTTGAAGTTAAGGTAGTTTAAGCGAAAAATCACTTCACCTAGAATTTGATGAATTTGGTCTCATTTGAAAGAAACAACTCTTATCTTTCCAATGATATCAAAATATATACCCCTTGCCGAATTATTTTTCGAGTAATTTGCCTGTAAATATTTAAGCTGTTTTACATGGGATAGATTATGGCTGTGCGCTCCAGAGGGAGAATATTGAAGGAAATAGGAATTTATAACACCTAGATTTCGTCAAAAAACTAACGGTGTATAGATTGCGTGTTTTCTCAACTATTTATAAAAAATAATATATTACTCACCACAGTAACTTTTACAGAATCGCAAAAAAACCTGCTGTTTTGAAGGGTTTTCAGCTTTCGGCGGGAAAACATTAGTCAAGTTAGAGACTTATGTAGCTTTATTTATTTAATTACTGAGATTTTTGGGCATGTATAACTATATATTTGCGCCATTAATATTGCAATATTTAATTCACACTTCTTACAGACGCCGAAATCAAAGAATAAAATTTGAACACGGTCTCCACTATGACTAGGGATCTATCTCACTCAAAACACCTTAAATGAATGAACGAACACGTTCTTCTAAGATTTCCCTCCTCCAATGTGAAAAATAAAGGATGTTTATTCGTTTTTCTAATCACATTTTTGTAGCTGATCTCCTTGATAAAGTCTCGCATGAAACAGTAATTCTACGGCTGGGGGAGATGGTTGTGGTAGATTTGAAGGGGAGGGGCGTGGGAAGGAGTGGTAGGAGACTTGGAGAAGGGTGAAGGATTGGAGGGGTGGGCACGAGGAAACTGGGTCAAGTGGAGATGTGTGTTGAAGGGATGCTGGGAAGTGCGCGGGGGGGTGTAGGAGAGACGGGGAATGCGTGAAATGGACCCAGAATGCATTGCGCGTGATTTGAACATTTTCAAGGGGGGTTTTGAAGCCAGGGTGCCCCGTTGAAGGCGACTGGGAGGTGGCTGGTGGAGGTGGGACGGGTCAAGTGCACGTTTTGGCAAAATATAAACAACCCCAACTTCCAACATCTTTTCTTTTTCGCGTTAATGTCTTGTGTATATGTGTGTAGAGAAGCTTTTTTCATTTTATTTTTCAATTCTTTTTTTTCTCCACTCCGTGTTGGACAGAAATATAAGGACTCGAAATATACTCTTCATGTTTCGAACGCTCCCGGTGAATGATAAGTGTACAAGCCTGAGCAATTGTGTAAAAGCCATGAGAGTATTACCTATTAACGCAGAGACCTGTCTTAAACGGGATGAGATTGACTGTTTGAGAAATTACTAAATTTTGTGTTGACGAATTTTTTCTATATATATATATATATATTATTATTGGTGGGATCTATGGTATTTAACGCACAAATAACATTGGGTGAGAATAGAGCCGAGGTGTTTTAAGTGTGAAAAATATTTGGAAAATTTGTAGAAAATGCCATGGACAGACAGGTATTGGATGAACTACTGGACAAAAAGGGAGGAATCAGGCGAGATGTTGTGGAATATGAACATAATAAGAACTAAGATATTACAATTTTCCACAGATAAAGTTTTAATCGACCCGGGTTTCGATGCACTGCATCATCAGGTGATGATGATGCAGTGCATCGAAACCCGGGTCGATTAAAACTTTATCTGTGGAAAATTGTAATATCTTAGTTCTTATTATGAACTACTGGAGATTGAAGGTTGTTTGATATATCGAAGAAGCACAGTCAGTGGGAGGTGAAGGTAAAAAGAGATGTGATAGAATATTGAATGCTATGATAAAGGAAAGGCTATAGATAGGGAAGAGGCAGTAAAAGCATTGCAATTATAGATGCACTCATCTTGGACAATGATCGCACCACAAATTCCATGTGTATGGAAAAGACTAATCACAAACTCAAACGAAAGCGGTTAGCGGTATCCATTGTTTCAACCACCAACCTCCTTGGAAGTTTCAAAGGCTTGACCGTGGAAACTTTCAAGTTTATACACACCCACACACATATAGCATATGCATAGACTTAATACTGCTACACTTAATACTGGTTCTTCCTGAAGAAGACCAACTTTTGTTTGTACACGGAAAATACTTTCACCCTCGCAATGGCGTAAGTTCTGACCAATCCGTACAGCCCCTACTGGAGAACATTAATTTCCCTGCATGATACTGTCACAATTCATCGCAATCTTACTACGTTAATGCCCTCTTCTGCTGCCATAGAAACAAACATCATCAGCATTTTTTAAACTCTCATTGGAATTTCTATCTCTGGAAAACTTTCATAGTTTGAATTAAATGATCTTGCATCCTTAGCATTGGGTTTTATTTTCATTTGTAAATTTTAATAAGTTCTCCTCCACAATATGTGTGCATAATAAGCATTGAATCACAATAGTCAGATACCTTCTACTAGATGAGATGCATGTTTCTTTTTTAAATTCAGTACTCTGCGGGTCTTGATTAAACTGGGGGATTTATTTTAACTGCGGGTCTATTCTGGTGAGGTATGTCTGTTAATGGGGGACATGTGAAAAATACAAATATGGTAATGTATTTTTGATGAAAAATTGATATTGTTTCCAAGCATAAGCATGGTAATGGCGCCGGGTCAATTAGGGACAAATATAAAAAAGATCTTGTAATAAGGTTCGAATCGTTTTTGTGTATATTTTAAGACGGCATGCGTCTTTTACAATTTTATTTCAATATTGGCAAGCGTTGGATACTCGGGAGTTAATTGAGATTCGTGAAAACATATGAAAATCGGAGAAGACTCGGCGATCTAAATTTGGAAGAGAGAAGATAGGGCCCCGCGCGCCAATATCGGTGCCAGCGTGAGTAAGAGCTTAGGGGATGCAGGTCCGGTGGTGCCATCTCTCCGTCGAGCCTTTTACTTTCCGCACCCAGCGGCGCGGCTCCCTCTTTGCCGCGTCACAAATACGTACGCAGAACACTCACCACAGAGGCATTCATTTATTTCGAGGTCATTTTGCCATCGCCATCCATCCTCCCTCTAGTGCATCCTGCAATATTTGTGGACGGTATCCTTAATCTACGGACGTCACGAGGGATGGAAAACCGCGAGAAGTTGTACTTTAAACTTCTGTGTGTTGGATTGAGCTGCAGGGTTTGCTTCGCTTTTCACCTGAAGATTGGTTAAATGCTTTTCTATACTCAACCCTGTTCACTTCCAATCTTAATAACTGCTGGTTGTTAATTGTCCTTATCTCCTCTTTGTATTTTCTCCTTCCTTGATCTTCTTTGTAGGGTCTTCCTATTATACTCTGAACTAACTTCTTAATCTCTTATGAAAGTATCGTTCAATTGAACTAGATTTATGTCGCATTTGGCTCCTTACAGATGTGTGTGTGTGGGTCATGTTTTACCTCTCTTTCATTCGGATCGGAGTCTTCATTTGTATATTAGGTCCATTTCAAGTTACACCAAATGTTTCAATTAAAGATTTGCGATTTGAAGTCGTTTGAAATTGATAAAACAGCTAACAGACGCCCAAAGCACCAAAAATATCAAAGCAGCACGTACGCTGTTTAATAAAATAACTCCGAGTCGTCAATTTATTTACCTGGACCCATTATTCAAGAATTGTATCTCAACGACTCTTAAATCTTTAAATGATTCAATTTGAAAATTCCTGATATATATTCTACATACAATGATACGTTATTTTCGATTTGTATTTACACTCATGTATTTATTAATCACTTGTTCTATTTTATAGGTTTACATTTCATTATTTATCGAAATGTATCGAATAGAAAATTATTCGTTCAGGTTCCAATAATTCGCACTTATTTATTCATTCCATATTGAGTTATTTCTCTTCCATGCTTTTTTATGTTCCATCTGGATCTAGTTACTTTTATTCAGGCTCTACATTTGGGCAATTTCTTGTTCTTATAACATTCAATACCCTCTCCACTCTCTTCATTCAAATCATAACAGAGTCCAATGTAATAAGTTTTTCTTTGAATTGGAATTTGAATGTTCCGCACAGTTCTTGCGGTCCTCAAGGAATCTTTTCCGTTCTTTCCGTTAACGCTTCATCCAAATGGTTCTGATTTTTTCATCCCGGCAATAATACGACGTTGCAAGTCTCTGCAAGTGGAAGACAGACATGGGGTTAGCACAATGGACCAAGAAAGGTCTAAGTGCCCGGGCTCCTGACGAAGACCCCCCCTACAACAATCTATCTAATCTAATACGAGGTTGCAACTTGACTGATTTCTTACCTTGCTTCTCTTTTCTACTTTCCAAAAGCCCGCGTAGATGGCCGTCCGACTCCAGGATTACTCCTCTTTCTCCATCTCCTCTTTCGTCCCCGCATATGCGCCCTCCCGATGCTCCTCTGTCTCTCCACTTTCTCTTGTTCCGGAGCCAACTTCCGCGTTCCGCGCCCTCTCTATACGCCTATCGCGTCTGCTCTTCGAGGCAGAACAATCGGTGAAACATAAATAACCAATCCCGTGACCGGAAGGGAACAGAAGATGGTGGGGAAAGGACAAGGGCGTCTATCTGTTTGTCATGTTATTTAATTTCAGGCGACGTTGTTTGAGAATCGAAATTAATAATATCCCCAGCGTCTTGTCTTGTCTCTCCGATCCAAGCCATCCGACGTATGCCATGAGTTATTTTTTTCACCAACCTCGAACACAGCCTTGGGCCTCTTTATACTTGTCCCAATTGCATTCTTATCTGTAATGCTGAATTAGTGTGCAGGATTTTTGCAAATATTAAAATATATATTTTCATTTAGCGGTCTTCTTAAAAGTGTTTAGCGATGAAAATTCCGTACGTCATGATTTTAACGAAATATATATTTAGAAATTATTTTTTGCTGTCCAAGCACTATGGGCCAATTTTAATTTTTAAAAATTTCTGTCATAAAAGATAAACATTATTACTTTGAAACCAAATACATTGATAGGATGAAGTCCTATCAATTTATCTTTTCTGTTCATTTTTGACAATCCAAATGAGCATGATCTAACTTTCAAAGATGATTATAATGTGTGTAAACCTTTGTTTTCACAAATCAGAGCTGTATTCAGAGAGCATTCATACTATAATGAGAATCACTAACGTAATACATTGGAAAGAAATTTCCATTGAAATTGTTCTCCAGTGAGTAGCTATTCCGTAATTTTATTTGCACATTCCAAGAGCAATGTTAGTTTCCCAAGGGAATACTATCTAATATGTCTTTCTCTCGACTCTGTCTTTCGAAGAGCACCTTCACTCTCTCAGGAAAACATGATCAAACCACTTTATTGATATCCACTCCTCTTAGCGGCAGGTAAATATCAAAAGGAAATCATTGCCCGGGATATCTGATAAAACGTATCGGTGACGTAATTTCCGCGTAGTAGGTATGTACATAGTTTCCGTCGCACGTGGGTTTTCAGTCTGGCGCGTCGCATATGTGATTGGATAAGAAGCAGTGTATTGCATTGAATCGGTCCATGCGCTGAACTCAGGAAATTAAGGTGGCCATCATGATACCATCAGTGACCCACCGTTAATATGACCTCAAACCAATTGCAAGTTAGTTATATTAAAGTGACTCTCAAGGATTGTCATTATAAATTGAAAGGACAATTTAAGAAGCCCTTTTAATTCTAGTGAAACGTACAGCAAAGTGAATACATGTTGCCACTATACATGCTATTTTAGAAATATTGGAGTCATCTCTTTAATTATTGGCAAAAATATATATGTATATATATTTTTCTAAAGTGTATTTATTCGCTATGGAAATATAATTTACTTTCCTGTAATAAGTTAATATTTTTAGTTTTTTTCTGCTTCAATTTTTCATTGAAAGAACCCAACTAACTATTAAAAAAAACTAACTCCTAGCATTTGAAATCAATTATTTCGTAAATTAAAATTAAAGTTTGCTTCACAATGATCCTCGTCGGGGATAGCATTTGTTATTTGTGTTCAAACACATTTGTGATATTGTTATATTTGCAGTAGATAGTATTTTTTTCAGATTGGATGTATGTACCTTTTTCGGAAAACCATGATAAGAAATTTGAAAAATAAAAGCAACTCGAGTCATTGTATCATGTCTCGCCTATTCAAATGTATTTGGTTAGTCCTCGTCACGTGGTCACAAGTAGAATATTAGGTAATTTCCAATCGTAAGTCTAAATATTCTTTTGCATATAGGTGGTTCTAATGTTCTGATGCAGGACATTAACAATTATTTGGAGAAATAGAAGAAATGTAGCGATCCCTTCTCCTTTTCTTATCTATTTTCTGTGGACAAATATCTGCAGAGGAGGCGGGTAACATGATGATGGGGAAGAATTAATTAGTAATTTCCGACGGGTATCATAAGCCCTGCCCTCGTCATCCCACGAGAAGTACGACTGGGTATGTATCATAATGCACCTTCATGCAATCCCTCGTCTCCTCCCGCCTTCCACGCCTTCAAACAAAAGAACAACGGATGATATACTTCGCGCACTCCGGAACTTTTTCTCACGCAAACTCGCAATTACGCTCTGTACGTTGCCCTCGCTGTGCTCTCCTATGTAGGTGAAGTGAATCCAAGCAGGCTCATGCCGCCCACTCCTCACTCTCCAAGAAACCCTTGCTCAGTCCCGAAGGCCGAATTTCCGACTTACCCTTCGGTTCCCCAGTCCACGAGCAGCGTGATAAAAATGCCCTCCCTCGGATAGTCTCGGAGTAGAACAAAAACTTTCCTGGCCTGGCCATATTTTTCTACTTGAATGATGGCCTGGGACTGAAGGAAAAAAGAACCTGATAGAGGTGCGTATCTCCTAGACTCCTAGGTACCACGCAAAGAAATGAACTCTACTAAACTTATAAACTCAAGGAAGTCCGGCGAGATGTTGTGGGACATTTTGTTAAAAGAATAAAAGAATAAAACTGGTTAAAACATGGCAATGTCCACTGGATTTATTGTAGGTACAACGCGTTTCGACGCTTATGCGCCATCATCAGGTACAAACATTTTTGGAAAATTTCAGTTCAATATATGTGTACGGGGAAGGAAGGGGAGGTTGAAGGGAGAGGGAGGGAGCCCCGTGCACATATATATGACTGAAATTTTCCAAAAATGTTTGTACCTGATGATAGCGCATAGGCGTTGAAACGCGTAGTACCTACAATAAATCCAGTGGATATTGCCAAGTTTTAACCAGTTTTATTCTTTTATTCTCTGTACTAAACTTAGTCTAAACTTTGATGTAGATATAGTTGTTTTTGTATAATTCAGAACATTATCTTCTAGTCTCTAGTATAAAAGGATAAGGCTTTGATTGAGTCTTATTCGAGGGCCTTGATTCAGAAAATTAGAAACAAAAAGACGTCGGCGAACGCAGATTGATGGATAAGTTGTAATAAGGGAGGAGGTCGATTCTGTGGTTATATTTGGTCCAGAAACTTGGTCATCGATAGACAGAGGAGCATAGGCTTCATGCCTTGTGTGCTGGCATGGAAAGAGATAGGATTGGTACTTAAAATTCACATGGGAAGTAAAATTATGGTGTTTGTATTCAGAGATCATATGATGTTGAAGGAAAAGAATGTTTTACGAATGTTTGGACGAGTGTGTGTGGAGGTAGACGAATCCAACACCCAACCGCAACACCATGGTGCCTTTTTCCACTGGCATACTACATCCCACTTTTACAGATAGTTTCCATCTTAATGCTAACCCGTCTTATCCTTCGGTACCTTTTAAATTGTGGGTGGTTTACCTTCGTGGTTTGTGGAAGGAGGAGTGTACTAGGTACACTCCACCGCTCTGATATCGTCACGAGCATGCGATATCGCGTGATGCGATATTATTCTCCTGTTTTATTTTACAAGGCTTTCTGAGTTGGGAGAGAAAAATCGACGACGGTCGAGATGGGCTGCCGATCAAACAAAAGACGAACCAAAACTTGAACCGCAACTCCATCTAGAAAGAAACGAGCCAACTCTTTTCGCGATGCTCGCGTGAACGCACGAGTTTTTCCTCATCTTTCTTTCCCTCGCGTTTCTCGGAAATAGCGTCAGGCTGACAAATGCGGAACCATCGCTTTTTGCTCCGCCCCCTTGATATCCTCCCTTGTGTATTTATCATGTCCCGGGAAACACTGCCCCTTGGTTCGAATAGCAGCTGCAACCTGGATTGCATTTGTATGTTCCTGGTTGCAGCTATGCACGGGGCGAGGTGTGATACACGACCACGCTAGGCATTGATGATCTTCTCCTCGTGAGCTGAATCCCAAAATTGTTTTCTTGTTTCTCACTATACCTTAACTACCCTAGGTGGCGTTGCTCGGGATCAAACTTCGTTCATGACTCATATCATATATAAGAGGAGAATCGATTGAAAAAAAGGAGAAATTTCATTCATTCGGGCATCTGATAAATTAATTCTAACTCTCTATCTGAAGTGAAAGAAGTTTTAAAAAGCACAAAAATAAACTCTGTACTAAAAACTGTACAAAACTCTTAACTAAGCAAAAAGAAATTTTAAAATCTGGTTGTAATGGAAATGTGCTATTGTTGATTTCAGAGAAAATGTGCGTTTTTGCAGCTAAAAAAAAATGCAATTTTCAGACAACTACGAATTGGAAAAGATAATTAATTGAAATAATTATAAACTTTATTTTTTTAGCCATTTGATAAAATAATCCCAACCCTCAAACTTTAGCGAAAGTAATTTTAAAAAGCAAAAAATGAAACCACGCAACAAAATCCAATACGTATCGTAGATCACTTAAGGGCCTCTTTTTGTGACCTTTTGGGGCCCTGAGATATTTTTGAAATAGTTTACAATTTTTCTCCTCGTTTGAACTATTAGCTTGCAAACTGTCAGCACGATCAGACTAAAGCTGTAGATTTGTATAAAAGACAGACAGACAAACATTCTTTTTTATATAAGGTATATTTACATATATTTTGAGGTTATAAATTCCATGTAATTTTTCAATTATTTCCTCATAATACGGTTGGTAATATGTTCGGCACTTCATTGAGTCTCCATAGCATGCGTTGGCAGTTCATCCTTGTGTTTCTTGAATGAATCGTTCATCACTGATTGCAGCCGTTCGTCATAAAGAGGTGAATTTTCACCAATTACATTTTTCCGGGATAAATATCGTTTTGTTTCCCGTTTATATTTTCGAGAAGTACTCAAATGTTTTAAATTATCTCGAAGAGATTATTTTCAATAATTTCTCTTTGGCTTTTAACCAGCCTTTTCAGCATTTACATTTTTTCAACGTCTGAAATTCGTTTTCTGGATAAGATTATGTATATACAGTGGAGAAGTCGCTACATACACAAATAGGAGATGATTATTTTGTGACTTTACATAAAAAATTCATTAGATTGCCGTATACCGTGAGCATAATGGAAATAATCATATATATTATTACATAAAAGTCTTTTTCTGTCATTCCGTATATGCTCCGTTAATACTGCACCTACAGTGATAAATGAGGTATCATTTTAAACGTTGAATCACCGGTTTCTGACGAAAAATACAATCTCAATCTCAAATTTCACAATTATCCATTAATTTGACTTAAAAGTTTCGATTTTTTCATGTCGATTACTCGCTCGAGGTATATCGACTCCACACATCATCATATATATTATTACAGAAACGTCTTTTCTGTCATTCCGTATATGTTCCGTTAATAATGACTTTATGATACACCTTCTTCTCTATTTAAAACCCAATTACACCGTTTCCTTAACATACTTATTCCCTGATAGCGTGAAAGTGCAAAATTTTCGCACGGGTTACCTAGTTCACTATATTATATTATTAAGAAGTAATTTTCTTACCGTCATCCAACTTGTTATTTTGTACGCTTGAATCGCCCGTTAAAAATGGCTACACATTTATCACCCTCATCTAAATTAAATCTTATCAAAAGGGATATACAGTTGTATCTAGGGCACTAGAAAATCAATGTTGTCTAGGGATGGCGGGTCGTTTATAATTTTCCGTCCGCGAGAGTATGCCTCCTCGGATCAAAAACCTTCCCTTTAATATAAGCGGGGGAATGACAGCTCCACTTCGTCCGAAGCTCTGTGTGGATCGATATTAAATATGCCCAGGACGACGAACTTTGGTCCAAATCTAGTTTTTCGAAACGAGGAAGCAGCGGCGAGGGAACAGGTGAGGTTAGGAAGGTGGACGAGCACATTAAAATAAAAAGGCATTAGTTTTCTTCGATAGAAAACCGATGTGGTTATGATGGAGAAATGCTGTCTCAAAATCTCTACTTAGTGTCTCCATTTTCTTGCCCATAAATCATTTGGGGTGAGTAATTGTAATTACAATAATTATTATATATAATCAACTGAGACTGCCTTTATAATACAAAAGTTGAATCATCTGGGTTCAGCTTGAAGTTTTACGTCATAACGTACTTATTTCCGTGCGATTAGAGTAGTTCAGAATGAGAAACCTCCTGGCATAGTTTCAATCTTTGGAACGTATTATATTAAAGATGAGTAGAGAGCTAAAATCAATAGTGGGTACTCGATGGAACTCAACCCTGTTAGATTATGTAACAGCTAATTATATTAGGGAAAAAATGTCAACAAAAAACAATTTTAGAAGCAATACCTATATGACAAACAACTGAAATGGTACGGACACGGCTAAGACACATGAAGGAGGAAAGAATACCATCAAGGGTTTGGAAATGAACTCCAGTGGAAAGAAATAGAAATATCGGAACTTAATTTATGAGTGATTCTTCTGTGTGTGTCTGTCTTTATTACTGCGTTACTTGCGGCACCGTTTATTTATATACACACAATAGGCTGCGTCACTAGGGTAACTAAAAAGGAGAAACAAATAAAAAGACACACGGGTTTTGAATATTTCGGTGGATCGCCACCACCTTCTTCAGCGAGAAGTAATACAGGTGAAGGAAGAATCTTCCTTTTCCTCTCGCTGAAGAAGGTGGTGGCGATCCACCGAAATATTCAAAACCCGTGTGTCTTTTTATTTGTTTCTCCTTTGTAGTCACTCTAGTGACGTAGTATATTTTTTGTGTTGACGTTCGTGAAAGCTTCCGAATTAGTTATATATATGTATTTATACTCGACGGTTTGAATTAAAATTAAACAAGGAAAAAGCACTTTCAGTCATGTTATACGTTCTTAGTTATGTTTTCTCTTTGAAATTAAGTATCGTACTCGAGGCTTCAATTTTTATATTAGTATGCGATTGAGGAGGAAACATAAAGTGTTTGTTATGTTAATTCCATATATATTTAGGACTTTTACATGCGTCTATAGAGGCTGCAGCAAAAAAACCTGGGCACCAGTGGATCAACAAACAGCGTCTCGTCCTTTCTTATCCTTTTTCGCCACCGTCTCACTTTCATGACTGGTGGTACCTCTAGGTCGTTTGAGCGAGATATAGCTTCACTTATAACTCAATGAATTTGGCCTCATTTTAAAGAAAAAAATCTCTTCTTTCAATTGTAGCAAAATATTAGCCACTTACCATTTAACTTTGCAAAATATTTGTTAGGACAAATAGGTAATAAACATTTTCCACGGGAAATGATTTGGTAAGGGTATGCACTACAGAAGCTCTTTATTAAAAAGAGTATTGAATTTATAACGCACAGATCTCGTCAGAGATATGACTGCGTGTAGTATGATTACCCAGCTATCATGAAAATAATTATCAATTACTCACCGGAGTTACTTTTTTAAGAATACCAAAAACGTCTGAGGAGGCGAAGGCGTTTTCAGCGTACGCGGTGTGAAAAACAAGTTTAATTTAAAACCTTCTTCATCTACTAAAAATCACCAATGTGTGTGTGTATATATATATATATATATATATATATATATATATATATATATATATATATATATTAATATACACATTTAAATATATATATATATTTATTAATATACACATTTAATATATATATATATATATATATATTAATATACACATTTAATATAATTATATATATATATTTATATATACGTATATATATGATTCTTACTCTTCTCCTAGAGAAAGGTGGAGCTAATATCTTCACCGAAATATCGGAAGTTTTAAATTGTGTTCTTTTTTCCGTTTATATATTTTTATCGGCCACCCCTTTTGGCATATAGTATATTCATCACCCGAGTGATTATCCTAGAAGTTATATATATATATATATATATATATATATATATATATAACGGGAACCCTCTCTACTGCATGTATATTTAGTAAATTACTGAGGTTTTTAGCAGTTTAAAACAAAGATTTTGCGGTATTAATGTTGCCATATTTAATTAATGCGTATCACAGTTGCTTCAATTTAAAAATAAAATTTGAGCATGGTCTCTATTATGACCTAGGGAAAATTCTCGCTCAAACTGCCACCACTAGTTGTTCTGGTGGTTCGCAGGATTGCATTAAGATGTACATGTATTTTTTAAGTTATGCCTGTCACTCACGACTCACTGCTCTTCTCTTGTCTGCTCCTCACAGGGATATGCGAGCCGATTGGAATGCCCGCGCAGATGCTGAATAGGAGAAGGGATTCAAGTGAGTGCTTCCATTGCATTTTCCACACTGAGCATGCTTATTCATTCGTGTGGAATCAGAAAGTCCCATCGTAAGGACACAACAGGGACTGCAAGGGCTCCGGGGTTTACCGGGCTCTGGTGAATGCAAATGAATTTAGGGACTAATTTTCTCATATTTGGCCTTTAAAAGAAAATTATGAAATGTTTCGTGATATTTAACTAAATTTGATAATTTTTCAAGCCTTATTTCGGCCAGCAAAATTAGGTGTTCATTTCACATTGATGCTTAAACGCAGAGGTGATAGTTACTGTCTTCAAAGTGTTTTTAGGATAAATTGTTCTCGCTAATTCGTCGCTCTTGCGTGCTAAAACCACCAGCCAATTTTCGTTGATGCAATAATGTATGCCAATTTAAAAACGAAAACATTACTATGGACGACTCACCATCTAGTAGTCGAAAATTTATTGGGGTCAGGGGTTTTTATTATTTTATTATTATTATTTTTTCTTTTATTTTTTCATTTTTAATGGTTCTCATATATATTCGAACTTTTGTAACAGTTGTAATGTCCTTGATACGCTGCGATTAAAAGTAAACAGCGCGGGAGTTGTATTTTCTCACGTAAAATTGCAATTGTCGCAAGATCTTACGCAATGTGCTCTCACACATTTCTGGAAAGTCCTCAAAATCAGCTTTTGCTTTCCCTAACACCTCAGTCACTGTTTGGGTATTTCTTTTGTTGGTAAAATCCGTGGACGGTTTGTCGCACTACACTTTGAAAAAAATCACTAATGATAACTAGAGGTCTGCCTGGGCTTAATATTTGCTGCTTGGGTGAACTTTTTTCGCTTAACTTCACCTGTTTTTTTATTCTTCTTACCGTCAACTCGGATACTCCGCTAGCTTCGGAAACATTTTTCATCACCTGCTACCTTGGGATTTCTTCCTTTTCACCTTTACCATAATTAAAAAAAAAACAATCACATTACTAATCAATTTTTATTCTTCAAATGCTACGTTGGGCCTCGCCCGGCCTTGTCTATTTTCTTCTTAATCATCGCAAATATCTTGCAATGCCCTGCGTTTTGTGAAAGGTATAGTGTCGTTAGAATGACAGAATGCGAACTTAGGTTTTGGTAGGAGCAAAATACTGTTTGTTTATGGGTTAGAAGTTTATTGATTCTATGGATTGTATTGTTGTCACGAGCTGAATTAACGTGTGTAATTTCTGAGACTGATTTAAATATTTATTTGAGAATTATTCAATATTAATCTATCCACATAAAGTGAAAAGAATATAAAACACATAGAGCCTTTTCCTTTCCTTGTTCAATCAGTGCTGGACAGAGGTCTCACTAGAGGGGTCTTGACAATGAGATTTGAGTCACGCGCGGCCAGGAGTTTCACCGTTGCCAACTGAGCAAAATAGTATCTAGTGTGCATTGCCAGGGGGCGATTTTCTTCTTTGTCGTTTATTTTAAGTAAGAAGAAGAATATAAATATTTCCTTACATGAGAAGTTTTGCAATATTATATCCATAAAGCATACGTAATTTCGATATTCATACACTTTTCCACACCTCGAAAATTGAAATCTGGCTTTCGGCCATTTTAAAAATAAAAAAACGGGTAAGATAAAATTTTGAAAGAATATTTGTAATGCGGAGATGTCGTCCTCTTCGTAAAAAAATAATGAAGAGTACCAATTAAATATTTTGGCTGTGACGAGATTAAGAAGACGACCGTTTCGCCGTTTTCCTAGTTTTTCGCGTGTTTTTCTTCACTCTTTCGACCGTAGGATCTCAAAGTTTACATTAACACACTTTTCAACGAATGCAATTTGTAGTCAAATAAACAAGGAGTAAAACGATATATTACAAGGCTCTTTGGAGCTCCGGCGGAATTTCGTACAAATGCTTAAAGTTCAGCGTTCTACCTTTTTTGCGACAATAGTAGTCCCCGGATATCCTAATGTATCTAAAAATGAATGCTTGTTTGTTTTTTCGTATTATATACACTCCAATACCATTCATTCGATTGCGATGGTACGTTGGTGAGTTGTTGTGCGGGCATCCACGAAGGTTTTTAAATTATAAAAGCAAATTTTGGGGTTGCCTTTACCCCAATATTGTTCAAATTTACTTTCATAAGAAAAGCATTGAATTCGGTGTAGGTGTTTTTTTATTTGCTCAGTGGGACGAATGCCCTAAATCTCGCCCTGTAATGCTGAAAGGAACTACAGTACAGGAAAAAAAGTTTTATTAGGTGTAAAGAATTATAAACGTGTTTTTTTTGGGAAATTAAATTTCAAAACACTTATTTATGATGGTTTTTCAGCTCAGTGAGGACTGAAATCATTACGGGAAAACTGCTCGCAGTTGCATATAGCGTCGGGAGGGGTCTCTGTGGAGGAATGTGATCGAGAATATTAACCCGTGTGATATGTTATCAAGGGTTCACGCCGAAATTATTTTCCCTTTGACCGGAAATAGGGAGGAAGAATGATCGGATGGGCATTTTGTTAGTCAGGGTGACAATTAAGGTCCGAAACTTTTCGCTGGAGAATTTATTCCTAATTCAATTGAAATTTTGTCATTATTTTGGATTTGAGCAAATGGAAAGGGATCCGCGAAGTCTTAATGGTGGATGATTTGGTCTTCTGGCTTATCTTCCGCGATGGTTGAATTTATTTAAGACTCATTGTTAATATCGCACTCTTGGAAAATTTATAGTTGACATTCTGATTTCAAACTTTAAATGGCGATTTATTTCATTTCTGCTGATAAAAGGTTTACTTACCTACTAAGCGTTCCATGCAAGTTTTAAGTGTACATCCTGTATCTCTAAGATCAACTAATTCCTGCATCAGACCAACTTGTGTAGGTCCAAATGCTAAATGAGCCGAATAACTCTTCATGCAGTGTAATCTTCAAGCTTCAAAAAATCTACTTACACAGTCCGTAAATCAAAGGATCGTCAATCAGTCGATAAAATACATAAATATTTGTAAACGTCGAAGGGATACTTAAAGCTGATGATGTGGTCAACTAAAACTATGAAATATTTAGGAAAATGCATGTGCATGTTTCGCCTCCGAGCAAGAGCACCTGTCCCCCGGGGTTCGAAAGGGAGTTCACGGTGAGGAGAGTACCTATGGGGGGGGGGGTGGGTTAAAGGGGTAGGGTCGCAGTGGCGCACGATGAGACGCACGTCGTCCCCTCTTCGTCCCACCACAAGGGGGGGGGGCGCAAGAAGGGGACTCGCAGAAGGGCATTGCACTCTCGGGAGGGGCGTGGCCTGAAGGGGGGAGACGGGGGTAAAGAGGGTCTCCCTTGGAGGGTTGCGTCGATGACGGTGGTTGTCGTTTGCGAGGGGGTGGGGGTGAGGGGCGGCGGGGGAGGGGTTGGAGGGGGAGAATTGTTTATTGCGACAGGGGGTGAGTTTCGGAGTGAGTAGGGTGAGGATGTTGCGAGCGAGTGGTTGGCAATGGACCTCGGGTGGCTCTCCGTTTGGGATCGGCAGGGGGGGGGGGCTGGTTCTTTGATTCCCTGAAGGAATTGGTTGTCCACGCATGTGATCCATGCTTTCCTTTCAATACCAAGAAGTGTGTGATAGTTCGGGAAAGTTTGGTCGAGACTTTTCATTCATTATTACGAACTGAAGAAATATTTCCGGGCATAGCATTTATCTCAAAAGATAATGATTCCATTTTGGAAGAGTTTATTCGCGTGGTGAGGGATGGTGGGGTAAGTGAACGCTAGAACGTCGAGGGATAGGTATGAGTGGCCAAGGTAGAGTAGTTCCTAGTGTCTCGGGGGCCCTGTTTGGTAGAATGGAACTCGAATCCAAGTAGGTAAACGAGTAACTCGTTGGAGATTATCGTAAACTAAGGCGCATTTCTACTCTTAAGCAGCTTGTATTAAGAAATATCACCGATATAAGTAACAATTTGCTTTTTGAGACCCAGAAAAAAGCTTAAAAAGTGGTTATATGGTTCTAGTTTTCCATGCATATCATCAGAGGGCGATAAAAAGTAGGTGCATGTACATAGTATGAGTATCTAGTGTATAGTACATACATGAATGCAAATTTTTCTGGGATGATTTAATGCCTTATATTTTCCTACACATTTTCTCCGTTTTCCCTCTGAATCAGCTTCTTTATATTTGCCGTCCCACACTCATTCATGTATTCTCTGTCCCGCCACAATTACCCCACGATTAGGGGAAGGATGTCGTAGCGTCTGCGCGCGTGGTTGATTTATCCGGACAGGCTGGCTGCACATTGCTGCTTGAGGAGGAGGGGGAGGTGCTTGGTGGGGAGGTGCTTTCATTCTGGCCCCGGGGAAAGTGAGAGGGTTTAGCCGTCGTGGAGAGGGTGTGAGGTTCGACGGGGGAAGTGACTCTTAGGGGTAGGTCATGTTTATGTTCATTGACTAAGGTCGGCGCGGAAAAACAGCCCCGGGAAATGTTGAAATGAACCCTGGGATAAACTTCAACGAACGTGTCGTGCCAAATACTACGCGCCGTGAAGGGTTTTTCATATCCATCTTATCCTCCAGTTTTTATTCTACAAAATCACTAATATGCATCTTCAAAACTTTCCAAAAATGTGTCACTACCTCGTAAACCCTTACAGTACGCTATGCTTTGATAATTTGTCCATAATTTTCTGATTGTAGCCGTTATAAATCGGTTCATATAGCTACATTAATATGCACTTCGAGTAGTTCCTAGAAACTGTTCCTTTTTCTGCGCTTAAACCTGTTTCACCTCCGCCATTAACCTTTCTTTGCCACCAAAAGTTAGCCTTGTTTACCGTAATAAATGAGCACCTGTAATATTTTGTTGTTTCTAAGCTGGTCACTGCTGAAAGCATTTTTTCTATATTCGCTTATTAATTTAGATCCAGTATTTATTCACAATTTATCTATGACTGAAAAATTTGGAGCAGAGAGGTTAATAAAATAGAACAAGTCATGCGAACGCTAATTAAATTAAATTGTGCGGCTGTTAGTTTCGTCAATGAGCTATATTTAGAAACTTGACTTGTAGAATTCGCTTTTACTGCAATCTCACCATTACGAAGCACCTGCTGAGAAGATATACTCGAAACTATCTTGTGATCACGGTTAATGATAACAATAAGTTTTTGAGCACTAATGACCTATTCAGTAAGGCCTCGGAATTTCCAAGCCTCGACAAAGATGGAATTTTGACGCCATAACCTCAAAAATGTCAAATACGTAATTGCATTTTAAGGTTGAGGTTAGCTTATGCTGTGACGTCACGTCCAGGAAATCAACAAGGTCGAGTCCTTGCTTAATAAGGCCTCGTGACTGTGCTATTTTTCAGCTTTCTCGAGTTGGCCTCTTCGAAGAAGTGTGACTGGCACTGTGAAAATGGCTCAGACGTCCAATCAACCTAACTCTTTTTGAAAAAACACCCGAATTATTATTGCCGATTAAAGGTTGTAATCTCGACTCCTTATTCTCTCAGTGCTTCAAGGGGGCAAAGCAGTGTGTGTGTTGGTCGGTAGACGTCTAAAGGGGCGAGGGCCTCCACTCGTCGTCGCGAGGTGAGTTTCGAGGGAATAATATGGTGGTCGAGGAAACAAATTTAATTTTGATGCGTCAACACGGGAACGGGATAACTGCATTGGTGCGCAGCAATCTCGTTGTGTTGTGATCTCATCTGTTTCGCGCAAGAGCGATGATCCCGCTCTACAGACTCTATAACAACAGAAGTCGGAAAATACAAACCTCCCCGCTTCGTCCTAGCATGAGTTTCAGATCGGTGATTTAAACCCTAATATTCCCTGAAACGTCGTCTCCTGTGAATTATGTGACTTTACCAGTATATACCTTCACGTTTAGATAGCTTCTTTGGTTTACTCTACCAAATAAACGCTGGTGCGCAACATATAAGAAATATTTGTGGCAGAGCTCTGAAGAAGCTAGGATTCGTCAAGCGTATTATGGGAAGATTTTCGGATGAAAAAGTAAAAGAGAGGTGCTATTTCGCACTCGTCCGGCCACACCTTGAATATGCAGCGAGCATATGGGATCCACTTAATCCGGGAACTTAATAAAATACAAAGGAAAGCTGCGCGATTCGTCAAAAACTGCTACGGGTGTACAGACAGCGTTACACAGATGTTAAACGAATTAGGCTGGGAGCCGCTAGAGACTCGGAGGCTGCGCGCTAGGCTTAGATTGCTTGAGCAATTGAGAATAGATATCTTTAAGAGCGACACGGAGAACATCATATTAGAACCCCACTATATTTCCAGGTCCGACAGAAACGATAAATTAAGAGAGATATTTTGCCGAACGGATAGGTATGGGAATTCGTTTTTCCCCCCAACAATAAGGGACTTCAATAAAAGCAAGGCGTAATTTCACTATAGCGTTTTCTTTTAATATGCAAACGGCTGGTGTCCTAACAACCCCCGCCACACGCCTATTGAGGCGACTTGCGGGGTAGTATGTAGATGTAGTCCTGCCTTCACTTTTCCTGACCGCCGCGAGTCCAGCTTAACGATTCTTTCGCAACGTTTCTACTTATTGAACTACATATAGAATACAACGTTCCATTTTAGGATTTTCACTCATCATGGTAATTTTTTTACCTCAATTTCCTCTCAAACTTCCCTTTTGTCTAAACTTTCGAAAGCGATCCTTCACTTAATGCCCGCTCTTCAAATTTACTCATTTGCTCATTCGTTTTTTTCTCTTTAAAATATTTGTGCGGGTATGAGTACTACTTTATTGTTGTTCACTAATTATTTTTCAAATGTTTTTCGAAGCGAATCACGTGCAGGGACTCAAAGATCGTTTCGAAATGCGTTTACAAAAAAATATTCTAACTGTTAATTATTACGCCACGGCGTTACACATCTAGGGAGTTGATTATAATTCTAGCTATAAACTGCAGAAAAATTGCATATGCCCGTGGTTTTTGTTTGCCTTTCATATCGCCGTCTGCGTTATATTTGTTATTTTTGGACGTTTCAATTCGAAGGATATCCCAGTGCAACGGGTCCTCTTGCAACCTTTCCGATATTATTTGCGAGGGCATTGACCTTCCGCCGTGGCCCCGAGAGCCCTTCCTCCTCCTCCCTCAAAACGATTGGGCGGACATCCATCCAACGCGGCCTCCGTCCAAGCGACGGTGATTTGGAATTTACTCGCAGGTGAGATTAAGAGGGAGGGAAGAAGAACTAAGGCTTTGAGTGCTCAGGATGTGGAGAACGTTGGTCTGCATGATTTAGATGTTGTTAAGAACTCTATAATGTCGCGGACTCATCGTTTTCTTCCGATAAATATGAAGTAAATTCGCTTTTTTAACCTTAAATTGGCACCGATTGATTTATAATAGTATGTTCAATTGTGCAAATTACGTACAAATGAACCCAAAACCGCCGGGCAAGTCTGAAAGGGAAGTATTTTTTGGGGGAATAGACGGTGGAATAGTATTTATTGGATGAGGAGTATTGGTGAAAACGAGGTGCGCTGAATACCTCTCAGGTCAGTGAGAAATTGCTCGAAATAAGGAACCCTTTAATTCATAACTATTCAAGACATGTAAATATTGTACGTTCAGTCTATGGAATAATGTATTTAAGCCATTCAATGTGAATTCCATAGAGGGTCAGAAAGAACTAGATGTCCTCAAGGGTTCCTAGGGAGTAATAATGTCGTATTAGTGTTCGAACCGTCATGCGATTGCTCCTCAGTCCACAAGATGAAAGCCACTTTGTATCAATAAATGCTGGTGTTTATTCACTAATGGGAGACTCTTTCGAATCGTACGAAAACTTGATGGTGCACCTTGATGTAGCTACTTCACTTTCGGGTTTTCATGCTCGTCTATCCCGCACATATGTATGTATATTTCTGGACAACATTTCGCCGCCCTTCCAGCTTCAGCTTCTTCAGGTCCTCTCTGAATCAAGTGCGT
Organism: Pyrrhosoma nymphula; assembly: GCA_963573305.1. Lineage (NCBI taxonomy): Eukaryota > Metazoa > Arthropoda > Insecta > Odonata > Coenagrionidae > Pyrrhosoma > Pyrrhosoma nymphula. The sequence continues at coordinate 937,160 of OY754333.1, read as the reverse complement.
GTCATGAGATGGAGCGCATGGCGAAATGTTGTCCAGAGAACATTGATAGACCACCCGAAAGTGAAATATATATTCAACTCAAAGACAAAGCGGAAGCATTCACGGCAAACATTCAAGAACTTATTCCGTGTCACCCACAGACGAGGTGCACGCGATTAATTTATGCGCTGTGTCCAGTGATTTATGCCCATGAAAAAAATCTCACGTCGTGATTCGAGGTCCACGATCTGCCACAGTTTAAAGACTATTGAGGAACTTTTCCTTAAAGATTATTGTTTGATCCATTTACCAGTCTTGTCCCAATATACATTACCAAACTCTGCCCGGCTTTTTCATGGTGAGAATTTTTATTGTTTAACATATTTTGCTTGTTATCCGATTTCAAAATTGGCTTTTGTAGTTTTTGACAATCGAGTCCTGAAGAATGGATAATTTTTCGAGTGTAGATGCTTTTAAATATCACACGAGTTTTTATGGCACTATATTTTATTTTACACCGATTTCATTGAAATATAACATTTTCATGTAGCTTTTTTGGAAGCATGTCGTGAATAAGGGATAAAATTTGCGTATTGGTTATAAGACGAGCCACGCTTTGAAAAAATTTCATTCCTTTATTCATAAGATTACAGGAGACTATAAAATTGTTTGGTGGATATAGGGAATCGGGTCTTTAAAAGGGGATTAATTCAGCACCTAGATGATTATAAGTAATGTCTGCAGTGCCTTTCAGAGTTGACCTACCGCAATTTTTCGTACTCTTAAACTGTTGCATCATTAAAGTGACAATATTTTATGTTTCATTGCAAGAGATTTAACAAAAATTTAAAAAGAAATAAAAAAATCACACCACGCCGTCATGCCATTAATACCCAGTCGTTCTCCGCATCGCTACAAATACGCCACTATTTCTTCCCCTCCCCTCTCCAGCCCCTCCCTCCCTTTACCCTCCCCTCTCCATCCACTCCCCTTCCCCCCTCTCCTCAGCCCCCTCCGCGCATACCCTGCCGTGTGTTCAGTGACACTACTTTCACTTTCTTCCACTGGCGACGCTCCGGTCGTAGCCCTCTAGCGAATCCCCTTGCCCCCCCACCCCCTCCCAAGCGATCCCTTCCCCCGCTCCTCTTGCCCCACCCCCCTCATTCCTTCCCCTGCCAGTCCCTCACAACATACACCCCCTCGATTCTGCAAAACCCTTCTCCCTCTCCCCCTTGACGCTTCCACTCCCCACGTTTCAGTGTTACCCTTCTCCCGGCCCCCCCCTGGTTCTCCCCGCCCCCCCTGGCCACCCTTGCTTCAGCGGTCCCCGACCTACCTCCCGCTCACAGTCAATGTGCTATCACGGGCGCGACGAGTGCCGTGTTTGCAGATTTTGTGCCTCGGAGTCACACGCGGGGAGTCGTGTTTTTGTGTTTCCCATCCACGTGATGCTCGTCTTTGTGATGGTTCGGGGCGGCCGTGCATGGCGCTCGATGACCACGGCTCTGAGGGTGGTGCCAGGGGCGGAGAGGGGGAGGTGCATAACAGGTTGACTCCTTCCCCCCTCCCCCACTGGACGAGGAGCGCTTAAGGGTACCCTAAATTTTCCTAGAAAGGCCGGCGACCCTGTACGCGACGCAATTGTTCGGCCCAAGGCCTCGGAAGTGAGGGTGGGTGGGGTGAGTGAAAGGAATCTTCCGTTTGAAAACTTGAAGGCAGTTCAAAACTGTTCGTGGAGGTGTTTCTCTCGTGGTCTCCCACGACTGCTGTCTTGTCTTCTCGTGAACCGGAGAGAGCTTTGGGTGCCTTCCTCGGCCGGCCCTTCCAGTCGGACGGCCCCGAAAAAAGAGAGGTACGTCCCCGGCCCGTCAATCCTTCCTTCCAACACGACACCTCTGACGACTCCGTCCACGTTGCGTCAGGTCAGGTATTTGAGAGTGAGAGGCGGCGATATCTTCTTCGAGCGGTTTCACTCGGGTGGCGAACGCGACCTGGGTCAAGACGTTGACCCTTCGCGTAGGTCGCTCGACGCATATATTTCTGGCGAGCGTAAAAAGAAAAACTCTCGCTGCTGGACGTACGACGGACGATACCGCCCGAGAACTTCTACGGCACTTCAAGTCGTCTGTACCCCTTTTTAAGTGATTGTTTTATCTGTTATCTCCATTTCATTTCCCCGATTTGGTGCACGTGGTTTTAACTATCCCCTTTTTGTATGACCAGTTGTTATCATATGGCCGTTATCCTTGCAAAACCATCAATTTCCCCGGCATTTATTCACTTTCAACCTCGTTATGTCATCGGTTCCTCTTCGAATCGTTCCAAAATACCGCTTTAGCATGTCTTCACCTCTCTAAACGTCCTCCAATCCCTTTTTATGCTATCTTTGAGTCTTCCATGGCAATATTTTTGTACTTCTGTACAACATTTAACAATTTTTAATGACATTTATGTGTGAAGTGATTGCGTGATTGTTGGGTGTCTATACGGTATTCCAATTTATTTCTTTTCCGTTTGGACTATACATTCTTTTCTCTTTCACCTCTCAAACCAAGTCAGCCTCCCCTCCGGATCTCGGCCGCCAATTTTACTTACTTTCCCACCGTTGATCGTGGTTACAGGGACATTCAGTTGTGTTCCTTCGTTGTGATTCCACATTTCCTACCGCTTGACGTATGTGTGTGTAACGTTTTACTACGTTGTCCCCCCACCCACAAGAGCACGGCTCCTCCACGCATAGTGCGTGTTCTCGGCCGACGAACTCCCATGCTCGCAAGTCGTAGTTGCGCGCGGTTACACTTTCTCGTACTCTCTCTCTCTCTCCCACCTCTCTCTTATTGTGTGTTTGGCCGCCCAGAGAGAGCGCGCGCCTTGACCCCTACGGTGCATGAACTCCGTCGGTGAGCGCGGAGCGACAGAGAGAGAGAAGGACAGACACGTGGTCTCTCTCTATCTCAGTGCATTAACCCCTGGTGGCGCGCGCGCTCTTCGATAGTGCCGCCGCATTCCGTCGCCGATCCCAGCGCCTCCACATGCCCGTTTGTTTGTTGTGTTGTTGTCCAAGCACAACTCCCTTTTCCTGCGAACCTACTGCGAGCCCATGTGCTAAGCACGCCTGTCTAAGCGCCCAATTCCTCGCTATCTGATTCCGAGGAGTGAGATTAAAATATGCGCATCGGGGCAAATATAGGTTCGCTGAGCGCAAGCGTGAGTTGCTCCAAGTATGCTGTAGTGTTGTTATCTACTCTTTGTGTCTACGCTGTACCACGAGGATGCTAGCCCCCAACCAACTAGGGTGTGCAGCTGGAGAACAGCTTGCAAAAATGAAAAACAGTTTGTCGGGGAGATATGAGGCCAATTATGAACCATTTTGACTGTCCACGTGCAAAACCTTGGTTTCGTTGTATTTTCAAATTGGATTGATGACGTTCGTCCACATTTCCCACACATAAATTTACCGTGATGCTTTTTTTTGTGGTAACCTCGCGGCGAGTATGATAGAGTCCGCCTCCAATGCCTTCCCCCCTTCGGTAAGGAACACCTCTCATTTTGTGAGTTTCATTAATCGCTCGTCGCGTTTGTTTTCTGCTTCGCTGTTGATTTCATCTTTCCCCTTCATGTGCAAATGGTTGAAATGGATTGAAACATAATACAAAAGGAAAGAGATGGCGTCGTACGAAAAATAATTCGCTGCGCTAGTGAATTTTGTGGTGTCACATACCATTTTCCTTTCCACCCCCACCCATTCTGTTTCTCTGAAAACTACAGAAAGGGTTGAACCCTCGTATGAGAGGGGAGTTGATCGAACCCTGGTCCTCCCCAGGGCGATGCTGAACCCTCACCGAGCCTTCCCCCTATTCCCCTCCATCATATAGAAGCCAACTTTGCCTCGCCCCTCTTCAAATCCGTAACAACCTTTGCTCTGTCTGCCGTCTGTTTGTGCAGTGCTGTAATAGAGTACTCGTCCGTGCGAGAACGTATTACTCCCTCCAGTTTTTCGTCCTTGCGTTTACAGAGTATCTTCGTTAGAGGGTGAAAATATCTCGGGTATACTAGATAATTCTCAGAATGTTTTTAAACAATGAATAATTTGGCAATGATTCCCAAGAAGTTCAATAGGGTGGAAATCTCCACGGAGGTTACGGTGGCATATAAAATTAACCACATCCATGTGTCTGTGCCCCACATTATTGATTTGACGCGCTTGTATCACAATTCACACCGAAGCAGATGGGTAGTAATTTGTTTATAGTTGAAAAGTAGGGAGGAAAAATATGAAAGTAATTCTGTACTTAGAGGAACAAGTGTATTAGGTGTCAGGGAAATTCAATATATTTAAATAATTCTGACAATCCAGAAGGTAAAAAGTTATGGAAAATGAAATCAGTTTCTCTGTTCACCTCGGCTGGGTATCAGCTTTGCTGAGAACCGTGCGTGTACATATTGTGGTAAATCATTAAGTTACGCATCCACCTTCGTGTACGAACTATTCATGTCTCTCCACTTTCCTTTTTTGTCAACTGTCACCTTTTTTTTTGCTTCAGAATGCAACCCATCGGTTCGTCATTGGATTTTGCTCGAGCTCAGCAGAAACAAATAATAATCGAAATCTGAAAAAATAGGAGTGTGCGTAGGTAACCGAAACCAAGCTAGAGTGTACCTTGAGTATAGGTGTGTAGGTACACCTTCCCCCGCCGTACCCCCTCCCCTCGATACTTCACGTACTCCTCACCCCCTCCTCCACCCCCCCCCCACCACCACCACCTCGTTGCTTTTGAGTCATACGCACTTCAAACGACCCCCCTTCTCATCCCTTTTAATCCCTTTCAGTGATGTCTGTGAAGGGGTGCGCAGGTCTGTCTCTCTGAAACACGCTCACGGAGGCGAGGGGAGAACGCTGTGCGTAGTACAGTTGGTGTAGGTCGTTGAACTGCCGACGGAGGAAGGAAAGGGCCCCTCCCCCACCACCAGACGCCCTTCCCCATTGTACCCCTTCCCCCCCCCCGCCCCTCCCTCTGCCAAATGCCCAGGACTCGCTCTCTATCTCGGACTCTGCAGGAGTAGGGGTATCGGAGGGGAACCGAGAGAAGGACCAAAGGTTTTATTCCTCTCTTCGGGGAAAGGGTTAGGGAATCAAGACGTCGACGCTGTAAATAAATAACTCTGCGAAGACAATGCACGAACTACGTTTTGTTAGGGTGCGCAGGAGAACATTTGGTGCAGAGCATTGGACTTGCCCCGATCGAGTACAAATAGTTTTCTCAAGGTTCCTCAGACACTTTCATTTCTATGTTTTCCGGTTTACTCCTCACGTCTTCATGTCACGGAAGCTGTCGGAGAAGCAATAAGGGTACGCGGCGAGTGTACGCAGAACGCGGAACGTCTTGGATTACGAGCATTAGGTGAGGATGGCGAAAATGTTGAAGGTGAAGCAACAAGACCTGTCCCATTCGATTGTAAAGCGCATTCACAAATCGTTTCCTCTTTCTTCAGCTATGTTTGGGGTATTTCTTTCGCTCGTGTTACGGAAGTCATCGGAGATATAAACAGAGGGTGTAAAGGAATTTGCGCAGCGGGATTTTGACTGGGTGTGCTTGGAAATTGAGCAACGGAGGTGAGATGGAGCAGGGATAAGGAATAGGGAGGAGAGTGAAGGGCGGGAGATCTCAGATTCCAACGGAGCATGTCTTCGATTTGATGCAGCCATTCTCGTATTTAAATTTGTTTTGCTATTTGGAAACAATTTGTGTGTAAACTATCGGTTTTGCTAGAGATATTATGCTGCCGTGAAATAAATATCTCCGAGTGAATACATTAGCTTTTATTCCATAGTCACCGTATTGGGTTCAAAAACTTGTGTCCATCGTTGAGAATGTAATGAGTACGTATTGTGATATTCCTATGAATGATTCATTACTCTCTCTCTCTCTTCTAAGCTAAGTTCTAAGCTATTGTAGACCTTAATGTTATCCAAAACCTTTGTCTGACTCGATATTTGATTGGACTAACCCTTATTGTAAGGGTTGAGCAGAATGATCGGAGTCTATTTAGAAAGAAGAAAACTTCTATATCTCTCCGTGTGCCTCTAAAGGAATTTTTTTCCTCCCTTCAGTTTGGGGAACCAAGTCAACCATTGCCGAAATGTGGAAATAAAACCGTCTCCCTCCGACCTCTCCCCTTCCTCCCCTTTCAGTCTAGACGCTGGCTAACCCTTACCCAAGACTCACTCCGCTTTCACTTTTATCCTTACGCCGCGCCGCCTCCCTTGAGGGAGAGGGGAGGGCAACGGACCCTGAGGAAGCCAAGGGGCGGTGAAGCAGGGGGAGTGAGGGAGGTGAGCGAGATGTAGGGGTAACAGGAGCGGCCGTAGCCCTAGAGAAAGGGACTTGTAGGGTAGAAAGGCTGTGTTGGGCGAAAGAGAAAGGGTTTCATTCAATTCGCGAGTGTATTCACAACCGCGTCGTCAAAGGAGCAATGAACCACTCGCTTCCCAACATATTCACTTTTTTGCTCACGCTAAACACCCATTTCCAAGGGCAGGCTATTCTTCGATATATGTCCTCTTCAACATTGTATCACGCATAATTTATCACCCGATAACCTTTGACGTGCGTAACCTCGGCACGATGAACTGAAGACCAATGTTTCTTTGACATTTCCTCTGCTACAATGTATCGCGTCACGCGACGACTCTTGCCTTGCCTTACTGCAACTCCAGATCCTGAAGGCCAAGTCCCATGGTTTGATATTTCCTCGGCGATAATTTGACTGGTTCAGCCTCTCGTACAAAAACTGATACCGTGGTTTGTACGAAACGAGGAACTAAATGCCAATTCCCGCAGTACGAGTTTCAATAATATTTCCTCTGCAACATTATATTGCATACAATTTCGCACAAAACAACCATTATCATGTACTTATTCGAATCTTCCACGGACCTTAGGATAATGGCATTGGAGGAATCTTGCTATTCCTACGTCACACCGCACAATAATTTGACGTAAAATCAGAGGAAATCTGAGATAACATTTTCCATGTGACATGGGTTCCTTGAATTTGAATTGAAAAAGAAATACAACTCCAATGAAAGTCAAGCCTGCGATTAAAATCAACAACCACAAGTATTCATCCCGCTATATATTTAATATATTTAATATAGCGGGATGAATACTTGTGGTTGTTGATTTTAATCGCAGGCTTGACTTTCATTGGAGTTGTATTTCTTTTTCAATTCAAATTCAAGGGAACATTAATCTCACAGCACACTACAAATTGTCTCCTCTTAGTGAACTTATAGCAATGGAGCGATTTGCCCAAAAAGGTTATAGCGATGAAAGGGCAGTCTGCGATCACGACACGGCTTTTGGGGGTTCCTCGGGACAACCTATCGTGAGAAAAACTTCACGTTTTATTCCTTCGCCGTCGCTCACCAGAAGTTTCATAATTTATTCGCTTAGGATCCTTTCGGGCCTAGTGCCGGGCGACCGGTTCCAGGGTTCCGTCTCCGATAAGGGTTTTCGAGTTCCGCTTTGATTATTTCTGTACCCTTCTGCTTCATCATTGCCATTTAAATACTGTCACCATGGCCACTGCTAACGATTTTTTGCTCCATTCACATGTTAATTTTGTTCGTTCGGAAAATCTGTCTGAAATATTAAGCTTCTTTTAGGTACTAATTAAGACGGGTACTTGTTACAGTATCTTATGGTATGTCACTAATTCTTTTTAGTTGCAGATTTGCCTATTTAGGTGTTCTGCTATGGTCAAACAGTAGCAGCTAACCAAACCACCCCTTATAATTGGAGGCAAATCCCACATCCATTCCTGGTGCTGGAATTTAACCTGCGACCTCTGTTTATCAGACCTACTCGCAACCATCCTGTTTACTTCGATTGGCTCGAATGATTTTTCCAAAATGTAATCGTAGGACGGTATTCAAAATCATTGTACATAAATTTTGACTTTGGTTTTAGATGGAAAAAGGGGGATCCCACCCCACAAAGACGATCAATTAGTATCACCTCTATACGTGTGACTTGTTTCATTGCGCGTCATAAGCCTCCTCCGCCACGTAGGCCGCCGCCTCCTCCTATTACCCCCAGCGTCGTAACCCTGCAGCAGGTTTATCGGCTAACCTTGCAGGATGTTGTAGTTGAGGTTCATGAGGAAATCCACTCTACCTCCCAAACTGATGTGGCCAAATAAAGAAACTTTCAGCCGAAAAATGTGCGTGTGGGAGGCGCCAAAGAACGCGGCTCGCAGAGATATTATTCGCTTAAATGTATTCCCGTCTGTCTGGGCGCGTTTCGTGTGTTTTAGGCCACTCGTGTGCGAAAGACCCTGCGTTCGTGAAGGGAGGGGTTGGTTTTCGCATGTTGGGGTTAGGGGGGAGTGGGGGGGGGGGTGAGGGGTGGATGGTGCGGGGCGGGGAGGGGGTGGAGAAAGGGAGAGTGGAGAGGGGTGGATGGATGGGGGTGGGGCGGATGGATGAGAGGGGGAGGGCGTCGGTGGGTGGGTGGGTTCCTCCCCTTGTGGCGGCGGGCGAAGCTGTGCCAGGGCATTGACCCGGCGTAAGTCCCCTCCCCTCCCTTCCCCCCACTCCCCTCCCTCCCGCCCCTCCCCTCTCGCTTCGATTTTCGAACCCCAGAGCAGTAACCCCTAAGAAGAAGTACAAACCCCTTCTCTCTCTCTCACACTCCTCCACATATCCTTCATTTATATATACATATATATATATATATATACATACTATATATATATATATATATATATATCTTTTTACTTACACTGTTTCCTTAACAGTAATCGGCACCAGAAAAGTACGTACGTGCTTCGTCCTGTGTCTACGTGTGAGTAGTTGTTCATTTGTGTACGTTCCCCCCATCGTTTTGCCTCCCTCAATCCATGAACGGTTTCAAAATTTCGTCTCTTTGCTCGGAAGATCCCTCCGTCCTACATGTAGTATTAAACGAGTAATGATTTTTACGAATACATGTATGTTGATTTCATCTAAAACAAAAGCTAGCGATTTTGATAACACGCCACACATTGACAGAATTTGGTGGCGAAAAATTCGTTGGGCTACGTCTGGAAAAAATCGTTAGGGGACCAAATTGAAGATGCGGGCCAAATCATGAAAAGAATGGCAATCAATGAAGAGTATTTTGTTTTCACGATGTTGGAATGAAATGAAATACGCTTAAGACAATGCGACTTTGACTGAATTGAGTTAAAAAGTTTAGAGGTTATTTTTCTATGGTCCGATTTGGACTAACTGTTCTGTAACTGGAGATAATTAAAATTAAGAACACTATGTTGGAGTTTTTATCGCCCTATTTAATAAGCTCTCATGGTCACAGCCATCGCTCTTCGTGTATCGACGGGAAAGGATTGCACATCCACTTCCGGATAAGTTAGCGATTGGTGGGCTTGTGACGAGTTTTCAACGACATCCCAACTGATTTATTCAAAACTCATCGGAGGAAAAAGTCCAGCGAAGATGGGCCTCCAGATGTTATAAAATATATACTAGCAGCTTTCCTTCAAATTATCTTATCTCAAATAAACTTGTAATTCACCATTAGTCAGTGAGGATTTTTAAGAAGTTTGCGATCCCCTGCAAAAACTTTCCATCTCGTTTCCGCTCAAGGAAAGTCATTGGCATTCTCCATAATCTCCCTCCTCCCCTTCCTCCCCTCTCTCCTCCCCCCCCACCATACTCCTCATCCCCTCTAAATATACCCAACCTCCCCTCCTCCCCCTCCCACCTCCGTCTACCCTCCCCTTCTCGAGCGCCCCCCCTGGTGGGCCTATCCCAACCCAAAGCTGCGCACCCTATCCACCCACCCCTTCCATTCCTTCCCCTTAGCCTTTTTGAATCCTGCGACGCAAGAGATTCCTTCTCCGTTTTCGGCGCATTGACTGCAATATATCGGAAAAGACATCGCAATTCTGAGACAAAGGAACAGAACCAATTTATAAAAACGTTAATATTACGATACGAATTCGAGTTGTGTGTATCTTTTACGCAAATACGAAATAAGTCTTGCCAGAAAAATAATTTTGCGTATCAATTGAGAAAAAAATATTCCGCCGAGGACAAACATATTTTCACTCTCTGGTGAGAGCAAAGGGGAGATCACCGATACGTCATTGCCGAATGGAATTCGTGAATTACGCTTGCTATGTTTCTCGTGTATTTATTGAATGGAATTATTTTGTACTACGGACATATCTGAGTCATCCTCCTAGGCACTATCATGCACAGATATCGTCCTTTCGCGGACAAAGTTGGACCCGCTTTGAAATTCTGGCATAAAATAATATTCTGTTGCATTCCTCTCATACACATATATTTTGTTTTATCGATGCTGATATCAAGACCCCAATTTTTTTATTCATCTATTATTTTTCTGGTCATATATTCTAAATCTTCATAATCTTGTGATAGAATAACTTGGTCGTCTTCAAAGGTGTATATGGTACTTTCTTTCAAAGGTATTCCCATGGAGTTGCATTTCCTTTTCCAACCCTTTAGCACTTGGTCTAAATATATTTTTAAAAGTGTGGGGGAAATACAGCAGGAATAGCAGCGAATTTTTCCAATGAAATTGTGCGTCGTAAATAGCCCCTCCGAAGATATCCAGGAGAGTTGAATCTTTTTTAAGTTTCTTCGCGCGATGTTGTCTCCCGCTTGAGGCTTTTCTTCCATTCGAGGCATTTGCTGAATTTTGCAAATGTATACATCGGTCCGGGATGTTTCACCATTTAATCCTCCCTCTCACATTAGCCGTGAAATGAATGAAAATACAAATCTCGGGATCGGTGCTCTTTCCTGAATGGCACACTGCAGAGCATCCGACTTCGATTACTTGGAATCGGAATGTCGATATCCAACAGAATCGTGATGCCGAGACAACCAAGCTGCCCGAGTGTTTAGCATCGTGTGAAATTATTCATTGTCGTCTGTATTTTTCGACACCAGAGGGGAGAACTGGACATGTTAATGATTGGCGTGGACGTCTGTGTCGTTTCGATCGTATTTTGTTTTCCTCGATTCCCGAAATAAACCTCGCTAGCGTTAATATGGTGGTGGACCTCTTCGCGAGGCCCTTCAACTGACTGGCCCCTTCTTTTGGTTCCTGCTCATCTTTATTGCCTCCTCGCTGGGGTCATTTGCCTTCCTTTGCCACCTAGTCTCATCCAGCTTTAAAATCCAATCCCCAGCGAGCGAGCCCCTTTAAAAAAGTCCTGTAGCCCCCGTGTATTTTTTAATGTCACTTTTCCCTCGTTTATTTATCCCCCGCCTCGCGATCTACTTATAGCGTCGTCGTCTCTCACAGCTCCTCGTATTAATGAAAGCGATCCAATTCTATCTTAATACCTTGTATCTAATTAAATGTGCCTAGTGAAAACTTTTGATGTACATACGTCAACATCAATGCAAATCATAAATGGGCATATTATTTGAGCTTTTTTCAATTTATATTCTACAGTTTATGCATTTAATATCCGTCATTGATTGTCTCTTGCCAGTCATTTAATATTCATCGGAATGGACCTTCTTTTTATTATTGATGATTTTTTACATAAACCCTGATGCTACGAATGAAGTCGGCAGTGTAAGGATCCCTTTTTGGCTTAATCCTTGGGATTGTGGATTCTGAGTTACACCCTCGTGGTTTATCCTCCTCCGCCTAAAAGGCATGCCTCGTGTTATCCACCAAACGTGTTTACGTAAATAATTGTCGTGAGAGGTAATAGACAATGTTTTCCAGAAATTGAAAGCTAAAGTAATTGAAAGAATATTTTGATAAGTATTTTAAGCCGGTCACTTTTTCACCCCCTTAAAGTGCAATTACATATATGAACAGTTACTATAATATATTTTCGTACTAAAACCTCTTTTGCTGGTTAACTCTTGGCATATCGTTTTTTATTGGTATTATCGGCGAACGAAATTTATCCAGTTCAGTAAATGGGGAGTATTTTGGATGGCAGTAATGGGAGTTTATTCCCCCTTTGAGTGGCGTGGAGGCTCTTAAATTTGCCAACCAGCCTTCAACTTATTTACGGCCTCACGGAGCTACGATTTCCTCTACTACCATCACAGTATTTCCCGTTATGTAAGCAACGCTAGCTGTGCGACGCTGGATATGAGACGCTAATGCGATTCTAACGGTGCTATGCTACACTGAAGCGCGCACACGCCAAGTTTCTCTGCAGCGAGGCCTGGATAGGATCTCATTTAAGTTATGCTCCACTAGCGATGTGACACTAGCTACGCGATTAATACCATGCTGACGACGTCGTAAGCATGCTAGACGCAAGAAAGCTACACGCTGCGCGAGCGATGCAGCAGCGCTAGCGTGGCCGTGGCGAGGTGTGTAGACAGGGAAAGTGTGATATCCCTTCCCAGCTGCGTTCTCCTCTAGGGGTCGCTGCCCCATGCAGCACTCCCTCCCTTGAGATTGCGTCACGACGCAGATCCCCCTGAGGGCGGGCTTGATTTTAAAAATCACAAGAATGGAAGCAGTCTATTTTTTCACGGATCTCACTTAAACGTCTCCACAGCTTTTAATGTATCGTTGCACGCGCAAGCAGCATGCGCTCATCATAATAGAAGTTGCGAACTGTACATACAATATAGCAGAGTCTAGCCACGGCCTCATTTCTATCCGTCACCTTCTCTCTCTTTTTTAAAATTTTCTTTTTCTTTAAATTTTAATTGAAATTAGTTTTAGTTTTGAACTTTATTATGTGAGGAGACTCGTGAAAATACGCCCAACATCTCACTGTTGTTTCAGATTACTTTCTACATGTACGTACTTCCTAATGTGACCTGTAGCATGATTAAATTATTTTACATCATTTTTAAATCATTTTTACAATGGCTCGTTAAAAATTCATCCATTGACTGCATTTGCACCCGGGGCTAATGCAACCATTGCAAAAGACCACTTACGCCGTAAAAATAATTGAAGAGTACTTTGTCTTTAAGTAATTTCACTTGACGATGCTTCAACCGACCTTTCGATATTTCTAGTCCCCTTTTTCTATTATATTCAGTGCGGGAATAAAGATGAGTAACGCTCCCTGAAACTTTTTGACTTAAAGTAACAGGATCTGTTCAAAGTGCATAAAGCAAAAGAAAACACCATAATTTGAAGTATTGGCAGCAAGTACCTATAGTGAATCAATAGTCGCTGTATGGTAATGATAACATTATCAAAGAGATTCTCTCTTGATGCTTGAAGAGTATGATTTTTCTATCATATTATTGGGTCTCGTATTTTTTTCATTCAAAGAATGAATTAGGGGAAATCTGCTTTTTATTTAGCCTAGCAGTAATCTATCTGAATCCAAAAATGTAGGGATTTCATCCGATGCATGTAATCTAAGAATAAAAGCCTTAATTTATTCCCTCGTAAATTTTTATTCTAATTTTTGAAAGTTATTATTTACAGTGTCACCTTGAAGTAACATCCAATTTAAAACTCCAAGATGTTAACTTTAAAGGTTAAACTAACGCTATCACGGCTCGGCAAATGATACCTAATCATTATGTTACGGCTTTAATTCGCAGACAGGTGGATTGGTGGTGGTATCGGAACTTCGCGAGCCTCAGTTTAAAGTCCAACTCCTCAACCGCGAACAATTTTATTTTTACATCAAGGGAAATTGTTTTTCATCGTTTTTCATAGTTTGTTCTTTCGGCACGTGGTTGAAGGCGTCACTCAAAAGCGAAGGTCGCCTTATCAACAACTTCTCAACCTAAAGAGAAGAGAGATAGAGGGAGTGTGCCTAAGAGAGTGAGATGGAGAAATAAACCCTTCACTTGAATCACTCTTTGCAGCGCGCAGTCCATAGCATTAGTATCGATTCCATACTTACTTGAGCTCGTAACTTATGACGGTCGAACTTAAGCGTATCATTCAGGCACTCAAACATATATTTAATAATTTTATTCATTATTTTCCTAAACCTTTTAATTATGTCAAATATAATACAAGAAATATTTCTCTTTTTATCGTATTCTTCATTGTATGGCAAGTCTATAGAATATACATAACATAACTTAAGCTATGTTTATAGCACTCTACCGTAATTCAAACATACCCCCTCTACTACCTTGACAAACTTATTTTTTTTCGAAATTGAATTATTCGGAGAGAATTTTGGCAATCGTCGACCTCATCTCCATTCGCATTGCTCATCTTCCTCTAATCTCATAACAGCCTAATCGTACGACCTAAATATTGCCATGAGAAATTAAAAAATTCAATTCAAAATCCAATTTATAAATCCAAATAACACGCACTCGGATCGGAACACAACTGAAATCATGACGTTTTATTTCCTTAAATCCTCGCTGCTGCGAATGGGTCTGTTTTTCTTTCTTGCTTTCTCTTCTCCTCCCCATTATCACCACCACCTTTCGATTTCTTTCCTTCCCACAACCCAACGCGCGGCCATATCCTCTCCCCGCCCGCAGATATCACGCACCCACCACGTTTTCGACGACGGGACGGTTGCCATGCCAACCGGAACCAGCCGAAAACCGTCTGACACCGCGGAGTTGGAGGGTAGGGAGAGAGGGTGGGGAGAGGGTGGTTGGGGGGGGGAGGGGAAGGGGAGAAGGGTATATGGCCGGAGAAGGGTTGGGTTGGCGGGCGGGAAAGTCTCATCGATTACTGCGAAAATTCAGAGATTCGAGCCTTTCCCACATCCCCCTCCCACATCCCCCCAAGCAGGCACCCCCCCCCCCCAAAAACCCCCTCCCCCGGACCTCTTTTATCTATCTCCACCACCCCCCTCCTCCTCCTCATGCCACCTCCACTCTCTCTACATGTTACATGCTAACGTTTTGATAGCACGCATTGATCTCGTCTTGTAGAGAGCGACAAGTGTCTCGGGTTCCAGTGCTGGTGGCATGGTGTTCCACTATCAGGGTTTTAAAGGTGCTATTTGTTCATATCGATAGTTTCGAAGACTTTCCAATAATATTTTCACTCTTTAGTTCGGAATTATTTACATGGGCAACGGCCTGCGACGATGGAAACACCGGTTCCCGATAACATCAGGAAATTTGAAGTATAAATATAATAATTACTAAGAAGAACAAAGCATATAGGTATATCATGAAACAATTTGTTTTATGCAATCGTCCGATAGAGCAAATAATTATGCATTTTGGGAAATTTTCAGAAGCAAGGCCTCCTTTGAGGCAAGCCGTCAAAATCCCGTTTTTCTATTTGAATCCCCGGCCATACTCCTCCCCCCCCCCCCCCCCTAATTCGGCATATATACCACCAAGTCCGGGGGTTTCCCGGGGTGACCCCTTTATGTGCCCGGCACGTGCGAGCCCAGGGCCCCGGTACCACTCATTTATACCTTCCCTTAAATAAAAGCACATATTCTCATGAATTATTTAACTAGCAGTGCGTTGCAATGCCTCTCTTTCTTTCTAAGTAGGTGCTCATATACAAAGCAGACACATTTACATGTGCAAAATAAATGAAAGACAATATGCAATGCAGACATGCAACATATAATTGACCACGTGAAAAGCATGGGTTTTCCAGATTTAATCCAACTACTTGAAGCGATTGACCTTGTGCCTTGTCGATGGTCATTGAGAAGGCAAGGCGAACGGAGACCTGTAGATGTTTGACTACAACTATCAAATTAGTCACTGAACCTGATTTTTAAATGATGCAGGCGTGAATAACCATTCATGAGATGGCTTTAAAAATGGATATTCGCGTCTGGTCACCAAGGAAATTTCTATTGCTGGAAAGGAAGAAAAGTTGATGAATTTAAAGATAAAAACGCAATACTTTGACAAAAGCGAAGCGTATAAAAAAATTTAATGAAAGAATTAAATACTGCATTCTTTTATACGTTCTATGATAAAAATGTCTATCCAATATCTTGAGTGCAAGTAATATAAAACATCAAATAAAGAAACACCTGCACCGATTTCAATGCTTTTCTTATTTGAGTAGATGTAAACAATATTGGGGTAAAAGCAACCCCAAAATTTGCAATTTTTATCATTCAGAAACCTTCGTGAATTTGAATGCAACATTTGTCAAAATTTCAAGTCAATCGACTGACTACGTTTCAAGTTTTGCGTGCACAAACATACTCAGGCTGAATTTTTATATAAAAAGATTTTCCCTTTCCTCCCATCTCCTCTCTTTCCCTCTTCCAACCCCCGCACACCCCTTCCCTGATCCTGAGATCCTTTTCGTTTCAAAGGCTTTCGTTGATTCAGTTTGGGGCTGGTCAGGTTCATTCACCTTCGTCTCCAATTCCAGACTGAACACCGCGGGTCCGTATACACCATGGCTTTTCTAATGAAATGTACGTGTGAATGAATACATGTGTACATAAAGTCTTATAATTAATGACTCAACATCCATTTCTTTAAAAAGCTCTACCAATATTTCGCGAAAAGTTTAGGAAATTGTATTTAAATTATGGAAATACGACTATACGCATTCGTACGCGCGAAATGCTTATTAAAATTCCATAACAACCCAATCAATCAATCCCATCAATAGCACAAAAGAACAGGATATGGAGGAATAGGGTTTGGAATAGAAAATGCTCAGTGTGTGTACACGTCGTAGTGTCTTTCCGCTTATTTCGCAAGTAATATGTAGTACAACTCAAAATTATTAAAAGATTGAGTGATGAGATAGCAATGAATGGGACAACTTTGTGAGTTATTAAGAAAAACGTGGTGAAGTCATTTCACCGATGAAAAAGTTGGACTTGACCTGGAATTGAAGCCGATCCTTTGAGTGAGTTATCTTAAACAATACGTTTTTTTAATATAGCCGTTTTTAGATTGTCTATTTACGCTTCACGGCATCCGATCTCCAGGCCTCTCTTTATTTTGATTTCGGGGAGTTCATTCCCTAGGCTGATTGCTTGCCACAGCTGTAGATATCAGCCATCCCTTTTCTTTTGTTCTTCCGCCTTCATTGCATGGATGTCCACCAGGAGGCGTCGACCGTTATTTAAACTATCCGGTATCCGAGGCTCTGCATTATTGGATTTTTTATAAGCATTTTTCAGGTTTTTCAAGGCATTGGGGTGCTGGCCCAATTATCTAACCCCCAATTTGGAGGACCAGGCACCAATACTTTTATAATGTAGGTAAATGATTCACTAAATTAAAAAAAAAACAGTGCGAATGAAAAATCAGAAAATAAAAATGAGCCACTCATTTAAACCTACCTTAACCAGTAGATTACCCTTAAAAAAATAAAGATACCTGAAATATGAATATGTAATGATACCTAAGGATTCACGAATTAAAATTGTTCAACATAAGTTCCCTTACTTTCAATTCCAACATCCCCTTCCAATACCCGTGACATCGCGCGCGCGTGCCAATAGGTCTTGCTTCCTAATACCGCATTGAAATATTCGCTCAGTCTCCGCCTATTTATTTTCGCTCTTCGATTGTTTCATTCTCTCCGTTGGTCCGTGAGAGACGCGACCACTTGGACGCGACAGTGGCACGCGGAGGAGGCTTTGGTTGCGTCGCGTGGCGCCGCACAGTGGTCCGGATCCGAAAAAAGGCGGACAAAAGTCATTTTTTCGACTTTCTTGAAACTCACTTTAAATATGCAGTTCTTGTAGCAAAATGTCCGAGGAATCCTACCGCACACTTAGTTTTGCATAAAAAGTTTTGTTAAGTTTAGTAAATTGCTTCAAAGTAGAGCTAATTTTAGCTAAACCGTGCTCTTTGAATTTTTTCGAAAAAATACACATTTTTGCTCTATTTCGTATTAAAAATTGGTAAAATGAGTATGGACTAAAATTATACGGACACTTTACCATGAGAAAAACTAGGTTTCAATATTGTAGTGGTTGTGATTTCTTCAAGGATTTCTTCAAGAGGAATCATTTTTTCTCGCAAATTTCGCATAAACGTTGGATTATAAAAAGAGTGACACGGAGTGACACAGAGATTCTTATAGTGGCAAGAGTGGGTTATATTAGAAAGATATTAGTAAAGGATTTAGCTGCAAATATTTGCAAATAAGTGAATTACAACGACTTATATGACTCTCTGCCGCGGACGTGAACGTCGGGACTAGACACGCGAGCTTCGTCACAGTGGAGACACATTGTAAAATACGTCTTTTCCAATGTTTTATTGATTAGGATTTAAAAATGAAGAAGTTTACTATGTTTTTATCTATTATATTCTGTTCTTGGCCGAATTTACTCTAGAAAGAGCGAGAGAATGAATTTCAGACTGCGATACTAAGCGAGATTGTGACGCTGGAAGAGGAGGAAAATATTTTCTTATATATATATATATATATATATATATATATATATATATATATATATATATATATACGAGTTCGTGGAAAATCACACACGCGATAATTTAAATAAAAATAAACTTTGCCACAGGTGGGGCGGAAATAAATATAGAAACACAAAAAGAAGAACACTCACACACTATACGTTCTGATATTTCGACAGCCGAAAAGCTGTATCCTTCCTTCTGTGAGAAAGGCAGCTTTTCGGCTGTCGAAATATCAGAACGTATAGTGTGTGAGTGTTCTTCTTTTCGTGTTTCTATATTTATTTCCGCCCCACCTGTGGCAAAGTTTAGTTTTATTTTTATTTAAATTATCGCGTGTGTGATTTTCCACGAACTCGTATATATATATATATATATATATATATATATATATATATATATATATATATATATATAAAATATATATACATAATGACAAATGACATAATGACATAATATATATATAATGACAAATTTCAAATTAATCAGACAAAAATCTGATTTTTGTCCCTCTTTTTCGCGATCCGGACCACTGTGCGCCGTGCCTTGTCGCGTGCTGCGGACATGTTGCGCTGCGTCGGGCGCTAAGGTGCAACCCTTGAAAACTTCGCTGCCAGCGAAATGAGCTCTTATCGAATTAAGTCAGGTAAACTGAAAAGGAAGTTTTAAGAGTAGGGATGGATTATAAAAAATCCCATTAATGCTTTCAATGAAATACTTAACTTCGCCAGTAAAGCATCAAAGGGTCCTATCCAATCGGTCCTATCGAAGGGTCCTATCCAAAGGGTCGGATAAAATTCTGGAATACGTGCGAATTTCGAATTTCCGCTCGATCATCTTTCTATTTAGGATTATTTACCTCCGACGCAAGATTATGATAAAAATTCGTTAAATTTCCACCGATTATTTGGGGTAATCAATGAAATAATATGAAGATTGTCCAAGCCTTAAAATTCCGATTCTCACTCATAGTATTATCCTTTCAGAGCAGCTAATTTACAATGCTTAGACGAAAGAACTAGTTCATATTCGCCTGGCAAATGTTTAGGTAATGTTTTATTATTACTTGCAGTATTTCGTAGCTGGTGCTGGGTATATACATTTCAGTGAAATAATGATGATTTAATGATTATAGATAAAACGTGTTCTCGTTTGGAAAATTATCAGTATTTAAGAACGTTAAAAATGTCGTATTAGGGAATGGGAATCGCACTCCAATCATTACCATCATTAATGTAATTTAGTGTAAGTTTCCCGGAAGTAAGGTTTCCCGGGGAAACTAATGCACGTGTATCCACAATATTCCGTTTTACTCTAAAACCATCTTGCACTGTAGAAATATGAAGTGATATTCATCCGATAGGCTTCCAAGTTACACGTGAAATCAATTATCTTCTTTCCGTTTCCCGATTTCAACGGTGAACGACCTCAGCCGACGTCTATTTCTGGCAGTCGAGAAAACAATCCGTAATTTCTTTGAAAATAAAAACCTTTTGTATTTCCGTTTTTATTTCGTGCACACGATTTCCAATTCTAGACTTTTCTCCGTTTCCGAGGAAATATTTGGGCCTTAAACTAACTTTTGGACCCAAACCTATTAATACAACGGGATTTTTCAAGCAATTTTTTTCATACTTTTTTCTGGATATTGGGAAAAACATTTTCGCGCCTTCTCAACAAAATTTCCCACCTGCAAAGAATTGCAAAACCGATGATATTTTCCCCGACGATAATTAAGGTGACCCAATTAGTGTCGAATTTTTGGAACATAATATTTCTTAGGTTTTTGATCTCTTTACTCCAAGGATTTTAACGCAATGCATGGAGCTGTGGTGTTGTTAAATGTTGCATTTTTCCTGGACTAAACTCCTGGTATTACAGAACAGGTCAATCAAGCGGTCGTACGCAATAGATATAAGTAAGTACTCCTACAATTTGCCTAAAAAACAGATTGGATTTTAAGTTGTTTTTTAGCATATTCTGGTAATATACAAGTCATGCATACATTAATAAAATGAAGGCTGGGAGCAATCAAAAGTTAGGTTCATGGATGGTTTTTAATGCTCTTGAAACAGGTAAAATTTCACTGTTTATTACGCACAGGTCGAGACATTACTAAACGCTGGTCCTCATATGCCCGTACAGTAGCTAGAAAATTTTATATGAAATTGAATGAATCATAAAACTCGACGGCCATCTTAATTGAAATTAAGTCTTCGTTGACTGTCAAACGTGTCATGTAATGCTGAGTTCATTTGTCGATGGGTAGGCGTGTAGAAAAAAAAACCACCCGTATTCATAACTATATCTTATCTGATATGTGACTTATTATTACGGATTAGGCGCGATTTGATCAGTGCCTTTCTTCCGTGAGAGTTGGGATTCATGAATATGATCCGTAATTATTTCTATTTTTTTTTTCGTTATACTTTTTTCGTGTACGTGCTTTGCAGGTGGGAGTAATGGCAATCATTTGCTTGCTTTCAGCTCAAAGATTTAAGTAGCCCCCCAATTGGTGTGCTGTCCTCCCCCCAGCAGCCACTATGTGCTCGGTTATTCACCTTCTCTATTATCCCTTCCCCATATCTGCCGCCCTCACCAACCCACGGCCCTGCTACCGCCCTCCCATTCCACCGTCCTCCGAAATATCCCCCCAGGGGGGTCGGCTGGTGTGGCGGGAGGGGGTCGAAGGACCCCCTCCTTGTCCCCAGGCACGACCACACCCCCACACACCACCAGTTGTCCCATCTCCAAAGAAAAATTGCAGCCGATAAAAGATTCTATCGCTCAAGATATATTTCATATTGCAGTGGAAGAATTTAAGGTGGCTAGAACAATACACGTGAACTTCGAGTCGCATGAGCGAAACTTTAAACAGTCCAAATCACTTCATTATAAGTAAACTATTTGTTTTAAAGTAAGAATTTCATGTTTGTTCCTCTTCACTCATGTAGTACTCCTCCTTCTTATTTTACAAGTCGCTTTGAAAAAAAATAATGATTGTTTTTATCGAATTAATAAACTTCGAAGCATGACTGTATGACCCTGATGTGACAGTTTTAAATGAATATTTGTATTTACCCTGCGCCTCCTTCCCCATCTTCACAGCTGTCTTCCGCTTAGCCCCCCCCTCCACCCAACATCCCTCACCCTACCTTCCCCACTCCATCACAACCCTAATCACCAAATATCCTTCCTTCTATGGTCTGTATATATGTACATATTGCATCCGGTGCGACATCGGAAGGTCCGTGGTTCAATTCCCGGTCTAGTCGAATTTTTTTCACTTGGAATCGGCCATCATTCCATCTTCACATCACCATTGTGTCGTCACATTTTATGTGTTTCCTATCCTCTTTCTTTCACCCTCTGTTTGAACGAAATATTTATTATGTAATATATATATATATATATATATATATATATATATATATATATATATATATATATATATATATATATATATATTTTTTTTTTATTTTTTTTATTTGAATTCTGCCAAAGTCACCCGTTGATGACGCTAAAGTGTTGAAAGCCGTGTCGGGAGTTTTATGTAGTAGGTGATATTGTAAAAGTTCGCTTAAGTTTGTTTAAATGTTTAAGTCTAGCTTCATTAAATCTTTTTAAACATTGCTTCAACTATCCATTGAGGCTCGCAGTGCGTCACCATTTAAAAACTTTACTCAGATATCTTTCATATTCATTCACATTTATTAATGTATGTCACTTAATGAATAACTCTGCGTAAACTTTGTCTCCGCTTTACTTCTCTCTCGGGGTGGCTTGTCCATTTCGGCCCTAATTTCATTTTCACACATTGTCTCTCTCTATGTGTTCGTGCGTGACATCTCCCCGTGACGTCGTTTCGTGTCGCACTACACACGCGAGCACGTACCAGTGTGCGTTTTCCTGGATTGGGCGCGATTCGTGCGTCAACTTTTTAATCTTTAACGGATTTCCTTTTCATAATTTATCCCCTCTCCTCCCCGCGCGCACTCCTTGACGTCCCTCGTGAGACAATTGAGGTGCGCGCGACCGGAATTCATTATTTCGCGATGATTCCACATTTGCCCCTCCATCTTATTCTTCTTTCTTCTTCCTCAGCTCTACTTCCACACGCGTGTGGGCCTTGGCTTCTTCCTCAGTTATATATGCCCCCGTTTGGCTCTCCTTCTTGCTTTCTCTCTCCATCTTCCAATCCCCATTGTCTTCAGGTCCTCCTCAACATTTTGCACCCATATTTTGCGTGGTCTTCATTTCCTCCTACTCCCTTCCATCTTGCTATTCATTAACAATTTAGGCATTCTATACTCTTCCATCTTTCCAACATGGCCCAACCATGACAGTCGCAATGACTTAGAGAACCTAACCATATTCTTCTCTTCCAATATTTCATTTATTTCATAGTTCATTCTTATTCTCCACGTTTCTCCTTCTTTTACTGGGCCATAGATTCTCCTTGTTAATTTCATTTCAGATCTTCTTAATTTTTCTTAATCTTATACGATTTAAGTTTAATTTATTAAGTTAGTTTATTTCTTAATCTTGTTTGGATAAGACCCATATATCAGCTCCATATGTAATTACTGGTCTTATCAATGTTTTATAAATTTTCAATTTAGTTTTCCTGGACAGAAGATTTGATTTGAGGAGGGGTAAATTCACTTCCATCCATCTTATTCCCAAAGGGGATTTCCGGTCCATGGCGTCCCTTCGGTCTGCCCCCCCCCCTCCTCCTTCGTGGGGTGCATTGTCCACTGGCGCCGTTCCATTGCGCCCCGCGCTTAGTTTTTGCCTTCACCATCCTGAAAATGGGTTTCTTCAATACTTTCCTCTTCATGAAGTCTGAGGTCGCCGCATAGGACATGTCTTGCGTTTAAAGACCTCTGATTCTGATTTGGAGGTGTTTTCTATGCCCTCCTCACTTGTCCCCGTGACTACTGATCGATCGATTGCTTTAACGCCCGCTTGCTCTGGAACCTTGGGGTTAAATAGCGATAGAATTCACATCGTCTGAAAATAATCAAGTTGCATCAATTCGCCATATTGTGGAATTAATACTTAAGAGGCAATGCTAATATTCCTCTACTTCAAGCTGAAATCTTACATTCCAATATGCCGCAGTGATTTGTGCTTGGCTGAAGAGGTCAAAGCTGAAACACGTTCTTTAGTAACTTTGTGGAATTCCATCATTAAATTCATTTCTGGTGAAAACTTTTACAACACCACAGAAAAATTCAAAACATACACGACCCGGATTTCTATGCTTAAGCATCATCTTCAAGATGATGAACCTTCACCTGAAGATGATGCTTGAGCATTGAAACCCGGGTCGTGTATGTTTTGAATTTTTCTGTGGTGTTATAAAAGTTTTCACCTGAAATAAACTTTTGAGGTCAGAGATGTTTTTTTGTTTTACATATCCATAGGAATGCATATTTGTACAATGCTAACAATACACTTCTCTGTATACTGAAGTTGATGGTGAAATGCTTGAACCAATGCTCTGCAAAAGAGAGGAATACAAGTCTGAAAGAAGGCTTGTGTGTTTGTTTACTGTTTCAAATGCTGTGGTTTAATTGGGGAAAATTTATAGTGCATCGGTCCATCGGTATCCGACTCCGTTGAGGAGAGCTTGATCGTGGAAATGTTTCAAGATGTTAAATTATAAAAATTCACCTTTACTCTAGAAAGACCTAAAGTAGCACTATTGAGTCGGCTCAATTCTCTATAAAAGATTAGCTCATGACGTATTATCCATTTCAGAGCTATCTCATTTGAGTTGTTTCCCAAAAAAAATTCTGTTTCACAATGTTATCGTGAAATAAATATTTGCATTTTGTTGAAATATTATAGGTGCTTATATAATTCATTGAATCGTTCCTTCTCTCCCATTCCGCGCACGAGAGCAGCAATTGCATATTCACCTCAAGATCACTTGAAAGTAAAGTTAAATGTACTCCTCCTCTCCTAGGAAGCACAGTTCAATTCAGGCCCTCTACCATCAATGACGTCTTGGTGACGTCCTAATCACACGCGTCTCAAAATATGTCATCAACCCACTCAGTTATTTTAGAAGGAGGACTTTCCAAATTCATTCCGAAGCCTTTTCGGGAAAATCATTTGGCGTAAGTGGGTTGGGGGGGGGGAGGGGGGGAGAGCAGGAAAGTCAAAATGTTTTGGTTTCAGAGTCCCGGGCTGGGATTGTTGGCTGGCAATGCGAGAAACTGTTTTATTTTTCCTCCGTTCCCTGGAGAGAGGAATGCTCAAGGGGTTTAGGGTAATACTGTGATGGGTGGGGAGATAAGGAGATATTCGCCGTGTGCTTCCTATTTCTTCAGTATCCTCGACCAAACGCCCCCCCCCCACCCGCCCCCCACCCAGCTCCCTCTCCCCTCTTCTGTGGAGTGCAAGGACCCCTGATGATTAATGACGTTGTTAGTGTGTTGGAGGAGTTTTCTAGCTGAGCCGCCAGGGGGTGCGGAAGAAGCTGGTCGGCCACAACCGACGCAGTCAACACGGATGGTGTTGGGGTAGAGACTCCTGTTGGTAGGAAAGAGTTTCTTTCGGCCGGCCGAATGGTGGAGCCTCCTTTGATTTTCTCATTGGTTAGCATTCTTGTATGTTAAGTGACATCAGGTGTCCCACAAGGAAGCGTAATCGGCCCCCTTTTGTTCATTATATACATAAATGACCTATGCTCTCGAATTAGCAGTAAAATGCGTTTATCTTAAAGGAAAAAGAACCTATGCTGATGAAATATTTCCACTGATTTTCGATGCTGCAAAAATTACTATGGACCAAATGAATGTTGAAGTACGTCTACCTCGAATAGTAGGGAAACAAATTCACTGTCCAAATTATAGCTCAACTCCAGGCGACCTTTCAACTATGCTACAGGAATAGGTCAATATACATTACCATTATTGACCATATCGTTGCTGATTTGGAGGCAAGATTCAAGGATGAATCAATTAAGTATTTTTTCTTATACGTGTTATTTCCGACCAACCTAGAAAAAATTCATCACTATTTGACGTTACAAAGGTCGCTGGAACCTATCTGTGAACAATACTCTGCTCAGTTGAATTGACTCAGTGACGTTAAAAACTAAACTTTTAAATAAAATACTATTATTTAAGAGGAGTTCTAACTATGAAGAATCCAAGAAACTGAATCGAAGTATAGTTTTCTACAATAGTTGTGATGAAAAATTCTATTCGATCATGAACTCATTATTAATCTGCTCTCAAGACTCCCAATTTCATTCGCAACAGCGGAACGTAGTTTTGTCTGCAATGCGGAGCATTAAAGCAAGGATAAGGTCATGGATAACAACTGAAGATGGATTGATGGACCTTGATCTACTCCATATTCATCGTGACATCGAAGTAAACATTTATAATGTAATCAATCGATTGGCAAAATCTAAAAAATGAAGACTAAAATTTATCTTGTTAGAGCTAAGTTTTACTTGTGATACTTCACTTATTGTTAGTTCGAGTTCACTTAATCAGTAAAAGTTTCAATTTTTAACATTAGGAAGGTTAGCTTATAACACTATTAACAATATTATTCTATTTTCGAGGAATCGATCAGTACGTAATTGTCACCGTAATTGATTAACTTTGCATTTTTTATGATACAAATTATTTAACTAACTTCTCTTGTAAAAACCATTTGTCACTTACCCTGTATGCCTCGATTAGACCTAACCTAAATGCGTATAGAAAACCTAAAGTCTTATCTTAAACCTAAATTTCTTATACCAAAGCAATAATACTAAAGTCGTAACAAAGAATAAATATAAGGATGTTGCGAAAAAAATCTTTTCAGCACTCCGTGCGTAAAACGCACGTAATGAAAAATGGGGTTCGATACACGTAGGTGCAAGATGTTTATCGACTCTTGTAATCGATTCACCCTCGATTCACATCGCTTCGCTTGGGCGACATAACCGACACTTGAATACCAGCAAAACATTTTACACACTTTTATAGAAAATAACCATCCCATGGATATTTTCTGCTTGTTTTTCACCAAATTCTTTCAATCATTTTTTCAAATACCAAACAATTTGACTGCAGAAAGTATAAAAATGCCTACATATATTGCTGCAGACAACTCTGCAGAATCTACATGCGGAAAAATAGCGCGAAATAACTGCAGAATTTTATGTGGAAAACTGTGCAGAAAAACATGTAGAAAATTATGCAGATCATTATCATAAGTGATAATTATTTTTCAAAACTTAGTTTCCCTCCTAAAGAGAGAAAAAAAAGATGAATTAAAAACCTGAGCCAAGGAATTCAGCTTGGCTATCAACCTTTTTTCCGAATTGTCCAGGGGGAGGATTCACAGTTCCCGTTTTGCTGATGGGTATGCGGGGCGCGTCTTCAAAACTTGCACTTGCGCTCCCCCTCAAGAAAATCCTAGATCCGCCCCTGGACGCAGCCAGGATTTTTGTTTGGAGGCGGGGGGCTTGTTGTGAAGCCTGGGGGGTCCACACTTAGTACAATTTTATTTGTTATTGCAGTTTATTTATGGCTACTTTATATTAAACTGCTTTCTTCTTACCTTTTTTCCCTCTCGTACCCTTGTTTTTTCATCCAATATAATACATGTTAAAGCCTAAACATATGATTTGAAATTTCAGAGGGGGCTGAAGCCCCCCTGGCTACTTGCCTCTCATGAGCCATATCCACTCATCGCTGAATCCTTACCTCTTAATCAGATGCTCATCTCATATTTGTATCCTTATTCTTTTGTAGTTGCACATCATGCCTGTTGAATCCTCCTCATTCAGTGGTAGTTTAGGCAGTGGTTGTTCAATGTTTATTAATTTATGCTAGTTTGGGTAAATCTTTCAAATCTCTTTCGGAAGTACAACTACCTGCTTGTATGTATGTACTAGCGTATTGTTTACGTCCACTTACTTTTACGAGAGAGTGTGACGGGTGGCATTGCGCATGTGGTGGCCTGGATCAGCGCAAGTAGTTCACAGTTTTGGTAAATGAGGGCACTGCGTATGAAGCGGAGAAGAGTCGGGTTTGGCAGAGAGCTGCTGCGGCCAAAGCCATTTAGTTCCCCCAACGACCACCACCGCAACTGTGCGTGCGCGTAACTTTTGAAAGTTTCCTGAGATTGACTGTTATTGAATTTAAGCACAAAAGCAGTTGCATTTTCTCTTCCGAATTCCTTTTTTGTGATAATTTTCATGTTTTTCTTAATTGGTGATCACGTTGACCAAGGGATTTTATGCAGTGTAAGACGTAGTAGAAGTTTGCTGTCGAGATGTTTTTGTGAGAGAATTTTAACTTTCTCGTTATCTTTTAGCGTAAAACGAGGAATATGGGACTTAATTAAGACAAAAAATGAATGCAATCGTTTGGAAAATTTGCGCGACTCAATTTTCAGTGGAATCGAATCAAGCTTTGAAATGAGGATTGCGAATTGCAGGAATTTATTTCGAAAACTCCTCGTAGGAGACCAGTTGCGAGAGGTGCTGCTACCTGGCGTGCGAAGTCGGAACACTTTTCGGGGATCCACACACACACATGTGAGAGAGGAGGGGCCCCTCCTTCCCCCCCTCCCCACCCTCTCGTAGCTCGGCGGACGCAAGAGGTGGGGCAGGGTATGGCAGGTCAGGGAGCGTAGTGGGAGGGGGAGTCGTGGCTCTCTGGTGGGAGAATGACGTCGCCGACAATCGATATTTGCGTTGCGCAACTTGGGGGAGGACTGCCCCTAATCCTGTTTCCCTGACCCACCCCTACTAGTCTACCGGACGGGCGGTGCCGCCGATAATATCGTTGCGTTTATCGTATCGGATGTGCATACACACACTCACCCGCATGGGTATTCAAATCCTGTAACATGATATGAGATTTATGAAATGCATAAATTACGCGTAAATTTTTATAATCAATAATATAATAATAATTTCATATTCATATCAATTAAAAAACTTTTCATAATAAAAAATTAATTTTTTAAATTGAATTTCATTAATATCATAATTATGTGATCATCATCATCATTAGAGTAATCTACCGGTTAGAGGTAGGTTGTGATGAAAGGTAGAGAATGTCCAACGAACAATCTTACACTTGCCGTGCCCTTTCTACCTCTAGTATTTCTTTCTTCATCTCAGCATTAAGTCCTACCTTTCTTCATCCCGTCCATAAAACCTATTCTCTTCCTTCCCCTTCCTCGCCTACCCAGCATCCTTCCCTCTATCACGGCCTTCAGCAAACCATCGCCCCTCATTACCCCTTCCAGCCACCTACCCTGTCTTCCCCTAATCTCATCTATAAGTTTCCTCTCCTCATCCACCATGTCAAGCACTTCCTCATTTGTATTCTTTTCCGTCCAACGCACCTTCTCCATCCTCCTCCACACCCACATCTCGAAAGCCTTCAGCCTATTTTCGTCTTCCTTTCTCAAGGTCCACGTTTCTGCCCCATCCAACGCCACACTCCATATCAAGCTCTTCACCAAACTCTTTTTTTACACCCTTAAGGTCCCCGTCTTCAGTTTCCTTCTATTATTGAACACTTTTAGCGTACTACCCAAGTAATTAAATTGTTCTACATGTCTTCATTAGAAACCAGCAACAGGGAGTTAAGCGCTTGGGAAGAATCGGAAGGTGGATCGGAAGTTATTATAATATTTTCGGTTCGGGGGGAGTTATATGAATGATCGTGAAAATATCACTTAACCCGATGAATCACACTGGAATTAAATTTCCAGAGGATGCAGCCTAAAAATTGAAAACAGTACCTATCAATGAAAATGTAGTCGCTAGCATAATTAAATAAATATTTCAGGCACGTACAAAACACCTGTGAAGCTTAACGGGTGGGACATTCCCACCCAAATGGTCCTTTCCCGACCGTGTCCGGAAATTAGTTATATGAGGTGTGCGTACGTTAGCGGAAATGGAATGAATGCTTGGGCAATGACGAAGATCCACTTCCAACTTCTCGCTCTTCAACACCCTTACGCCATTTTACGCTCCATCTAGCTTTTTCATGAAGGTGATACCCAAATAGTTCGTGGGTAAATATGGCAAATATAAACAGCTGATGCAAGCATTCCGCGGTCAGATGATTTCGCTATTGATAGGGTGACTCCGCCTATCAGCGGGTGACTCCGTCAAAGTTATATCTTTGCCAGTTCCGAAGTTCTTTGAATTAGTCAGTTGGTTTTTGTTGAACAAGTTGAAAATAACGTGTACTGAAGAATGCTTGAAAGGTATTTACATGATCATTTGTGAGGTGATACGTCCGTCATATACGAAAGAAGGAAATGTTCTGACCCTTTACCCTTTCCAAATGACTCCCAGTGGAGGAATCTGGAATGATTGAGGACAAATGGTCAATACACGCGGAAAATCCGAAGACTTTGCATGGGGTTTCGGCTTGAACGTTGGCTATATGCGCTCAGTGGACCTGGAAATGACCTTCGTTGGCAGGAGAAATTTGAAGTATTTATGGTCCAGGAACGAGCACTTGCGAATTTGTCGTAGGCTCGATATAACTGTGACATCATGCGGAATACATCGAATTGGGAAAGTATCTCTTCTTTGCTTTTTTTTATTTTTGTTTAGGAACCGTTGGGGTTTTTGTGGTTTCCCCATTTCATATCCGGTATTGAAAATCACTGAATTCTCCTAAACAGTTTTTGATACCAGAACGATGAAGTAGATAGAATAAAGTAGCTGTAATTGTTACCCCGTGAAAGGGAAGGCGACGATAGGTATAGGATTTTAGTTTGGAAAATGTAGTACATTCATAGTACTTTAGCATCAGAATACTTATCAGAAGCAATAATTTAATGGAATCGTGTTAATAATACATTGGATGTGTACTTTAAATCAATTTGCCATATGTCTTGTGGAGCAGCATGCCTGGTGAACCCGGAAGTGTAGGTCAGCTGTGACTGTAGAGAAATCGAAAGAGCTATGTTAATCATTGGCAATCAGGAATAGAAAATAAACAGCCTTGAGGGGTCGAAAGCGAACCGTTGTCTTAGCTAAACGTTTTGCCTCGCCATTTTGTCCATCGAATTATTTCACCCAATAGCCGCTATATCACACTAGAGCCACTTTAGACATAAGCTGTAATCTGGTGAGTTTAGTGATATTGAAGAAACATTACAGTGTCCTCTTGTAGCATTCCTGCGCCGATATTTTATTCAACCTAAGCTTGAAAAACGGCTGACACGTGTGGAAATAGCTACTCGTGTCTTTATCATCATTTTATTTATTTTTTTCGTCATGAAACTAAGAACCTTAAATTAAAATAATTCTGAATTATGAAAGCCAAATTGTCACCTGTATTAACTCTTGCTTCAGGTTTTAAAATAATCCGCACATCAAACTCTTTACTTAAGTCCTTGATCACTCAATTCCTATTCTGCAGAGTGGGACAATTGAGAGAGGAAGGGGATAGGTCACTGAACATACATTTTTCCTAATCCTCCAGTTAGAAAGAGGTCAAAAAGTAGGTTATCCAGAAAATTACCAGAAGTAAATAATATCGTCGCCTTCAGGGTCTCATGAAAAATGTAGAATAATTGTTCCTTGCCACACAATCTGTTGAATTACGCATTACATACGTCGGCTTCACCTTATTCTCCGAAACCCTTTTTAAGATTTTACCCTGAATTCCGAGGGAAAGAAGAGTTTGGCCGAGGAGGTGGAAGGGCACAAGAAGGAAACCAAACTCGGCGCTCAGTTCTGGCCACAAGATGAACGTCGTCGAAAAGTCGACCATGGAAAGCCCAACTCGGTGCCATACCCGAGAAGAATTGATTCACAGCACCCATACGGGCACCACGGATGCCTCCCCCACCCATCCTTAACTGTGTTGTCGCACCATGGGTGGGTGGTGAGGCTTCTAGAAGGTAGAGAAGAGAAGAGCCGTTCGCAGATTGATCAAATGGAGGTTCTTTCCCATGGTCCCGCTTCAGTGGGTGAATTGAAGGAGTCGGGCCTGTGCCAACCGGAAGAGGGTGCGTGTGACCGTCGCCCGCCCTATGGGCGTCTGCCCGAAGTAGGATGGGCAAGATATCACATTTGGTGGAAAAGGGTTTGTCGGGGGATCGGCTGCGAAATCCATCGATACGTCTTCGATACTGCGCGAGTCGTCAAACAAAACGCTGATTTTCACCAAATATGCAGTTTATCTCACGAATGCAATTTTTAGTTAGCTCTATTTCCAGCCATTAGAGCGAAATGCAGCGCCCTTTCAAGTAACTTTTATTCAGTTTTACTTCAAGCATTGTAGTAATTTTCTTACAACTCATAAATTAAGATGAGCATGTTTCTCCTCTCATCCGTCCTTTTTTGAATGACCTCATTTGGATGTTAATGAGGGTAATTTAGTTTTATAATGGAGTGGAAAATTAATTTATTTGAAGGTTTGGACGAGTTATATCTTTAATAATACTTCTGTGCCATAGCAAGCAGGTGACCTTCTTAAAAGACTTCCATCCAATCCATTTTAAAAGGAAAACACTGAACATCGGGATGGAGGGACTGTTGTTCTGAATCCTTCCTAGCGTGTATGCATTTCGTCAACCAGTCGAGTTTTGTGACATTGGTAATTTTAAGTAGAAATATAGAAATTACTAATAAGAACAAAGAATATATATCATGGAACCATTCGTTTAATGCGGTTATATGCTAGATTCTCGTTATTAATTGAGAAGCAGCCTGTCACGATGGAAACACGGGTTCCCGATCAGTAGCCGAAGTTATGCATCGTTGGGCTCGGCTCGAGTTGGGAGGGGTGATCCTCCGATTCGTCCCCAGTGCTGTTGGCTTTGTCTGCTCGTGGCAGACAGTATATGTGCGAAATGGCCTTAGACGTCGAAGCACGTTAAACAAAATCGCTACTGCTATCGTATATTATTTTTGCATTCTTTCTTTGTGCTCTCTGTTATGTTATCCGTGCCTGAGACTTGAAGTGCAACATGGAGATGGCTTGGTCCCTTTGAGAGTGTATGGAAAAGCTGTAGCCGAAGTGCATACGTTCAACTGCGCAAATTGTCCTGCTACAATGGCTGAAAGCCAAGCATAGCAACTCATTTATTTCTCTGGTAGTCACTAAGAAGAAAGAGGTACTGGTGCATAAGAAGGTATGCATCGGCCCCTCTGTTGTAGTTCTTCTTATCATCGTCGCCTCGTCTGAGACGCCGCCCACGCTCCTTCTCCTCTTGACGGCAGAAAAGGGAACTAACGCACGGCGCCATAATATTGGTTTCTCGTCAGCGCATCGTAATATACTTTTAGGAAAACTCTAGTTTCAACGCCTGCAAGTATCTTATGCTTTGAATTAAAGAGATTAAAGAGGAGAGGTTGGAGAATTTCTGCGCAGAAATCCCGGACATCATTATTGGATAAAAACGCTGGGAGCGTCTTCCTCTTTAATAGGTTTAACACGTTTGACCCAGATTCCAATGTTTTTGGCCAAACGGGTGCAAACAGAATTTACTTAGACAACAGAAACAAAAACTTTGTAATTAAAATCGCCCTAATATATTTACAGTACTTTTAGTACACGTGGTTGGTTGTACGACCCATATGTAACCATTGATCATGAAAGAGTATTTCACGTGTTTTTTGTCACATGCAACATTTTTCTGTCTATGTAAATCGCGTTGTCATTATAACATATCCAGAAAGTTTTTATCTAAAACCATTGAAAGCACTTACGGCTGTTGACAAATTTATGAGACTTGGAAGAAAATTTGAATGTTTATTTAATTGCGTTGAAAAGAATTTTAAACAAATTCTTGAAAAAAGATTTCACATCAAGAATTTTTCCTTTTGATAAAAATGTAGTCGCGTATGAGCCGTTGATTTTGAAATTTGGGCAATTCCATTTAGTTAAAAAATGATTTACAGCTAATTTTGATTAGAAATTAATATAAAATGTCTGTTTATAATCAATTCACAATCATTTCTATAAATGGTATCTTTGGTAAATAGATATGATTGTGAATCGACTAAAAACAGGTATTGTATGTTATTTCTAATGAAAATAATCTCGAACTCTTTCTTTTAACAAAATGGACTTGCCCTACTTTCAAAATCAATGGCTCGTACATGCGTTACTTGTATTCAGCCTATGTATGTTGAAAATTTGATTTAACATTTAGTAAGGAATCGCCAACTTCGTTGACAACATGTCGTGATTTGGTTGTTTTTAAAAACATCAAATTTTCCTGCTTCTTCGTTGGTTAATGAAATTCGTCAATGTAACTTATTCTTTTGTAGTTCTGATCCAATGCTATAAGAGTCATTTAATCTGAATAATTTTACTGTAAAATAAATTTGACTCGTAGGTTCGTACTGTATATCGGGCGTAATATTTCAATCTGTAAGTGAGGACATCTGACATCAGTTTATTACGGAACTGAATAAAACCACCACGTACCAAGGTCTATGGCGTGTGGCATTGTAATTCACTGGCCGCTCCCACAGTCACATAACTGTTTTCGTCTGAAATGGCGAGCCAGATAATTCCACATACCAAGAGGGAGTTGGTTAGTAGACTGAACGTCAGGGGGGTTAATTTGTAATCTCAATTGAGTGAGAATACGTCCTTCATTTATTCAAGTATTCTACCAGCTGATTGTTAGGTTCTTCGACAGTCCCCATTCTGCATCCCAAACTCATGGACATTGTCTCGCTATCCCTCCCAAGGATGGCCCGTTATTAGATCCCTCTTCAATTCTTCATATCTGCTACCTCCTCTTATTTCGTCCAGAATTCCTATCCTCTTCCTTCGTCTTCCACGCTTCCCCAGTGTTCTCCCCTCTATCGCTCTCTTCAACATGCCCTCTCCTCTCAAAACCTCCTTCATCCATCTCTTCTGTCTTCTCCGAACCTCCACCACAAGCTTCCTCTCCTCTTCAACCATATCCAATACCTCCTCGTTCGTCTTCCTCGCCATCCATCTCACCCTCTCCATCCTTCTCCAAACCCACATCTCCAACGCCTCAAGTCAACTCACATCCTCCCTTCGAAATTACCAAGTTTCCGACCCATATAGCGCCACGCTCCATATTCAAGTTTTCACCAGTCTCTTCTCAGAGCCCCCTCATCACTTACCTTCTCCTCGAAAATTCTTCTTTGGCTAGCGCAATTCTGCATCTGATAACCTTACCGCTAAACCCATTCTCCTACAAAATACTACCCAGATACGTAAACTGCTCAACCTGCTCTATCTTCTGCCCTCCCACCCTTATATTCAGCCCCACCTTCTTACTTCTAGAAAATCTCATTACTTTCGTTTTCTTGTGATTGATCTTCATCCCATACTTTTCGCACTGCACCTCTAATTTATTCTCCATTGACTGTAAGCCCTTGACAGACTGACTAACCAATGCTTGGTCATCTGCAATTCTAACTGATTGTATCAGCTCCCCTCCTACCTTTATTCCTACCTCCTCCACCTCCCATGCCTCCCTTACCATTTCTTCTGAATACACGTTATAAAGCAACGGCGATAGTGGGCACCCCTGCCGCACTCCCCGTCCTATCGTGGCCCATCCCGATTCTCCATTGGCTACCCTATCCTGCGCCGTCTGGTTCATATTAAAATTCCTAATCAGACGCCTGTCCCTCCAATCGACCCCTAATTTCTTCAACACTCCCATTAATTTCGTCCATTCCACCCGATCAAACGCCTTCTCGAAATCTACGAAGCATGCAAAAATATCTTGCCCATACTGGTTTCTTTCTACTAGCGTCCTAATCACCGCTGTTGCGTCTCGCGTTCCCGTCCCTCTCCTAAACCTTAACTGGTCGTCACCCAGGTATTCATTTGCCTTCTTCTCTAGCCTTCTGTTTATAATTCTCAGAACTACTTTGGCCGCGTGGGATATTAAGCTTATTGTCCTATAGTCTTCGCACATTTTTGCCTTACTCTTCTTTGGTATAGGAATTAGTACAGTCTTCGCAAAGTCTTCCGGCTACACTCCATCCTCATAAATCGTACGAATAAGCGCTAAAAGTTTTCCCCTTCCGTTCTTCCCCATGCTCTTCAAATACTCTGCTGGTATGTCATCTATTCCCACCACCTTATTCCTTTTCATGTCTCGTAGAACTCTTTCGATGTTTCTATCTAGGATACTTGGTCCGTGTCGATATCGTCTTCCCTTTCTATATCTAACCTATTGGACCTTATTTCTTTACCATCCAGCTCTTCAACATACTCCTTCCACCTCTCCTGGATCTCTTTCAGTTCTACGATCACCTTTCCCGTCTTGTCTGTTATAGTTGTAATTCCCCTTCCCTTATTTGCATCCGTCAGTTCCTTTACTTTCCTATATAATGCATCTGCTCTTCCCTCTTTTTGGTATTTCTCTAACGAGTCGATCTGTTCTCTCCACCACGCTTCTCTTGCTTTCTTTGTTTCTCTTCTAAGCCTGTTATTTATTTCTCGTTATTTTCTCTTACCTAGCTCTGAGTTTACGCTCTTCCATTTCCTTCTCTCCTCCATCTCCCTTATCATCTCCTTCGTGATTCACGGTTTTCTAATATTAGTTGCACTCACTACGCCTACTGTTGCTTACGCCGCTTCTACAATTCCATTTTTAAAACTTCCCCATTTATCTTCCACTGGTCTAGCTCCATGTTCCTCACCCATTGTATCATCCACCTTCTCTCGATACTTCGTCTTCATTGCCCCAGTTAATGCCTCCGTATTCCACTTTCGTACCCTACTTCCCATTCTTATTTTTTTTCAGTTTTACCCTACATTTCATGACTAATAAGTTGTGATCTGTGTCTGCATCAGCTCCTGGATAAGTATGCGAGTTTTTAACACTATTCCTGTATCTGTGACGAACCATTATATAATTTATCAGGGACCTGTGTCTCCCGGCTTCTTCCAAGTGTACCTACGTCGAGGATGATGTCTGAACCATGTATTTGTAATTAATTGGTTATTTCTACGGCTTTCTCGCCCCGGTCATTTCTCCTTCTTAGCCCGTAATCGCCCACCTCCCGCCCATCTCTTCCTTCACCCATCACTGTTCCAGTCCTTCATTACTACTAAGTGAACACTCCCAGGTATCCTACCAATTATTTCCTCTAGCTGATCGGAATACTTCATAAAATGTGGAGAATTACGTCACATTTCGTAGTTCAACTCCGCCACCCAGGCGGCGTGATCATCTCCGGCTCTCAAGCGGTGAACTGACGGTCTATTTATTTGATTCATCCGCTCTTTAGACTCTTGATCCGTTTCATTTTGCTCCGCATTTCATTAGTTCCATCTCACCTTTCGTTGGGAACGTGAAATGGAGCCACCATCGGACATTGGCCGATCGTGAGTCGATCATTTAAGAGAGCGAAACGGATCTCCCGCCTACCCGCAAAGAATTGGTGAGTCATTAGAATCATTATAAAAAGGTGAGATTACAAAATAACCCCCCTGCAGGACTTGTCCGAAGACATTTTGGAACAAGAATTGATTCGTGTTTATTAATCCCTTCGTCCAATGACAACCGGCCGTCGCCATAGTAGCCGGCCACCTGGTGCTTTGGCACCTTGACAGACCCTTCAGTTCCCACGCCCTCGCGGCGTATCTTTCACCCATCATGCATTGCGGCTTCCGGAGAGAATCCAGAGGAGGAAGCGGCAAGGGCGGCTCCCGGATCACGCGAAAATTCAACCTCCCCTACTCCACTCCTACTCTCCTTTTTTGGGGTAGGTCCTTCTCTTCCCGCTGGTCGTTCACCCCTTGCTGCACCCGCTCCCACCCGCTCCCAAAAAGCCACGCTCTTCCCCGGGATCTCCTCTGCCGCCCCTTTCCCCTCACTTCCGCACCCACTCCCCCTCTACCACGCTTGTCCCCCCCCCCGCCCTCCCTTGCTATAATTTCCCCCAACTCGTCATCAAGTTGCTCTTCGTCCATATCGTGTCCCAGATTACTTAAAAACGAGTTGTAGTTTCGACGGAAGCCTTTTCTGGCATTTCTTTACATCATAATTGAGGCTATGTTTTCACTCTTGTGGTTGTCAATTCTGGTTCTAATTAGCGGTCGCTATCCACATGTAGAGCTTGATATTGAGTGTGGCGTTGTATGGGGCAGAAACGTGGACCTTGAGAAAGGAAGACGAAAATAGGCTGAAGGCTTTCGAGATGTGTGTGTGGAGGAGGATGGAGAAGGTGCGTTGGACGGAAAGGAATACAAATGAGGAAGTCCTTGACATGGTGGGCGAGGAGAGGAAACTTGTGGATGAGATTAGGGTAAGACAGAGTAGGTGGCTGGAAGCGGTAATGATGGTTTGCTGTAGGCCGTGTAAGAGTCTGTTGGACATTCTCTGACTTTCATCATAGCATACCTCTACCGGTAGATTACTCTAATGATTATGATGATACACACGTGACGACGTTATTATAGCGACTTGATTTTGATTCCGGTACCGGATTGACGGATTCCTCGCTAGAATAACGGTAGCTAATTCACCTTAGCTACGGAATAACAATAGACTCCCGTTCTGGTTCATTTATCTGTCGCTTAAGCGTGGCTAAGTCGTATCTATTGTATCGCTGATTGCAATGCCTCCCTAAGCCATACGGTTGGATTATTTGAGTGTGAAAAGAGGACATTTTGGATTTAGTGGACCGAAATTCAAAAGTTAAATAATATTGCTTCATCTTGCATTATTTTTATTCTTTGAACAGCATTTTGAAATGAGCATCTGAAAATCTTTTGACCTAGTTGCTAGTTTTCACGGTAGACTCTAAAATAATATTTTAATAAATAGGTGAAAATTTCACCTTATCCCACGCAAGTTTTCTGAGAGAGAAAAAGGGAACTCCGTGCAAAGCGAAATGGATTTAGTCTATTAGAAAGTTCACTGTGGAGTTGCAGAAGGTATCGCCATTGTTCTCTCCTATTTTTTCGTCATATGAATGAGGAATCATAAATTCAAGCTAACATATCAAATGCCAAATTCGCCTGACAACTTAAAAAATGGACATTGAAAATATTTAAAACGTTCAATGTGTGAGTTTGACGTTACATTTAATTGCACTGGAGGATTCAAAATGGTATAAACATCACTTCTTACAATAATTCTACAACTACGAGCGCATTTAATTTGCATCCAAATAGAATTTGAATGAATTTCAAATGTGAATGGAATACATCATTTCAGCGGGATTGGTTCTTCCAATCCGTTGGACGAGTGGAAATGTATAAAAAATACGGTTGAAATCCACATGTTTTAACTTGAAAATTTTGACGGTACCACTTGGTATTTAAAAAAAATTTCGTCCTGAATACATAGATGCAACTTTGTTTCACCCGCATATATTCTGTAGCCTAGTGATAAGAACACATTACTATACGGTATCCAATTGGCAACACACCCAAAGACCAAAACGAGATAAGGACGAGATGGGAATTCGGCGAACCTGGAACGACGTCAATTCCGAAAGTGAGGGATCTCACGAATTCAGATGATGCCGCGAAATTTGAGCGTTCCCATTGTTCAGAATGAGAAGCGCATTCGGAGAATTAAAATCAAAGGCAAAAGTGTTTATTTCGAGGCTGATAAGGCGCGTTTGAGGAGTTGAGTGCGAGATGGTGCTGCCCCCCCCCCTCGTCCAAGCGGAGATGGGTGGATGAGCATGGAATGAGGGAGGGAGGCCCTATAACGTGCTCTCTCTCTCTCAATCTCTTTCTCTGCTGCTTCCTCCTTCTCCAGGGCGTCCCACCTACCCCCCTCTCCATCTACTCCGACAAAGGATGAGCGTCTCTGCGCTTTTGATCTTCCAACGGCGAGTCACATGTTCCCTTTTTAACATATTCCTCTTTCGTCCTCTCTTCCTTCCTACCTTCTACTCTCGCTGAAAACCTTGAAACGTCCCATTCAAACATTTGCACGCACTTTTTCGAATGCTGTTCCAGGCACCGGCATAAAAAAAAACATTTTTCTCACCTTCCACCCCTCTTCCTTCTTGTACTATTTCTCATTTTTTAAAAACTCTCCACACACGTCGTGCTCTCATCTTTTTACATCATCATATATATTATTACAGAAAGGTCTTTTTCCCTGCATTCCGTATATGCTCCGTTAATACTCTGCACCTACAGTGATAAATAAGGTATCATTTTAAACGTTGAATCACCGGCTTCTGACGAAAAATACAATCTCAATCTCAAATTTCACTATTTACCCATTAATTTGACTAAAAAGTTTCGATAAACTCTCTTGCCTGTATTGTATTCATATGTTTTGTATATTTTTGCAAGAAAACAAGTATAAAGCAAGTACTTTATGATACACCTTCTTCTCTATTTAAAACCCAATTACACCGTTTCCTTAACATACTTATTCCCTGATAGCACGAAAGTGCGAAATTTTCGCACGGGTTAGCTAGTAACTCATGTGTACCTAGTAACATGAATACTGACGCCAAAGAATGCTTGGGCATCTTAAGAAAATCAATACTCAAAGAAATGAAACTCCTTGTTTCTACGTTGATTTACATTGCATAGTTTATCTTCCAGTGAAATTCTCTCTGGCTTCCGACCTGACCCGGTCGAGAGAACTTCACAGGAATAATTCTCATTCCGGAAAACCATCAAATCCTACATTGTTTATCTTGTTGCTCGAGGTAAGTCTTGCATTAAGACCAGGTCACCTTATGTATACATATATATCCATTACTAAAAGGGAAGTTTTCTCTTCCGTACAGATTACTAAAGTACTGTAACCGCCGCAAATTTACGTGATTTCACGGGTGACAGCTAAAATACATGAGCTTCAGTATTTGTGATTGTGGTCCATCTCTCCACATCGCAGATGCCGGAAGTGGGCGCGGGAAGGTTTTTCTGAGACTGGTCTCCCGAGAAGAATCACCTTCCCCCCCCCTGCTCCCACCCGTGGCCTCTTTTCCACTCCCCCGTGTTCCGGGTGAGCTTCGATCCTTCACACATCCCCACCGTGTCCCTTATCCAGCCTCCCCCACAGGATCCTTACCCCTCCCTCTTCCCTCAAATCCTCCCGCGCCTGCCTGCTCCCGGGGAAACTGGGTCAAAGAGTCCTGGGGGATACGGGACTGCCTCCCGCCCCTCTTCCCGGGAATACCTCCTCTCCGCCAATCCTTAACCGTTCCCAGACCGTTATGTTTTTATCCTGGTTCCCATGCCCCTGCACCCATGCATCCCCATTCTCCCGGAAGTGTGGCCGTGGCGATATTGCGTTGCATTGATGGCAAAAATCGATGAGACATTAATGAGATACCCTCGAGCTATCCATGAAATAGATGTGGTTTATATCAATCACTAAGATACATAACTAACATCCATGAGACATGCATTAGATGATAAATTTATGGGGTATCCATGAGATTTTATATTCGGTATTGACCTACCCTTTTATTAAAATTCACCATTAAATATTACATTGTATACGATTAAAAGCGATACATTTCCGCCGTCAGGTATCCACTAAAACATAATACAATTAGAAGTAGTATTAGTGGTATTTCCGTGATGTAGAAACAAAGGATTATGCAGTGCTTTTGCTGAGTTTTATTCGATTGAATAGACGCCATCTTTCTGCGTCGAAGTAATAACACGAGGAAAAGTTGACAAAGTTGCCATTTCATGCCTGCAGCGTCCTATATGTACAATTTCTGTTTTTACAGTAGTGAAGCTTACCAGCGATAAAACAAACAAATAAATTTTATTGTTTCAGGCTTGACTTCGTGGAAGTGATAGATATCCATTTTGAATTTTAAAAATTTGTACTTTTCCACACTTTATTTAAAAACTGTGACCGGTTTCACTTTAATAAGGCATCTTCTGGCCCATTCTGAAGCGTAGTGCATTCTATATATACATACCCAGAGAAAGTTTTAAAAATGGTGGGGTTGGTTTGAAATGGGGGAGGGGAGGAGCATGGCAGCGTGGGGACAAAACTGCGAGGAAGAGTATTTTTTATGCTCGTAGCAAGGCTGAGGCCGAGAACTATTGGGAGTTGGGCAAAGGTTTGAAGTACAGAAATGTTCAGTTTTATTTAAGGTTTTTGGCTTGTGAAGATTATGCGAGATGTTTTGATGGAATTTATCTGGTACGCCACAGGAATTAGATAGCATGCCTTACTATATAATCAGCGATATGATAAATCGTGTGATATGCTGTGCAAAATTTATATCGCAGTGCGATGCCGAAAATAGAAAATCTCACGCCGCAACCTTCTTTACTTGTTTTTTCGATCGCGATGCATTTTATCACGCGTGGTTAAGTATAATTGGATAGTTGACGTGTTTTGAGAGACACGAGCATCACAAGGCCTCACCAGGAAGGACTTTAATTTCCCCGATCGTCTCCTCCCCTTCCCGAGATGCACCGCGGCGGGACGGCGTCGGCGTGGCAAAGCACGCCCTCTCTCCACACACCCTTTGTTCCCTAACTGCTGCTCCCCCTCTGCACCCTCCCGAGCGGAGATGCCGCTCCTCGACAGAGAGTAGCCAAGCGACGTGGGGTGCTGGTGACGGTGATCACCTGGCGTGCTCCGTGAATCCGTTCGCTGTCGTCCATGATTTGATCCGCACGAGAAAGATTGAATATTAGAACAAGGAGTTTTTCAATGAAAAAGTATGATTCCCGTGCTTTATTCAATGAGAACGATTAGTGTCGATATGCTCATTTAACCTTCAGGTGCCGCTGTAGTTAATGAAACTCCTTTAAGTTGGGCAGGATACCATTTAAGTCATGCGATAGTCTTTTTTTTCATATCGTTGGAGATATAAATTTTTGAATCGCAGTCTAAGATATCGATTTTGTTCACTCTACCAAAAGTTACGTTGCGTTTACATTGATATGAGAGCCATGAAATCTCTTAAATTAAATAAAATTCCTAAAAAAGTAACTTGTAGGGAAAACGATCTAATGGTGTTCTTGAACAAATTTTCAGAAAATAGTTCAACAAGGATACTTAAATGTCACGCAAGTGAGCTCTTTTACAAGCTGTTATGTAAACATTGGCCGTTTACTTGATTTCCATGTAATACAATTCCTTAAACTCTGTTTTTAATTATCTGAATGCAGTTTTTGAAATTTGGCACAAGTTAATGAATCGTAAACAGCTCTTTTGCGAGGATAACTTTTCTGATAATCTTCTCAGTAATATATGATATGTCGGGTGTCTTCTGCTTGGATTCTGGTGCGCTACTCACCGAACATCACGAATGCTTGGATCATTTCCATTTGTTTCAGACCTAGCAAACTCAAAAAGCAGATGTCGGGAGCGACGGGCGCTGATGAGTTCACTCGAAGGAAAAAAGAGAACTTCGATAACCGCATTGACGCGTTTGTGCATTTCGTGTGTTGATGATGACGATGTAAAGTTTTTAAATTGTTTTGCGGATGAAATGCTTCCTCTTAAATCCTGTAATACTATGAAAGAAATCGTTGACGTCTTATGCAACAATCGGCCTCGTTTCCATTGTATGTATGTACGTACCTGCAGAATAGCACCTACCGACCAATTGTCGTACGGTTTGCGCATGCGCACGCTGCTCCATTCGTCGTCGTACGCGCGCCCTGGTGGCGGCGACTCGTAACACACACTTAGAAATGAGGGAAAGGGTCTCAGCGCCGGGAAACTAATAATCACAAACACACAGAGAGGGTTTGAGAGGAAGAAGAACATGGCAGAATGTCTTCGAGGTGGTTTGAGCAAGATAGTTCCCTAGTCATAATGGAGACCATATTCAAATTTTATTTTTTTATTTCAGCGTCCGTAAGAAGTATGAACTAAATATTGTAGTATTAATAGCGCAGATATATAGTTATATTTGACGAAAAGTCTCGGCAATTAAAAAAATAAACCTACATAAGTCTCTAACTTGACTCATTTTTCCACGCCGTACGGCTGAAAACCCTTCAAAACATCAGGTTTCTTTTTTGCGATTCTGTAAAAACTACTTCGGTGAGTAATAAATTCATTTTTATCAATTGTCGAGAAAACATGCAAACTATACACCGTTCATTTTTTTACGAAATCTAGGTGCTAGAAGTTCCTAATTTCTTTTCAATATTCTCCCTCTGGAGCGCACAGGC
This sequence comes from Pyrrhosoma nymphula, assembly GCA_963573305.1. Lineage (NCBI taxonomy): Eukaryota > Metazoa > Arthropoda > Insecta > Odonata > Coenagrionidae > Pyrrhosoma > Pyrrhosoma nymphula. The sequence continues at coordinate 893,744 of OY754333.1, read as the reverse complement.
ATTATCTATCCCGGATGTAAAGCAGCTTATATTTTCAGGCAAATTGCTCCAAAAGTAGTTTGGCAAGGATTTGATATTTTGATATCACTGGAAAGATGATAGGTTTTCTTTAAAATAAGGACCAAATTCATCAAATTTTAGGTGAAGTGATTTTTCGTTCAAATGACCGTAATTGACTTATGAAAAGAATGATCGTGACCGTCTAGAAATGCGAAACAAGAACTAATCCTCGCTTCTCGGGAAGGAAAAAATAGATGGCGCAGTGGTAGTTTCGGGTGCCTTATGCTATCACACTATGACTCCCATTACGGCTGCATTTTAGGTAATAGTCGGTGACGCGATTACTATATGCTGACTGACCGTGAGTAAAATCCATCGATGATTGACCATTGACTGCGTATCATCTCTCCGTGCCATTTTATAGGGAAGCCCAGAGAGAATGGAATACTTTCGGCCAGGGATGCCAGTGGATGGGATGGGAGTGGAAGGACGAAGGACGGGAAGGAAGGGAAGTTGTTGTGGTGGACGAAAGGACGAAAGCGAAAGGTCTTTCTCTCCCTCCCTTGAGGCAGAACTTCCCGTGTCTGGGTATTCTGAACGTCGCAAAATAACAGTACATAAGTATTTCAAGAAATTAAAAAATGTATATAGAAGAATAGTAGAAAACACCACAGTTCTACATCGACACCTACATAATACCCTGCAAGCCACCTCAAGGGTGTGTGGCAGGTGGTGAGTAGTCACCAACATGCATTACACTAAACCCTAATGTTAGTGTATCTGCTTTCTATTTATGCTGATGATGCATTAGCATGAATCGCTAATGCTTGCCCTGAAGCGAAGACTCACAAGCATTCACTACACTATTCTACCAATGTAAGAGCGACCGTTAGTATTTATATATATATTGCAACTACATAAACGTACAGAGATTCAAGAGTTATAGCGAAAGCATACACGGCATGCTGTAAGTACTGGGTAGCAGATAAGGATACAAGTACAAGTTCATACAAAAGAAATGGAAACTAGTGACATCAATTTCCGAGTCACAACAGCTGTTGGTGCACGTTAACTGATGTGTTCCGATGTGTTTTCCACTTCAAATGTAAATGGAAAGCTCCAATTGTCACGAATGAATGAATAGGTAGACATTGAGAGCGACCTGGGGGTTATTTTGTAATTTCACCTTTTTAATGACTCTTTGCGGGAAGGCGTGAGATCCGTTTCGCTCTCTTAATGATCGGCTCAAGATCGGCCAATGTCCGATGGTGGCTCCATTTCACGTTCCTAACGAAAGGTGAGATGGAACTAATGAAATGCGGAGCCAAATGAAATGGAACAAGAGTCGAAAGAGCGGATGAATCAAAGGAAAATACCGGCAGTTCACCACTTGAGAGCCGAAGATGGTCACGCCGCCTGGATGGCGGAGTTGAACTACGAAATGTGACGTAATTTTCCGAATTTTATGACGTATTCTCACTTAAGTGAGATTACGAAATAACCCCCAGTATTCTCACTGTCAGAAGAATGTTTGCCACCTCTTTGCGAGTGGCAAGCTCGCATCGTCACATGTCTGATCGGTGAAAGCGAAAGAAGCATTTTCTTGCTCGGAAGCGCTCTTACGTCCTCCGGTTTCCCGGCAGGAGGCAGTGCGGTCGAGGAACGGGAGGAGGGCGCTTTCAGAGAGGAGAGGGCACCACGGAAGAACCAACAGCCTGCTAAATATATGCGATAAATGGCCAATATATTTGCCTGTCCATATTGATTGACACCTTGTCCATAAGCTTCAAAAAGACCAAAACATTGTTAGATCTCAACGATTGAGTACGAGCAGAGAAGCCTTATCGACTACATTACGAGATGGCTTTCACTGTTCTTATTCTTCTCCCCTTAGCCGCCGACTCAATTCCCTCGCCGTGGTGCTGACCCTCATTCGCAGACGCACTTCGAATGGTCACCTCGAGCAATAGGGGGAATAGCCAAATGGTTTTGAAGCATTTCGAGTTTTATGAGCGGAAAAAAATATGACGGAGTATTTCTTTGCAGGAACTGAAAATGAAGCGTCTTGGTGTCTGCGTGCCACGAAACGCCTGTTCAGTTTCTTTACCACTGTCTGTGTGCCTGATTCAATCTTTGCTTTCCTCTTCTGTGTACGTCATTCCTTCTCTGCCGGTGAGCGAAACACTGCCCTGTCGCCATCTCTCGGCGCACTCCTCGGGCTAATCCAGGATGGGTGTTTGTTTATAGAAAAAAACCCACCGCCGATTCCAGTGTTTCTTAGACGGCTAGGTAGCACGGTGGTCTGCGCAATCGATGCGATATCAAGAGGTCAGTGGCTACTCTCCCGGCCTCGTCGAATGTTTTCCATCTGGAATCGGCCATCGTTCCACCTTCACACCACCATTATGTTGAACCATCTTATGTGTTTCCCTTTCCTCTTTCTCTCACCCTCAACATGAACGAAATATTTATTTATTATTTACGCCTCTGAGTGGTTTGAGTGAATGAATGACGGATTTTCAGAAGATGGCGGCTGTACCGCTGAAAATTCAAAAAACAGACGTGTAAGTTTCTTTTTGTGTGTTCCTATATTTTAGCTTGTCACGCCTGTGACGGCTTAGTGGTTATTTATTTTCGCCACGTGTGATTTTTCTATGTGAACGTATTGGGATCCTTAGACAAAAATAAAAATGAGAAATATTTCTATAAGATCACTTTAATGGAATCAAAGGTTGTGGGTTCTTATTCTGCGTCGATCATGGATGTTTTTTTTTATTTAGAATTAAGGCCTATGGTTAAGCGATTTCGTATAACTTAAGCAGTTGAAAAATCCAATCCAATTCAGATAATATCTACCGCCCACGCTCTTTACATGTCACAGATACTTTGATATTTCCATGGTCTTACGCGAGGACATAGAGGATCAGTTATTCCCTGATGTATGAATATATATCGATTAAGGATTTGTCAATCAAGATACTAACAAGCGTTGTAAATTATTTACAAGAAATTCCAGATTATGTGAAACATCATTTTCTGGAAACACAAAAACATAAACTCATACAACTGAGCGTACAAAATTCAGCGCCACAACTGAACGTAAATGCAACGCTTTTTGGCAAACAAGGGCCACTCCTCCGTGGGATAACTTCTCACTTGATCGATTTCCCAAGCAATGGTTTGGAAATGCATTCGAGTCTGTGACGCGATGGACTTCAGCGCGAACTTCATATGCACTTCACGTCACTTGCCTCGAGGCCCGCGAAGGTCAAGACTCAAAAGAAGCACAGACCACTTTCTCCCGTCTTCCGTAATGTCTGTGAGACAAGACCTTGCCTTCTTCCCCCCGTGCCTCGATTGTGTACTCCAGGAAACCCGTTTCACATCTTCCGACCACGTGGCAGAGCGACACGTCAAGGCACGTCGGGTGCATTGCGTGCAACGGCCTCCAGAGTGAGACGCGAGCTCGGCGACGATTCGCAAACATGCATAATTAAGACATGGCATAAATAAGATAACGAAACACTTGGCAAACACAGAAACACGCAAAAAGAACACATGCAAAAAAACATGGACGTTTCGACGGTTAAAAAATATATATATAAATATATATATAATAAAAACACTTGACATGGGGTGGGGAAAGAAAAGTAAAAAGAGAGAGAGGACTTACTGGGACGTTTCTCAATTTTCTACAGCTGAAGAAGGGCCTACATGCCCGAAACGTCCCTGTAAGTCCTCTCTCTCTTTTTACTTTTCTTTCCCCACCCCCTGTCAAGTGTTTTTATTGTTGTGGCCTATTGGCGAAAATTTCATTTTGTATATATATATATATATATAATTTATTTCCGCCCCACCTGTGGCAAAGTTTATTTTTATTATATATATATATATATATATATATAAGTTCGTAGAAATATCACACACGTGGTTATGTAAATAAACGGACCCGCAAGTGAGGCGGTATTAAACATAGAAACACAGAAAAAAACACACAAATTAAGTGTGTCGGTGCCCTCATCATGATTGCCCTACATTGGCACCGTTCTCTTTAGTTGGGCAAGGGATAAGGGGATGATTTTATTTGATTGGAAATTTGGAATCAAAATAATTCCATCGAATGCTCTTGTGTTTCTAGGCATAGGGAATAGCGGTTGCTTCAGCGCAACCCTTTAATGCCGTCAGCTGACTTTGCGAGTTGAAAAGGAAACATCAGTTTCCATTTCGTTTTAGGATTTCACTTTCGCTGCTGCGCGATGCAATGGTGGAAGGAATACGTAAATGTAGTGGATGCCTTCATGCGCCTCCGCCACGTGCACTCCAACACAAACACGAACGGTGCAAAACACATGCGAGTCATTTCAACCACCAACACAAACGAAGGAATTCTCGCCAGTTCCGCTTATGCCCCCCCCCCCCCCCCCCCGCCGCCGGGGCCACTATCAATTTAGCCTTCTCTTGCTTCTTAACTCATTTGAGTCGTCACCCTGGTCACAACATGGCGGCTCTGCGGTCGACGGAACATCGCGTGCCTTGCTCGTCGCAAAGTGGCGAATGAAAATGACCTACTTTTGATAATAATCCTCTCCTTCGCTATCTTTAGCCGTTCAAGAATACAATATCGAGCCCATCTCTATCAGGTATCTACGGCTAGAACAATCAATTCTCTCATTTTCGAAATTGGTCTCTATGCCGCATCAAAAAAATTTATTCCTTTCATGCGGCGTTCAAGCAAAAAAAGAAAGAACAACGCTCTCTTTTTAACGTCACTTTTTAACGTTGCCTAGGTAATCCACGCGGGAGATTGCAAACGAGAACCGCTGACATTTGACGCTTGGTTTCCTTGAAAGTTTTAATCAAATTTCGGCTTCGTGTTGCTTATTACTGGCCACTGCCTATCGTTCAAATCGATATAATTTATTCTGCTAGCCATGTTCTGTGTCACCTTCTTCAGTTATCAGCTCAAAGCTCAAAACTACTGGCGACAAAAGAGTAAATATCTGAGGATATATTTCTGTTGCGCTGTAGAGAGACACTAAGAAAGGATTATTTGAAAAACCCACCCTAGGAGTGCAAAATGTACTTGTTACTTGTATCACTATAAAATGGCATCATGCTGTATGTGGTCTATTTTTTAAATAAATAAATAATAAAAGGTGTGAAATTTACTAGTAATTTTTTTTAAATCGCCACTGCAAGTAGAAATATCGATTTTATGCATTGTGAGTGAATTTGTATTTTAATTCTTAAAACCATATTCTGCCTATTTTAAATATTGATGGAAAGGGTATTGAAAGGACAGGACTATGTGTATAAATACTTTTGATTGAGAAGTCACTTCCTGAAATTATACAGGGTGGAAATTCCGTATGACAACCCCATGCCATCCTATGACCGTGATAAAAATGAAAACTTGTAGGATAGAGAATCGACTACGCCGCCCAACAAATTCGGTGGAAAGCGCAATTGTTGGTCGCCCACTTAGCAGTGAGTTTGTGGTGCATGAGGCGTGGAGAGAGAGAGAGAGAGTACGGGAAGGTACGGGTTAATTAAATCCAAATTTTCAATAAATACAGAGGAAATTGACGGCTCCTACAGTGCAGTCCATTTTATCTGCATCTATTGAAACTTTTGAATAATATTTAATTTCACTTACCTGTCAATTACTGGGAAAGAGCCCAGCCACATGCAAGTGGCAGACGGGAATGGGTTAGCACAATGGACCAAGAAGGTCATAGTGCCCAGGCTCCTGTCGAAGACCCCCCCTACAAACAATCTAATCTAATCTACTTGTCAATTGCACTCTTCTTTCGTTCATCGTCGTAATCCTGCAGACGCTTGCCCTTTACCTCGTACTCAAGGTGGTGTGAGCGAGATAGATCCCTAGTCATATTGGAGACCATATTCAAATTTTATTCTTTGATTTCAGCGTCTGTTTGAAGTACGAAATAAATATTGTAATATTAATGGCGCACATATATAGTTATATATGATCAAAATTCGCAGTAATTAAATAAATAAATCTACATGTGGCCGTAACTTGACTCATTTTTTCCCGCCGAACGTCTGAAAACCCTTCAAAACAGCAAGTTTCTATTTTGCGATTCTGTAAAAGTTACTGTGGTGAGCAATAGATTATTTTTTATAAATAGTTGAGAAAACATGCAATCTATACATCGTTAGTTTTTTGACTAAATGTAGGTGTTATAAATTCCTATTTCCTTCAATATTCTCCCTCTGGAGCGCTCAGCCATAATCTATCCCATGTAAAACAGCTTACATTTAAAAGCAAATTGCTCGAAAAGTAGTTCGACAAGGGGTTAATATATTTTGATATCATTGGAAAGATGAGAGTTGTTTCTTTAAGATGAGGCCAAATTCATCAAATTCTAGGTGAAGTGATTTTTCGCTCAAACTATCTTAACGAGTGAGTGGTGCATTCCATGGAAAATGTGGCAACGTCGCAGGCCATCCAATACTTTTGCCGCGAGCAACCGTCTGAAAATCTTATTGCTCCTCCTTTATCTTCTTCTTCTCTTTAAATCACTCTTACCCCGTACGTGTATCACATCATGCTGCTCACCTACCACCTCTCCCTCGGTTTAAAATCGGTGTGAGCTATTAATCGCAGTTTTTTAAGTAGCACTCATTTTTTTTACGTGATACGATATTGGGAAGTGCCGGAGATTCGAGTTTGGTTGCATTATAAATGAGAGGAAATGCTTCTTGCCTTTCTCCGTTCGGTTCATGGTACGCATTGGCGTTGTTCATTTGTTTTAATTCTGCTTCATCGGCACAGTATAGTTTGGTATCTGGTATAATCAAACATTAAGAGATTAGTAATGTAATTTTTTTTAGTTCATGAGTTGATGTAACTACAGATACGAATGAAAAAGTATCTATCGAGGGTTAAATTATGAGTCGAATCTACACATTTATTGTAATCTAACAAATACATCTACATTACAAAATACCCTTTGCAAAGTATTTTGTAGATGTAGATATGAAATATTTTAATTTCGCATGGTAAAAATTAAGCCGTTTATTCTTCTTCGGTAGAATTGTACCATAGTCAACACCTAGTACATGTCATGGATAATGCAAAAATATCAAGGGTACGATTATATGTTTATGGTCATAGATAGTTGTGATTTTGACGGTCAGTTTCGACCAATTAATCATGTCATGTAATCGGTAGTAGTTATCGAGATTCGGGATATTGGTTCTATTGGCTTGTTGTATTCTATAGTCATGGACAATTTGGAAAACATATGGCGTCACTTGGCGTCGTTACCACTTCCATATCGTCGTCTCGGCAATTGGCTCCCTCTTTCAACTCCTTGATCCACGGCTACTCCCGCGTGGATTCTCCCGTGTTCCAAGTGAGTCAATGCCAGTCTGAATGGCGGCGGCCGCATTCCGACGACGCGTAGGCCAAAAATGAAGGAGAGACACGCTCAACGCTTCTTCATCCTCGTGTTGCTCAGTCGGCATGTTTCCTGAGACTCCTCGAGAGAAGAAGAAGTTCTCCTTCGTGGACCTAGTCTTCACTCCCGGTTGGTCGGTTATTTAAGGAGGCGACAGACGGACGTCATGTAAGGACAACTGGCAGTATGTTGGCGAGGGGAATGGGAATGGAGGAAGCTTGCGGAGCAGGCGCCTACTCTTTAAAGAAAAGAACCAACGGGACCACGGGCCCTTAACGTCCCATCCGATGGACGGAGAATTGTACTTGTCCTCTACAAAGGGAAACCAGCCCACTCTAGCCACACCATCAACCCAATATCCTATCGACTCCTTTTAATTTATAATAATCATGGTATTAGTAGGTAAAACTACTGTTTTCACGAACAATACGAAAATACTATCGATTTAAAGAATTTTTCAACAAATTACACTCGAATGCTGGTGAGGTTTAAGGACGCGATTAGGGACTTGAACACAAAACACTTATGGACCATATTTTTTCCATTAGCAAATCGTATATTTAAGTTATAAGTGGATTTGTACAATCGTAGTGAAAACTAGCGCTCCCATCAGCTAACAAGGCGGGAGAAAGTGGTGGTATTTCTAGCCCAAATGCTATCATTAACAAACAAATTTAATCTCATAAACTTTATCTTCTTATGAAACAGATAAGATCAATTTATTCATGAATTTTATAGAAAGGCTTCTTTCCTATCGAATTTTTGCCTCATAAATTTTATCTTGCTTTTGCCTTTATTGCATTTAATTTCAGGTCCTTCTAAGCCACATGGCTTGTCAGAAGGTTCCAATTGTTTCATACAAGCGGCATTTTATTACGCAGTACACACAGTAGAAAAATAACATACATATCATTGCTTGGGATAGTGATAAAACGAAAGTAGACACACACGGAGAATCCAGATTGTTTTTCGGTGGTAAGGTTTACATTAACACATTATTTGTTCGACATTGATTCATCTCTAGCAGTGAGAATGTGGCAAATATTCTATAACACTGCCCATAGCTGACTGATAGTTTGTGTTCTTACGTAACTCTGGTGCTAGGGAAACTTCGTTGGAATGTGAGAACGTCCCTTAGGGTAGACAGAGTCGGAACGGAACAGCGCTGCAATTCAATGCCTTGGTCTCACGAGGAGGCAATTGATGGCATTAGCGAGCCAAGTGTCGTCGCTATTGGCGACAGGGACGCGGGGGCGTTCTTCAAACGAATTCTATTCCTGCTGGTCGTCCTTGAAGACGGCACCAGCGTCAAAAGAGATGTCTCATTCTAGGGTGCAAGGGAGAGCCAGCGGCGATTGTCCAGCCATTCGCGGGACCAAGGTCATTTCTGTCTATTGGAGGGACTGGGAGATCATCGTAGCCTATCGAAGTAATACGCAGTTGTCATATAGTAAGTAGTTTACTGTCCCTGTTAGTTCGGACACAGTCGAGTGGCATTGGTGAATTCGATGAAACCACTTATATACCTTAGAATATTTTTTCCAAGACCTAATGTAACCCTTGGCCGCTCCCCACGAGGCCTGAGCCAGGGAATCGAGTTTTTTTTTCTATGAAACTCCTCTCGCATTCGTTGGCCAAAATTTCCCTCCTTTCCATCAGTTATCTCCGCCACCACGAGTTGGCGAATTTGGAGCCTGATTTCGTAAAAATTACTAGGTAATATATATTTTACCGAGAAGACCTAATCGGTTTCATTATTTTAATCATTTTCAAGAAGACCATTACTCTCCGTTCTCCCTTTCAAGCAGTCTTTCTTTACAATATTTCTATAAATTATTCTGCCTAATTTCGCTTTGTCTTTTTTGCATCTAAAATTCTTGATCTCCCCGCTTGCTGAAATTCTTCCTCCCCTACGACAATACTGTTATTACAACGCTTCCAAATTGTTTCGGAATGTGATTTTATAGCTCGTTCTACACAAAGCGTAATATACATGTTGGTGGCTCCTAAGATTCAAAATGAGTGAGGAAAGTACCCTCATTCCCACGCCATGGAACCAGTGAAAGGAATGATATCACTTAATATAAAGTATGCTTGGCTATTACTCGGGATGTTTCAAATTACAAATCTTTTAGCTAAGTTTGAGACAGGTAGTATTCAGTGTAGTTGAAGTCGCTAGCTCATTTTATCATGGCCGTATGCTCACACCATAATCGGTTAGGTGAAAAAAACACATTGGTATAAATAAATCACTATTTTTCATTCTTGTTTATCCGGCTGACACAACTATCATTTGCCTTCCGCGATGCTTACGTCATAAGTGAAAAACAACCACTTGCGCTCGCCTCAAATACTCCAATCAATTGATTGGTGGGAGGTCAAATCGATTACGCAAGACTTTTTCCTTCGGAAGAGGGATTCCTCAGCCTCCCTCCCCCGTCTACCTCCTCCCTCTTCTCTCCTTTGTCTCTAAAAGAAGGAAGGAGGACCTTGAAGAGGGTCCATCACTATAGTTCCACCCGCAACCGCCGCGGTCACGAGAGAGAGAGCGCCGAGATCACGATAAATGCGACCAATAGGCTCCGAGATATATATAAGGAGGCCTACAAACACCTCACCAGCGCCAGCGCGAAAATTTCGATCGTCATCTGTTTTCAAATAGTAGGCCTAAAATCGTGTCTGTTCTTACGGAGATAATTGAAAAAAAATCTAATAAAAGGTTGTTATGGCAGATAAGACTTGGTTAGTATCGTCTTTTTATTTTAAATTGAGATAATGCATCATAAACGATAGCTTCAGAAATTCATGAATCGTTGCTATGTGATTTTATCACAATATAAGTACACGAAATGTGAGGAGGCCTATAGAAAGTGAACAGATTTTTATTTGCCATTTATTGGATTTTATGTCCCTCAAACAAATAATGCTTTGCGTACAATGAGAGCAGAAGTTGGTTAAGTAACGAATGGAAGCGTTAAAAGACTATCTGAAGTGTACCTATGACGTCTTCATCCTCCGTTCAGAATTTGCGTCGCATATTACACTCCAAATAAAATGTAAGTCATCAGTATCCGTTTGTGCTTTTAATATCTGCATAACATTGAATCAAATTGTCTCCTTAATCTACCCAATTTGGTTTCAGGTCGTGTTCGTCTATCAAGAATGTGAGGGAAATATAGTTACCGCAATCGCTGTACAATTAAAATTCGCGTCGATAATTTTTCTTTCCGTTTTCGAATAATATTTGTCTTAAAAAGTCCTGCTAAAATAGACGAATGCTTTTCCAAGCGCATAAATATTTATTATGAAACTAACGTGGCCCTTGGAATGCAGCACATGGAAAGAAATAATTGCCTTTCTTTGTTGAACCTTGACATAAGAAATACACAGGAAGCGCATTTCCCGCGCTTTTCGTAGGCCTCCACTAAATAAAAGTGGAGGGGGGGGGGGGGTAGTGTTACGGCCTCTGTATATCTCGGAGGCTACGATGCGACCTTTGTAGTTGGGAGTTGGAGCGGGTGGCGCTGTCGGAAGGGGGAAAGAGTAATGGAGGAGGAATTGGATGATGTTTTAAAAATGGAGTAACGGCTCCAGATCGAGGTTCAAGGATGAATGCGGAATAGAGGCATCATCACTCTGCTGTGTTCGTGGCGTGCGTCACTCCACCCACCCTTTGAGAGGCCTCGGCTAGACGGATCGGACGGAGGCTGCTAATTCATGGCCGGGATGATACAATTACTATGTGGCCTCGCCGCGGTCGCCATCCATGGGGAGTGTCGTAATCTGCGATGAGTGCCAGTGCGTTCTCTTTTCCTGGCGAACAAAATCAGTTCCTATTTCTATTCTACATATACCTACCCCACCCACGAAAAACTATTTAGGTGGCGTTGGAATGTAGGGCCACACTCAAGGCCTTTACTAGGAGAGGTGATCATCCATTCTTCCTTGATTTTTACTCGCTTCCGTCATTCTAACCACAACTCTTTTGCTCATTACTCATCGATAATATTCCTCCTGTTCTTATTGTTAGCGCCAATACGTTTACCATTGCGTGATTGATGAATATGATTCCTTGAACCCTTCAGCTCGCATTATGTATTGGAGTAATGTCGGGAGTTTTATTCAGGAAGCCCTGGAATATATCGAACTACGACAATGTAGAGGCTGTGGCATCACATCATTGCCAAAATTCAACTGCTGTAAGGCGAAAATCCGGTTTCATCTTCTGGCTGTGACTTCAAACCGTCGTCATTGTCTAGGCAAAACAGTTCTGAGTCATTCTAGAACGAATCCATAACCATCCATTCATTGAGTACTCACGCGGGTGTTCGTAGGCTGCTGCTTTATATGCTCTGCTTCCGGCCCAGGACCGCCAATCCTTTCTTTTCAAGTGAGGTTAGTGACCGCGAGTGGAGAGGAGCAGTCTTGGGAAAGGGAACAGGAAGGGTAGTAAGGGTTATAGGACCGTAGATCCATTGTTAAGGGGTTGTTGGAATACTTTAAAGAGGAAACAAATAGCCGGTAGCTATTGCAGATGGTGGTAGGAAGGGTTGGTAGAAGCAGGTCTTGAAGAATTTATGTCATTCCGCAAAAACCAAGTGGCCCTCACCAATTAACGGAGGGGATGCTATGGTAGAGCCACCGCAATATACCTTTACTTCGGGACGCCCAATAATCCTATTTGTAATTCCTCTACCTTTCGTTTAGTTTATTAAAAAATGTCATAGTTTCTAAGGCCTTTAACTTTCACGCAAACTACACCTCATACGCAAATTTTAAATCCCCCTAGATGCACTATTTGTAATGTTTAGAGACCTGTTGTAGGGAGCTACGCTCTCTGGGACGGTGAAAGTATCTTCGGCTCAGCCGTTCCACTCCTCGGCACCCATGCTAGTACAGCTTGCGTTGGAACTGGTTTTACAGTAGTTCGGCATAGCATTACTTTTTGTTTTAGCGTTACTCGGGAAGAGTGGCGCCAGAGAGCACCTTAACTTCCGAAAATATTCCGAGCTTTGGATCTCGTTGATTCTTTTTTGATCTTCAAATTTTAACTTACAATTAGTGTCAAAGATGACTCCTAAGCACTTGGCTTTCTTATAAGTAATGATGTTCCTCTGAAACTGGATGAGAGGAGGGGTTTGTACTTGGCACAACTCTTGAACAAAAATACTGAGGATTTTTGTGGGTAGATGCTGAGTTTCAACGTCTCTGTCCACTCCATTGCGGCGGCAAGGGCTGGTTTCAGTCTTGGAGTGGCGCAGCGCGGTGAGCGGGCTTCGGAAGATAACACGGTGTCATCAGCAGAGAGGAAAGTGAAGGGGATGGAGGGAAAATCAGAGGTGAAGATGCTGAGGAGATGACAGGATGGAGCCTAAAGGGAGAGCCAGAAAAAAATACGAAATGTTTTGGAGATGGAGCTGTTTATAGACACTATGTAGGTACGGGAGGAAAAGAAGGAAGAAATGATATTCGTTAGGTACGTCAGTATCGGGAGGCCGAAAAATTTGAGAATTACTCCATCGGGTCAGACTCGGTCGAAGGCTTTCTCGATGTCGAAAAACAAAGCTACTCTAAGCCGTTTGCGCTGAAAAATCTTCTGTGATGCCTTCCGCTAGGCGCCCGAGTTGGTGAACAGTTGAGTGCTTCCGACGGAAGCACACTGTTTTCGGTTGTTGCAAGAGGCTTCAGAGTGTTGCTCGCTCGAGTAGCTTACCTAGCTTTCTTGCTAGCTTTTATCTCCAAGCTTTCATGGTTGGTATTAAATGTCGATAGATTATTGAAGGAGGTTTGGCGATTTCGTTCTACTTAAGAGAATTCGTTGAAACGTGCTGGAAACATTACTTTTGTTGTCTTAAAGCTACCTGATTTTTTTCAGAATTATTTGCCAAAGATTTCTTAAGATATTTCAACGAGAAGTGGGCATGAATTTATACGGGTGCTTATGGGAACGCAAGACTTTATTCTTCAGAAAGAACCTTTTCTAATTACTCAATGTATAATACAAAAAGAATTGGTGTGCTTAAGACCACACGGGAGAAGTGTAAACTTGCGATGTAATTGTGACCTGTAAATTACGACCTGTAACTATGGCGATATTTTGATAAATATAATATATAAAGAAATACTCCACCACTAGGAATCGATCCTGGCACCTTCGGTACGTGAGACGATGACTCTAAACATTACGCCATCTTACTCTGTTACAGAAAGAGAGCGTTCTCTTGAGTTTACATTCGCCGCATGCGTGGCGTGACGTGATAAAAAGAGCGTGACACGCCTAGAATCCGATTTACCGCCTGCAGAATTGTCTGTGCCATCGCCTTTAGAAGTTTACACTTCAATTATAATTTATGCCATCGGTATAACAGATTTTGACTTCGAGCTCTTGAAGAAATCCCTCGCGCGCGTTGCGGTCTATTTGAAATTGGCAATCGGCACGAGTAAGGTGTACTTGAACGTGGATGCATAATATTGCAGGGTGCAGAAGAAAAGGCATAAGAACCCGTACAATTTCATGTGCAATTCTCGATCAAAATATCTTAAGAAACCAGCGGCAAATCATTATGAAAATTTGCACGTAGCTTTAAAACAATGTATTAACGCTTTGTGGAAGTTTCATCGAATTTTCCTAAGTTGAGTGAAACCACCGAACCTGAACTCGTTGAAGAAATCGTAAAAATAATTTAACTGTTGCATATTTTTTTACCAAAGATAAGATTGTCAAAAATTCGGAAGCCAATTAATTAGCTTTTATTCGATCGTGCATGTACTACGTTTTTCAGCTGTTTATGGAAACAAGACAGTTGCTAAGTGGATCGTAGAGTCGTTGACATCACAAGACGTTATCATCTCCAAGGTCACCATATTGCATAGCATAATTGTTGACTATCAACCCCCTTGACTCCTGCCGCCCTCGGAGTCCGGCGATGCATGATGGCGGCGAAAACAGTGAAGAAAACCTTCAAAAAGGAATTCTTCAAAATCTCACGGCGTGCAGGGGAGTGCAGGGGGGAAGTTACGCGTACGACCAGTCGTCTCGACGTATGTACAGAAACGCTTTTCAGACATTTCCTTGCGTTGGCTATTTCAAATTATAATCAAGTTTTTCTTTCGTCATCGTAATTTTATGTTTTACAAATTCGAAAAATATTCTGCGTTATTGCTTTGGTCTATCCGCGTTCCGATTAATTTTCTGAAAATGTTCTTTTTCAGTTCAGGAGACTTTTTCCAGGTGATTGCTATCGATTGAAAGAACAGCTCTTACTATTAAACTTAAATATCTTCTTCCAATCTGGAAGTTATGACGGCATACCAAAGACTAGCGTAAAAAAGTATTTTAGATACATTAAGTGCGTTACGACGAGACAGATATCAATGCATGCGCTTTGACAAAACGGTATCATGTCTGTCGCAGGTCATGAATCATTTCACTTAAAGAGTCATAATGCTTCACTCCCATTGAATTATACCCGTGAGAAACTTAATAGTGCCACAATTGATTGGCTACTACGTGATTCCTTTGAGTTGGTCTAGTGATCCGCGGTCCTCAGAAGAAGGATTAAAGTGGTGATTAGATAAGTGTACAGTATAAAGTTTTGTTTGCCATATTTTCGTGGGTTTAAATCACTTCCGAGATGAGAGAAGCCAATCAAGGAAAGGAGGGAGTGAAGACTGCGCCGAGGGTAGCCAAGAAGTATCCGGTGTATCTATGGGATATCCGGATGGTCACGCTTGCGATGTCAATTGTGTGTAATGCGCTCCGAGCACTTTCGCATGTTTCTAAATGCATTTCAAATATAGCCACAGTACCGACAAGAAAACCTTAATGAAGCAAAAGTAAAAACCCATTCCGAAAGATTGATATGATTCTCTCCTCCGTGAAGAACACGGCGACCAATGACTATTTCTACGCTGACACATTGCCTGCGATTCTATCTCATGCTGGGAAAGAAGCGATGTTTTTATGCAGGGCAGTGAACTCGCCGCATCAGCAGGTTATCGAAGGGATTTTCTTGGAAGAGATCCGTAAAGCAATCATGATTCACCGCTCGTTGTTCTCGAGCCTCGATGATGTCGCCTCGCATTCCTTTGGCTTGGTTTCCCTCCTCCACCTAACCGCCTGAACACGTGACCCTGCGTCCGCACTTGCGATTGGACCCTCGTGAGTCCATTTCATTGGTGGGATGGCGAGCGGGCAGAGTAATCACCAAAATCCCACCTTCCTCCCTCTCCATCTCTCTCACGAAGTAAAAGAATTGAAAAATAAATCCAAAAGAAAAATGAAGGCTTACCTTATCTCAAATGCAAGTGACAAATGACTCGGCAGGAGTGGGAGTCAGCCACTACCCACCCACCCACCGGGTACATTTTTCAGCGCAACCCCTTCGATCGAATGAATGGAAATGGATTGATTGATTCGAGTGCATTCCCCGCAAAGTCACATTGATATCGTACTTTTCTCCTACTTCGTCATTCGAATTTCATTTTCTTTTTTTTACGTACTAACTGCAGCCTCTCTCGCTTCATTGATAAGCGGGTGTGGCCGTCATTCGGTTTTATTTCACTCCGTTTCTCTCCACGAAAGGTTGTACATATCTATATTTTATTTTATCCTTCTTTATTTATCTTTACGACAAAGAGGGAAAATGCGGGATGCGAATTTATGAACTGGAACGAATCTAATCCTTCAAGCCCATGTAAATAATGCTGGTTAATGTATTATTATGGACGTAACATAATATTTGCTAAACGACTTAAGAGCGTTAATAAAAAACGACGAGCGAAGACTGAATGCTAGCTTGCATTTCATGAGGTTGTGGCAAATCCTAGGGCAATATCGTCCGTGTTGGCTTGAGATTGCTTATACCTTGTTTTTTTTAATATCACTTATTTATGGTTGGCTAGGAAAAATCTTCCTTTCCTCTCTTCATGTATTCCTTTTATGATTAACGTGACCATTTAGGGAAGTGACTATGACACTGCGTCGCAAAGTTATTTTCACGCTAATTGAAATTCGGCCAAATTTTCGCTCATTTTTTCTTCAATTGAACGCGAGTAGCACGCTGAGTAGTTGTATGGACTTCGGCATTGCCGGAGAGGCACGCTACAAGCTCACGATAAGTGTGCCTCAACTTTGCGAACTTTGCACGCTATAAGCTCACGATAAGTGTGCATCATTGGGCGTTAATCTTTTTCATCGATCCGGCATTTACGACGCTAACGATGACTCCGGTGTCTGGGTTAACAAATAAAGAACAAAGGCTACTCTTAAACACGGAATTCCGAAATGAAGCTCTAGATTGAGAAAATACAGGCAACGCAACCTAAATAGATCCATCCAGTACCTACTACAGCTGGAAGGTAGTGATGAAACCTCTTTCTACGGGAAACATTTTATTTCCAAGCATTTATGCTAGTTTGAACCATGTAATGCCTTCAATAGTGATGTTTTATATAATACTGCAATATTTTAATGCCACATATTTTCCCCCATTTGCCTCGCCATCGGTCGAGGACTTACGTGGTCCGTACTTCAATCCGTCCGTACGTAATCTAAAGCTTTATTCCGAAACACGTTAATATCCCTCTGGCCGTAAATTAACGTAATCCTCATTCCTGCGCTATTCTTCAAATCAAAATGAACAAACGGTCCAAACGATATGACTCCCACTTCAGAGGTAAAAACTCTTACTCCTTCGTCATTTACGCCAGACTAGTGATGGAAAAATCGATTTAGATTAAAATCGAAAATCGAGTTTTAATAGTCAAAGATCGAGGAAATCGAGATCGAGCCATGATCTACGAGTTTCGATCCAAATTCGATTTTTCAACTTCGATCTTGACCATTTCGTACCGTTTCGCGATCAGAGTGCTGAGTGTGATAACGCCATCCGTCCCATGTGAAAGACTTTTCTGTAAGGCCGGAAAAATTGGAAATGCACGCCCTAGATTATCAAGAAAGCATCTCAATCAGTTGATCTTTCTTAAAAATTTTAGTGAAGCCGAATGGTTCCCAGCGGTGATCCCCAAACTTAAATGTGCGTGCATTTGTAAATTTTTACTACAAATAATTCAAGAATGTATTCTAAGCAAATTATTAGGGATTTTTATAATTTTCAAATATGTATTATGAGCGTTTTTCGAATGAATAATAAACGTGTTTTTGTACCAACTATTTTTTCAAAAAAGAACCGTCGATTTTTTTCGATTAATCGATCTTTTGGTTCGAATTTCGATTTTTGTTGAAAAGTCGAGCTTTTCATTTCGATTAAAAATCGATTGCTCGAAAAATCGATTTTGACCGACATTTTTCCATCTCTACGCCAGACATGCGAAATTTCGACCGTGAGATTTTAATTTTGTTTACGTTTTTTTCCTGATTTTTCAAAGTCATTCAATTTTCTACGGAAAAGGAAGAGTTCAAGCAAAACTTTTTCTTTACTCTTTGCCGGTTAATCTTGATCTCTTGTGGAACGGTCGTATAGTGGATGAGGAAATGGGGGTTTTGATAATGTGGAATGAGTGCGGACCCTGAAAACTTTTGAATAAGTTTTAGAGAATAAGTATTTAATAAGTTTTTGAATAAGTTTTAGCTTAGAGAGGGCTTCATCACCTGAGGTCATAATGCCATAATGTCACCTGCTTAGCACCAGTTGAGTAGTTGAACGTTATTTTCGTCGATGGTTGTATCAGACTATGCTTCTCTCGTGCGATATGGGTGCCGAATCGTATTTTGTCCTGCTAATTTAACCTTCTATTAATCATACCCAGGAATAATGATGCCAATTGCCTATTACATATTTTTTAAATTGTAGTTTTAGCCTCAGAAAGTCATGTAGGATTGTAATCAAGGAATGTATTATGTCTTGAGTGACACATATTTCTCACTGTGTTTGGGATTGATTTGCTACGTAGATGTATTTTTGGCCGAGGTAATCACTACGCCTGCATTTTGTATCCATGCAAATTTGACACAAGAAATTTGACCATTAAAATTGTATTAGAAAAACGCGATTTAGTTACTCTAGCGAAATTGGAAAGTTTAACCTGTTATTTTGAAAAATAGTTCTGCTGTCTTGATTTTTTCCGTGATTTTGTCATAATTATTTATAAGAGCTTATGCGTGTAAAATCCTGTCATTTTTAAAATAAAATTGTGCACTTAAGGCATAGTGACGTTGTATAAATATTACCCCAGTTTGCCAAGTTCACATTATTTCCAAGATCTTAATTTGGTGGCGATCCGTACTTGTATTTACCTCGAGTGTATGACTTTATTGCTATGATTCAAAGTCATTAATCCATTTCAGACGACCGTATTTTCATGATTGACACCTAAATACTGGATTGATGCACAATAAACTTAACCACGATTTTTTTTCTTCTCTCGAAGGAAAGGCAGCCTCCTCACTCGCCATTCGGAAGAATCTCATCAACTCGTCTTCTAAATCTTCAAACGCCTAGTCTCAGGACGGGTGCGGCGGCCATTGGCGTGGGAGATGGAGCAATTTGTGGCGCCTGGCTTCTTGCGTCGTCTCGGCAATTGAGCGTGGATCACGTGAGTGGGTGCGGAATAAAGCAGACAGAAAATAATAATACGAAGAACGGAAGAGGGAGAGGCGAAGAACAGAAGAGGGTGTGTGACCGGAAAGAAACGGAAATAAGAATTGAGGCAATAAGGTGAGTGATCAACTTTACACCGCGACATCCTGGCCGTGTGCCTTGTGTTGTTGTTGCTTATGTGCACGTGATAGCAGGTACGCGCATTACGAGAAAAATTGGAAACAAAAAAAGAAATACGTCACTGGTGTTCCGCCGAAATCAGTCGTGACATTGTGGTTCCTGCCTTCGCCAAACTTTCAAGTTAATCTTCTTCAACCTTTCAGATCCCCTGCCTTCACACGGTCAGTTCTCAATTCAAATGATATCTAGATGATTCCTCCTCGTGATCTCTCTTTTATTGTTTAATTATTTGTTTCTTCTTTCAGAAGAAATTGGTCTAGAGCCCTATATTTCCTGAAAGAAGAAGACAAATAATTACATAATTCAAATGACTTTCATTTCCTCTCTTACCCAACACAATTATCACCTCCTTCAGGAACCATATATATATATATATATATATATGTTTGTATATGTATGTATATATGTATATATATATATATGGTTTATATGTATGTATATATATATATATGTGGTTTATTTATATGTATATATGTATATATATATGGTAATCTCGGCTAAGGTGAAATTTTTTCTGTCTGGATTTGACTCATTTTCATCTTCCCCACCAAACCCTGTGTTCGTCCTTTTATGTGTTCCTATCCATTTCCATTTCCTATGAATGTATGAATTTATTCGCGCCTTTGAGCGTCATTTTTCGAATGATTGAGTATATTTGGCCATGTTGGCTCTTTTCTTCTTCTTCGGCTATGCGTACCTTTAAACGTACTGTTCTCCTCTTTATATGTTGTATGCCTGTATTCCTCTATACCTTTCAACCTTCCAATTGTGTTTGTCCCCTATATGGTGGGTGAAACCGTCCCTGCGCGCCATCTCTTGGCCGATTTAGTTGGGCATGGGTTGTAACATAAAACCCCGTCAAATTCAGCAGTTAATTGAGTAGCCTTGGTGGTGTAACTGGTAGCACACCTGACCGGCAATTGGGAGATCCGGGTTCGAATCCCGGCTAAGGTGAAATTTTTTCTGTCTGGATTTGACTCATTTTCATCTTCCCCACCAAACCCTGTGTTCGTCTTTTTATGTGTTCCTATCCATTTCCATTTCCTATGAATGTATGAATTTATATTTATATATATATATACATATATATATATATATATATAATATAAATTCATATTTATTTATTATATATATATATAATATATATATATATATGTAATAAATAATATATATAATATATATATATATATATATTATTATAAATATATATATATATATATTTATAATAATATATATAAATAATTTTATATCATGAATGGGCACCGCTCGTCCTGTAACGATTGCCCCTCCCTCTCTGTTTCTCTCCCTGTCGCAAATCTCGTCACATCCCAAGAGTCCACTTTCAATAACACTTTTAAAGTTGGTCTACTTGCTTCCCTTCCCCCTTCTTCCTCTCCCCTTCAGCTCATAGATCTTGAATCTTCTTGTATTTTGATCCACCAGCCTTCTCGCCCCCTGGACTCTAATAAATCACACTAGTTTCTCCCTCCCCCTCATCTCATCTCTCCCTGCTTCCTCCACTCTCCTCTTCCTTTTTCTCCCCTTTATTCCGCTCGCCCTCTCCCCGCTCGCCCTCTCCCCACTCTTCCTCTTGCCCCTCCTTTCCTTCTTACACCTTCCTCTCCCCCTCTTTCCCCTCCCATTCCTCAATCTCTCCATTTCTTCATTCCTACTATCTACCCTGAGAAAGGTGGTCACGATCCCACCGAAATATCGGAAGTTTAAATTTGTGAGTGCCCTTTTTTTCTGTCTCTATATTTTTATCGGCCACCCTCTTGGCATATTATATATTTATCACCCGAGTGATTCTCCAAGAAGTTATATATATATATATATATATATATATATTTTTTTTTATTTATTTATTTATTTATTTATTTTATGTGTATACTATCCTCTTTTTTTCACCTTCTGTTTGAACGAAATATTTATTTACTTTTTCCTAAAAAGAAACTCTTTAATTAGCATTTTCTCTTTGGTTTCTGAATTTCTGTGGCTGAAATTTAAGTAGCTGCAGCCAAGAAAATATTGAATACTTAAGTTGAAGGCATAATGCTCGTTAAACGTGGACGATGGAGGAAAGGGATAGCCATGTTAAGAAAGCTGGGGACTTTGTTGAATGGAAGATTGAATTACTGTGGGAAAGCTGCGCTGTAAGATGAAGAATAGCCAATGAGGCATAGTGCATCCAAAAAATGCTCTAGCCGGTTGAATAATAATAATATGAACAAGTAAATCTACCTGCCAAATACGTTAAAGAGCAGTTTTATATAGGTTCTTTTACGTTGGGAGAGCAGTTAAGATATGAGTAATCAATGTCATGCTTAATTGGAGCACACACTGCTGCAATTCGTCATGACTTACATTTTTGGGGAACCTAGCCTACGTCCCGATTCTACTTAAGGTGTGTCTATACTTCCAAGCCAACTCAAGTTAACGGTCGTCGCCTTTGGTTGCCTTCTGGGGTGGTAGAAGCCCAGCGCTAAACTGTGAAGGCGGCGCTGACAAAAATGGAGTGGGGAACGATTTATCCATGGGTGAGGATGGAAAAGGTCTGCTCCGTTGTCAATGCAGGCTTAAACGCTTAGTATTGCTATAGTCTCAATAACAGCATCAATGGTTGTTGATTTTTTGCGTACATAAAAGACGATTCTTAGATTTAAGTGGGCTGAAAATCCTCATTTCGGAATCTAACCTTCGCAACGTGCCCCGGAATATTACAAAAAATTTCGTAAAAACCTAAGTTTTGCTATTTTTTTATAAAAAAAAACCACTTCATGATAAAGCTACTCCACTTAAATCATCAAATGATTCTTCATCTACAGAAGACAACAATTGCAAGTATCCTGCTGTCACGGGAAATCCGTTAATGGGTTAGAGGGAAACGTCTGAAACAAGCTTCTTAGCCTCGGTATGGAGCGGCCTTAAATGCTTCCCTTATTGCCCATAATTTCGTCGATATCTCAAATTGCTATGAGCGTCAAAACTAATTCACACGTTATGGGAAAGAATCGTATAATATATATATTATTTTTCTGTTATGACGGATCATCTAGCGGGAAAGAAATTCCTAGATGAAGGGCATTCATCAGTATGTCCGTCCGAGGGGAAAAGCTAAATTACGTGCGAGAGGGGTTGAGGGATTTGAGTAAGCGGTGATAAGAACTCGTTCTCTCCACTGCCGTCACCTTAAATGGATGCGTTTATTTTCCTCCATCCTACACACTCTAACCACAATCACTCTACCCGGCTGGGATGGATGGATACGTCGGATCGAAGCGTAAGAACTTGGATGGGTGGGGGTGGACTAGGCATTACGAGGGTAGCGAGTATGTTTTATTGCCACTGCGCCTCTGGTGCTGCAATCGCGAAATATAAGGATTTTTGGACGGTGGCTATTATATATCGGCTTCCTCTGCCTTCCATTCTCCTCCTCCTTGGTTCTCTTCTCTCTTCCTCCTCCACAATTCTCGACCCACAGGAGGCGTTTCACAGGCGCTTCGAGTCTTCCGGTTGACTCCTACCCCCTCTGCCGGCGTCGTCCTTACCCCTAACCATGGAATTGACTAGAGGGGGCGATAGCTTCTCAAGGTGAAGCCAGTCCGTTTCTCTTGCTTGCGCATTGAGCCATGTTGTTCTACTTAGCTACCCAAGTTTTGCATTGAATTACGTGGTTACAAAATCTCCAGTTTCGCCCTTGGCTATTACTTAAACGAAGTGTATTAAAAAGGTACACAAATACTAAGTGTTCATTCTGCTGTATGAGATATTATTATTATTTCTCTCCGAAATTGCGTCTTTTGGCCATAATGAGAAAAACTTATTTTGCATCCACGGATGGTTTGCTACTCGGCTTACGGCTCCTGTAATCGGCGCGATAGGAAGAAACCAGGCATTGTTTAATTTATTTATTTAATGATTAGAGAGTCTTACTTAAAAATGAAAGCGGTTTCCTCGTAGGTCATTCATACTTAACTCTTTGCAATAATTTTCTACTACTCCTATAGTCAAGGAAGAATCATTGAAAACCTAAATTCATCCTTTAATGCTAGCAGATCGATCTGAAGAACTACAGGTGGAATTTTATCCCATTAATTCGTTCATGGTCTCATTTAAGACCCTACAAAACAAATTTCCCCCTTCTTCCCGAAATTGAATTTTTGATTTTATATTGAAGTTTTATGTCAGCGAAATGTAGCAACTCAGTCTCAAGTTTTCATTTTCATCATCTTTTTGTACTCTCCGAACTTTTGTCTGTTCGTGGCTGTCTTTATTTTTCTGCTCAATCTTTAGTCTTTATTTTTCTGCTATTTCATGTTTTACATAAAAGTACCAGGATAATTTTTCGAAAACGCATGCGTTGTATTGACGCTTGCGTACTTGCGAGACGGCCTCGTCTGGGCTTTTCGCATTCCACAAAAAAACATGTCTCCTTCATTCCGTGCCATCATTTCCGAAATTTTTCTCTGTTTCTGTCGTGGCATAATATAAACGTAGAGACGTGGATGTTTTCGGAGATAATTCCGCGTTGAGTGAATACTGGTGACGACATTTTCGCGACAGTGTTGCGCTCTCCCACCCACGATGGCCCACGGTGATTTTACTTTTCAAATCACCAACATATGCTGCTAACGCATCAGTCTACACTTCTGACCTAAAGAAGCGAGCTGGAACGCTCGCGAGACTGTCGTCACAAGTATAGGGATTAGAAATTTAAATCCAGAATCGATTTTCGATTAATCGACTTTCGAATTTGGTTTTAAAAATCGATTTTCAAAAAATTCGAGTTTTTGCCCAAAAAGTCGAAAAATCGAAATCGATATTCATAAATAGTGTTGTAATTTTCTGCTGAAATACGGATGTGCTGTTGTAACAAAATGCAAAATATGGGTTAATAGAAGCACTAGGGATAAGAACCGAATATAGTTAAATTTATTAATACAATATATTATTTTAAAGATATTTATAAGATATGCAGGAAAGTAACAGATACTTATATAAACACATAGGTTATATTATAAGCAAATTACATATAGCAGTTTAGTAGCAATAAGAATTGTATATTGAAAAGTGGGCATACCACAAAATGAAAAACAGAATTTTATTTATTCCTTGTTTGCAAAGCCGTGGAACCAGTGTTCCTCAGGGATGGACCTTAAGAAAACTAACTTATTTAAATGTTCTCAGGATAATCGATTTCGCACCTGAGTTGCAATTAACCCGGCGTGAGAAAATAGTCGCTCACACGGTAGAGGCAACTAGCTAGATAAAATCCTGCTGGCTACTTTGAATACACGTGGGGATATTCTCCCTTTTAATGTCCTTCTAAGATTATAGTGGATTAGAGTTGGACTTGCGGTCGACTGGAGGGCGGTTTACGAACTGGCGCAGCTCGATAGGCAAAATTCAAACGCTGTAGCAAGCTAAAAAATCAAAAATCGATCGGCTAGAATCGATTTTGATCGGTTTTTCAAAACAAAAAGTCGACTTCGATTAAATCGAAAATCGGAGTGTGATAATCGATTTTCGATTAAAATCGAAATCGTTTTCCAATCCCTGCACCAGTATCACTCAACGCGAAAGTATTCCCGAAAGCATCCACGTCTCAAGACCACTCCGCCGAAGCTTTCTATTATAATATATAATCGTTTCTATTATTCTCCCCAGCGAAAGCCTCGTCGATTCCAAGATAATGACTCTTTTGTTGCGTTTAATCAAGAGACTTCCTTCTTTTTAGGTGCATTGCTCCGCTTCCATGATCCACAAGCATCACCCCCCCCCCCCCCCCGCCATTGAATTGGCAGTGAAGGTGGTTTGACCGAGATAGTTCCCTAGTCATAATGGAGGCCATATACAAATTTTATTTTTTGATTTCAGAGTCTGTAAGAAGTATGAACTAAATAGTGTAGTATTAATGGCGCAAAGTTATATTTATATATGACCAAAATGCTCAGTAGTTAAATAAATAAAGCCATGTAATTTTCTAACTTTACTCATTTTTCCCGCCGTGCGGCTGAAAACCCTTCAAAACAGCAGGTTTTTTTGTGATTATTTAAAAATTACTGCGGTGAGTAAGAGATTATATTTTATAAATAGTTGAGAAAACATGCAATCTACACATCGTTACTTTTTTGACGAAATCTAGGTGCTAGAAGTTCCTAATTTTTTAATTATTCTCCCTCTGGAGCGCATAGCCGTAGTCTATCCCTGTTTATATTTCCAGGGAAATTGCTCGTAAAGTAGTTCGGCAATGGGTTGATATATTTTGATATCATTGGAAAGAGGAGAGTTTTTTCTTTGAAATGAGGCCAAATTCTAGGTGAAGTGATTTTTCGCCCAAACTTCCTAAATGCCCATCTCTCACTCTTCCGCGAGCCATCTCACTCACACACGCCGCGAATCTTCGACGCACGAAGAGATTCGTTCGCGTTCGGCTTTTCCCGCCGACGCGAGCCGAGGGAGGTCAGGAGCCGAATAACCCCGAGCCCGACACACTTTTGCGTTTTGGGCTGGTTAGACTACCAGCCTCACCCCCCGGAAGTGCAATCTCCCCTTGCCTCCTCCTCTTCACCCTTCTTATGCTTGCATCCGCCCACTTCCATTGCATCCGCGTACCGTTCATCTCAATCCGTGTTATTCATCACTATGGTGATGCGATGAGCACATTGGTTTGCGAAATTCGTAGTGAATCTCGGACCCTGGCATCATCATGTACTTCTTCTTACTTGTTCGCTATCGCAGTCTTGAGCAAAACCACTTCTCATTAAATGTGTCTAGTGCTCATGCTTTCATTTCGCATAGATCTTTTATTTCTCTCTTTGTTTTTTCTTCACATTCATATCATTTGTTTGTCTTGCGTTATTTTATTCATGTTACATATCCCTTATCGCGATGATGGGCATTTTAGGTACCTATTCCACTTTTGATAATATCATATTATTTCCCATGTCGTATTTTGCTGTGACATCGTGTTTTACACCATTTCACATCCACTTCGCAAAGTGATTAGTCCCATGGTATAATTTCGGGTGGCGATTTCACGAAAATGTCTCAAATTTAAAGCGATTTATCGCAATATACTTGATCGCATTGAAAAATAAATACCCTTATTTGGGTTGCAGATCATAGTTATATCGTAATACCCTTTGAGGGAATGATTCCACTGTTATGCTCACGCATTGTAATCGATATAATGCATTATGCTTCAGGAATTTTTCTTTTTATCATTTCGTAGATAGAAATAGATATGTCGGAGTAAGTTCCACCCGGCATTCTTCAACTCTTCTCTCTTACCGTGAACTAATCTGTATTCCCCATCGCCAGAATTATGAGCATACCTCTTATCCTCTTCCTTCATGTTCTCTTCTCAGTGATGTAACTGCGCAACGGATGACTCTCTCCGTTCTCGACGCGCCGCCGCCCTCTCGTTTGTTTCCGTGCGCATGGCCACCGTTACTTGACGCGTCACCCCGGAGTTAACGACGTCACTGAGAGATGTGAATCAATAGAGAACAAGCTTTGACGGGGATAAATTATGTAGTGCTGCTGCCCCGTTATCACAGGTGCTTAGGAGAGACGTGCTATCCAATGTCAATCATAGAGTGCCATTTTTCATCGGATTACCTGCTCGCCAAATCATAAAAAAGATAGTTTCGAAAACAAAAGCAAGTTAAAAAGAGTCCAAAAAAATTGACCCCCAAAGTCCTGTCCGAATTAATTTTCATGCTCGATGTTAGTACGGAATTTTGTGCTTTTGCGGACCTAGTGATAAATATAAATTGTATTGATTGATTGAAAAAATATAAATTGACTCTTTCTGGCGCTCTCTGTACTATTCCACACTTATGACGCTTCAAAGAAGTCCATTCGAGAAATCATGATCAATGAATCGTGAATGGGATTTAACCCTCCAGCGGGCGCGCTGTGTCACAAAGTGCAACATTTTTTCGTTTTGTTGTCATGTTAACAATAGTGTAAGGTCAGTGACCCAAACGCACCAATTATTCCTTCTTTGTAACAGTATAAAGATTTCTGCTGGAAATTGTAGTGCAAGGCTTCCCGCATATCTTAATAAAACGTATTAGTACCTGATGTGGTCGTCTTCGTTGCACTCATTGCAACCCGCGCCTGGTGATGAAATTCGATCCAATAGTGGCACTAATTGATCAACATTGTTACTTTCTCTACGATGTAGTGTGATGTGAGTAGGTAGGAATATAAGAATTTTCACCATTCCTCCTCTGATATATGGTTGCGCTAACATCTAAACGTATAGTGATTAGAAGCAGCTGAATAC
Source organism: Pyrrhosoma nymphula (assembly GCA_963573305.1). NCBI lineage: Eukaryota > Metazoa > Arthropoda > Insecta > Odonata > Coenagrionidae > Pyrrhosoma > Pyrrhosoma nymphula. Next base: position 866,280 of record OY754333.1, on the reverse strand, counting down.
GGAGAGAAAAACCTTCGGAAATTGAGCTGTGGTATTATCTCCAACGCGAGCCCTATGATGTGAGTATAATTTTAGGAATAATTTCCATTGCATAGTTTTTGTCCTTTTATTTTATGGCTTTATCTCTACCAGCTAACACTAAAATATTCTTGATTTGTTATCGAAATGAAGAGATGCAAATTGAAGAAGTGAGCGAGAAAGCAAGTAAGAAACGCGGAAAGTGCGTATTGTGTGGCCGTGGAAAGAACATATCAACGACAATCAAGTGTGGGAAGTGCAATGACTTTCATTGCCAAAAGCACAGTGAAACAGTAACTACGTGCAAACAGTGTACATAAATGACGTAACAAAGCCTTATATATAAGCCGTAAAAGAGATATAATCTTTCTAATATTCTAATTGAGTTTTAGGCATTGCCTAAAAACAAAAAAAATATAGCAGATGTTTTAAATGGTAAAAGTGTTTGCAAAAATATGTATTGTATGCGTTAACTATGTAAAACATTATAAATAAAACAAGGAAAGGAATGTGCTCTTCTTTATTCCAGTTTTTGTTACCAATATCAGCATAAAACAAAGTGTGGCACTAAGTGCCACGCGCTCCCGCTAGTGTCAGAGAATATGGCGCGCCCGCTGGAGGGTTAAAATAGAATTCGTTCGAAACGGGCTTTACTTCGTTGTTTGTCATGAAATCCCCGCCTTTTTCACTGACGAATGTAAGTCATCTAATATTAAGGTTGGTTGCCTGTAGCCTGATTATCCTGGCCACCATGCGTACGCCATGCAGCCCTGATTTATGCCCTGCCGTTTTATGTCTTGATTAGTCAACGAGTTATCTATCGGCCTTCCCGGTGGTATTTTATACCTCCTCTTTCCCCATACCTCATCACTTTCCTTTACGAGTTCACTATCTCAGTTCAATCCATGTTGGATACTCTCTTCCTTAGAGGGTGTGCCATATGGTTTTATCCTCTTAATTTCTTCTTCTGTATACCTACTTTCTTTTTTTTCTGAATGTATCCGTTCATTTGTTCGTTGCAGAATCAAATTAAATAATTTTCTGCTCATAAAAATATTTACTTTGGAGAAGTTTCTAAGACTCCGTCTAAACATTTAGGAAACACATCTCTCACTGAGCCATTATTAACAGTTTTCTCAGCATTTTTCAAACGTTTTGTGCAAGAAAACGGAGTCAATCTGTTACTTTAGCCTTCTACGTATTGTTAAGAATAATTTATTGGCCTGAAGGAGGGATAGGAGCTAAGACAATGTGCAAGTATCTAAATCATGGCCTCAAACATCCCGTTTGAATTATAGTTCATTTTCCAGTTTACGATGGGATTATATGTGCATGGTTCTCTCCACATTAACCGCTAATTTTTTTTCTGCCCTATTCTTCCCGATACCACACTCCTTGCCTTCGTATAACACAAGGAGCACTTGCCCGATACACCCCCACCTTGTCTTTACGAGGAGGTTATATGCCGAAATGTTTTTTCCGATATTCTTTCTCCCTCTCTCCACACCTCCAGCTCCAGCATCGCTGCAGGAAAGTTTCTATATCGTCTCTAGTGACTTCAAATTTGGAACAGGGCAATTTAACCGCGTAATAATGGCCTGTGGAATTTAAATACTACTGGAGAAGGTGCCCTTTGATAACAACGGGAAGAAAATTATAATATGCATTTATTATAATAAACCATTCATATCCTATTTAGTTCAAAGAATCATTGAGTTAATGGATGTACTCCGTACTCGGAATATCGATTTTTACAATGAATATGGTCGTCATGGGTACGATGACTCAACAACGCTAAAATATTGCGAAAAATCGTTACGTTTTAGCAAAAATTACGGAATTTTGACCAGAATATAAAATTCCAATGCAAAAATAAGAATATTGATTTTATTTTCTTTCTATTGGTTTCTTTCCCAATGACAGAAAACCACTATTTCTAATTTAATTTTGCAAACATAAAAAGGTCTGCAGTCAAATGAAGATTCAGCTTCTCGTGTATTTTTTGTGTGAAAGTTACTGACTATATATAGGTATATATAGGCATCGGTGATTATTATAGTAGATGATACAATTTATGGAGGCTTTTTTATGGTTTATGTTGCACGGCTACGATTTATAACGCATAATTGAACTGGGCCCTCCAAGGATTTCCTTGTGCATGTGCGAGTGGATATTTTTATTCCCAGATTTTGATTTTATCCGTACTTGACACGTGTGCGTGATTTAGATGATTAAATCTGATTTGACTGTTTCAAGCGCTGAAGCTACGCTTATTTCCATTTTTTACCGAAAAATTACAAAATACTCATATCATGAACTGCTTTCTATCCGATTCGACTTTATGATGCCATTTTTGATGATAGTCCGCAGGAGAATATGCGTAAACGTTATTTTCATATCACTAAGGTTTTTATATCGTCCAAATAATGGTCCGATAATTCAGAAATTCCTCTTGTTATTGATATGCATATTCTCTATTCAAAAATGCAGCAAACGGTGAGATTTGGCGTGAGTTTCTGTTAAAAGTGAAATCAAGGCATTATGGATGAAGATTTGTGGCCATGTGTATTTTTAGTGATTGCTTTTCGTAATTGAAGGGGAAGTATTTAGTGTCATTTGAGCTTGCAATTATATTTAGCCTCATTGAGGTCATTAAATAGCTAATAAATCGAAAACTATGACGATGTGTTTCTTTTATCACCATTTTACTTCCTGGAAATGTATGAATTACGTGACAGTTGCTCTCCAAGTTATAAGAATGAATTTACAAAAATAAAATTTTACTCTTTTGTATTTCATTAAAAACTTAAATAACATTTGAAGGAATTTGAGTCAAATGTGTGCAAACATGTTTAATGTTAATTAGTTCTAATCCACACCATTAATTTCTAAAAACCGTAAACGGTTTCGGCACATATATTATGTTATTATGTGGTATACATGTGCCGAAGCCGATATGGCATATATGTGCAGTTCTTTATAAATTAAAAGTGTGTCTTTCATTAAGCATATTTGAAGCGATAGCATTCCACCAAGAGACGCCTGAAATATATATTCCAAATGTTATACCTTTTTTTATCATTCTACGTTTCAACCTCGATAACTAAGAGGGAAATCTTTTTCTAAGGTTCACTAAAATATGGCATTTGCCTAGTCATTACAGTGGTATTTTATCGATCGAGACATTTTGAGAAGAAATGTAAATTACGTCTACCTCATCCGCTAAACTAGCATCTTAACCGAGTTTCTCATTTTCACCCATCAACTCTCTCTCTCTCTCTTCCGTCTGGGCTATTATTCATTCATTCACATTATTTTAAATTGACTATGGGAGCATTTGCTGATTTCTTTCGGTATAGTCGTTCCTTTCGATAATGAAACGTGAAGAATGCAGTGTCCATGTCCATGTCCATATGCTTATGCTTGAAAGCAAAGTCATTAAATGCTTATGTTATATGTAACGTATCATCAGTAAATATATAGTCTTCCATGGCTTCGGATGAAGATAAGTGTATCAATTTTGAAGCATAAGTCTTCTCACTCCAAAAACATTTTCCTCCATATGAGACGTTAAATTTGTAAATAAGAGACTTGTTTATTTTTTATTATTCGCGACTCGCTGTGGAAAATGAAGGGAGAGGAAGCAGAGTAGAGAATGATCTTCGTCAACCCCCCTCGAAATTCACTCTGGAATATTTACGACGAAAACATTATTTAAAATACGGACACCCACTCCCTCTTATTCTGGTAGTAAATTGAAAAAATCAATAGAAGGCGAATAAATTACAATCTTTAATTCCTAGATGGTGATTTAAAGAAATCGTTCATATTAAGGAGGTTCGGCGGTTTCACTCAGCTTTTGAGAATTCGACGAAACTTACTGGAAACATTAATTATGCTCTCTTAAATCTACCTGAATTTTTTTTCAGAATTATTTACCGCAGATTAGGTTATTAAGATATTTGATCGAGAAGTGGACAAAAAATTACATGGGTTCTTATTGGAACACAAGATGTACGAGTAGCGTAATTCATCAAAAAGAACCTTTTTCTAGTTAAGTATAGGAAAAATAAAAAAATAAAAATAAACTATATTAAATGATTTTCATACATTATTCTATTGATGTTTTAAATTATTTTTGTTTTTCTTATTCTTAACTAGAATACGTTCTTTACGATGAATGAAGCTAGTCGCACCTCGCGTTCCCATAAGAACCCATATTTAATTTCATGCCCACTTCCACATAAAATATCCTAAGAAATCTGCGGTGAATGATTTTGAAAAAATGAAGGTAGCTTTAGGAAAACATAATTAATGCTACCAGCAAGTTTCGTCGAATTCCCTTTAAGTTGAGTGTAAACCACCGAACGTCCTAAAAGGTAAGTTATTGTCTGTTTCTTTGTAATTTATTTTTGAAAAATCTCATTGTTTTCTTGCGGATTCGTTTTTCATTACTTTTCAGCATTTTATCCGTTCTCGGAAAAGAATTTTCTTATTTTCTTCTTCTGGCTCCCGTTCTCGCGTCCGTAATGGAGGCGAGAACGGGAGCGCCAACTTGACTGTCACATATCTCTCCTTCTCTCCCTTGAGCCATTCAATTGAACAATTAATCAAGCCTGCAAGTACGCATTGCCTCCATTTATCTCACCCCCTCCCACTGCTTACCCCCCCTTTTCATTTTCAAATTCCATACCCGCTAGTTGCTTAGTCATTTCATTAGTTTTGCTCCAAACAGTCTCGTCATTCTTCCCTGGCGTCAGCTGCTGCTACATCTTCTATCCTGCAGCTTCATTTAACACTCCCTCAATTTTTTTAGGGAGAAGAACGCTTGTTGTGACGTTTCAAAGAGCTTTCTTCGGTAAGAGGTGCAATGGCTTAAGGGCCCGGGCGACACGGGCGACTGCCCGGGGCACCGCAAAGGTAGGGGCGCCGTGATTGTGAAAACATATTTTTTTACTACAACGTTTTTAACTGGTGAATAGGTTTGATAAGCAGGAGCGCCGGAATACTCTCTCGCCCGGGAGACAATTTAGTCTTAAGTCGGCCCTGCGTGCTAATGACTTCTTTTCTTCTTACTTCTTCAATTCACTTTCTATCGGGAATGATATTCGCCGATTAATTATCACATGGAAACAATAATTTACGAATCTTATATTCCCCAGGTATCATCTTTGATAACTATAGGATGTGACCAAAATGTTTGGAATATTTTTCTTCGGTAAGAGGCGGTTATGTCGTTTCTCATCTCTTTTTATCTCCAGCTAGAATCTCAACTGGGAATAATTCTTATCTACTTTGACGCGAAATACTAATGGAAAATCATATATTAGGGACTAAAATGTCGTCATGTATCATCTCTAGGGATTTAAGAATGAAACGGAAGCCTTTGCCTGTCAATGCAGCTTGAGGATTGAGTCCTGCCTGAGGCATCTGCTATTCGAAATATAATGTATCGAAGGTAGAATTCCTTACTGTATCAAACAGTTTCATTGTTTCGTGTGTGTACTGTTTGACTGTGAGACGGATGGGGAACCCGGGGGGGGGGGGGGTCATTCGGCATGGCCTCGAAATATCTGAGCATCAACATTGAAATTTTGACGACAGAACCTCGAAAATTTCAAAAAAGGTCAATCACAAGTTGAGATTTGTCGGGGGGGCTTTGACGTCATATCAACGGATTTTCCAACGTTCGATCGCGTCGAGTACTTTCTGAATAAGGCTCCTAGTTGGAGAAGAACTCATAAATTTCGTCAAAAAATAAATAAACAAGCATTCGTGCTTTGCCGTGAAAACATTTAATAAAAGATACCGATAAAACTTCCACGTTTTGTGATACAATTTGGTGATACAGGTTTCATCTGAATACGGTGCCGATTCTCCTCTAATCGGCACCGTATCTATCGGTCTGCTACTCAAGTCTTCGGTAAATGTGTTCACGCTCCCTGTATTTGCGCTGGGCATCGACTCATCTTCAGTTGGCAGATATAGTGTATTGTCTGAAAGTGGTTATGTGGTATTGAAACTGAATAACGCATTGAGTATTGAACACAAGTGTTTTCAAAGTCTCTAAATTGACATACCGTTGCAAATAGACTGCACATCTCAATTTCGCTTGATGAATATCACATATTTCAAGCCGCATTTCATTATCATCGCACATAATTGATTGATTTAACTTCTCGCAATCTCGTATCTGACCGTTTGAGGTTGTCTGTCGGCAATTGTATCGACTATTGTATGATTTTCCATAGAAATATCGGAAATCAAAATACATCGTAGTTCCTCGAGGCTCCGTATTAAAACATGTGATTTGTTTGTCCCTATTTTCTATCGATACTTCTGCCCAGCAATTTTCATTTTCTCCGCCAATGTCCATACTACAAGCTTGGGATTCTTTTCCATGCGCGTCATGCTCGTCGACTGTTTTACAGTGGTTTTGAAGGCGCCACCGCTGGGCGCCACTTCCCAACTTTTCTCTCTCGCTCTCCTTGCCTCACCCCTCATTGTCCTCCCATGTGCCCGAATGTTTAAATGTCGCGTGCGGACGCTACAGTGTTTTGTTTCCCGTTTTGTTTTTCGATTTATTAGCGACGCGGCGTGGATCAGGCTCGCGGATATCCTCACCTCGACTGAGTTTGATTTTTGGGTCAGGTGTCGTTCGCTTCTGCGTTTTGTTTTTGATGGCCGACGTGCCAAGTTATCATTGGCTCTCCCAAATAGCCACTTGATTTATCCCCTGCCTCTTTAGAGGCTCTCTCATTGACCCAAATCTCCTCTCAATCCTACTCAAACCAGCTCTTTATTGAGGGTGAAAAAAGCATAACGAATAGATGCAGTATCCTACGCCCATCTTCAAATCTATGGTACACCTCCTGCCCTTACTCCGCAGATGGAATATTTATCGAAGATATTTCGGGGAAATGTATACATGTTTCATCCTCTCCATCCGCATTTCGCTCCATTATAGATGGATATCTATGTTTCGCAAATAGAGAGATTGGTAGCTCTATATTTCTTACGGGCTTTGTTTTTTCAATACTATGTAACCGTAGATAGGAGAAAAATGATATTGTTCATTGATAAAAGCTATGTAACGTAGAGAAGAAACAGACATTGGCTGTCTAATTTAGTTTCACTTTTGCTATGCCGTATCGTTTTAGAATGGGCACAACCGTATAATTCGCTAGGAGGTGGTCTAATGAGTGTAAAAGGTGAAGACAAAAAGGTTATAGAAAGGAGACAAGAGCGCAGCATGCTGAATTTGTCTCCATGCACTTATATTCCTATTTTTAATTTTTCCTTCATTTCATTTATCCCTATTATCAATGGTAATATTGAAGATCCTTGGTGACAACGCGCATCCTTGTGGAACTCCTTTCCTCACTTCTGCTTCCTCTGAAATGCCACCACATATTTCTAGATCCAGTGGGAACCTAATTTATTTCCCCTCCAGAATGATACGTTTCTGCAGTTTTTGACGCTGCGACACCACAAAGAATCAAGCCAAACACGAGTAAGGTATTTTTAAGTATTTACGTTGGAAATTTCGGGTTTAACACGTTTCGGGAAATCAGTTATCCTGCCCCGAGTATTACGCTCTAGTTTCTAAGGTGTATTTCGGTTCTAAGCGGGCCAAGATGGCCGGGAAAGATGGGAATGTATTTTCCCTCTAAAACCACCCGATCTTCAACGCACCTTCCATTCAAGAAAAAATCGATAAAGGAGAAGGGGAGATGAAGACGCTTGCGTGCTTCAACATCTTCAGGGCAGAATCTCTCATATACACCTTTTGTCGTTCTCTTCCATCTATCTTTCCATCCAGGATTTTCTTAAGCTTTCTCTTCCCTCAACTCTCCTCGTTCAATATCATCGGACCACTCCCCTCACCTCCCGTGCATTCCCGTGACGCGGTAGGGGAGGATTGTTATAGAGCGAGGGGAAAGCTTAAGGGTAAAGGGGGGGGGGGTAACTTCAGTGCCGGGAATTCGGGGTAGGAGGCAGCACTGGGCCTGGGAAAGTGGGTCGTTGGTAGAGAGAGCTTCGGGATAGGTCGATTGCAGGGGTTTTTAGGGCACGGATTTCACTCCCTCCCCCAACATCCCCCACCCACCCACCGCTCTCTTATCCTCCCAGTACATACATACATGCTTGAATATCCTTGCCACCCCCCCCCCTTTTCTCCTATACACCCTCTCATACCCCATCGCTCAGGGTATGCCTCCTCCTCCTTAATCAAGGGCCTTATCCCGGAGACTTCCTACTCACTCACACACTAGCTCATTTTACGCCCTTCCGCGTTGCCCCTCTCTCTCTCCCTCCCCCTCATCTGCAACTCTCGTGCAATCCTCAAAACTGCCGCCCACCGCCCCCCCCCCCGGCCCCATCCTCCTCCCCCGCCCCCCAGACGCCGCCGCAGAATGTCGAAAGGTTTAAGCCTACTTAATGCTTCGCGCGTGACCATTTTTTTTTCCAGTGAGGCTCCGCTGCGTGGTATCTATGCTACGAGAACTCCCTTCTTCCAATGTGTATTTGCATGTGTATGTCTATGAATTCATTCATTGCAGTAATCTACCGGTTAGAGGTAGGTTGTGATGAAAGCCAGAGAATATCCAACGAACTCTTACACGTGCCGTGCCCTATCTACCTCTAATATTTCTTTCTTCATCGAAGCATAAGTCCTACCATCTTCATTCCGTCCATAAAACCGATTCTCTTCCTTCCCCTTCCCCGCTTACCCAACATTCTTCACTCTATCACGGCCTTCAGCAAACCATAGTACCTCATTACCGCTTCCAGCCACCTACCCTGCCTTCCCCTAATTTCATCTATAAGTTTCCTCTCCTCGCCCACCATGTCAAGCACTTTCTCATTTGTCTTCCTTTCCGTCCAACTCACCTTCTCCATCCTCCTCCACACCCACATCTCGAACACCTTCAGCCTATTTTCGTCTTCCTTTCTCAAGGTCCACGTTTCTGCCCCATACAACGCCACACTCCATATCAAGCTCTTCACCAGCCTCTTTTTTACATCCTTACTTAAGGTCCCCGTCATCAGCTCCCTTCTATTATTGAACGCTTCCTTCGCTAGCGCTATTCTCCTCCTAATGTCTTTGCTGCTATGCCATGTTTCTTCTAGCGTACTACCCAAGTAATTAAATGTTTAGGAATAGACATATTTATTTGTATATAGGTATATATTTTTATGCTCACATGTATCACATAAACACACAAATGGCTAAAAAAAAAGTCTCTCTAACGTTGGCGGTATTGAATGAATTCCTCGTGTTCAGCGGTCACTGATTGAAACCCCTCAGGGGAATTTTCATTCATATAGGGCAGGGGTGTCCAAAGTAGGGCTCGCGGACCACACATAGATAAACCCGCAAGAGGATTTTACATCCGGCCCGCAGAAGAATTACGGGGAAATGCGCGCATCATAATGTTTGCTTGGATGGTCGCTACTTGTAGAGTAATCAACATTTCAAAATATAAATCTCAATTTGGTAGATTTTAGTAGCACAAGCACAGTTACATCATTCATTATTAATGTTTTTTGATGAAAATATGAGCATTTTCTGATAGTGTTCGTCGCCACCAATAAAGGATACACTAATTTCACATAATCTGTAAATATATAATTTTTTCTCGGGTTTCATCCTAGGTAATAGGCTTCATTTCTGTCAGAAATGTATAGATATAATAAGGAACCCGAGAAAAATGTATATTTCATATTCATCAGAAAAATCTTAAATCATTTATTACTCTGTAATTATTTAAAAAAACTCTCATTTCGATAAAACTCATATCCTGAATTTCCTATTAATTTTTTTGTGATACGGCCCGCTATTAAATGTTCGGCTACGATGCGCTTGGAGATCCCTGGCATCTAGGGCATTGTTGTGCGTGTTAATCCAAGTGTATTAAATTGGCTGTTTGGCGAAAGCTTTGGTCTATATATTAATCATCGTTAAAATATTATTTCGAATTTTCGGTTGGGGTAAAATATTTCAAAATTGGGAACAAGACTGCATACACGCATACGTGTATGTACATTTGGTGGCATATTACTCGCGCGAAAAATACAAAATCCTAACCAACTTGCGTAGCATACAACTGAGAAAATAATACCTGGACACATTACATCGGATATTTTGGTGGCTCAAGATGCAGCTAATTTTCCCACTAGGAAGGTGCGTCTTATGCCACCAAAATGTCGGCTGGTATTACCTTTCTGGAGCTGGGAGTTTCTCGTTTTATGTGTTACTCTTGTCATTTCCGTGGCTTCAACACGCCTTTTTGGAATTAACTTGTTGGCATTTCAAACTGAGAGTTTAAAACTAAAAATGGTAAACAAAATTATTTTTTCCCACTCGGATTTTGATGCCGTAAATTTTCAGGAACATTGTAGCATAAATGTTAAAACCCTGGTTGGTACGTAACAAGTTTTTAAAATACCATGAAGCATTAAATTTCTTCTAATTCAAATGTTGGTATGGGGAGGTGAAATTAAATCGAATTCAATCTAATTGTAAGTGGATTGAATTGGTCGGAAGTTTTCTCTGCTCATATTTAATCCTAGAGAAATGATAAAATATCCCCTCTAAAAACAAAAAAACTTCCATGAATTAAATCAAAGTCGCTGTATGTGATCCTTTCTGATTATTTAGATGTTACTGTTGTCATTTCCGTGGCTACAATACTTTTAACATACGCATCGTTTAAGAATAAACATCACAGGCGTGCCTGTGATGTTTATTCTTAAACGACGTGTACGACTTCTATTAGTAGGACTTACCTATAAAGTCTTTCCATATTCGAATTCCGAAATTCTCATCCCAACTCAACTCAACTTCTCGCTGTCCAGAGTTGACAGAATCTTTTGGAATTCAGGACACGAGACATGAGAGAGCATACGAACTGTGAAACGCGAGCGAGGTTTTCCAGCACTGAAGGGAATATAGTAATACTTCAGAGAATTGACGTGATAGGTTAATGGATTGGATTTCTTTTGATGCTCGATACTCACCAATTAGTGTCAATAAAGGAATATTTACGGAAGTATGATGGTGACCAAGACTTTGAAGGGGTCAATTTGCGGAAGAATTAAATAATATTATCAATGTAAAATCAGTACAAGCAGTGTTGAAATTAAATTACACACATCTGAAAAATGTCGTTCGTTTAAACCCGTCACGCCCCCCTATTCGAAAGCGTAGAATAAAATTCAAACTCAAAGCATTGTTTCACTAATTTTTTTGCAGTGAAGAAAAATAATATTGTGATGTAGGTAAATATCAGGAGTTTATGCACCATAGACGGTGAAATTCGCCTTGGAAAAAAAATCATTAGACTCGACCGGGATTCGAATTAAGATGGCTTGGTGGTGTAACCTGGCTAACACACCTGACCGGCAATTGGGAGGTCCGGGTTCAAATCCCGGTCAAGTCAAATGATTTTTTTCACGCCAAATTTCACCGTATTTGGTGCATAACTTCGCACCCGTGCGCGCAATTGCGTGCACCACATCATTTATGTAAATGCAATGATTGGAAATTTGTCAGGTGTATAGGCCAAATAAAATAATGTAAACCTTCTGCCAAGGTTTCGGATGTATTATTTATACACCCTCAGGGAAATAATGAAATGTTACATGATGAAAAACTTTGTTTCTTCAATCCTTATTTGAAAACAGGATGGTTTAAATATATAATTACCAGTCATTAAAAAGAAATATATATATATATATATATATATATATATATATATATATATATATATATATATATATATATATATATATATATATATATATGTAGACATCTTCAAGGTTAAATTGCCTTTTAAGTTTGTTGATATTTTATTTCCGTTTGTATTTTAAAAAACAGGATTTCCCAACACAAAACATCGATCAAAACTAAAGTTCCACTTTGTGCATTAGCAAATCATGCCATTAACATTAGTCACACATTTAGTTTCAAAAGAAGCTAAAATTATAGATTCAGAAAAAAATCTATCTAAAAGTTCATTCAAAGAAATGTTCAATATTTCCAAAAACAAAAAAAAAAGTTGTAATAAAATGACAGACATCTCCAACCTAAGTAAAATTTACTATAATTTGGTAAATGAAACATAACTGTTCAACAAAGAAATAAACCAAGCAACTAAATTACAAATGTAAATAAAATATCAATATAATTGTATGTGTAGTTCAGAAATATAAAATTAACATTGGGAAGCAGAAAATATTAGTTATCATCGACCAATTGTTCATAGGTTAGCCATTTGTACTAATGATTTCGATGAACAAATGTTATGTATAGCGTAATTTTCATTATTTCATTTCAACTTTCTTTCTGACGAACAAAGAAAAAGAATCTCCCAATAACGAGAGTAACGTATGTAATTTCGCATTCACGAAATAACGATCCGATGGGGAGTATAAAGATCCTGTATTCTTTCAGCTTTTACCATCTAGTATCTACGAAAGCGTCCGGCGGCGGCGCTGCCCTCCCCCACGCCATACTTCATTTGATGACGGGTGCCATTGTAATTCCTCTTCAGCCCTGGCGTCTGATCCCAATCTGATTTCACCCTCCTTCCCTCTTTTGCCCCGGCGGCGCGCGTTGGGCTAATTACATGCGTGCCTTGAATCGTGTAGAGAGCTGCATGAAGCCCTATTCCCTTTTAGACGCATCCCCTGCGCTAAAAAGGTTTTTCCTCCCCCCCCCCCCCACAGCCTCCTTGTATTTTGGGAACAAAATCGCAATCCTGCATGCAAGGAAACATGTATAAAACTCGCAAAAACGGTCTTTTAGTTTGCCTATGGTCCTCATTAATGCTGTACTAGGTAACCCGTGCGAAAATTTCGCACTTTCACGCTATCAGGGAATAAGTAGATATGTTAAGGAAACGGTGTAATTGGGTTTTAAATAGAAAAGAAGGTGTATCATAAAGTACTTTCTTTTTCCTTGTTTTCTTGCAAAAATATACTAAAAATATGAATACAATACAGGCAAGAGAGTTTATCGAAACTTTTAAGTCAAATTAATGGGTAAATAGTGAAATTTGAGATTTTGTATTTTTCGTCAGAAGCCGGTGATTCAACGTTTAAAATGATACTTCATTTATCACTGTAGGTGCAGTATTAACGGAGCATATACGGAATGACAGAAAAAGACCTTTCTGTAATAATATATATGATATAACATTCATTACGAAAAATACTGTTTAGTTTGAAATATATATGCAGGCAAAATGCATTCAAATAATATTTCAACTTTGTGAGTGACCTTGTAGATTGGTAGGCCGGCCCTTAGCCGTCCATTTAATATGGGGATAAGCTTTCAAAATTATCAAGGGGTCACGGTATAGTAAGAATCTCACCATCTATGACCCAGTTTCTTGCTTATGAAGGCAAAAAAAACACTTCCCAGGTCCACTATTGCGTCGTGGTTGCTAGGAACAAGGCGTTCCGAATCCTCTCCTCCATCCCTTGACGAGTTCCTTCTTTCCATCTTCACGGAGCACTTATTATTCTCTCTCCGAGAGGGTTTAGAATAGGCCTCAGGCCTCATCGATGTCTCCCAAAAGACACCAAGATCCTGCTTTCTCATCGCCAAACCGTCCCTTCTCCCAAGATTGGAGCTTCCCATTTTCTCACAAAGAAGGCCCCTTCCCTTTTTATCACAAAGGGAACCCTCGGTGATTGTACATTACCACTAAACTCGGATTTCGCGCACTGATATAGATAGATGCACTAAATCTTTGGAGCAATAATAAGGACTCAAGAGCTCAGAAGTAAGGGTGAGGACCTGATTGGCCCTTCAGCCACAGGTCGGTGGTGACTTTTATTTTACTTCCTTACGGATGAACTTAAAGTTCCCAAAAAAAGAGGCTGGTGAAGAGCTTGGAGTGTGGCGTTGTATGGGGCAGAAACGTGGACCTTGAGAAAGGAAGACGAAAATAGGCTGAAGGCTTTCGAGATGTAGGTGTGGAGGAGGATGGAGAAGGTGCGTTGGACGGAAAGTGAGGACAAATGAGGAAGTTCTTGACATGGTGGGCGAGGAGAGGAAACTTGTGGATGACATTAGGGGAAGATAGGGTAGGTGGCTGGAAGGGGTAATGAGGGACGATGGTTTGCTGAAGGCCGTGATAGAGGGAAGGATGTTTGGCAAGCGGGGAAAGGGAAGGAAGAGAATCGGTTATATGGACGGGATGAAGAAAGGTAGGACTTATACTGAGATGAAGAAAGAAATACTAGAGGTAGATGGGGCACTGCACGTGTAAGAGTCTGTTGGATATTCTCTGACTTTCATCACAACCTACCTCTAACCGGTAGATTACTTTAATGAATGACGGATGAACTGAAGTACCGATGACCTTGAAATTGTAACCTTAGGTATGTGCAAGTTAACTTTACATCTACATCTGCAAAATACCCTGAAAGCCACCTCAATGGTGCGTGGGCAAGGGGGTCTAGATTAGTCATTGGCTACATACCCCTCTCCATGGTGTTGTAGACAAACCACAATTCAATCGCTTATTTCTATCCCAGATGTTAACTTTTACTCCCAATAGAAAGGCATTGTATTACGTACGGAGGTTTCTTTTTTTTGTCCTTTTAACGACTTGCACTCATTTAAAAGGCTTTCATTAATTGGACGACGGAAAGGATTAAGTGCTTTCATTTCTGCATCCAATCGTCGTATACGCTTTGTTTTTGCCCAACACTTGAGACTTTGGCTCCATATCTAACTGTCCATTTTTACCATTTCAACTACAGAAATTTTAATTTCCTTGAAAAACGCCGAATAGGCAGTCATAGAGAGTTAAAATCGTGAAAATACTAAGTATACCCACACGTTATTGTTATAATAGTCAACCGTGGTTTCAAGGCATAAGCGTGTTATTGTCATGACGAAGAAGTCTTGACAATTACGCTTATGCTTTGAAAACACAGTCGACGATTATAAAAGTATGGCGAGGAATGGCGAAGTATTTTAAGGAATTGAACAATTTGCCGAAATTCAATTGAATGTAGATCCGGAAACCTTAAGATTTAATTCAAACGGGATCTTATTCCGGAGGGCATTTAAATCACACCGTTTTTCATTTTATGACTTAGTTCAAATGACCAATACATTAGAATAACGGCGATATTTTAGCTTGAGTAGGTACTTTTCACTCCAATGTCTCCGTGTGTGTGTGTGTGTTACATGACTATTACATATTGCTAATAGGATTTTACGCGTCAATTTGGGAGTATTCATTTGATATTATTTTCACCAATTTTTTCCTCTTCGCATCAAAATTCGAGGAAAGTTTATTTTCCTTGAAAATGATAATCTTCCTTTCCGCATTGCCTGCTCTACGGAACATTATGTTTTCTACATGCTTTGTTATTACTCCTAGCTTGTTGTCATTCCTTCCTTTTAGTTGATTTGTGGCGGAACCAATCTTTATTATCTCTTTAGAAAAAACATTTCTGTGTAAACGATTCCGTTCAAGGTTAGAAATTCCCCCAATAAAAATATTCTTAATTTTGAATATGTTCTGGTACTTCTTTGGCGGAGCAATTATTAAAAGTAGTTGAAAATGATTTTAAGACTCATAAGTAATGATTTATCGCATACCGTGTTTTAGTTGGAAGATGAATATCTTCCTTTGTGGTTGGTGAGCTTAATATTAACGTAGTCTCCTATTTCATGCGTATATTTTTTCTTCAATTCTTTCTCTAGAAGACTTGAACCAAAAAACATACACAGAGCCTTAAAGCGTTAGTTCTTGTTGATTATCTCTGTGTAGAGGTTTCTTGAAAGATTATTCGTTGGAGAGCTTTCGATAATTCTAACAAAAAACTAGTGTATTAATTGAAAACATAGCTAATTTAGCTTAGAGAATTGATGTATTTTTTCCTTTATATGAGGCGTAAATGCTACTTTTAAATAAGAACGAACTTAATCTGTTCTTTCATCATTTTATCGTTATAATTTTTTTCATATTAATAAGTTAGGAAGGTATATATATCATATACGAATACTAGAGAAAGAGATCTTCGTATGAGTTAGCAGAAGAAATGTTTAGATCAGTACCATAAGTTTGAGATATGTTGTTTCACTATCAAATATTTAAAAGTGTGTTTTGTCTAACTTTTGACTTAAATCGACATTTACAGTGGAAGTGTAGGTAGGTACCAAATTTCCAGTAATCTAGCATCGCTTGTCTATAAGCTGCGAAATATTTTTCTTTCTCCCTCTCTGGGATATAGTCTCGCTGAATAACCGTCGTCATTCCCTTTGCGCTCTGATATCTGAAGCCCTTCTTCTTTTTCCACCTCCTATATCTTCTTCCTCCTTCTTTCTTCCTCTTTCATACTCGTATGCCTGAATACCTCTACAACCTATTCACCCTCAGAGCTACTGTTTCCGTGAGAAGAACTCGAGCAGACCTAAACCTTCTCCACATACCCCAAGCCCGTACCAACCAATACCTAAATTCCTTCCCGATTATAGCATCCAAGTTTTGGAATTCATTACCCCCTCAATAAAATGCTCCTCCACTCCGGAATCTTTTAAGAGGAAATTGTACGAATATTTAATACAGTAGCACTGTTGTTTTCAAATGTAAGAATCTTTGTGTTGATTAATTTGATTTTTGCTAGAACCTTTGTTTTCAATTGCTCTTGTGTTTATGCTATGCTTATTTCATAATTATTGTATTTTGAGCAGAATGTTTACTGTACTTATATTTTTTCTTTTTGGCTCTTATGGGTTTCCCAGAGCATCAATAAACCATTCATTCATTCACTCTTCTCAGAAACATGGCGAGATTTTTCGCCCAAGAAACCCTATTTAACTCCTCTCCTGGATCGCTCCGCGAGGGGTTGCACAAAATATCCTCACACATTTCGTCGCCGCGACTCATTCGCCATAATTAATTAAATGGGTTGTTTGCCTTTTTATCGCCGCATCTCTCTCTTTACGTTTTCCGAGAATTGGCCTGGATGGAATGAGGGGTTGGAAGGAGTGGGGGGGGAGAGAAAAACGGGGGCAAAGGAGCGTAAGGGGTGGGCGTCAGGGCCGGGGTGAGTGGTTTGACCTACTTCCGCGCGAGAAAATGCACGCCCCCCACCACCACCCCCCCCCACCACCCCCCCCTCCACTCACATCCTCCCCTCCTCCACTTTTGCGATAACTATTTGGGATAGGTCAGGGAGAGAGAGAGAGAGAGAGATAAAGAGTGAATGTAAAATGGGACGGTCGAAATGGGAGAGTGGGAGGTCGAATGGAGCAGTGGGAAGTCGAATGACGCTGGTAGGGAGGTAACGTGACGTTCAAATGGGGTCGTGGAATAAAGGTTGCCAACTGTTGGAGAGATGATTCCAGGAGAGGTCCGTCGTTCCATCGACGTATGCACACTGGTAACTGGGGTTGTGTGCTGTCAGGTGACAAGCGAGTTGACAATTGAAGCCTGTTAACGACATTTTGTTGAGCGCTTGGTGTTCGAGGCTATGTGCTTGCATGGGTGATTATGCGATTCGATATGTGTACGCTTTCATTCCTCGATGCAAAAGGCTTTAAATTACCGAAGGCATGAATAAAGTATGCACAAACTACACTGGCGCTAAATTCACGGTTGCTCCTGAGAAAATACGTCTTAGCTCAATTTTGATCAAATGTTATCAATTACCATCATGTTCATATCATCAAACTCATGATTTAATGAGAAACACGAACATATGCTGTGTGATATTGGCACGATAAGTTTGTGAAAAAAATATTAATCGCAAAAAAACTGTTCTTATTCATGAATTTAGTTTGAAACTGGGAGCAGGGGGAAGACGCGTCATTCCGCGAGCCAGGAGATTCAGAAAATGTTTGTCCGATGCCGGAAGTGTTTTCGGAGAATGTGAGAGAGTTGGCAACGCTGTGTGAGAGGGTGGGGAAGGGGAGAGTGAAGGGGGAGGATTGATCTCCCGTTCGATAAAGCCGCCCACTCGTGGGTGTCCTTGCGTCTCTATTTCTGCTACCCCTGCTCCAAAGACTCAAAACTCTCCCTCCAACACACCCTTTCTCTTCTCCGACCCCTTTACCCTTTCACAGGGTGTCTGTCTCACCCTCCACAGGAACTCCAAAAGGACTTTTCCAATTTATTTTTTGTTTCCACGCCTCCGGATCGCGTGGTGCGCGCGGCGGCCCTATTGCCTTCCCCTCCACCTTGTTCCCCTCCCTCGAGCCCCCCCCCACCCTACCTCAAGGCTTTCTATGTTTGGGTGTTCGCCTGTTTCCCTACTCCACAACTCCTCCTCCAACTCCCCCTGACTCTCTCGTCATGAGACGTGAGTTTCCTCCGCCATTTTCTCTGCCCGCGAGCCTTTGCGCGTCGATGTTTTCGGGGAACCTGAAAAGCGTAGTTTCGGACATCCCGATTGCGTCGCTCTTAGGTATAAATTTTTTTACCGGATTTCTTACCTGAAGCCCCAAGTTCGCTTCCCTTTTCCTTCCCTCCTTTGGATTTAACTTTTAAGGTAAATGACGTCAAGCCTCCATAATGACGCAACTTTAACGTCACCATAGCGGAAACTCCTCACTGTAGACTTAAACAGATTAAATTCGTTGATGGTGAGACGTCAAAAAAGTTTTAACCGGCGAGTGCCTACATAATACCTCATAGGTTCAAGTATAATTCCTTATGCTCTTAATGGTATTGAACGCTGGTATTTATGATCTAATGCGGTCTTTTAGTTGCCTTTGCAGTGGTCTTTTTCTATCCTTTTCATGTACATCTCAATCGGAAAGTAGGAAAGCCAATTATATCGATGACGTAAAGAAGCTATTTTACAACTCTCGTCCATCCAATGCTAAATAAACGTATTTTGAGCTTCTTTTTCCCGGCGAGCAGACTTAAGGTGCTCATAAGTTATATTTGCTAGGTTTATTGCTAGTCGATCTTCTTTTTCTAGGATCAGAGATGAGTGATAGCGACTCTAGAATGAACGAAATTCTACCTTGGGAGTATTGTGAGTCCCGGGTTTTTCGATGACAAAGTAGTTCTCCGTATCGCTAAATCCTATATTCATAGATTATTCAAAGGCATTTCCGAATCAGTCGCATACTACCGATTTGCAACTCCCGATTCAATATTTCGATTCCTTAGGTGTCCATTGAATTCTGTGGTCACCTGCCTGACGACATTTTTTGTCCTACACATGGAATACGCCGAAAAAATTTCCCGAGGCTCAGTTCCTTGATAACAGCTCTTTACTTTTCTAGCGATAGTTGTACTATCCTCACAAACTATTATCTGCCTCAAAAATCTGAGTGAACGTCATGGACCTGATACTGCTGTTTTTAGTACTGCTCACAGAGGAGTAAAACTCGTGTTCATTAAATGCTGCAAACAGCGTAATTATCCACCAATTGATATATTAGGATTCTTATCTCGAAGTTATTCAAATACTGTGGCCTGCTGCCACTGCCTGATATAAAGAAAGTTCCAAAGTTGTGTCTCTGAAGCGTTTCCATCAGTTTAATGATTGTGAATCATGAGTCTGGATTACTAAGTGGATGGATTAGTCTGGATCAGTTGGTCTTTCTTAATGTCTATCGAACCGCGATATTTATCGGCGGAATAATCAGCCTAGGAGCTTCCTCTGAGGAGGAGGAAATTGAACCAAAAAAATCAGTTTAGTTTATGTCTCCATCCTTGCACCACTTCGTTGAACGATGTAGTTCAGACGCAGGGACGTAGGGACATGTTTCCCGGAAGTACCACTTTTATGTGTCACCGCTTCAGTGTGATCGCGCTGTGAAGTTCAGTTTCCGCGTCCTTCCCTCGGGAGACAATACTTACTGCGGCAGGGGTTTTGGGGGAAGGGTTTCATGGTCGATCCACTGCACCGCGGCCTCCTTTAGCCTCGTGCACACTTCCCTTTTATGCTGGGGCCTGGAAATAGGTCAGGCCCAAATATCGTGGTCAGCAACGACCTCGCCTGGGACGTCGTCAAGAGCATGAGTGAACGCTTTTTTGGGGATATATATGCGTTTGCTCTTCCGTGCATCTGTGTGCATCTCTTCTTCCTCCCACCACGTTGTGCCAAAGCGGCAATTCCCTTACACCTCCTCACTCTTTCCACCAGCGTGTTTCTGCTGGCTACATAGCTGGGTCGATTTTCATGGGATTTGATGGAGAAAAAAAACTTTCTTACCGCTGCTAAACAGCGGATTGGTAGACGATTTGATGTATCCAACCAGGAAGAGTGCCACGAGGAATGTGACGTTTTATTTATACCTCCTTATGAGGAGACAATTGCTGAGCTGAAGTCCTTGAAAAAGAGGTCACTTGCTTGCATTTTGTACTTGGAAGTTACTTTAGTATAAGTTAGTAATTTTATTTGAACGGCGTCCTTTTTACTTGCAGGGAAGTTGTTCATAAGACCCCGATAATACCTCGACAATGTGAAGGCAACACACGCGACAACGTTTGGCAAAGGTCCTTCGCATAATTTTAGCTTCAAGCTAACATAAAATAATGGCTTTCAAGGTTGAAAGTGTTTTCTTTTTTCATTCTAGGAAGGGTGACAGTAAAACAGCTCTGCTCCTCCTGGGATATTAATTTTTTTCGAGGATGATAGAAGTTTTTGAACCACAAATTTATTCATACTATCTTTTTTAAAATTGTAAATGCGGTTGGCCATTCTTATGGTTATTTTTGCTGTGGAAAATCCTTGTGGAAGAGCGAGTTACGAGATCCAAGGCACTCCCTACCGTCCGCCGTTTCATGCTGAATGTCCTTATGTTCCAAAAGTTTGCTTTGACATTTCATCATCACTGTTACCCCGAATCATAGGAGTGGGGGGGGGGTTTGGGGGTTGTAAACACCCCCCCCCCCCTCCCCATTGATAAAAAAGTTAACTTGGGAGGTATGGAATACCCCCACACCCCTCATGCAAACCCCCCCGCTTTCAGTGGTGGTGACCCTGAAGGGGGGGTGGGGGGGCTTTAGACGCTTCTAGATACGCCTATGCCCCGAATAGTGTGTGTCGATGTGCGCGACCCTTGCTGAGTGCAAATTCACCATCAGAGCGTATTTCTTCTCCTTACGAAGCTTCCTCTAAATGTTTTTCTTTAACATTAATGACGAAGATAAAAGACGCTACTTCGTCTTTCGCCTGATGGGATGGTTTGGCGAATATATTTCTCATTCTCCTTCATCCCGTCAAGATAGTCGATTAGGCACTCGTGGGTTGGTAAAGGTGGGGACGTTCTGCTTCAACAGCGTTGACTTACGTGTCCTTCCCACTCCTCCACAAACAGTTGCTATCGTTATCTTCTTCCGTCCTTAAGACACACTGACCTTCGGGGGAAAAATCACGACCTGCTGCTCACCCACACCCAGTCCTGTCTTTCATCCCATCTTCCTGCTCGCCAGTCGCATGCCGCTCCCCTCTTGCAGATGGCGCCGCTCTCTACCCTCCCCATCACAGCTCGTCCTCCCGATGCCACCACCAATGCTACCATCTAAAAAAAAATAATACGTCATCCTTTGGATGATCTAATTCAAAATAATCGTATACCTCGTTCCTCTCATATGAAATTTCGTGAAGGCTTCAGATATTCCCCGTTTTGCTTCACTGTTTAATCAGCCGAGTCCAAAAAAACAAACGTCTGAAATTAATTGAATAATGTATTCCACCACTTGTTTGGAACTCTTCTTTAACAAATCAACACAATTTTCGAGGTTGATATGGTGAAACTATTCCTTGCTGGTTAATAACAAGTTTACAGTTTCCCAGTTAGATTACGCAATTAATTATATTTAGATAATTATAATTAGATACGCCGGCCTCGGTGGTGGCGGGGTAAAGTCCTCGCCTGCTAATCCGAAAGTCGCGGGTTCGAGTCCCGCCTGGGTCGGTTTTTCACTTGCCCAGGGTGTTTCTGTCAAATTCTGGTGGTTTGGCCCCTGAGAAACCTGAAGACAAGCCAATGGCTTATCGTGATTTCATGGTGTACACGGGCCACCGGAATCGTCCAGCAGAGCAAAAAACAATTAGATTACGCAAATAATTTCCTTGGTTGCACATAATTTATTAAATTAAAAATTTAAATGGTGTAAAACAATCGAAAATAGTTTTTAAATGAAGTTATTTTTGTTATATGTTAATTCATCACTGCAGGATAACCTTTTATGTTACACAGCATTTTTCGTTAAATTCGACCCACGCTCAAACCAAAACGTGGACATAAGAATGAAGAAGTTGTATCTAGTGAAAAATGTTTTGTAGTTTATATTGTTATCTTGAATTTATTCCATATTAAGAAATACACTGTCGTCACGTAAAAGCTCCCATTCCAGGTTTCTTCATGCTTAGCAAAGTACGTTTTTCAGCTGATATATTTGTTATCTTTCCCTCACAGAAATTAGGTCAAGTTACGTGCGATTCGGAAAAGTAAACGATATCAGATGAAAAAGCTTAAATCCTTATCATATACCTGACCTACTCCTGCACGGTATACGAAAATAAATATGTTATTTGATAAGTTGTATAGAAACACTGCTGACTACGTTCAGTGGATCTAAGTGACAGCTTTTTTTTGTCGGGTATCGTTTCGTTCGTGGAAATCTTTCTGTCTTCAATATAATTTATTCCAGTCGTTAAATTCCTGGAAGATGATGGCCTTAATAGATCAGTTTTGTCCCCCGTGGAATTAAAGGTCTATTAGGATTCTAAAATTTCTATTTCTTGTTTTATTTCTCCTTTTTCCTCTGAAGAAAAACCCGATCCAAAGGTTTGAATATTTGCTTTATTATTATACATCACGTCGTAATTCTTGGGTAGCATGCTTTGGTTCCGTGACTTCGTTTCGTGCAATATTGTATAAAATAAGAAAAAAATTATTGCCTAAAGATTCTCCCGTAGCGCTTCCAAATCTTTTGGATAATTTTTCCTCATGTTCCAAAGAAAATGGATTGAAGCCCGATAGTAACTATGTTCTATACACGGAAACTCTCGTAGTTTTCCTATTTCTCTTTCTCGATTTGCCGGACCTCATGGCCAGTCGCTAGCGTCGCAATGGAAAAATTCGCATGACCTTGGCACGATTGCTATTTAGAAATCGTAAGAGTGAGAGATAATTTAAATTATCAACTTCGTGTTTTTGGGAATTAACTTCGTGGCATTTCAAACTGGGAGTTTAAAACTAAAAATAATACACAAATGATTTTTTTTCTGACTCGGATTTTAGTGCAGTAAGTTTACAGAAACATAGATATTGCAGCATAAATGTTAAATCCCTGGTTGCTTGGTAACAAATTTTTAAAATATCATATAGCATTCAATTTCTTCTAATTTGAATGTTAATAATGGAGGGAGGTGCAATTAAAATGCATCCAATCTAAGTGGATTTGGATTGGTCGGAAGTTTTCTCAGCTCATTTTATCCTGGAGGAATGATAAAATTTCTCCTCTTAAAAAAAACTTCCATCTACATCTACATCTACATATTAACCCGCAAGCCGCCTCAATAGGCGTGTGGCGGGGGGTGTTAGGACACCAGCCGCTTAAAGATAAAAAGGAAACGCTCTAATGAAATTACGCCTAGCATTTATTGAAGTCCCTTATTGTTCGGGGGAAAAACGAATTCCCATACCTATCCGTTCGGCAAAATATCTCTCTTAATTTATCGTTTCTATCGGACCTGGAAATATAGTGGGGTTCTAATATGATGTTCTCCGTGTCGCTCTGAAAGATATCTATTCTCAATTGTTCAAGCAATCTAAGCCTAGCGCGCAGCCTCCGAGTCTCTAGCGGTTCCCAGCCTAATTCGTTTAACATCTGTGTAACGCTGTCAGTACGCCCGTAGCTGTTTTTGACGAATCGCGCAGCTTTCCTTTGTATTTTATTAAGTTCCCGGACTAAGTATTTCTGCACCGGATCCCATATGCTCGCTGCATATTCAAGGTGTGGCCGGACGAGTGCGAAATAGCACCTCTCTTTTACTTTTTCATCCGAAAATCTTCATCCATGAATTAAATCAGCGTCACTGTAAGTGATCCTTTCTGATTATTTAGAATATCCTGCTGCTTTAAGGTGTTTCTATACTTCCAAGCCGACTTAAGTTAACGGTCGCCACCTGTGGTCGCCTAATATCGATACGTTGTGGTAGAAGCTCAACGGGAAACTGTGAAGGCGGCGCTGACAAAAATGGAGTGGGGAACGATTATCCTTGGGTGGGGATGGAAAAGGTCCACTCCGTTGTCAATGCAGGCTTGAACCTTTAACATCACTATAGCCTTAATACGAAAACAGCATCAGTGGTTGTTTTTTTTGCGTATATGAAAAACGATTCTTTGATTTAAGTGGGCTGAAAATCCTCATTTCGGAATCTAGCCTTCGCAAAGTGACCCGGAATATTGCCAAAATAGTTTTGAAAAAACCAAAGTTTTGCTATTATTTTATTAAAAACACACAACCACATCATGATGAAGCTACTCCACTTAAGTTGACCAATAACGCTTCATCTACAGAAGACGAAATTTGCCTGTCTCTAGCTGTCACGGCAAAGCCGTTACTGGGTTTGTGGGAAACGTCTGAAACGAGATTCTTAGCCCCGGTAGGTATAGAGCTACCTTAATGTATTTCGACAAAATTTTTTTATAGCTTTTTCGATCTAAATGGCCACTTCTTTTCTTATTGAGGGAAAAGATACTGAATTTCGTATCATGCTAACTAATTGCTCGGGGTTTTCGATGAAGTTTGTCTAATTTATCATCGGATCGCCGAGCAATTGACCTTGAAAGTAGGGATTAAGGATTCAATGGAGAATATCTTCTGTTATCATCGTATGCTTTCGATGGAAATCGAACGAAAAAAAGGAAAACTCCACAGGCCTGAGTGTCCAGCGCAGTCATAGCGCTTGGTTGCCAAAGGTTGCCATGGTGAATTTGTAATATTTATTAGTCTACAGTTCGTCCAAGATAGTAGCAAAGTTGACAGTTGGAAAATGCAGCCAATCAGTAAATACGTTCAATGCCGGCTGGTGAAGTGAATCTCGTGACCGGAAAATCCTAGATGGCTGCCTTTCTTTTTCATCAAATTATCGTGAAATCTTCGTGTACGTTTCGTGACTTTCTTTCCCAAATCTTTCATTTCATCGATTCGTGTAATTTAAGATATTGTTTTGTCTTGCGCTAAGTGATTAGGCTTATTTTGCTGCTATGATGACGCTGCTTTTAGGATTTGATGTGCAGTACATAATGATCGAACTAGGATTTGAACTCGTCCCTACTAATTTCCACATTATTACTTCAACCGGACGTTCTTTTTTTTGTAAATTGCCTGTAAAATAGGTAGAATGATTTTAATTAAGGATTTCTTCTCGGGTCTTCCACCGGGATAAGCTTTAGCTAAATCTTACTTCAGGTACAATGATGATCTATGCTCTTGCGTGCATCGCAAATCTTTGCTATTACTTGTGACATTTTAATTAGTATAACTTGGAAACAAAGCATGGAAATCTTAAAGATTTATCAATTCAAAATTGAAGTTAGATGCCACTCTTTGGAATTAAAAGCAGACATCATCTAGTGGACGTCGGATAGATGTAATGGCATCTGAAAAAATGGTCTTCACGCGTAGCATTTTGATGGTTGAATATGGAGCGGCTTGTTGCCACATTTAAGTTGGTTTGAGCGAGATAGATCCCTAGTCATAATGGAGACCATATTCAAATTTTATTCTTTGATTTCAGCGTCTGTAAGAAGTACGAAATATTTTTGCGATATTAATGGCGCAAAGATGTAGTTATGATTGCCCAAAAATCTCAGTAATTAAATAAATAAAGTTACATAAGTCTCTAACATGATTCATTTTTTCCCGCCGTACGGCTGAAAACCCATCAAAACAGCAGGTTTTTCTGCGATTCTGTAAAAGTTACTGCGATTAGTAATAGATTATTTTCTATAAATAGATGAGAAAATATGCAATCTACATACCGCTAGTTTTTTGACGAAATCCAGGTGTTATAAATTTCTATTTTCTTCAATATTCTCCCTCTGGAGCGCTCAGCCATAATCTATGCCATGTAAAACAGCTTATATATTTTCAGGCAAATTGCTCGAAAAGTAATTCGCCAAGGGGTTAATATATTTTGATATCATTGGAAAGATGAGAGTTGTTTCTTTAAGATGCGGCCAAATTCATCAAATTCTAGGTGAAGTGATTTTTCGCTCAAACTACCTTAATCCCTCGCTTTTCCCTCTCTCCCCCCCACCCCACCCACTAGAGGCGCCCCCTGCTGCTCCCTGCCCCCCCCCCCACCCTAAGCCTCACCACGCCTCTCTCGCCTCAAAAGTCGCAAGCGAAAGAGAAACGGTTTAGCACTCGACCGCGAGCGGCGCTCGGGTGCTCCAGCATTCCACGAAGTAGGGGCCGAAGTATGCTGTGGGTGTATGGAGGGGGGGTGGGGGGTTTAAACGGGCCAGCGAGGAAACCACCTCTTTTGTTGCCGCCAGCGCAGATATTTTGTCTTGCGAAGTAATATCGATTCCTGGCTTGGCTTCTCCTCCTCTGGCTGGCATGTCCTCGCGCCATGGCCTTGGTTCGTTCGTTCTAATTTTTCTTCCCCTGTGCCTCGACTCTATCCGACTTCTCTATCTATCTCTTCAGCATTCTTCCCCCGTCAAACCCCCTTTTTGCCTGAGCGATATTTCGTAACTAGGTCATTGCATGCGTCTAATTCCCCTCGCCATCCGTTTTGGCTATTAATTTCCTTCGGTGGTTGTATTAGTGGCATGTCACGTGATCCGCAGGGGAGAAAAACGAATTGAATATTTTCTGGAATTCAAATCGTCCTTTCAAATAACTCTCTTTCATGTTACAAAGTATTAAGATGCTTGCTTAGTTAGGCTCTTGAACTTCAAAATTAGGTTAATAAAAATCGAGCGTGGCCTCGTCCCTGTTTACTTTGTTTCTCTGACATCCTGAATTAAACCAAA
Organism: Pyrrhosoma nymphula; assembly: GCA_963573305.1. Classification (NCBI taxonomy): domain Eukaryota; kingdom Metazoa; phylum Arthropoda; class Insecta; order Odonata; family Coenagrionidae; genus Pyrrhosoma; species Pyrrhosoma nymphula. Next base: position 839,267 of record OY754333.1, on the reverse strand, counting down.
CTTGAAGAATATAATTACCCACATTGGTCACTTGTCACTGCTCCATATGTTCCCCTGCGTTTCGCACACCCTTTCAGCGTCAAAGTTTCACTTCTTCCTCCTCTTGAGGGAAGTAAACATGAATTCGCCATTTACAGGAAACCGTCCTATACGGACCACGCCATCCCATCCGATTCTGCCCTCCACCACTCCCATAAGCATGCCGCTTTCCATTCACTTGTACACAGACTTATAAGTGTACCCCTCAATGAAATTAATTATAACATAGAGAAAGGGATAATTAAGTCTATCGCTATTAGCAATGGCTTTAAAGCAGAACTGGTTGATGGAATGATTAGAAGGAAATTTAAACAAAAAACCTTTTCGGCGCCAACGTCCCTTACCCCTCTGCCCTTAGATAAACCAAAATGGTGTAAGCTCCCCTTCTTAGACGGCATATCCCACAGGCTAGCCAACTTGCTACCCCCCCAATATAAGGTAGACCACTACACAAAGTGGAATCTAAGAAAGCTCCTGGGAAACGGGAAGGATAAAAAATAAGTGCTCGAACTGTTTGGCGTGTACAAGTTGGAATGTACGGGATGCAGTACAGTGTACGTCGGTCAGATTGGTCGAGCGCTTAAAACAAGAGCCAGGGAGCATGAAAGATGTTTCCAATTGGAGGATACATCCTCCAATTTTGCCAAATATCTGCTGGAAGACAGCCACAAGAGTGATTTCATCCCCAAATTGCTTCATATGGTAGATAAAGGGTGGAAAAAGGGACGCCTTGGAGATAATGGAAATTGTGAAGCATCAGAAGTGAAATGATACCAAACTGTGTAATGATTTCCTATTTCACAACCCTTCTCCTTTATTGGCCACAAAATATTTCCCAGACTAAAGCACCCTCCCCCACCCTCCCTCCCATAACCGTTTTCTTTCCAACCGACTCCTGCCATATGTCCCAAAATCTTTCACACTCTACTTCCTTCCCCCTTCCCTCCTCCAGTGCTCTGGTGTGGGAAGTGCACTGGCCATTTAAAACCCTCTGACCTCCTCACCATCCAGAGTTCTCAAGGAAAGGAGGCCTCCATCATCACCCAGTCCCAACCCCTGCGTCCGTTTCTCTTATGTCTTTCCGCCCTCTGTCCACTCAAACCCTTAGTTCCCCCTCCCCCCGCCGCTTCACTCTCCTTCTTCCCACCCCCACTTGCCCCCCACCCCCTCTTCCCCCCCACTCCCTAATGCCTTGGTGGAAACCTATATATGCATGACCTAAACCCTGCACATGATTATGCCACAGTGTGGTGAAACGCGTCGTGCCAAAGAAATAAATCTGTGGAAGATTACCAAGTGTTTTTATTCATTATGAATATCGAGAACATCCACCAGGTCCAGCCTGAAACAGTTATATTTCTTCCTCCGCTTAAGTGCATACATCTAAAAATCATTTTTCGGCCCGCGCCTTCACCATTTATGCCTTTTATCCATATCCTCTTGTCGGTACCCCGCCATCCTGCTCCTTGACGACCCAAAATGCTCATCTCCTTCCAGCTCATACTTTCTCTCCCTCCCGTCTTTCCTACTCAACTGTAATCTCATCCACTCATTGACTCAAGATGCTTACTCGCGCGTTTCCCTTTGAATTAAACACGCCGGCCATCTCGTGAATGCAACTTGAAACCGAATACAGAGAGCGGGATTGCCAGCAGCTCACGTCGAAGTGCGCATTTCCTATCTCTGCTCTTTTGTTTCTCTCGATGCCAGGGGCAGAGATTGGGGGAGAGGCGTGGTGGAAAAAGGCTTTCACTGAGATTGAATGACCTAGAAAAAAATGAAGGTGCTTGCATTCTGATGACCACGAAATAGTGTTCTTCTCCTCAAGTAATGTCGCTTTAGGGTGATACTAATGTAAGCTCCGTAGTTTGCTTTTGTGAATAGCAAGTGATTTCCATCGATCCTTCTTTCTCATTGCCGGAATCGAACAAAAATTAGAAATATGCATTCGATTCCATTATTTAGAGCATTGATCGATGAATATCTACCAATTCTCCCGAGACCATTATCAACTCAAGGCGATGTATAAGTTTATCCTTCATATCAAGTTACCTTTAAGTTATACTTGACCGAAATCGGGGAAATACATTAGCTTCCATTCAATGGTAGAATCTCAAACATAAGTCTCTTTATTCTTCCTAAACTGTCCTCCGGGCTATGCAGTAATTTCATGCTCTACTAGATCAAGATATAAGTGGGGGTAAAAAAATTAATTTGGCTGAATTCCTTACTTATTTTGTGAACAAAAATCAATGAATACGTCAACTCCCGTAAGACCATCCTCAGGGGTAGATTATAATCTTCTGCTTCGCTCAGTAAAGAGATAGGTAGTTTTATTATTTTTATAAAAGCATGTTCATCTACTTGCTTGTAATTTACGTGCTTGATCAGCTTATGTGCGTAGTTATTATATGTGACAGGTGACATGATTTTTTTAAATCGGGCGATACTTAAAGTTCCGTAATCTAAGGATACATGATTGTCTCTTTTTGAAATACAATCGTATGACGTGATATTTTGAGTTACTTATTCATATTTTTTCATGTTATATGCTTCAGTATCTTTGTATATTTATTGCCTCTTACTTTCAATGCAACGAGCATATTTGCTCCTAAAAACCTTGCGATCACTTGAAATGATTCCTGAGGGTGAATAGGTATTGCAGGTAAACATACCAACACTACCTCTTCACATTAGCCACGACATTTTTCTTTACTCCACGGGCAGGCGACCGTTATGTATTGCATGTAAGCGAGGCGTTGCGGAGTTCATTGAGAGGAATTTGAAAGTCTACTAGTATCGTCTAGTATAGGAGTAGCGAAACATGGTGGCACTCACTAGTGAAAAGAAAGATGCTAAGGAGAGGAAAGCATGCATGAGATGTGGGTTGAAGCGGCCGAGCCTTTTTCCAGAGGACCATGCGGGCGTCCTTCGATAACTTTGGCCGCTTATCAACGCTTGGTTTACGGTCATTGTCCTCTAATCCTCCACTGGTGAGTGCCATCAAGTTAATAAGCAAACGGTGTTGGGCGCGTTATTAGTGTGAAGTGTGTCAAGGCCACTAAGTCACGGCAGTGTGTCGCGAGACTACAGCTCCTTCTTGTGAGGGATTACTAAAGCTCTCGGGAAAAAGTGTGAAGGATGTTTAGAGCTTAATGTGTTGGTATCATATTTAATGCAAAAAATTAGTTACAACATGGATTTCAGGGCACTTGAAGCATCTCAACTTCCGCACGAAATTAGCGTGCATTATTTTTCGTAAATTTTAGGTGGCAGTCTGTTTTTATTTCTTTTATTTTATTTACTTGCAGTTAATTCATGTTACTATTTTATATCTGTGATCTTTCGGTATGTTTTTTATTCTACCCAATGGCCTATCCAAGACAGTACAAGTTATCAACTGCGGTTTGTAAAATGGAGGTGAAGAATAGAATAACGATAGATATATCGCTTGGTCATAGATACACAGTGAAAGGCAGTAGTTGCTCTTAAATGACGTGTTTCAGACCTAGCGCGCGATCATAACTGTAAGTAAGATAAATATCGAACATTAAGAACTGCCACTCGTATGGATTGTTTTCTGTTATGTCTAAAGGAAAAAAGTTATTCACACTTCCGGATATAATAATTGTGAAATATATTTGTGACTAAACGCGATGCACATTTAACAAATAGATTTTAGAGTTATTCATAATATTTTATCCTATAAGTATTTTCCCCCTTCCCTCCTTTGTGCACGATACTTTTTCTCTCTCTCTCTAATTCTCTTTCTCCACATTTTAAATTTAATAATATTATTTAAGACGCCTTTTATAAATTGTTCCATCACCTCGCTCTCCATCTTCCTTCCTCTTCTCCATAAGTCTCCGTGCCTTTCTCAGGTGCGTTTTCCTTCGTCTGCCTTTCCTTTCATTGGCCCTTCTCCGTCCTTTCTTGCACCCACGTCTCAAACGTCTGCTTACTATTCTCATCCTTTCTCCGTAGGGCCCACTTTCAACTCCCACATTACGGCCTGCTCATCACTAAATTCTTTTCCCAGTTTTCTCCCAACATACTTGTAGAAGGTTTCCACCAATGTCCTCCTCTGTTGCACGTCTCTCTTGGCCAAGAGCTCAACACGAAATATTACTTCCTCCGTATTGTTTTGCTACGATATGCTCATTCGTGATTGTGTTCCTTCATTTCAGCAGGAGGAGGAGCCAACATGGAAGAGGGCCCTTGGGACGTCTCGAGCATCCGAGAGGAGGAGTTCGAGCAGCACGTGGTCTACATCGTTCCGGATCAGCCAGTGCCCAGCTCGTCGACGCCCGTGGGGTCGTTCGCGGGGGAACCGGGTTCGAGGCCCGAGGGCCTTCGTCGGCGGCCGCGCCGGAGGCGGAGAGGGAGCAGCGGGGGCCGGGAGAGCCCCGCGAAAGGGGAAGACGATGATGGGGGTAGCGGCGGCGGGGGGTGTGCTGCTGCTTCTGACGGGGGCGGCAAGGAAGACGGAGGCGATGAGGAAGATGTGGACGAGGGGTCCATGGAGGAAGAAGAAGACGAGGAGGACGGGGTGCCCAGCAGGGCCGAGGCCTCACTGCCGAGGAACCTCGTCCTCAGGCCCTCGCAGGCCCTCAGTGACGTGAGTGTCTTAACATTGCGGCCAAGCTTTCCCCAGCCGCGAAAAATACGCACCCTTTGACAATATCATGTTTTACTAAAAAGCCCAGTTTTTTTATGCCACATCAGACTACTGGTTGGTTGATGTGACCGTTGTCAATTGAAAATTGAATTGACAAAAATTGTATTGTTCTAGGACAACAACACTTTACAAATATCAAACAACAATCAATCTCGCTGTGAGATCCAGATCACATACAGCAATGTTATAATTTCCATAAATTTCACAATAACAATTATGAACGTAACATCTCAATAGAAAAGAAAATTATATGAATACATATATCATAACCGATTCACAAGGAGGTATTTTTTCCCATAAGTGCTGAAAATTTTCGGCAGTCGGCTGATATCCAAGGTCTACCTAAATTCGAGATAGTAAATAATGATCCATGTGCCTCCTAATGGTGAGTAGCATGATTAAGACCAAATAAACAGTAAATATGTATTCACTAGGAATAATTAAATTATATGAAAGTATAGATAACTAAAAATAAAATATGTAACAACACAAGTGAGAGGGATTGGCGGGTGACCCCCTCCACCCCTCTGCCTCCTCCCTGGAAGTTACGGGTTAACAGAGCTTAGTTTCCAGTAAAATAAGGTTTTATTAAAAAAAGATTTGTGGGAGGAAACGTGAAAGGCGACAGGGAGAGAAAAAGAGATGACTAGGACGGGGAGAGAGGCGTTTTGGGAGGACATGACGCTCTATGGCCGTTGATTCGGAGGCTGAGAGGACCAGTGGTGCGTCCAATATAGAACGCCTCACATAGATTGCAAAGGAGAGCGTAAACCACATTGCTGGAGATGCATGAAGTAGAAGGAAAGAAGGGTGGAAGAAAAGCGCGGAATTATTGGGGGAGAAGTTCGGTAGTGAGGATGGGACACGTCTTGCATCTAGGGTGATGGTATGGGTTGGGTGGAGTTTTCGTCCACGTAATGGATTTGGGAAGAGGGTTAGTGGTTTTTAAGGATACTAGAGAGGTTTGGGGGGCGTCTTAAAGTGAGGGAGGGACATTTTGGGAAGATTTTGGTGGTAGTGAGTGAGGTTGTCGGAATTGGTGTATGTTGGATAGGAATTAATCAAGGGATTCGGAGTTGACCCCTACTCTTAATAAATAGTTTTAATTGTTCATACCTCTCATTTCAAGTTTAAATTCTCGAGAGATTCCCAAACAGTATCGAGACATTATTTCTTTTCTCGGGGTTTATTCTGCGTTTGCTTTTATTTTGTATCAGATAACCTGATGAAGCTGGCCAGAGGAGGACCAGCGAAATATTGTTTTACAAAAGAAAAACAAACGCGGATTGAGTACCGGAAAAAGAAATAATTAACATTGCATCCGCGGAAGCCTACGAGTTTGTATCGAGATATAATCAATGTTACTGAGCACAGCATGTAGCCGGTCTCCTGCTTTAGGGCACCACCCCTTTCACTTAATTGTAGCTACTTGTCTCTAAGATCTTCGAAACTGTCCACCGGACGTGAATGTGTTCCCTAGATTTCTTGCCACCCGCTCAACATGTGTGTATTGCTATCCACATACCCGGAAGGATAGAATAAGCTTTCACGGTCATGGGGCTAGTTTGTACCTAGTTCTTCCAGAACGAATGTTTTCAACGTAATTAAAGCTTTCTTCCACTTGAACACTCCTCGAACATTACGTTATATAATTAAAGATAACAAGGTATACGAGAAAATAGTGTCAGAAATCCAGTGGGAAAAGACGTCTGAGCGTATAGGATTCCGAAATATCAATTTTTCCAGAGTATTTCATTCTAATGCTTGCTTGTCCTCGTATTTCAAAGAAGTGTTCCGTGATTCTAAATTATTTAAACTGTCAACTAGTACTTGCCATATCAAGATGTTAGTAGTAAGGTCATTATGTCAGGATTCTCAATGTCAACTTTTATTCTATGTAGATTCAAGGAGTTTGGAGCACCAGCTACATCCCGAGGGGGACTCGTTTTGGACCCCTTGTTGGGGAAGTCTACACCAAGGATGGTGTTCCTAAGACTGCCAACAGGAAATATTTCTGGCGGGTGAGTTACTTAGATCTCCCTTCTGAGATTTTCATGTATGTCAAGACTGTCAAGATTTTATGTCAAGACTGCTACCGCAAATTTTTGGTTTGAGTATGGATGTCAACTGATTTTCCAATTCCATTGTAAAAATTATGTTAAGCTCACAAGAGTACGATATTTCCGTCACTTTTCAGTAATAGCTTTCAATTTATTTTAAAATTTTGTGTAAATGGGTTTCAATGGTTCAGTCTTTCGTTATTTTAAAAAAATAGTACCATTTTTACCGTGAATTTCTTTCTAGTAAATTTTTCATCTTTCTTGGTATGCGTTATCCAAAAATCTCTTTCAATTTCTCAGGTATACAAAGACAACGAACTATTTTACTACATCGACGGGTATGACGTTCGTAAATCCAATTGGATGCGATATGTTAATCCGGCGTATTCCTCAGAATCTCAGAATCTCATCGCCTGTCAGTACAAGGTAAGAACAATGTTGAATCGAGCACATAAATGTTCAATTGCTGATTGTAAACTAGGTTTAATTACCCAATTCTCGTTCTTCAACCTATTGGAGCAAGGCATTTGAATTGTAAGTTTTAATAATGTGGTATTCGATTTGCAGATGAATATTTACTTCTATACGATCCGACCCATACTTCCCAACCAGGAGCTCCTTGTGTGGTATTGCAAGGAGTTCGCGCAGAGGCTCAACTATCCACTCACTGGTGAACTGATGCTGCAAAGAATACGTGAGTAGTTCTGCTTTTCTTGGAGAGCTGGGGCAAAAAGAAGTCCTTTCACTAACGAAAATATGACCCTTTTTGAACCTCCATGTAATTTACATTTTTCTCTTGGGAAGAGAGCATTTCCCATCTCAGTGAACTTAGAACTTGTTAAATTTTTAAATGCGAAATACTCTTCAGTGGTCCTTACAAGATATTTATAAACTCTCATTTGAGTTGTCATTTATTAGTTTTTCTTCTTAATTCACTACCTATGGCATACTATACGCTTTAAGTTAATTAAATAGCTTAGGTTTTTGATACTGTCTTCTCTTGGCTATGTTCGATGGGAAACGAAAGGTTTCCTCTATTTCAATTTATTACAATAGGGAAAATGCGTATGCGTACATTTAATTGTTGAATTTAGTTTCGCAAGAATTTTGAATGAAAAATCGGCCCAATGGTAGAAACATGCTTTTTCAGGCTCCATGTCGTGCAAAAATGATTAATTATACGCAGTGCAGATAAGTACTAAATAAATTTCATATAAAAATATAGCACCTATCATTGTTGAGTTTGCATTAAAAATGTGTTAATCTACATATATAATCAATTCTTATTGCATGATAGATATTTTATACGTACTTACCTACATTATTTCCGGTTTGGTCTATATTTGTTATAGCAATTGGTGAGAGAAGTCCTCATTTTAATCTGAAAGTTCGTTAATTAAAGCTCTTTATAATTCTTCATCCATGATTGTTCTTTTGCTCGCTGGTAATATTTTTGTATTTCTTGGTAGTACTCGCGTAATATTTCCATTTATGATGAAAACATTAGCGACATGGCGTGATTCCTGACTTAGTCAGGACCTCCCAAATCACTCTTTGTGACCAAATTTGTAAGCCTTCACCACCCAACGTCACGGCGTCGCCAAAAAACTCATTACCATTCCTCCGTAGACCAATTCTGACATTCAGTACGCGGATGTAAGACGAAGGATGACTAATTATCCTATAAATTATTCACTCCTTAAGGCTTACTTACACGATCCATGTACTTGCGCTTTTAAATTAATGCTCCTTAACGCATCCCTTGAACACGTCACCTTGCGCGAACGAATGTCGATAAAGTTGCCCATGTTTTACTACTGTAATTGGGGCAGGGGCCACATTGACACAAACCGGTTCCCTTTAGATCACCGAAGTTAAGCAATGTTGGGCCCGGACGGTGGTTGGATGGGTGACCATACATACCTACACCGTGGTGCTCTTGTCCCCTGTCTGCATGTGGCAGACAGGCATTGGGTTGCCACAATGGACCAAGAAGGTCAAAATACCCGGGCTCCTGCCGAAGGCCCCCCCTACAAACAAACAATCAATCTAACTAATACTGTGAACGGTTTCTCGCCAATTTTCACGCATGTACTCACGCAAGTTCATGCGCCGTGTAAGTAGGCTTTTAAAGCTGAATGCAGCCTCCATGTAGTGAAGCACCGAAATAATTATTGGTGTCTATTATTCCAGAAAACACAGTAGTAATTGCAAACATTGTCGGAGGCCGAGTTTAATGCGTGTTGGGTTTTTTCTCTTCGCTGTCGTCTTCAGGGCTCCAGGTTCAGCAGCAGCAGCAACAGCACATGCCGTGCGTGGGCGTCGAGGAAGTGGAGATGCGGGGGGCGCCGGAGAAGGAGGGGGCGAGCGCCCCGGAGGACAAAGGCGTGCCCTCGTCCACGACCGCCTGCCCCGCGTCCCCGCCCGGCCCCTCCCCGCCCCCCGCCATCTCCTCCACGCACAACGCGGCCGCCTCGCCCCCGTCCTCCACGGCGGGCCCCCAGGACTGCCCCCGCATCTCCTCCTCCTCCTGCCTCGCTTCCCCGCCCTCCAAGGAGGGCTGCTCCCGTGGCACCGTGTCGCCGCCCCCAACCGCCGATGGCTCCGTCCGCTCGGACGAGGGCTACCACAGCAACGGCTACCACGACGACGCCGCCGCCTTCACGCCGCCCGAGGACTCGAGCGACTCCGACTCCGACAACAACTACGTCCTCGACTTCAGGTGAGTCGACTTCGACTCCTACTCTCATGCGAGTCATTTACACACGTGTAACACATTCCTTGACGGAAGTAGCGAGTGCAGCGAAGTACCGATTTTTATCGCTACTTGCAGGGCATAGCTCTGCTCACACATTACTTCCGGCTTATCCGCAAATGAATGAATAGCAGTTAACTAAGGAGGCGAAAGGAGGTAAAAATCAAACAACCAATGAATCATTAAATCTAAACCCTGCAGGTACAATTACAATATTATGTCTATACGGAAATGCTAACATATAATTGTAAAACAGTATCATTATACACATTTCTTTAGTTCACATTGGGTTAAATATTTATTGATTGTATCTTTTAATACCTACTTCATGATATAATCGATTATACGAAAAAAAAATTTTGTCATCAGCAGAATTAATTATCTACTGAGTTTTATTAATCTAAACTAATCAAATCAGCTCTTAGACACCGTTCGTTATAAAAAGTGATTTAATTCGTATCACTAACTAATCATGTTAGTGTCTGTTTTTTTGTGAGAATTCCAATCGTTTATGTATACAAACTTGCCCTCCTTGACAACTATATTGTTTTTCAAATATTAATTTATATTAACATTTTGATAACTAATTTAGTACTTGAACACTATCAAATTTCAATCTTAAGAAAGTTTTTATCTTTCAATTAAATGTGGTTTTTCAATTTAGCTGAACCAGACAGAGTATTTCACCGGATGTTTTACAATACTATCGCTGAATCGAAATGCTACTTGCAGGCAAAATAGAAGCCAGTCTATTTTCCTTGCAAGGGAGAACCGTGGTCGATTAGTGCCACTATCGATCCCTACTGCCATGGAAGTGGATGCTTACACATCGAAGTACCACTTGTAAGCGACTTGCAAGGCTACTGTCATGGAAGTGACTTCCATGTGTCAAGCCGCCTTTAGATAAGGGGCCCGACCACGTCCTCCGACCACACCCTTAGGTCTCGGGACACAAGGCCATTGAGGGCCGCGAAAACTCATCCACGTGAATTAGTAAGAAGAGTAGAACTCTATAATTATCCGGATCAATTGGGACCGGACCCCGTCCGGATAATCGAATATCCGGAGAAATGGATAACTCACAAAAGAAGGTAGTTTCTTTGGAAACTTCTTAACGTATTCGCTTTTGATTGATCTATGAATTCTAAAGAAACGTACGTACTTGAAACAATAATTGTCAAACGAAATCAACGGTAGACAAGATACGTTTAGAGTAGCCTGTTTCCGTGATTGAAAAAAGCCAATTTTCGAGGGTCTATTTCCTAAAAGCTATCCGGACAGTTGACGATCCGGATAGTTGGAGTTCGGATGATTGGAGTTTTACTGTATCTGGATTGAGTGGCATGAAGCAACACACAGCTGAAGATCGTAAAAACACTGCTGTACTGTTTGATGCTTAGTGATCGAGACTGAAATATGCTGCTGGGAATCAGTTTTTAGCATTTATAGCACTTAATAATGCGTATTTCTCGCACAATTTCAAAGGGGTAAGTTATTATTGGCCTCCATGAAAAGTATTTGGACACTTTTTAAGGCGGGTTATTAGGGCCAGGTGGGGCATGGGTGGGTCCCGCTGTGTTCCTGTTTCAGTATCGGCATCGCCTTAGGATAACTGCCTTGCATGTTTGTATGATTTCCCCAGAGGCTGCCAGTATACCCCTCAAAGTTAATTTTAAATTACAGATTATTAATCCTCGCACAGAACTTGCATTTTTAAATTTTATATTTCGATGCCAGTTTAAAGACCGTTTTTCACGGTACATTTGTTTGTACAAACTCTTCCGTGAGTTCATGCATGAGGCAAAATGTGTCGTGTAAAGCGGCAAATTGTATGAACGCTTGTGCGAATGTCTTAATGTCTGAACGGAAAATAGAATTTGCTCTTACTTAGTTGAGACAAACGTACAATATCACGTACATTCGTCAGTACAAAATCTTTCATCGTGTAAAACGGCCTTTAGACTATATTATTCATTTTAGTGTTGTGTCAGATTCATTCTCTGGTTTTTCGTATTTTTTTCCCGGTGCCATAAAAAACGCGTTGAAACCGCCACCGTAGATAAAAAAAGTCTTATTCGGTTCCGCAGTAAGAAGCAGCCGCCCGAGAGGCCTGGAGCGGCGACGGCGGCAACAACCATGGTGGCCTCCGTTCCAGAGGAAATGGATGAAGACGACGAGGACGCCAGCGAGGCCACCAAGAACGAGTACCGCAAGGTCAAGATCAAGATCTGCAAAGCTTACCACTACAAGAGCAAGTCCTCGACGGTGGCGGACCCCGGCAGCGGAGCCAACGGCATCGGCGTAGCCCCCGGGGCCGTCCCAGTCACTGCCCCCATCGCCCAGGGCGACGGGGGCGAGGGAGCGACGGCCCCCGGTTCGACCCCGCTCCTCCTTCACCACCAGCTCCTTCACGGAAGTCCACCGACGCTACACCTCCATCACACTCATCTTCACCACCACCATCTCCTGCTCCCACCACCCCCGGCCTCCGCCGCCCCCAACCCGCCCACCTCCTCCACCATGCCCGAATCCCCGCCCCCGCACGGCGGCCTCATCCACCCCCAGGGGCCCCAACAGCAGCCCATGCAACACCACGCGTTGGGTCCTCTACGGGAAAGTTCCGCTTCGCCCCCGAGGAGGGCCTCACCGCCTTCCACGACCACCGTCCCGCCGCCGCACCCTTCGCCGCCCCCGCAGCCTCCAATGTTCCGGCCCTTCTCCGTCACAAAGGGCGACTACATCAAGGCCGATTTCGTCAAGGGCGAGTACGCCCCGAAAGCCGAGGCTTACGAAATGGAGGAGGACAAGGACGCGAGGGGCAAGTTCCCCGGGGGCAACAGCATCCTGGAGAACATCCTTCTGAGGAAGAGGGACCACGAGCAGTCCCCTAGAAGCCCCCGACCCAGGACTCCACCGGCACCCGCCAAGAGGCCCTCGGAATGCCCCGCCCCCACCTCGCCCACGGAGATGGCCTACTCCTATAAAAAGTCCCACCGGTACGTGGCCCTGCCGAGCCCGGACTCGAGCTCCAACTCGGTCGCCCCTGGCGGCCGGGGGCCCTCGCCCCAGCGACTGCCCTCCGAGGAGGAGAGGCCCCCGTCTCCGCAGCAGAGGCCCCCGCCGCCCCAGCAGCCGGCACCCCTGCCCCCGGTGGTCGAGCTGGCCTACCTCTCCGCCGCGGCGTCGTCCACCTCCCCCACCATCTTCTCGCCCCACTTCGGCCCCTACGCCGCCCCGCCACCGCCCCCGCCGCCCCTCTACCACCACCTGCCCCACCACCACGTCCTGCATCACCAGCCGCCCTCGCTGGTCCCCTACCACCACCAGCCCCCAGTGCATCCACCCCCGACCAGCTTCGCCTCCGGATCGCCCACGGGGGGCGGGAGGGCGCCGGGCGACGGGGGCTACGGAGGCCCCCGCCACCACTCGGTCACCTCCAGCTCCTCCGCGCCCGTGGTGTCCTCCGCCCCCAATCCGTCTAGCCCGCCCCACGCGGTCCCCCTTTCCATCGGCGTGCCCAGCAACGGAGACAGGGACTCCGGGAGTATTTCCCCCGGGTCTCTGTCTCCGGCGCGGTCCCTGAGCCCTGGGGGCAGCTCTGGGGGACGCGGCTACCGCTCGCTTCCCTACCCGCTCAGGAAGAAGGATGGCAAGATGCACTACGAGTGCAACGTGTGCTTCAAGACGTTCGGCCAGCTGTCCAACTTGAAGGTCCACCTCAGGACGCACTCCGGGGAGAGGCCGTTCAGATGTAACGTCTGCACAAAGAGCTTCACCCAACTGGCGCACCTCCAGAAGCACCACCTCGTCCACACGGGTGAGTCAGTCGGTCGTCAAATAATAACAAACAATAAGACCTCCTTCAATAACTCCCCACTTGTCTAACAATGGCGCAAATAAGTGCACTCAATTCAGCGCCGTCCCTAGGGTAGTGCGACAGGTGCCCCTCGTCTATGATGGCCCCCGTACTGGCTTGCCTTTTTCAGATGGTGCGGTGAAACCCACCCATAAACCCAAAATGACCTAATACTACTTATTAGGTTCATATGTAAATTTCTTGAAATCATTAGACATTTTGTAGGTTAATTTCTTTCTTTCCATGGAGTATGCTTGAAAGATGCTACAATATCAAAAAGGGAATGCAAAGTTTGGGGGGCCCTGACTTTTGTTTGCACAGGGCCCCTCAATCCCTTGGGATGGCCCTGGTACTCAAGATACGTGTATCTTAGAAAAGTCTAACCATTATAGCTGTTCTTCCCCATGAATGGTGGTTCCTTATAAAGGCCAGCTTTTAATCTTCCCATTAAGAAAACATACATATTATATATTTCAATTGTAAAATCCACCCAATAATTCGTTCATGGCTGCACTGCATAGCTGGATTATTAATTCCCAACATCTTGAAACATTTCTGCAGCCTCCTCCAAATCTCCTCCTCGTCCAGTTTCTTTTCTTCTTTTGCCATCTCGAAAACATTCTGCATTTGATATGCTCTTCACCTGTTACATTTAAAATATTCTGAGACTAAAACTCATATTAGTGTTTACCAGAAAATGTCCACAATTTGAGATATGGTCATATTAAAATTTATATATGGCTTCGATTGAATTTCAAAGTTGGATGTGTTATTTGTTTGGGAAAGATATCCTGCAACTCCTCCTCATTTATGAGAAGTAGATTGACATTCATTGGGTCAGAAAAATGCTGTTTGATCCTAGTAAAAATTTAATATTTTTGCAGCTATGATTATTTATAAAAGTTTTTACCCAAATGTCTGTCTATCACTGTGCAATATTTCCAGAACCATTCATGCAAAACTATTGGTCAAAAAAATGAAGTCACAATGTTTCATAGTGATTCATTCTTCTGATTTCAATTTTTTTTTCCAAATTTTTATTATTTATTTCTCATCATCCATCCAGGTGAGAAACCACACCAGTGTGATATATGCAAGAAGAGGTTTAGCAGTACATCTAACTTGAAGACTCATTTGAGGTTACACTCGGGTCAAAAACCATATGCCTGTGACCTCTGCCCTGCCAAGTTCACACAGTTTGTGCACCTCAAACTGCACAAAAGGCTGCACACAAACGAGAGGCCATTCACTTGTCAAGGATGCCACAAGAAGTACATCAGTGCCAGTGGACTAAGGTGAGCCTACATTTCATTGATTTTCATTCTAACCATCCAGTTTTCTTTATTCTGTATTCCTCTAACTTACTGCCCTCCTAAATACTAACGGCCGTATTCATAGATTACATAGTGAACTACTATTGGCATAGTAGCGCTCTAACTAGTTGACAACCAAATAACTGGTATTCATTGACCACTATAAAGCTTAGCAGCGCCAAGTGACTTTCCGATGCTCGAAACCATGGAAATCACCTCACAAACTCTTTCGCTTTCATTGAATAAATTTTTCTTGATGCACAACTGTGTACCAAAACACGGCATCAGAGATTAAGAACAAATAACTAACGTTTAGTTTGATCCCGAAGCAGTACTACACTCTGAATCGGCCAGACTTGAGGTAAACAATTCCACCAGTATCTTTGATATTTTGTCAAAAATCTGTCATGGCTAAAGTTTATCACCCGAGGTTGATATTTTGTGACAGGCTGCCATATTTAGTAGTGCATCTAAACTTGGCATGGGAGTGTTCAAGAACCAGCTACTAACATAATAGCACACTTGGCACTGTTAAGCTGAGTAGTGGTCAATGAATACCAGTTATTTGGTTTACAACTAGTTAGAACGCTACTATATTAATAGTAGCTCACTAAGGAATCTATGAATATGGGCGAAAATCTTTAAGCATGGTCTTTTATATTTTCATTTTGCTAAAATAATTTTTCTATTATTTCCTGTCATCATGAATAAGTCTGTATGCTTGCCATATTTAACCATAGACTATAGGTGTAGTATCTTAATAAAATCACTTTTTTGCTTCTACCTGACTATCTTCATTATAATTGGTAAGATTAACTTACCAATACTTACCAACTTACTCCCTTATCTTAACTTTCATTTGATAACTTTTTCATGTATGAGTGAAGTTAACTAATTCCTAAGTTTTTTGCTTTTAGTCTCTTTCTGCTAATTATAAAAATGTAAATGTTCTTCAAGGTAGTTGATTGATTTTATTTTAAACCCACAATGTTTTCATTGATTCAGAACCCACTGGAAGACAACCAGCTGTAAGCCAAACAACTTGGAGGAGGAGCTAGCGCTGGCAGCGGCTGCTGCGGCGGCAGCCTCTGGATCACCAAACAGCCATCTCTATTATGAGTATGCATCGTCAGATGTCAGTGGAGGTCAGTACTTTTCACAGGAGGCACTTAAATGCATTTTGACTTTCTGATTTAATTAGTTTTATTGTAAAGTATTGCAATTAACATCCTCATACATCTTTGGCTTGCCTTAACTTTTCCCTGATATGCAAAGCTTTTCCTAGACCCCATCAAATAAAATGCTTAATTTATAATGAAAAGAAGAATTTGCAGCATATTACACTCTCTCTGAATATATTTCCTTCATAGACTTATTTGAAAACTGCCCTTTGTTACGTGAAATCTGTATTTATGTAGTTAATGAGTAAAAGTGATTTGGAGAGAGAAGGGGCAAAGGAGATGCTCTTCATATTATTATTACCACACTATGATTGTTTTTTAGTTGTGAATAGTGCCTGTAAAGAGTTGTTGACTCTATTTTTTCGGCAATTTGTTACTTTCACCTGTTTTAAAAATGTGGTGTGGGGGTAAAATTTTGGCTCCATACCCATTCTCCGCTATACAGATTTATTCGTAATATTTATTCAAGTGGGCAATGCCAATGAACTGTACAAATAATGTAGAAAGAAGTAAAGAGAAGAGCCAAAAGGTGCAAAGACTTTATTAACCTTATAGCACGTGCATAAAAACATCTGACCAGAACCATGTGCAGTAGGATGGAACAGAAGACTGAAGAATTCCTGGATGAAGACCAATTCAATTTCAGGAAAAGAAGGGTAAACGAGGGAAGTTATTTTAGCCCTGAGACTTAACGTGGAGAAAAGGATTCAAAAGGACCACCCCACATATATTTGCTTCATTGACCTAGAGAAAGCAGTTGACAATGTGGATTGGAACAGAATGCTGACAACACTGAAAAGCGTTGAAGGAGTGTTGTTTTATGAGAGAAGAGTAATATGCAGTCCCCATGAGGAACAACAGGTGGCAGTAATTAAACGTGGTGGAACTGCAGAGGAAGCAGAGTGAGGAAAGGAGTCCCACAAGGATGCGTGTTGTCACCAATGATCTTCAATGTATGCATTGCAAAGGCCATAAATGAAATAAAGGACAAATTAAAAACAGGAATACAATTGCATGGAGAAACAACAACATTCTATGTTTTGCTGATGACATAGCATTTCCTACTGAGAAGAAAGAAGATCTGACGAGAATGTTACACTGTATGGACCAAACTCAGAAGAAATGCAACCCAAAGATTTATGTTAAGAAAACCAAGGTTGTGGTTTGTGGAAGAAGTGAAGAAGACAGCATCACCGTTAAACTAGGGCCACAAAAATTTGCACAAGTGGAAGGTTTTATTATCTGGGAAGCAGGATCATCAGTGGTGATGGAAGAAGTAAGAAATACATTGTGAGCAGAGTAGTGCAAGCAAAGAATGTATTCTACCAGCAGAGGACTCTGCTGACAGCTACTGGTAACACAAGCCTGCCTGCAAGTTAGTATGGTAGGCAGTGAAGGCTGGACAACAACAGTAGAAGAGCAAAGGAGATTGGAAGCGATGGAGATTATGTGGTGTAACTGAAGAATTATGGCGATTAAATGGACGGAAGGAATATACCAATGAAGAAATACTAGGCATGAAGAGTTGTAGAGAAATGTAGTACAATCGAAAACTTGGAGAAAAAGGAGGGGGGGAAATTTACTGGGCACACATTTTGCAGCATAACAGCCTAATGAAAACGATATTGGAAGGAGAAATAAATAGGAAGACCAAGAACAGAATACTTGTACAGGGGGGCTTCCAGGCCAGAGATTCGGGGGGTGGGGGGGAGCACCAGCAGCTCTTGGGGTATGGAACCATCATATGGGGTATGGGTCAGGAAAAGGGTGGTTCGTGGGTCTCGTCCCAGAAATTCGTAACAAACTGTGTGCAAAATGGTGCATTATAAGTTGTTTGGAAGCAAAAGTTTGGATTTTAAGAGGAGCAAGTTTTTACTAAATGCATATTCCCCTTTTAAATTACCACCAAGTTTCGAGTAATTCCAATATTGTTTTGATTTACATTTGCATTTAGCTGGTGGTTTTAAAAACCGCTTTAGTTGATATAAAATTAAACTGGATTTTAAATTAAAAATAACTAAAACTTAAATAACGGAAACAGCAGCAAAATAATTTAGACTTATAACTTAAGGTCAAAGACAAAGAAATACGCCGTATTATCGGGGGGGGGGGGCAATTGCCCCTACTGCCTCTCCGTTGGGGCCGCCAATGTACAAATGTACATAAAGCAAATCATGAAGAACGTCAAAGTAAATAATTACGTAGGAATGAAGCAGAAGAAGAATAATGTATTAGCAAAGAGAGAGATAGCAGTTTTTGAGAATTATTTCACCATTAGTTTCAAGGCCTCATATCATGAATAACAGAAATGGCAATTTTCCACTAGATAAGGTTTATTACGACCATGGTTTCGATGCACTGCGTCATCATCAGGTGATGCAGTGCATCGAAACCGTGGTCGTAATAAACCTTATCTAGTGGAAAATTGACATTTCTGTTATTCATTATGTTGAACTTCCAACATATCAAGGCTGATACTTCTCTTTTTGTGCCTCACATCATTCTTCCAAGTGAAAATGCCTTTGACATGTAATATGAATGCACTTCTGCAGTGAAAATGAAGAAGCAGTGGGAAGATGGAAGTGGTAAAAGTCCTTTCTTCATATTTATGGAACAGTTCAACCACACCAACCATTATATTGGCTAGGTCATGTTTTCTGTACATGTTTAACAGTTTTTTTAGGAATAAAATATAACTAAAGCCAAATATGGCTAAAGGAGGTGATTCCCCAAGGCCTTAAGATGGGTACAGGGATATGAGGAGAGGAAGTTGAAATGTGATGATTGGCACATAGTAATGGGGATCAAAAAGAGGCAAAGGGAAAAGAGAACCAAGTTTTTAGCTCTCACTCATTTCAATTTGTGGCCTCAGTTACCCTTGGCGATTCTTCAGTGCCCCTCTAAGCCACTTTTGGGACTAATCTCCTTCAATTACTGATACAGCCAAAGACACACATTCTTATCATATCCTCCAACCACATGGCTTTCCGATTCCTTTTGTTTAGTTTGCATGCTAAAATTTATGTGCTCTCTCCCCGCATGATGCGTGGAATGCCATGAGCTGATGAGGGGATGCCTTTTTGTGTTTGCATGCAGGGAGCTTGGAGAAGGAGCTGACGGAAGGAGGGGACTCGAGAGACTCGTTTGAGGGTAGCCATCACCATCAGCAGAGGCATCACCATCCGCATCACCTGCACCACATGCACCATCCCCACTTGCCCTCCTCCTCCTCCTCCACTGCCTCTTCGCCCACCTCCTCGTGCCACGGCAGGGTCGGACCCCCCGACCAACCCCAGCCCTCCAGGCCCTCCGTCATCGAGACATCGCAGCCGCACGTCATTGAGTGCACCTGAGGTCCGATTGAGCGGCTTCCGCTCGGACTGAACCTCTTGGGGAGGAACCGAAATCTTGGGGCCCCGTTGCCCCCCAGGGCCTTCCGGGCCCCCGGCATCCGCGTTGCTGCCTCCATCTTTTCAAACTCCTGGTGCCGCAGGCTGCAGGAGAGGTGGCGACCCAGAAAGTCATCAATGGCACGCGACAGCCACCTCGAGCGGGCGCTGGCCCGACTAGGAGGTGCCGGAGTTGTCAGTGTCCCTGCCATTACCGCAACCATTGGCTGCTACGGCAGTACTGCCATGGCCGAAGGCCGAAGCGGTGACAAGTGAGGTGTTTTTTTCTATGTTGCAACCACGCTAGGCATGGACTGATGTTTAAGTAATGTTTCAGGTCATAAAAAGCCCCTTCCTGAGTGAAAGGAAGGTGGGAACAATGTTTTTATGGTGGTAGGATGGCGAGTGTGCTCAGTGTCTCCAGATGCCCTCACTCTTTCGCCCTCAATCACCCCTCGAAAATTATGCGGGTGACACCTACTCTGTGGACTGGGCACTTTTTTCTCAGAGTTTTCCTATAGAACTTGACATTTTTGCAACAGCTCTTTGGGTTATGCCCTTGTCTGACACATTGGTTGAAGTCTTTGGAGCAAATACATGCCCGGTGAATGAAAAGGAAGGAACTTTTGCTGGAAATTTATAAAGAATTGATAAAGGTCAGGGAGATCTCACCTTCCATTGAGGTAGTGTACATGTCAATGAATTAACTGGTAGATTCCAGTGGAAGAGATGGACATTTGGTGACATTTGATACTCAAAAGAGCCTGCCTGGAGCCCACTACAAAAACTCATGAGATGGTTGCCGAGATTACAGTAATCTCGGACAATGAAAGAATACTTGGAGGCAGTTTTTCTGTGTGTGTGTGTGTGTGTGTGTAAAGTTGAGCCTGTATATTTACATTTTAGTGAGTCGGTGATCTTGGACACTGTAATTATTTGCAGCAACATAATATATTCGTAACATAATATATATATATTTATGAACCTGCCTCTTTTTTTGTAAATATTTTGCACCAGTGAGATACAAAAAAATGGATTTTAAAACTTTTTTAGGAGGTAGTCGAAGACTGCAGTGAAAGCTGTCTGTTCCAGTAGTCTTACAAAAAATATGGAATGATTGGCTGAATTTGCTCTCGATGATGGAGATTCGAAAGAGAGGTGCACTGTGCAATTTTTTGAAAAGCCTAAGCGCCCAGTGTCATTGGGCACTAATTAATACTAATATTAATCTCCCCCTCTCTATCTAAATATCTCTTTCTACCAGGTGTAAAAAGTACTACATTGAGCATGATCCATGCATTTTTAAATTATAATTTGGAAAAAGATATTTTTTGGGAGTTCCGATGTAGGGACGATGTGCTCTGGACACATTTTTATTGGAAATGGTCTCTCAGGTTTCACTGTCCACCACAAAATGGAGGAGATGCCAGGCATTATAATAAGTAGTTTTCTCTTAAGGAATATGTATACATATATATATGCATGTGTGTGTGTATATATATGTACATATATCTAAAATCGGCCAGGAGACAGAAACCTCAACAATGCAAACAAATAAGGGAGAATCTAACGCATGAGCTTTGGAAGGAATTTCTAGGGTGACATTCGTAAGTGCGGAGAGAGTAAATAATACCTTTAATGATACAGGATGAGTTTTTTCAAGTTGCCCGGCCGGATAAACTGCAATAGACCCTCCGAATACAAAGCGGACATAAATGAACACATACTCTTTGAGTTTTTATTTTTCTCTGGCGATTTTTGCATTACACACAAAGACTCCAAGCAGGTTTTGTACATACGTTTTTTAGAGTTATTTATTTTGTTTGCCTCTATGTGCGTGTGTGAGCGGTGCTATTGTTTGAGCACCCTTCGCCACAGCCGCCTCTTGCAATAAAATGGGGAGGGACGGCGTCTCTTCAGGTCATTTTCAGAGGAAAAAAATAAGTAATAAATCGTTTTAGCGTGATGGATGGGAAAGGGCTATTTTTTTTCAATGAAAACATGAAGCTCCTGGTCACATTTTTCTATATTTAAGTACAGTGAAAGCAGTAACATGATTCAAATAAATACTACGAGTACCATCCTGATCTGTGAGGAGAGCATGTACGTATACCTCAATTCATTTAACTGCCGCCCCTGTCATTGAAAGTACATGAAAGCATTATACATATATATAGAATATATACAGATATAAATATATTATTGAATGTATTATAGAATGCACCATCACCGCCATAATTGCTCCGTGTCTCTGTCTGTTGTTGTGCTTAATGCACCTTGTGTCGTCATCATATATCTATATATATATATATATATAAATATATGTGTGTGTATTGTCATTCTTTTTGTCTGCAGTTGGCAAAAATTTTGTCTATAGTCCATCTTGGGAGTGTAATTGATATTTATAAAAGAAACAGTCGTCATCACTGCCATCTTTTAATGTGAATGTACGTGGCGGTCACCGCCGTTTTACACATAGGAAGATTTTCTCTCTATATACATATATTCATAATATTTAATTACTCTCCCCTCTATAACTCTCTCTCTCTCTCTAAGTATAAATATATATCTAAATTTTAGGTGCATATGCAGTTAAAAGAGAAACATTTTGAGTATTGCGCTGAAAATAATAACTGCACAGAGTTAAAAGTATTATGGACCTTTTTTTCAGGATGAATTTGGAAATGAATATACTTTTTCTTTCAGAATATGAGTAGAAAAACATTGTGAGTGCGCCAGGACCTGTCCGAAACAGAAATTGCTGTAGGTAGTGAATTACCTCGCGATTCTCATTCGCCGATAATTTTGGATATAAAATGAATACTTTAATAAATATAGGAATGAAAATTTTGTCAAAAGAAGCTCAGGGGGGGGTAAAAGGGGCCTTTCCCTTAGTTCTGCACAGACACCAAGTGGTAGTCCGAGAGGACAGAGGGCAGTATTAGCCGTATTGGGTTTTGCTTATTTTATTGTCGTGAGAGATTTGTAAAAAAAAAAAGAATTTTTCAGAGGAGACAAACAAATTTCCTGATTTTGTTTGGAAAACAATAATGAGAGGACATTATCCCACCGGAATCAAAGTTGTGAAACAATCGAATTGAGCTGTATTTTTTTCAGTAAAGTTTGAGTAGTGTGAAAGGAGATGGGAGGATGGCGTAGATTAGGGGGTGGTGTGGTAGGACATGTGTCATGGTGTGCGAACACTTTAAAATTTTTAAAACCCTGGAAAAAAAAATCTTCAAGTAAATGATATATATATAAGAATCCATTACAGTAGGGAGAGATGAGTTTCAATGGTCTAAAAAATCAAGTAATAAAATTCACATTGTGCTACCGTAGACTTTAAAATGAGAGATTGTGTGCGAGTGCGTGAGAGTGGGAGTTTGAGCTGTTTAATGCATTAATTTTCTTCTCAAGTGTTCATCAAAGAGCGTTTTATTTTTCAAAGCTATATTGTATATTTAAGAAAAACAAAAAACAATTAAATTGAGTCTTCTTTAACAGGACTTAAATGAAATAAATCTCAGGCATTGATGATGATCTATGATCCCCCTTTTTTCGGTATTTTATTGTGATAATAATATTAATGATAACGATGTGACATGCATATATATTCTACCATTTTACTCCGATATTCGCACCCATCAAGACAAGTGAAACCATACAAACATGCAACATACAAACAAAAACCGGTTTACCTGATGATTACATCCCACTATATTTTACCACCAAAGATCCCTTTAACAATCCTCGTGAAATAATGATGATATTCCTCCTGGGTTCACAACTCCTGACTCAGCAGTACCCAGCCCATTTACAGGCAGTGCATAAAATAATAGTGCAAGCCATTTTTACGACAGAGCACATTGCATTTTCCAATCCCACAAGCCCCTGCAGTCCATCCAAAAGGTCTCGAAAGCCCTTCCAACTTCAAGCTCAAAATAGTGTTTATTTTTTCTCAACGACCATCACAAAAGACAGACAAATCAAATCTGTGCTAAATATGTGAGGTTTTTTCAAGTGATCACAGCTCAATAGATTTATTGAACGCTTCTCAGAATTACACAGAATGGCTGACTCATATACTTTGACTATGTAGCAATATTTGAAAGTAGTGATGGTTCTCAAAGGAGTTACGCGTTGGAAGGTGTTTGAGCCATGAGGGTGGTGTGGGTTTTGCAGATTTGGTTGGTTTAGTATGTACTGTGTACACATTGCATTCAGCAATTCCTTTTATTTTTTGTATTCATTCAAACTATGGGGTTCCTATATACAACAGACATAAATATATATTATGATATACCTTGCAACAGAGAACAATGATCTCATTTTTAAATAAAAATGAATAAGTATTTTTTCAGGGCCACTTCCTTCACCGTCTTCATTCAATTCTTCCAACAATAGCCAATAGACACAAAAAAAAATAAGAACATCATTTTTTGGTATCTGTTTACGCTGTGAATGCATTTCCACTTTTAACATTGTGAGAAGAGTTAGAAATCAATTTTTAAAAAGGTTCAAAAAAGAAAACTTGCATATGCATATTTAAAATAAACTATCAACGAATGAATTGTTAACTTTAAGAAATAGAAAAATGAGAGAGCTTTGTGCCTTCACCTCGTTTTGTGGAATTGGTCGTTGCTGTGTGATTCATAATAATAACGATTTGATTCATCCTCGTTCTAAGTGTACAATTTTTGTGATTTCACATGAACATTATATATATATACATATAAATATATTTATTTTTTAGATAGCGTTAGTAATTAGTAAAAACAATACTTAATACAATCACTACTGTTTGTTGTCCATATCCAATTTTGTTTCTCAGCTTTGCATTATTTATTGTTGCTTGGCGACCAGGTGTCGCTTTCGCGTCGCTCATGTTGTACATATTTATCTCCTACCACTTCCTCCATCACAACAAACAAAAAAATTGAAAATTTCTCCTTTGAGAGAATCATTACAATTTTTGTGTCAATTTTTATAACCATTCCTTTGTGCTCCCCTCCAAAAAAATACCTTGTTATCTCTCTGTTTATTAACTTATTGTTACTTTCATATTTTTGTGGAGGCAAGTGAGTGCTTTGGGAAGAGTAAATCTTAAATGGTTTGTTTGGTGGTCATTTGAGAGACAGAGCATGCAAATATACAGTGTATAAATGTTTTTATGGGTTTTATATTGTCAAGAATTGGGACAGTATTTAAGTTAACGGAATTATTGTAAATCTAGTGCTTCAGAGGTTAATATATTATTTGTGCTATGTGTTGTGAACTATGCCAAATATTGTTTTGTTTCATACTGTTAAGTCCCTAAATGAGAGCAATATATTTACCTAATCAAAGAACACTGTCTCTTCAAATGAAGCTATTTTGCAAAGTCTCTGAGTTTCATGACTGAAACCACGATTGGAAATGAAATCTGTAATTAATTAAAAGTCTATCTCTTGCCTTATTGTCAGTTTGACTTCATGTGTATGCAAAATGTGTAAATATATATATTTGCTTTAATGCCCTGTTAGTTAGACTGGCCTACTTCACTTATGAATTGGGAGTCAAATTTAATCAAAATTACATCCTATTCTTGATTGATTGTATAGTGACCATCCATGCATTACTGGTAAAACTTTTGATCAAAAACATTTGAGAATTTGTAAATCTGGGTTTTGACTGTTCTTGATATCCTATTTCAGAGATAAAGAAAGCTGATGACTTTATGAGTAAGGCATATATTTCTTTATTATGGTATTGCATAATCATAAATCATACATTCCCACGAAGCAATAAATGCTTTTCATTGTGAAATGGTTTAATTATTTACTTAACTCCAAAACAAACTGATCCCTCCATAATCCATTATCTGCTTGCCACATTCTAATCTTAAACACATAGGTACAGTGCTGCACTTATATCACCACCTCTAGAGTGTGACATGAAAACTCATCGCACCAGGAGATCCTGTGGAACTTGAAGTTGCTGTGTTGAATGTATCTAAAATGAACAGCCCCTGGTAATGAATGGCCTATGCTGACCCTTTTTTGAAGCTGTTTCCTTAGTTGGCCACTTGTTGATAAATTAAATGTTGATGAATTTTTGCGTGCATTGAATGATGGTCTTATATCCGTGGTGCATAAAAATGAGGATGGTATAATAATATTTGGAGATCAATGTATTAATTTTGAATAGACTCCCCAATGAAGTATGATCTTTTGAATCTGTAGGCCACCTTTGGCCTCTATGTTGTAAAGGTAGAGCCCACTAGGGTAACCCCACTGTTCAAATCCCTTATTGATTAGGTATGTCATCTCTAACATCTAAGCCTCCAATTTTGAATGTAAAAATTCAATATAGGCCTCCCTGACCATTTTGGACTAGATACATATCTAGATGCGATGCAGATGCAAAAACTGAACCAAGGCTATGGAAATCAAACCATCATAACCAAAGAAATATATAATATGTAAAAATCTATACACATCTATATAAAAAGAACTATAGATAGATAATCGTTTTTATTATCGTAGACCTCCAAGGTCCATGAGATAATACATACACTTCATACAGATTATATATAAAACAGAAAAAGAAAAAATAAGAAAGAAAAATAAACAAGTCAAATACAAAAAAGACTAGTATTATACGA
The DNA here is from genome assembly GCA_963573305.1 of Pyrrhosoma nymphula. NCBI lineage: Eukaryota > Metazoa > Arthropoda > Insecta > Odonata > Coenagrionidae > Pyrrhosoma > Pyrrhosoma nymphula. The sequence goes on along the minus strand of OY754333.1, from coordinate 813,353 downwards.
TATGGTGTAACAGCACACATAAATAAAACATTTGCAAGTAATATTTTACAATTTTTCCCACAATAACTATTTCAAGAGATGAAAATCATTGCATATAATTTAGTCGATAACTTTTTCCTTTAGTAGATACAAATAGAGTTTCTTTTTAAATGATTCCATTGATTTTACATTTTTTACTTCGTTTGGGAGCATATTCCAACAACATGAGGCGGTGACGATGAACGATTTATTTAATGCTGTACTATATGTACTGTAACTATACGTACTGTAACGGTTACACTTGGTCACTCAGCTAAAGGCCGAGAGAATTGTGTACATTAATGAAGTCTAATAATAAGTGGGGACTACGATGAGTCTTTTGACGAGCTGCTCCAAAGGACTTTAAAAAAATTTTTTCTTCTGTGGGGGGTTCCCGATTGCAGCCAATCTCTCTTGAATTTTATCTAACAAAGGGAGGGCCAAAGGACGGCGCAACGGTCACCAGGGGTAGGAATTGGGTTTGAGGGAGGTGTTCCGTTTGGCGATAGTACAGAAAATAAGGGACCATTCATGCCACAATAATTCAACATGTATTCATTTTTCCGAGGACATATTACAAAGCATAATGAATTGAGTGATTTGAGTGACAGAATTCTATTGACGCTGATGAATTTGTGTGGGATGATCAATTGAGGCTAGTAACGTAGAAACAAGAAAACAAGAAAAAACATATATGTGAATTAAAACAATAATGGCAAAAATATATGATATAAATAACAACATGGCCTTTCTTAACTCATTGAGTGAGTATTTAGCATTAAATGACAGATTTGAATATTTAACACATGATCCAGGCCTCATTTATCGAAGCGTGAAGTAACAAAGACCGTTCCGGAATATGACCTTGGCTTCCCCTTGCAACGAGGAAACGTGGAGGTGATGGACGAATCACTGACGTTGGCGGGGTGGTCGGACCACGGAGTATGATGAGACTACGGGGCGGGGGGAATAAGCACGCACAAAATGGGGATCACACTGGGGTGTCAGGGTCATGGCAATGCAACGTTACGTGACCCGGTGACCACCGGGAGGTTCCGTCCCTGGTGCTGAGGCCCTGGCAGGATGCAGGTTAGTGTCGATGATGCGGTCTTTCCACCTTTGAGGAGGGGGGCGACAAACTGGTCTGCCCCTGGAGCCACTGTGGTGCACGGCTGCAGGGTCTCGAAACTTGTGCTATCAGCAATGCCCGTCTCCTCTTCAATCGCCTCATAAGAATTGCCTTCCCCTGACTGTCGATTGTCTTTCGCCCACCTTCCACGGTTTTTACGGAGTAGCTGCTTTAATTCTCTCTATTCTGTCCTTAATACTCCCCTCGTGACTCCTAGCATCTCCTTAGAAACTGGTTTTGGAGGTGGGGTGAACACCGATGGACATAAACCGGGCGGGGGGGGAACACACGACACAGTAATGGGGAAATCACTTTCACAGGCACACCCTTGTTCATTGACTCGCTCACTCACACAATAATGGGCTGCCGCCGTCAGAACAATGGGGAAGGGGAGGGAGGTAAGGTTTGGGGGGAGAAAAGGTTCGTGGCAAAGCGTAGCTGGGGTGGGGACAGAACACGACCATCACAGTACGTATAGACATTTTTACCTTTCTGTAGGTTTTTTATGCATGTATATACACTCACTCTCATAATCTATAGAAATCACTTTAAATACCCTTAGAAATCTGTACATATCTATTGAACTCTATACATATCTATAGAACCCTATACGTATCTATAGAATAAAACAATTCGTACACAGAAATTTTTACCTGGGATGTGACCATGAAGTATTGTTTATCCCCCACCAAAGAAAATTCGCCATATGCTTTTAATAGAATTTTTTGCAGTGAATCTATAGTAAAATTCTCAACTGCCCCGGCACAAGAATCCTGGGAAGATGTGTATGATGCTGCAGATATTGATACTAAAGGTAATGCCTCCTTCATTATTTTTGTTAGGTATGTTGTACTTAAATGCTGCTTTTCCTGTAAAAAGGGTATAAAAGAAGAAACCAGGTGATAAATTTAAGATATATTTCCAAAAGCTCATTGCCATGTCACAGCATTTTCATGAGCTTTATTTTCAGAGAAAATCTGTCGACCCGTTCCTACGTCAATGTTATATGTAAAAGCCAAAAAAGAATTCAAAACATTTTTATGCTGTGCGGTCTCTGAAATCTATCATTGAACATTATACAAGTATCTCAAAAAATGTCATTAAATCTACCTGGGTATATTGGTGCCTGTACGTAAGGCCACAGCTGGTGCTGTTGTCTCTGCCCTCACGCAAAGAATATTTTCTAAGTTTGGTTTTCCTAAATATCTGGTCTCTGATAATGCTTCAGTTTTTAAGCCACACCTGCTTAAGGAGATGTGTTTGCAGCTTGGTATAAAACAAGTTTTCACGTCTCCCTATTATCCCTGTGTTAACCAGGTTGAAAAACTTCATCTAAATTTAAAATTTGCCCTGTCAATTTTATGCAACAATGTTCACTCTACATGGGACCTCTTTCTCTATTATCTGAATTTTGCTTTCAATACTGCCATGCATGCTGGCACTGGCCAATCACCTGCAAAAATAATATTTGGTAGACAACTGCCACATCCTCTTACAAATGAGTGGTCAATTCCTACTGAGCTGTTTGAGGACCAAATTAAGGATGTTCAGAGGAATTCTTATTTGCAACAAGTGGTTACCAACCTCAAAAAGGCAAGGACAAAACAAAGGGAGGCTTTTAACGAAATCCACTCTCCAGTAAATTTTGCTCCTGGAGATTTAGTTCTTTGTGAAAATTATCCTATTAGTTCAAAGGCAGACAAGAGAACAGCAAAGCTAATGCCTCTTAGGGAAGGTCCTTTCAATATTAAAAAGTTTGTTTCTCCTGTGACAGTTGTTCTTGAGCTATCACCTGATAAAGAAAAAATAGGCCATGGTTCTCAGTTAAAGATTTGTCATGGTGACACTGTTAATTCTCACTAGCTTAAGATGGTGTGGCTATAGCATTGCTATTAAATCAGCTGAATGAAATAACATGATCCTATTTAAACACACTATTACCTACCTACTTTATGCCATTTAGTTGATCAATATGTACTATTTTATTGGAATGTTATTGTGTACATACAGTTAACACTAATACTTATGATGTGAATACAGTGATCACCATACATATAATATTGTTTTTCTCTCAAAGTGCACAAATTGTGAAATCTGTTGGAGGACAAAGATGTGTGATTGTAGGGCGATGGGGTTAGAACAGATAGGAACATTCCCGAGGTGACTCGCTTCCAGATAAGTTGCGGAGGATCAATGGCTGTTAAGATTCATTCATGTGTGTGACAATGACAGTGACTACACCATTGTCCTCCCAGGGTGATTAGTGCATTTTTATGGTGATTAACTGTTTTACTGCATAGTGCATTTTTATGGTGATTAACTGTGTTACTGCCAAGAGTATCATTTATCTTTCACTGCCTGGCAACCTAGTTCTATAGTCAGGTCATGTTATTGTGAAACATGGGTTGTAATGTCATGTTTTCTGGCGTAGGGGATGCAATCCCATCGCCCGGCAATTATCATAATTGTCGCAGTCAGCACCCAGCTTTAGCATTCTGCTTGGCTGGTCTGGGGTTTCAACCCCAACAAAGTTAATACTTGTACTAGTAAAATAACCCCTTTCTTCATATCTTATAGCTCCATGATGGGAACCAAATGTGAGTTAACCTTTAAATAACGTAGAGTATGGGCAGGATGTTTTTGCATGCTTCGTAGATTTCAAGAAGGCGTTTGATTGGGTGGAATGGATGAAATTAATGGGAGTGTTGAAGAAATTAGGGGTCGATTGGAGAGACAGGCGTCTGATTCGGAATTTGTATATGAACCAGACGGCGCAGGTTAGGGTAGCCAATGGAGAATCGCGATGGGCCACGATAGGAGGGGGGGTGCGGCAGGGGTTCCCGCTATCACCGTTGCTTTTTAACGTGTATTCAGAAGAAATGGCAAGGGAGACATGGGGGGAGGAGGAGGTAGGAATAAAGGTAGGAGGGGAGCTGATAAAATCAGTGAGATTTGCAGAAGATTAGTCAGTTAGATAGTTCATTGGTTAGTCAGTCTGCAAAGGGGTTACAGTCAATGGTGAATGTGTTAGAGGTCCAGTGCAATAGGTATGGGATGAAGATCAACCATAAGAAAGCCAAGAACCACGAAAGTAATGAGATTTTCTAGAAGTAAGAAGGCGGGGCTGAATATAAGGGTGGGAGGGCAGAAGATAGAGCAGGTCGAGCAGTTTACGTATCTGGGTAGTATTTTGGAGGGGGAGTTTAGTGGTAAGGACATCAGATGCAGGGCTTGACAGGGCAGACTTGAAGGGTTTGAGATGTGGGTTTGGAGAAGGATGGAGAAGGTTAGCTGGATGGCGAGAAAGACTAACGAGGAGGTATTGGATATGGTCGGAGAGGAGAGGAAGCTTGTGGCAGAGGTTCGGAGAAGGCAGAAGAGATGGATGGAGGAGGTTTTGAGAGGAGAGGGCATGTTGAAGAGAGTGATAGAGGGGAGAACACTGGGGAAGCGTGGGAGAGGAAGGAAGAGGATAGGAATTCTGGACGAAATAAGAGGAGGTAGAAGATATGAAGAATTGAAGAGGGATCTAATAACGGGCCATCCTTAGGAGGGAAAGCGAGACAATTTCTATGAGGTTGGGATACAGAATGGAGACTGTCCAAGAATCTACCAATCAGCTGGTAGAATACTTGAATGAATTTCTACCAGTGTAACTCACGAAAGTAGCAATTATGTAATAAGAAAGATAATTCAAAACTTCTTTCAGGAAATAATAACTGAAAAACATACTCAAACTGCATCATAAAAATCAAGAATATTTATTTTCTTTCCTAGTAGCGACCGTCGCTAGATGTTATTCATTTTTTCATATTTGCTTTTCGTTGATTTTATGTCCCATGCATTTGGTCCACTGTTACACACAGGAATGTCAAGCATTTCATTGGTCGATACCAATTCCGAGAGAGATGCACAGACTTGAACGAAGAATTTGTCATAACACTGTCTTTATGGGGATAACGACCCTGTTCAACACTTCTACCTTGAGTTCCGTAATTACTATGGTTGATACATTCAGGCCAGGACAGTCGGTATTTAACGCAATCCTTATTTAACGCCCAGAGTTCCGTAATAACCCCCCTGGGAAAAATAGTTTTCAGATCAGAATCATAGTTTAGGTGCTATAGTAAAAATATGTAAAAAATGGAAATTCTTCATTAAATGTTTTGCTTGAGGACATCCGATATATCTATTCTGTATTCCAATGTTTATTTTATAATATGTATTTTTCCGTTAGATGTATAACATATTAGCATACGTCATTCCATCCTCGGCTTCAAAGTACCTGGACTGTCATTTTTGCGAATTGGTTGAGTCCTCTCATTCCTTTGATTATTTTTGTTATTATTGCATTCCCTTCATTCAATTGATTCCCTACGTTCCTATGAATCCTTTCCTTTATTTAATTCCTTTCGGTCCTTCGAATCCTTTCGGTCCATTCGTTCCTTTCGGTCCATTCGTTCCTTTCGGTCCTTTGGAACGAGAATATTTCCACAACCGGATTCGTTCCTTCTCCATCCATCAGTGGATTCGTTCCAAAGGAACGAATCGTTCCGAAATGGTCCATCACTAGGGGGTAATGTCATAATGCCTGCATATCTCAGAGACTATTATCTCTGAGCTGGCGGCGCGGTTCATAATTGTGGCGTGTCGTCGTTTAAAATTCGTCGTCTTTTTCGGACGTTCCCGCATCCGCCTTCACCTGTTCATCTCATTGGACCAGGCTAAAGCTTTGATTCCATGGAGAAGGAAATGATGAAATATTAAAAACGAGGCCGTGAGATTACGGAACCCTTAGGGTGCGAACTGAAGCCCGTTTGACTTCGAGTGCCTTTGAGATATTGCGACAAGAGCGCACGTGCGGATTGCGCCACAGACACACACGAGATGAGGGAAAATGCATTCGACGGCATGGGAGTCGCATTGACGATGATCGTAGATTCTCCCCTTCCTCGTCTCGTGATATCTTCCTTTCTGGCCCTTTGATGCCTTTGTTCGCGTCTGGACGACCAAGAACACTCTTCCAAGCGGCAGCCGGGGGATGAATGGGGCTTCACACACCCATCTATGATGGAGAGACACGACACCGTGGCTTTAGAAACCAGTTGACTCAGCCTCCGAGATATGATCATAAGTTCCCACGTGCATTTCTTCTGAAACTGAGCATGAATTTTATTAGAAAACTGAGGGGTGATATCCCACATAGCACAGAATATTTACAAGATATCTACAAAATCACTTCCATGTCTACACCTAATATCTTGAAAATGTCTACAAAAATCTTGTAAACATTTTCTAGACACTTAGTAGATATTTGAATGTCCCCTTTTTTAATATCCTCTAGTCATTATCCTTAGATATTTTGTAGACATTGTGAAATGTCTTCTAGATATCTACAGTGCAGATTTTAAGCAGTGAAAAGATTTCACCGTTGTAAACGGAGTGCGAGGATACAACCACCTTGCTTACGCGATGTCAATATTATGGTTTTGTAACGCGTTTAAAACAATATTTGCAGTCGCATTTTCTTACTAGGCATCCCACGGGACTTCGGTTTTCCTTGGTACGGCGCGTAATTTTTTAAAGTCCAATGAAGGTCTTCTAGAGACCAAAAAATAATTTACGCAGACTAATGTTCATTCGATTCAGGAGGCCACAAAATGCATTTAAAGCAATATTTGCAGACGTATATTTCTACATGGCAGTTTCTACATAGTTGATTTCGATTATCAAGATATTTAGTAAACATTTTTTAAACATCTTAAATATCGAAGACATTGAAGATCTTGTGTGGATATCTTGTAGATATTCTGTGCTATGTGGGATACAACATAGATATAGCTTTGAATATTTGAACCGTTGATTTTGAAAGAGGGGCAGTTCCATTTTCTATAAAAAAGAATTACAATTAATTTTCATTAAATATTAACTACAATATCTGTTTTTAATCAATTCACAATCATTTCTATAAATGGTATCTTTGGTATAGAGATATGATTGTGAATTGATTAAAAACAGATATTGTATGTTAATTTATAATGAAACTAAGCTGTAATTCTTTTTGTAAACAATATTAAATTGTCCCACTTTTAAAATTAACGGCTTATTTGGTGATGGAATCATCAAACAATAGCACTTAATTTAATGTAAAAAGTACCCAAGTCCAGGTATCCGCAGAAATACCTGGAGATGATCTCTTTTTACAAATAGTCACGTTCTTTTACTTCAATACTTTTTACATGAAATGCCATAACTATATATTTGTAGTAGTAGAAGACGATCTTATTGTGGAATTATAAATTATTTTAAAGTTGTATCTTGGGTCCTTCTCCTTGATCCCAAAAATCATAGATTATTGTTTGGAGACCGCCAAATTTCATATGAAACTCAATGAATGGTACTATATGTATGCCATATCCAAGGCATAAACATCTGTCACATGTTTTTAGATATGATAAGAGTCGGCTCTACTGGAGAGCTCATCAGAGGAGGCCCACGAGTCGCGAAACAAAGGTTTGCGATGATGCCTTGAGCATCTCGGTTCGACACCAAATAAGACTGATCTTGACCTTTTATCCATTAATTAGTGCATTATGTTTCACATAAAAGCCAATACCGTAATACTTGCGCCATGAGTTTAGTGAATTCTCAAAAGAACCACCGGACTCAGCCAACGAGTGAAAGGATTGGGATTCTAAAGAATCTGATGCGTTACATATTCGGAAGTTACACGCAAGTATTAAGTTATTTATTCAGCTGTTAGTTAAATAAATAAAATTAACTGCCTTTAAAATATCATTTTAATGTTTACTTAATAACGAGGGGAAGGTACCCGTTGAAATTCAACGGGTGTGAAAAACATTCAATTTATTTTAAAAGGAAAACAATAAAGCCTGAAGAAAAGAAGTGTCAGCGTAGTTATTTGAGGAGTTCGTAACTTATCTTGTATGTTGTGATCGTTGTAGTAGAAACGCTGACCGTTTTCCAGGTGCACGGAGAGATGAGTTACCGTTGGTCCACTTTCATGCACGGGAGACGCAAAAATCGGCCACGCAGACTCATTACTACTTAAATAGCACCCAGGTTGATAGATGGTCACCTCATCCCTCCGGTTCTCTTGAGCCGTCTTCTGAGTGATTAACAGCTTGATCACTTCCCTTGTGTACATACATATATTTGCATTCAATGGCTTAATTTAGTTGTACAATTCAACATTGATATGTGCGTTGAGTATCTTAATCAGGATTGGAGAGTAGGGTACAATCCAGCGGTTGACAACGTCAACGGGAGCATTTGCAGCAGCAGCCATGTTAATTTGACCTATGAATCCTCCATCGCCCGGACTGCGCCTTCGGCATAAAGGGTAGCCATAATCATTGGTTTCGGTTGCTAAAATAAAGTTTGGTGATTCTTAGATCACTTGGCGATTTTCATGCACGGTTGTCGTTAATTGCGCAGAATATCCGTCCTTATTTCGGGAGAGAAAGAAGAATGTAGTGACGTCATTATAATTTCCGCCATCTTAAAACAGATTGAAGGTTCGAAACAGATGGGTCTGTATTTGAACCAGATTTTAGAGCTGGCTACCCGTCCGTATGTTGGGTAAGGATGAAATTGGTGCGGTTCTTAATGTAACCCGAGAAACACCACGGGGAGATGTTCATGAGATCGCTGGTGGGCATGTCTTTGACCATCCAAGTCTAACGTTTGTCGTTTTTCTTTCAAGGGCTCATTTTATTGCAAATAAAACATTTGTTTTGCTTTAGAAGGTTTTTTTGAAAGGTTGATTTGTTACCCGTAAACAATATGGAGAATGACCCCCGGAAGCTTGGAGGCAAGATCAGGAGGGAGGTAAAAAGACTATAAAATCTGTGTATCAATTTATTTTTATTCCTCAATCTCTATCCCTTTCCTCATTCCTACTCGTTACCTTGAGAAAGGTGGATCCCAATTCCCACCGAAATTATGGAAGTTTAAATTTGTGTGTCATACGCTCGCCATCTTTCAGCTCTCAAAATGCCCTGAGTTGCCCACTAACGAGCAAACATTTGTTCCTGGTTCATCGCCTTGTGGTATGCCAGCTCACGTACAATTCTTTTTCCTTGAGAGCTATGGAAGTACTCAAAATATTTCGCCCTCTCTCTTTCACCTCTGCATTTTAAGGTGAACCATTTATAAATAGAACTTGTTGCCAAAGTTACAATGTAATTTGCCATAGCGATGTTGTGTTTGTTTATGCTTTTGGACGCGAAACCCGTGCACAAGTCTAAAACTAATACATTTGGTTTATCCAGTAGCATTTTAATTGACGCATTAAGTTTTTTCCAAAGCTTTTTTGCCTCAGGACACTCGCAAGCTATGTGGTTCGCTGTTCCTTTAACGCCGGAGCACCAAGGGCAATTTTCGTCATCCAACACTCCGCATTTTTTTAGGAAGATTGAGTCACCCCATCTGTCGTGGGCCAGTCTCCAGGCAATTTCAGCATCTTTGCCAAAGCTCGGTCTTGCTGAAAATGTCCACCATTTCATTGCATCGGAAGCGTTATCACTTGTTGTTGGCATTAATGTCTTCGTTTTGTACCACAACTCAGCATACCGTATAAACGCGTGTAAGAGGCGCACCCGTGTAAGAGGCGCAACCCTCTTTTTATGCGTCGAAGTTTTTTTTCCTTCTATTGCGAGGTTTTGCGGGCCTAACTGCGAACTTTCGGCCATTTTCAAAGCCTCCCGCTTGCTATATTCTCTTATAATTTACGCGGCATTTTTCATAGGCAGATATAGACCCCGGAGGTAAGTATTCACTTGGATCTGAGGTTTCCCCGGCGTTTCTCCATATTGGTAACGGCTTTCGGGCGTTCCTCTACAAGACAACGCGGAGGAACGCCCGCGTGCCCGGACGCCACGTCACCCTTTATGCCACTATTTACCGAGTCCAAATGACTCATGCACAGAGAAAAGACAACTGGTTTTCCCCCACAGGTAATGCTTGTAGTAGACTCCCTCGCGCGCCTTACGGATAGCCCTCTGACTGGGCAACAGCGCGCGCCTCTCCCTTTCTCTTCCGTGCATGCTCCTGGCACTTGAACGCGCTCTTTTTCCAAAATAAATGTTAATCGATATTGATTAACAAACGAATTCCTTTAAGATTTGATAAGTGGATGATGATGATGAACTCGAGAGCTTGGAGAAGGTCTAAACGGCGGTTTTCAGGGATGCGCGGAATGGAAAATAACGGATCCGTGCATTTGCATCTATAACTAAAATACTAATGCATTAAGTAATATGAAACTCAGTATAGCTGTTAGGAAAGATCTTTGCTACAATATTTGTAAAGGAAATTTCGATATCTTGATCCGTGTTGTTATTATGAAGCCGTAAATGCGATGCATCCGTGCGGTACCCGGGAAAATGCGCTAAAATTCTGTTTTTAAGCACACACTGAAATCGATATAAACGGTAAAATGTTTTGTACACCATCAATAAACGCAGAAATAAACAAGCTTTAATTTTATGTATTTCATTTTAAAATCGATTGAGCCATCTCTGAGATATTAGCCTTCAAACTCGGGTGTCGGAATTTTACAACGGACAGATTCGTGTAAGAGGCGCACCCTCATTTTCGGCTGCGATTTCTGGGAAAAAAGGTGCGCCTCTTACACGAGTTTATACGGTACTTAGTTCGTTTTTTAATGGGAATGCAGCATTCCCTACTGGAGAAGTTACTTTTTTAATATATACATGCATTTGACTGTTCTCCTGTAGGGGGAGGTGGCCAGCCGGTCGGATATGGTCTCCCATCCGAGGCGTCTTTCACTTGTAGTTGACCCCATGCCTCGCTAACACTATGGTAAAAACTGGGCCTTTTGCAAGACCTCTCCATAGCTTCGGTGGCCATCATGAACCATGGTTCGTCACCTTTTGCCGTCAAACATCGTTGAGCATGTAGTGCTCTAAAGCCTTTAACTTTCACCTCCACGTCCACTACACCCAATCCGCCTGCTCGCATTGGCGTGCTTACTTTACTGCCATCTACCCAGTGCTAGCTCTTTCCTCACACGAGTTCAGGAGCTGAGACTGTATTTGTTTTAAAGCCTGCTTTCGAATGTTTACAATTTGTAGATGGTGCCATATCCGTGATGCGATAAACTGGTTAGCCACCTTTGCCCTCCCAAAAACGGAAAGCTCGCCGCCAGCAGTTTCCCAACGTTTAGTGGCGCCACGTATTGCTTCCTTGGTGAACTCTTCTGTTTTCATCATCTTAATGCGGCGTTCGTTTGCTATATATACCCCCAAGAACCTTCCTCCTATACTGTCCCACTGGAATCCTAGTGGGGTGTCTAGCCTTGTCTTCCTTCCACGACACCACAAGCCCGTAGATTTTTCTTCGTTGAGGGACGCCCCTGATGCCGTTGCGTATGTGTTGAAACAGTCCCGGACTGATGAAAGCTCCTCGTCTCTAGTAATTAAAACGTGTAAGTCGTCAGCATAAGCTGAAGCCTGCTGGTGGTAATTGTCCTTTAGAGGTATTCCGTGGATATTCTGCTTTAATGAAGTAAGAAAAGGTTCAATGGCAATGACATATAAGGGACCTGACATGGGACATCCCTGTCTAATCCCTTTCTCAAGGGAAATTGGTGCTGTTAAACAATTTCCGACCTTCACCATGAACTGAGCTCCCGAATACAGTGTTTGTACGTGTCTCAAAAAAGTCGCGCCAAATCCCATTCCTTCCATTGTTTGGAAGAGGAAACCATGTTCTTCCCTGTCAAACGCTCCACGTTGATCCATTGACAGCACCGCCATATTTCTGCCATCGCGATTAGCCCATGTAATGGCATCTCTTAAAAGGGAAAGATTGTGCATAATACTTCTACCGGGGACGCTGCAGCCTTGTTCCTTCGATGCTACACTCTCTAGCGATGGGGATATTCGCATAGCGATGGCCTTGGCTATGATTTTATAATCGGCTGTGGTAATGGAGACAGGCCGCCAATTATCGATACTTGTCCTGTCTCCCTTTTTGTGCAAAAGGGTAAGGACTGCCCTGGATGTTTAACGCGGTAGTCTACCTCTTTCAAAGCTGGCGAGCGCCATATTTATAAATGGCCTCCTTAACTGCTTCCAGAACTTTTTGTAAAATTCGACAGGTTCCATTCCATCGGTCCCTGGGGCCTTATTATTGTGCAGTGCATTTAACGGTACGTCAAAATCTTCTCCTGTTAAGGGCTCTTCCAACACACTCGCTTCTTCCACAGATAAGTTCCTTTCAATGTTAAGGCCACAAGTTTGGTCTTCCGTCTGTCGGGCGTTGGATTCATATTTATCTGTAAAGTATCTTTGTAGATACGCACAGAGCCTCTTGTTGTCCGTCACGATACCATTTGGCGTTCTAATGGCATTGGTGAAGTGGAAGTCCGGACGTTCTAGTGTTAAGGGTGCTGAGGTCATTATCCTAGCTAGCCTGGACAATCGGGTACCAGCAGGGTCGTCGTTTGCCATTGCGTCTTCCCATCCCATTATCGCTGCTGCCTCCCTCGAATACCACTCTTTAACTTTCGTTTTTGTTACTTCCACTCGTTCACCTCGCTTGGATTGCTCCATTTTCTCCACCTGTCGTTCGAGGTCTTCTAAGTCCCCATATTCCACAATCCTCTTGATATTTAAGTATGATATACTGGAGGCTCTAATTTCATCCTTCAGAACTTCCTACATTTCAACTGCGTCTCCTTCAGTGATGCTTTCTTGAAATACCTCAAGTGCCGCCTCAATCATTTCAATGTAGTGCGTATTCGATAGCCATTCAGTTGGAAGTCACCAAAAAGGATTACTTTTCCTTTCACTTCCGTTGATGGTGCACTGAAAGGCCATATGATCTGAAAAGGATGGTAACATCATAGCACAATTTATTGCCGATACCTGTTCTCTAGATGTATATATACACGGTCTAGTCGAGAGGATGATGACGGAGTTTTGTAGGTGGTATAAGTGTACCTTCTCTCCCTGCCATGCGTTCACTCTCTCCACACACGTCCACTAGCATGGCCTCTTCCACTAAAAACCGTAACCTCCGTGCAGTCATTGGCTTTCTTTCCATATTAGGAGTTCTGTCAGGATCTAATGTGCAGTTAAAATCACCTCCAAGTATGGTAATTGGTGCATTTCTTGTTCCGGCTGCCATTGTTTCGTAATATTCAATTAATTTATTACGAATTGCATCTAACAGATCAACATCCTCTCGCTGACAGTTGGGAACATAAATATTAATAAATATAAGAATGGAATCTAAGTTAATCATGGTCATTGTAAGTGCCTGAGCATACCCTTCTTGCACTAGAGCAGACTAGAACTTCATTCCTATGCACTCTGGCTAGCAGGCTTTTTTCCACCAAAATCGCCGTTCCAGAGCATGGTTGTGTTGCGTAATTCGAGTATATATATTGTAACTGCGGAGAACACGTTTTGGGGAAGAGTCCTGTACATTCGTTTCTTGAAGGAACAAGATATCTTGCTTCCATTTCTTTGTGAATAATTCAAACGCTGCCCATTTTCTATCCCCGCAAATAGACTTAGTTTTTAGCGTGCACAAATGAAAACTCATTGTTATTAAATTTGGAATTTCAGATGCTGAGTATATTTATGATGTTTCAGTCGGAGAATCATTCCTCTTCCGTTCCCAACGCTTTTTAAATTGTCGATGTATACGCACTTCCAAGGCCTTTTCCTTTGCCACTCCCTCCGCATATATATGGCGTAAGGTGCCTACTAGCGGTTTTAATTCTTGGAACATCTCGTTTGCGTGTCGCCGAGGGTCGGGGCTCCCCTTCACGTTCGTCAAGTATCGGTGTAATAAATGGTATTGCACTCCCGGCGTCCAACCTCCTTCCTTATAATGTTGTTCGATTTGTTGATATCCACGATCGTTTGTATCAGTTTTTCCTTTCTTCTTTTTTCCAATTGACTGACTTGGGGAACTTGGTGGGGAAATACCGCCGTCTCTGCTTTGTTTTCTTTTCATTTTTCCGCTTGTTTCACTTTCTCTCCCAACTTCCATATATCATGTCTTACGTCTTCGGCGTCTGATGTGTTTTCGTCCGTTAAAGAGGTTTCAATCGAATTATCTGGTTTCATGACGGGAGGTCAGGACTCGGGAGACGGTGAGAGTGAGGTATCTAACAGAGGAATGGGGAAGTTGTCAAGGGGACTTGTGCCCGCAGCAGTTTCTTCCACTCGCGGATTGTGTTGCGAGTTGTCGTCCACTTCCGTATCTTCTAAAGGTGAGTCATGCGTGGATTCAGTGAGTGCGTCCTTGTCAGGGCTTTGCAGGGGATAGGAGAGAGTGTGGAGGAGGTGTAGTGGTGGAGGAAGGGCTAGTGGAAGGGGGTTGCTATGCTCGTCATTGCCGCCTCTTTTGTTATTGGCGTCGATATTTCCTCTGGCATCGTAAGCTGTTCTCCCTCTTGCAACCCGCTATGTTCCGCGGCGTTTCTTCTGGAGTTTTCTTGGCCTTCCTGAGTGGGGTACGCAGCCATGTTTCTTGTTGGGCAGGCGTTTACATAATGAGTGTCGCTTCCGTAATTAAGGCAATTCGAATCAAAGTTAAAATATATCCTTTGATGCCCAGTATCAAAATCTAATAAAATAGACTCCGGTATTTTTGCTCCCTCCCTCCGCACTATGAAACATTGTCTCCTCCAGCTTTGTATGTCTTAATGCGGGATTGTTAGTCCCCATTGTTAGTGTTTTTAGAGGGCTTACAACTCTTCCGATTTGACTCAGAATTTCTAAATGTTCTTGTTCCGGGAATTCAGGTGGGATATTCGATACCACTCATCTTTCGACCTTTGACGTCATCCTGCTGGCAGGAGCAAAACAACCGTCCACACTGATCCCACCATGATCCGTAAGAAAGCGATCGAGAGTGGGGACGTCTTTTAAATATATGCATATTCTTTCATTGGAGAGTCGCGTGACATGTGTGATGTCATCTGGTGACACGACTTCCGCTAGACTCTCCACGTATGTTGCTAAGGGGGTGGAGGAGTTCGCTTGCATTATGAAACCCATACGTCTGGTAGGTCATGTAGTTAATGGTTGAATCTTTTTTGTTCTAATGGTGATGACTCCGTTATCTTTGGAGGGCTCACCAGATTGAGTGTAATGTCTATTAGGCGTATTACGCACTTTGGCGGAATCACTCACATAATTTGAGGCCCGCGGTCTACGCGAAATAGAAGAAGAAGAAGCGACTTCGGTGAGCCCACGCGAGGGCAGAAGGAGGGAGGGTGCCCCCTACAGTAGGGTGCGGCTTATTTTTCGAAAATCGGAAAAGCTAAAAGTTCCACCCGTCAAAACATTCATTTTGATGAGAAAACACATATGTGAAATTTTTGTTGAGTTGCGATATCGTTAACACGTGCCGCATGGGGTCTGAAATACCCCACTCAAAAAATGGAAATGTCGCATCATAATAACTGTTTTTAGAGTAAACCTATGATTTTACTATCCTTTAGGGCTAAATTTTCATTATGTTTTACCTAGCTTTAGCCGTTTAGGATATGCAAGTAACTTTGACCAAAGACTTGGAATTATTACTTGTTGTTCAAGAACATAGAAGGAGGGTGCCAGATGTAAGGGAGACAACTTTAATAAAAACGTCATAAGTGCACTGTCCTTCAGATTTCTGTTTGATTTTGCTAGCTATACAGATTTCTTTGAAATGAAGATGACTGATTTGGAATTTTTATGACCGAGTTAATAATAAATTGAAATAATTACTAAAACACCATGTTCTTCGCCATAACCAGTGAATGAGTGCTCCAGAACTATGTAATTACCACGAGACACCGTAGCAGTAGTGTTGTCGTCGTGGGCCGCTTAGAGGGGGGGTTTAAGGATAGGCGAACTCGTCCGCGCCGGCGGCGCAGCGCGGCGCCCCCTAATTAGCATTTCGAGCTCGCTTGGCCCTTCCGCATATCCTAAACGGCTAAAGCTAGGTAAAACATAATGAAAATTTAGCCCTAAAGGATCGTAAAATCATAGGTTTACTCTAAAAACAGTTATTATGATGCGACATTTCCATTTTTTTGAGTGGGGTATTTCAGACCCCATGCGGCACGTGTTAACGATATCGCAACTCAACAAAAATTTCACATATGTGTTTTCTCATCAAAATGAATGTTTTGACGGGTGGAACTTTTAGCTTTTCCGATTTTCGAAAAATAAGCCGCACCCTACCCTACAGGGGTGTGGTTGACTGAAGTAGGGCTCTTCGGTCGCTCCATTCGATGTGCGTGGTTACTCAATTCAGGAAAGGGGGAGGGTGCAGGAAAAATACCGTCTTTAATCCCTGACGAAGGTGAACAGTGAGTAGGGGGGGAGGGGGGAATCCGTAAGACTAGTCCAGTCTCTCACCTTGACCTCCATCCTTGCTTCGTCACTTCGAACAACACCTGTCGATGCGTCTGGGAAAAAACGGCCTGCTAACGGAAAATTAAACTGTTTGAAATTTTACTGACTGCGGGAATCGAACTCGTAATTGCAGTATTAATTGACGTCGTCATAATAAATTTTCCTCCTTCTCTCGTAGATTGTCGTTCATCAAAACTTGTGAAGCCGTGAGCGTCTCAATAGGGTTAGCATTCGCGGATTTACCGAGCAGCGATCCAGGTAACTCTTCTGTGTCCCGCGCAGCCACAGATGAAGAGGCTACAGAAGAAGTAGAAGTAGAGGACGATGTAGAGGTTGTAGCTGTAGCACTTATTTGTCGTTCTTGTGAATCCATTTCGCCTGCTGCCGCCGAATCCGACCGAGCGTCAGCTCGGTCGACGGAGGAATGAGTCCCTTTCACCAGCAATTCGACAAGCTAGCTCCCAACGAGTTGAATATTCACAATAGTTGGTACACTGTATGCAGTTTTGGCGTAAAAGCAGCGCCCACCAATGCACTTACGCTAGTGGCACCACGACGTGTAAAATCACGAACGTGGCGCACAAAAAACCACACTTTCAAACAAACACTGTATATATTGTTATTTATAAACACATAACAAATAAATAAATTACTTAAAACGTTTATAAATTGTTATTTTGTTTGTTCATTACGTGTTTAATTGTCATATTTAAATTAATAAATATTGTAAGTTAAATAAAATTCCTTCATTTCCATACCATTGCAAAGTAATTCCTTCCTCTTGAAGCAATAAAATGTTTTTGAAAGATGGTTTCCATTTTGTACCTTCTATAAGTGATTATCGTTAATAATAAAGAAACTGATTACTTAATAAATTATATGTTTAATATATTGCAAAGGCTTTGGCCTTCATTATGATTTGAGCAAATGGGTTTTGATAACTGTTGCTGATAGTTGGTCTGACAAATACAATTTTCGTGATTGGTTAATCTTACACAATGTCAGTTTATATTTCTCAATTCTTCAAATTATTTAGTTTTCAAATTCACCGGAAAAAATATGCGGGAACCATTTAGATAAATGTAAACAATTGAACCATATATTACTAATCTCCTGACGGATGACTTTCTAAATGCAGTTCGTGTAGTTAGTGCTTTATACATGTTATTGAATGTTCTCAGCTTGAAATACGTTAAAAGTTCTAATACTCAATGAGATAAACAGTGATGGCAAGTAATTGAGTATAAGTAATCGGATTACCAATAACAATTATATTTTGAGTATTTTCACTTGGAATCGTTACTTTTATAAAAACGTAATTTTACCTGTAATCTACTCCTCATTCACTTTGAATAATCGTTACTGTATAGTAATCGTAACTTTTCAAAAACCTTCAAAATAGTTTTTTTATAGCTAATTTTCCCAACTATCGAATTTTATGTCCACTCCAGATTTATTTGAATCAAGCGAAAATGACATCAATTCGAGTGCCTGTTCAGCAATACATCGTGCGCATTGAGCTATTGCCAATACAACCTGATTTTCTGTGATTGTAAATGAATTGCATGTACCGCATGCGTACTCTGTACACACTCCCTGCTGGATTGTCCGTTGCAATCTTCGTCATCTTGCTCTGATGCCTTGCGGGCACTCCCGAGAATATTTAATTTAATTTGCTGCTGGTTTGTTAAGTGGTTTCAGGTCTTCAAATGTTGTTAATCTACGAGTAGAGGAGATAGTTACGAGTTTACGAGCATGGAAAACGAAACTAGGGAGTTTCCCTTACCAAAAAAACTTATGAATTAGAAAGCAAATATTCGGAGAGGAATATGTCTGTCCGCTGTAAATTGCGCCTCGCTAAAAAGAATTCTTAAGTCGGCGTGGAACGTTTGTTTGGTCTGGGGAAGGAAGTTTCATCCCCTAAGAAGGCAAGACGAAGTGACGAGGCCTTTTATATGCTATTGGAATGCAAAATTAATTCCTGCAATTCGAAATCATTTTTAGCCTTTTTTCATTTAACTCCATACCTTCCTCTCCTTAGTTCGCCAATATTTGCAGCTGAGATTATTCATTAGTAGATTAACGTCTACTTTAAATCATTGTAAAAGTAATGTAATAGGAACCATGTATAATGATTCTTAAATACCTATGCACAACAACTTTTATTTCAACGCTTAAATTATCTTAAGTTTGTTCAGATATAATATCTTTAATCACAGTTTGTGTTATCTGATGAAAGTGTAAAGGAAAATAATAGTTAACTTTTGAGCACATTGTCATTACCACTGAGCTTAATGGTGAAGGCCTGGGGAAAAATTAGTTCCAGTGAACTATTAGGGGTTTATTGAATGGTGTAGTAATTAAATATTTACATATGAGTAAGGCAAAAACGTGCGAAGACTATAGGACAATAGGCTTATTACCCCACGCGGCCAAAGTAGTTCTGAAAATTATAAACAGGAGGCTAGAGAAGAAGGCAAATGAATCCCTGGGTGACGACCAGTTAGGGTTTAGGAGAGGGACGGGAACGCGAGACGCTATAGCGGTGATGAGGACGCTAGTAGAAAGAAACCTAGAGTATGGACAGGATGTTTTTGCATGCTTCGTAGATTTCGAGAAGGCGTTTGATCGGGTGGAATGGACGAAATTAATGGGAGTGTTGAAGAAATTAGGGGTCGATTGGAGGGACAGGCGTCTGATTCGTATTTTAATATGAACCAGACGGCGTAGGTTAGGGTAGCCAATGGAGGATCAGGATGGGCCACGATAGGACGGGGAGTGCGGCAGGGGTGCCCACTATCGCCGTTGCTTTATAATGTGTATTCAGAAGAAATGGTAAGGGAGGAATGGGAGGTGGAGGAGGTAGGAATAAAGGTAGGAGGGGAGCTGATACAATCAGTTAGAATTGCAGATGATCAAGCATTGGTTAGTCAGTCTGCAAAGGGTTTACGGTCAATGGTGAATGCGTTAGAGGTCCAGTGCGAAAGGTATGGGATGAAGTTCAACTACAAGAAAACCAAGAACCACGAAAGTAATGAGATTTTCTAGAAGTAAGAAGGCGGGGCTGAATATAACGGTGGTAGGGCAGAAGATAGAGCAGGTCGAGCAGTTTACGTATCTGGGTAGTATTTTGGAGGGGGAGTTTAGTGGTAAGGACATCAGATGCAGAATTGCGCTCGCTAAAGAAGAATTTTCAAAGAGAAGGGAATTAATGAGTGGGGGTCTGGGGAGAGACGTAAAGAAGAGACTGGTGAAAACTTGAATATGGAGCGTAGCGCTATATGGGTCGGAAACTTGGTCATTGCGAAGGTAGGATGTGAGTAGACTTGAGGCGTTTGAGATGTGGGTTTGGAGAAGGATGGAGAAGGTTAGCTGGATGGCGATAAAGACGAACGAGGAGGTATTGGATATGGTCGGAGAGGAAAGGAAGCTTGTGGCAGAGGTTCGGAGAAGGCAGAAGAGATGGATGGAGGAGGTTTTGAGAGGAGAGGGCATGTTGAAGAGAGTGATAGAGGGGAGAACACTGGGGAAGCGTGGAAGAGGAAGGAAGAGGATAGGAATTCTGGACGAAATAAGAGGAGGTAGTAGGTATGAATAATTAAAGAGGGATCTAATAACGGGCCATCCTTAGGCGGGAAAGCGAGACAATGTCTATGAGGTTGGGATACAGAATGGGGACTGTCCAAGAACCTACCAATCAGCCGGTAGAATACTTGAATGAAAAAAAGTCAAATATTATTTTATTAAGAGAAAATTAACTGTCATTACTTCAAAAATACTATTCAGATTTTATTCTACTATCTAGTGATAAAGGAAGTTCCTTAAAAAGCATGGACATACTATACAATGAGGGTCGTATTGTAGAGTCATAAAGTTACTATCAAATGGTAGGAAAAAATTGTTGCTAAGTGTTTGATCAACAAATTCAAAGATTAGGTTGAAATGAAGGTTAAAAGAATGGTCTAAGAACAACAAGAAAACAATGTTAACAAGAAAAAAGTAATTCACTTGTAATTGTAATCAATTACATTTTTGGAAATTAATTGATACTTGTAATCATTTACATTTCAGTTAGAGTAATTAGTTTAATGGTCTTATGTATAGAATTCAAGTATTTGGATGTCGCTGTAGTTGCTGGACGAATTTGTATTATCCCACTGACGAACTTGACAAGTGAGCGAACCTTGGAACTTTGGTGGCAAAACAGTTTAGACATACTGTGCAATCCATGATTAATATTTTTGTCTCAATAAAATAATAGTAATATCGACCTATAAAGCAACATCGGATTTTCAAATAATATGAAATAAAAATCCAAATCACAAGTAGGAACATAAATACTTGAGAGGCATAGATTTATAACAAACGGTATATTTAATGAAGAGCATCGTAGAGAATGGGGCCAATGAAATTTCTCATCATTTTTAAATATGTAAATAGAGTTCATTCAATCATTATCTTGAAGTGAGTATGAAAAAAATATTGAACTCCTCAGAACAAACACCTGCTGAGCATTATGAGACGTCTTCCCGACTTAACAATTCATACCGCATGAAATTTGACAGTCTTTTATTTCCGAAGACCAAAAATCCTCGTCGTAAGTTTATGGTATGCTCAAAGTGGGCAAATCATTTCTTCAAGGAATGCAAAAAACAGCTTCAACTTCCCATTTATAAGTTAGTAAAAGAACCGTCGAATCAAGACAGTACCTACTTTAAGCTGAGAAATTCATTTTAGTTTAAAAAAAATATTTCAAAGAAAAACAATCGTATGGGTAATTGAATATATAATGAAAGAGCACCGCATTTTTTTAAACAATACTGAGAGCCAATTCACAACTTACTTATATCCAACGGTTGTGGAAATACAATCAGAAATATTTCATGGCATTTTAATTTTTTCTCCCAATGACGCAGATGAGATTATTACATTGTCAGGTCACGTGAATCGCCTAATGTCACCTGCTTACTCCTCTGTTCGCAACACATCGTCCTGATTCTTTCCAGGGAAACATCGCGATATCACCGAGCGTTGGCAGGACCAAGTCTTGCAGGGATGTAAACTTTAGAAAAAATTGGAGGGAACTGATAAGACGGGCGAAGGAGGAGGTGGGGGGTTTGAGTAGGGGGGGGGGGAGGGTGGAGAGGTTGCGTCAGATGCAAGAGGGGGCGCTGTGGGACACATTCATTCATTGGAATGCCAGGGGTAGGGAAATATAATGGAGGCCTGTCTGAAAGTTAAATGGACTATAGTTAACGATAGTTTATTGGCTAATAGCACCGTAAGCGCTGAAATAAGTCAGACTGTTGGCGTTTAGAAACTAAAAGTCACTATTTTCAGCTTTACCTCGCAGATCTTTTACATGTTGTAGGACAGTTTACTTCTAAAGTCATTACAGCAGATTTAATCATTTCCGTTCATTCCAGTATATCGGCAGTTATGATAGCTTTATTGTAGGATGTGTGAGTAACTCCAGTTTCACGGATAAGTAACTCAGAATATGAAATATTAAACAACCATTCCTATCGAAAAAAATCAAATCTTACATGCCTCAAACTGCTTGCTCGTTTGCTATGATTTCGCCCAAACATGTCACAGTGTATAGGGAGTTGGAGATTACTTTATTCTGAAGAAACTGCGAGCGACTGCCACCCCCTTGCTATCCTGCTGAGCTTCACGGCATGACCTCCCGACTCCAAATTGGCTGGCTATCCACTGCCCTCCACTCAAACAACGCCTTTTGTGGCTTACACAAAGATTATTGCCTCTAAAAGTAGTACGTGTTGACTGAGAGGAGTGCTCGAAGACATGATACGTGTTTTGATGAATGTTTTGCCGTAGCTCGCCAAGCAGGCAAGCTGATCAAATCAAAGCGTACAAAGCATTCCTTGCCACAACTAAAACAGTGGCCCTGGAGAATCATAAACCTATGACCTCTTCTATCCATGGCACCATAATTACTACGCAGAATGAGACAACTGATCCATATTGGTTGAATTCAGATGCTATTAGTTTTGAATAATCATTTATATTCGCTTTCATTTTACAGTGAAATATTACGTTACATCCCGACCCCCTTACATGTGATCACAAAGAGCGAATATTTCGATTTCTTTTATCATATTAACTCGTAGGCTTACTCGAATGCAATGTTGATTTTTTTCGGCATTCATTCCGCACTTTCTTTTTCTTTTGTAAAACAATATATAGCTGGTCCTCCTGCCAGCTTCATCAGGTTATCTTATATAAATTGTATCGTAATTTATTTGGTTCATTTATTTCTTAAATAGTATTTTCGTGGATAGTGAATTGCAGGAATAAGACACCATTGAAATGAAAACAATACGCTGATAACTGATATTAATGGGCGTTCAGCGACAATACTTTTTATTGAGTCAACGGAAGATTTCGGAGGCAAGACGCCTAACATATTCAATGGTCTCAAAAGATGTATGACAAGACAGCAGTTGTCTTCATAAAGTTTGGCTGCTGGCAACGAAAGTAATAATGTTCGTTATTATATATACCCACAACAGCTAGTAACAGTTAAATTCATTCCATCGACGGTAACTGACAATACATCCATATGGTTCCCTTCGAATTGTATTTCCTGTTTATTTCCCTCGTACGCGATGGAATCGGGCTCTTCCATTAGGATTTATTAGAATTCTGAAGTCTAACTAGTCCTCCGACTTGGAAATAAGCTAAACTACACATCGACACAGAATACGAGTTCACGGCAGCGAGGCATCAACCACAATGCCAAGCCTCCCAGGCCAAGGATTGTTAAGTGATTCATAAAGCTGGATGGTGAAGTGGTCTGGTCTTTGAATGAAAACACAATGCCGTTGTCGATTCGTGAGCAATGCTGCTTTGGCTGTGTTGGATCGTGAAATGAATCACAAACTCCAATAAAACTTAAGTTCATATCATTTCAACTTTGCCATTACAATCGAGCGGTTTTTCATGCTCCCATGAAAATTTGACTGAGTTACATACGCTAAGTATCGCGATATTAATGCAGTTCATCGGATTGCATTAATTGCTTATTGCACACAAGATCATAGGGTTCTTCATTAAGTGAATTGCATCACGGTGATTCAAGTGAAACGTGGTATATAAGAACCCATTGCCGCTTTGCAACTTTGAGATCTTACCCTGCAACTGGACCAAACGCAATCTGAATACACAGTAATGTTGTGATAGCGAACGAATTCTCCAGAATTGAAATTTGTGAAATGTGCCTCTGTGATCAAGTGCTAGAAGATCTACAATAGTTCATCGCCATATTAGTTCACGTTAATTAATTCAACGCTACGTTGCGGCACGTGTGATATTCAACTATTCGTGTGATGACTTCAAGACGCGAACAAGAGAAGATATTTTGTTTATTAGTGACCCTTTATCTGCACAAGAATTGGCCTAGTAAGCAGTTCTCTTGACTCTGGTAAGTATTCTAATGCTCGTGCTCTAGGCTAGTTTCGCGTAGATTTTTTGTCACAGGATGTGACTGATGTCAGCGTAGTCACGCCATATTTTGAAGGTGCGAATATCAAAGGGATATATCAATTATTTTAGCTAATTTTTTTTATTAGTTATGTCTGGAATATTGCTAAATATATCGTTTGTTGACATAATCTCATCATTGGTGAGAAATAATAGACTGGAAGATTGAAGGTTTTTTTTCATAAAACCTAATTTACTATTAAAAAGGGACTGTGCAGTAAATGATGTTCATGTGTTCGCTGATTTACACGTTTTATGTAATGAAAATCGTTCAGTTACAACGTCGTATTAGTTTATTATAAGGGTGTTCAAGTAAAACGCCAAATATTGTTTGAGATACCTTTATTTTGCACTTTTTCCAATTATCTACAATTATATTTCCTTTATGTTTTTCATACTTCTACTAGCGCCATCTCGCTAGTAATTGGACAGCTAATTGAGGCAACCACGCATTAATAAGTGTTTACAGCATCCTCATTAAAAGTACCGCATTAGTAAATAACAATAGTGTATAAGTATATTAATGTTTTACTTTTTAGAATTATTTTCGATAATTCATTTAAAAATTTCGCCGGCTGTTTCCTTTTTGGAAAACTTTCGCACCAAATACGACGTGACGTCACATCCGTTTAGCTCACGCAACTCTCTCAGTGCCGGCTAATGTTTCTCCTTCCTCAGTTTGGCAGCAAGCTGCGACTGCGATAAGAGGTGAGCAACTTGTGAGTGCGAAGGCAATATTAATTACCTGATATCGTTAGAGTATCAATTTAAGCTAAATTTAAACGCGTTTCTTGGCTCAATTTTCGTTTCAATGAAGGGCAATCATAATCAGAGTGTTCCTGACCGTCACTTATCAACTCCTGATGAAAATTTTTATCACCAACCGTCTAGTACTAATCAGTAAGTGCCACGGGGAAAAACCCTACGATAGGACTGCCTAATTAGTTTTCATCTTAACTTGACTATTCATTAAATGTGGTATGTGAAGAAAGATAAATTTTTACTTCTGCAATCGAAACTATTACGCTATTGTAATTCGACTAACAATTGTTAGATTAAAATTTCTCACCCGTATTTGCTGCTTGATATAGTTATCAACCCCCATGATTACGTTGTAATTCGAAATTACGATTTCCCATTTCACGGTGATATTTAGATGCTTACGAATATAGACTAGAAATATGCGCTTGTTGTTATCTCTTGCAACCCATGTGGCATTGTCTCAATTCAAAATATTTTGGGTTTAAATTACAGAGAGCCCATGTGTTTTCACAGTTGTTTTGCTGTTGCCCTTATTGCTGTTGACCACCATTCCCGAAATAGGCATAAGAGAATCTAAGCATGAGTTCAGGGTTTATGAAATGATAAAGAATATGTTCACCATTTACTCAATTCTACGTGTTATCTATGAATTACCAAATGACCCACTGGTCATCAATGAAGGTCACGATTACGGGATTCGATCGCTTCTCCAAATTAACTGACTTCAAGTAAAGTCAAGTAAAATGCGCTGGCTTCATTTTTTCAATCACTTTGTATTTCCACCCTTGCTCGTAGTTGCTGAAATTACATTGGCTTGTTAATGATTTTATTATGCTTACTTCATATCACTATTTTGTATCCTAAACCTTCAAGTCCATCCCACACAATTTTGACAATTTATGGGTCTTAATTTGTCATTTATTTGTTTCAGTTACGCGCGTGGTTTTTGAGTTCGTGCGACGAGTCCCGTGACGCAAGGATTCTCCGTTAAGAGTGTGCTATTTTGAAAACCAGGTCGGTGTTCATTGGATTGAGAACATGATGGAAACGCAGTAAGCACATTTTATTTTCTTGTGTTAACTATAGATCTGCTTTGTCTTGTTTAATATGGATTTAAGTAGATTTAATCTGAATGCTCAGTACTAGTAAATGTGGCATAATCGAGATAAATGCATTTCTGAGAATGAACGGCAATTGACAGATCTCTCCGGGCATGTCAAATAAAACTACCAGGAGCGTGTAGGTAATATAAGGGGCAGTGAAAATCCTATCGATTCCTCCAGATCGGTGGCTATGCTAAAGTTTTACCTTATTCACCGTCAATAGCTGTCAATATTTGTTTGTCTAGTGCCTACAACATATTAGTTCAGGCGAATAGTCAGTCGAGTCATTCCAATGTCTGAGTTTTTCTATAAAGAATACATATGCATTAATTATGTACATCCCATTTTTGATATGGAGTTGACATTTTGCATCCATGTACACTCATACAGCTGGATGCTATTTTCAAGATATGAAATCTGTCCGGTCTTTTGCTTATTCGTCGAACTTGTCGTGCGATACGTAAATCCGGGTGTAGACGCTTTGACATTCGACCTTGTGAGGAATATGTACTATATACAATTGCGAGTATGTGTTGGTAAGTGGTGATGCCAACTCTTTCGTATACAATGAAACGGTTTTGGACAGATTTGTTCTTTTTTTTCTGTTGTAATGTTAGTAAACGATTGCTAGTAAACAAGATTTCTTGTGGTGAAATATCACCAAGGTTAGCACATCATAACGGCTTTTTCGATGGGGAAATGACCTTCAGTTTGGTCGGCTTTTGCGTTTTTCGGATAGTGGCTAGAACTGGAAGTTTAATGAATGAACGTCTAGACGCTTTGACCGTTTCCATTGCGACTTCGACCCATGTCATTTTCAATGTGTATCACTTTATGGCTTTGAGTAGCATATCTGTGATGCTGAAACTTACATAACTATTTATACACTCTAAGACAAAAGTATTCGTTCGTTTTGTCCTGTAACGTTAGTGAGCCTTTCCTAACCTTTGCGTTTAGCTGGGGTCGGAAATGCGAGGTTAGGACTTATCAACAGTCTATAAGAGAAACTAGGAATTGCGAACTTCAAGCCACCCAGCGTTGTCTCTTCCAGATTGCGCATGGCATAGTAGGTATTGGAAGCATCAAGTATTGAGGTTTACAACAAATTGCCTTCATAAAATAATGGAACTTAAGCGGCATATTGTGGTACATTAACCCTTTTACCCCTTGCCAATCGATTGCATTTGGGCTGTTAGGTTTACGAGACAACCGATAACCTGTCTTCACGCAGATGTAAAAATCCTACCTCTCTTCGCAGCGAACTAGTTTCTGTACTAGTTGAAGTTATGAATCACATTTAAGCTTTGACTTATTTCGCCTTAATGTATTTGTTGAAATAAATCCTGATTAACTCCCGTAAACACTTCCTTGGAAATCCATATTTTTTGTTTGATCCATACTCAATACAATATATTCTTGGACGAATAAGCCGTTACTACTCTGCGCTATGCCTTTCTATATAAATATATATTGTAGCCAACCTACTTCAGTTGTACATCATTACCTTTGTCTCCCGATTTGTAATCTGCATTCTAAACGCTTTTGTTTGAAGCCCGTAATGTTCGAGTGGAAGAAAATTTAAATATCATTAGAACTCAAAAGTGCGCACATGGCTAGATCCAGATTTTCACATCAGTGCACACTTAATCTTCGGGTATACTGTTTAATATGGGAACTCCAAGGAAGTCATCATCTACCGGTGCATAAATATCCGCACGTTTTTGGCCAATGTTATACATTTTATCACTTACATATGCTTAGGTACATCCGACGTCCAATTTAACCGAGAATAACATAAGATGCAAACTTAATCGTCTCGTCAACCCCTTATCTTCATATGCTTTCTCTAAATTTTCCCAGGCTTCACTAGATGATACTGCATTTCTAACGTGGGAAATAGCGGACGCCTTCAACGTTACTTATTTTTGCCAAATCCTTTACGGCTCGTTTTTCTCGCTGCACAGACGTCGTATCACCTTGGAAATAACCTACAATTGAATTCCACAAACCCTCATGCACCGAATACATCTTCATTTGGAATTTCCAAATGTTGTAATTGTCCCTTCCATCTAGCTTCTCTAATGGAAATAAGCCACTTCCGGCCGGTGCATTTGCCATTTTTGATAAGTGCTAAAATTGAATTTCGCGACTCTACAGTGCTATTTCTTATCTCTGGGTATTACTGGGCTCATAAACTGTTATAAGTCCGTTATTAATCGAGTATAAGAAACTTTAATCTTAAAAAATCAGTAACGCGAGCACATGGCTACACATAAGTTTATACAGCAGTAAAGAACTGAGTGAACTAAAAAATTAACATTAGTTTCTTTGGGGGAGAAATTATCTTTCTATAAGAATTTATCTCGTTGAATTTCTCCGGGTCATGTATCATTATAATCCATTTCTTTAAACTGCCAAATCTTCGCATTCGTGTCTTTAATACATTAAATAAATCATAGAGGGCAAGTGAACAGTGACGGTTCCTTGAGGGACATCTCAAGTGCGTTTTATCATTAACAGGGAATACACGGTGTAAGAGCGCGCTACTATTTTTTATGGCACTCTCAACTATAATAATGTAGTAATATGAATATAGTTGAAGGGAAGGCTTCCCCATTGACTTTATAAACTGAATCAGATGTTTTCAGGTGCAACTGATTATATCAGCGTTTAGGTGACGACTGTTTCTCCTTCGTTACTGGAGGCGTCTTTAAGTGTTAAGAACTGCCCTGTAGACTTCTCCTGTAACAAGGAGAAACTATCGTCACATAAACGCTGACATACGCAGTTGCACCTGAAAAAATGGTACCCAGTATGATGAGTACAACTAGAGATTGATTTCACAAGTGACTTGCCATGAGACAGTGTATCGAAAGCATTGTAAAAGTGAATGAAGTTCTCGGTAATTTATTCTGTAGGTGTTTATATTCACTCAATGATGCTGTTTTAAAAATTGTTTTGAATGATATATCAGGTAAATTAAATGAATTAGGTGTCTCATAAGGAGGTTTAAATGAAAATACCCTAATTTTGCCCAAGATAACGACACATGTATGTAATCTGTTGGCGGCACAATTTTGATTCTTATCCTGGTAATGCCGCCCAGAAGAAAAAAATTCAATGTTGAATTTAATCAACGTTGATTTAGAACAATATTTGCTACATGTATCATTTTAAAATGCAATATGTAAGAAGTAATTCTCTGACGGATGTGGTATGACACGGCTCTCCAGAGCCAGTTCTTTTTTTTAATAATTTGACTATTGTACTTAATTTTCACTGTAATGGTCGACGAAAATCATGGTTTTCAAAGATCATTGTGATTGTTCGTAATTTTTTGTCGAAGAATTAAAGGGTTGGTTCATGTAAATTGATATCAAAACCTTGTTCTTTTGATCCATTGCAGAATGAATACAGAAGCAAAATATCCCGTGGACATTAAAGGAATGGTACAAAGAAGTGAAAAAGTAACCAGGGGAGTAATTACGTGTTTTGAAGAAGATTGCTGAAAGGAAATTGCATTACGCGGATGAATTAATTAAGGAAATGCTGATGATAAAAAAACCTAGTTAAAAGGATCGATCAAGAGGTGAAGATTATGTAGTGATGAACTGGAGACAGTTCTTTTTCCTATTTGGTATCCATGTAAAAATTATTATTTTTATGTAAGGTAAACGTGCTATTATTGTTGGTTGTTTGTTTAGTGTGTACGATAAGGTAAAGTACCCAAGTCCATGACCATGGTGGGTACGAAGGTAAATATGGTTTCCCTCATTGAAAAGGTAAAAAAATGAGGGTCAGCCAAGGAGTTGCCAGTGCAAAAAGAGTAAGTTAACTCCTAGGAAAAACATATGTGAATTCATCTAAGTAAAAAAGATGTAACTGAGTTTCATTCAATAGTATTAGCCGATGTGAATAAAAGGTTCACAACAAAATGGTAAATGAAAACGCTTTGCAAAGATGCAATGAAGCGCAAATCTATTTTTGTATAAACTGACGTACAATTCTCAAGGTATACCAAAAAATACACAAAAAAATCAGAATGAATCCAAATACGTAAGAAGTTACAAAGGTTGGAGCCTTAATTTATAGGTAGGAGCAAAGAAGCTATTTAATATATAAAATTCGGTGAAAAAGACGTCTTCACAGCTGTTTGTATTGCGTTTGATTAAAAAATGGTGTGTTTTTGGAAAATGTGAACTAACCCGCTCTTTACACAGAAATCAAGAATTCCAAGTCTCATCAGTGTAAAACGAGATTGAAGAGCATCAAGTGGCCACGAAGATAAATTGTGTGTGCAGTGTGTAAAAAATGTTGGTGCGAAAATTTAGGGACAGAGTAAGTTAAGAAGATGACAATAGGCCAATTGATTTTTTTTATTGCATTGTTTTTTTTGTACTAATCCGTTCTCCCCATAGGATCACCGAAACCCAAAAATGCAAGAATAAAAGACTGAAGACACCTCTGAAAGAGGAAGACGACTGAAGAACTAGCTTAGACTTGGGCTCGTATGGCCAAGAAATACATTCTCGTCAATTAAGGCTAGGATAAATAGTGCGTGCGTTAAGTATAATATTTTAAACCGAGGGATGGCATGCCGGAAAATTCTTTGCAACTTACGGGAAAGGAAACGTGTCCCATGGTGGGAAATTCTTCATTTCCTCCTAAAGGTCACGTACTATCCTTCCTGTAACATCCTAACATTTTCCTTTGGTGATATCTTGCACTTGGTGGCATGCGATGCCACGTAATATTTGGGTGTTATAGTATCATTGTGCACTGATCCTTTCTCTACACAGGGACACCTTTTCCCAGGATCACAAGAGCAGAAGATGGAAGACGCCTACCGATGAGAACTACATCAGGAAGACGGCGGCAGTATTAGCTTAGACTTGGGCTCGTATGGCCAAGAAATACATTCTCGTCAATTAAGGCTAGGATAAATAGTGCGTGCGTTAAGTATAATATTTTAAACCGAGGGATGGCATGCCGGAAAATTCTTTGCAACTTACGGGAAAGGAAACGTGTCCCATGGTGGGAAATTCTTCATTTCCTCCTAAAGGTCACGTACTATCCTTCCTGTAACATCCTAACATTTTCCTTTGGTGATATCTTGCACTTGGTGGCATGCGATGCCACGTAATATTTGGGTGTTGTAGTATCATTGTGCACTGATCCTTTCTCTACACAGGGACACCTTTTCCCAGGATCACAAGAGCAGAAGATGGAAGACGCCTACCGATGAGAACTACATCAGGAAGACGGCGGCAGTATTAGCTTAGACTTGGGCTCGTATGGCCAAGAAATACATTCTCGTCAATTAAGGCTAGGATAAATAGTGCGTGCGTTAAGTATAATATTTTAAACCGAGGGATGGCATGCCGGAAAATTCTTTGCAACTTACGGGAAAGGAAACGTGTCCCATGGTGGGAAATTCTTCATTTCCTCCTAAAGGTCACGTACTATCCTTCCTGTATCATCCTAACATTTTCCTTTGGTGATATCTTGCACTTGGTGGCATGCGATGCCACGTAATATTTGGGTGTTGTAGTATCATTGTGCACTGATCCTTTCTCTACACAGGGACACCTTTTCCCAGGATCACAAGAGCAGAAGATGGAAGACGCCTACCGATGAGAACTACATCAGGAAGACGGCGGCAGTATTAGCTTAGACTTGGGCTCGTATGGCCAAGAAATACATTCTCGTCAATTAAGGCTAGGATAAATAGTGCGTGCGTTAAGTATAATATTTTAAACCGAGGGATGGCATGCCGGAAAATTCTTTGCAACTTACGGGAAAGGAAACGTGTCCCATGGTGGGAAATTCTTCATTTCCTCCTAAAGGTCACGTACTATCCTTCCTGTATCATCCTAACATTTTCCTTTGGTGATATCTTGCACTTGGTGGCATGCGATGCCACGTAATATTTGGGTGTTGTAGTATCATTGTGCACTGATCCTTTCTCTACACAGGGACACCTTTTCCCAGGATCACAAGAGCAGAAGATGGAAGACGCCTACCGATGAGAACTACATCAGGAAGACGGCGGCAGTATTAGCTTAGACTTGGGCTCGTATGGCCAAGAAATACATTCTCGTCAATTAAGGCTAGGATAAATAGTGCGTGCGTTAAGTATAATATTTTAAACCGAGGGATGGCATGCCGGAAAATTCTTTGCAACTTACGGGAAAGGAAACGTGTCCCATGGTGGGAAATTCTTCATTTCCTCCTAAAGGTCACGTACTATCCTTCCTGTAACATCCTAACATTTTCCTTTGGTGATATCTTGCACTTGGTGGCATGCGATGCCACGTAATATTTGGGTGTTATAGTATCATTGTGCACTGATCCTTTCTCTACACAGGGACACCTTTTCCCAGGATCACAAGAGCAGAAGATGGAAGACGCCTACCGATGAGAACTACATCAGGAAGACGGCGGCAGTATTAGCTTAGACTTGGGCTCGTATGGCCAAGAAATACATTCTCGTCAATTAAGGCTAGGATAAATAGTGCGTGCGTTAAGTATAATATTTTAAACCGAGGGATGGCATGCCGGAAAATTCTTTGCAACTTACGGGAAAGGAAACGTGTCCCATGGTGGGAAATTCTTCATTTCCTCCTAAAGGTCACGTACTATCCTTCCTGTAACATCCTAACATTTTCCTTTGGTGATATCTTGCACTTGGTGGCATGCGATGCCACGTAATATTTGGGTGTTATAGTATCATTGTGCACTGATCCTTTCTCTACACAGGGACACCTTTTCCCAGGATCACAAGAGCAGAAGATGGAAGACGCCTACCGATGAGAACTACATCAGGAAGACGGCGGCAGTATTAGCTTAGACTTGGGCTCGTATGGCCAAGAAATACATTCTCGTCAATTAAGGCTAGGATAAATAGTGCGTGCGTTAAGTATAATATTTTAAACCGAGGGATGGCATGCCGGAAAATTCTTTGCAACTTACGGGAAAGGAAACGTGTCCCATGGTGGGAAATTCTTCATTTCCTCCTAAAGGTCACGTACTATCCTTCCTGTAACATCCTAACATTTTCCTTTGGTGATATCTTGCACTTGGTGGCATGCGATGCCACGTATGTTTTTTTATTTTTTATTTTTTGCACTAATCCGTTCTTTCCCCAGCCTCAACGAAGCGCAAGAGCACAAGAACGAAGACGCCAACGGAAGAGGAGCAGTCAAGGACGTCGGAAGATGTTTAAACCAACAGGATTTATTCAAATATATTTTTATAATGAAATCTATTTCAAGGGGATATCTACTCACAAAGGTAGCAGTGCACACTCATTTTTGAGAAAATCATTTTTTAAAAGAAACATTTTGTTTGAATGCTATTTTCACATGGTGAATTTCACTAATCTTTATGTCACATTTATTAAGGCTCAAGACTGTTTCTTCAAATCTTATGTTTAATTTTGTCACAATCAGTATAAACCTATGTGCCTTTAATTTACATTCAACTTTGATTTTTCAAATTAAAAAAAGGGAATATGAATCATTTCGTAATATTGAAATGATTAATCTAATTAGTAACAATGTTCCCTTTCAAAATATATTAAGTAAGGTTATTTTATTAGTGACATCTCTATTCAATATATATTGTCGTGTCTTTCCTGTGCTTCATTGAAAATATTTTTTGGAATTTTGACATTTATTATTGGTATTTATATCAATCAGTACTTCTATGCACATGAAGTGATTATTATGTTAGGTATGGCCTTAGCACTAATCCTTTCTTTCCCCAGCCTCACCGAAGCGCACGAGTAGAAGAACAAAGACACCAATGGGAAGGGAGCAATTCAGGACGTCGGGAGATATTTTGACTACTAGGATTACATCATAAATATTATGATAAATGCTGTTCCAGAATGGCCTCTTCACACAAAGGTAGCAGTGCTCACTTCGTTTTGGGAACACACAGTTCTTAAACGGAACAATATTGTTTGGCTGTCTTTTTCACATGGTTCATTTTCTCTATTCCTTATGTTTTGCAGAAATTCGCATTTATAAAGGCTCCAAAATGTTTCTTAAAATCCAATGTTTATTTTTTTCACAATCAGCATAAACTTATGTGCCTTAAATTTACATTCAAATTTGATTTTTCAATTTAGAAAAAACGGGGAATATGAATCCTTCCGTAATAATAAAATGAGTAATCAAATTCGTAACAATGTTCCCTTTCAAAATGTATTAAGTCAATATATTATATTTGTGACATCTCTATTCAATATATATTATCGTGTCTTTCCCCTGCTCTATTGAAAATATTCTTATGCAGACTTACATTTACAATTGACGCTCATGTCAATCAATACCTCTATGCACATGTATTCATTTTTAGTTAGGAATGCTGTTAGCACTAATCCTTTCTTTCCTCAGCCTCGTCGAAGCGCAAGAGCAAAAGAACAAATACACCAACGGGAAGAGAGCACTCCAGGAGTTGTTTGGACAATCAGGATTTCATTATAAATATTATTATAATAAATTCTGTCCCTGAGGGACGTTTACACACCAAGATAGTACTGCACACTTCTTTTGGGGAAAACTCACTTTTTAAGGGAATATATTTGTTTTGCTGCCATTTTCCCATGGAAACTTTTCTCCCTTACTTATAATTGGCAATAATTTCACATTTACACAGATTTTCAAAAGTTTCTCGGAAAATGTCGTTTAACTTGCTCAAAACGAGAATATGTATATGGACCAAATATTTACATTAAAATGTGATATTTCAATATTTTTAAACCATTTTCAATTTTACTTATGCGTTATTTTTTATAATCTGGGGACTTGTAAGACCATAGTGATTTACATATCATATTTTATAAAATTTTACGGAGAATATGTAATCAGTCATTCCTTCTTGTAATATTTGAATGACTTTTTTCTTTCGTATCAAAGTTCCCTTTCATCAAAAATTATGTCAATATATTTTTATTGAGACATCTCTATTCGCGAATAAATTCGACCTCTGGTGGCAGAAATAGGAAGCTTCGGGAAGGTGATCTTGCGATTTGTAGAGGTACCCAGTGTTGTCGGCATTTAACGTATAAAGGTGAATATCTGACGATGGCTACGACGAAAAATAAAAAGTTTAGGTCAAATAAGTGTTGCAGTGTGCCGCAGTGCTGCAACAGAACATCGGAGTCCATTTCCCTGCATTCCTTTCCGAGAGACCGATCTCTTATGAAGCATTGCCAACGGATACTGAGAATTGGAAAGGAGATAACAAGAGATATGTACGTCTGCAGTGAGCACTTTAAAGAAGAGGACTTCTAGTCAAAGTGTGAGTTTCCAATCATGTTATTTTAACATAATAGTATGTATAATTGAATGTATGTGGACTATCGAGATTTGCTTGTTTAATGCGTGTTAAATATAAGCCCTGCTTAAACGATGGATGTAGGTGAAGGAGTATGCCTACTGCAAAATCATGTCAGATGATCATCCTCAATTTTCCTAAAAATTGTAAACTTATTTATGTGGAAGCAATATCCCTGTGATGAATCATGATACCTTTCTCTGAGCACAGGGCGGGACCAAAATGAAGTTACAAACTTTTGAACCTTCATGTGTCAGGTTTCTGTGAAAATAATGAAAAATCACATAAATTATATTAACTCTGAAACTGTTGCACTGAGCGTAGTGATCTTTAGACATAGGTATCATAATTAATCTGTATTTATACCACGATAAACATGCCGGAAAGGATGTCTGGCATTAGAACAGTTGATTCATGTACGCATTCGCACAAGTTAGGGTGTTTAAGCGATGTAATTTCAAAGGTGGTCGTGTTCTTACATATCTCATGGCGTGAGTATTTGCATTAACTATTTCCATTCCAATCAGTGAGGAATGGTGAAACGTAACAGGATGCATTTCTGTGGGAGAGAAACACTGTGATTGAAGATATTTTATGAAATTATACCCTAATTTGTTCATATTTTTGAGTTAACAAACAGGAATTTTAATTCCTTTGTTTTTATTCTTTTTATATGCATACTTTTGACGATGACTATTGCATTGTATTTTTCTAAATGCCAAATTAATCATTATTATTCTTTCAATGATATGTATCAAAATGTCATTCACATTTAATGAATTGCTTAATTGGTCATCAGGTTCAGAATTTTCATATGAAACATCTTTAATTACAGTGGATAATATAATTTGTTATCATTATTTTTATCT
The DNA here is from genome assembly GCA_963573305.1 of Pyrrhosoma nymphula. Lineage (NCBI taxonomy): Eukaryota > Metazoa > Arthropoda > Insecta > Odonata > Coenagrionidae > Pyrrhosoma > Pyrrhosoma nymphula. Next base: position 777,214 of record OY754333.1, on the reverse strand, counting down.
ATTCCAGCAAAGACAGAGATAAGGTCCTGCCTAAATAACGGGGTACTTCTATCCTCCAAAATCCCGAGAAGACCCAATGAGCCAGTTGAGACTCCAGAGCACCACCGTTCCAAGAGGATGCGCATGCAGCGTCATTTGTGTCGGTCGGCTAACACCACTGATACTGCTAACCAAGGAGAAGCTGACAATACACTAGCGGCAGAATTAGCTGCAGCACAGGCCTTTTTGGAGCTGATTAATTCTAATACTGGCCAAGACCAGGGAAATGTGGAGGTCCAACCTGCTCCTAAAATTAATTTTGGTTGCAAAGGTGCAGCTTTATTTGAGGGAACCACGCTATACCACTCTGATACATATGATTAAGTCAGATAAGGATTTGAATGCTTTTACTGGCATTCCTACTTTTCTTCTGTTGGACCATATTGTTCAAGCTTGTGAGCTCCTTCAATGTGGTGAAAGAAACATCAGCTTAAGACTTGATATGCACAGTAGTGTCCTTTTGTGCATGGTCAAAATTAAGTTGAATTTAGGTTTTCGATGTTTGGCAGTTTTATTTTCTATCTCCCCGCCAACTTGTTCCACCTATTTCAAACAAATGGTGCGAATTTGGCGTTGGTATTACGCGAATCCATAACTTGGCAAAGTAAGGAAGACATAATGAGAAATATGCCAAAATGTTTCGATAATTATTCAAACACTCGGGTGGTACTGGACTGTACTGAAACCCCTGTCGAGAAGCCACAATGTTTGACTTGCCAAATACTTACGTACTCCCATTATAAGGGGATGAATACCATTAAGTATTTGGTTGGAGTAGCCCCAGATGGTTTAATTACATTCATCAGTTACGTCTTTGGTGGTAGGTCTTCCGACAAGGCTATAACCCTAACCAGCAATTTATTGGATCTCCTGGAATACGGTGATTCAGTGATGGTGGACAAAGGGTTCCTCATAAGCAATGAATTATCCCAGAAGGGGATAAAAGTTATTCAGCCTCCTTTTTTACAGAAAAGGGATCAATTCTCTCAAACAGAAGGACTTTTAACAGCTGAAATAGCTCTTGCCAGGGTACATGTTGAGAGGACCATCCAGAGGATGAAAATATTTAAGTTATTACGTGGGGATGTGCCTTGGGCAATGTTATCAAATATTGATGACATTTTAGTGATCATCTCAGGCTTAGTGAATCTAACAAAGCCCATTTTATCTGTTGATAAATTCTAAGGATAATATGTATATATATAAATTCATACATTCACAGGAAATGGAAATGGATAGGAACACATAAAAGGACGAACACAGGGTTCGGTGGGGAAGATGAAAATTAGTCAAATCCAGACAGAAAAAATTTCACCTGAACCAGGTGAAATTTTTTCTGTCTGGATTTGACTCATTTTCATCTTCCCCACCAAACCCTGTTTTCGTCCTTTTATGTGTTCCTATCCATTTCCATTTCCTGTGAATGTATGAATTTATTCGCGCCTTTGAGCGTCATGTTTTCGAATGATGAGTATATATGTTATATATATATATATATATATATATATATATATATATATATATATATATATATATATAAATAAACTATGCCACAGGTGGGACGGAATTAATATAGACACATAAAAAAAGAATACTCACACTATACGTTGATATTTCGGTTACTATAGAACCTTTCTCAAAGATAGAAGGATACATACTGATGGAAAGGCAGGGGACAAGAGGTAGGGTGAGGTGGGAGGATAGAGGGGTAGGAAAGGGGAGAAGAGGGGAGGGGCGGGAGGGGGTCAGAGGAAGAGGGAAGGGCAAGGAGGGGAAGAGGCGGGAGGGGGTCAGAGGAAGAGAAAGGGATGTGGAATGGAGAAAAAGGGAAGGGGCGGGAGGGGATTGAAGGAGGGGAAAGGGAAGAAGGGGCGGGAGAGGTCAGTGAGCGCGATTTAATCCGAGCGGATTATGAGCGGAATAAAGTCAGATGCAGGCCATTTCTAGCGTACGCAATTGAAGGGGAGAGTCAGAGGGAGGGAGGAAAGCCAATACGCCTACACGGAAGCATTTATCAAAATTGAGATTGTGGGAGGAAGCATGGATCGGGACGGGAAAGGAGGCATTGGGCGAGGACGGCTTGCAACTGGCACGGTGGCCGGTTATTCTAACACTGAGGGCGTTAGTGGTGAGACCAATGTAATATGAATCGCACAGGTTGCACAGGAGGATGTAAACAACGTTGTGGGAAGTGCATGACCGAGAGAGGACGGAAGGAAGTGAGTGGGAGAGGAATTTAGCGGGGAGGGGGTCGGTGATAAGGATAGGGCACGTTTAGCATCTCGCGCGATGGCAGGGGTTGGGTGGGGTTTTGGAGCTGATAATAGGCTTAGTCAGCGGTTTGGTGGTTTTTAGGATGCTGGAGAGGTTGGGGGGGCACCTGAAGACGAGAGAGGGACATTTGGGGAATGTGTTTTTGGTGGTGAGATTGTCAGAGAGGAGTGGAAAAAGGCTTCAAAGGATTTTTTTGAGGGCATGGACCCCTGGGTAGTAAGTAGTACAGAGGGAGAGGTTGTAATTCTCAATGTTTTGGGTTAGTTTAGGAGGAAAGGGTTTTTTGAGGATGCGTTTCTTGAGAAGAGTCAGGATATCCTCGTCGTAGAAGGGATTGGTGTAAAGAGGAAAGAAATTTATCAAGGGAATCAGGGGTATTGCATATGCGAAAACCTCGTGTGGAAAGAGAGTAGGGGAGGGATCTTCTCCCATACTAAAAATACTCCCGTGTAGGCGTATTGGCTTCCCTCCCTCCCTCTGCCTCTCCCCTTCAATTGCGTACGCTAGAAATGGCCTGCATCTGGCTTTATTCCGCTCATAATCCGCCCGGATTAAATCGCGCTCACTGACCTCTCCCGCCCCTTCTCCCCTTTCCCCTCCTTCAATCCCCTCCCGCCCCTTCCCTTTTTCTCCATTCCACATCCCTTTCTCTTCCTCTGACCCCCTCCCGCCTCTTCCCCTCCTAGCCCTTCCCTCTTCCTCTGACCCCCTCCCGCACCTCCCCTCTTCTCCCCTTTCCTACCCCTCTATCCTCCCACCTCACCCTACCTCTTGTCCCCTGCCTTTCCATCAGTATGTATCCTTCTATCTTTGAGAAAGGTTCTATAGTAACCGAAATATCAACGTATAGTGTGTGTTCTTTTTTTATGTGTCTATATTTAATTCCGTCCCACCTGTGGCATTGTTTATTTATATTATCGCGTGTGTGATTTTCCACGAACTCGTGTGTGAATATAATATATATATATATATATATATATATATATATATATAAATAAATAAAAATAAACTTTGCCACAGGTGGGGCGGAAATAAATATAGAAACACAAAAAAGAACACTCACACACTATAAGTTCTGATATTTCGGCAGCCGAGCTGCCTTTCTCACAGAATGAAGGATACAGAATGATGGATAGGCATGGGACAAGGGGTAGAGTGAGGTAGGAGGAGAGGGAGGAGAAAGGGGTAAGAAAGGGGAGAAGAGGGGGGGGCGGGAGGGGGTCAGAAGAGGAGAGGGGGGGGAGAAGAGGGGAAGAGGCGGGAGAGGGTCGGAGAAGGAGGAAGGGATGTGGGAGGGAGGAAAGGGGAGGGGCGGGAGGGGATAAAAGGAGGAGAAAGGGGAGAGGAGAAGGGGCGGTAGGGGTCAGTGAGCCCGATTTAATCCGGGGGGATTATAGGCAGAATAAAGCCAGATACAAGCCAATTCTAATGTACGTAATTGAAGGGGAGAGGCAGAGGGAGGGAGGGAAGACAATATGCCTGCTCGGAAACATTTGTCAAAACTGACATTGTGGGAGGAAGCATGGACCGGGACGGGGAAGGAGGCATTGGGCGAGGACGGCTTACAACTGGCTCGGTGGCCGGTCAATCTAACACTTAAGGCGTTAGTGGTGAGACCAATGTAATAGGAATCGCAAAGGTTGCAAAGGAGGATGTACACAATGTTGTGGGAAGTGCATGACCGAGAGGGGACGGAAGGAAGTGGGTGGGAGAGGAATTTAGCGGGGAGGGGGTCGGTAATAAGAATAGGGCATGTTTTGCATCTCGCGCGATGGCAGGGGTTGGGTGGGGTTTTAGAGCTAATATAGGGTTTAGTCAGCGGTTTGGTGGTTTTTAGGATGCTGGAGAGGTTAGGGGGACGCCTGAAGGTGAGAGAGGGACATTTGGGGAATTGTTTTTGGTGGTGAGATTATCAGAGAGGAGTGGGAAAAGGTTTTTAATGATTTTTTTGAGGGCATGGACGCCTGGGAAGTAGGTGGTACAGAGGGAGAGGTTGTAATTCTCCTTATTTTGGGTTGGTTTAGGAGGAAAGGGTTTTTTGAGAATTCGTTTATTGAGAAGAGTCTCAGGATATCCTCGTCGGAGAAGGGATTGGTGCAAAGAGGAAAGGAATTTATCAAGGGAATCGGGGTTATTACATATGCGAAAACCTCGTGTAGAAAGAGAGTAGGGGAGGGATCTTTTAGTATGGGAGGGATGGCAGCTGTTATAGTAAAGATATTGCTGCTTATTGGTGGGTTTGATGTGGACTGAGGTGTTGAAATGGTGGTTGGAGAGAGTGATATCTACATCAAGGAAGGTGACATGGGAAGAAGAGAAATGAGAGGTGAAGGAGAGAGAAGAGAAATCGTTGAGAGCGGAAATAAATGAATTAAAAGAATCGACGTCATGGGGCCAGAGAAGGAAAATGTCGTCGATGTATCGAAGCCAGAGTAAGGGTTTCAGGGGTTGTGAGGATAGGAAGGACTCTTCGACAAGGCCGAGGAAAAGGTTGGCATAGGTTTCCGCCCCACCTGTGGCAAAGTTTATTTTTATTTAAATTATCGCGTGTGTGATTTTCCACGAACTCGTATATATATATATATATATATATACATATATTTATATATATATATATATATATATATATATATATATATATATATATATATATATATATATATATATGTGGCATTGTTTATTTATATTATCGCGAGTGTGATTTTCCACGAACTCGTGTGTGTATATATATATATATATATATAATGTCTTGGTAGAAAATCGCTCTCGGCGACGATGCACAAGCATAAATAAAACAGTGATACACTAAACAAACACAGAAACACGCAAAAAGGACACTCACAAAAGAAAACCTGTACGTTTCGGCGTCAGGACGCCATCGTCAGCGGTAGAGGACCGCTGACGATGGCGTCCTGACGCCGAAACGTACAAGTTATCTTTTGTGAGTGTCCTTTTTGCGTGTTTCTGTGTTTGTTTAGTGTATCACTGTTTTATTTATGCATATATATATATATATATATAATATTTCGTTCAAACAGGTGGTGAAATAAAGAGGATAGGAAACACATAAAATGTGATGACACAATGGTGATGTGAAGATGGAATGATGGCCGATTCCAAGTGAAAAAAATTCGTCTAGACCGGGAATTGAACCACGGACCTTCCGATTTCGCAGAGCCCATCACATTTTATGTGTTTCCTATCCTCTTTATTTCACCACCTGTTTGAACGAAATATTTATTATTTACGCCTGTGAGCGGTTTGAGTGAATGAATGAATGGTTGTATGGCCGGAATGGCTCATTTCTACTTCTTGGGCTCTGCGTGCCCCGAAACGCCTGTTCTGTATCTTTACCACTGTCTGTGTGCCTGATTCAAACTTTGCTTTCCTCCTCTGTGTACGTAATTTCTTCTCTGCCGGTGAGTGAAAATGTCCAGCGCCATCTCTCGGCGACTTTTACGGACTAATCTTGGGGGTGTTTGATTCATATAAACCCCCCGCCGATTCCAGTGTTTCTTTAGTAGTCTAGATAGCTTAGTGGTCAGAGCATCCGGCGCGAAATCGGAAGGTCCGTGGTTCAATTCCCGGTCTAGACGAATTTTTTTCACTTGGAATCGGCCATCATTCCATCTTCACATCACCATTGTGTCATCACATTTTATGTGTTTCCTATCCTCTTTATTTCACCACCTGTTTGAACGAAATATTTATTATTTACGCCTGTGAGCGGTTTGAGTGAATGAATGAATGGTTGTATGGCCGGAATGGCTCATTTCTACTTCTTGGGCTCTGCGTGCCCCGAAACGCCTGTTCTGTATCTTTACCACTGTCTGTGTGCCTGATTCAAACTTTGCTTTCCTCTTCTGTGTACGTAATTTCTTCTCTGCCGGTGAGTGAAAATGTCCAGCGCCATCTCTCGGTGACTTTTACGGACTAATCTTGGGGGTGTTTGATTCATATAAACCCCCCGCCAATTCCAGTGTTTCTTTAGTAGTCTAGATAGCTTAGTGGTCAGAGCATCCGGCGCGAAATCGGAAGGTCCGTGGTTCAATTCCCGGTCTAGACGAATTTTTTTCACTTGGAATCGGCCATCATTCCATCTTCACATCACCATTGTGTCATCACATTTTATGTGTTTCCTATCCTCTTTATTTCACCACCTGTTTGAACGAAATATTTATTATTTAGCCTGTGAGCGGTTTGAGTGAATGAATGAATGGTTATATATGTATATATATATATATAGTAACCATATATTTGCTTTTATTCCATTAAATGTTGACATTTTTCTTGACATTAGTGTTCTCAAAACTTAATTATAAAATAAACCTCCCCATGGAATTTGTTGTGGTGGGTTGGGCTTGCATGTTTAAATGATCCTTACAGACTTGTGCATGGCAATGGCTATGAGTGGAATAAGACTGGAGGAATGGGCAACTCAAAGTCTGTACCTGAATTAGAGGGCAAAGGTAAGGATAGTAGGTAAAGAATCGGAGTCTGTAGTGATGTAAATTGATAAGAATTGATTCTTCAATTTTTTGGCATTCAAAATATGGGTAAAACAGAGGTCAAGGATCCTGCCATTTGTGTTGTTTATATTGTTAATTTGATCTTAGTTAAGAAAATTTGCTGAATCCCATACGGCATGTGCGCAAACGTTAATACAGTTCACAATTTCATCTAACAGGCAGGTAACATGTTAGGGAGGTTATAATCACCAACTAAGAGAGTTTTTGCACGGTGGTGATGAGTAGCAATTCGTTCAAGGCAATCACAGTGTGTTAAATAAGTAGCGGCAGGTGAGTTCAACTGTACTTGCTAGCAGTTTACCCATCCCATTCTTCTCAATTAACCTCTGTATCTGTCTTTCTTATCAACAACTATAAATTATAAAAAAATATTAATTACGAACACATAAAATATGGCATTAACATTTATTATCTTTTGCCAAAACATAAGGCAGAAGTTTCTCAAAATACACACTTCTTAAAGTATTTATCATTTTTTCACAAAAATCTAGGTCAAATTTAACGGGAATGACCAAGCTTTCATCATCCACATTAGTGCAAACTATAAAATGGCAGAGTGGAATATTCATTACTGCCATCCCTAGTTGCACCTGGCCATAATATTTATGTTTTGTCTTAATCATTATATCCTCCCCATTTATAGTGATGAAGCTTGACTTTTTAACAGCATCCATAATCGACACCGGTTGTCTTGAAACAATGAATTTCACTTCAACAAGAATGTTATCAGACACAACTACTCCATCAGGGCTATACCCCAACCATGGAGCATTGACGTTGACAAGAAAACCAATTTTTGAAACTTTGTTGCCAGTTTGCTTAGAGTAAGCATCAATTGCCCGTTGTTCATGCTGCTTACCAATGGCAGTAAACTCATTCCCTCTAAACGATGAATGTATTTCATTTCTAAACTTTCTATCCCAGTCTCTTCTGACCCCCGTAGGTTTGTGGTAGGTAAACAAAAAATAGCAACGGCTACCAGTGATACGATGCTGCCGTTCATGGTGCCATACATCACAGCACTTATTGATGGTAGCAAGGCATATATCAACAGCTTCTCCTGCTGTTTTCATTATCCTCTTCTGGTAGAATGAAACCAGTTCATCATCAATCTCTTCATAACAGTTACCATACTGTATAATGCACGGATTGCATGATATAATAAAATCAGTGACTGGAGCCCTCAAAGCCTCTACACCCTCAGCCACTGAAATGTTTGTTGATTCCCTTGTCTTTAGGTTGTTTCGTCCCGCACGTGATACAGCCAGTGCAGAATCTGGATCACCTACAAATAATTAAAATGGTCTTATATTAACACTTTCAGCCCGAAGTTTAAAATTTTAAATGCCACTGTGCCATATATTGATGATAAAGAGGATAATGAAACATAAGATTAACATGTCTGAAGAGAAATAGAGATCTTAAAGAAAGTGTGATCACTGCATTCATGAAAGGATATTTTAGAATTAAAAAGTAATATCATCACACTTTTGACTTTAAAATGCCAATCCAGAAATCCGGATGTGTTGAAATATTAATCCATTCTGGAGGTCTATACTTCACATATTCCAATAAAATCTATGCTGACTAAAATATAATTGTGCAGAAGATTTAATTAACAGTCTTACTATTATTTGAAAAAAAAATGGAAAAGACACTAAAGCCATACACCTTTCAACAATAATTCCAGTATCGAATTCCTCACTGCTTGAGGTACGTCTTCTCTTCTCTCTGTAGTAGAGGTAGAGGCAGCTGTTGGATGCTGCTTCCCTGCATGGAAAAACTCTGACAATGGTCTTGGCTTGTATGTGGTCCTGGTATTCGTTTTAGCTTTACCCCACTGTTGTCTCAGCTCTGTCTGACTAAGATTACTCAATGTATCTATTTCCACCCTGCAATAAAGATTCATCAGCAATACTCTTAAAGACTACATTGACAAGCATTATATAAAGTATCACAAGTCTCTCCCACAGATAGGACGGAACACCTGATAAGGTTCAATGTGATTCAATAAATTTTATTGTATGAGAAAATGCCTTATTTAGATACTACTCCAAGATGCAGTGTGTCTAACATGGTAGCACATCAGCAAATAAAGGTATTTACACAAAGTTATATTTTTGATTTTTCTTAGCTATAAAGGTTGAAACTAGCTACAGGGAAAATATATCATCGAAATCCGAGAAGGCGTGAGGCCTTGGTTAATTTGACTTTGAATGACCCATTGCTAACTACCCAAACTGTAAGTTTAATGTAAAGTAGGTAATGAAAGAGGGAAATACTTTATTGGCAGACGCAGAGTGAAGGATGTGCTCTCCATCACGTAATGAGTATGCCTTCATTGCTGTTTGCGTACGGGCATATACAATGGAAATATTACGAAAATGTTCATTTATGCTCACTTTTTCTTGAACCCATGCCCCGCTCTTCTCTGATTTAGCTTACTTCAGAGAACATTCAGACAGCACAGATTATAATCTCATAATACAAGTACACCTATCGCACAAGGTCATTTACGTAAAATTTAACTTAAAGCGCTAACTTAATAACATTGAGTTAAGTAACTCAAAAACTAATGTACTAAGAAAATATGAGTAAAAATGACAGTTGCCACTCACCTGTTCATGTGTAGTAAAAGAGCCACGATATTATTTGCACTTCCCCGAGCCGTCCTTGCAAGAGCAATGCGCTGATACAATTTTGTTACGGGCACCATTAACACCATTTAAAATAGAAATGCGGATTTCATGCGGTTTTCCGCTTAAATTGCTAGTTTGTACAACTAGCCCGACTACCGTAAATCCATTAGTCGACCGCTCACTAATGCCACAGGTTATTAAATGGTTAGCATTTAAAACCCTGCTTCCCTCGACGAAAGGACGTTGCCTATCCTGCACATAATTCATCAGCTCGAATATTTCCAAAACTGGAGCCATCTCGAAACAATTCGCCGTTAAAACCACACAATCGCATACACTTCCACTAGCTAACAAGTTTCGATCACCTCTCCGCAATCAAAACATGGCGACAGTGCTACCCTCCGTGAGCATTTTTTTCGCGAATACAATATTTATTGTCATGTCTTTCCTTCGTCTCGTACAAAATATTCTTATATAAATTTCAAAAACATTATTGATATTCAGAACAATAATTCTATGTACATTGTAATTAATTTTATAATAGGTTTGCCGATGGATTACCTGGGGAGCGAAAACAGCAATTATGCGGATTGATGAATGGAGCACACGACGAGGGAGACATGAAGAAATACTCATGAGCCGAAGGCTGAAGAGCTGGAGACTGGAGAGCTAGCCGATCTGTTTCTCAAGAATGAACTGTTGTGTTTGTAAATTGAACTGTAAAGTGTTTCATTTGTGTTTTTGTGTCATGATATTTCATTTTTGTCTATGATTACGCAATACGGATGGTAGGAGTGTAGCAAGTAGCAAGTTAATTAGCAGATCATTTCCTAGGGCTCTAGTTGTCGGTAGGGTTTCGTGTATTATATAATGTACTAAGCAGGCGAGATCCTTATGTAGGCAGGAGTCAGTAGTTTGAAACTACGTCGCGATTAATAGAAGGATCCTTTTACATAGGTCGTATAGGAAATATTTAGGGTGCATTTTTGAGTGAAAGTGATTGTGTGAATGAGCGAATGTGTTGCTAAGATTTTTTTGATATGTGGTAGACGTAGTGATTGGTGGATGGTGGTGGGGTAATCATGCTTTAATGCTTGAACGGTAGAACTAACTCTAAACCTTGTTTATAATAATAATTCCTAACATTGCATTTCGGTATTCTTTAGAACGTAGTAGTAGTTGTAGTGCATGTGTTACGTATTCCCGCAAATTTTAATTTCGTTTCTTTTTTGTTTTTTGTGTTGCGTCGTTGGTGGAGCTGTCACTGCTTCCCCTCTCCCCCCTCTCCTCCTTCGTGAAGGTGAGGGAGCAATCGAGACGACGCCTCGCTCTCTTATCAATGAACCACCAAGGGAACCAGACCTCTCTCTCTCGTTAAGTCCTGACCGGCATGTCTCGCCCGTTCACGACTACACGCCTGCCTACTTGCTGCCAGCTTTGCATGCCTCTCGCTTTAACTGCACGCCTGCCTACTTGCTGCCAGCACGCCCAGACTTGCATGCCTCTCGCTACAACTGCACGCCTGACTATTTCCTGCCTGCACGCCTTCTTGTTCCTGCCCGCACGCCCTGCCAAGTTCCAGTTAGACAGTGAATGGTGGTCCTTCGGTCTCTTAAAGAAGCTATTTTTTGTTCTCCTGTCATTTAAATTAAAATGACTGTTCAATTTGATTAGTTTTGTTATTATTTGTTTAAATTTACGCCACATTTTCTGGTCCTTCGGGCCGGATCCGGACGAAAGAAGTTTTGAATTATTGTTACGTCCGGAGTAGAGCTAGCACATGGGAAAATTATTGTCTCAAATTCTCTCCATTTACGGTATACGTTTTCTTGGCAGTGTATATTCTAATGTAAAATTGTTCCTTTCCTCAGTCCGTTAACCTCTCCAACTTACTTTCTCTCGCCTGGTTCTTGTGAGGCCGCTATTCATCAAAAGAGACCCGCCGAAGATACGACGGGAGGCATTTTACAACGCTTCGATCGCCTCTTCGCATGTTCCTGCTTACGCAACTCTCGCTACCCAACTGCGGCTGAAGTGGTATGTTAAGTTTTCCTTCTTATCTTGGCTATTCAATCAAACTGCACCATGAAGTACGAGGGATTTCTTCGAAAGGTGAACATTCTCAAAAAGCGATGTGAAAGGTGTAAAGAACTCGTACTCCAAATTGAAATCACTGCGAAAGAATCCCCTCTTTCAGATGTTTTAATTAAACGGTTAAATTGCTATTATGATGAAATCTCTGATAAAAAACGTGAATTTGATCACCTGCTGGATTCCGTGATTTCGGACGAAACTCCTACCGAGCAGTATGATGAAGACGAAGTCATTCAATTGCAAAATGAACTTTGCGAGCTTTTTTGTGAAACAAGAGGAGTAGTTCTTTCATTGCTATCTCAAACTGAGCAAAGAACGGAAACTACTGCGGGAGGTTTCACTGATCCTGTTGAGCAATTAAAGCTAGCCGTTAGATTACCGAAACTTGAACTACCTCGATGTTCGGGTGATTGCATTAAATGGATGTCATTTTTCAATCCTTTCAACACTACGATTCACCAGAATATCAAGCTCTCTCCTGTTGAAAAGTTCCAATACCTGATAAGTTGTCTCCACGGTGAAGCGTTGGATATAATTCTTGGATTACCCCTCTCCGATGCTAACTACTTTATTGCATGGGATTTATTGCAAAAACGTTATTACAATGTAAGGAAGTTAGTCTCTCTCCATATCAGCAAAATTATTGATATGCCACAGTTGATTGGAAACTATTCAAGGTTTGCGTCTATTTCTCTCTACTTATTCTGAAAATGTCCAATCCTTGAATGCCCTTGATCATGACATCACTCGGGAGAATATTTTATTGGTCACAATTTTACTACGAAAGTTGGATTTTGAAAGCCGTAAACGGTTTGAGAGCACCCGGGACGTGACCCATAGACTACCTTTGGCAGCCGATGTAATTAATTTCTTGGAGTTGGAATGTACTCACATGGATGATGCGTCAGCTGACATACAAACGAAATCCCCTAGGTCCAACATTGCTCGTCCTCCTAAAACGGCATTGGTCATGTTAAATGTGCAAACATGCGCAATGTGTAACGCAGAAGGTCACTCAATTTATAAGTGTCAAATCTTTGAGAAGAAGTCTGTTAATGAGCGAAATTCTATTGCCCGCAATAAACATTGGTGTGTAAATTGTTTAGGGACTGCTCACAATGCAAAATTATGTAAATCTACTCGTCGCTGCAACTATTGCAATAAGAAGCATCATTCTTTATTGCATATGGATTTCTCTTCCCCTCATCAATTCAATTCTCAACGTGAGAGTTCTCTTCCCACATCATCTTCCCGTGTTGAGGAACCTGTGGTTGCGGGATTTGCTGGACATTCTTATTCAAACGGCGAAAAATCAGTGTTATTAGGGACGACCCTAGTTCGCCTTGTTACACCCAACGGAGCCTCAATCATTGTCAGAGGAGTGTTAGATTCAGCGTCTCAATGCAGCTTTATTACGGAACGTTGTGCCCAATTATTAAATGTATCGCGTCAACGAACGGAGATTCCCATCACGGGAATATCTCAAACACAATTAAAAACCAGTGGTCTTACCTACCTCAACGTGGAGTCAATTAGTGGCAACGCTTTGGCTAACTCTCATCCAATGGTTATCCTTCAGAATATTATCTCGCACTTGCCACGAATTCCAGTTCCATCAGAAGTGAAGAAAAGGATGAAATATCTTGTCCTAGCTGATCCCACATTTGATACACCTAGTCCAATAGATGTCTTACTCGGAGCAGATTTGTTTCCCCTGGTGTTCACTGGAAGGCAATGTGCTCTCGGAGATGATCTACCAGTAGCTCTTAACACAATATTTGGCTTTGTGTTAATGGGTTCAAAACCAGTCAAATCAGAGAAAAATAGTGATGCTTTGGAATCTGTGACTCTTCTCGTAAATGAACTTGATCTCGATTCTGCTATTAAGCAATTTTGGTTAATAGAAGAACCACCACATAAACATACCTCAGTTACAGATGAAATCGTTGAAGAGCATTTTAAAGCTACTCACTCTCGAGATGAAAATGGAAGATATATTACAAGACTCCCTTTCAAGGAGAATCACCATCCACTTGGTAATTCTTCTGAAAATGCAAGACTTAGATTTTTTGGTCTAGAAAAACGATTCTCTAGAGATGCTACATTTAGGAAAAAATATGTTGATTTTATGCATGAATACATGATTTCTGGCCACATGACTCTCTGTAATTCCTTACCTAAATCTCCTCATTATTTTTTACCTCATCATGGAGTTTTCAAACACCATGACTCTACCTCAAAACTTCGTGTGGTCTTCGATGCAAGTGCAAAAACTTCTTCAAATGTTTCATTAAATGACATTCTCTATTCGGGACCAAAGTTGCAAAATAACATATGTGATCTCATTCTTCGATTCAGGTTTTATTCTATAGTGTTCTCATGTGATATTCGCAAAATGTATAGACAGATCAAAGTGCACCCAAATGACCAGTGTTATCAACTGATATACTGGCGATCTGATCCCTCATGTCCCCTCTCGGTGTACAAACTCACTACGGTAACTTATGGCGTAACAAGCTCTCCTTTTGTGGCCATAAGAACACTTCACCAACTAGCTGAAGACGAAGGGACAAATTATCCTCTTGCTGCTACCGCTCTCAAATCTCAGACTTTTGTGGATGATATTGTTACTGGTGCTAATAGTGAAAATGATGCTCTTGCTCTAAAAAAGGAATTGAAACTACTACTTCAAAAAGGTGGTTTCGAACTCAGCAAATGGTGCAGCAACTCTCCCTCTCTTCTCTCCTCTGTTGCAGAAGATGATATAGAACCTCCAGTTCTATTCCAATACCCAGAACAATCGCTTCATTACTTACTGGGTTTAAAATGGAACTCGTCATTGGATAACTTCTCTTACTCAGTGAACCTCTCAGAAGGCCCTTCGACAAAACTGTTTATTCTCTCTACTATTGCAAAAATTTATGATCCATGTGGCTGGTTATCTCCTATTGTTTTCTGGGCTAAATCTCTTCTTCAGTTGTTATGGACTCTAGGACTGAAGTGGGATGAAAACTTGCCTTCTCAAGTTTCTATTAAATGGAATGAATTTTGGAGTGAATTACAATTAATTACTTACATTACTATTCGTCGACCACTCTTAGTTTCTCAGGCCTACAGTTTGCAATTACATGGATTCTCAGATGCATCTGAAAAGGGATATGCAGCAGTGGTGTATCTGAGATCAATTAATTTGGAGGGAGATATAACTGTATCTCTATTAATTGCAAAATCAAGGGTGGCTCCATTAAAACGAATTACTCTTCCACGGCTAGAATTATGTGGAGCACATTTGTTGGCAAAATTACTTGATTATTGTTGCTCACTTTTTTCTCCAAATTACAGAATTGAATCTGTCTCTGCTTGGTGCGACTCTACAATTTCATTAAGCTGGATTCAATCTACACCTCATCGTCTCAAGACATTTGTGGCAAATCGTGTAAGCGAGATCCAGGACTGGGTACCTCCCCACCAATGGCACCATACAGCGTCTTGCTACAACCCAGCTGATTGTGCCTCGCGCGGAGTGATGCCATCGCAGCTTAAAACTCATCCGCTGTGGTGGTGTGGACCAAAATGGTTGTCTCTCTCTTCGGATCACTGGCCAAATACAACATACAACCCCATCACTGATGAGGACCAACTGGAAATAAGGCCATCATTGGTGAATATTTTTGTTTCTACTCGGCAACCTGAATGGGATCTCCTATTTAAGTTTTCTTCTTGGTTTAAATTATTATCTATCATGGCTTACATAAGAAGATTTATTACCAATTGCAGACAGTCTGAAAAATTAGCTGGATTTCTCACATGTAGAGAACTAATGAAATCAACTATTACCATATGCAAGTTGATACAGCAGCATGCATTTCAGGATGAACTCAAAGCACACTCTATGAACAAGCCTTCCAGTCTTCGTATTCAACGCCTTGCGCCCTTCTTGGACAAGGATGGTCTCATCCGAGTAGGAGGACGACTTAGGAATGCTTCACTCTCCTATGATGCAAAACATCCTATTTTGTTACCGAAACATCATCACGTTGTTGATTTGATTATTGATTATTATCATGTAAAAAACTTACATGCTGGACCTCAACTCTTGCAATCACTCCTGTGTAGAAACTTCTGGATCCTATCAGCTCGTTCTGTTATTCGTTCTCGTATTTTCAAGTGTAACAAGTGTTTTAGATGCAAACCTACGAATGTTCCACCACTAATGGGTGACCTACCAAAACACAGAGTTACCCAAGCACGAGCCTTTGTGACTACAGGAATGGATTATGGGGGACCTTTTCAAGTTAAAATCCATTCTATGAGACGTGCTAATCTCATCAAAATTTACTTGTGTGTCTTTGTTTGCTTTGCCACCAAGGCAGTACATTTAGAAATAGTAACTGATTTAACCTCAGAAGCATTCATCGCAGCTCTCACCCGCTTCATTTCCCGAAGAGGACCTCCCACCGATCTATATTCAGATTGTGGCACTACTTTTATTGGAGCCTCTTCCATTTTAAAAAGGACAATAAAAAAATTCTTCGTTAATGCTAAGGATACGCTGCTATATTTTTCGACTCAACATTATATTAATTTTCATTTTATCCCCCCCGCAGCTCCTCACCAAGGAGGATTGTGGGAAAGTGCCATTAAAAGTGCTAAACATCATCTGTACAGGGTTCTAGGGAAACAAATATTGACTTTGACTGAATTCATCACTTTGACTACCCAAGTGGAATCTATGCTGAACTCTCGACCTCTCACCCCTCTCTCTTCAGATCCCTCAGAATTAGACGCTCTCACACCAGGACATTTTCTTATTGGTGTGCCTCTTAGTTCCATTCCCATGGAAGATCACACAAACATTCCCCTGAACAGACTTAACCGCTGGAAGATCCCTGCAATCTCTTTTCCAAAGGATATGGAGGAGATGGCATCGTGAGTATCTACACACACTGCAGCAGAGACAAAAGTGGACCCTAGCCAGAGATGGCTTGAAGGCTGGTGATTTGGTTCTGGTGCATGAACCAAATACTCCCTCCCTTCTGTGGTGCCTGGCTCGAGTGACTTCAACCTTCCCCGGCCAGGATGGAGTGGTGCGTGTCGTCCATCTACGTGCTACTAAAGGAGCTCTCACAAGGCCAGCGGTGAAAGTATTTCCTTTACCAATTGACACCCCATCCTCACCTCCCTAGTATCCTAATACCATCCCTTCCTACCCTATTGTTGTATCTCTTTCTTTTGTTGTACTCTAAAATAGATCAATTAATTTTGTGAATATTCTGTTAGTGCATTTTTGTTGAACTAAGTAGTTCAAGGCGGCGGATTATGTTACGTATTCCCGCAAATTTTAATTTCGTTTCTTTTTTGTTTTTTGTGTTGCGTCGTTGGTGGAGCTGTCACTGCTTCCCCTCTCCCCCCTCTCCTCCTTCGTGAAGGTGAGGGAGCAATCGAGACGACGCCTCGCTCTCTTATCAATGAACCACCATGGGAACCAGACCTCTCTCTCTCTCGTTAAGTCCTGACCGGCATGTCTCGCCCGTTCACGACTACACGCCTGCCTACTTGCTGCCAGCTTTGCATGCCTCTCGCTTTAACTGCACGCCTGCCTACTTGCTGCCAGCACGCCCAGACTTGCATGCCTCTCGCTACAACTGCACGCCTGACTATTTCCTGCCTGCACGCCTTCTTGTTCCTGCCCGCACGCCCTGCCAAGTTCCAGTTAGACCGTGAATGGTGGTCCTACGGTCTCTTAAAGAAGCTATTTTTTGTTCTCCTGTCATTTAAATTAAAATGACTGTTCAATTTGATTAGTTTTGTTATTATTTGTTTAAATTTACGCCACAGCATGCCCCCCCTCAAATCCAAACTGCTGCCTCAACGTAGCGAGGGGGTGTAACAGGAGAAAGTCATCATCTGCAAAATACCATGTGAAGGATGAAGCAAAATTATTGCCAGCTGTTCATTGACGATGTGTACGATAATATCTTCTCGCGTCATTCTTAATAAATTTATAATATGCGGCTATAATAAAGATGAATTTCAACAATTGAAATATAAAGTAAAATCTGAAATACAAACCTTCAAGCAGATGCCTTTCCCCTGGCGAATGCAGTTGGTGACATTATTGATGTATAGATGTATTTGAAATTATCAATTTGTGATATGAGGAAAGTTTTTTGATGCCCTAATAAAGTGAATATTTCTTTATACGCCATCCTAAGCTTGTTTCAATTATTTACGTCCTTATTTATTCTTGTCATTAATTAAGCGTTTATAAATTGTGATTTATAAAGAAATAATAAATAAGTTAATTAAAACGTTTATGAATTATTATTATATTGTTTACGTGTTTAATTGGCATATCATTAATAAATATTGTAAGTTAAATGAAAATCATTTCCATACCATTGCAAAGTAATTCCTTTCTCTCAAAGCAATAAATATTTTTGAAAGATGGTTTCCATTTATCCCTTTTATAAGCGATTACCTTTGTTCAGAAATTTGATTTTCCCGCAAATGCCCTATTAAGTGTTTGTGAGGTGTTTGCGCTAGCTGTATGAGGTGATTCTAGCGCCACTGGGTCTAACGGTCATTTTTTAGTCATACTCTCGTTCAGACACCGAGTGCCCGGCCGAGAGTGAGCATGGTAAGCAGCCTTGTGAATAAACCAACTACCGGAGAATTGCTTCTACTTCATTTTGCTTAATTCCTATACATGGGAGATTTGATCCTTCGGGCCGGATTAGTTGGTGATAATTGCTATTATTTGCTGCAGAAGAAAGATTTACGAGAACGGACGAACTGGACTGAAGTTCGTCTATCTTTGCTGAATGAACGATAAGTTTCTATTTCTTTTTCTGTGAACTCTTGGTTGGTGTCTGCTTGCTAACTTTCTGTGCCGATTGCTTTGCTGCGGAAAGCTATAAAGCTTGTGATCTCAATCATTTTCTGAACCATAATAACGGGCTACTTCACGCAGCGTGTGCTTCCAGACGTCAGTCAAACGCTTCCTCTAATCCCCCTCACATCACTGTCGCGCCGCATGCTACTTGGCGTAAGATTGAATAGGTTGCTTCCCATGGCGAATTCTATTAAGAACGTGCTCATGTTCTTTTTGCTTCCTCTAATATCGCTTCATTTCTTTGATGTTTGCTTGTCATGACTTAATTTTTCATTCCCTATTGTGTGTGCACAATTTCTTACGAATCAAGGGCCGTGAAAGTCACGATGGAGTCCTTTAAATTCCAACAGGAAAGACTTCTTCGCAAAATTACGAACTCTTTTACGAACTTTAAGAAGGAAAGACAAGCCAAAATGACTCGTGGTGCGTGTGAAGTACGCTTGGAACAATTAGACGAGTGGTGGAGTCAATTAACTCGTGAGCACAGTTCAATGATTAGGTCAAAAGAAGTTGACTTTGCGGACAAATATTTTAAAGACTATTTTTTTTAAATAGCCAAAGAAAATTACGTAACCCAGAAGGGTGAATTCAAAGAATACTTACACACCTTAATGAGAGACAAACTTTCGATCACAAGAGTGTGTGCTTCAAATGTTATCCCAGGGGAAAGTAACTCTAATGCTCAGCTAACTAACTTGCCTCGATTGAATTTACCCACATTTTCTGGTGTCTTTTGCGATTGGTTGCCTTTTAAGGAAATTTTCGAATCCCTCGTAGTTGGAGAAAGGACAATCTCAGATGTAGCTAAGATGCACTGTCTCCGAAGCTGTGTCGTTGGAGAAGCCGCGAACTATATTTCTTCCATACCAGTTGCTGGGAGCAATTTTATTTTATCCTGGGAAACGCTTCTGAACGCATACGAAAATAAGCGTCTGCAAGTCAATGCTCACATTGACAGTTTATTTTCTGTGCAGGCCGCTCGAAGTGAAAACTCGGCAGAGTTGAGACGCATTTTGACTTCTACTTTAAACAGTGTGCGGCCATTGAACAATTTACGGCAAGCTTCTGAGCAAAGGGACGACTTGTTAGTCTACCTAACCGTCAGCAAGTTGTATCCACAAACTCGTAAGGAGTGGGAGAGTTATCTAGGGAATTCGACCACCCCAAGAGAGCCGGCAACTTTGGATACTCTTGTTAAATTTCTGGAAAGTGCGATAATTAGCTCCGAAGCATTTGAGAGTGGGACTCTTGGGACTGGTAAATCGACTAAATACTGTTCGAATAGTGCAAAAACCAAGAATAAGACTGACTCTAAATATTCGAGAGTATTTCACGTGGGCTACGATTCTAAAAAGGCCGAAGACAAATGTGCTTTGTGCAATCGATCGCACTTCATTATGTTTTGCGACCAATTTAGAGAAAAGACTCCACAGCAGCGACAAGAGATAGTGAAATCAAAGCGCCTTTGCTTGAACTGTCTCTCGCGTCATTCGATAAAATGTTGTAAATCCAACAAAAGGTGCAGGTTCTGTCAGGGAAAGCATCATTCGATGATTCACGAGACAGAGGAGCCCGTAAAGCAATCTATCCCGATACCAGATTCTTCTCGCGCTCATAATAGTGTTTCACCCGAAGAGAATTCAGATAAATCCACATTAATGCACTTAACCCCCTCCCCCAAAACGTGTTCTCTGCTGCTTGCATCGGTGCTCGTAAAAGTGATTGGACCTCATGGCCACTCAATACTTGCTCGAGGGCTTGTGGATCAGTGTGCTCAGTCGTCTTTCATCTCGGAGTCATTGTGCCAACAGCTAAAGATCAAGGGAAGGAACACGAATGTGGAGATACTGGGACTAGCGGGAAATAAACAGGCGAGTTGTAAAAGGGCCGTCTCATTCAAAGTCATGCCCCATTTCCATTCTCCATTTTCTTGTGACGTTGACGCATTGGTAGTCTCAAAAATATCTTCATATATTCCAGAAAATAAGATTGTTCTATCTAACTGGAAACATGTTCAAGGGCTAACGCTTGCCGATCCATAGCAATATGAAGGAAGGGGGATTGCACTTATACTTAGCGCCGCCATCCATGCCAAGATTGTGAAGGACCAGGTGAGGAAAGGAGGTTCAGGGGAGCCTATAGCTACGTGCACCGCATTGGGATGGATGTTGTCTGGAGAAGTCCAAAACCAGGAAATTGAACTGTCAGTTCCTTCAACGGTTCTTCACTGCCTGGAGAATGAGGACCTAAGAGACCTTCTACGGAAGTTCTGGGAACAAGACGATTTCCAACCCTCCAGAAAAATACTCCAGCTGAACAGGAATGTGAGGAATATTTTCTTTCTACTTACAGAAGGCATATTTCAGGTCGCTTCATCGTACGACTACCCTTGAGGGATGGCGAGACTGCAGAAACAACTCAACTCGGCAGTTCCTATATCCCAGCCTTAAGGATTCAGCAGCAAATGGAAAGGAAATTTCTGCATGATCTGAGATTCAAAGAGAAATACCAAGCATTCATGCAGGAGTACATTGACGTAGGTCACATGAAGGAATCGAAGGGGAAGACCAAGGAAATGGATAGCTGCCTCTACCTTCCTCACCATGGTGTTTGGAAGGAATCCAGCACAACCACTAAGCTAAGGGTGGTTTTCAATGGCTCCCAACGAACTAACAGAGGAGTATCGTTAAATTCTAAGTTGCATATAGGTGCTAATTTGTTGCCAGATTTAGCTAATGTTGTACTACGCTGGAGAAGTTACCGTTTTGCCTTTACCGTGGACATCGAGAAAATGTTCCGTCAAATTTTAGTAGATGAAAGAGACCAGCATTTGCAAAATATACTTTTGAGATTTGATTCTAATGACCCTGTACTTTCCTACAGACTTCAGACTGTTACGTATGGTTTGGCGTGTTCCCCATATTTGGCTATTCGCTGTGTTAGGCATCTAGCCGAGGAAGAAGGCCATGCCTTTCCTCTTGCTGTTCCTGTGCTGCTAGGAGAAATGTACATGGACGATGTGCTGACTGGAGCCCATACCTTGACTGATGCTCGCTGCAAACAAGAGGATTTGATCAACTTGCTCAGGGTGGGTGGCTTCCCTCTGCGGAAGTGGGCCTCCAATGCCGGAGAACTTCTTGAGTGGCTGCCTCGAGAGGATGTTGCGGTTTCGAGCTGCCAGCCCTTGCCTGAGTCCAGTTCCATGGTTGTGCTTGGGTTATCCTGGCTGCCGCGAGAAGACTTCTTATATTACCGGATAAGTATAGAATAATGTTCTTCTGTCCTGACAAAGAGAAATGTTCTATCAAATGTTTCAAAATTATTTGATCCACTTGGGTGATTATCTCCAGTTATAATAACTGCAAAAATCTTCATGCAATCACTGTGGTTGTTGAAAATAGACTGGGACACAGAACTTCCTGCTAATGAATCTGCCTATTGGAATAACTGGTATTCTTCTCTGCCCGTTCTCTCACAATTACGAATTCCTAGATGGATTAACTTTTCACCAGAAGCTAGATTTTCAGAAATCCATGTATTTGCAGATGCTTCCAAAAGAGCATATGGTGCTGTTGTTTATCTCAGGGTTATTTCTGATGAGGGTTCTAAGTCAATGCTAATTTTGTCTAAGAGCAAAGTTGCTCCTATTAAAACTATTAGCATACCAAGGCTGGAACTCTGCGCAGCCGTTTTGGCTGCTCGCCTCGCTAAACATTGCCAACATGTCCTCAATTTGACTGGCCCAGAGGTGCACCTTTGGTCTGATTCCATTGATGTTCTGTTCTGGTTGAAAAGTCATCCCACTCGATGGCAAACCTTTGTGGCTAATCGCTGTGCAGAAATTTTAACTTTACTTCCTAATGTACTTGGCATCATATTCGCTCAGCAGGTAATCCTGCAGACACTGTATCCAGAGGTTTAACTCTTTCTGAGTTAATGAAGTCAGAGATTTGGTGGCATGGTCCCCCACAATTAACTACTTCCAGTGTACCATGGCCAGCATCAAAGCCAATAAAACTCATTACAGAGCCAAAAGAGACAAGAAAAATAACTCATATTTCTACAGTCTCGCCCCCTCCTATTTGGGATTTGTTGGATAGGTACTCAACTCTATCAAAACTTTTGAGAATACGTGCCTGCCTGAGATTTCTAAAACTCAAGTTTGCAACTTGGGTAGTGTCTGGAAAAATTCTTATATATTTACAAAACTTTCCATCGTCTAATTCTTCACATGCTACCGTCGAAGAAACAGACTATGCATGTTTACTATGGGTTCATGAAGTCCAAAGAACTTCCTTTTCTAAAGAGTTTTCTTTGATAAAGTCAGGCCTTCAACTTTCTAATCAGAGCCCCCTACAAAAACTTAACCCTCTTTTTACAGGTTTTTGTCTTCGTGTTAGTGGTCGAATAAAACACTCAATCCTGAGTGAGGACGAGAAACATCCTCTAATTTTGCCACATTCTTCTCGCCTGACTACTCTTATAATTGAACATTATCACAAAATTACTCTTCATGGAGGAACTCAATTGACACTTTCACACATTAGGAGAAAATATTGGATAATAAAGGCAAGACAAGCTGTGAAAAGAGTAATACACAGTTGTACGACTTTTCTTCGGTATTCTGCTTCTCCTCTTTATCAAAAAATGGGTGACTTACCTCCTCTCAGGGTTAGGCCACTAAAAAGGCCATTTTTAAATTCGGGGATCGATTAGTGCGGGCCATTTTATAGTAAATGTTCCCCTGGGCGGGGTCGCAAACATTACAAAGGATATGTGGCCCTATTCATATGTTTGAGCACCAAAGCCGTGCATCTTGGAGTTGTGTCTAGCTATGACTCTGTAGGCTTCATTGCTGCCTTTAAAAGATTTGTTGCTCGAAGGGGTCACTGCGCTACTTTGCTTAGTGACCAAGGTACTAATTTTATTGGTGATAATGCTGAACTCAGAAGTCTCTTTCACAAGGCCTCTAACCATTGTAACGCCATTATTGAAAGCTTAGCTAAAGATGGAACTTGTTGGAAATTTAATCCTCCCGCGGCTCCACATTTTGGTGGAATATGGGAAGCTGCAGTTAAATCCACAAAATATCATTTGAAACGAGTAATTGGATTGCACACACTAACATATGAAGAATTGTCAACAATTTTGTCAAATAGAGGCATGTCTCAATTCTCGACCTTTAGTTCCCATCACGGATGATGTTGCTGATTTGCAGCCACTCACCCCAGCACATTTTTTAATCGGATCTGCATCTATGTTAATTCCAGAACCAAGGGTAACTGATGAGGAGTTGCCTCCTCTTAAACGTTGGCTGTTGCTGACTCAGCATTTCTGGGACCGGTGGTCTGTGGAATATTTGCAGAATATGCAATGTCGCTCCAAATGGGTCAAGGAATCTCCCACCTTGGCAGTTGGAGATATAGTGCTTCTCAAAAATGAGGTCCGGTGCATTGGCACACCCAGGATCCGATGCATTGGCACGAGTGGCTACTATCCGCACGTCCACCAGTAAATTGAAGCGGCCGATAGTGAAATTGATTTTGTTGCATAGACCATAAACTACTGTGTAACTACTATGTTATTTTGATTTGCTTATCTCATTCATTGTTCTTTAATTTACTTGGAATTTATTATATTTCTGCACTTAAGTTGTTTCGCTCAAAAGATGTGATTTTTGTTCGAAGAACAAGGTGGGCGGAATGTTCAGAAATTTGATTTTCCCGCAAATGCCCTATTGCTTGTGAGGTGTTGGCGCTAGCTGTATGAGGTGATTCTAGCGCCACTGGGTCTACCGGTCATTTTTCAGTCATGCTCTCGTTCAGACGCCGAGTGCCCGGCCGAGAGTGAGCATGGGAAGCAGCCTTGTGAATAAACCAGCTACCGGAGAATTGCTTCTACTTCATTTTGCTTAATTCATATACAACCTTTAATAATAAAGAAACTGATTACTTAATAAATCATATGTTCAATATATTAAAAAGGCTTTGGCCTTCATTATGATTTGAGTAAATGGGTTTTGTAAACTGTTTTAAGATAGTTGGACTGACAAATGCAATTTTCGTAATGGGTTATTCTTCCAAAATGTCAGTATAATATTGTAAACCGTGGGATGGCATGCTGGAAAATTATTTCCCACTTACGGGAAAGGAAACGTGTCCCATGGTGGGAAATTCTTCATTTCCTCCTAAAGGTCACGTACTATCCATCCTGTAACATCCTAACTTTTTCCTTTGGTGCTATCTTGCACTTGGTGGCATGCGATACCATTGTGTGGTGGTAATCTCTAAATTATCTGAATTTCTTTATCTCTTGTTGATTTTCTAATTCCTGCTTCATGGATAATAATTTTACATCTATTTATTTTCTCATAAAATGTCACCATACCGTGAATTGTTCCAGATTGGCGTATGAATTTCATGGGGTCAGTTTTTACCTATATATGAATACGGCCAGTTGCGTGCTTTTGAGTGTGATTAGAGAATTACACCTTATTCCCTAAAATAACACATTGGGAATTTAAGGATTTGATTGACCTATTTTTCCTTGATGAAAAAAGCCGAAGAGGATTTTATCGATGCATGTCTTTTATCTCCTATTCGTTACTTGGGGCAGGTTAATTTACATTCGCTACAGACTTTGGCTGCTCGCTTTCAAAATCACTGTTTAACTTCTCATGTGGAATTTAGCTTATTTTAATTAAGGTCTCAGAGTGAAATTAAGCTTTTTATGGGAATAATAAATTCTGAAAACAAAATAATTTCATGAATACACATGTAATTCAAATAATATCTTTGTTAATGCATGTATTTAATGTTGGCCGAGACAGATGCAGTATAATTGGCCCAAAATGAATTTAAATAGATTTCCGAGGTCCAAACTTTCAGCCACTGGCGTTGTATATTCCGGCTCCTGAGCAATATATGCTTCTTTATAGTTCGGTAGAACTATCTGTTAGCACGGGTATCATTCTCTACCTAGTTTTCCGAATATAGAAACACAATTTTGTAAGATCCTTGGAACCTATTTTGTGCTTGAAATAAAGATAACACAGTGTGATGGTCCGCTGTGCTATTTCTTCATGACCCGGGTTTCGTACCGTAGTTATGCTAAGGCCCCGTTTCCACTACTGACATTTCTACGACGGTAACTCTCTACCCGCGCAATGCTAGTAATGGAAACGCTCGAAAACGCCTACCATGGTAGATAGTCCTACTAGCATTGAGTTACCCTCGTAAGATCAGGGAATAGTGGTTACCGTCGTGTCTTTTTGTAATGGGAACGCAATGTTAGTAAAAATCCTAGTAAGAATCATGGGAAAACAGTTGAATCACGGAAAGCGTGGAGGGATCACGGTTTCACCGTCTGCAGACAATATTAAAAAGAATAAATATTTATATACGACCGATATGGTTAAAAGTGATTAGACGTTGCCATGCGTAGTTAAAGAGAGGATAGATTTTATAAAGGGTAGGTTACACTATTCAAGTATATCGCTAATAATATGAAATGAAGGAAATTTTGTCTAGTTTACAATACTACTTTGTTTCACTGCCTATCCAAGACTTCGGCCTACGAAGACATTATCAAGGTCTTAATTTTTATTTTACATATTATTTTTATTTCTAATTTCGCTTGTCAACCAATGTTTCAACTTATGAAGTCAATGCCTTGAAAATTATAAGCGTTTGGGGATCACCATTAAGTATTCATACCTATAGGTATATTTCACTGTCAGCATTCGACATTTATAACCTATATATATTTAACTAAGACCTATCGTTAATGGTTAGACATCGCCTTCATTTTTGAAATGGAGGATTTTTTAATATTTGGGACGTGGACCCTTTAATCGAGAATCTATACATGACCGATAATAATATGAAATTAGAGAAATGTTATGTAGTCCAGAATATAATTAATTCTTTCACATGCCGAACTAGGTTTCGATTTATGAAGTCATTATCATGGCCTTTATTTCTTATTTACATAGGTACTTTTCTTTATAATTTTTATTTCGCTTGTCGACCGAGATTTCAAATTATTAACTCAATACCAAGCCTTTGAAAATAACTTAACAAGTCGAAAATTTGGTCGGCAGCTGAAATGAAAATGTATGTGAAATAATCAAAGGTTCCTTCATTTCGTATGGACAATGGGGTACCACAGTCTGAAAACAATGTATATTTTGCTAATGTTTTTGTTCCCGATAATGGTAGACGAATTATCAATTCGCTAAAATGTAATATGGGCTGCAAATCTGATGAAGAAGCGTCCAGAAAAGCAAGTGTTCAAAAGATGAATTCATATTCCTATAAATCCTTATATTATTTAGATTGTACTGCAATTATTTAAGTTTACCGATAATTATTAAGGTTGATACTTCACAGGTGCATGTATATAACGAGATTAATTATTGAAAAACACAATTGTGATGATAATATTAATAACATAAGTTTCTGGTCGTAAGACGAGAAGTCGTACGTTTTTAAATATCGTTCGTCAATTGTCCTTTAGACTGGTATTGCTACGTCACAAAACGATGCTTTACCACGGTTAGAAGTAGCTAATTGGAACGCATGTAGGTTATGACGGCTGAAATAACCATGGTAGAATGTTAGTAGTGGAAACGGGGCCTAACTGGTGAATAAACTTGCTCAACAGGTACAAATTCAAGAGCGTTGAGGTTGCAGGGGAAGCAAAGGGACCCGCTAAGTGGAGTATGCTTTCGATGGAAGGAGGCAGAGCGGGAGGACTAAGGAGAAAGTGTCGGTGGGTGGAAGGGGTTGCGCTACACTGATACATTTTCTGACGGAAATTTACCCTCAGCGGTAGGAGGTGTAGCAGCTGAAATGGGGGAAGGACAAGAAAAGATGGCTCTGTGTTCTACACGCACTTTACTCAATGGGAACTTACATGCTCTAAAATCATTGTTGATCAGTAGCCTATTTTACCTTCATCACCAAATCACCTGCATCCTTTTAACGCCTGAATCTTTTTCTCTCAAACTTTATTCCTGTTTTCGGGATTTGGTTTTCATACTATATCATACTTAAACCCAAAATATACTTAAAATATTTCCATCTGTTCCATATCTTTGTTCATTTGACCACGCTAGGCGGATACCGTAACAATAGCATCATTCATCCTCGTAATTGCATTTTCTCAGATAATTGTAATATTTTTACAACCCTCGTTTAAATGTTTAATTAAAGTGCATTTTATTACATTAAAGCCATTTATTCAATGGTTTTGAAGTTTTTTGGGTAATTTATGTTCATTTTGTGCAAGTACGTATAACACTCACGTGTTCTGAATGAAAAGCAAATAGGGTGAGTATCAGTTTAAAAAAATGAATGAGATATGAGATAGTTGTCTGCCACGCTTCACACGTCGATCACGAACAACAAAATTGATCCATTTTATTTTTACGTCAGCGTCAGTAGCAAGGTTTGAT
Organism: Pyrrhosoma nymphula; assembly: GCA_963573305.1. NCBI lineage: Eukaryota > Metazoa > Arthropoda > Insecta > Odonata > Coenagrionidae > Pyrrhosoma > Pyrrhosoma nymphula. The sequence continues at coordinate 749,287 of OY754333.1, read as the reverse complement.
TCTGTAGCGAGTACCGTCATGGCAAATATTCACAATCACTCGGGTATGTGTACTAGTTATCTACGGTTTCATGTACCACACTTCAGTTAGAGAGTGAATACGTGCTTCGTCAGATATGCTTGAACTATCATGCTCCAACGAAACTAGTTGTAAGATGTGTTTGTTCCTTAACTTATGTAAAAGAACCCATGCATCTTGAAATAACCATCCATTAATCATAGAAACTTGCACCACTATCATTTTTGCTCCTGATACCTATTCTGTAGAAAGAATAATCTCGTCACTTATGTCAGTTCTACTCTCTTAGCATTTGTGTTTCGATATAAAATAATTGGCGAGAAGTACAAATAATTCTCTTTTCTCAATAACAATGGTAGTAGATCCACACGCCAAAGTAATGTCGAGGTGGCTGTGGACCAGAGTGCCTTCTTCGTGAGGCATTGGCTCTTTGTCTTTTTACGAACTCATTCTTTGGAATAGGTAATCAATTCTTGGCTCCTCAACCCTTTGGCCAAGACTATCACATAGTATATATCAGTGAGGGAATTTTATTCAGCTGGAAATAGAAAAATATTTTGAAAACTAAGAGCCTCTTTCCCAGGGAAATCTCATCCAAATATGTTGAATCGTCGTATTTTATTACAATAAAATGTATTATTTGGAAAATCAGGCCGGTTTTTGCTAGAGCATAGTACCTCAAAGATTACTATTAATCTCCCTAAAAGCGGACACAATTTATTGCCGAATCTAACAAATTTAGCGTGTTGAAAATCCTTTTTAGCAACATTGCACACGGAAAAACACAACTATCCTGGTAAAAATCGGACGCTTGCCCTAGCGTAGAGGCAGCATCCACGGGGAGTTCTATGTTCTCATGGAGGAGTTTCCTTTACTCCCCGATTACTCTCCGAGATTTTTGCCTCCAAACACATTTCCCGAACTCTTCCGCAAGAGCGAACGGAGAGTGCCTCATGGTTTCTTTGACGCTTCGTTTTTCGTCTTCCCCCGTCAACACTTCTTAAACGCTTCCGGGGAAGGAAATCTTATCAAGTGCGTTTTGTTTTTATTTTGAGTGTGTATATTTGAGAGAGACTTTTGAGCACGCAGGACCGATTGGATCCGCGGTATTGGAGGGGCTGGTCACCCCTGGCCGTGGGCTAGAAGGAACCCGCACCTTTGCACCCGATGGCTGACCACCTAGGAAAAAAAGGACGGGCGATCGTGTGACACGCAGTCTATTAGCTCGCCCGATACGGATTCCCGCCGAAGCGCAGAACACTCATGAAGCATGAACTCGCATGTTGCCGCAGGAAAGCGTCGTCTGCTAGTATGTGACGCTGCTGCCGCCCTGTGGAAGGAAAGCACAGGAGAGAAAAGCCCTTCGCTAGCTCTCTCTCTCTGCCTTCGACCTTCCTGGGAACAACATCTCTCTCTCTCTTGAACATGTGCTCTGAATATGTGCAAGTTATTGTATGGCAGTGTGTGCACGCCGATGGAAGTGTGATTGGTTTTGAGGTATGTGGCTAGAGGCTATTATGAGGCTATTATTTGAATTTTCCTATTCATGGTTTATTTTGGAGTGCCCATATTTGGGGTTTTTAATTCTTTGCGTTTTTTGGCATTTCTGTTTCCAATTCATTTCCATTCGTGTAAGGCCCGGAGGGCCACGTTTCTTTTACGTAAGAGGTTTTTTGTGGGTTGGATTAATAATCACGACGGGGAGAAAATGTATTATTATTTTAAAGAAAGTAATAGATATAGTACGTCCACTTTTATTTTAAAATTCACAACACGTGTTTCTGCTCTTTTATTTTCCCTAAGTCATCCTCAGGTACAATAACATTCCAGTTTTGCGGTTAGTACTATCGTTTTCACTGAAATGTAGACACCCAAACTGATTGTACTGATTTGATAAAATGGGGCCGGGTCGGAAAAAGCATAAGAGGGTTGGCACACGAGGCTAGCTGCGGACTTTGCCTTAACGTCACCGAGAGATGACGAGGACGGACTTGGATGCGACCGGGATAGCAGAATTAGAGTCAAATAAACTCCGAGAGCATAAGCCCTAGCGAAAGGAATGCGCTGAGGAAACTCACGTCCACGCACACGTTGGGGCGATCGGAGTATTTTCTTTTGGGCTCCGTCGCGAGGTTTTTCCTCTCCCTAGATTCAGGTTTAGGCTCACCGTAAGTGACTCGGAGGGAAGCGGCTCCGTAGCCGAGATGGTTAATGCCATTCGCCGAAGTTGGTGTGCGGTTTTGGCAGGGTTCGAATCCGTAGTCAGGCCAATTTTTTAATCTTTTAGATTAAAAAGATGCATTCTTCATATCAACACAATTTATATAGTTGACAAAAGAAAGAGTTAATGCGGTTTTTTATTTACTGCTTAATTTACTGCGTCACCGATATCTGCATCCTTACGTTGATTGCGGTGACGTTGATTTCGGTCAAACATATATAACTATTAAACATCGTAGGATAATTTGGGGTAAAAGAGCTGATATGCGTATTTATTTCCACCTGGTCCTTATAGCTTACTATGGTTCGCAACCCAAGTGACAGATTAACGCACTTGGGGGCCTGTAGGCAGTACAGCAACGGGGCCCACGTTAATAAACAAGTCGCAAGAGAAGAAAGGGGAAAACAATTCTCATAACAAGGGGCCCATAGGCAACTGCCTACTTTTGCCTTATTGTTAATCTGGTTCTGCGCACACCCACTGAAAGGAAAGCATTCGTTCTTTAAAACACCTAACTTCCCACATTTTTACGTGAAAAAGTACTGGAAGTTTGAAGATGAAAAATATCAATTGAATTACAAACCTTTTTCAAACTCTAGGGTTTATCAAAATGATCGAAACTACGAATGCATTTGGTTATTTATAGAGGATTGTAGATACAATGAGTAGGTATTTCACTGCAAGGACACAAAGATGCAACCACTGCCACTTCCAATGCTTTTTCCCTCTCAGTGAATTAAATCTGTTAAGAAATAAATGTGGTAACGTAGAAAGCCATTATTTTTATAAATTAAGCCGTAAATAAAAGACCGCATTAACTCTTTCTTTTGTCAACTATATAAATTGTGTTTAAGAATGCATCTTTTTAATCTAAAAGATTTAAAAAATGGCCTGACTACGGATTCGAACCCTGCCAAAACCGCACACCAACTTCGGCGAATGGCATTAACCATCTCGGCTACGGAGCCGCTTCCCTCCGAGTCACTCACGGTGAGCCTAAACCTGAATCTAGGGAGAGGAAAAACCTCGCGACGGAGCCCAAAAGAAAATACTCCGATCGCCCCAACGTGTGCGTGGACGTGAGTTTCCTCAGTGCATTCCTTTCGCTAGGGCTTATGCTCTCGGAGTTTATTTGACTCTAATTCTGCTATCCCGGTCGCATCCAAGTCAGTCCTCGTCGGCTCTCGGTGACGTTAAGGCAAAGTCCGCAGCTAGCCTCGTGTGCCAACCCTCTTATGCTTTTTCCGACCCGGCCCCATTTTATCAAATCAGTACAATCAGTTTGGGTGTCTACATTTCAGTGAAAACGATAGTACATATATACACATCAAATCCAACAGAAGGGGGGGGGTGGGGAAGGAAGGCAGGGGGAAGAGGGAGGGGGGGAGAAGGGGAGGTTTTGGGGATTAAGATTTACCGGTATTGAGGAGTAATACAGGAAGGAGGGGGAAGGGAATGGAGGTATGTGGGTTAACATAATAGCACGATGGTTAGGTCATCCCAGTGCCATTCGTCATGTAGGTGAAGGAGAAGAGTAGGGTGGGTGTGGGTTGTTGGTTTGGAGGAGTGGAGTCATGTTTTGGGTTCTCGGTAAGAGGGGTTTAGGATGGGGGAGTGGCATTCAAATTCAATATAATTTAACAATTTTATTGTCTGTTTCTTCCTTTTAATGATCTCCCACTGTTCCAAGGCATCCAGACGACGTCCTTTGTTTTGCAAACTTAAAATGTTCACTTTAAAATCCGTGTGGTGGGATTCTTCGATCACGTGTTTTGTCAAATGGGATCTAATATCTCCATTAGCCAGGCACTTTTTATGTTCAATCACACAAGTTCTGAAATTTCTCCCTGTTTGACCCACGTATACCGCCCCACAAGTGTCACACCGTATTTCATGTACACCGGACTTGTTCATGGGGTCCAGTGGGTCTTTGGTGTTGGTAAAAATTTTGCCCAGGGTCAACGAAGTGTAAAAACGCACTCTATATTTGTTTTTTCGGGATTGATTTCGCTACCTAGTAGGACCATCTTCTTCCATGGTAGGACCCTTTTCCTAAGAAGGGAAGTGTCACCCATTTTTGTTTCCTTTCATCCTGCCCTTGACAACGGGTAATACGGTGCAAAGCCATCTTTTTTCTTTTCTTATTTAAAATGTTGTCAACTAAAAGGGAATCATACCCGTTATTTTTCGCAATTTGTTTAATGATGTTGATTTCCTTGTCAAGGTTTTGTTTTGAAAGCGGAATACTTAGATGATAATGGATGGATGGATCAAATGATTGAACATCGCCATCTTGTGGGACATTGGATGGCAGGAGTCAGAATGAATGACGTGGTCTGTATGTGTGGGCTTCCGGTATATTGCGAAGGAATGTTTGTTTTGGGAAGTGGAGATACTGAGGTCTAAAAAATGTAGGTGTCCCTCTGATTCTGTGTCCATGGTAAAGGAGATACGTGGGTGTAATGAGTTTAAAAAATCGAAAAACTTGGTGGCTTGCCGGTGGGTACCTGTCCAACAGCATAAAATATCATCTACGTATTGTTGTAAAAAAACATTGGTTATAAGGTTAAAATCAGAGCTAAAAAATATTTGTCCGAGGTGGTTCATAAATATATCCGCAAGTAATGGAGATAATGGTATTCCCATGGCTTGTCCCTCTTCTTGACGATATAATATTCTATCATATATAAAATGATTTTGAATTGTGCAGACCTCTAAAAGGCTCGTTAGGTCGTCCATGACAACAGGGTTGGTGGCTGAATCCCATAAAATGTCCTTGGCAATTTTCAATGTTTCTCTTACGGGAACTGAAGTGAAAAAATCCTTTACGTCAAATGATAAAAGATTCGAGTTTGATGTGATGTTTATTGTACTCAAGTGTTCAGTTATCTTTTGTGAGTTCTTTATGCCATATTTGGGCACAAATTAGGTAAATTGGCGGAAGATGGTGTTCACTTTGAAGGCGAGTTTATGCGTCGTTGATCCTACGCCTGATATAACTGGACGAATGGGATAGTTATCCTTATGGGTTTTAGGTAGGCCATAGAATCAAGGAGGGTTGGGATTCATCTGGATCTGGTGAACTTTTCCCTTTTGCTGAATAGCGCTGAACAAGAGTTAATACAATTTTTCACTTCTTTGTTGTATTCACACCCGCTGTTGTTTTGGAGAGCATGCGGGTGTTGTTCACATCCGCTTGCTCTCCATGAAGAACTACTTCACCGTCTATCACTAGCTGATCCCACGACGACTGTCGAGGTATGGGGGCGTATTTAAAACCTTTCTTCAGCACCTCCACTTCCACTGGAGAGAATTTGTGCGACGAGAGATTAACTACCCGCTGATGAAATGTGTGGTCACTATTCACTATGGAAGTTGAATCCGGAATGGATGCGGGGATGGACTTCTGTTGTCGTAGGCACTGGAGTTTCTTGTGGATGGTATCTCTTTTCTTTTGTGTGATGACACCACAGCGGGATCTCAATAGGGGGTTATTTTGTAATCTCACTTTAGTGGTAATACGTCATTATGTCACTTTTTCGTTTCCGCCTGCCATTAGTTCCATCTCACCTGTCATAAAGAACGTGACATGGAGCCACCATCGTTTCCACTTGAAGCTTGAGTTGGAAAATAAACAAGGGCGCGAAAGATACAAACGATTTTAAATCTTATTGTTGTAATTTGCTAAACGTGAAGAACTTCAGCATTTTCCACTCCAATATATTGGGCACTTGAATGTATTCTTTGTTCGAATTGCTTAGGTTATTATTAGCTTGAATTATCTGTGTATATATATCGTATCAATATTTCCCAAACAATGTTGCTGATACCTTTGTTTTCGTATGCCTATCCGCCAGTGTATGGAGAATGGAATTCAGCTATTTATACCATAATTTCATAATTTTAACAAATATTGCCTAAAAATCTACGTTCTTGGTAGATATTTCCCGTGCTTGTGAATCGAACACTAATTAGACGCACTTAATTTTTATTTTTAAATATTGAGTGATCGCTTACATGTCGCTTGTAGTTTTGACTGTATTTAGATTTTCGTGGTATGTACAGTGTAAGATATCTTCCGTAAGATGTTGAGCAATCTGTGTATTCGCTAGCCTCGGCATCTTTTATTTGATATAAGGTAATTGAAGCTTCGAAAATTCACGAACCGTTCGTGAGCCGATCATTAAGAGAGGGAAACGGATATCCCGCCTTTCCACTAAGAGTCACTCAAAATGTGAGATTACAAAATATCCCCCTGGTTGTCCAATTTGGTGAAATCTAACCAGTGTAGAGCAAAAGAGAGTTCCAAGTGCCGCTGGTAGAGATAATGGGCCATCGCATCTCTCTTGCCGTACCAGTTCTTCATCTCCTTCTGGATCCATACTCTCTTCGCCAGGTTGATCGCGTAGGTTTCTGCCGGAGATTTGGAGCTGCTCTTGATGAAGACGTATTTAGGTGTTAGGTACGCCATAGATGAGGTACCTACTGTTGAAGTAGATGTTCAAACCCTCTAACCGGAATTTGACGAACAGTTTCGAGTATAACTTCGCATTGTATGTTGTACCATTTCGAATGAAATCGACAGTGTCCGGCGAGATGTGGTGGAACTTCATATCAATTAAGAAAGTAATAGATATAGTACGTCCACTTTTGTTTTAAAATTCACAACACGTGTTTCTGCTCTTTTTTTCCTAAGCCATCCTCCGGTACAATACCATTCCAGTTTTGCGGTTAGTATATATACACATGAAATCCAACAGAAGGGGGGGGGGCGGAGACAACCCTTTTTGAAGTTTGCCGCTGTTACATTCCGTTGCCCCGTTTTCCCCTCTGCATGTTTTTACATTGCGCTAAAACTGTTTCACGTGTTGCCTGCAAAACTGCGAAATGTTTGCGTGTTACACGAGGCAGTCCCATCCAATCTATCCCTTCGCCTTTCGCCCTCCCCCCCCCTTTCCCATACTCGTCCTACCCTCCGCAAAGTGGGCTGAAATCGAAAAAAGCTGGCCAAAAACTAAAAACTTATTGTTTTTTTTTCGAAAGTTGAAACCTTGCGCAGTTATTCTCCATATATGTGTGCATGTGGTTTTGCATGCCATTTGTCATAATTCATACGCGTTAAAAATATACATGGGCTCAAAGCAGGACAAATTTCGCAAAAATCACCCGCCTTACTTTCCTTGGATATCATGTGTATATATGTACTAACCACAAAACTGGAATGTTATTGTACCTGAGGATGACTTAGGGAAAATAAAAGAGCAGAAACACGTGTTGTGAATTTTAAAACAAAAGTGGACGTACTCTATCTATTACTTTCTTTATTGATATTAAAGTTCTACCACATCTCGCCTGAAACTGTCGATTTATTATTATTTTGTTTTGTGAGATTCCCGAAGTTTAGTTTACCCTTTTTCTGTGTCAGTGAACTCCGTGAAGCAGGACGGAGAAAATGTCAGACTCTCGATAAGTTGATTCGTTGAATGTTTTGCATTAAGTCGAAGATTAATACATATTTTTAATTTTTTTCACTGCTCATTAAGGAAATTTGTTTATTTTACTGGCGGTCATAATGAACCCTGGAGAATAGTTTTTTTCTCTTTTATCCTTATCTTTATTTCTCCACTGTTAGCTATCCGTGAGCGCACGTGGTGGACAGGCCTCTGGTCGAATTAGGCTGGTCAGATTTGCCCGACGAGAGGCACCCGTCACAACTCTTCTTTCTATTAGGCATGTTGATGGGTTTATTGATGGATATTATATATATGGAAGTCCAAGGAGGGGAAACACAGCGGCAAGTGAGAGTCTTGAATAGGCAACTCGATGATTGAGTGAATGTAAGAAAACTGCATTTTAACACGTTTACGTACCAAAAAAATAACTCGTAAAGTATATGTGGGAATTGGCCAAAACAAATTCGCAATCGTAATGAGAGGCAGACGGTTTCACTACGTGTAATACATCTGAGTATTAAACTATAATAAACAACGCCGTGTTTGTTGTAGCAACAGAGGCATTATTACCACTACTATTCGCTGCACGTAAATATTCTTGCACATTTAATTTCGTGTGTAATCTATATAATTCCTTGCTGTGTATCGTTTACTACGTAAGTCCTGCCATGTAGTGCCGCCGCACAGTGGGCTAAAACCGAGCTTTGAGCCCTTGTATCTTGTTAACGCGTATGAATTATAACAAATGGCATACAAAACCTAATGCACATATCTATGGAAAATAACTGTGCAAAGTTTCAACTTCCGAATTAAAAAAAAAACAAGTTTTTAGGTTTTGGCCAGCTTTTTTCGATTTCAGCCGACTTTTTGCGGAGGGTAGGACAAGTAGGGGGAAGGGGAAGGGCGAAAGGCGAAGGGATAGAGGTGATGGGACTGCCTCGTGTAACACGCCAACATTTCGAAGTTTTGCAGGCAACACGTGAAACAGTTTTAGCGCAATGTAAAAACATGCAGAGGGGAAAACGGGGCAACGGAGAGTGTAACAGCGGGGAAGACCTCCAAAAGGGTTGTCTCCCCCTCCTCACTCAAACAAAGAAAGAGGCTCTAAATATTAAACACTTCGTGCAGTCCTCACTACTTTCTCCAAACCGAATTTCTCTTATAATGTAACCATTTTCAATGTCGGAGTTAACGGAGATTTGCTAGGCTACGCGGGGCTAATCATACTTGTAACCCAGGTTAAAAAAAAAGTTTACTTTGGAATAAGCAAAGTGTTAAATGGTATCAAATGTGTACACATTTCCGTTAAGAAAACGTCTCATATCGTATTTTACAATCCCCCGCGATGCACTATTTTTTGTAAATGTTGGAGGACCGGTTGTCGTGAGTTCCGCTCTCCAGAACGATGCCATCTTTGGGCGCTGCCATTCCACCTCGACGTCCGACTTCTTGTTTCGTTCATCATTCTATATACATCTCTACATCTACATACTACCCCGCAAGCCGCATCAATAGGCGTGTGGCGGGGGTGTTAGGACACCAGCCGTTTACATATAAAAAAGGAAACGCTCTAGTGAAATTACACTAACATTTATTGAAGTCCCTTATTGTTCGGGGGAAAAACGAATTCCCATAACTATCCGTTCGGCAAAATATCTCTCTTAATTTATCGTTTCTGTCGGACCTGGAAATATAGTGGGGTTCTAATATGATGTTCTCCGTGTTGCTCTTAATAATATCTATTCTCAATTGCTCAAGTAATCTAAGCCTAGCGCGCAGCGTCCGAGTCTCTAGCGGCTCCCAGCCTAATTCGTTTAACATCTGTGTAACGCTGTCTGTACGCCCGTAGCAGTTTTTGACGAATCGCGCAGCTTTCCTTCGTATTTTATTAAGTTCCCGGATTAAGTCTTTCTGCCCCGGATCCCATATGCTCGCTGCATATTCAAGGTGTGGCCGGACGAGTGCGAAATAGCACCTCTCTTTTACTTTTTCATCCGAAAATCTTCCCACAATACCCTTGACGAATCCTAGCTTCTTTAGAGCTCTGCCACAAATATTTCTAAAATGTATTCCCCACGATAGGTTCGAGGTTATCGTAACTCCTAGATACTTCACTTCATCTGTCTCCATTATGTTAACACCATCCACAGCATATACATGGGGATAGTTGGTCGAACTCCGCAAGAAATGTACCGCCGTGCATTTTCTCAGATAAGGTTCGAGTCCCCACTCTTGGCTCCACACATGAACGTTGTTTAAATCCGATGATAGAATTTCAAAGTCAGAGTGATCACTAATTTCGCGATAGATGATATATAAATGCCCGTCTCTTAGCTGGCACCTCAGTCTTCAGACCACCACCGACTGCAGACCTCGATTTGGAATACTTGAACAACTTACCATGTAGTGAAGGTTACAAGCAAGCAAATCATTTAAACCCACCCCCGCTGAAAGTCGCCTTGAATTAAAATGGCTTGGTGGTGTAACTGGCTAACACACCTGACCGGCAATTGGGAGATCCGGGTTCAGATCCCGGTCGAGTCAAATGTTTTTTTTCACGTCAAATTTCACCGTCTTTGGTGAATAAAGTGAGATCGTTGTATAGAGCATGTCAAAAGAGGAGTTAGTTCCTGAGAGTGCCAACGCATACAAGCGGCGGGGCGTGGTGAAAAAAAATCACCCTTCAAGAAAATCCTAGATCTGCCCCTAATTACACTGCTCGGCAAAAAAAATGTTTTCAAGCCCTGATACCATTCTTGCTGATTCTTGTGTTAAAAGACCTCCTGATTCCGAATATGACATCTGTTTTCCTCCATCACCCACCATTTTCGGGGGAAGCCCCCCCCCCTCTTATTTTTATCACTTAGCGATAAGTAATTGGGATGGAAAGGATTATATTAGCATTTATATTTATTCTCAGGTTTTAGAGAGGTAAAAAGTTCTAAAACATGAACATTTATGGTAAGGAGGTAGATTTGAGGGATTAGTCTCCGTAAGTTGTAAAAAAAACGCATTAAACATTATCAATTTTACCTTTTTTTCGCAATTTTTTCACTTATTTTCTTCATATTTCAGCTCCTATTCCATCTTCCCCTCCCCGAAATATCCCAGAATGATGGAAATATATATCAACAACATATAGCAGCAATAATAAAAATGTTTATGAACACTGCATAGCCACAGTAATTAAAAAATGTAGCAACAGTTCAGAAGATACGCTACCACGCTGGCGCTCTCAATACCTCGCGCGCATCAATAAAGAGTAAAATAATAAATGTAAAGAACGATGAATAACATAAGTACATTCATTTGGTATTTGATTTCCTTTTATACCCTGAGGTAGAAGTTTCTCGTGCCAGCAACCAGCAGTACTCTGCCAACATGCCCGCATTCCACTTCCCTGAAAATCTCCTCTCAAATTTGCTAATGTCTTGATGTTCCCCTTGTTCATCTGAAACTGCTCCTAAATTTTCTGGGAAAAAGTACAGGAGTGAATGAAGGACTTTCAGTGACATGTTACACCCTATGTCCTTATACGCTGACAGCAATTCCTCGACATGAGCGACATAATCATCACTTTTTTTGTTACCCAAAAAGTTCTCACACACGTTTCGGAATCCAAGCCAAGCTCGTTTTTCTTTATGATTCAGGTGTTTAATAAACGTCGAATCTTGGAAAAGTTTTCTAATCTGGAGGCCCACGAATACTCCTTCCTTGATTTTAGCCTCACTAAGACGAGGAAATTTAGTTTTTAAAAATTTAAATGCATCACCTGTCTTGTCTATTGCTTTCACCAACTGTTTCATCAGTCCGAGTTTGATGTGCAATGGTGGCAAGTAAATATTTTCTTTCGGGACCATAGGATCATGAGCGACATTTTTATAACTAGGAGTAAAGCTTTCTCGCAGAGGCCAGTTCCGTACGATGTAATGTTTTTCTCGGGCTCGGCTGTCCCATTCACAAAGGAAGCAGCAGTATTTCGTGAAGCCTGATTGTAGTCCCGTGAGTAGAGCGACAACTTTTAGGTCAGTGCATACTTTCCAATTATAATCGTGATAATTAATTTTTTCAAGGATTCGACTGATATTTCCGTACGTCTCCTTCATATCAACAGAGTATTCAACCGGGATTGAAGGTAACTCATTCCTATTGGTCAACAGGACCACTTTCAAGCTTGTCTTTGACGAATCTATAAACAGCCTCCATTTTTCTGAGTCACATGGCATCATCAGTTCTATCATCAATGCATTTCAATTAGGGTAAAACACCAAGCCTTCATCTTAAAAAGTAATTTCAGTGTTGACTGTCTGGTCCTATAGGAAGAGATTTTTACGCCCTTTTCTAAGAGATTCCACTGCTGAAGTCGAGATCCAAGGAGTTGAGATTTCGTCTTAGGCAACTCCAAATCCCTTACGAGGTCATTCAATTCTGACTGCGTAACGAGGTGAGGCTGTCGATCAGCTGAATAATCAGAACTCTCTTCATCATCGGTGGAAGTATCACTTGGTCCCGGCTGTTGTTCAAAGTCTTTCAAATCAATTTCTGGCTTTAGAGTATAGGTTTTTGGGGGCTCAGGGATTGGCAAAGACTCGTTATGAGGAATTGGTCTTATTGCTGAAGGGATATTAAGATACTGAATTGTATGCTTACTTTTGCTTGAGAACCCGACGGTGAAAGTCATACAAACTTAACAATCCGTGAGATAACCGCGAGGTTCACGCCAAACCATGAGCACCCTTGAGCCATTCGGTCAAACAAGTAGTGCAGCAAACTCTTGGAGCCCAATCCTTGTCCTGATCGCCAACTTGGCAGCCAAAGTAAAATTTATAAGCAGTTTTAAGAATCAAAGAAAGAGGTTTTCGCTGCGATTTTAAAGTCAATTCACCGCTAACAGCAGAAACGATCAGGATGATTTTTACACACGCGTGGCATAATTACACATTAAATCACTAATCACAACTCACACCCACGCACTGCAATTCACTTGGAAAAAGCCGGAGTAAAACAACTTCCACTGTTTTACACAATTTAAACAACTTGGAAACACAGAATCATTGCCTAGAACACCGACAAGTTGACTCTGCGACCGCTAGAGGTATACCGAGGGAAGTTGACGACAACTGCAATACTTTGATTTGAGAGGCTGATACTTTGTGGAACTCCATGATGAAGGTAGACGAATACTTTCTAACTTCAATGAGAATATAAGATCTCAATCTTATATTTTTAGTGGAATTACAAAGTATTCTTTTTTCCTTCTTTTGCTGTGAAAGCATGAGAATTGCTGTCCAAGCCTGTGCGTGCGAGGCATTGCGAGCGCCAGCGTGGTTAACTGAATCTTCCGAACTATTGCTACATATTTAAATTATTGTTGCTATGTTATGAACCAAAATATTTTAATTATTACTGCTATTTCTTGTTGATACATATATATTCATCATTCGGGGGAGAATGAGGTGAAATAGAAGCTGGAAAATTTAGAAAATACGTGAAAAATCGATCATTTTAAATGCGTTTTTATACAAGTTACGGGGACTAATCCCTCCCAAATCTACCTCCCTACCATTAATGTTCATGTTTTAGAATTTTTCACCCCTCTAAACGCGAAGAAGAAATGTAAATACTATAATAATCCTTTCCATCCCTCCAAATTATCGAAAAGTGATAGAAATAGGAGGGAGGGGGGGCTGCCCCGAAAATGGTGGGTGATGGGGAAAAACGGAGGTCATATTTGGATTCAGGAGGTCATTTTAAGTTAGGATCAGCAGGAATGGTGCCAGGGCCGATTTTCATGCCGACCAGTATTACAGCCCAATATTGTAAATAGGTTGCATTTTAAGCATATTCTATGTTTATTTGTGATACGCATTAGCGATTTATGCTAATGCATAATTATCCGTAGTTGCACTAACTTTAGGGCATAGTGTCTTGCATGTTGGTTGTAACTCACCCCCTGCCACTCACCCTTGAGGTGGCTTGCAGGGTATTCTGTAGATTTAGATGTTATCATTTAGATTTCATGGTGTTTCGACATGACAGCAGTAGGATAAAGGAATGGGTGTATGCGTGAATCCCGCCCATCTCCCCCTTCTCTTCCCCGTCCTCGCCAGCCAATGGGGGAGGGGACGGTGGCTGAGGAGGGCAGCTGGCTGCTCTTGCCACCCCGAGGTCACGTGCTTGGGCGACTGAGAGTGGTCCCGCTAAAGCGCTTGATTGGAAAGTACGGTCAACTTTGCGCATTTAGCCATCGTGGACCTTTGTTAACATGGGAGAGATAGGGACTAAACATGTTTTCACGAGATAAAAATTAATTAACTATATTTCATCGAATTTGAGCCATGATAACTTGTGAATGATTAAATTGCCTATAATACCACATCATTTTCATATCAAGTTTATCCTCCAAAATCCGGGAGTCGGCCTGTTTAATACGAGCCCAGCAGACGACTCAAACGGCAGCAGACAGCGTCGTCTGCAATACAAGTGGAACATCGCGATATTTTCCTCGCCCGTAAAGTGACTTCTCGTAGATAACTGGCGGAATGGCATTTTAAAATGTTATAACACTACATAAATATTAGCTTACTTGTCAATTAGGTATCAAAATCGACTAGGTATAGAATATTTCTCTGCAATAGGAGTAAAACGTCAAGTCAATTCTTCGACCATGAAGTGAATCCTCATAGAGAACAGACGGTGACAAACCTTGTATTGTCACTTGTATCTTAATCATTCTCAATTAAGGTTAATTTCACGTCCACAACTCCCTTAGATGCCCTGGTACTGCGAGCGGACATGCTTATCACACGGGCGACAATAATTGTGAGAAATGAATTTTGAGATACCTTGACTTCGTTACTGATCTTACTCCGCACCGGAATGAGACTTTCAACGGCGGATAAATTTAACACGCTACAACCTATTTTTACGTTCTGCATTGTCAAGTCAAGTGAGCATTTTTACAGGATTTACACGATCAGCACTCCATGTTTAACTGAGGCACATCGTCAGTACAAATAATATGAAATATATGTAATATAATTGTCTAAGATAAAATAATATGATTACGTACCGTGAGATATATATGGCAGCGATTAATCATTCCCGCTTTATCTCCAGAGGCAAATGTACAGCGGCACTAAATATAAAGGAACAATAGGTACTTGGTAATGACATCAAGTCGAGTAAATGAAAAGATAACTTTTGAGATGATAAAATTTAATGAATTAAGCATAATTAAACAACTTACATTGCATAAGCAGAAAAAAATCATCACCCTTTCACTTGGACTCCACACTCACAATTTATGATACTATAAAATAACACAATAATCCCTGCCAAGGACAAATTCAATTGCCTATTGCTAATTAGTCATCACCTGCCTTAAACGCATACGGATTAATTATTTCAACAAAATCGCATTGGACACGACAATTCAATGAAATAAGAATATGACACTTGGGGTGGCAACATTCACTGAATGAAGAATAATAAAACACTACACTGTTTATCCCTTCATTGGGACGTAAACAGCCACAATTTCAAGACAAGAGCAATTCACTAGTCACTAACTTCACTTCAATTCACATAGATTCCACATTTTAATTTTGTCAATAGTAGAAACAACGAACTGATTGCTGTTATGTCTTCTCCAACACTTACTGCGCATTTTTCACACTTTTAATACCATTCCATAATGTAATACCATACTAATCAGTAAACACAACAAAAATGAATGTAGGTGAAGAAGGGTTAATGCGGTTAATAGTTTGCACACTTAAAAGTTATCAGATGGTCTTTCTTTGAAGATGGTCATTAGCTAGCTCTAATTGCCTTGGTATTAATTCGAGAACCTGAATGGTATCGATGAACATTATCACAACATCTGGACGAATCAGTCAACATTGCCATAATTTCATTAAGTTTGAGCTTGTTTTCAATAGCACTTGATATGTAACGCGATGTAGTGAGGGGCACACAATGTCATCAGCACAGCAAACATGGCACGCAATCCTTTATAGTGAAGCACACAATGTGTTTACAACACAAAACACAACAAGCACACAAATTTACGGATCTCCCTCTTCAATGACGTAAGTTCCCTCATTTCCTCTGTGACATTCTCCTCAGCAGGGGTGGAGTGCATCACCTGGGTCACTGCATAACAGGGATATATCCACTCCCTGCTGCAGCTGGTATGCTCGCATCAGCTTGTTCTCCCAGTAACTCCTCTGCAGTTACATCATTGTGAAGATCTAG
This sequence comes from Pyrrhosoma nymphula, assembly GCA_963573305.1. Taxonomy (NCBI): domain Eukaryota; kingdom Metazoa; phylum Arthropoda; class Insecta; order Odonata; family Coenagrionidae; genus Pyrrhosoma; species Pyrrhosoma nymphula. The sequence goes on along the minus strand of OY754333.1, from coordinate 733,336 downwards.
AGAGGAAACGTTTAAGGAGTTAAACATATATAGCGACTGAGATAAACAAATTATCCAGGAAAAATCAATTTGCACTTAGCTGCATGAAAGCAGCAGGAGACATATGAAAAGAGATGCTTTTGTGGACATGATAAAAAACCCACTCCCCTGATGCCTATTGTAATAGTACAACATCCGTTCATAGACAATCGTTTCTCATTGTGAACTTAATAAGATTAGTTGGCGTTACAGAACTAAGGATCACGAGGAAATGTGTCAAGGTGTAAGACAATAAAAATAACAATGCTCTGGAAATGTTCAACTCCTGATTCGCACTAAAGAGCCGATTATGTAGGGATTCGTGTGTAATAAGGAGGCATATTTTCGCAAGCAAATCAATTTTGAATGGATTGATTACACTCACCACATAGACGACACCTCATAATTAAGCAAGCGGTTTGTAAATTCACTTTTGTCCACAAATAGTGCATTAACAATAGTAACATTCATTCACTGTATTATTCACGCGTGAGAGAAATAAAGGCACACAATTCAATCAATAACTATGCAAAAATAAAACAATACCTATTAATTGCTCACGTGGTTTGCATTTGTACGTTTCTGAAGAAATGATGTTTATCAATTAATCCAAATCACTGCACGAAAACTATATAAGTTACCTATAAAAAGGCATGAAATTTTAGCGCTTTCGTTCACAATAACATCGTTAACAATTCGGAACTTACCAGTGAGCTCTGGATATCATTTGCATCCATTTTCTTCTTATTACTTCATTCCCTGCTCCCGAAGGGATAAGATATAACTTTGTCCCTTTCTTCGCCTGCGTTGAACAACCAACTGCACAACACTGAGGCATATTGACAACCAAATATAAAAAAAACGCTACGCTGCATCACGAATAACACAACCACTCCAATGCTTTCTAACGGGCAACTGACTAACAAAACACTCGCGTGACTCGCGTAGGCCCAAAAATATAGAGAGCAACCAATCAGAAGCCTCGATTGTCGGCATTTGCCGAGATCAAACGTTGACCGTACTTTCCTAATACAGAGCTTTAGGTCCCGCCACCTCTCCCTCCGCCGCCGACGCGTCCAGTTGCGAACCAATCACATGCCTTGGTGGTGATGTGCACTTTTTTTGGGTAAGGATTTGCGTATAAGCTATAGCCAAGGAGTCTATATACTCTTATGTAGGAGACTTATGTAGTATCACTGGCTATAGCTTAGGGCCCCCACTTTCTTGGCGGGCCTAAAATAATTGTCCGAGTGAGCAATTGTCATATACCTATACCTAAATGTACTGCAGCATTGCTTGTTCCAATGCCGCACGTCCGGGACGTCCCATTCTCTTCTTATAATAAAGATTTATTATTTCACTATCTATATACTTCTTAATTGTATTTCATTTTAACCCTCTAGGTATCCGAAAATTATTTTTGGCACCGATATCGAATAATATCTGGCCCCATATCTCAAATAGCTTAGGACCTTATCAAGTCTAAATCCGGCCCTGGCTGTGGTGCAGTAAAAACCTTCATCATCAATGATGCATCTACATCTACAAAATACCCTGCAAGCCACCTCAGGGGTGCGTGGCAGGGGGCGAGTAATAACCAACATTCATTACACTATACCCTAGAGTTAGTGTAACTACGACTAATTATGCATTAGCATAAATCGCTAATGCTTGTCACGAGGCGAAGACTCACAAGCATGCACTACTACATTACAGATGTCATCACAATGGAGAGGGACCGTCAATATACATGCATTCTACAACTACACAGATGGACAGAGACTTAAGACCCATGTTTAAAACATGCTAGGCGTGCTGTTAGTATGTACTATGTAACAGATAAGGATTAAAGTATTAGGAGTACTACTACTACTAAGAGCTACACTACCTAACGACAAACCTATATAAAAGTCTCATTGGCAGCTGTCATGGTCCTTTATCGTTCGTGGGAAAAATGACATTTTAAATCTGTCCGTTCTGCAGTCTAGTTCTCTAATTTTATTCTCATGATCTGATCTACCGTAGTATGTCGGATTTCGTAAAATATTATCAACGTCGTCAGAGAATATACCAGAGAATAGACCGGTGATAGTGTCTTCTAGTGCTCTAGTTATTGCCAAAGATATAAAAGCAGAAGACGAGCGGAATATGGGAGAGACAGGGGGGAGGGGTCAAACCTAACAACAAGTGGTAAGCATGAAAATCGTAGCGCGTACGTACGTAGTCAAGAGATTTTTGATATCGCCGAGTTTGGCGCCTTTGCATATAGATGGCCTTCGCCTTTTTTTCTGGCGATCTTCACCGTGTGTTGTTTGCATGGTGAGTTCAGGTGAAAGAAAACTTTGTAGTTGGCTTCTTTTGCAAAGAAGCTCTCTCAAAGCGTACAGTTGCAGAAATGAGCTGGACATGCCCTGTACCTGGATGCTCCACTGGTTAAGAGCCCACCCTTGAGGGAGAATAAAGAAAAATACAAGTCTTTGAAAGGTACCCAAGTTGAAGCCCAAACTTCAAGGCGTTGCGTACTTTATTTTACCTCAGAGCTTCGTTGGGAATTGGTATTCAACACTAATCGACTTATATGAATAATATTTCGCGTGGATGGACGTTTCGCGTGGAAAAAATAAAAGTAATTGTGAACACTGGTTGCTAGTGATGTAAAGTTTGTAATCATTCCTGAACGTTTGCCCGTGTTGCTTTCGTGGAACATTTTATGGCGGAATTAATTCTAATTATGGGGACTTCATAAATTTCAGCAAGTTCCTATTTATATCGTGTACTTGATTCCTTGTCCCATCAGGATTCGTCGTGAATATAAAGTAAAATGGAGCAACAAAAAGTAAAGATTGTTGCTTTTATTGCTCTTGCGAATGATTTCTAATTCGTGCAGTGTGTAACAATTTCATTACGACATACTAGCAAATATGGCATACATTTACCGTGTGAGTTTGACGCATTATTGTAATCAAAAGAGGATAACCACCCGACCAGAATCATTACGTATGCAATAATTAAATGAAACTGCAGTATTTGTTATTTCCACTTATATTTATTGTAAAATTTTACACTACACGGCTTTCGACGCTTAGAGCGTCATTATCAGCTATACATGATATGACGCCCGAAACGTCAAAACACGTGTAGTGTATTATTGTGCATTAAATATAAATGGACCGTACAAATACTGCAGTTTTATTTAATTACTGAAATGCTCAAGTCGTTAAAACTTTCGCGGTCCATATGATGACTTATATATGTTTTTTGGGTTGTCCGCGTCTTGCTAGCTGGTTCGAAGGTGGCCGACGTTTCCTCTCCTTTGCCGGAGACTTCCTCAGGGCTGCTGAGTGACCACTCCGGTTATGCATCTATTATACGAATTTGGGGAGGGGGGAACGAGGGGGAGGGAGTTGTGGAACATTCTGGGACACGAAGACGCATTACGCCCCAAGATCCGAAGACTCCGTGTATTTATGGTCTACCTAAAATTCATAAGGAGGGAGTTCCATTAAGACCCATTATAAGCGCGATTGACTCGCCCACATATAGTTTAGCCAAATACGTGGCCGACATTCTCCAACCAGAGGTCGAAAAGGCAAGCTCATACGTCAAAAACTCACAGCATTTCCTTAGCCGCATCCAAGGATTAAAATTGGAGACCGAGGACATTTTAGTTAGCTTCGACGTGGTGACACTATTCACCAAAATACCCAGGGAAGAAGCCATCAAGGTAGTTCGAGATAAGTTCGATGGGAACATAGCAGACATGGCAGAAATATGCATCAATTCAACGTATTTCAAGTGGAAGGGAGAATTTTATGAACAAACGGAAGGTGCTCCAATGGGGTCCCCCATTTCTCCAGCCATTGCCAACATCTTTATGGAAAGCTTTGAAAAAACCGCATTAGAGAATGCTACATACACACCATTGATGTGGTTACGCTACGTTGACGACACCTTCGTGGTATGGAAACACGGACGTAGGAAATTAGATGAATTTCTCGAGTACCTAAATAATATTGATCACCGAATACAATTCACTATGGAGGAAGAACAAAAAGGGAAGCTGCCATTCCTAGACGTCCTGGTAAACAGAAGAGGAGACGGCACGCTGGGACATACGGTGTACAGAAAAGCTATCAACACAAACCAATATCTGCATGCGAGATCGCACCACCATCCTGCACAGATTAATGGAGTGATGAAAACTATGATTCATCGTTCCATCACGCTCAGCGATGGAGACCATAGAGATGAGAAGCTGAAGAAACTCACAGGAATCTTGGCCAAGAATGGATATAGAAAAAATGAGATAAGGAAGACAATCTCACAAAAATTAGGACCTCAGCCCCAACCACCGGAGGAGAAAAACTCAAAAGATCAGAAAAAAGCATACCTTCCATATATCCAGGGAACTACTGACAAGATATCCCGGATATTACGGAAATACGAAATAAAGGCAATATTCAAACCGAAGAAAGAAATACGAGACATTGTGAGGAATGTAAAAGGGAAAGAAAAATTAGAAACAGAGGGCGTATATTTGCTAAAATGTAACACGTGTGATAGGGTCTACGTGGGGGAGACTGGACGGACAATTAGAACGAGAGTCAGAGAGCATGCGGCTGCAATACGCCTCGGACATCAAGATAAATCAGCGGTCGCCGAACACGCAGCAAAAGGCCATGAAATCGAAACCGAGAAGCCGATCATCCTTGCCAAAGACCGGCACTTTAAAACAAGGCTAGTTAGAGAAGCCCTAGAAATAAAGAAACACCCCTGCAATTTTAACCGTGACCAAGGACAAGCTATCAGCAGTTCCTGGCTTCCAGTTTTAGCGAGAAATAAAAGAACCCAGAATGTTCCACAACTTCCTCCTCCTTCCCCTCCCCTCTCCCCAAATTCGTATAAATAGATGCATAACGGAGTGGTCACTCAGTAGCCCTGAGGAAGTCTCCGGCAAAGGAGAGGAAACGTCGGCCACCTTCGAACCAGCTAGCAAGACGCGGACAACCCAAAAAACATTAATAAGTCATACTGAAATGCTGTTCCTCTACGTAACGCCAGATACAGTCGAATTACGTCTGCAGGTGTGCGCATGCGCGTAGCTTTCGGACAGTCGCTCCTTTTCCTAAACATTATAGCATGCACAATACGCAAACACCCAAACAGCCAATAAATAGCGCCACGCAAGGCTTTCACTTCTACATCTACGTAGTACCATGCAAGGGTGCCACCACTAGGGTGTGTGGCACGGGGTGATTCCACACCAGGAATGCAGCACTCGTCCCAGTTCAAATCAGGACCTCGCACGCTCCCCCGGCCGGTAGGCGCAGACACCAAAAAGCAGTCAGGAGAACAGTACACAGTCAAACCAGAAACTAGGAGAGTGCTAAGTAAACGAGCATGCAAAGTTTTGAATAGAACATGCAAATATTGAGAGTGGCAAAGTTAAGTATTAATGATGACTGTTTGGAAACTTTCTTTCTGTAGCTATCCATAACCATCCACAAAAGTATGAATTCACCTTTGCGCGTAACAGTAAAAAAAATTCAGTTCATTTCCGTAATGATATGTCACACAACAAAAGAAACGCGGAAACAGACGACAGAATGATTCATGCGACCTCCGATCAATATACTTAATAGTCTGTTACAATCAATTCCTTAAGAGTTTTCGTTATTGATTACAGATTTACGGAAGGTAACTTGCAATTACCAGAACTTGGCCAAGGAGTGGCGATACTGATGAAATGAGAATGGAATTTCACTTTCCAGCCAATGGCTCGATATCATTATAGGCGGCGTGATTGGGGAGAAGGGTGGTACTTGGTGTGATTGGCACTGTTAAGGGGCCTTCGTCTTTCGTAAGTCTGTGACGTCGTGGGGTCAGTCTTTTGGGACTAAAAAGCGTTCATCACACAAGGGGAGGACAAAAAACACGAACGCATTCATGAACTTAAAAAAAAGGTTGGACGCTCACCTTGTTCGCTATGCACTCGATCAGCCGTGAAAATCTGAGCCACTCGCCCCCTCGCCTCTTAACTGTCCACTCCATTTCTCTCGACTCGATAATCCTGCCTCCTGGTGGTCCATTCTTCACTCCCGAGATTTCACAGATGTCGTTCCAGAGTAGGGGAGACTGAGAGGTCCGAGAGAGATAATTCCCTCTCCCTGTCCTGCTGACCAGCGTGAGCATGTGGCAAAATCCCCCGCCAAAAGGAACAAAAGAAGCGGGTGGGACCCAAGCCATCACCCTGTGGAACTCTCTGCTATTTTCTACGTACGTACGTACAGCGATCGTTCCTTCAATTATAGTGCTTCTGGAATTCGTCTCTTTCCTCCGACTCATACCATCCAGGATTCTCCGTTTTTATTTGTGCGTCACAGAAGTGAAAATGGACTCGTGGATTGCATCGTATCTAATGGTTGGGGGTCGACATTAAAGTCCTTTTTATTTTTTCGAAAATGTCTCTGGTTACGTGTAGGCTATTTTCTGCACCATCGAAACACTTAGAAGAGCAAAATTTCAACTTTTGGGACAATATTTTGTGGTTCCCATTGGCTTGAAGTGAAATTGAGATCAGAACCAAAGCAACGTAAAATTGGAAAGATTAGCAGATTGGCTCCCGTTTGCGATTTCATATTTATAATTTGACAATAGTTGTATAAGAAGCGGTACAAAGTTCGTGTAGCAATATACTCATCCTATAATTTGGCGTAACTGTCTTTTTTGCATTCATGCTTAACTTTTGCATGCATGAACTTTTAGAGGGTGGGTGAATCTGTTTAAGCTTATTAAGACGTTTGCAGTCGTTTTCTGTTGGTGGAAATGAAGTATATTAATCCAGGGTTCAAGATAGAACATAGCAGATCGATTTTATTGTCGTATGAGCTCACGGAATCTCAAATTTAAGATGAGGAATCAAGCAGTATGCCGGAGAAAAGTGAATGAAGATTTTACTGAGGAGATAAAACATCTAGGAAAAGTTAAATTGCTATCACCATATGCATAAATGCCAAAGTAAGAGCAATTTTAGCGAAGACTGTTAGCTCTTCCAGGACACCAAGCTAGTTATCCGGTAGGGGGAGAGGGGTATGGGGAGGGGGAATCTGCCGGTGAGCAAGTTACAATTTAAATATTGCTAGATGCACCTTGGCTTTCCTATCAAAGTAGAAATATTACACTGGCTATCAATTACTTATTACAACCCTCTTGAATTACTAAGGGCGCAAAAAAGGTAGAACGCTAAACTTTAAGCATTTGTATGAAATTTCGCCGGAGCTCCATAGTGTCGTGTAATATATCGTTTTACTCCTTGTTTATTTGACTACAAAATACATTCATTGAAAAGTGTGTTAATGTAAACGTTTAGCTCCTACGGTCGAAAGGGTGAAGAAAAACACGCGAAAAACTAGGAGAACGGCGAAACGGTCATCTTCTTCATCTCGTCACGGCCAAAATATTTGATTGGTGTACTTCATTATTTTTTTAAAAAAGAGAACGACATCTCCGCATTACAAATATTATTATAAAATTAAATTTTATCCATTCTTTGATTTTTTTAAATATTACACAAAAGATTACACGATTCTATGGCTCCGGCGGAATTTTACACAAATGCTTCAAGTTCAGCGTTCTACCTTTTTTGCGCCGATGGTAGGTATGTACATTTTTTAATTACTCAGCGACAAAAAGCTATTTTTTTCAATTATAAAATCCTCAGTTTCAGGCTCTACTTTGTAGAATCTTTTTATATTCAATTCAAAAAAATTTTGTACTTTTCTACACTTTATTTTAAAAATTCACAACGCGTTTCACCAAATTTTGGCATCGTCAGTTTTTGTTTTTGCCAAGCATTGTCTATAAAGAATGTTATTATTATCATGTCAATATTTTTACCCTCCTTTTATTTCTTTGTGTTTTTTTTTCTTTTTTGTAATTTTTTAATGTAAACATTTTTTAAACAAAATTAAATGTACCGTATTTATCTAACAACGACAAAAATAACTTGTAAACAAACTCTACCGCACCTGAAGATGCCAAAAATTGGCGAAACGCGTTGTAAAATTTTAAAAATAAAATGTAGAAAAGTACAAAGATTTTTAAAATAATGTTTTTTTTAAATACTTGTGTAAAAGGAATTCAACAAAGTTAGAATAAATATTCGGCTGTGACGGCTGTTGAACTATAGAATACTACCAATTGTACACCTAGTGATATAGGTTACAAAGCATTTCGCCAGCGCACATCGTTCCATTTAACATCGTTCGTATGCTGATGTGTTCCGATGTGCTCTCTCTAACTAAGAATTTTGGCATATGGAGGAGACAACTTATTTATTTATTTATTCATCAAAAACTCCAAAAACAGCAACTAAGGCCTTTACATTGGGTTCAATAAACACAATATATTAAAAAACAACAATAGTAGTAGAAACAAAACAGAAATATTCAAAACTAGGTAACCCGTGCGAAAATTTCGCACTTTCACACTATCAGGGAATAAGTATGTTAAGGAAACGGTGTAATTGGGTTTCATATAGAGAAGAAGGTGTATCATAAAGTACTTGCTTTATACTTGATTTCTTGCAAAAATATACAAAAAATATTAATACAATACAGGCAAGAGAGATTATCGAAACTTTTAAGTCAAATTAATGGGTAAATAGTGAAATTTGAGATTGAGATGGTATTTTTCGTCAGAAGCCGGTGATTCAACGTTTAAAATGATACCTCATTTATCACTGTAGGTGCAGTATTAACGGAGCATATACGGAATGACAGAAAAAGACCTTTCTGTAATAATATGTATGATGATGTGTGGAGTCGATATATCTCGAGCGAGTAATCGACATGGAAAAATCTAAACTTTTAAGTCAAATTAATGGGTAAATAGTGAAAATTGAGATTAAGATTGTATTTTTCGTCAGAAGCCGGTGAGTCAACATTTAAAATGATACCTTATTTATTACTGTAGGTGCAGTATTAACGGAGCATATACGGAATGCAGGGGAAAAGACATTTCTGTAATAATATATATGATATAAACAAGGCAAGAATGAGGCGAAGATGACATGAATGTTACGCATTACGCGTATCATTTGGGGGACAAAAAGTCGTTGCGTGGGGAGAAAAGGTCAAGGGTAGTGGGGCCACTATTAGTTAGGCCATTGAAAGATGAAGGTAGGCGGTCGAATAGTGATCGTTGGGAAATGCAGAGACAGAACTTGGGTGTGTGTGTAACAGACTCACATTTCGAGTGATGCGGGCTGGGATGCGGAAACTGAAAATAGGAAAGAAGAAGATCAGAGCGGAAGGACCCATTCATGATGGAGTGCAGGAATTTAAGGTCCGAAGTCAGCCGGCGAAGGGAGAGGAGTGATAGGCCAAGAGATGATGATAGGATTTCTTCACGTGAGCTATGTCTAAAGGCCGTTTTACACGGTATATTTGTTTGTACAAACTCTTCCGTGAACTCTTGCATGAGGCAAAATGTATCGTGTAAAGCGGCAAATTGTATAAACGCTTGTGCGAATGTCTCAATGCCTGCACGGGAAATAGAACCTGTTCTAATTTCGTTGAGACAAACGTACAATCTCACGTACATACGTTTGTACAAAATCTTTCATCGTGTAAAACGGCCTTGAGGGAGGGCACGCGATGGCGGACCATGGCTAAAAAGAAATTTAAGGGGGCGGTTGAGTAATTTAAGAGTGGTGGGGGACGCAGTTGACAAGATGGGAGAGAAATATTCTAGGATGGGTAGTACACATCCAAGAAAGACAAATTTTAGGGCAAATGGGTCCGTTATTTCCTTGAGCCGATAGAGAATTCCCAGTATTCCCAGTTTCACTACGACTATATGATTATACAAACCTAGGAAAACAAATTCTTTTTTCAAATGATGAAACTCCCAGAAATAAAATAGAAAAAATGAATCAGCGCCTGAAGACTCCCGACGCCTTCCTGTTAGCCAAAATTAATAAAAAACCGCGTACAACCATAGAGTATATAGTAATCTACGTAGTTAAATATGCTTACTCTATAGTACAACTTTAAAAAAAAAAATAAAAAAAATATATCACGGTTTCGGTCGGGCGAATTGGTGTGGGTCGCAGTGGTTTCGCCGTCCGTCCACCAGAGGGGAAAGAGGGACCGGAAGTGAAACATCCACTTCCCGCCAATTTATCGCGCTGGTTTTCCTCCTCGAACGAGCACTCCAGACCCCTTCGCGTACGGGAGAATGAGAGAGATATAATCTCACAGAGAGAGAGAAAAAGAAAGGGAGGAAAGAAAATATAACCGCTTTTACTTTTTCTTCCGAATGAAAAAAATAACACAGGCGAGTAAATAACAAAATAAAATCGAGAAACTCAAGTCGGCGAGCCAGAGATGGAGAGGTATAAGAAAAAGGTGGCTGACTCGAGAGAGGATGAGATACATAATCACTGAAAAGGCTTTCGCAACTGCCGACTTGGCTGCGAGCCGGAATTGGAAGTGGTGGAGAGACTTAGAGGCTCAAAGACATCGAAATGAGATTTAAATAACAAATGAGGATATGAATGGATTAAGGCCCCTCGATTCGTTTAACGGGGTTGTAGCAATTTTAGTCAATGTACAGATATGCGTGAAACTTTGTATACGTTCTAATTAGTGATATTTTTTTATTCATTCATTTATTAGAGTATTTTTAGAAATACCCGAAAGATGTTCATGGTGTTACACATCCGTGATTAGTGTCACCCCAATTGTGTGTGTGTGTGTGTGTCACCAAGTGTTTCCAAAACTCATCCCTCTCGAGTGGAGTGTGTGCGCCGTTTGAGAAAATCTTCCAAAAGCTCACAAGTATCCAGTTTTCAGCATTACGTAGACACTATACATATTTTCACTCTATGGTAAAACCCACTATTGCTAAAAATCCCAAACATAAGTCTCAAAAACAAGATGGATTATAAAACAATCTACCCAAGCAAAGGAAACGGTTAACGAATAGTAGATGCAGGAAAGAATTTAACTCGAAAGAGGAGTAGGTGTTTGATAAACTCAACAAGTACAATATTAAAAATGCAGTCCTCAGTGAAACGAATAAAATAAAACAGGTGAACAAACATGAGGAGAAATGCTACATTCATTTCTGAGATGGAGTTGAAAAATCAGAGAGAGTCACAATTGTGTGAAATTCACAGTGAAAAAATCATTCGCCTGGACTGGGATTCGAACCCAGGGCCCCCGATTTCACGCAGAGCACTCGGCGCGAAATCGGGGGGTCTGGGTTCGAATCCCAGTCCAGGCGAATGATTTTTTTCACTGTGAATTTTACACAATTTTGTGACCACTAGCGGGTGACTCCGTTAAAGTTACTGCGCGGCCAGTTCCGCAGTTCTTTGAATCAGAGAGAGCTAAATCAGGAGTGGTTATAGCGATAAAAAAAGAAGTGGAAAAAAATAAAGCGAACTGGAATTCGGTAAACGAAAGAATTTCAAGCGTTGATATGAATATAAGGGGAAAAGAAATGATAATATTTCGTATTTTTGAACCCACCAACAACTCAGATACCATAACAAAGGACGACTTCTTCAACTTTCTCTCTGGAAAATTAAGTATATCAAAAAATAGACAAGTAATAATATTGGTAAGCGATTTAAATGGTAAAGCCATTAAAAAGTCGGTAAAGCCCTTAGTAGCAAAATAATCGGACGACATGGAGAGGATGTGGTAAAGGATAATGGGATTAGATATATGTACGTGATGAGAATTCGCTCCAAATCCTAAATGGTCATTGTCAACACAAAGGTGTAAGTTAATACACATGGATTCAGGGGACAAAAAAATTAAAATAAATTATCGACTACATCTTGATAAAACAGGTCAATCAGACCTTACGATGTGTAAGTACAAAGAGGAGTTGCCTGTTGATAGTACCATTTACTATTAAAATAATTAATTTGTAAATTAAATACCAAATACAACCACATACAACCACAGACCAAAGAGGGAAACAAAGTTGAGAAAGTTAAATGCTACATATAGATAGTTTAAGGGATGTGTATGACATATATTTAGAAATACGCTTCGAACTACCATCGGAGAATAACGTGACTTATAAGATAATTCGGTGGAGGAATGTTAACATCGAACATTAAGATTATAATTGTAAATATTACCTTGCGAAAAGTTTTGTCAAAATACTTTTTCGTCCTTGGTGGGCATTGAATTCTTTCAAAGAGAATTTGCGAACCAAAAAACTAATAAAACGTTTTTAATATTCACGATATACTTAAATACCTACTCTACTTTTGTTTCTTTGCTAGCACAGTCGAGAGATGACGTTTCAAGCACTTTCATTTATCAGTTTATGTTTGCGTATAATCATAGAGTGGTATAATTAAATTAACTAGCTACACTTGCTTCCTATTGACAAACCTAGTTAAAAGTCTCATTTGCAGCTGATATGGTCTCTTTTTGTGCGCGGGAAAAATGATATAATAAGTCTGTCCGTTCTGCAGTCCAGTTCCCTAATTTTATTCTCATGATCTGATCTACCGTAGAATGTCGGATTTCGTGAAATATTTTTAACGTCGTCAGAGAATAAATCGGCTTTGAACTTTCATAATTGATTAAGACAAAATTTTAATCGACGGTCTAAAAGAGTTTCCCATCCCATTTGCTGCTAATGGTCAGTAACACTAACGAGATTATCGTAACGGCCTTAAACGTATCTTGCCGATCTTCGCTGCACGCGTTCTAACTCGGTTTTTAAGCCTACCTCATTAGGGTCCCAAATACTGGCAGCGAATTCCAATTATGGCCTAACAAGGGAGACGTAGCTGATTTCCCTAACTTTATCGTCACATTTGCTAAGTACATACGTACTCTTTTAACAAAACCCAATTTACGATTATTTGGCCGGTAATTTTCCGAATATGTTTACTCCACGAGAGATTATTAGTTAGTTTAACTCTGAGGTATTTGACCGATTCTACGGTCTCTAAATGGCCCTTGAGGTGACTTGGAGGGTATTTAGTTGATTTAGATGTTTTCAAACTCTAGCTGCCACACATCGTGCCACATCGCACTCCGGTATTTCCTCGAGGTTCTTCGTTAGCGCTTGCTTATCATTATGGCTACGGATTTCCCTGTGCACCACTGCTTCGTCAGCAAACAATCGATGCTTACTATAAACTACTTCACTGGTATCGTTAATGTACAGAAGGAACAGAAGTGGGCCTATGACTCTCCCCTGTGGGACACCTGATGTGACTTTTACGTCATTAGAGATAGCGCCGTCTTATACAACCCTTTGTACGCGATTGCGTGATAATTATCTAATCCAGGAAATTACGTCGTCGTCTAACCCGATGGTTTTTATTTTTTTTCAGTAACTTTCTATGGCCTTGTGATTTCTTTCTTTGGGGATTCTTGAAGCAGTTGGTTTAAAAAAAAATATTTCCAAGCAACGAAGACCTGAAGAAAGAAATTACAAGATGTGCAGAGTTCATATCCCCAAATATGCTGGAAGACACGTTCACGCACGCTTAAATCGAGCGATTTCAATTGTACCTGGCACTGAATAGAGGGCACGTAGAATGAATAAAAATTGGTTTTTCATTGTACTGCTTCGACATTTTTATAAAAAAATTTGATAATGATTTAATTTTGCATATTTGATAATTTTTTGAATGAAACAAATGGAAAAGTATTTTTAATTGAATATAAGGAATTATCTTGAAATTAAAATTAAAGTTTGTCATTGCTTTGTAAACTCGAAATCAACGACCCCACATGACCCAAAAAGGCCAAGGCATGACAGGTGGTATCTGAGGACATTGACTTAAGTGGCCTAAAAAGTCTCAGATTCTTCATGTTTGTTTCCCCGTCTCGCCATTTCTAGCATCTGCGACCATTTATCTCTGCGTATCCCTTAGAGGTCAGGAGACGACGAGCAGTATCAGGGAACTTATCATTTAATTCCTCAACCTTTTGAAGCTACAAATCGACGCGTCTGCTACCCTGATTTCCTTGGCTACACCTAGTGGCCTTCGATACTTTTGTAGCTCCGATTTGCTATTGGTCACCCCTGAGACCTTTGACCCCTGAGTGACCCTTGAAGGTCAAGGGATGACAAGATATCTGAAGACCTTACCATCGACCATGCAACTTTTATAAACCTATGATTCGATATGTTTGTAGCCCCGATTCACTTTTTGTCACCCCTGTGACCTTTGAGTGACCCTTGAAGGTCAAGGTATGACAAGACGAATCTGAAGACCTGACCATCGACCTTGGAACCTTTTTAATCCTATGATTCGATACGTTTGTAGCCCCGATTCACTTTTTGTCACTCCTGTGACCTCTGAGTGACTCTTGAAGATCAAGGGATGACAAGACGGATCTGAAGACCTTACCATCGATCTTGGCACATTTTTAAACCTATGATTTGGCAGGTTTGTAGCGGCGATTCGCTTTTCGTCACCCCCTATGACCTTGACTGTGCCCTTTTAGGGGTCACGGTTGCCATTTTGAATACGAAAGTTTTTTCATCGTGTCCCAAAAACCTAAAAATTGAAAGTTTCGCAAAGAAATTCTGTATTTTTTGTATTTCGGAAAATTTAACATTGAAAGCCCATGAGGCAAAATTTGGATTTTTGGTTGGACCCTATTTAATGGTTCAAAAGTTCATATTAATAAAATTTCGCTTACACTCAACAAAACTTACGACGTTTTTCTACCTAGGTACCAATTTCATTCATGTGGCACGAATGAAAGTGTCTGAAATTATAGGTTAGAAATGACACACGAACAAAAGGACACTTAGTATTATATACTACACGGATATTCAAACAAGTCCGTGTATAGAAAACGTTATGGATCTGTACAGGCTGGAATCCCATGTACGTCCGGTATCCAGGTGTAAAATGGGCTGGTAGAAGCGGCCATGTGAGTAAAAATGGGGTTTTCTGAAATTTGTTCAGCCTCAAGTGATGCTATTTTGTTAATTGTTTTTTCTTTCCCTGAAAACACTGTCCCTAAAAACAGTAGATGCAGGGAGCACATATTATGGCCGCTTCACTCCATTTTCTATAATGATTGTTGCGTGCACCCACCATATCCTTAGCCAGCTGTTTTGCATTTGGAATCTTCACTCACCCAAATTTTTGAGACTATTTACATTTTAAACTAATTTGAAAGAAAACTTGTGTCTGCTAAGGCGTCACCGATATTCCTTGCTCCCATGGGCATTTGTCAATGCAGTTACAATGAATCACCCACCCATGTTACAAGATTTCTCCATGAAATTCATGTTTTTCCTTCCAATGTTGCATTCAAGCCCTACATTGTCATCACATGAAGTATTTATTCTCTGGAAAAAACTCTATTCTAATTCTCTGCACTCCATTTCATCCCTCCCATATTTGTTATTCATGAATTGTTATTGTATGTCATGGAAATTATTAAGTCCTATCGAAGTTGGAAGTATGGGAACACCCTAGATAACCTCTCTTAGATTTTTTGCATCTAAATTTTTCATTTCATTTAGATAAGTTTCTCATCTTTAAGTATTTTGTTCTTGATTCATGAAATTAAATTATTTTTGCTGCTTGGTGCTACAAAGAGTTGGTGGTAGCTACCTACGTCCTTTTCTGACCGAGGTATTGCGGTGGTGTACCTATGTATATTTTTAGGCTCACTATAAACATCCAAGATCACTATAGCATTTATTTTTTACATTTCTGCTGACGCAAGTGCATTCTTTCAACACGTTTACATCTGTAGGATCATGTTAGACCGTGCTAATGAAATATAACTGACATTCTGGATTTTGAACTATGAATGTGATCTGCACCCCAGGCGTATTGACCGCACTTAAAGAATTGATAAGAAACTATCATTCTTTTCTCTTTCTTTTAGGAAGTGAAGGTGTGCAGAATAATCTGCAATCGTGCCATTTGAAAGGATTCCTCCGAAAGATGACAGTTGTGTACCTGATAAGGTTCATGTATGACGTCTTCGTTTTGAATTTATTTGTTTTCATGATGAGAAAACCACTTTTGTTATGTTCACAAAACTTAATTACGCTGGCACGATGCGCGTTTCGCCACACTGTGGCATACTCATGTATTCATGTCTGTAGTTCGATGGCTGTTTCTTATCACCGCTTTTGAATATGAGAGTGACAATTGCAATTTTCCAGTCCATGAGTACTTTGTGTTCGTTGATGGATTTACTAAATATATTCTCCATGTAGGGTGCTATTTCACAAGCTAATTCTCTATACACGCGGGCAGAAGTTTCCTCAGGACCTGGGGATTTATTTGGACTTACGGATTTTAACAAGTTTTCTATTCCGTGAGTGCAATTATCGATAGGCAGCATCTTTTGATGGAATTGATCATTTATTGTGACGGATGTAATCTGTGATGACTTGGTGAACACACTTTGAAAGTAGGAATTTAATAAGTTGGCTTTGTCCGAACTGCTTGTTAATAATTCGCCCTTATCGTTTCGTAGTGGAATAACTATTGATCTATTGTGTTGAACTTCCCTTACGTTTGACCAAAATGCTGTTGGGTTATCCTGTAACTGTTCTACTAATATTTTTATTTCAAAATCCATGATTGCATTCCAAAATGCTCCCTTTGTAGTAGCTTAAGACAATTTGTATTTTTCAAATACCTATCAAATTTTGATCACCAGTGGACAAATCTCTACGGAGTTTTTTCATCATGGCGTGGCATACTCTCTGACGTCTTAACGATTTTCTCACTTCTGCATTGTACCATCTTGGTTCGCTGACCTCTTTTTTTACTTTACTTGGAATATATTTTCTGATCCCCGAATGTACGATCGAAAGGAAAGCTCTCCAACTACCCTCCGTGTCTAACTTTACGCTTGATTCCTGGAAGTCGGGAAGAGAATTTTTTAGTTGACTCTGGAACGCTTTGAAATCGTTTTTTTTTTTAATGTAGAACTTTCTACTTTGTTTAAAACTTTTATTTATATTAAAATAGAACTTTGCGGTAACTACTCTATGGTCACTAATGCCCTCAACATTATTTATCTTAATTACTTGTTGCGGTATATTTGTTGCCAATAAATCAAGAATGTTGTCCTCTCTCTTAGGCGTCGTAGTTATCTGATGTAGGGCATTTGATGAGAACATGTACAGCAGGGACTCGCATATATCTTTGTCTCTTCCCCTTGATATGTAACTGTAGGTCCTCCAATCTATAGAGGGCGTATTGAAATCTCCACCTAAGATTAAATTTCTTTCGGTGTTCCTGGATGTGATGTTCTTTATTTGTGTTTCGAGTTTTAAAATTGAGGTGACGTCGGTGTTAGGTGGCCTGTAGTATGCGCACACGAATATTGTTTTTGATTTAGGGCATCTAATAGAGCACCATACAGATTCTAGACTAGTATCTGGGACGATTTCCGCTTGGCTGACAATGGTATTCTTTACAACTATAAATATTCTGCCTCCGGTTCGATTGGGACTATCTTTTCTGTAAACGTTGAATGATTTAGGAAACATTTCACTATCAGAAATATCGTCCGTCAGCCAACTTTCTGTGCCAATAATGACGTTACACTCCGTGCTATGAATAAGGTGGTGAAATTCTGGAATCTTATTTTTTAAACTACGGCAGTTAACTACTTCAACGACGGTGGCGGTACTTTCGTCCCGTGCCGAGAATCGCTGATCGGTTGTCAGTAGAAGACCAACGGTAGCGACCGACACCGACAGCCGTCGGTCGACATGTACTATGGGGGAAAAAAGTTTCCCAACAAACGGAGCGTCGCCACTAGCGCTCTGGAGAAAAATAGGCCTTCTCTCTTATGGCATACTATTCCAAGACAACGACGAGGGAAATTCGAACACAGTAATGTGATGGACTCATCGTCGAAGCCAGTGACAGATTACTGGCCGGTTGCCTTCCCCGAGTGTTATTCGCGCTGACTTCCAAATTGAGGCGCATTAGACAGCCACGTATGCATTTCAAACGTATCATTGAACCCATTGAACGCTCTTGTTATCGCCATAGCTTCCTCTGCATTCTTTACCTTTCCTCTCCTTTTCTTCTTGGCTTCGCTCCAATTCTCGCGCTATAGCAAGGTCCTGGGATTCACCCGCTGTCTACTATCCTTACAACCTGCGATATTTAAAGAACACCGCATTGAATAAGAGTTTCTTCTTTTAATCATGAATACAAACGTATATTCAATGCACATTTCAAGCATGGTGGTAGAATTTCAATGAATAGGCAAATAAATAAGCTTTTTATGCGCAAATATGTATTAATGAATTAATAAATACACAAATAAACTAGACTCTGAGGCTGCGCGCTAGGCTTAGATTACTTGAGCAATTAAGAATAGATATCTTTAAGAGCGACACGGAGAACATCATATTAGAGCCCCACTATATTTCCAGGTCCGACAGAAACGATAAATTAAGAGAGATATTTTGCCGAACGGATAGGTATGGGAATTCGTTTTTCCCCCGAACAATAAGGGACTATAATAAATGCTAGGCGTAATTTCATTAGAGCGTTTCCTTTTTATATGCAAACGGCTGGTGTCCTAACACCCCCCGCCACACGCCTATTGAGGCGGCTTGCGGGGTAGTATGTAGATGTAGATAAAAAGACAGAAAACAGTAAGTAAGATAGATATTACATTTTGCTTATGATTGATTGCCTTTTTGAAATGTTGAACTATTTTATCTTCTAGATGGAGTACGAAACCTCTTTAGATTATGTAACTGGAGTTATCATATTAAATTCCAGCATAGCAAAAAAAAATATTTAAGGCATTTATTCAAGATGGAAGTTACTTTTTTCACACCATAGTATTCGAAAATTAATGTTTTTACAGTATTTTAAAGTAACTCATTTTAAATAAACACAAAGAGAATAAATAAACTCTTGGTAGATGCACTGTTGGTCAAATTGTCTGTCAACTTCATAAAGAAATGCTAAGGAAACAAATTTTCCGGCCACTCAAAATGGAGATACATAGCAGAAGTCCTGATGAACGGTTTAACTCACACTTTACTATTAAACAGTATTTAATTTCACCCCCATCACAATCAATGACTCCTTGAAGTCTTTGACTCATTGAGCCTATGAAATAATGTAGGGCGCCAACCCAAAGATACCCATACCTCCCAGACGTGACCTTTCAGTGTCTCTTGGTTCTTCCCTTTGCAATTCTGCCATTCCTTGACCATTAAGTCGCAAATATTTTGCATTGGATCCAGGTACTGTGAGTTTGGAGGGAAGGGTTACGCTGTACTGTGCGAATGCTCCTCGAAAAATCTCCTGAGTTTCGCGCACTGTGGATGGGACAGGTGTCCTGAACATATATTATTTCTTCGCATTATGGTACTACGTCGTTTATGTAAGGAAGTGATGAAAATACGAAAGATTCGGGCGTAGGTAATCCTTAGACGTCACTCTAGGTGGTGTTGTCAACAGCAATCCCGGCCCGACTGCAGAAATAGCTCTCCAAAAACGCAGATATTTATGCCCAGATCTATTTTCCTAGTTGTTTTTTGGGTGATACGTGACAAACAGGAGGAATATAACTTTTTTTCTAAATAAGTAAATGTTCTAAAAAGAACTATCAATTAATAAAGTTATATTTACCAACAATTGCATGTTCTCAATAGCGAAATATGTCCATAATCAACATTTCTAATGTTTAATAATTGATGAAAGTTACGATATTCTAATATGATCCCGTTACGAATGACCGAATTCTAACCTCGCCGTTTAATTAGTTTCGCTAATTTCTGGCTTTATTACTGGACTGGAACTTCTCATACCGGCTTCATGGAGGCGGTTTCTAATCATACAGGTGCTTTTTAGTTTAATGTCATCTTTATCACGGCCACCCCGCCAATAGTAAGAGAGTTGTCAGCAGGATGCTAACGAATGCTGCCATCATCATCTCGAGACGTGCATCTTGGTCTTCGCTTCTTTGTCGTATTGTCATCATCTCATCCCCTCCCTCTAGCATTTTAGCCAGCAATATACTTTCTATTCCAATCCATTGCCCTCGATATTTGAGCGAAGTTGAGACTACCTCAACTGTCTCATCGATTTATCCCCTCTCTCCTGGGCTTAATGGAATGTTTTGAATATCCCTGGAAGTTATCACAGAGAAATAGTGTCTTCAAAAGCAAATGCTTTCAAATCCACATTCCACATAACCTACCGATCAACTGCCATTCGTCTTTTAGCGATAAGCTTCCTGTGGTCTTGCCTTTTCCACTACCTGGTTTTAATTGAGCCGTACGAGAGAATTCAAAGAAACGTTTCAAATGCATTCAAGGTTATCTAATGAGCCTCCGTTCTTGGGGCCAGCGCGAAACCCACTCGGGTCATGCGAGCAGCCGGGAATCCATCACAGATTCGGACGATTAGTCCATCACCTTACTGTGTTTGAATTTCCCTCCTCGTGGCCGAGACCTAAGAATAACATGCCATCGGAAAGGATAGCGATTTTCCCCCGAGAGCGATAGTGGCGACGCTCCGTTTGTTGGGAAACTTTTTTCCCTCATAGCACAGAATTCTGCCCCTGGCGTGGAATCACCCCGTGCCACACACCCTACATCTACATCTACAAAATACCCTGCAAGCCACCTCAGGGGTGTGGCAGGGGGTGAGTAATCACCAACATGCATTACACTATACCCTAAAGTTAGTGTAACTACGACTAATTATGCATTAGCATTTAGTGGTGGCACCCTAGTGGTGGCTTGCACAGTACTTCGTAGTCGTAGATGTAGTCCCCTGAGAATGGAGAGTAAGTTGATGCCAAAATCGTTTTTCTCTACACCTTACCAAAAAAAATACCGCTGCACAATATAATCCACCTCAGGAAGGTGTTGCAAGGGGAGTTAATATAAATTTCACAAAATTTTTAGTTTTCATTTTAGCCTTTACGTAGTGCGCTGTTATTCACCACACACACAATATATCTATCTAGTCATGAAATCAAATTGCTCAAGTCGAAGACAATATATGTTGATTTCCACACAATGGAAATCCCTATTTTGAAAAGGCCATCTGTTTTTTTTCCCGCCATTTCCGCTGCCCCCCCCCTCCTCATTTCCCCCTTCCCCGCCCCTCTCCTTGACCCTCCCAGCCTCCAATGGAAGCACCCACGTCCCAGGCTCTTTCTTCCCTTCCCCCCTCCCCCCTAGAACGAACCCTCCCCCGCCACTGCTTGAGAG
Organism: Pyrrhosoma nymphula; assembly: GCA_963573305.1. Classification (NCBI taxonomy): domain Eukaryota; kingdom Metazoa; phylum Arthropoda; class Insecta; order Odonata; family Coenagrionidae; genus Pyrrhosoma; species Pyrrhosoma nymphula. Next base: position 712,081 of record OY754333.1, on the reverse strand, counting down.
GGTGTATTCCCACCCGAAAACCATCTCTCCCGTGGTCAGGATCCCTTTTTCCCTTAACCACGGCTCGACTGCCGTAAGTAGAGGTTAGTTTGAGTTTCGAGGTGGTAGCACACGCAGCGCGGGATAGGCCCAGACAAAATAATTTTCTCGCTTGTGCACCAGCCGAAAGTCACGAGGTGCTCTTTACGTAAATTTCGGAAAGAATAGTCTATTACATTTGTGGTCTTCAGAAAGGCACCCGAAAATCGCCGGTTTGTGCATGATAGGCGAGGAGAGGTACATATCAGAAAGAATAGTGGTCGTTTTTCCTGTCGGTAGTAATGATTGCCATTTGCTCGAAAGGTTTCCGTAAGTGACGCGGGGTTCCACACAGGAAGGCTTGGAGAGCAACTGAGAAGGACATTGGAATCATCTGATCGCGCACCAAAATTAAGGAGAGGAACGAAGGAAGTGAGTTTGCTGCCCCGGGAATCGAACGAGTGCCTCCTGCGTCCAATTGCTACTGTTTGAGTCGAGTGAGAGTGAAGGCGAAAGTTCCAAGGTACGCACCAAAGTGTTCCTTGTAGGAAGCAATAAAAATTTACTTCCGCTAAACTCGTATTCAATGTATTGAGGCGGCTTGCAGAGTATTTTTATAGATGTAGATGTATCTACGAGCCATTCATATTACTTTCAGTGCAGGACACAATCGCATAGCTTAAGGAATAGAGAAGAAATCTATTTGTATCGCGTGATTCTTCCCCAGTGCTCACACAACACACATGTGAACTTCGGAACGTAAACACATCGATTGAAGCAATGCCGGAGTGAAAACGTGCTTATTTTTTTTTGTTTTTGGAGGATTCGGCCCTCGTGTCGAAGAACACTCCTCCCCACCTGGATATATCGCTGCGTTTTCCTTCCCCACCCTTCTTCTTCTCCTCAAAGGTCTTCTCAGCCCCTCTCCGTGGATCCAGCCGGCAATAGGACGCATTCCTACCCACAATACCCCTTGGCCGGTACGAGTGACGTGGCCCCATCGCACGGAGTCCTCTGGCGGTCTGTAGGCCACTCAAGCCAGCCGAGCTCGCGCGAAAACAAGCATCGCTCCGGTGTGTTCTTGTTCCGTCGAGGGGCACAACAAGGGGTGGTTTTTCATCCAGAGTCCTGCATGTGCGTGGGGGGAGGGTCAGGGCCGGCGGAGGAGGGTCCCGGCGAGAACGGCGTTGCCAAGACGGTTGCCGGCGACAACAACAGCACCGGGCCACCAATGGCGGAGGAGGATGGGGTCTCGCCGCAGGCTGCCGGTAGCAACGACGTTGCCAACAGCAGCAATACCACCAATAACGACAACAATGGCGCCGCCTCGGAGGAACAGGCAGGCGTGACCGTGGAGGAAGACAAGGAGCAAGGAGGTTCGTATGTTTTTGTCGCCATTTGTCATGCTCTACCTCTAAATTCCCAGTTTTTTCAATGTCTCGTTAGCGGCAACTGCTACACGACGTAGCTTTTCCGCCACTTCTGATGGCAACTTCGATTACGGATTTTTTAATCCAATCAACATTCCGTTATGTCCACGAGAGGATAACCGATGGAAGAACGAATATGTTGGCTAAGGTTTGCAAGATGATATTTAATTAGAGATTATGAATCTGGGTCCAAATCATATGCCACCGACATCATAGCAGCAACTGGGATGGGAAAAGCTTACAGACCGTCGATTAAAATTTAGACTCAATCTATTATGTAAGTTCCAAACCGGTCTATTCTTTACGACGTTGATAATATTTTACGAAATCCGACATACTACGGTAGATCAGATAATGAGAAAAAAATTAGGGAACTAGACTGCAGAACGGTCAGATTTAAAATGTCATTTTTCCCACGAACGATAAGGGACCATAACAGCTGCCAATGAGAATTTAACTAGGTTTGTCGATAGGTAGTGTAGCTCTTACTAGTAGTAGTACTCCTATTACTTGAATCCTTATCTATTACCTAGTACATACTAACAGCACGCCTAGCATGTTTTCTACATGGGTCTTGAGTCTCTGTCCATCTGTGTAGTTGTAGAATGCATGTATATTGACGGTCCCTCTCCATTGTGATGACATCTGTAATGTAGTAGTGCATGCTTGTGAGGCTTCGCCTCGTGACAAGCATTAGCGATTTATGTTAATGCATAATTAGTCGTAGTTACACTAACTCTAGGGTATAGTGTAATTCATGTTGGTGATTACTCACCCCCTGCCACACATCCCTGAAGTGACTTGCAGGATACTTAGTAGATGTAGATATGCCCTGATGAAAAATCTCTGTATTTATCAGCTCAAAAGCCTCAACGGAAACAAATATTCGGCGGAGTACGTGGTGAATTCTTTAAATATGCTGTAAAGTGAGTCTTTGCTCTAATTCGGCTGTAATGTGAAATACCGAGTGGTCGTTCTTTTTAAACAGCTGATAAGTGAAACTGGTAAAACCTAGTTACATGGAGCTTTTAAATAAGTTTCGATGAAATACAGTATCCGTAGTAGATGTTTTGGTAAATGTTTTTGCATTTAATGGTGAAGTTAATGTGAAATACTAAGTGATCGTTCTTTGTTAACAGCTGTTAATTGAAACCTTACATGGTGCTTTTAAGTTATTTTCGATGAAATTTACATGATCCGTAAATGGATGTCTTGAAGATTGTTTATGTTGTGGATGTAGAAAGTGAAAATGTGAGATTGAGAGGACTCGGTGGGAATAAGTCCAATAGACATCATTTTTCAATCATTAATTAAGAAATTCAAGAGTGAAATTTAGTGGTTTCTGTTTTATTGGCGCTTTTATATTTAAAATAAAGGTCAATTCTGAACTAAACATGCTATATAAACATCTTCCTTATTTCATCTCGTTTTTTAAATATGCCCATGCCAAACAAGGCTTAATAAATTAATTTACTAATATTCTCATTACTTACTAAGCTCTTATCGTCAACGTCTTGTCTCTTTTTGCCTAGGATTCAAACAAATTTAATTGGTGGAACTGAAATGAAATTCTTTGATATGACAATATCATATTAAGCCATTGTCGTCAATTCACTATTCATATTGCTATGTTTTCCTCTCCAAAATTTGCATTTGAAGTATTTGTTGTTAGGTACCTTTGTAATTGGATCTATTTGTGTTGGACAGAGTCCACAATCTAGGTACTCTCATTTCAAATTTAGGTTAGGAACTTTTGTGAACTGATTTTATTTCCATCTAGCAATACCTAGTCATCAAGATCATGGGGAAGAATAATCATGAAAAGGTGAACTGTAGAAAAACATAGGCATTACCAAGGAAGAGGTAACAATATAAAAACATAGAGGTATTAATACCTTAGCATTCTCTCCAGCTATTAATGTCGCGGTATGTAAACCCTGAGAAATGTTTTTTGTTCAAGGTACCGGCTTAGGCTTAGGCGGTTGACTGTTAATGCTAGGGTATTAAGATCGATTCTCTCCTAGGGAAAAATTTTTCATTTCTAAGGTTTATTCGTTTTTATTTTATAAATGGTGCTCTTATCATCGTTACTTGAATGAAAAATGTTGTTAGTCAATTTTTTAAATTATCAATAGGATTACATATAGCCCAATAGTCATTATATTTCATCTCTATAGGACTGCAGTGATTATATATATATATATATATATATATATATATATATATATATATATATATATATATATATATATATATATATATATAATGTCTTGGTAGAAAATCGCTCTCGGCGACGATGCACATGCATAAATAAAACAGTGATACACTAAACAAACACAGAAACACGCAAAAAGGACACTCACAAAAGAAAACTTGTACGTTTCGACGTCAGGACGCCATCGTCAGCGGTAGAAGAATCTACTACTATGATTCTTCTACCGCTGACGATGGCGTCCTGACGTCGAAACGTACAAGTTTTCTTTTGTGAGTGTCCTTTTTGCGTGTTTCTGTGTTTGTTTAGTGTATCACTGTTTTATTTATGCATATATATATATATATATATATATATATATATATATATACACACACACACACTATTGTTCCCAATAACTATATGCTATAGTTATTAAGTATATATAGTTCTATAGTATTTTTTTCTAAGGGTTCCCCGTGAGCACTATATTTAATGCTATCGTATTTTCTAAACGAATGAGTGAACCAAATCGCCGTAAGTGAATAATCGAATACGATTAAGTTACAATTGTATGAATAATAAAATTATTACAAGCGAACTTATAACATTTAAGCGTTTTAAAATGTTTATTTGCTTTTTCCTGGCTTATTTTTGCCTTTTTGCCTGCTAACAGCTGCCACTCGAAAGTCCACTCCTCTCGTATTGGCTGAAATCGATGACGTTATCGGTGCTGACGTCACTTCCATGGTTTCAGAGCCGAAGTTGCCCGAACCTTATCGCGAACGCAAAAAACGAGAATGGGATGCGAACGCAATCTCGGTTACGCTGAACGCGGGATTCCTTTTCCCGCGACAAGAACGAGAATCAGGCCCCTGGGGTGTTAATTTAGGAGCGCACATTCCTCTAGTATTTACTCAATCTTGGTGGTCGAATGGCCATCCGGGGAAACTCAGCTGGTTCCTTCAGGGGTCTTATTCAGTAAGGACTCTCGATACGGTCGAATCTAGGAGAATCCCGGTATGAGACGTCACAGCACCCGAATAATCTCAACTTTTTGATGGATCTATTTATTGAATGTCCCCATTTCACGGTTCTCGTAAGCCGACACAAGCCGGAGCGCCATGAATTGGAAGAAGAGAGGGAAAAGATGAGGGGGGTGGGGTGGGGAGAGGGTTTTGCCCGCGGAGAGGCGAAAAGCGAAATTTGATACTTTTGAGATTAGAAGTCGGAGCTGACACGTGACACGCAGAGATGATGGTGAGGCAGTTCCTCATCGTAAACAAGTATTGTGGGATTATCCTTATGTTAGCCTAGGGCTGAGAACAAACACTGAGGTAAATTTAAAGGTCTGCCTTGAACACATTGGTGACCCGGCTACATGTAAAAATTTCATTTAAATTGCAATTCAATTTATTGAAAAATATTAGTGAACATTATTCGTATCTATCAGTAATATTGAAATTTATTATACTCTATTGAATGTTATTTTCATAATTTTTAACGCTATGAAATGCTAAACTTAGAACCCATTATACTAAATCATTAATTTATAGTTAATAAAAATCACCATTTCTACTTGTTACCTTGTATGCAGTTTTACTGTACACCTTTATCTGTTACTAATTATTTCCGTAAGACGGAAGAATGAACTGCTGGAAGACGCGGAAAGCTCACTTTTTTGGCAGCTTCTTTCACTTCGTTTTTTTTAGTAATTAATTACTTTTTTACATACGCGTCACATTATTACTTTTCAAATCAATGGTTTGCGAGTTCACTTCGTGGAATGAAGACACGATACTTTCAAAAATAAACTTTTTTTATATCCAACACCGTTTTATAGAACCAAGAGATTCCGAGAACTCTTGAGAAAATGACCTGAAAAGGTTGAGACCGGTTGAGTTTTAATAAATACGGTGTGGAATATATAACAAAGTTTGTTTTTGAAAGTGACCTTGTTACTTGTTGACTTATTTTGTTTTCTGTAAAATCCTTACATTGTCGTGTTATTGAAATTCCACGATTGAGTCTGTGGTTAGTTACTTAGTTTATTCGTGGGATCCATGACATTAGATCACGCGACAACAGATCATGCGACAACAGATCACGAAGACAACAGATCACGAAGACAACAGATCACGAAGACAACAGATCGCGACGACAACAGATCACGCGACACTATATCACGATTGAAATGGGAAAATTACTTTGTAATAGGTATATCTTCCTTCAATATTTTGCGGATATTTTGCCGCAGATGTGTAATTGGGAGGGGGCGCTGCGCCCCCCCTCCACCCCCCCCCCCCCAACTAAATAACCCTAAATGATAATAAAGTGTGTAAGTGTGATTAGTATCATGCTATTAGGAATTATAGCAGTGAAATATATCTGATGAAGTGAAACACGTGTTATTAGGTTTATTCTATCTTTCACTTATTTAAATACAGCGTTTTTTGTTTTTAGTGATCTGTTGTCGTCGTGATCTATTGTCTTCGTGATCTGTTCTTCGTGATCTGTTGTCGCGTTATCTGATGTCGTCGTGATCTTCTGACGGGGTACTTTTTTCGTGCGTTGACTCGGTTTTTTAATCTTCCTATTAATTTATTTACATTACCGAAAGTACGCTATGAAAGGTCACGAAATGCGTTTAAAGGAGGTGCAATTACGTGATTCTTTAATCTTGTCTGCTGCAAAGATAAACCCGGTGTAAGTAGAATTTTAAGAACACGCAATTAGCGGCAATAATTCTCAACGAGAAAAAACAATCGCCGCCTCGATTCCGCCGTATCTGATAATGTCAGACTCGAATTGCAACACATTCTAATCTCGCAAAGGATGCAGGGTAACCTTTTTCTAGCGGTGATGGATTATTGTGAAAACTACATCTATTCTATTAGTGTTTTAAAGAATTATAAGGCATTTCTAGCGTAACCAGTAACATATCCAGTTCGGTACCCCGTCAGAAGATCACGACGATATCAGATCACGCGACAACAGATCACGGAGAACAGATCACGAAGACAGTAGATCACGACGACAACAGATCACGTGACAATAGATCACGATATACAAAAAACGCTGTATTTAAATAAGTGAGAGATAGAATAATCCTAATAACACGGGTTTCACTTAATCAGATATATTTCACTGTTATAATTCCCAATAGAAAAATATTTCATTGAATGTTGTTTTATAAAAAACCATATGTTAAATTATGTTTCTATGTGTTTTGTTAAAATGTTTTTCGTTTGTGAAATATTATGTTTGTTGAGTTTGTTTATGCAGTTTATAATAAATCGTTAAAAATGATCTTTAGTATTTTTCAAAGTAATTTTCCCATTTTAATCGTGATTTAGTTTCGCGTGATCTGTTGTCTTCGTGATCTATTGTCTTCGTGATCTGTTGTCTTCGTGATCTGTTGTCGCGTGATCTGTTGTCGCGTGATCTAGTGTCATGGATCCATCCAGTTCTTGTTCCGTATCCGTGTTTGAAAAAATTCGTATTCGCGACTTAAATTTTTATTTCATACTAACTGTGTTCGGCATGTGTTGAAATGCCTTTTTCATTCTAAGTAGGCTCACATATACAAAGCATACACATTTAAATTTACAAAATAAATGAAAGACAATGATTTTTTGTGTATTAAATTAAAGTTGAAAAAATGTATTCAAGTACTTAGGGATATAGAATATTTTTGGTCTTTCTACCCACTGAAAAAACATTAACATTTCGGCTATCCCACTCGTGAGCATTCAGCATATAATTGACAACGTGAAAATCATGGATTGTCCAGATTTAATCCTTAAAGCGATTGATATTTGTCGATGGTCATTGAGAAGGCGAGACGAACGGTGAACTGTAGTCATTTGACTACAACTATGAAATTAGTCACTGGACCTGGCCTTTAAATGCTGCAGGTGTGAATAGCCATTCATGTAATCGCTATTACATGGATATTCACATCTGGTTGCCAAGGAACTTTCTATTGTTGATAAGTAAAGAAAATAGATGAATTTAGAGATAAAAACGCAACACTTAGACAAACACGAAGCGTATTAGCAAATTGAATGAAAGAATTAAATACAACATTATTTTGTGCGTTCTATAACAAACATTTCCATCCAATATCTCGAGTGCAAGTAATTTATAATAGCAAATAAAGAAACACCTTCACCGAATTCAATGCTCTTCATATGGAAACATAAAATTTAACAATAATGGGGTAAAAACAACCACAACTTTTGTGATTTATATAATGTAGTAACCTTTGTGTATTCGATTGCAACGTTGTGTCAAAATTTCAGGTCGAAGGGTGTGCGCAAATGGAACTTGTCTAGTGCGGAAATAATGACGGCTGACAGCACAGTGGGGGATGAAATCGAAAAAAGCTGGCCAAGACCCAAAAACAGGTTTTTTTCAATCCGGAAGTTAAAACTTTGCACAGTCATTAACCATAGATTGGTACATATGATGTTGCATGCCATTTTTCATAATTCTTACGTATTAATAATATACGTTGACTCAAAGTTGGACAAATCTCGCAAAAATCGTCCGTCTTATTTTTTTCCGAAAATCACCAAATTCAAGCTGATTCTGAACCTTTTGTAGTAAAGATGTGGAACAAAAACTGAAATTATTTGGTATAAAGGTTCTTTTTCATTAAATATTACTTATTTTGTGGGCAAAGTTGTTATAATTGTCATCGTCACAGGACAACTCGGCGGACCCAGTTTTTCGTCAAATTTTCGCCTTTATGTAGCAAAATAAAAAAAATTGACATAGACGGACAATGAGATACTTACATCACGATAATAACAAAGCTTTTGGAGTGTTAATCCGAAGAAATCATCGATGACCGTTTGCGACGCCGAAAATAAAATCGATGTTTCGATCGTGCGGTCCAGTCCGGATCTGACCGATGGAAACGGGGAATGGGGCGTGTGTTGGGAAGCGCTATTATTGTTCGAAAACCTTCGTTATGGCTGTTTTCGAGCCATATCAATTGAAAAGTATTGAACTTGAAACTTCCATGTACGTTAAAATGATGTTAATATGGGGAAATCGATCTCCTTGCACGGTTTCTACTGTTAGCCAAGTTAGCATTTAGTCCGCTTTCCTCGGATGAAATAGAGGCTTTAACACTGGCATTTCACGCATATATTTTAGCCTTTGAAAGGATATAGCAACTTTATTAGGCTAATTCTAACCATCTAAGAAACGAAAACTTATTTTGAACGGCACCTGCCAGCAGCTGGTGTCTGATTGCCGATCGTTGTAACGTACACGGAAGTCCTTTTCAATTGATACTTTGATTTTTACTACAAAACTATTTATCTTTACTACAAAAGGTTCAGAATTAGCTTGAAATCGGTGATTTTCCGAAAAAAAAGTAAGGCGGGCGATTTTTGCGAAATTTGTCCAACTTTGAGCCAATGTACCTATACCTATTATTATCGCGTACGAATTATGAAATACGGCATGCAAACATCATATGCACCAATCTATGGTTAATGACTGTGAAAATTTTTAACTTCCGGACTGAAAAAAACCTGTTTCTCGGGTTTTGGCCAGCTTTTTTCGATTCCAGCCCCCGCCGCTGTGCGCGTGTCGAAACATCCGGTGAGCTGCAGAACGCTGATTGGAGATCCGTCCGTATTGCCCTGCTCTCTGGTGAGCTGTTTTGTACCTGCGTTAAAGGCTTCGATTTCTGTATTTTGTGATCAATTACACATTTGCGAAATTACAATAATAACCCCCTTTGTTAGTACATATCTAGACAACTCTTGATGATGACCAAGGGGGCGTATACATCTCAAAACTGAAGGGGGGGGGGGGGGCATCTTTCTGATTTCAACCTCATGGGGGAGGGGGTGAATGCAACAATATATATAATAGCAAAATGGAGAACATTGAACATGAATGAGAATATTAAACCAATTTTTTTATATAGATATTAATTCTTGATCAATAGTTTTCAACATCTGTGGAGGAGTGGTCCATTGTGTCATGTAACGGTAATTGCCAAATTTACGGTAACATAAGGAATAACACCATTTATCAAAAAAAATTAATTCATGAACAATAGTTTTTAACATCTGTGGAGGGCCCCCAATACAATAATGCGCAGTAACATTTGGAAGAACACCATTTATTAAAAAAATTAATTATTGGACAATATTTTGCGAGGATTAGCTGTGAATTTTTTAACGACATCTTCCAATAACTGCTCCTTGTTTGCGAAAACCCATTGACGGTGAATGCTTAGCATTGCTAATCCATTTAATCTATTTTCACCAATTTTTGTGAAAATAGATTATTCGGCGAGCGGAGCTGAATGAGCGCTCAATATAGTGTTAATTGTGCAGGGCAGTGAAAGCAATGTCAGTATGTATCGCCTTTCTAATGGTCCAGAGAAAAACATTTCGCTCTCTTTTTTTGAACTTCAATGATGTCTGTCGCTTCCTTTACCTCATTACATTACATTTGAAACCACCACGATTCCATTTCCCCTTTCGATGCCTTCCAAATTACCAACATTTGTACAAGATAAAATAACTTCATTCCGATTCCCCAAAGAAACATCTCTCATGTTGCTTGGATGAAAATATGTGAATGAAATTGCAGGCAATTTATCTGAAGAAAATCTGACTTCTAAAGATGATATGATGGAATCAAAGTAAGGCATTATTAGTGAACTTCGCCAAAATTCAGATGGAATTCAGGCTTGGGAGTTGCTTCTATGCTCATGTCGGCCAGCAACGAGAGTGGCGGTTATATCAACATTCAAATTCGTATTTAGCTTCTTTCAAAATGTTGAAATAGGTACTAACAACCAACCTCTCAATCAATTTTTCATTAATATGTTATTTATAAAATGTTGCTATTTTTTTAATTTTTCCTCGCTGACCCTCCTTGCCAACCCCCCCCCCCCTGGATACGCCCTTGATGATGACCAAGCATATTGATGACGTATTCCGACGATTTCTTGGAATTCGAAGTCACCGCCATGTTGTTCTTTAGAATCACCCCTTCTACAAAGCGCGCGCGTTCGCGTGTTATACTACTCTTCGCGAACTCGTGTACAATTCAGCCTCTCCTCCCTCTTTTTATAAGCTCCTCCCTCCCTCTTCAGCTTCCCCAATACGTGGTTTCAGGCCACACCCCCCTCTTCCCCCCTCCAATCTCATCCCCACTCCAATCCTTCAACTCCCCTCGTCCACCTGCGAATTCGCTTCTTTTTTTACTCCAAGACGACGCTTCTGATTGGTCAATTCCCCTCCACGGAATCATCCGCCACTCCCCTTTGGCCTTGCAAAACCCGTCCGGCCAATGCGACAGCGAAAATGTATATCCGCCCTTCCCTTCCTGTTTCCCCACCGAAACCAATGTACTTTCTCATTTTATTTATTTGAATTTGGGTATCTCTGTATCGTGTGTGTGTTTTGCAGAAATCGTTTTGTTGGCTACTTCCATAGGCGTGCGCAGACTTTTTCATTAGGTGGTGCCTGGAATTCTTTTCATTATCAAAACTAGCGGTTGAAAATGGTAATTAAGAAATTTGAAACATGTTTGCAGAAAATAACATTAAAAGTTAAACAAACAAGATAAGGGTAATAAATAAAAAAAATTTGTTTCTGCACGTAGGTATGTTTCACAAAGAAATTTACTGTCTTGAAAATTTTGTAAGAATGAAACAAAACACTATCAATATTTAACTAATGGCTATTAAGTCAAACAAAATAAATTTACTTTAATAACTTTCTTTAAAGCAACATTCTCCTCTCACCAGGAATAAGAACTTTAAACTCTCCAATGACATCCATATGGTTAACATTTTATGTAGTTTCTTGCCCTATGAATGGTAAAAGTTGGCACTCGATGCGATCTTGAGACATTGTCGTTCTTAGTTAACTCTTGACTATTGACAGTTTGGAAAAATGCCTTTCACAACTGGCCCTGTTTACAGGCATTATTGAGAACATTTTCAAAGCACATTGGAACTCACTAAACAGCTTTAATCTCTTGTCAAGGAGTAACCACTAAACTTATTTAAAGTGGTTCTTGTAGCGCCTAAAAATAAAAGCGAGGATTAAACATATTCTGTTTCGTTATTTTATAGCCTATGTCAATGTTTTTTTAATAATAAACTGTTAACACGGCCACCGCAAACGCACTACTCAGTTGTTTACTTCTGCACACGCTTGGCATTATGTACTAAATGCAAAGCTTTGCACTGCTACACTGAATTTTAAACGCTGGTTGTCAATAAGACAGAGGGAAAAACACTTGAAGTACTTGATATATTTACCAGTTTATGGTTCATCTAATTCTTTTGCAAATTTATAAACATTCATCCTTTCATTTTCACGAATTTATAGGTTATTTAATTTATTATTCCTCGCCATTTGGTGGTACCGGTGGTGCACCACCAAATGGCACCACCCATGCGCACGCCTATGGCTTCTTCGGAAGTCGGCCGGCATTTGAGGCCATTAACGCCACTGTGTTTTGTGGACAGATGGATACGTTTGTGCGGGAAGATATCCATGTCGAGGAAGGTGGAGAGAAACCTGACTTATTAAGAAAGGCCTCTTCTTAAGAAAAAGGCGCCAGGGAGAAGGAGGTTTGTCGTGTCCCATCCGACGGACTCCTCTTGAAGTTCTCCGCGCCAAAATACGAATCAAGATATTCCTCGTGTAAACTCACCGCCACCGACCTAGAAGACTAGGAGATCTAGTTCGAAGTTTCTCGTGGGGAAGGCGCTGTGCTCGAAGCCACAACACCAACACGATCCCTTCTCTGGTTGGTGTTGTACCGCTTGATTGGTTGGTTTCCGCATGGTCGCGTATTTTACAAAATCCGACATTCTACGGTACATACATCACATCATGAGAATAAAATTAGGGAACTGGACTGCGGAACGGACAGATTTAAAATGTCATTTTTCCCGCGTACGATAAGGGACCATAAAGGCCGTTTTACACGGTACATTTTTTTGTACAATCTATCGTGCAAACGCATGTATCAGGAATTTTTACCGTGTAAAGCTGCAAATTGTGCGAACGCTTGTGCAACCAATATATATTTTAAAAACTAAAATAAGGTCAGTTCCATCAGCAAATAAGAATGATTAGTCGAAACAAATTAATTGCACCACCATGAAAAACAAAACAATAATCAAGGGAAAAAATAGTATGACAACATAATGAGCAGGCATTCAGAGACATACAATAATTTCTACCATGGTATTGGAATGTTTTGACATAGATACGGTGAGTGACTGTGGATGGCAAACTGTTCCACAAAATGACAGCAAATATCCAGAAAGCACGTCTCTTTCTTCATGAGTCGTCACCAGCAACTATTATGTACTCATATACTAAGCATAAAGAGAAAACAGGTGGTCATCGAAATAATTTAGGTATCCGGCCTTAGGTGGACGGTTAAAGACACGCAATGAGTATTTTGGTATCACAGATGTTGTTGACCTCCCAGCAGATCAGAAGGTGAGGGGAGGGGGACGTTTTGAAAGGGGCGGGGGGGGGGCGGTCAGCGAGTTCTACATCTACATACTACCCCGCAAGCCGCCTCAATAGGCGTGTGGCGGGGGGTGTTAGGACACCAGCCGTTTGCATATAAAAAGGAAACGCTCTAATGAAATTACGCCTAGCATTTATTATAGTCCCTTATTGTTCGGGGGAAAAACAAATTCCCATACCTATCCGTTCGGCAAAATATCTCTCTTAATTTATCGTTTCTGTCGGACCTGGAAATATAATGGGGTTCTAATATGATGTTCTCCGTGTCGCTCTGAAAGATATCTATTCTCAATTGCTCAAGTAATCTAAGCCTAGCGCGCAGCCTCCGAGTCTCTAGCGGCTCCGAACCTAATTCGTTTGACATCTGTGTAACGCTGTCTGTACGCCCGTAGCTGTTTTTGACGAATCGGGCAGCTTTCCTTTGTATTTTATTAAGTTCCCGGATTAAGTCTTTCTGCACTGGATCCCATATGCTCGCTGCATATTCAAGGTGTGGCCGGACGAGTGCGAAATAGCACCTCTCTTTTACTTTTACATCCGAAAATCTTCCTATAATACGCATGACGAATCCTAGAGTTGGCGAGAGTGGTTACCTCGCGAATGATAGCATCGGCTCCTCTGTGCCAAAGAAAGCCAATCGAAGTGATCGAACCGTATTGGGGATGAGGTACATACGTACATTTCTGCTAAATGGAGCCGGCATAGCCTGCTGACTTTCATTCAGTTTGGAGGTCAAAAATCACATTTAGTGACCAAACGTTCCTCATTACAAAGAGCTTTAATGTATTTCAACATATATATATATATATATATATATATATATATATATATATATATATATATATATATATATATATATATATATATATATGCATAAATAAAACAGTGATACACTAAACAAACACAGAAACACGCAAAAAGGACACTCACAAAAGAAGTGAGTGACTTCTTTTGTGAGTGTCCTTTTTGCGTGTTTCTGTGTTTGTTTAGTGTATCACTGTTTTATTTATGCATGTGCATCGTCGCCGAGAGCGATTTTCTACCAAGACATTATATATATATATATACAATATGCCAAGAGGGTGGCCTATAAAAATATATAAACGGAAAAAAGAACACTCACAAATTAAAACTTCCGATATTTCGAAGGAAAGTAGCTTCCATCTTTCTCTAGGTAGAGAGTAAGAATGAGGAAAGGGATAGAGATTGAGGTATGGGAGGGCAAAGATGGGGAGACGAAGGTGTAGCCTTTCTCTAGATAGAGAGTAAGAAAACTTACTCTCTACCTAGAGAAAGGTGGAAGCTACTTTCCACCGAAATATCGGAAGTTTCAATTTGTGAGTGTCCTTTTTTTCTGTTTCTGTATTTTTATCGGCCACCCTCTTGGCATAGCAAATATTTATCACCCGAGTGATTCTCCAAGAAGTTTATATATATATATATATATATATATATATATATATATATATATATATATATATATATATATATATATATATATATACTTTCCTATCCTTCCCCAACCTCAACGCCTTGTTGCTAGCATATACTTTATATTTATTTCCTTTCCTTTTATAAACATATATATATATATATATATATATATGTATATATATTAGCTTCATTCTTCTACCGTCGATGATGATGGCCGTCGAAACTTCCAAGTTTTCTTTTATGAGTTTTCTTTTTGCGTGTTTCTGTGTTTGTTAAGTGTATCACTGTTTTATTTATGCATGTGCATCGTCGCCGAGAGCGATTTTCTACCAAGAAATTATATGTATATATATATATATATATATATATATATATATATATATATATATATATATAACCTTGAAAAGTATTATTTTAAAATTTTATTTTGTATAATTAATTTGTTTATTTATTTTTTGAATCTTCATTTGGCTGCAGAACGTTATTTATTTGCAAAATTAAATTTAAAATAGTGGTTTTCTGTTTCTGGGAAAGGTAGTACCATTAGAAAGAAAATAAAATAGAGATTTCTATTCCTTCAATCGAATTTTGTATTCCGGTTGAAATTCCGAAAATTTGCTAAAACTTTAGGATTATTCGCAATATTTTTATCTGGCCGATTTCTAGACCTCTTTTTTAATTTCTGATAATATTAAAAATCAGGAGTATAGGTTTTTATCATAATTATAATTACTTACAGCTATGTGGTCGACGTTTCGAAAATTGTTTTTCTTCATCAACCGGGATAAAAATGGGATGAAACCACCAATGAACATAAGTAAACATTGTTTACAGGCAATTATTATTACAGAAAATGTTTTACAATATAATTTTGGACTTAGATTAATGTCAAAATACACATAGTTGATTTTACATACCTTATTAACTCTTATTTTTTGTGTTTGGTGAATTGTTTACAATTTTTTTGTTAGGGGTTAATTTTTAGGAACTATTAGGTATAATAAGGTATGTAAAATCAACTATATGTATTTTGACGTTATATTAAGTCCAAAATTATGTTGTAAATCATTTTCTGTATTGATGTAGATGACATATAGTGTTAAAACCCGGGTCGTGAATAAACTATCTAATGTGAAATTTGCATCATTTTTATCATTCCGGAACTATGAATGATTTCATGTCAATTTTAGTTAGACATGTTGAATTAGAATATTTAAAAACACGCATTTTAGCGTAGCGTATGCATGAGCACTGACTAGGAACCCTGCAATTTCGTGAATGGGTTTTAGCACGAATTTTTTAAGAGTAAAAAAGGCACCTCGTTTAACGAGGTAGCTGAAAAAAAATACTTATATTAGATGTATTAAAGGTAAAAATGAAGCTTAACAATGACGGGGTTTCTAGTGATGTAACATGGAAATCGCGAGAGCAAATTTTGTGATTCTTCGACATGGACACGTCGCTACAAACATCAAGTTGCGATTTGGTAATTTCTAATTCTTTGTTATTAGCTCAACATCAGTTCACAGAATTCAAATGATATGTGTATGGTGTTTTGATCGCCGAAACAAACCGTCCCCCAAGCGTATTCCGTGAACATTGGACGTAAAACGCGAACATGCGAATTCAAAAATTAATTATTCTCTTACGAGAAAAATTACCATCACACAACTTGCTAGGATTGGTACATATGTTATTTAGCGACCAAATATTAAAAAATAGAGACATTAAAGTGGTATATATTTGCAGAGAAACGCGTTAGAAGTTTAAAAAATAAAAATTGAAGCTCTAAATTCCAACATTTGTCGCTAATATTAAACAATCATAATATTTTCATCAATTATAATTTCACTTACCATAATATAATGCACCGTTGCTTTTCTTTCAAAAGAGCATTTGTGCTGTGACATCCTGTGACGAGTATCATGCGTCCGGAGATGTAGAGGATAACTCAAACATATGCACCAAACACGGTGGAATTCGCCATGAAAAAATCATTTGACTTGACCGGGATACGAACCCGGATCTCACGATTGCCGGTGAGGTGTGTTAGCAAATTACACATTGACCCACCTTTATTCAAGGCGAATTTCAGCGGGGGTTTATTAGAACAATTTGTTCTCTTCCCCAGCCTACATCGTAGCACACGAGAAGCTGATATGAAGCAGTCGCGGAGAGAAAACCCAGACGGGAAAGACCAGCAATGTGGTAAAACGACATTGGTCGAAATGGAAGAGCTTAAGAGTAATATCGGTATTTATTTGGTCGATCAGACATGTTATCATTCAAAAGGTTAATTATGAAACAACCAAGAAAGAATTTCCTACGCTCCATTGGAAAGAACCTACGCACTTCATATGAACCAAACGGCGCAGGTTAGAGTAGCCGATGGAGAATCGGGATGGGCCACGATAGGACGGGGAGTTCGGCAGGGGCGCCCTCTATCACCGTTGCTATTTTACGTGTATTCGGAAGGAATGATAAGGGAAGCATGGGGGGATAAGGAGGTAGGAATAAAGGTAGGAGGGAAGTTAATAAAATCAGTGAGGTTTGCAGATGATCAAAGCATTGGTTAGTCAGTCGGCCAAGGGGTTGCAGTCAATGGTGAATGCATTAGAGGTGCAGTGCAAAAAGTTATGATACGAAGATAAACCACAAGAAAACGAAAGTGATGAGATACTCTAGAAGGAAGAAGGCGGGGCTGAATATAATGGTGGGAGGGCAGAAGATAGAGCATGTCGAGCAGTTTACTTATCTGGGTATTATTTTTTAGGAGAATGTGTTTGGTGGTAAGGACATCAGATGCAGAATTGGCCTCACTTAAGAAGCATTTTCGAGGAGAAGGGCACTGATGACGGGGGGTCTGAGAAAATATGTAAAGAAAAGGTTGGTGAAAACTTGTATATGGAGCGTGGCTCTATATGGGTTGGAAACTTAGTCATTGCGAAGGGAGGATGTGCGTAGACTTCAGGCGTTTGAGATGTGGGTTTGGAGAAGGATGGAGGAGGTTAGCTGGATGGCGAGGAAGACGAACGAGGAGGTACTGGATTTGGTCAGAGAGGATAGGAAGCTTGTGGGAGAGGTTCGAAGAAGGCAGAAGAGATGGATGGTGGAGGTTTTGAGAGGAGAGGGCATGTTGAAGAGAGTGATAGAGGGGAGAACACTGGGGAAGCGAGGAAGAGGAAGGAAGAGGATAGGAATTCTGGACGAAATAAGAGGAGTTAGAAGATATGAATATTTGAAGAGGGATCTAATAACGGGCCATCCTTAGGAGGGAAAGCGAGACAATTTCTATGAAATTAGGATGCAGAATGGGGACTGTCGAAGAACCTACCAATCAGCTGGTAGAACACTTTAATGAATAAACTTGTTGTGAATATGACGAAACGTAATCAAATTTACAAGGTTTAAAAATACTTCGAACACAATAAATCAAGTCTCTTTTTAATTAAAGTAATTTTATAGCAATATAAAAATCGGTAGCATGGGAGAACTATCGACCTGTTTTCGGGTGGCACATGTACGAAATTCATTTCAACATTTCAACCAATAAATCATTTATTTGACTCTGGTTGATATTTCGATAACATGCGTTACATTCCATTCCATTACATTCCAAGCGAAGTTACATGCTAAGGTCAAGCCGAGGATATCAGAACTGATTTTCTGCAAGGGATAGCTTGGCTGCCGAAAATGTCAAGGAGCATGTTGAAATCAAGATCACTTGTATATTTTTACTACCAGAATAATGGATTGCGTCTTTGTGGAATTTAGTAAGTGGTAGTTTTTTTAATGACAGCGATTGATAAAAATTCCAAGAACCATAGATGGCCGATGGATTATTTTCACGGGAGACTGTTATAATGTAGTTATGCATTGAGTAATATTTAAAATAAGTTCTTACACTCGCCATGCATCATACACGTACTGTAATATTGTCAAATAAGTCACTGGCATGCAGAGATCCGTGAATATAGTAGGATGCGACAGCTGTGAGGAGAAGTATCAAATCCAGCGTAATAAATGGGTATAACCAGCCATTTAAGATAGTATTGCTAATTGAAATAGTTGATCTGGTAAACTCCAGCAAAACAAAAATTCACTTAGTCGACGAAACGGAAATGGTTAATCTGTCCGCGCAGTAAAATAGAAAGACACGTTTAAATAGACGCCTAAGATGAGGTGCCAAAGGAAACGTCAACGGAACATAACAAGTGACACATTCAAAGAACACTATTAGGTACATCTAAAAGCGGCAAAGAGCGAATTACACCGCGTTAGCGCCCAAACGCTCACATCCAGTCAGCAACCAACTAACTTAATGAATGTCGTGAGTTAATTCGCGCCCACTACGAAGGGACTGAGCCCTTAGTTTTTAAGGGGTCAGGGGAGGCTGTGAGATACAAGTGACCGACACACGTCAGGGCACTGCTGCTGGTTACTTCTTAGGCGATGGGGGAAGCAGCTTTGCAAGAGGCGTAGGCAAGACAAAAGTGGAATAGACAGAGCTTCAACTAGGCTTGTGCGATGAGTCGATTAATCGAAGTCATCGACGATGATTTTAGTCATCGCGGTGCGATGGCTGTAATCGACCATCGATGTCGATGAGTCGATGAGAATCATCGATGTCGATGAGAATCATCGATCCCGATGAGTCGATGAGTTGATGCGAACCATTGATGTTGATGACGATGATCGATATCCTTATATCACTAATTTTTCTTCTTTTTTCCATTCATACTAACTAACTCCTTGGATCTAAAATGTATGTATAAAGTATAAGCACCCCAGCTATTGCGCCTTGAGGACGATGGCAGGGCCACAGTGGGATGTTTGGAATTCATGTTTTTCCTCAAGTTTGTTGTAGACGATACAGAAGTAGCGATCACGTTCAATCACAGTTAATACGCAGTGCCATTGTATTCGTTGGTTGCACTGGTGCAGTTGGTAGCAGCGGTAGCAGCCTGAGCTAAATCGGCTAAATTCACCGAATTCACAGTCACAGTGATTTCGATTATTTAGTCACAGGCTGTGATTGCTACATTTCAGTATCGGTGATTCAATCACAGCGATATATCGCTCATCACTACTGCACAGTTCATCGAGAGACATCGATCATCGTAATTCATCGACCATCGGCATTCATCGTTCATCGACATTCATCGATCATCGATATTCGTCGATAGTCATCGATCATCGTGTACACTCTATACGATGATCAATGACAGCCATCGTCATCGAAACATGTCGATGAAATTTTTTCATCGAAAATCGATGACCAAAATCGGTCATCGCACAACCCTAGCCTCAACTGTGACTCATCTCCTCTCGGTTGGATTCTGGTCTTCCGCTGCCTAACTAAAAATGCCCGAAACAACTCTTTACCGAAAAACACAGATCATGTTCGTTGGGGAGACCCATTTTTTCTAGCATATCAATCAATGCTACTAAGCTGTTGGTGTACAATTAAAAGCTTACAATCAAATCATGTGCTTTTGCTCGTCTGTGACTTCTTGGGATCCCCTCCCCCCTCCCTGTGGATCCACCACTGGTGGGCCAGGGGGGTTGTTTGAGTCGCTCGTAATTATTCCGAGCGCGTAACCAAGGAGTCACGTGGTACAATCACGAAGGGTTCGAGATTTTGATACATTTGTACCGCTCGTAAAAATCTCACGCAGTCTTCCCAATCGTATTTTTTCACCAAAATTGTGTTGATGGAATATAATAACCTGATTATAGACACGATAAACAACATAGCACTCGCTTAAGATATCCATCCGAGTTGTTTAAACACGCCAAAATCTCGAACCATTTGTTATTGTGCCACGTGATTCCTTAGTTACGTGCTTGGAATAATTACGAGCGATTCAAACACAACCCCCCCAGGAGAGAGGTGGCTATTTGTTCAGTGGGCTAGATTTAGCCCCGGCATTTTCAAACATCCTCACGAGTTTTCACGTCGAGATTACAGGCGGATTCGGGAAGGGCTTCTGTGATGATGAGTTAAAAGAAATCCTCAAAAGGTTTGGCAGTGGGAGTCGGTATGTTTGGGGATGGGATCAAGGAAAGTGGAGTTTTGGTGGCATGGCGGTGATTATTCATGCGAATATTCAGAGGGGTGGTACATTTTCCCACGTAGAAGGCAGGGCAGAAATTGCAGGAAAGGCGGTAGATGATGTTGCCGGTGGTATTCATTCAGTCGGTCATTGGGGTCGTGCATATATTTTGAGGGAGGCAGAAGGGCTGAGGAGAGAGCAGCAGCATTTGTACCTAGGGCGTTCGCAAGTTGAGGAAAGTGGTGGGTTGAAGGGAGGGTCTAGTGGATTTAAGGTAGTTTGAGTGAAAAATCACTTCGCCTAGAATTTGATGAATTTGGCCTCATTTTAAAGAAGAAACTCTCATCTTCCCAATGACATCAAAATATCAACCTCTTACCGAACTACTTTTCGAGCTATTTGCCTGAAAATTTAAGCTGCTTTGCATGCGATATATTATAGCTGTGCGCTCCAGAGGGAGAATATTTAAAAAAAATAGGAACTTCTAGCAACTAGATTTCGTACAAAAAAATGAACGGCGTATAGTTTGCATGTTTTCTCAACTATTTATAAAAATTAATCAATTACTCAACGAAGGAATTTTTATAGAATCGCAAATAAACCTGCTGTTTTGTAGGATTTTCAGCCGTACGGCGGGAACAAAATGAGTCAAGTTAGAGACTTATGTAGCTTTATTTATTTAATTACTGCGAATTTTGATCATATATAACTTTTTCTTTGCGCCATTAATATTAAAATATTTATTTCATAATTCTTACAGACGCTGAATTTAAAAAATAAAATTTGAATATGGTCTCCATTATGATTAGGGAACTATCTCGCTCAAACCACAACGCCTCGAAGTTTTGAGGGACGCTTATAAGTAACTTTTGAGACATGATGGTAAAAGAAGGAGTGTAGAGGTATTTTTTTTAAGTATAGGGTATAGGCCTTTTTGTATGCCTTTGATTCTGTTTACCCCGGAGAAGGATGTGGTGGCAAGGTTATGTTTCGGGAGCATGTAAAAATGCTGGGTTTTGAAGTGAGGGCGTGAGAGTATGGCGATATCTGAGGGGTTTATTCCGAAGTTTGGGACGCATTCCTGGAGGAATAAGAATTCTTTTAGTAAGTCAATATTTAGATAATGAGAAGAGGGCTATAGTCGAGTAGTAAGAGGGTGGTACTCGAAAAAGTACCGGTATATTTTAAAATGAGTATTGAAATGTAATAATACTACTCGCCTGGTTGTATCAATGAAAAAAATACCGGTATATCGGTATTTATGTGATTGATTAAATATTTCAATAATTTACACATTAACATAGTACGTTTCACCCTAATTTTCCGGTATTTCGGCAAATTAGAACATCAGTCCAAAAAGATGCACAGAAATTTCCATCCACCGGAATTTGCGTTGTTAGTCAATTTTCGTAGTTACTTTCGTTAGTTGACGCAAGATAACAGCGCTGTCTAAACACGGGCAGTTTTAGTACCGGTACCGTCGGTTGTACCGATTTCAAATACTGGTATTCAAGGGAATTAAAACTCCTTGAATCTTGTCTGTCAGATCGTTCCCAGTGTGTGTGCATAAACAAGAATCAGTCTTCACCTGTGAAACTAGAATATGGTGTCCCTCAAGGTTTTGTCCTTGGTCCTTTGCTGTTTTTTAATAATGATATATGACATCCCTATGAATGTCCCATGCATGCCTTTACTGTATGCTGATGATACCACTTTTATTCAAAGTGTAAAAGACCTGTCCAAATCAAACATTATATCTAATTCCGTGTTGTCAGTAGCACAAAATTGGTTCTCAGAAAATGGGCTTACTTTAAACAAGGATAAAACACAAATGGCCTTATTTTCTCTTAGCCCACAAACAAACCATGAGCAAAATCTCATGTTGTTTGGCTTTAAACTTGACCCCCAACTGAAGTGGGATTCTCATATATCCTCCACTATTCTTAAGATTTCCAAAGCAACATACTAACTACGGAAACTAAAACTCCTACTACCCAATGACGACAGCGGGAAATTTATTTTTCCTTCGTCCATTGTCACCTGACCTATGGCATTGAATTATTGCGTCACGCGTCAAACTCAAAAGATGTTTTCATGATGCAAAAAAGGGCATTTAGGATTATTTCTGGTGCAAACTCCATGGAGCATTGTAAACCACTTTTTATACGATTGAGTATTATGACCCTTTATGGTCACTATATTTATAAGTGTGTATGGGAGGTAAAGGAAAACCTGGGTTCATTAGTAACAGGAGTCAATGTTCACCATCATTGCACTAGGATAAAGGACAATTTAGTAGTCTCCCATCGTAGATTATCAAAAAGTACTAAATCATTTAATGTAATAAAACTAATGTTTTTAATATGCTACCCAAAGAGGCCAGGCTTGTCAGGCTGCCAAGATTTAAAACGATTATTTATTACTGGCTCTTGTCTAAAGCGTTTAATTCATCGCAGGAATTTGTTGAGAGTAATACCTCTGAACTCAAATTTTAATTACCAGATTTCCTGTGCTTTGATTTGATTTGATTTATTTTAAACATTCAAAAACAGCCGATGTCGGCCTTTACATTGAACATTTGCAACTTAAAATCTGCAGCATTAACAAAGTAAAATAAGAAAAAAAAACATGTGTTGGCAAATGGCAACAAATAAAAACAAAGAGACAATAACATAAACAATACACTACAACAACATGGAAAGTTAGGGAATCAGGGAGAGAGCGCTTTTCTAAGCTGGCGCTTGAATGATCCGAAAGGATCAGAGAGATCGAGGGAAGGGCATAAGGCAGATGAAATGGTGAACTGTACAAGGCAGGAAGCCTGTAAAAAAGGGATCGCTGGGAGAGAGAAAGACGGAATTTAGGTTGGTGTATAAGGTGATTGTTGCGTAAGGCACGGCCGGGGATGTGAAGTGAGAAGTATGGGAGTATTTCAGTGGATCGATGCTGACCATTTAAGGCAATGTAAAGAAATAAAAGGTCATTGATATTCCTACGGGTGGCCAGTGGGGTCAATGATAGATCAGACATGATTTCAGTACGAGAAGAATTACGGAGGTGCGGTACGCGGTGACGGACTACGGAAATGAAGAAATTAACGGGGCGTTCAAGAATTTTCAAGTTGGAGGGACATGCAGTGGAGTAGATAACGGAGCAGTATTCGATAATTGGGAGAATGCAGCCAGTGAATATGGTTTTCAGGGCTATGTTTTATGACGATGACTAATGCAGTGTGTTTCTGCTAAATGTCAAATAAAATATTATTATTATTAATATAAAAAAGGCAGTAAATTCATCAAATCCGTCCACAAAAACACTAAATAACTTCGACCAATGCCTCCATTTTAACAGCTGTCATCCTTCTCATACCAAACGCTCAATCCCTTATTCCCTTAATATACCCGGCCTTCGTAGCGACACAATCCTGTTAAAGCGTCCATGGCTACGTACCTACCCACCAATCTCTGCAATTGAAAGAATCCCACCACCACCAATCTACTTCCTACTGTTCGGAACCCTTTCATCCACCCCCACCTCAATCTACGTTTATGAGAAAGTACGCAGCTGGGAGACATAACCGGTATTATAAAACCACGAAATACAAATATGGTCGGTTTTCATGTCTGTAAACGATAATATTTCGGGAAAGATATTAATTTTACGCCCTACCGTCTTTGATGTGCAGGTTAA
The DNA here is from genome assembly GCA_963573305.1 of Pyrrhosoma nymphula. Classification (NCBI taxonomy): domain Eukaryota; kingdom Metazoa; phylum Arthropoda; class Insecta; order Odonata; family Coenagrionidae; genus Pyrrhosoma; species Pyrrhosoma nymphula. The sequence goes on along the minus strand of OY754333.1, from coordinate 687,723 downwards.
CCCGTAGACGTCCTATTAACCTATAATTAAGTTGACTTGTAAATTAATTAATCAAGTGATCAGAAATGACAAAAATAAACCTAGAAACATTCCAAAAATTCGTTACTGCTATGGTGGTAGTAGTTATTTGAGGAAGGAAAGAAGCTTTTGACATGGTGGAGGATAAGTAAATGCTCAAGCTTATATGAATATTTATATTATTTTATCAATTTTTTACAACCACCGCAAACAGCTCCCAAGGCCTTTTTCATCGGCTTAATTAATAATTAACAAATGACGAACACATACCATGCCCTGAGTGGTGAAAAATGCACTCTGCCGGGACTCGAACCCTGGGCCAATGGATTGGTAGGTGAGGACTTATCTCCGCCATCACCGAGGCCGTTGCTGAAATAATTACTATCGTATTGATTCATCTATTCTTTGTATTTTTGGTAGAAAACTAAATTCACGTGATTATAATGGAGTTGAATTTTTCGATTGCTTAAAGTTAAGTGTGTTGGTTGTTCAGTGCTGGTTGAAGAGAGACGCCAGCTGAGGTTTCTGCAAAAAGAAATGTGCTGACGAAACTGCTCTCGGGAAATATGGAATTAAAGATGAACAAATTGACGCTTATTGGACGTTATTGATTTATTACGAGTTATTGACCGACTTTATTAGGCTAAGTAGATGGATCTGGACCGATTTTATTGGGAAAATGTTTGGAAATGGGGAAGAGGTAGGAGGATCAGGAAAGGCATTTGAGATGCTATGAGGAAAAATGTGGAGAAGTGTGTCGATGAATGGAATGAGGAAATACAGTGCAACCCAAGAGGAAGCATAATGGGAGAGAGCTGCAGTTGTCGATCTCAAACAACCTGTGGAACACCAAATAAAAAGTTTTATTTTGTGGAAGGTGAGCGACAACTGTGATTCGTTTTGCCTTTGAGGGCTGCTCTGGGAGGAATATTTGAGTGATGGAAGGAGTGGAGAGTTGCAGAGTGGAGGCCTACTCTTTATTGGCTGACCCCTGGGGGGTTATTTTGTAATCTCACTTTCGTGAGAATACGTCATAAATTGTCTCTTTTTCGTAGTTCAACTCCCCTACCCAGGCGGCGTGACCATCTTCGGATCTCAATCGGTGAACTGCCGGTCATGTGCTGGTCTTTTAGACGAATCATCCGCTCTGATCCGTATCTTTCGACTCTTGATCCGTTTCATTATCTCCGCCTGCCATTAGTTCCATCTCACCTGTCATAAAGAACGTGATATGGAGCCACCATCGTTTCCACTTGAAGCTTGAGTTGGAAAATAAACAAGGGCGCGAAAGATACAAGCGATTTTAAATCGTATTGTTGTAATTTGTTAAACGTGAAGAACTTCAGCATTTTCAACTCCAATATATTGGGCACTTGAATGTATTCTTTGTTTGAAATGCTTATGTTATTATTAGCTTGAATTATCTGTGTATATATTTCGAACCAATATTTCCCAAACAATGTTGCTGATACCTTTGGTTTCGTGTGCCTATCCGCCAGTGTATGGAGAATGGAATTCAGTTATTTATACAATAATTTCAACAAATATTGCCTTAAAATTTACATTCTTGGTAGATATTTCCCGTGCTTGTAAATCGAACTCTTTTCACTTAATTATTTTTATAAATATTGAGTGATCGCTTACATGTCGCTTGTAGTTTTGACTGTATTTAGATTTTCTTGGTATGTACAGTGTAAGATATCTTCCGTAAGATGTTGAGCCATCTGGGTATTCGCTAGTCTCGGCATCTTTTATTTGATATGAGGTAATTGAAGCTTCGACAATTCACGAACCGTTCGTGAGCCGATCATTAAGAGAGGGAAACGGATCTCCCGCCTTTCCACTAAGAGTCACTCAAAATGTGAGATCACAAAATAACCCCCCTGGGAGGAATATTTGAGTGACGGAAGGAGTGTTGCAGAGTGGAGGCCTATTCTTTATCGGCTGACCCCTGGTAGGCGGAGTGATCCACGTCGCAGTTAGAACGGTGGTTTATGTGACTGCGGTAAACAAATGGGTAATCGTCGTTGCCCTCTCCACCACCGCCTCAGGCGTGTTCTCATAAACACCAACTTATAAGCGCAGTCAAATGTCAGTCTCCCTCCTTTTGCTCAACAACTTTCGTTTGTCATTTTTAAATTTTTTTTATTCATTTCTTTCCACATCCCCGAAAACAGCACTAACAGCCTTTTACATCGGGTGCATTAACATGTAACAATGGACGAACACAAGCACCCATGTCCTGAGTGGTGAAAAATCCACTCAGGCGGGACTCGGACCCGCGACCCTCAGTATAGTAGGCGAGGACTTTACCCCGTCGTCACATTCCTTTGTACATCTACCATGGCTCCCAGCCATGGCTGTTTCTTAAGGTGGGTTAGCAACCCTATTAGAACAATGGCTGTTTGGTTACCCATAATTTTTCGGGGGTTCTTATCCAAACCCGCGGGATCGAAAGTCTTTCGTCGACACTTAAGGTGGTTCCACCGTAAAATGACTTCAATGTCATTTTATTCATATTCTGTCTACTTGTAGAAAACGTTGTCCTCTGTCTGATATGAACAACAAAATAATACCTTTCCACGCTATTTTATTCTATAATTGAACTTGAAATTACGTGGTGTTCAATGGGGGAATGAGAGAAACACGGGGAAAAATAGTATTTTTCCATAAAATACAAATGCCATTTTCGTGGATAACTGTCTCTAAAAAGGAAATTATCCAGAGAAATTGAATAAAAATAAAATATAGGCGTCTTACCACCTTATTTTTCTAGTTATTGAAGAATTAATGCCGTAATTGAAGTCAAAATGCGGTAATTCGTAGGAAATGGCGCTGGAGTCGGCTCCTATGGCTGGAAAAAAGTGCTCATTTAAAATACATTCGTGGAATAATCTGCATTTTCTTCTTTACTTTTGGTTTTCTATAGGTAACGCATTGCATCAGTGAAAGCAGGATTTTTTGGACAAAATGTAAAAAATGTGGAATTTAGTATTTGTTTTGACTCACACAGTCGCGGCGGAACCTCCTTAACCAAACTCCACTTTATCACGCACCATCCAAAATTCGCCTTAAGATGGTTTGAACGAAATAGTTCCCTAGTCTTAATGGAGACCATATTCTAATTTTATTTTTTTATTTCAGCGTCTGTAAGAAATATGCAGTAAATATTGTGACATTAATGGTGCAAAAATATAGTTATATATGATCAAAATTCGCAGTAATTAAATAAATAAAGCTACATAAGTCTCTAACTTGACTCATTTTTTACTTCCGTACGGTAAAAGCGCTTTCAAAACGGCAGCTTTATTGTGATTCTGTAAAAATTACTTCGGTGAGTAATATATTAATTTTATAAATAGTTAAGAAAACATAAAAACTTTACATCGTTATTTTTTTACGAAATCTAGGTGTTATAAATTCCTATTTTTTTCAATATTCTCCCTCTGGATTGCACACCTGTGGTTTACCCCATGTAAAACAGCTTACATTTGTAGGCGAATTGCTCGAAAAGTAGTTCGGCAAGGGGTAAATATTTTTATGTCACTGGAAAGATGGGAGTTTTTCTTAAAAATGACGTCAAATTCATCAAATCGATTTTTCGCTTTAACTACCTTCAGGCGGGTTAGCAATCCTATTGGAACACTAGTTGTTTGGTTACTCAGAATTTTTCGGGGGTTCTTATCCAAACCCGCGGGATCGAAAGCCTTTTGTCGACACCTAACCAAACTCCATATTATCACATCATCATCATAGTATTACAATCCTACGATTGGTATACTGCGGCCCTATCCCTTGCCAGTTCCTTCACTTCCCTATGGTTCTTCTTCCCCGTATCCCTCTTGACTTGCCCCAGGTACTTGTCTCTTGGTCTTCCTCTGGAGACTTTCCCTTCAATTTTTCCCTCCCACATATTGTTGTGTCTCATAACATGGCCAACCCACCGTGTTCTTCTTTGGCGTATGATGCTCCACAGTGTCCTTTCTTCTCCAATTCTTTTGTATACCTCCTCGTTTCTCACCCTATCCGTCCATTTGATCTTTAGCACCCTCTTCCAGCACCATGTCTCGAAGGCTTATATTCTTTTCTGGTCAATTTTTCCAATGGTCCATGCTTCTGATCCGTAGAGTGCCACTACCCAAACGAATGTTTTCACTTAAGGTGGTTTGATCGAGATAGTTCCCTAGTCTTAATGGAGACCATATTCGAATTGTATTTTTTTATTTCAGCGTCTGTAAGAATTATGAAATAAATATTGTAATATTAATGGCGCAAACATATAGTTATATATGATCAAAATTCGCAGTAATTAAATAAATAAAGCTACATAAGTCTCTAACTTGACTCATTTTTTCCCGCCGTACGGCTGAAAATCCTTCAAAACAGCAGGTTTATTTGCGATTCTGTCAAAATTACAGCGGTGAGTAATATATTATTTTTTTTAAATAGTCGAGAAAGTATGCAATCTAAACATCGTTAGTTTTTTTACGAAATCTAGGTGTTATAAATTCCTAATTTGTTTAATATTCTCCCTCCGAAGCGCACAGCCATAGTCTATCCCATGTAAAACTGTTTATATTTTCAGGTAAATAGCTCGAAAAGTAGTTCGGCAAGGAGTTGATATATTTTGATATCATTGGAAAGATGAGAGTTTTTTTCTTTGAAATTAGGTCAATTTCATCAAATTCTAGGTGAAGTGGTTTTTCGCTCAAAACTACCCACGCACCATCGAAAAATCGTTCGACTTCTTGAAAGTTGAACGGTGTGCGTTCATACGACTTTAAAAAGGCTTTTTTTATGCATGCGTGCTTGATGGGAGCTCACGCACTCACCCCAACCTCGGAATTCCTCCCCTATCTTGTCTCTCTCATCCCTTGAAACCCTTTTCAGGCGGAGCGACCCAAGGGAGAAGTCCCTCCGTCCTCCTTCTTTCCACCCCCCCCCCCTATCCTCCCGAAAAGAGCCGCGCTTCCCTTCGCCCCCCGGACAAAAAATTCCTTCCCTTCCGCCTCTCCCCGTCTTCTTCCCCCTCCCCAAACACACAATTCGGTGAGTTCTTCAGTCGAATCCCGGTCGCCAGTCTCAGTCGACGAGTGAGAGAGGAGGGAGGAGGCAGAGGCATCATCGGTCGAGGGCCATGGAAGACGGGGACGTGAAGAAGACGAAGAATCGAATCAACAATTGGTCGAAGTTGGCGGGAATCTTAGTGCAAGACATATCTTTGGTTACGTCCACCCTGACCGAAGAAGATCGTTAGAAGGAGGACTATGTGCAGTGAGAATCGGAGGAGTTAGTGGATGTTTTTAATCTCTCATCTTCCCTCCGAAAATCGAAAAGAAAAAGACATTGAGAGTGGTCTTCCATACGTGGGACTAGACCATAGTTGGGCGTCCAGGTTCGTCGGGAAGCCAAGTGTGGCGTGAACAGGCGAAGAAACCGGACGACCTTTGGATATCTTTTACTAAATCCCACCGAAAATCGGTAACACTCGGATAGCGATTGCCCAGCTGGACAGTCTCTCTGATTAGGCACCTACCTCCTGCACGGATAGGCTCGTCAAATCTGCAAGTGAAAAAAAAAAGCTGGAGAGAGCCACGTTATCTTTATATTTCCTTCAAAAAATGGAAGTATCTCTGACAAAAAATCGCCGGGAATGCTTTGCCTGTGGTTGCGTCCCTCTTTTACAAATCATCTCTTCAGTAAGTTGAGTGGAAAGTGTTTGGTCAAAAACCCCCGAATGGTGTTTGGATATTGTGTCTCCCTCCGATAACCGGCGTAACTCAGTGGTGCTGCTTAAGACGAGGAAAGTGACCTTTTGGTGTGACCGACCGTCCAGACCCGAGGTGCTTGGATATTTATTCCCCTCGACCGTGTGAAGGCCGTGCACCGTTCTCAAGTGGACACCGCCACGGAAATTCATCTCGTCCCGAGTGCTTGCCGTGGGAGAGGCGTTATTTTCCAGAGGCAGCAGAAGCGGCGACAAGAGGAGGTTGAAGGAGAGAGGGAGCAGAGTGTGGTGGAAGGAGAGGAGAGGGAAGGGCGCATGTATGGCGGGAGCCACGACGGCTGGAGGTTGGTGACACACGCGTCGACCGGGTGCATTGCGTTGCATTGTGGGGTGCGCCCCCTCGCACGTCGTTCGAGTTCGTAACGGCACTAAGGAGATGGGCCATGATTTTCATGGATTTTATCTATTATGCAGTTTGCTGTCTGAAAAAAAATTCTAGCAGAAAATTGAGGTTTTTTTTAAAAAACACAATTCACTTTGTGGATAGCGTTGGAATGATGTAGTAGTAGTAGTAATAGTAGTAAGTTTATTATTACTCCATACACAAAATACATTTCAATAGCAAATTTTGAGTAACTTTAGGTAGCCTTGAAGTAGAACCTGTTTTAAGGCTACCATCAAAGAATAACAGGTTATGCTTACACTTAAAAATACTTATAGCTCATGTAGTGAGGCCTAGACAATTACTTAACAATGTGAGTGCGTACCTTAAGAAGCTACTAACTAAGACTTATGGAGTTAATTATAACACATTAACAATAATATTTATAACACGTTTACAACAATATTTACAACAATATTTCCTCTACACTCCCTTTGGTGAGAAGCCAATAATGTACATTTTTCGAAAACATTTTCATAGACTAAGAATTAATGCATAAATGGGATAATAGATTGTATACCTATGGTCGTACATACAAAAAACATCTTTTAAATATCGTCAAATTTGGTTTGGGTAAGGGTATACTTTTTTTACGCAGGGTAAAGGGAGAAGGCAGGCACAGAAATATTCCAGAGTTACCACTTCTAGTATAGAAACACCGAAGAACCTTATAAATATATAAATGCCTCAATGGAAGCAAACCTAAATGAAGAAAGAGTGACGTTATGTTGGCGTGAATTTTGACGTTATGCTAACGTGTTTGATCTCAAAAATAAACTTCGTTCCTCGTAGACATAATGAAAAAATTAACTTAGTATAGTTGGTGTATTCCACTCAAAAATTGGTTTATTACCGACCCCACGTTTCGACTGCACATCAATCAAGGCGAGTCGAACCTGTTCTGTTGAAACTTGTGTCGGTAATGAATTTTTCATTGGAATACACTAAGTTTACTTTTTCATCATGTCGGTGACAATTTTCCACAAAGTTACGCCCTCAGCCATTAACATTATTCGTTACTCGTAAGTGAGCGATTCCAACGTTAAGTTTTCGTCTTTTTACTCTATTTACCCAGAATACACTTTGACTGCAGTCGGAATTGTTTTTTTGCAAACGTGTTGTGTTTACTGCCTCAGCGTTAAATCTGGAAATTTGAGAACCCTACTGGCTCAGGAAGCATATATGTATAAGAATTAGGAAACAAATTCCTGGGAAATTCAGTTTTCGTTAAATCTTAGCATAACAATTAGAAGAACTAAATTATGATTAGTTAAATATTTGAATCGGGACGCAGGTTGCAAAACCTGATCATTAATGATGGGTATTCATAGATTGAAAAACCTTTGAAATTCCTATTAAATTGTACACTTTTGGGCGAAGGAGGGCAATAATTGAAGAAATTAGCAAAATAATATCCTGCAAAGGCTCTTCCGTAACACAAATAATTAGGTCCGTGTAGCATTCTAACCCTCGGGATTTTTTCCCTTGTACTAATGTAATTTAAAAATTTTCGGCCTCGCTGGCGGCGTAGTAACGTCCTCGCCTGCCAACCCAAAGGTCGCGGGTTCGAATCCCGCCAGGGGAGGATTTTTCTCCTCCCAGGACATGGCTGTATGTGTTGTCCTTTGTTACAACGCCTGATGTAGAATGGTCCTCGAGGCTGTATTCAGGTTATTGATATAAATAAATAAATAAATGAGGCCAGAAACTTAAAAGAACTAATTTAAGTACAAGCTGTGAAGAAAAATAAATGAAAAAAATTAGTAATAGTGCCCAAATCATTACATGTACATGGGTGGCAGTTTTATGGCAAAGTTTTATGTTTATTTGGGTTAAATTGTTTGACTCAAAGTAAATATTTTCGACGGCAAGAAATTATCCCACCTCAGCATCTAATGTCAGTCGTCAAAAAAAATTCGTTCACTTTGTCTTAAGTAGGTGAAGTCATAGAGTGATATTTGGGTTCTTTGAAATTCATGTCGATCTTGTACGCTGAAAAACGATACGAAATTGGAGTCCCTATAAGTGGGTACTAATCACACGTTTTTAATCGTAGATTGCGATGCGGTATTGAAACGTTTCAGACGACAAGGGAGTTCTTACTTGGAATGCCCCTAAGTTGGAAGCGCATTTACTTATATATCTTAACACATAACAAAGGAATCCCGTTCAGGCGGAATGAATATGTTTAATGGTGGGTAGATGTCAATGTTGATGTTTATAAAGGAAACGGTTGTAGGCTTGATCTTGTTGATGTTATCCATTACGGAAGAATTAAAATAACCCGGTTAACTCCACTGATTATTTATCATCATGACCCGGGTTTCAAAACTTGGTGTCATCTTCAGGTGAAGATGACACAAAGTCAACTCCACTAAGGTTAAGTTGACCTTATTTTTAATTTTCGCCATGATGAATAACTACCACACAATCAATCCTGAAACCGTTTCCTCTGCTATGTAATATATACTGGTTCTGCCCGGCATGCGTCGCAATGCCTATTTTTCTATCTAAGTAGGCACACGTACAATGGAGACACGTTTACATGTTCTAGATAAATGAAAGACAATGACATTTTGTGCATTAAATTGTGGTAGTATTCAAGTGCTTTGGGATATGCAATATTTTTGGTCTTACCACCCTCTGCCAAAAAAAAAATATTCGGCTGTCCCTCTCATGAGCATACAGCATATAATTGAGAAAAGCATGGATTTTCCAGATTTAATCCACACGCTAGACCTTGTTGATGGCCATTGAGTAGGCAAGGCAAACAGTGAACTGTAGTCGTTTGACTACAGCTTTAGTCACTGGAACTGGCCTTAAAATGCTGCAGGCGTGAATAGCCATTCGTGAAATCGTTATTAAATGGATATTCACGTCTGGTGGCCAAGGAAATATCTGTAGTTGAAAATGAAGAGAAAGTGATGAATTTAGAGATAAAAACGCAATACTTGGAGAAAAAAGGAAGCGTATAAAAAATTGGATGAAATAACTAAATACTGCAATTATTTATGCGTTCTATGATAAAATTCTCCATCCAATATCTTGAGTACAAGTAATTTAAAAATCAAATAAAGGAACACCTGCACCGAATTCAATGGGAGTAAATGTTAACAATATTGGGGTAAAAACAACCCCAAAATTTGAAATTTTTATACTTCATAAACCTTCCAGGGCGCAAGCACAACAAATCACCTGAGTTTTATCACAATCGAATCAATGGTAGAGGAACGCACGAGGGACAAACAAAGAAACATTAATTTTTATATATAAGAAAGAAGAAGAATATACATATGTGTGTATCTATGTACTATCGTTTTCACTGAAATGTAGACACCCAAACTGATTGTACTGATTTGATAAAATGTGGCCGGGTCGGAAAAAACATAAGAGGGTTGGCACACGAGGCTAGCTGCGGCCTTTGCCTTAACGTCACCGAGAGCCGACGAGGACGGACGTGGATGCGACCGGACTAGCAGAATTAGAGTCAAATAAACTCCGAGAGCATAAGCCCTAGCGAAAGGAATGCACTGAGGAAACTCACGTCCACGCACACGTTGGGGCGATCGGAGTGTATTCTTTCGGGCTCCGTCGCGGGGTTTTTCCTCTCCCTAGACTTGCTCACCGTGAGTGTCTCGGAGGGAAGCGGCTCCGTAGCCGAGATAGTTAATTCCATTCGCCGAAGTTGATGTGCGGTTTTGGCAGGGTTCGAATCCGTAGTCAGGCCAATTTTTTAATCTTTTAGATTAAAAAGATGCATTCTTCATATCAACACAATTTATATAGTTGACAAAAGAAAGAGTTAATGCGGTTTTTTATTTACGGCTTAATTAATAAAAATAATGACTTTCTACGTTACCAAATTTATTTGTTAACAGATTTAATTCACTGAGAGGGGAAAAGCATTGGAATTGGCAGTGGTTGCATCTTTGTGTCCTTGAAGTGAAATACCTACTCATTGTATCTACAATCCTCTATAAATAACCAAATGCATTCGTAGAGTCGATCATTTTGATAAACCCTAGAGTTTGAAAAAGGTTTGTAATTCAATTGATATTTTTCATCTTCAAACTTCCAGTACTTTTTCACGTAAAAATGTGGGAAGTGAGGTGTTTTAAACAAATGCTTTCCTTTCAGTGGGTGTGCGCAGAGCCAAATTAACAATAAGGCAAAAGTAGGGAGTTGCCTATGGGCCCCTTGTTATGAGAATTGTTTTCCCCTTTCTTCTCTTGCGACTTGTTTATTAACGTGGGCCCCGTTGCTTGTACTGCCTACAGGCCCCCAAGTGCGTTAATCTGTCACTTGGTGTGCGAACCATAGTAAGCTATAAGGACCAGGTGGAAATAAATACGCATATCAGCTCTTTTACCCCAAATTATCCTACGATTTTTAATAGTTATATATGTTTGACCGAAATCAACGTCACCGATATCTGCATCCTTTTTATATATTGCGTCATAGGTAATGTTTTTTTGTCACGCATTTTGAGGTCATATGACGGACACCAAACTACGAACCAGAGTCGCTGCGCTCCGGCTTCCGGCCTTAGGCAGAAATTCAAAGCAAGCGTCGGGAGTGTGTTTATGTGTGCTCGTCGGTTGTTTGTCGACTCGGGGCGAGTGATCGGCAGAGAGAGTAAATCCAGGCTCGGTTTGACTCTTGCGCACTCGAGTGTGCGTGTGTGCATTCAATTCGGTGCAGCCGAATGAAGGTGGGCGAGTATGGAGGCCGTTTCACAGGGCTCTAGTTTCGATGCCTTACCTACACGTCTCAAATGAATTGGGAAGTCGTTTTGCAAACCGTCGATTCTAGTATCGAATTCATAAATACTATTGGACCTTAATTACTTCTAACTAAGTCGTAATCCATCACTATGAAACAGTTCAACATTTTCCAGCCTCGATGCTACGCGTCAGGCAGTGAGTGACGGTTCTTTCTTTCACATGGTCCTTATCGAGGAAAACCAAAAGGCCACCTCTTCTTATCTCGAGCTACCTACTACCCTACTCGGACGAGTGCAATCGAAAATTAACGATAAAGCAAACGCACGCGTTGTGGAGGTCCGTGGAGGTCCGACAGCGTCAAAGTGATGAATTTAGTGCATGCTTGTGAGGCTTCGCCTCGTGACAAGCATTAGCGAGTTTTGCTAATGCATAATTAGTCGTAGTTACACTAACTTTAGGGTATAGTGTAATGCATGTTGGTGAATACTCACCCCCTACCACACACTCCTGAGGTGGCTTGCAGGGTATTTTATAGATATAGATGTAGAAAGATGTAAAGCGTATGGCCAAATCCCGCGCGTTCGGGAGCGCCCTTCCCATTCTTTCCCGCTTCGAGGCCTTCGTACATCCCCGCACATGCATTATGCATTGCGTCTATCACTCTTCGCATGCATAAAGCACATGCAAGACCTTTATTCCTTAACCGGAGGGTCACAGGTAGGATTAACCTCTAGGCTCAATAGCAATATGCGCATTCGATGCACCAACAAGCTCTCGCTAGACGCACCATAAACCTCTACTATAGTATGACCGCCAACTTTGAGTGAATTTTAACGTGCGCGGCAAATTTTAAGCAGAGAATAATGCAGCAATCTGTGAGGAGAAGTGGCTGATAATATTCGCGTTGACATGGGCATAAGAAATGACGGATTAAGTACGTCGTCCATATTGTATTTGTTTTAAATTCATATTTGGGGCTAAAAAATATTTTTCCCGAGTTTTCAGATGGTTTTCGACTTTTACGGACCTTCTTGTATAAGAAATGAGGAAAAAAAATTAGCAATATGAATTATGAGGAAAAATGGTTAAAGATAATGACTCTGGGTCAGTATTATATAATCAAGTGCCGAAAATATTGAAGCCTTGGCCTTTTTTCTTTCAAATTATGCTGTTAATTTTGCATTATTTCATTTACTCTTTCCGACAAAAATTACAATTACACTTCAAGTCGGCCATAGAAGTTTCAATCTTCAGCGACAGTGGTATTGTATCCGTCGTAGGGAATTAAATCACGAGTCGAAATTCTTACAATTTTATTGATATTTTAAATGTGAAATTAGTGAATTGTTTTATCAATTGTTAACAGCATCTGTTGTTAATTTGATGTATTGGCAATTCATCTAAATAGATACTTACAATAGAGTTGAGAAATTTTGGACCATCTATGTTCTTATATTTGAGGTAAATTTATAACATTTTATTTTTTCTGATAATCAATTTTCCAGAAATTTCTGCCCTTATCTTTGCTTAAAAATTACAAAATTATAATCGTTTGGTGAGAAAAGTTGACGAATAATGGTTTCTGTCAATTGTAGGTAGGCAACGTCTTCTTGAAGCGGACGACTCGCGTCTGCTATATTGCCATAGGGTTTCCCGTCTCTTCGTCAAGAACACTCATTCATCGATAGACGACGAAATCTCGTCCCGTAGTTAACATGTTATTGAGATAGGGAGGGTTGTGTTGCCGTCTCGCCGCTTGTAGCCATTTTCCCCGCAGTCAGAAAACAAGAGAGGCCCAGCGAATCGGGTCGACTCAGACCCTCAGCACCCCGGAGCCTCAGGGTGTCATGGGAACAACATGGGTAGGGGATGACCCGACCAAGCTGATTCTCAAAAACACCGAGTCATCAATTTAAACGAGCCCCAAGCAAGAAGTTGTTCGCATAAAGCAGTCCCGAGGTCCTTTTCACGTCCTGCTGTTGGCACCCAATGCTCCAGAAACGCTCGTTTCCGGAATTTGTGTTTGAGATGCTGCTTTTACTTTGTACGCAGCTTGAGTCCTAGGAAATGTGTTTTCTCAATTGGATTTACGTCATCAGAAAAGTTGTTGGATAATTAATTTCCAAAACTGACCACCAACACCTTTTTTTACAGGTATTATCTCCCAAATCATCGACAACTATTAGGTTTCTACACTCTAATTTTGAGGAAACCGGGACTATCCACGGTAGTAACGTTTACTGAGTCACCCGCAAGTGCACATAAGTGCGATATTCCACAGGAGAAAAAAAATCATTCGTCTTGACCGGGATTCGAATCCGGATCCCTCGATTTCGCGCCGAGTGCTTTAACCAGTTAAGCTACCGAGGCGTCCTTCTCCCCTGTGGAAAATTTGGTGGCTTTAGAGGAGCTTGGTGGTCAGGACTGCTAGACATATGATGTCATTAGCAGTCCAAGTCGTGCGCTAAGCGCCACAGTCCGCGAGGATAAAGCCATACATGGAACACAAGGAGGTGTTCGCTCTTGACCAATTTTGAGGAAACCGGGACTAGCCACGGTAGTAACCTTTACGGAGTCACCCGCAAGTGCACATGAGTGCGATATTCCACAGGAGGAAAAATCATTCGCCTTGAAATCGATGGATCCGGGTTCGAATCCCGGTCAAGGCGAATGATTTTTCTCCTGTGGAATATCGCACTTCTACACTCTAGGTGAAACGCTCAACACACTTGTCTAATTTCTCTCTCTCTCTATTTCAATTTTATTGTCCGCCCATACTTTCGGTAGTTTGAATAGTTATTTTCAATATTTAGCTTTCATAGATTTGTATAATTTATGAGTCACTGAACCCCATTTCTATGCATGTCGTTTTAGTTGAAATTTATGAATCCCAACTGTATTTAATTATATAACCGCATCCGGCGCACAATTCAGATTCCAACGGTGTTTATTTCCGCATTTACGATTCAAGAAAAGGGAGAAGAAACTTAGCAAAGCTACAAACGATAACAACAAAAGAAGAAGACGAGACATTAAATGCGAGAGAGGAGCCCCCCTCATCGGAAGAAGCGGCTCTCTTCGGGTAAGCGGTAAGAGTAGTTTGAGAGAGAGTGTGAATTGGAGGAGAATTTGGTACACGTCACCTGCGGGAGAGATTTCGGCCCGGAATTTGCCTTTGCAAGGAAACCCGCTATGGGAAACCCGCTTAAGCCGTTGCCAGGCCACCATAACTAAATAAATAAATGAATAGATGCATGGTATCGGCCATCATTTGTATCTTACATCTCCCTCTCTCAGTAATCTCGAATATAGAACTCATTTTACATACCTATATATATTCCATTCATTTCTCTCTCTTACCCACCAGCCCAATTATTTCCTGACTCTCTGTCACTGAAGGAGAAGGCCCTGCAGTCATTGGCGACCCCGAAGGGGGGGGGGCGGGGTCGCCAATGACTGCAGGGCTTTTTTATAAGGCGCAAGACTGCGCAATTGCCCACCCCCAAACCATTTTGCACATAGTTTGTTACGCATTTCCGGGACGAGAGCCACGAATCCCCCTTTTCCTGGGGGGTATTCAATACCCCACGAGCTACTGGTCTGGAGCCGCCCCTGCTTGCAGTTGGGTATTATATGCTCCGACTGCTGAAGTTGTATCGTGCCGTTTAACTCTTAGATAAATACAAGATTCTTGCGATAACGGAATTTGAAGCTGACATTTTTGGGTCACCAGGGGCCGCTGCAATGGAAACATGCGGCTACCGAGGCCAAGGGGTTGATTTCATTTCTCGCTTTCAATATCTGAATTTCTAGATTTTTGGAAGTTTGGAGCTCTTCTACATGTACAGAATACCCTGTAATCCACCTCAAGGGTTCGCAATCAGCTGCGTGATTCGTCTAAAACAGCTACGGGCGTACAGACAGCGTTACACATATGTTAAACGAATTAGGCTGGGAGCCGCTAGAGACTCGGAGGCTGCGCGCTGGGCTTAGATTAGTAAAATCTTCTCGGGTTTGCCACCGGGTAAGGCTTTTAAAGGCCAACGTTTTGACGAGTGACTCCCTCATCGTCATTAGGGCTGAGAATGATTGCCGAGTTGGTCCATGCAATCATTCTCAGCCCTTGACGAGGGAGTCACTCGTCGAAACGTTGGCCTTTAAAACCCTTACCCGGTGTCAAACCCGAGAAGATTTTACTAATATTATTCGCCGGGAAAGCCTAAGATCTTTTAGGCTTAGATTGCTTGAGCAATTGAGAATAGATATCTTTCAGAGCGACACGGAGAACATCATATTAGAACCCCACTATATTTCCAGGTCCGACAGAAACGATAAATTAAGAGAGATATTATCCGAACGGATAGGTATGGGAATTCGTTTTTCCCCCGAACAATAAGGGACTTTAATACATGTTAGGCGTAATTTCATTAGAGTGTTTCCTTTTTAAATGTAAACGGCTGGTGTCCTAACACCCCCCGCCACACACCTATTGAGGCGGCTTGCGGGGTAGTATGTAGATGTAGATGAAGGGTGTGTGGCAGGGGGCTCTTGTAAGTGTCTGAAAGATTGCTGCTATTACCGTGGTCTTGTAGCCTAGCAAAACCTCGGGGTCTCTAGTGCCATTTAAGTGCTGTGTAGCGCAAACCGTTTTTCGAACGGTGGGTGGGTTCGTGGAGACACCATTGTTCGTGGCATTGGTGAAAGAGAGAGACACTGGACAATTCGTCGATGCGTCCTCGTCAGAAATTCAGATTCAGATCTAGAAAGAAAATTGTATCTGTTAATATTGTTTCCGGAAAGTTTTTCTAAACTCCCAAAAGTAAATTAATTAAAGCAATAAGTTTAATAAGAAACATTTTGACGATTTCGGTTACCATCTTGAAAATTGGAAGCCATTTCCGTACATTTTGGCAGGAAAAGAAAGTAAAAGTCTTAAGAGTAACTTGGTTAAGTTATTTCCATTGGTGCACGTCACTGATTGTCACGCCCTGTTTTTTTAACTGTAATTTTGGCTCCATAAATTGTTTACGTTGCCGTAGCTCGATAACTAACATCGTTGTCCAAGGAGGTATTCGAACTCACACAGCGCTTGCGTCTTTTTTCTAGTGAAACATCTGTCCGGTCATGAGCCAAATGCTGGTGAACTGGTCATTTTTTCACCGAAACCTGCCGTGTGCTCTAGCTTACAACTGAATATAAATCATATTTCTATCCCTAAAGTCGTAAATTAGCTTTCCATCCAATATATCTAAAAGCCTATTGAAATATCCTTTTTACCCTACTCTGGATTTCCGGTATAGCATCTGACAGTTCACGGCAGCGATGCCGATATCACTTCCCTATCCTCATTAGTGTTCGAGGAAGGGGGCGAAATGAGAAAGAGGAGAAAGAATTGCGAGTTGGAATACCACGGACGAGTGAGAGGAGATGGTAGCTGGGCTCAAACTCAAAGAGCATAGACGTCCGCAGTCGGGAGGATCGCCCCTTTTGCCGCCCTTGCTTGTAGGATGAGGCGTTATACTAGTAGTTTTTTCGTTGCCGGCGGTGTGTGTTGATAGGGGGGGAGGGGGCCAAAGACTTCCGGGACGCTTCCTCGAACCTTGGTGCCCTTGGCCCCTCATCAATAATAGCGAGCGAATGGACGAGTTTCTCATTTTTATTGCCGCTTCCGATGATGCTGGACATTCCACAGAGGGAGGGGAGAGGTCTTGCAAGAGGGAAGGGCGGCTTGCTTTCGCAGTGTGAATGATGGTTGACTTGGATTTTGAAGGAGCTCCAACTACTTAAGGTAGTTTAAGCGAAAAATCACTTCACCTAGAATTTGATGAATTTGGCCTCATCTTAAATAAACAACTCTCATCTTTCCAATGATATCAAAATGTCAACCCCTTGCCGAACTACTTTTCGATCAATTTGCCTGTAAATGTAAGCAGTTTCACATGGGATAGGTTATGGCTGAGCGCTCCAGGGGGAGAATATGGAAAAGAAATTAGGAACTTGTAGCACCTAGATTTCGTAAAAAAAATGAACGGCGTATAGATTGCATGTTTACTCAACTATTTATAAAAAATAATCTATTACTCACCACAGTAACTATTACAGAATCGCAAAAAAACCTGCTGTTTTGAATGGTTTTCAGCCGTTCGGCGGGAAAGAATGAATCAAGTTAGAGACTTGTGTAGCTTTATTTATTTCATTACTGAGATTTTTGGGCATATGTAACTCTATCTTTGCGCCATTAATATTACAATATTTATTTCATACTTCTAACAGATGCTGAAATCAAAGAATAAAATTTTAATATGGTCTCCACTATGACTAGGGATCTATGTCGCTCAAACCACCTTGAGTAATCTAGCAACGACTACCTGAATCAGTGGACAAACACAGCGGACAAATGACCCAGTAGGTAATCGGACTCGCAATCTTTGACTTTTTCCAGTTAATTTCAAACTTCGTCTCGAATGAAGGTCTTTTATGCTCAGTAAGCATGTTCATCACCAAATCATATTCGTTCCAATAGCATTTCATCTAAATCTACACACTACCCCGCAAGCCGCCTCAATAGGCGTGTGTTAGGACACCAGCCGTTTACATATAAAAAGGAAACGCTCTAATGAAATTACGCAAAGCATTTATTAAAGTCCCTTATTGTTCGGGGGAAAAACAAATTCCCATACCTATCCGTTCGGCAAAATATCTCTCTTAATTTATCGTTTCTGTCGGACCTGGAAATATAATGGGGTTCTAATATGATGTTCTCCGTGTCGCTCTTAAAGATATCTATTCTTAATTGCTCAAGTAATCTAAGCCTAGCGCGCAGCCTTCGAGTCTCGAGCGGCACCCAGCCTAATTCGTTTAACATCTGTGTAACGCTGTCTGTACGCCCGTAGCTGTTTTTGTCGAATCGCGCAGCTTTCCTTTGTATTTTATTAAGTTCCCGGATTAAGTCTTTCTGCTCCGGATCCCATATGCTCGCTGCATATTCAAGGTGTGGCCGGACGAATGCGAAATAGCACCTCTCTTTTACTTTTTCATCCGAAAATCAACTTTCTACTCCCACAGTTCGGCATGAATTGTCTCAACATCATCCTTCGTTTACACATTAGTGAATAACGGAATCACTCGAAAAATAAAATGCAAGGGGGTTGGTTTGGAGGGAAGTGGAGGTCATTCTATGCTTTGGGGAGGTTGTTGTTGCTTCGTTGCTATGTGAATGACTTGAGATGGGGGGGGGGAGAAGACACACACACAATGACCAGGACGGAGATTATGACGTAAACTGATCGGGCAAAGATTATTGACATCAATCGTCAAATGGCAAGTCAAAAGTAAGATTGTTAAAAACAAGATAAGCATTTTTCTTTCAAGCATCGAGATATTTAACTTGAAAATGACATTTCTATGTCGTAACCATGGTCGGTAAAAAAATAAATAGAGTGCGGAATGTACGAAGCGAGAATGTCATTAAATCTCATATTTGTGAATTCCTTCTTTGCTAACACTATTTTCCTACAAATGCCCACAACACCATACCCGTTTTCGTCGTTTTCCCAAACAGTTAAATTAATCTATTTACTCCAGTTTGTGCCCTGCTACTTTTATGGCTAGCCGTGCTTTCTTTTTTCCAAAATTTCTCATTATTTAAGTTTCTTCATCATTGGTCTTCATTCAGTGTATTATGCACTGTTTTTTTGACGCATCTGTCCCGTGCCTTCATACCAACGGATGATCAGGAAACTAGCCCTTGATCGTTTGTGCATTTAACAGACCGTCCTCCTACATTTAATTCCCTCAGTTAGCTATTCTCATGCCTCTCCTACAATTTCCTCGGCATACATTTGAAAAAGCAAACATGACATAGGACTAGAGATGGGAAAATTGCTGTAGTTTTCATCGGAGGTAAATTACCAGTGTAAACTACGGTAATTTTTGAAAATTACCGTAATTTTCCAGTATTTTTTAGTTCTAAGCATTTCACAGCAAATATATGATTAAATAAAAAAGCTAATAGCAATAGGAAGGGAATAACAATGTTTAAACCATACCTAATACAACATAAATCTATTAGAAATTTTTAAAATTGTTAAAGGAATTACGGCAGCAACACGCCATCTAGCTTACTTTTGTCAAAGTATGAGAAATTTTCCAGAATAATATTTTAATACATTACACTATAATGTTATAATTTTAGTAAAATATTCCAAAAATGAGTTGTACATGCCTCAATTAATAATTAAAGACGTAGGAAATGTGAACTTGGCTTAAAAGAACATGTTGGGCTTTAATCTGTATGAAAAATTATCTCATATATATAGGTGATTTATCTGGAAAATTACGGTAATTTTCAAGGGGCGTGGTAAATTACGAAAAATAGGTACCACGGTAATTTACGAAAATTATCGAGGTTATTTTCAGAGTGGCTCATCTCTACATAGGATATAATAGGATGATAACCTTTCCTCACCTCCCGAACTGTAAATGGTTGATTCTTTATCAGCCAGCTCTGCCATCTGGACCACATAAAAAAAGTTTGATATAAGTATGATGCACTTTTAATCGTCATATGCAGTCCTTGCATGTCATCGGAGAAAGTAAAAATTATATTATTAATGAGTGTAATTGGCTCAATCAAATGAATAAATTTGTTGAAAAATAAGTTTGCATTTATTTATGAATGCTAATTTGAGTGAGGGCGGTATGTTGTACTCAAAAGTCACTTCGTTCTAATTATCATGGTGTGCCCAGCGATAGAAGGGAATTTGTATATGTGCTTTCCCATCCTTCGTTTAAATATTCTTAGTGCAAAAATTCCAAAATGTCCAAAAAATCCATGTTCATTGCGAGGATTTCATTAATGGGAGTGTGTTTTGTAAGTTATTTAGCGACTGGTTGCTGATGTCCTATGGAATGAGAAGAGAACAAATTATGCGTATTTCCACAAAATGTTTTCTTAGGGTAGAAAAATACTAGCGATTTTAACACACTTGGTCAGCTCTTGGTGCTGCTCAGTGCAGATACCTCATGGTGACGTAGAAGCATTGAAACTAGCTGCACCGTAACGATAGCATTTTGTGGGAAGATAAATAAGTCTCTTATTCCATGAAAATGAACTTCCGCCTAGATGAACCATGAAACCATCGAACTCGCAGTTTATTTGTTTAGAAAAGGCACTTGTTAAAGCGTTAATTTTAAGGTAGTTGGAGCGAAAAATGACTACACCTGGAATTTGATGAAGTTGGCCTCATTTTAAAGAAAAAAACTCTCATATTTCCAATTATATTTAAACATCAATCGCTTACCGAACTAATTTTCGAGCAATTTGCCTAAAAAAGTTAACCGGTTTTACATGGGATAGATAACGGCTGTGAGCTCCAGAAGGAGAATATTAAAAAAAATTAGTAACTTCTAGCACCTAGATTTCGTAAAAAAAATGAACGGCGTATAGTTTTCATGTTTTCTCAACTATTTATAGAAATTAATCTATTACTCACCGAAGTAAGTTTTACAGAATCGCATAAAACCTGCTGATTTGAAGGCAATTTCTCCGTACGGCGTGAAAAAATGAGTCAAGTTAGAGACTTATGTTGCTTTATTTATTTAATTACTGAGAATTTTGGTCAAATATATAACTATAATATTGCGCCATTTATATTAACAATAATTAATTCACACTTCTTACTGACGCTTAAATTTAAAAAAACAAAATTCGAATATGGTCTCAATTATGACTTCTTTGACCGTTCCTATAACTTGAGAAAGCAGTACTTTTTCAATTCTTGTAATGTTTTCAAACGCAGTACCAAGTGCTAACATATTTATTTCACCACACTAATTGATGGCTAGGTTCTAGAATATACGAATGCCAGAGTCAGTCATACAGTCCAGAATAGTATATGGCGATAGTCGGATGGCTTCTGAAGCGGTAGATTTGCGCGCGTGGGTCTGCATTACGGAGTGGACGAAGACGAAATAAAGAGTTTGCAAGTTTCGATGAACGAACTCCCATTTCTGTGAAATGCCGGCCCTTAGTAAATCACCTTGCTCTTCGCGGTCAGAAGAGGGTTTAGCGGGGCGTAATGGACGGTGATTGGTGGGGGAGGGGTGATGAGGGGTGGTGGCGTTTCTAATGACTGGGAGTGAAAAAAAGGTGAAAAGTTAAAGAGGTATGAAAATGGAGGGTAAGAAAATAATATATGTAGTAAAGGAGTTGAGGGTGATACTTCTATTGGTACCTTTTCCAATAACAGAAAGCCATTATTTCTAATTTAATTTGATGGCTGACTCAACGATCGAAACGTTGATCAATTTAAATAATCTTACCCTGGGTGAAACCCGAGAAACCACGAATATAATTCGCCGGGAAAACCTTAAATCCTTAACTGAAAAAAAAAATGTATATATATATATATATATATAAAATGCCTTGGTAGAAAATCACTCCCGGTGACTATGCACATGCATAAATAAAACAGCGATACAATAAACAAACACAGAAACACGCAAAAAAAAACTTGGACGTTTCGACGGTCAAGCCGTCATCATCGGCGGTAGAAGACTTTGAGTCTCATATTCTTCTACAGCCGTTGATGATGTCGAAACGTCCAAGTTTTCTTTTGTAAGTGTACTTTTTGCGTGTTTCTGTGTTTGTTTAGTGTATCGCTGTTTCATATACATATATATAAACTCGTAAAAATTGGAGTATTTATCCTTCCGCGGTCGATTCTCGATTCGACGGGAGTTGGAGACGAGATGCCTTTGGTCGTGGAGAGGACTACGAGAGAGGAGCGGTGGGATGAGGCAAAGGTGTGCAAGAGAAGCCGAAAGGTGCGTGCTAGGAATATAAATATTTTTTAAAATGTCTTCTATTTCTAGCAGCTGATAGCTAGCACGATAGCTAACATCCATCAAGTGGGGATGTCTCTCCAGCGTATTTTTAACAGACACTTTCAAGCTGGTCTACTGATACATATTTTCATGCTAAACGCATTTTTTGAGGTGCTTCACCACCACGTGCTATTTAACTTCCGAAGTAGTTCAGCTTCGCCTAGGATTTAAGAAAGTCATTTATTCCATTACATTACTCGTCTTATTTCCTTTCTACCTACGACAACATATGCTTGATGTTGGTATACATATAAGTTATTACAGTCATACGTTTGAAAAAGACTAAAGGACAAATATTATTTGACAAGATCGCCTAATACATTGATGCACAACCCCTGGCCTGGAGAACAATCCGGCTCGGAAAAAGTTTAAAAACACACTTAAATGTGAAATAGGATTTAATTCTTTCCCGACGAATGATGCTTGTAA
This sequence comes from Pyrrhosoma nymphula, assembly GCA_963573305.1. NCBI lineage: Eukaryota > Metazoa > Arthropoda > Insecta > Odonata > Coenagrionidae > Pyrrhosoma > Pyrrhosoma nymphula. The sequence goes on along the minus strand of OY754333.1, from coordinate 665,495 downwards.
CACTTTCTCGGGAATTCCATCGGGTTAAATTGGTTAACAGCATCGACGTTTCAACGGACGACTCGTCCATTGTCATCAGGGTGAGTAAATGTCCTTGAATATAAATAACGTCAGCCTTATTAGGGTACAACAATCAGGAGTCACCTGATTAACCGGATTGAAGAAGCGACAAATATAATTAATTGATTATAATAATTATTATAATTTTTTTCTCGATGTTTACATACATACCTGCCCGTCCCGCTGCTCTTTTTCGGGGTACCTATGCACAGCTTAACTACTGGCCCTGTTTTAATAATTTGTGCCGCGCTGCCTTATCCTTGCTTAAATTAATATAGTAGGCAGTACATACTAAACCTTGTTAAGTATGTACTACCTACTATATTCATTCATACTTCTACTGTATCTATTCATTTCATTCTACACCCTGTCTTGTTCCCTTGCCCATGAATGGGTTGGGATAAGATGTGAGATATTATTTCGTAAACACTATTTCTCCTAGGCGTATAATAAAGTTGGCGGCGTGAGTGTGATGTATTTGAAGTTATGAAGGTAATGTTGGGGGCATTCTGGGCTTTCTTAAGAGGGTTTGGCAGAGCGAGGAAACGACTGTTGCGGCCATGAAAAGATAGATATTATTAACGATTACGTGTAGGTCGAGGAGTTGCGGTAGGTATATTTTATGAAGGAGGGAACCAGTGCTAGGATGCTGATGATAGTGGAATGGATGGTGGATACTATATCTCGTCCTGGGTTATTGGCTTAATGGAGTTTAGGTGTCATGTAGAAATGTGGAGTTTTGAAGTTTCATGGCCAGAGATAGTGCTTTCGGAGGGGATTGACCTTTGTTTTTTTTATCTCTTGAGCAACTCCTTAATTTATTCCAATTACATTTGCCGTGCAACTTCGTCATAGGCCCTAGGTTTTCTTGAATAAATATTTTTTCAATAAAAAACCGAAATCGGCTTTTTTTTAATTGAACGTTTATTGCTGGGAATCGTCAAGGGAAAATTACAAGTGTAAACAATTAGCTCAAATATATTACTTTTCTTATATTGCTCCTCAGGCTGTAAGAGAATTATTGCCATGCCTGTAGTTAGAGGAAAAAGCACTGTAGATATTTTCATTTAGGTCAAAACTGAACGATTGACACTGGTTATTCCTCATCATGGCTCTGCATTGACCTTACTTGATTGGATCTTAAAGATACAATCCAGTAAGGAAAAACACTGGTCAAATGTCCACACTTTAAATAACCATCGACAAAGGTTTCCTCACTTCATGTACACATCATCAGGGTACTGGTTTTTTAAACATATATCTCGCAGGACGAAACCTTGGTTGGTGGTTGTTGAATGTGGAAATTTTGCCAGTGTATTTCTATCTTCAAGGTTAATATGTTATGTTTCTACAAACTCACTGCCAATGCTCTTGCATATGTTAATTATTGTTCTTTTTCCACCAGGCAGTTGTCTCTCTTGAGTTTGCATGAGTCACATGCTGTACAAAATCGAATTAGCTCGAAGAGACGAACAGATTTCTATGACAAAATAATATTGCATGGTCAACTAATCACGGTGTTTCTCGTACAACAGATCGAACGATTTAATTATATATCATTATTGTAACGTGTATGATCTCCCGCACTGAATACGAGGGGCAGGTGGTGAATGAAAAGAGATTGACGAAGTAGCCAAATATGATGGGACGAAGAATATAATAGCAAACGTAGCCGCAGGTGAGAGTTGGTTAGCGGAGAGAGTTAAGAGAAACGGCTAAATAAGAGTGGTATTGCTCGGTCGCAGTGATTAAAGCCCTCTATTTAAATTGAGGGCTTTAGCACTGGCGGGTTGAAGAATTCCTTCCTCTCGCGCGTGACGCACGTGACGTGATAGAAAAGTGACTCAAACACTCCGATAGAATTCACTTTCGTTCTTTCCCTCTTCAAATTACTTTTGCTCATTCCCTCCCCTTTCCACGAGTGACGTCTCAACACATGCAAGCCCTTGTTCCTTGGCTCTGAGAGTAGTGTGAAGATGTAGTTTTATAGACGTACAAACTTTATCTCACAGTAGTAGCAGGAAGTGATGTGTTTTTGATCCGTAGTGGCGAGCTCATTTCCCTGTAAGTAGGTGTCTGGGAGTGGCGGAGAGGGGCCGAAAGGGCGAAGCTAGGCCGGAAGGTCCTTTCCTGGAAAGGTATTCTACGCACCGGAGCGGGAGAGAGAGCCAGAGGTATTTCCGATCGGAGAGGTAGCTGCTTTAGGGAAAGCGTCAAGCTCCTCGTAGTCCCAGGCCTCAACTTCTTGGAAGCCGACGCAAGGTGGGGGAGGGGGAGAGAGGCGCTGGCTTCTCGGAAGCATTGTTGAGGTACCTACTGCGTTGAGGCCACGGTGATGAGCTGGTAGGACTCCCTTCCGCTGGAAAGGGAGTCCACCTTGTGGTGCTCTCCTGGAGCTAACAACCCAAGGAGTAAGGGTTTCCATCTTAAGATTCACCAACTCAAGTAACTGTTCAATTTTATGAATTAACGCACAGCGAGACAAAGCAGTTGCTAAAAAATGCAATGAAGAAACAAGAGGTTTATTTAAACAAACATACATTTCTGTCATTTGAAACATTTCGCCCAAAATTCTTTGTTTTTATAAAACTTATGGTGCATGTTGCTACGGTACAACGAGCACCCGGCATATTTTCGTTTCGTTTTTGGCGATGAAGGACGTACTTTTCCAAAAATAAAAACAGTTTTGTCTCAATAATTACGGAGTCTGAGCATCATAAACTGCACGATTTTTAATTAACACCTAGTAAATTTGCACAAATAACCAACAGTGTAAATGCCTCTGAAAATGAGACCTTAGTGGCACTCGTCGGAGGATACCTAGGCACAATGCAGATGGGTTCTTCAGGTCGGCGGTTCTATAGTGTTGGCGAGAGGTCCATTATGTCATCAGAAATGATTCATTTTCGCGGAACTGGACTCATTTCCAGCCGGCTTTGGGTAATTGGTAATGGCCGGCTTTTGAAGCAGTAGGGTTGCTAACAGGGATGTGAAACGTAACCGAACCTCTGAAGCGGTACGGTTCCACGTGAAACCGAACCTTTTTCTCGGTAAGAGAGCGGTTCGGTCCGAACCGAACCGTGTCTGCGAAAGAGAAGAGGTTCGGTTCAAGCTGAAGCGGAACCGGCCGTAACAATTTGAACCGCTTTTGGAGCGGTTTTTTTCGGTCCAGTGGCGGTACAGGGGCGCAAGGGGAAGGGGAGCAATCCCTTTGGCAGGGACTGTGAAAACTGAGATATGTACTATGACACGTAAATGCTGCTGCTCGCTGCTGCGTTCGAGTATAAGGGTGCTATCTTAGAATATTGAATAATATTTGTTATTTTCCTTCTCAAACCACTATTTTGATCGTTGGGTGTTTTACTCCTTTCATATTTTCCGCTCCCTCCGAAAATTTTACTCTAAGACGACCACTCGTAAGCCTTAAGCCGGTGTCCCACGGTAAATTTTTTCGTAAATTTATTCATGAATACTCTCATAGTTACACTGCGCATGCGCAAGCCAATATTCATAAAATTTCTGTAAATAAGAAAACTTTTTCATGAAACTCGGACACTGATTGGCTTTTCTGACACGCCTTATCACGATATTTTATCGTGATATTTATCGTGATATTTTATCGGGCGTGATTGTTTTATCGAGCACAATATCACGATATTTTATCGACCGCAATATCACGATACTTTATCGACCGCAATATCACGATACTTTTTCGATCGCAATATCACGATATTTTATCGACCGCAATATCACGATATTTTATCGATCGCAATATCACCATATTTTATCGTGATATTTATCGTGACATTTTATCGGGCGCGATTATTTTATCGAGCGCAACTTCACGATTATTTATCGTGATATTAATTGTGATATTTTATCGAGCGCAATATCACGATATTTTTAGGTAATATTTATCGTAATATTTTATTAGGGCGCAACATCGTGATATTCATCGTTATATTTTATCGGGGCGCAATATCGTGTTATTTATCGTGATGTTTTAACTCAGCGTGATATCGTGATTCTTTATCGGAACGTGATATTGCGGTTTTTATCGCGTGATATATCACAATATTTTGAGGCGCGATAACACTATATTTATCGTCACGAAATAAGTTGTCGTTTGATGTGCGATAAGGCGATATTTATCGTTACGATATGAGTTATCGTTATCGCCAAGATACGATGTACTAAAATTATCATATCACGATATTGAATCACCAATATCGCCCAGGCCTAGTTTCGGCGACTCTGGGCTAGCGAACTGCTATAAAAATATCTTCTCTGATTGTACAGAGACCGCACTATTGATGGCAGCACAAAATGTTCTCTTCTCGGCCGTCAGCCGATCAGCGCCTAATTCATGAATTTTTCCTGCTCGTGTGACATGGGGTCCAACAGTTCACGAATCTCTTTTCATGAATATGGAATTCATGAATAAATTTACGAAACAATTTACCGTGGGACACCGGCTTAGAAACAAAACAACTAAGGGTTCCACATAGCATGGGCGATTTTGCTGCAGCTGCATGTGTTGGGCGGTATTCCCCTTTCAAGATTTCTCTTTGTTTATTTACGATGGTGGATTAGGGTGTCCCTTGGTGTGCACCACTCAGTCCGGCTCGCTAAGGTCGGAGGGGGGGGGGCGAGAAGAGGTAAGAGGGTGAGGAAGTATAATAGCACGCTGTAAGTGGCAAGATTTAGTCGGTACGTTTGTATGTACATTGAGGACAGATTTCTCGGAAGTGCCTTCGGCATGTCATAAACATGGGTGTGAGGGGTGAGGTTTGTCATTACTCGCTTCCGAACTGAAGCCGAAAACAAATTTTAGTTAGCTTGACAGGGTTCATTCACGCCACTTATTGCAGATCTTGAGAAGAATATTCTACCAAATGCTCAAGTTAGTTTAATTTTTTACTGGTAGTTTGAATTTTAGTGCCAAATTGGTGCCAAAGAAAATATAGTGATCCAGAACGATATGAACTAGTCAGTGCCGACCTTGCAGCTCCTACCACGAAAGTAAGCGTTGAAAGGCTTTTTTCACACACAAAGTTTATACTGCAATCAATAATAAGCAGATTACGTTTAAAAATCGTCAACGACATTCAATTGGTTAGATGTAATAGAATATTCAAAAGAAAAGAAGAAAATCAAGATTTGTGAGTCACTAAATTACATTTTTGGCATAAAGTTTTTGTAAATGTTTCATTGATCTCATGTCCTTTCCAAATACCTATTATAACACCCTTTGATGTCCATACTTGAATAAAAAAATTAGTCGCGTATGTTCTGCCACGTCCTCTTATGTTTACCTCATCAGAATAATGAGCTGTCAATGAGAAAACCTTGTTGCTTCCATAAGATTTTGATGACACGGTTTATAACCATAGGAACGAGCAGTAAGTAGGATAGGGAAACCCAGAGAGAATTCCGAAGCGAACACGCTTTTGCAACAAAAGAGGGATGTCCTTCTGTATGGTCAACTCCACCGCGTTCATAGCATGAGTCTTGAGAATGTGCTGTGTGCGACCTGGGATTCCCAGCCTGAGTATAACGGTAAGGTGGGTGGAAGGGTCGGGGACTCTCCTAACACGTGGTCGTGACCGTCCCACCCCTGAGGCTCATAAAATGACCGTCCCTGAGAGGGCCACAAAATATTCAATAGACAGATGATAACAGCGCATCGTGTTTGGTTTGGATCTTGTCGTTTCCTTCCTTAGACCATATATACTTAAATGGTCTAAGTTTCCTTCAGTCCCAAGACGTCACAGCGCTCACTTGATCAGTATACCAAGGTTATCGCTCAGAGCGGCAAAATGCACCCAACCTTCTTTTGGTAAATTTTACTCCGTACCGAACCGTTTTTCCTAGTTTGGAACCGGAACCGAAACGATTTTTTCGTTTCTGAAACAAGATTCTCAAAAACGGTTTGGTTCCACGTTTGTTACGAACCGATTTTCGTTCCAAGCGCTTTTGTTACAGAAGAGGTTCGGTTTCATGAACCGTTTCTTTGGACCGAACCCTTCCAGAAGCGGTTCATGGAACGAAATTTCGTTACGTTTCACATCCCTGGTTGCTAAGAAGAGAAGAAGCACCAAGCGAAAGGGTGCACACCACGGAAGCACGTCAGACAAGTGGTGTTTGTAACGTCGTGCCATATACCCTAATAAAAAACAGTGATCACATTGATGTTCCTTCATATTTGAGGCTTCGTTATTCTTATTTGTTCTTTATTATATTGATGTTTGTTTTGTTTCTCTTAGTAATTAGTTATACCTTTCTTGATATTTTAAAAGAAATTCTGTTTTGTTAATTGTTGAATGTTTGTTTTTTAGAAAATGTTTTTTTTTCTGGATCTCGGATCTCGCCTGGTTGATTACTGCTAACCCGCCGATATTCGTTTTTTTGTCCGATCTCACCTCATCCTCCTTTTCGGATTCCGTTCCAAATGATAGCTGACCAATGGGTTGATTCTGGTTACATCATCGACTAATGCCTTCGTTGTACTGGATAGGTACTATCAAATAATACTGCTTCCTGTTTCTAATTTTTATGGCGTATTTTGAAGTGGCGAGTAGCGTGTATTGGGCCCCTCAGTTCGGTGATTCTTAAAATAGAAGCCTCGTATAGACCAGACCACGGTAAATGGCAGGGCCCTCGGCCCAAAGTAGTGGAGCGCTACAACGGTGCGACTAAAGTCCACCTCTTTAGCGATATTGTTTGTGCGATTTGCACGCAGGGGGAAAATGGCGATACTGTGTGAAGGGACCAGTTTAACTTTTACAGTGTTAGTGAAGGAGAAGAGGATGAAAGGCTACTAGTGAGCGGGTGCTGAATGGCGCACATTAAATTAAGAAGAACTAAACCTAAGGCAAAACGGACGCCTAAACATTAACATAATGAAACAGAAAATATTTTTGCCTTTTTGAAAACCATTATATCACTTTTTTTCTTTCTTTTCTTATTTTATAATTTTTTTGGGTCCACTGGTTCCAATGGGAACCAGGACAAGAAGTTTTATCTCCCTACGATTTTAATATATTTTTTTGGAGTTTTTTTTACATTTTATTTCACTTTTTTCCAAGATTTTTTTTTGGTCCAGTATATACCTATGGCTGACATAAATAAGCTGGTCCTTATTTTTTAAAGGCTTTTTCAAAATTTGATTAATAAATGATTAACATTATAACACAATGAAAATGAAAAGCATAGGAAAGAAGTCGGATTGGTTACCGAAATAAAGTTTCTTGTGGGAGTCTGTAACTCTAGTAGCGTTTCTTGTGAATGGGATAATCCCAGAGAGAAGCTGTAAGCGAGTTTTGAGGAAGGGACTTTTTCATGCGCACCGCTTGTGCGTTAATGAAGTCGTGTATTTTTGGTACTCTGTGTGCGTTTCTGATTTAAGTCATTGGTACAAGTCGGCGTTGGTTTGTGAGGTAGCGCAACGTTTTATTTTGGAATGTCTCTAATTGTTGTATATGATACTTGGATGAATTTCCGAACAATTCGCAGCCGTACAGCAGCCTGGGGCGGATAAAAGAATACGGTAGGTCCCCTGTAAAACAGCTTGTATTTTTAGGCAAATTGCTCGAAAAGTAGTTCGGAAAAGGGTTTGAAATTTTGATATCATTGGAAATATGACAGTTTTTTCCTTTAAAATGAGGCCAAATTCATCAAATTCTAGGTGAAGTCATTTTTGCTCAAACTACCTTAAATATGTATCTATTCATCATAGTTCCGTAATTTTAGATTCATAAGAGTGTCAAATATTCGTTTAGCACTCTTCAACTATGGTTAGATTGAATCAAAATTCATATTGAAACTCTTCCCGAAACCTCCGTACACACTGGAAATACATTTCCTCCTCTATTTACTTTCATCGAGATCGAAAATAAGGGAAGTGATGATGGGAAAGAAATCAGTCACTTATTGCTGGTTATTACGCATTCATCTACATCTACATATCACCCCGCAAGCCGCCTCAATAGGCGTGTGGCTGGGGGTGTTTGGACACCAGCCGTTTACATATAAAGAGGAAACGCTCTAATGAAATTACGCCTAGCATTTATTATAGTCCCTTATTGTTCGGGGGAAAAACGAATTCCCATACCTATCCGTTGGGCAAAATATCTCTCTTAATTTATCGTTTCTGTCGGACCTGGAAAAATAGTGGGGTTCTAATATGATGTTCTCCGTGTCGCTCTGAAAGATATCTATTCTCAATTGCTCAAGCAATCTAAGCCTAGCGCGCAGCCTCCGGGTCTCTAGTGGCTCCAAGCCTAGTTTGTTTAACATCTGTGTAACGCTGTCTGTACGCCCGTAGCAGTTTTTGACGAATCGCGCAGCTTTCCTTAGTATTTTATTAAGTTCCCGAATTAAGTCTTTCTGAACCGCATTGACGTAAAGTTGCAGGATTTTATTATATAAGTTGTGAATGCATTAACCATAGGGAAGGAACTAAACCATACGGGTGGTTGGGATCCGTGAACCGTGGTGAACAATTAATCTATCTGATCGGAGAGTGGGAGACGATGCACTTCGGGATTATCGCGATTCCTTACCTCTTGAAAGAAGCGCCGAAAATGAATCGGCGTGGTTTACTGCCACCATATGTGACGAAGTGCCGGAGATTTCTCTGTGGAATTCCGTACTCTAGTAGTACTCCTTAATAGTTATCCCTCGTAGTAGTAGTACTCCCTATTACTTGAATCCTTATCTGTTACCTAGTACTAGCAGCACTCCGTGCATGTTTTCTACGTAAGTGTTGAGTCTCTGTCCATTTGTGTAGTTTCAAAATACATATATATTAACGGTCCCTCTCTATTGTGATAATATCTGTAGTGTAGTAGTGCATGCTTGTGAGGCTTCGTCTCATGACAAGCATTAGCGATATATGCTAATGCATAATTAGTCGTAGTTACTTTAACTTTAGGGTATAGTGTAATGCATGTTGGTGAATACTCACCCCCTGTCACACACCCCTGAGGTGGCTTGCAGGGTATTTAGTAGATGTAGATGCACTTTACTGCGGCACGAGTTCATGGCATCGCACATTGACATAAATTATTACGTATGTGTATTATCAAAATCAAGGTTTTGGCGGTTGGAACTTTTCCAATTTTCGAATAGTAAGACGCTTGGAAGCGGAAGGACGAGAAGCGAAGGTCCAGCGGTGGATGTGTTTGTGGATGTGGATGTGTTCTTCTCCTCCCGCGTCGCAAATGCTACAGAACTGAACTAATCTATTGTTTGTTAATTTCTGTGACAACTTGCGAACTGTAAAGGGTGCTTTCCATTTAGCATAGCGATAGCCGGCTATTGACGGAAGCGAATAGCGATCGCCAGGGGATAAAATGAAATTAAACAGCTCAAAGCGGCTATTCACGCATGCGCAGTCCGTCTCGCGTACACACGAGCAGTAGTGAATAGCTGTGAAGGAATACGCTTGCAGCTCTTCAATTGTTCGGGTCACACCTCGGGGAGAAGAGCCACCGATAGCCGGCGATAGACGGCTATTTCATTAAGTCAAAAGCACCGCGGCGTGGCGATCGCTGCAAAACGAAAGCAACAGAATACATGTGAGCTACTCGATTTGGATTTGATAACTGTTTCAGTAATTTAGGAGAAGGTCGATTGTATGTAAAGTCCACTTAAGGTAGTTAGAGCGAAAAATCAATTCACCTAGAATTTTATGAATTTGACGTCATTTTAAAGAAGAAACTCTCATCATTCCAATTAGATCAAAATATCAACCCCTTGCCGAAATACATTTCGAGCTATTTGCCTGAAAATATAAGCTGTTTTACATGGGACAGATTATAGCTGCGCGCTCCAGAGGGAGAATATTTATAAAAAAATTAGGAACTTCTAGCACCTAGATTTCGCAAAAAAAATGAACGGCATATAGTTTGCATGTTTTCTCAACTATTTATAAAACTTAATCTATCATTCACCGACGTAATTTTTACACAATCGCAAAATAGAAACTTGCTGTTTTGAAGGGTTTTCTGCCGTACGGCGTGAAAAAATGAGTCAAGTTACAGACTTATGCAGCTATATTTTTTTAATTGCCGAGACTTTTGGTCATACATAACTATATCTTAGCGCTACTAATATTACAATATTTAATTCACACTTCTTACAGATACTGAAATTTAAAACAAATTGAATATTGTCTCCATTATGACTAGGGAACTATCTCGTTCAAACCACCTCAAGGTATATTTTGATGGCTATGGAATCGGGTCCTGATAGGTATGTGCCATATTTTCTGGTTATGCATCGAAACCTAGGTCATGACATAAAATTAGATCTTTAGTGTAATTTACACAGTTATTTCTGTTTACGTTTCTCGATGGAAAAATTCTACACAGTAGAGCCTGAAACATTATAATTTGTTTCAGAAACTTTATTCGATTTGAAGGAAAAATAATCATTAATTAATACCATATATGAAAGGTTAATACTTATCTATAGTCTACCGCAACTGCTGGTGGCAAAAAAAATCTACTCTAATAATCACCAATGTGTGTATATTATCACAGAGTAATACCTTACTCTATGATATTATGTGTCAGTAACTTTCATACAGGAAATTCACGTGAAGCTGAATCTTCATTTGGCTGCAGACCTTTTTTTATTTGCAAAATTAAATTAAAAATAGTGGTTTTCTGTTCTTGGGAAAGGTACAAATAGAAAGAAAATAAAACAAAGACTCATATTCCTTCAATCGAATTTTGTATTCCGTTCGAAATTTCGACATTTTTGCTAAAACGTAACGATTTTCAATTTATTTTAGCGTTGTTGAGTCATCGTCCCCATAGCGACCATGCTCATTGTTTTAAGTCGGGATTCCGTGAATATCCATTTAACTCAATGATTCTTTGCTCTAAATAAGATATGAATGGTTTTAATGTAGTCAATGAAAATGATCACATTCTTCTCGTTGATATTCAACGGGCACCTTCACTAGTATCACAGAGTAAAGATATACAGAGAGAACAGATGGCGCTGAAAGCGGTAATCTCTCACTGCGCATTTCGCCATGTTCTAAATGAGTGAATCGGGGTTGAGCAGTAGGAAACGAAGCGAGCGTTGGTAAGGTCTAGGTTGAGAGTTACGGAATTTTATAGATAAATCGCGATTCATCACCTATTTCACGAAATTAACATTGTGAATGGCATAGGAGGGACTCAAGGAAAATGATTGAGGAGACAAGTAAAACAAGAAGAAGCGGTTTTGCTTGGTGCTCAGCCATAAATTGCAAGAACAACTCGGGAATGGCGGAAGAAAAGAAGTTTCTTCAGTTTCCCAAAAGACCCTGTGAGGTAAGTTATTTCATAAATGTTTACTGGTCACGCATTTGGATTGAAACATTTATAATTTTTCCCGTTTTTACACGCTGGTGAATTGAAATAATGTTTGATAACAATACGTGTTTATGATGCAGGTGCAAAGAATGGGTGATTCGTTGCCGTCGGTTGGAGTTGGAAAGCAAGACCCCCAGTTATCAGTATAACAACTGCAGGATTTGTAGTGTGCACATCGAAGGGATAATGTTCCGAAATTAAAAAAAAAACGTTTGCATGGCCATGCGGTCCCTAATATATCCCTACTCTGTGCTAGTATCATACACTTCTTATGAAACATTCTGTGCGATAAAAAATCCGCGAGGTATGACTTTCTGGATCACTTTAGAGTGTTACTCCTTCGATCTTTGGTCACGCCTAAAAATGTTCCATGGCATGATTTTTAGGAAAAAGATGATGGTATTAGCCGAAATTCCATCCATATACCATCCAGTGTTTTTCAATTCGTTTTCTTTGCGCCGATCTTCAATCGATGGTGCACGGACAAATGAAAGACGAGCTGAACGTAAACAATTCAACCCTCTTCCCATCTTTGCATATTGAAGCATCTTTCTTAAACAAGTAGAGATAAAGACTGCGTCAATATGGTTGCCCAATTGCAACATGAATTGGGGGAATGGCATGATAGGTGAAAGTGTAAGAAATCACCTCATGTAAATTATTCAAATAATAAGGAATGGTTTTTTTTCATCAATCCGTTGCCTTCATAAAAGTCTTTAATGCATGAATTACGTAGAGTAAGTAAGTAAGTTTATTATTACTCCATACACAAAATACATTTCAATAGCAAATTTTGAGTAACTTTAGGTAGCCTTGAAGTAGAACCTGTTTTAAGGCCGCCATCAAATAATAGCAGGTTATGCTTACACTTAAAAATACATATAACTCATGTAGTTAGGCCTAGACAATTACTTTACAATGTGAGTGCGTACCTTAAGAATCTACTAACTAAGACTTATGGATTTAATTATAACATATTAACAACAATATTTACAACAATATTTATAACACTTTTACAACAATGTTTACAACAATATTTACAACAATATTTAAAACAATATTTCCTCTACAATCCCTTTGGTGAGAAGCCAAGAATGTACATTTTTTTAAAACACTTTCATAGACATACATTTAATACATGAATGGGGTAATAGATTGTATACCTTTGGTCCTACATACAAAAAACATCTTTTAAATATCGTCAAATTTGGTTTGGGTAAGGGTATACTTTTTTTACGCAGGGTAAAGGGAGAAGGCAGGCACAGACTTCTAGCACAGAGTAGGGATATATATCTTTACTCTGTGCTTCTAGTATAAAAACACCGTAGAACCTTATCAATATATAAATGCCCCAATGGAAGCAAACCTAAATGAAGGAAGAGTGGGAAGGATCAAAATCTGTTCTTTTTCAAAATTACACGAATAATTCTTTTTTGTAAAAAAACGGCAGGTTTCAAGGAATTCAAATAAGCCTGTAGGGAGAGAGTAGTACGTACGGCCTGTCACATAGGATATATTCTTCTCATATTTTATGGTTGTCACGAGTACGCAGACGAGGCAATGGTCGATAGGGTGAGGCAGAACAGGAAATTCGTCGCGGAGATTCGGAGGGTGCAGCAAAATAAGGCGGGGAATGTAATTTAAGGTAGTTTTATAGAAATATTTCCCTAGTCATGATGGAGACCATATTCGAATTTTATATTTTAATTCCAGCATTTGTAAGAAGTAAATATTGTAATATTAATGGTGCAAAAATATAGTTATATTTGACCAAAATTCTCAGTAATTAAATAAATATATCTACATAAGTCTCCAATATGACTCATTTTTTCACGCCGTACGGCTAAAAAGCCTTCTAGACAGCAAGTTTTTTTGCGAATCTATAAAAATTACGGCGGCTATAGATTATTTTTTATTAGTAGTTGAGAAAACATACAAACTACACACCATTAGATTTTTGTCTATATCATGGTGTTATAAATTCCTTTTTTTTTAATATTCTCCCTCTGGAGTGCACATCGGTAATCAATCCCATGTAAAACAGGCTTGTATTTTCAGGCAAATTGCTCGAAAAGTAGTTGGATAAGGGGTTGATATTTTGATACGATTGGAATGATGTGAGTTTTTTCTTTAAAATGAGGTCAAATTCATCAAATTCTGGTGAAGTGATTTTTCGCTCAAACTACCTGAAGTGTGAAGTGGTGTTAGAGGGGAGATTGTGGTGCAAGTGCGGAAGAGAATATGGAAAAGGATACTAGTTTTTAACGACTATAGGATAGACAGAAGGCATTAGGGACTTCAGTAGGGAGACTAGATTGCGGTAAAGTAATCTGTGGTAAATTGTTAAGATGATCCCGATTTAGACATTTTGGTTTGCAACTATCGAAAAATCTAACAGTCAAATGGTAAAATACTCAAATATGTCGATGTTGAGGTATTCGTATATTGAGGTATGCGTATATTGCTTTACGAATGTCAAGTGTTTAAATGGTTCATTAATTGATAATCACAATCACTTTTAAGTATTTATTTATTCATTTTTATAATATTGAATATAATTTTGTTTTTGTGTATTAACATGTTTTAATCATTTTTCGAATTGATTGTCATGGTGATATGAAAAATAAATAATGGAATTCAATCCTTTTGACGACGCCGCGCCGTAGCGTTGAAACTAGTTATACCAATGAAATACTCTGTGGATTTAAACATAGTTGGCCTTGTGATTATTTGAATAAATAAGTGAATGTTAGGACTGGTTGAGAAGAGGATATCTAGAAAGAAGATGGATGTGGTCATAATATGAAATTGTATAGAACTGGTAGATTAAAAATCGAATGAGAAAGAAAAGAAAAAGTCCAAAGGGTTATAGCAACTTCTAATTCAATCGCTTTGGCACGATATGCTTAGTATATAATACTCTTTTGAATGAGTGAATAACTAGGTAACCCGTGCGAAAATTTCGCACTTTCACGCTATCAGGGAATAAGTATGTTAAGGAAACGGTGTAATTGGGTTTTAAATAGAGAAGAAGGTGTATCATAAAGTACTTTCTTTATACTTGTTTTCTTGCAAAAATATACAAAACATATGAATACAATGCAGGCAAGAGGGTTTATCGAAACTTTTAAGTCAAATTAATGGGTAAATAGTGAAATTTGAGATTGAGATTGTATTTTTCGTCAGAAGCTGGTGATTCAACGTTTAAAATGATACCTCATTTATCACTGTAGGTGCAGTATTAACGGAGCATATACGGAATGACAGAAAAAGACCTTTCTGTAATAATATATATGATCATGTGTGGAGTCGATTTTCCTCGAGCGAGTAATCGACATGGGAAAATCTAAACTTTTAAGTCAAATTAATGGGTAAATAGTGAAATTTGAGATTGAGATAGTATTTTTCGAAAGAAACCGGTGATTCAACGTTTAAAATGATACCTCATTAAACACTGTAGGTGCAGTATTAACGGAGCATATACGGAATGACAGAAAAATACCTTTCTGTAATAATATGTATGACGATCATTGGCTCCAAATCTTGGTAAGCAAGGAGGGAACCCATATTGGAGGCAGTAGTACATTGACATACCTACGTAGCCGCCACCGTCGGCAGGCGCGAAATTTCCGATGTTAAGGGCCCCCATAAGTTCCTCCTATAACCCTCTTTTCAGACTACAAGGGTGGAAAAGTTTTCAAAGCGAATGAATAGAGGGGAAAGAGGGTGGGTCCATTTGGAGCTTGAATCCATTTTTAACCCAGGCAACGTCGTGAGAGTTGGCCCCTCATGGTTTCGCGAGCCCACTTTGTGGCACGTAGACCTTCCCCCGAGGGCGGGAAAGAGTGCCTCAAGGCTCTATCCCCTCCCCCCCTACCTTCTTCTCTGCCTGAAAAGGAGTGGTGGAGGCTTCGTGCAGGGGAGAGGGGGGGAAAGGACCGTATTTTCGGGGGTTAGAAAAAAGGGAAGTTGGGAAGGGTCGCTTCCTGTGCCAGAGCCTTTTCCCCGCTCCTCACCGAGGGGTAGGTTGTGGAGGGAAAAAAATACCTCCATCCTGCGAGTCCGCGTCGAGAGGGGGTTGAAGAAGGTTTTTGAATGGGTGCTGCTGGAGGGAAGAGCATCACCGTCATCACCTGCTGCTGCGTCTTCACTTCCGTAATTCCTCGCCTTTCGATGAAGCGGCGGCGCAGCCGTTCTTACCCCTAGAGGTCCTCCTATATAGATAGGATGGTCCTATGGTAATACACTCTGCCTCTATCTTCTTACCCTCCGCTCTCCACACTCACCCTTTCTCTTTTCCAATTCACTCTCTTCGATCGTGCATTCCAATGTAACCAATTGTACTACTGCGTGAGTGATAAAACTAAAAAAATACTGAAGATTCAGAGAAGAAGCAGTGAATTTAGTCATGAAATAACGTGCCACTTAAGGTAGTTGGAGCGAGATAGTTCACTTGTCATAATGGAGACCATATTCGAATTTTATTTTTTTATTTAAGCGTCTGTAGTAGGTATGAAGTATATATTGTTATATAAATGGCGCAAAATTATAGTTATATATTTGACCAAAATTTTCTCAGTAATTAAATAAATAAAGCAACATAAGTCTCTAACTTGACTCATTTTTTCACGCCGTACGGTGAAATTGCCTTCAAATCAGCAGGTTTTTATGCGAATTCTGTAAAGCTTACTTCGGTGAGTAATAGATTAATTTCTATAAATAGTTGAGAAAACATAAAAACTATGCGCCGTTCATTTTTTTTACGAAATCTAGGTGCTAGAAGTTACTATTTTTTTTTAATATTCTCCTTCTGGAGCTCACAGCCGTAATCTATCCCATGTAAAACCGCTTACCTTTTTAGGCAAATTGTTCGAAAATTAGTTCGGTAAGCGATTGATGTTTAAATATAATTGGAAAGATGGGAGTTTTTTCTTTAAAATTAGGCCAAATTCATCAAATTCTAAGTGATTTTTCGCTCAAACTATCTTAAACAGAAAACCGTTCTTTTGTCATTTTTGAGGAAAACCCTCGGTATTATTATTATTTATTTCCTTTAGCAGCTATGGAAGCAGCAGCCATTATTTCCTCCAAGTTTTTCCAAGTGTATTGCTACTATAAATAAACAATTGAACGTTCTACGGCCGTTAAAATATTGAAAAAAATGAATTCCCCAAGGCCGTACTCTTGGGCACTTTAAACCCTCACCTTCCTTCCTCATCCCCGTGTGCTTGACGGTCACTGGCGTAAGTTAATACTTCGCAAACCCGTGAGAAGAGTGCGTGAGTGTGTGCATCTTTTAATTTTTTAAATTGTATCTGTTTTCGTTATTTATTTGTGTGAGTGGGTCACTGGCGTAAGTTAATTCTTCGCAAACCTGATTGTGTGCGTGATTGAGCCCTCGCGGTAATTGGTCCTACAGCAAACCCGTGAGAAGAGTGCGTGAGTGAGTGCATGTTTTAATTTTTTAATTGTATCTGTTTTTGTTCTTTATTTGTGTGAGTGAGTCACTGGCGTAAGTTAATTCTTCGCAAACCTGATTGTGTGCGTGATTGAGCCCTCGCGGTAATTTGCCTCTACAGCAAACCCGTGAGAAGAGTGCGTGAGTGAGTGCATGTTTTAATTTTTTAATTATATCCGTTTTTGTTCTTTAATTGTGTGAGTGGGTCACTGGCGTAAGTTAATACTTCGCAAACCTGATTGTGTATGTGATTGAGCCCTCGCGGTATTTTGTTTCTTCAGCAAACCCGTGAGTAGAGTGCGTGAGTGAGTGCTTGTCTTATTTTATTTTTGTTATCTTTGCCTCTTTGTCCGGTCTGGTTAACTAACCTTTCAACACCCTATTCATCCCTCCTTTCCCTCCCCGTTATTCGCCCATCAAAGAGTACGGCCTTGGGGAATTCATTTTCTTTCAATGTATTGCTACTGTTTAATTTCAATTGCTTTTTTAATTAATTCTCCAAATTGCTGGGCCAACCTCATAAGGAAGCGAAATATCTTATTTCATTGGTGAGCGATCGGGAACTTGCAGCTCCCGAATTTGCAAAATTGCGGATTCTAGCTTGGGCTTAGGCTAGCTTAATGAAGATAGTGTGAAAACTGACTCCCCATTATGCCTCAGTGATCGGGGATATTCTGAATATTAACTTCGAAAACTTGGGACATTATTTTGCTAAAAGATGAGGCATGAATTCAACCCCTCCCTCACCTTTCTTATCTTATTTCATTGGTGAGCGATCGGGAACTTGCAGCTCCCGAATTTGCAAAATTGCGGATTCTAGCTTGGGCTTAGGCTAGCTTAATGAAGATAGTGTGAAAACTGACTCCCCATTATGCCTCAGTGATCGGGGATATTCTGAATATTAACTTCGAAAACTTGGGACATTATTTTGCTAAAAGATGAGGCATGAATTCAACCCCTCCCTCACCTTTCTTATCTTATTTCATTGGTGAGCGATCGGGAACTTGCAGCTCCCGAATTTGCAAAATTGCGGATTCTAGCTTGGGCTTAGGCTAGCTTAATGAAGATAGTGTGAAAACTGACTCCCCATTATGCCTCAGTGATCGGGGATATTCTGAATATTAACTTCGAAAACTTGGGACATTATTTTGCTAAAAGATGAGGCATGAATTCTACCCCTCCCTCACCTGATCCCTCCCCCTCTCCACCTTGATTATTGAGTAAATGGCTGGCTATAACTTTAATGCTTTTACCTGATGATGGCCACTGTTGCGTTGAAACTAGTTAAACCAATAAAAATACTCTTGTGGATTTAAACATAGTTGGCATTCTCATTATTTGAAGATGAGACGTGTTTAAATTTAAGAAATGAAACTTTGTTGTTATGTGCAGCATATATGTCAAATATCTACTACTACGTTTACATTGCATTTACATTGGAATAAATAATTTTTATTATTATTTCAAACTTTTTTGTAGCTTTGGATAGATAGAAATATTTGTGATAATGGGGGCATTTACTTAGAACCAAAATTGCTGTTTTATTCACGAAATTGTTAGGTGAAAACAAAAAATGAATTTTAGTGAAAAAATCACTCTTCTTACCGTAGCCATTCAATCATAAATTGAAAATTAAAATACGCAAAAGGTGACGCCCATCGAATGAGCTGCGCTGAGACCTTCTACGTCATCCACCTCCCCTCATTGGCTGTTTTGGGAAGTGGAGTGGGGGGTGGAGTTGGGGAGGGGAGGTCTGCCTACACAGTTACTGGCGCAGCAGATTTTGATTGAAGGGATGACGTAAGAAGTCTCAACACGCCCATTTCAGCGAAAGGTGGTTAAGAACGTCAGTTTTTCGTCGCTTATAACTCAAGAGAACTTGGTGACGAATCGAAAAATGGAAAAAATACGGGTCTTTTTATTTTACAAACTCTATCAGATTCGGCAATAATAAAAAAATTGTAAACGCCCCCATTCTTTTATGTTTTCAAATGAAAGGCTTTTTACGTTTACGTTACCTTTTTCATCTTTCTTTTATAACGACCATCTATGGACCTCGTGAAATAACTCTCTTTTCTGTACTTAAATTACTTATTCACTCTATATCTCCGTTGCTCTCCTCTCTCTTCAACTCATATCCCACCTCTTATCTTTTTCATCGTCTCCTGAAAACCATGAAAGTTATAAATTATTTTCCAGAATTCATTTTGGTTACATATCTCCTCCTCTGTTATGTTCATTTCCTTTAGCTCTGTCTTTACTTGAATGATCCACGTCAGTATAGGCTTTGTTTTTCGGTCTCTCGACCCTTTTATTTTTACATTAAAAGGCTTATCATAATACATTTACCTACTGTCCACGCCAAAATCTTGTAGACTCGAGTTTAAATCTAAATAACTCCAACACCGTTCATCGGATTTTCACGTGACGTACATATTATTGTAGATAATTTTGTTGTTGATTTGATACATTTGTGGAATTATTTTTAAAAACAAATTTTGGACCTGTTTCTTACGTTAGAGTAAAAAGAGAGCCCTTTTTTAGCGCTCCGGCGCAATGCGTCACTTTGACGTCTAACGACTGCCAAGCAAAGCGTTAGGCAAAAGTAAAATTTTAATTCAAGCTTACTTATATCTTTATTATTACGTATGCGAGGTTTCAAGGTTTAAACTTTAGTACTTATGTATGCTATTCCATTTGTAAGCCTACCCTTTTCTCGGCAACTATGCATCATGGCGCCATTGGGCTAAAACTGTCATCTTCCTCTTTAAATTTCCAGAATGAATCAGATATTATCATTTGGCTGAAGATAGCACCTTATTTTATTTCGAAATCTATGTTTTCTGAAAAAAACGCGCGATCCCAGAGCAGGACACTCCGCTGACAAGCTGCGCGGCGCTGCCGCTTACCCAGCGCGCTCGGATCCATCCCAATTCGCTCTATTTCTCATCCACTTTTCTCATGAAGGTTTTGGACCTCCATCGGCAGTTTTATAAATGGTTACTGTTTTAAAAATATTTACACTATTTACAGTTATTTACTCACGACATAACATTTGCACAGCCATAGCATAACCGCACATTTCCGTATATTTGCTGAAGTCCTGGTTATTCCAAATCTGATCTTTCGTTAAATGGTTAATCTGAATCCGAATCATCGTGGTGCAAATATACAACAACAGGTAGGCTTTCCATTGTTTCATCTGATAAACAATCTTCCTCCCAGTAATGCTCTTCTATTTTGCTAGTGTGTACGATGCGTTTCTTCCACAATTCCGGAGAAACTGAATCTATAGCTTCTTTGCAAAGGTCACAGGTAACTTTAACGCTATTGTCCTTCTGCGCTGCATTGGTAATGTTGACCTTGGCTATTTTGTTTTTCACAAATGCCCAGACCAATTCAATTGCGTTAGGTTCGCAATGTGCGACAGGCGTCCAAATCAATTCCACATCTGGACGAAGTTCTCTGGTGAAGATTTCCAATATTTTTTGTTGATTTCCGAATAATGGCTTCGCATAATTTATGAGTGGTGCTTTGGTGAGGCTTTCAAAACTATGCGCTTCCAAGGAAATTTCAACGCTTCTTTTTATAAGCCTCTCTATGATATCTGCCATTTTCCAACTCATTGACGGATTCTTGGCCTCGGGGTCCAGCATTGTATGATACCTACGGCGCTTGATCGATGACGGTCGCCGACTTCTGAGGGGGAAGGTTTAAAACTCTGCGGAACCATTCCTCGTAGTGCTTCGCATTCATTTCACTATGGTAGTCCGTAACGTAAGAAACAAGGTCCAAAATTTGTTTATAAAAATTATTATACACATATATTAAATTAACAACAAAATTATCTACAATAATATGTACTTCACGTGAAAATCTGATGAACGGTGTCGGAGTTATTTAGATTTAAACTCGAGTCTACAAGATTTTGGCGCGGACAGTAATTAGAAAACAATCATCTACATAAATGAATATGGTCATCATTTTACTTTCACTTGTATGTATCAGAAATCGGTGCTCAAATCGGGTTAAGTGACAAATGTTAAGTGATCGGGTTACCTTAATTCCTAGCAGAGTGCTTGAATATGACGAGTTTAAACACGCATCGTAACTTATCATAAAACATATGTGAACGGCATGGACTCCTGTTTTCGATAATTTAGGTGTAAAATCCTTTCTCCCAGTTTATTCCTAAATGATGCTCAGGAAATTGGAACTTATGGAATCGGTCTTTGTCAAAAAAGTTTTTCCGCATAAACCAATACTCAAAAATATAAAGGATTGGGTGAAGACGATTTCAGGGGGAGCGCATGGCGGACGGACCCAGGTAGTCTCCAGAAGACCCTCATTACGAAGGCCCTCGCTCGCTCTCGAGCTAATCCGGGTCCTCTCTCGAGCTTGGGGACGGACGAGGGTCGCCCTTCCCGGCAGGTAGAAAGTGACCCCGTGCAGTACAATGATAAAGTTTCTAAATTTTGCAATTTTGTAACTTTTTCGCATCGCCATCGAATCCCTTCTCCCATATGTCTCAATACGTTTACGAGCGTCTTATGATTGACTCTCTAGGATGAAAATTAAGGATTTTAGTGTCAGCATAGAAAATGCGCCTATGACACCTGGCAACCCAACGCAACCCAACGCAACCCAACCCAACCTAACTTAAATCCTTCATGTTCATCCTAGAGAGTCAATCAAAAGACGCTCGTAAACGTATTGAGACAAGGGATTCGATGGCGATGCGAAAAAGTTACAAAATTGCAAAATGTATAAACTTTATCATTGTACTGCACGGGGTCACTTTCTACCTGCCGGGAAGGGCGACCCTCGTCCGTTCGTCCGCGAGCGGACGAGGGAGAGGCGAGCGAGGGCCTTCCTAATGAGGGTCTTCTGGAGACTACCTGGGTCCGTCAGCCATGCGGTCCCCCTGAAATCGACACTACCCCAACTCACTATTTACAATTAATACTTAACAAATCAACTGAGCTGTTTAGGAGGAGCTTACTGCAACTCTCGAAACTCACGCTATCGATAGGCCTCATCAATCGATTGTAAGATCGAATTTGGCAGTGGTGGGTTGTGATTGGTTAGAAATTTTGCGCACTGGTTCGCCTTGGACGAGAGAATAAGTCAAGTTACGCCAAGTTAAGTTGTTGTGAACGAGTCTTAAAAACCTCCGTCAAGTCATCGAAATTATAACTATAAACAAGCAACTGCATAAATGAATAGGTTGGCATGTATCAAGTCACTGTAAGGTGAACTCTAAACATTTTTATAAAAAATTCAGGGAGAAATTGGAGGAGGCATGGGGGGGTGGGATCGAATGAACGTGGGTAGTACGTGTGGATGTCAATTGATGTCAATAGGCGATGAGAGTGCGGGGAAGCCGAACGCGGTCAAAGATTTCTGGCTTTCCTGGCGAATGGACCCCGTGCATTTTTTTCCCACCGGGTTAAACGTGATGGCCGACGATTCAATGGAAGACTTTCCTATCATTCTCACGTGGCTGTTACTCAACCGCCCTCAGGATAATGGGGGATGTCTTCTATCGAAACGTCGCGTCGTCGGCCAGACACAGTGGAAAACCCGAGCGGAATTCACCCGACACACTCATCTAAATGTCCACCTGGTTGAAACTGGTAGAAAAGACCCTATAAGGAATGTTAAAGAGTCTTCAAGAATTTGAGAGCATATATGAAGCAGTGCATGAGTGCAAGAGAAGCAAAAGAGGTATGCAAGAATTGGACAGTATGGAGAACCAATTCTCTAGTTTTTACAACAATAACTAATTTCTTTGATTTATCCTACCGTGTACGGTAATGGCGTTTTGTAAGTATGCAATACAATCAGTGGCATTCATATTAAAATGCATAATCACAGCAGATAATTACACTTTAAATGTGAGGAAGTTATGCACATACGGGTTGAATATTTAATTTTGGAACAACCCAAAGTCCGACACTATTTTCTGAGAAAAGTGTTTTTAACAGGCATCCATTTTATTGTGATCATTAGATAAATGTTAAGTCGTCTATCTGATAAAATATTCAATAGGAATAGGAAAATGCTTTTTGAGGTTGTCAAGTAATTGAAATTTAATTACAACTAAGTAAATATATAAATCATATCAACACACAATAATGTACTAAATGCCCAAAAGGCATATAGATTTGAAGAAAAGATGCCGATGGAGATCGAGAGTGCTCTTAACTGTTTGCCATCATGCCTTCTCTTCCTCTCAGCCGGCGAGGGGGGGTTGGGGGAAGGGGGGCTTCTTCTCGGGCCCTCCCCTTCTTGGCGGGAAGGGAGGGGGGGGGCGGAAGTAAGATGGCCGGCGTAGCGCACACGACGCGACCTGCCCATCTCGCCCAACCACTCAAATTCCTTTCGATTAAAGAGCGATTCGGTGAAATGTGAAAGCTTTACCGCGAATGAATCTCTTTGCCGTGCAAATCCCAAGGATAGGCACGGCAACTTGTCACTAATATATATGTAACTTGTCACTATCCCATGGAGTAGGAATGGTTGAAATGCGTAATTAAAGATGTGTTAAGGAGAGGTCATTGTGAAATTTTATACTTTCACTGGTAGGTCCATGACGACACCGGTGTCCCAACTGTCCCATGCTTTGGTAGATTTCGGGATAAGAACCTTTCTTCAGCTACAGGAGAATACTACTGTGATCCCCTCTTGCTGTGTACTGGGGAGTAGTGATCTCCTCTAGCTGATGAAGGGTTCTTAGCCGTAAAGCCACCCGAAGCAGTGTACCCCATTGTCCAAGTTCTGGAGGGAGGAGTAGGTACCGTTTGCGTGACCGGTCATCACTAGCGTCTGGGTCGTTGACCAGTGAGTGTATATCTATCCTTCTTCAGCCTTGTTCCTGGCACATGGGGGAAGTGGGTGCTTTATAAGCTAAAGCGAAAATTCCATCGGATGGCAAGAAAGGGAAAATGATACCAAAGGCTAAGGAGAAAAAAGGGAAGATATTTATCGAACAGGAAAATATCCAGGATTGGTGGAGATAATACGTAGAGGAGTTATATGACAGCGATAATACGCTAGACCTGTGAACCTAGATATAGAGGATGAATGAACAATAGATAAGGAACAACACTCCAGTGGCTTAGCTAGTGTGTGTGTGCTGCCCGGGGCGGCCCTTGACTTTGGCGCCCCCGGCCCCGCAAAAAATACATTTTTCACAGTGACACACTCTTTAAGTTTTATATATGTTTACTGGTTTGTGTACCATTATGATATTGCTTTCACATGCTCAAATATAGTAGATATGCTTTAAATACACACCAAATATACTGGCACTTAATAAGTAACAGTGTTTAACAAAAAAGCTTGCAGCAGACCCCACAAATATTTTTAAAAGAGTTATTTCTGGGAAAATTTCAATTTTTAATACCAATCCAGAATCTGATTAGGTACATGAAAAAAACAAGCATTCCATAGCACAGCATATCTTCAACATGTCATAGAGCTAATGGAATTCCAGCCTAATTACAAATTCAAAGATCAAACCAAAGTATTAATACAAACAAAAACAAATAAAACATGATATCAGGCCTGACCTCGTGGAAATTATGAATATCCATGATGAGAAAACCACTTCTGTTATTTCCACAAAACTTTATTACTTACGCTGGCAGGACGCGCGTTACACCACACTGTGGCATACTCATGAGCTGAGTACATGAGTATGCCACAATGTGGTGAAACGCGCATCGTGCCAGCGTAATAAAGTTTTGTGAACATAACAAAAGTGGTTTTCTCATCATGAAAACAAATAAATTAAAAACGAAGACGTCATACATGAACCTTATCAGATTCACAACTGTCATCTTTCGGAGGATTCCTTTCAAATGGCACGATTGCAGACTATTCTGCACACCTTCAATTCCTAAAAGAAAGAGAAAAGAAAGACAGTTTCTGATAAATTTTGAAAGTGTTGTAAATACGCCTAGGGTGCAGGTCACATTCAGAGTTCAAAAGCCAGAATGTCAGTTATATTTCATTAGCACGGTCTAACATGATCCTACAGATGTAAACGTGTTGAAAGAATGCACTTGCGTCGGCAGAAATGTAACAAATAAATGCTATAGTGATCTTGGATGTTTATAGTGAGCCTAAAAATATACATAGGTACACTACCGCAATACCTCGGTCATAAAAGGACGTAAGTAGCTACCACCAACTCTTTGTAGCACCAAGCAGCAAAAATAATTTTATTTCATGAATCAAGAACAAAATACTTAAAGATGAGAAACTTATCTAAATGAAATGAAAAATTTAGATGCAAAAAATCTAAGAGAGGTAATCTAGGGTGTTCCCATACTTCCAACTTCGATAGGACTTAAGGAGGTTCCGCAGCGACTGTGAGTCAAAACAAATACTAAATTCTACAGTTTTGATATATTGTCAAGTAAATCCTGCTTGCGCTGATGAAATGCGTTCCACCTTCACCACCTCATCCACCTTTCTCGATACTTCTTCTTCATTGCCCCAGTTAATGTATCCGTATTTCACTTTCGTACCCCACTTCCCATTCTTATGTTTTCAGTTTTACCCGACATTTCATAACTAACAAGTTGTGACCTGTGTTTGCATCAGCTCCTGGATAAGTCGGCGAGTTTTTAACGCTATTCCTGTATCTGTGACGAACCATTATATAATCTATCTGGAACCTATCTGTGTGACCCGGCTTATTCCAAGTGTAGCTACGTCGAGGATGATATCTGAACCATGTATTTGTAATTACTAGGTTATTTCTACAGCAAAACTCCACCGCTTTCTCGCCCCGGTCGTTTCTCCTTCCTAGCCCGTAATCGCCCACCTCCCTCCCATCTCTTCCTTCGCCCAACACCGCGTTCCAATCCCCCATTACTACCAGGTGCTTACTCCCAGGTATCCTACCAACTATTTCCTCTAGCTGATCGTACACCCCATCTACCTCCTCCTCTTTATGATTAGAGGTAGGCATATAAACCTGGATTATAACTAAATTCGTTGGTTCTGCTTTTAGTTCCACGACAATTATCCTATCACTAACCTGTTATGCATACACTACTTTTCTACCGAGTTTCCTATTCATTACGAATGCAACCCCGCGCTGACTTTCATTCCCTCCACTATAAATTACTCTATAGTCGCCGCTCCAGTAATCCCCGTCATCCTTCCATCTTATTTCACCCAGACCCATGATGTCTACACCCACCCTCTCCATTTCTTGCTTTATATTCTCTAGCTTCCCCGCCCTCAGCATAGTCCTAACATTCCACGTGCCTATTCTGATAGTTTCGTTCCTCTTCTTTATCTTCTTTTCCTCTGCTGCTGCTACTTCTGAGCAAGGGTTTCGTGTGATGACGACCGCAGGGGCCTTGCTCCACCCGCTGCCGGGCACGACACCCGGCCCTCTGGGCCGAGTCCCGTAGTTGCCAGGATTCATTATCACTTGAGAACTGTCCATAATTTCAAGGTTTTTGTTTTAATTGAGATAGTATTACGTGGCCTTACTCAATAGTTTTTTTTACTTGACACCATCACTTCATAGGCCGCCCCACTGGGGTCAGACGCCTTTTGCAGCCGCCTCACTGAGGTACAGACGCTGCGCGGACTACCATTCGTCTGTCTCCTAACCTTCGACCAATATGGCATGGGTGACCCTACCAGGAGCATCGCTCCCGCCAGTGCAGCTCTAGGGGTCATCGGAGCACGCAAACCCTTCCACCACGACAAGGTTGTAGTCCAAGAGAAGGGAGAGACTTATATGGCTTCATTTATTTAGTTCCTGAGAATGTTGGTCATATATAACTATCTTTGCGCCATTAATATAACTATATTTATTTCATACTTATTACAAAATCTGAAATATAAAATGAAATTTATATATGGTCTCCATTATAACTAGGGAACTATCTCGCTCAAACCGCCTTAAAAGTTGAAAGTTGTTTTTACTTTTAACGTAACGTCTACGACATTGCAAAGGGTAATTCCTTCACGAATAAGGCCCCAGGGTGACCATACCACCTCTTTTGTATCCTCGAGAACCCGGAAAACGCCATGAAATTGTAACCTCCATGGAAAATCCTGTAACTAATCTTGATTGTCTCCGATTTCATTATAATTATGACACGGAACATTGCCCGGTTGGTAATTATCATGCAAAATCGGTCCTGTAAAATGTCGCGGGAGCGTCGTAAGTGTTAAAGGCCAAATTATGAAATTGGTTGTAGGCAGATTACTTGTCCGTAGAACCAATAAATAAATTAAGCCATTGCCACATTTGCGTAATAAATTCCTAGATTAGAATAATAATTATCCACTAAATCCACCATGGGTCCTTGTCGTAACCTCGCTGCACGTCTTGCCCTCTTCAATTCTCCACTCAACTTCCTTGCTCCCGTCCATCACTTGTCATCACTCGTCTTCCTCGCCACCCTCCCTTATGCCTCGTCTACACTACTGGTGTACTTACGTTGGGTGTCACTAAGTGCAGCATTTAAATGCAGGCGAGCGTCTACATACAGATATTATATCTAACTCAGCGCTACCTAGTGTTAATGGAAAGAAATTTACATTACGCATAAATTATGTGCCCGAAAATTACCTTAAAACATTTTTAGACTCGTATAACCCCATAAATAAATTAGAAATAAGAATAACACCCTCACAATTACTTAACTCCTCATAAATTATGTAAAAACATGTATGTGGTGTATGATTATCGAAAATCCTCGACCTATCGATGAAGGGACTTCGACCACGTCGACGATACACTATCGATATCATCCAAATCCACTTAAATAGGGGTACCCGGGTTCACTTAATTGGTCTCGTAACTTGACGTGGTGAGAGGGCGTGTACACGGTGCATTTAAAGTGAAAAATACACTTAAGTGCATACTTAAGTGGTCAGTGTAGACGTACCCATTACTCTCTTCTCCGTTTTTCTCCTGACTCAAAATGCCTCCTCCTATGTAAGCACACGTCCTCTTTCCGCAGTGACTGTCCTACCCAGCACCATGCCCATTCAGTTATTCGTAGAATCAAGAGTAAGAGCATGAGCCCGAATTCAGTGGGAAAGGGGTATCTCTGGAGTGTTCAGGGTAAAATTACGAAGGATAGGGAAGGAGCGGGCCATATGAGAATGAGCAACGGATGCTGCAGTAATGGACATGTATGAAAGGAATTCTATATTTCGCCACGCTGAAAGGATGGACTGGAGTCGGATAACTATAGATATGCTACAGCAGAGGAGTGAACGGTGCGAGAAATGGGAAAGTTAAAGGGAAGAAACTCTTCAAGAGGAGGAATAGCTTCTTAGGAGATTTAAGGAAAGGAAGAGCGCAATATTCCATGGAGGAAAAATCATTCGCCTTGACCGGGATTCGAACCCGGATCCCTCGACTTTAACCAGTTAAGCTACCGAGGCGCCCTTCTCCCCTGTGGATTATTTGGTGGATTTATAGGAACGAGATGATCAGGACTGCTAGAAATATGATATCAATAAGCAGCCCAAAATGTGCGCTTAGCACCACAGTCCGCGAGGATGTAGCCATACATGGAATACAATGAGGTGTTCGCTCTTTTGACCAATTCTGAGGATACCGGGACTAGCCACGGTATTTACTTTTATGGAGTCACCCGCAAGTGCACATGAGTGCGATATTCCACTGAGTAAAAATCATTCGCCTTGACTTGATTTTTCCTCAGTGGAATATCGCACTCATGTGCACTTGCGGGTGACTCCATAAAAGTAAATACCGTGGCTAGTCCCGGTATCCTCGAAATTGGAGAGGAAGAGCGTATTTAGAGCAGTGCATGCATTCGGCAGAAGCAAAGGAAGTGTGCAATGACGGGACAGTGCGGAGGAATTTTCCAAAATCCAAGCCAGTTCCCTGGTCCGAGATCAAGTTCTTTTAACTGTGCCTTCTCAGAACGGGAGCGGCGTAATGGGAATGTATGTAGAACTAATAAATGTAGTCATTGTCATACCCTTATTTCATTTACTTTATTCAATTCTTGCATCGAAGAATCTTAAGTTTTTAAAATATAATTTCTTCGCATTATTATTCATGCAGAGGCAGACCTCCATGACGCAACAATGTGCACAGTTGCCAAGTCAATGGCATTTAAACACTTGGTTTTAACTGTCTTAAATATAGAGGTTTTCATAGTTTCTGTTTTATTTTTGATACATTTCTCTCTGCCACATTCAATTTAATTAGTTGGAATAGAACGCTATGTCCCGAACATTTCCTGGAATGGAATCGAATCAATAAATGAAAAATTAGATATGCCGACCCCTATCTCCTACAACGCCGGAAACTTTTGAGAAATGAATGTCTAACAAAGGTCGCTTTATTCACATAATCCCGCCTTTTACAAGAATCCCGTCGTGGCCAATCAACAAAACTATCAGAAATTAAAAAAAAATCTACTCCACTTTACAAATACGAATTTAGTTTTCAACTAAAAATAAAAGTTGCAAAGACAAGTTTTAAATATGTACATACTATGATATTTTTGCAGCAATTACACGTTAAATCTTGTGATGCATAGTTATTTTTTCTCCTAGAAAGCGTTGTAGTCTCCTTGATTTTTGAAAATATAAATCCAATGAAACCCGTGGAGTTGCCTGGCATTTTGGATAAAAGGAAGGAAGGTAGAAGAGTAGAGCTATACCTACTTGCAAGGTATTCGAGGCAAGTGAAGGAACAAGAAAAGGCTGCGGAAAGTGGTCTTGAAATAACACCACCCACCTTTTTGCGTGTTCCGCCGATGTTTTGGTATTATTGTCTGACGAGTTCATGATTCGAGTGGAGGAGACTACGCTTGAGAAATGAAACTTTTTTGCTGTAAATTAGCTTGAGAAAGAAATACGAAAATAGGCTGAAGGCTTCCGAGATGCGGGTTTGGAGGAGGATGGAGAGGGTGCGTTGGACGGAAAGTGAGGACAAATGAGGAAGTGCTTGACATGGTGGGCGAGGAGAGGAAACTTATGGATGAGATTAGGCGAAGGCAGGGTAGGTGGCTGGAAGGGGCAATGAGGGGCGATGGTTTGCTGAAGGCCGTGATAGAGTGAAGAATGTTGGGTAAGCGGGGAAGGGGTAGAAAGAGAATCGGTTTTATGGACGGGATGAAGAAAGGTAGGACTTATGCTGAGATGAAGATATAAATACTAGAGGTAGAGAAGGAACTGCACGTGTAAAGAGTCTGTTGGATATTCTCTGACTTTCATCATAACCTACCTCTAACCGGTAGATTACTCTAATGAATGAAAGAATAATATACTCACATGTCCACTCTTTCATTGCACGCTTCAAAGCCATGTTTATACATTACGGCTTCGTGAAATAGCTCACCTTCTTACAATTAGTAAACCTTTCCTCGTACTAGTCGTACTAACCTTCTTGCGGTCGTGAAGGTAGTCCAAAGGCTTAAAACGTGACGTCACTTCTGCTAACTTGGGAAAATTTAGTACCGATAGTACGCCTTAATGTGGAACGGCCACCAGAAGCGCTGATTTGTAATCGCTTTCCAAATTGCGTCCGCGTTATCTAGTAGTATTCAATGCCCTCGCGACCTGCGTGGAGAGATACACCCAGATGGCTTGAAAAAAGAAGGGCAGCAGCTCTGCCCCCTGGCATAAACCCCGCCCGAAGGTCTCTACCAATGGAGCGTGACCCTCGTCAGGTACTCACCCCCTCCCCTGGCTAGAGGGGAAAGGGTTCGCGAACACATTGGCGTCAGAGTTTCAGTGAAGAGGAATGGAGTGGCTGAGGACCCTTTCCACATGCTAGTATATCTGTGCTCCGTCCCCTTCTACCGGCGACACTTTGTCTCTTGAAACTTCAACAAGGACTCTACATTTCTACAAGGGCAACACGTGGTGGAATGTTTATACCATGCACAGTAAAGCAATGCACTGTACCTGCAATAAACGGAACTTATTTCCATGCCAGTATTCATCTAGTGCTATATCATTTTTAATTCCTTTCAAGTGACTGTCACATTCAATGCCAAGAAATAAATTGAGAAAAAAAGAGGAAGCATAATGATAGGCATGTGACTGATATCCGTCAAAAAGCACAACTTGGTACGTATTTTATATTAAAAAAGTCGATGTGGCAAATTTTACTTCCAGCCGTGATTTTCACTAATTGAGAGCTGTTAGAGTTAATTTATAATATTTGCGGACCTTGCAAAGACAGCCATATCATTCTGCGCTCACGGAGCCGTCTTCAATACGAAAATTTATTTGCTGCAGCTTTTCCCTCCATTATATTTTCAGTCACTAACCATATTCCAGTGTAGTTCCTTATTTTAACGTGTTTCATAATTTGTTACATGTATTTCACCCTTGGTATTCCTTAATCATTAATTAATTTTTCTTCCATTTATGATTTCCAGAAGCTTATAAGTCTCAGAATTAGTCCTGTTAGTATGCCTCTTCTGCTTTGCAGATTTTTAATGTAGTATATTTTCCATCCAATAGTTCGTAGAACTTATTCATTGGTCATTATCTCCGTCCATTCGTCTTTATCATTGTTAAATATTATATTCTAAATACTTTCATCTTCCTTCGTTTTGCAGCTCTCATCATCTAGCCTTCTCTGGCATAAAAGAACACGACCCAAATATATGTCTAGATAAAGTTCTCTCCTTGCATGCTTGTTTGGCCGCTAGATTCTTCTGCTTGTTAACTGCCGCCTCTGCTGGAGCTACTGCGCTAAACATATGTTTTTTTAATATTTTTCTTTCTTCTTATGAGTACGTATTTTCCTACGTGTCAATCATCATTGTATCATCTTTTTTTT
Organism: Pyrrhosoma nymphula; assembly: GCA_963573305.1. NCBI lineage: Eukaryota > Metazoa > Arthropoda > Insecta > Odonata > Coenagrionidae > Pyrrhosoma > Pyrrhosoma nymphula. Next base: position 633,784 of record OY754333.1, on the reverse strand, counting down.
TTGCTTTTGAACTTCATAAATCCGCAGGTGCCACTATCAGCTGCTGCACTCCAAACAGGCACCCTTTACCGATCTTCCTGGAATATCAAGGAGCTCTCCGTGTGTGGGTGCTATCCAGGTGCACGATGACTAATTATTTACGCAGACTTTCTCAGGCAACAGTTGGGCATGCAAGTGTTAGTTAGCATGACATTTTGCACGTGTCTACCCGGAAATCATGAACCTCTCTTAATCATATGCGCGCCTTCCTTCCTTTCCGCCTACTGTGCCTTTTTTCTTCGGGTGCATTCAGTCCGTTCTGGACCGGAAATTCCGCACGAATGAATCGACGTGACAACGAAAAAGCGTTCTTCCTGGCACCGGTTCTACTGCAAGAGAAAACACGGATGAAGGCGTCAATATATATAATCCGCGTCACATTTAGAATCGTTCGTCAAAGTAATTTCCATGCATTGGAGATAGTTGATACGAGGGGATGAGTTATTTTGTGATGAGATTAGTTATAAGGAGGCACAGAGGTATAATGTGAACGACTAAAGTAAGCGTTGGGAAGTTCTCCCGTTTGCACCACGACTCGGACATGCGAAAATTTTCCTCGTGCTGCCAGTCTATTCAATGATAAAATTATTAAAAAATTAAAAAAATTACGACTGCAAAAAATAGCAATAAAAATATAAAAACGAGATTGGTTTTCGCTTCGTTGAATAAATATTAATATCTGTTAATTATGTTTATAAAAATAGGAGTTGGTGGTAATCTGTAACCACATTTGTCACCTGCCATGCCTTTTATCAATTGGGAAATTTTGACTAGTGATTAAAATTTTCAACGCAGTTGAGAGCTGTTTAGACAGTGTAACATAATAAATATATACAGACAGCTCCAGACTGTATTGAAAATTTTAATCGAAGATCAAAATTTCCCAATTGATGAAAGGCATGGCAGGTGACAGATGTGGTTACAGATTACCTCCAACTCCTTTATTTTTTATAAACATTATTAACTGATATTAATGAATATTTATTCAACGAAGCGAAAAAAATCTTGTTTTTATGTTTTTTGTTGTATTTTTAGTCTGTTTTTTATTTTTGAATAATTTTACTATTTAAATTATTATTTTTTATTATTATTAGCCGGTATTATGTAGCCTATGTAACTTATCGGTTCAAATAAGTGTTTGTGCATCAAAATCGGTACACGGTTGAACAAACATACGTACATAGCCAGCCGCTGAAAACATAACACTCCCTTTTTTTGGGGTCAGTCGTGTAAAAAATAGATGCGGTGAGGGAGATTGGAAGAGTGGAATTGGAGGGAACGAACACAGGGAGAGAGGGGAGGGAAAATGGTCGCCGTGTATTGCGAGTTGAATGGAAATGAAACCATTTTGTATTCTCCCTTTAGTGAGAATACCTCATAAAATGTCACTTTTTCGTTTCGCATGACAAATTTCACAAAACATTAGCAAGCATGACTGATGATTCCTGCATTCAGTTGTGCCAACACTATCTTTATACTCCCAAATTTTCCTACTAGTTATAAAAATTACCCATAACCCATCACTGCTGTGCTCAAATGTGCCAACCCAATCTCTAGGCGTCAACTTTCGTAAAAATTTATCCTTGTAACTTGAATGGTCTATATCTGAGAACCAAGAGCTAACTGAAAGTTTTAAGTGTCAATTTCGTTTTTTCCGTGATGAATTGAATCAGAAATAGCTATTTTCAAGTCGGAAATATTTTCACTGTTGACCAGTGTTATCTTCAATCATCAAAGTTTATTACGTTTGGGTTATTCCATGTCCAATGATCCATGACGGTTGCGTGACCATTTTTGAAGAAATCCATTTTTGCAAGCACACAACTATATGTATTGGCAGTTGAGGATACAACAATTAGAAACATTTTATACCTCGTTTTGTCGCGGCAGCCATTTTTCCAAAATGGTGCATGTGAATGTTAGAGAATTGCGATGTTTAGTCAATCCTAAATATATTAAGCATTATTTTTGACAGGGGAGAGATAATGATATACTGTGCTTGAACTGTGGAGCTCGTCATATCAGGGCAGATGACGATCTGTCTGCCCTCTGATGACGATGCCCGAGTCGGATATACCGAAACGTAGGTGAACGTGGTGAGCCACTTAACACATACGGTGGGCAACCCTCGCGAATAGTTCCCCTAAACATCACTCGTCGGTAAATCACCGTATTTCACTTCATATTGATATATGCTGTTTTACATTTTTTTCTTTTACATTCTTGAGTTTTCATCTACATCTACATATTACCCCGCAAGCCGCCTCAATAGGCGTGTGGCGGGGGGTGTTAGGACACCAGCCGTTTACATATAAAATGGACACGCTCTTATGAAATTACGCCTTGTTTTTATTAAAGTTCTTATTGTTCGGGGGAAAAACGAATTCCCATACCTATCCGTTCGGCAAAATATCTCCCTTAATTTATCGTATCTGTCGGACCTGGAAATATAGTGGGGTTCTAATAGGATGATCTCCGTGTCGCTCTGAAAGATATCTATCATCAATTGTTCAAGTAATCTAAGCCTAGCGCGCAGCGTCCGAGTCTCTAGCGGCTCCCAGCCTAATTCGTTTAACATCTGTGTAACGCTGTCTGTACGCCCGTAGCAGTTTTTGACGAATCGCGCAGCTTTCCTTAGTATTTTATTAAGTTCCCGAATTAAGTCTTTCTGCACCGGATCCCATATGCTCGCTTCATATTCAAGGTGTGGCCGGACGAGTGCGAAATAGCACCTTTCTTTTACTTTTTCATCCGAAAATCTTCCCACAATACGCTTGACGAATCATAGCTTCTTCTGAGCTCTACCACAAATATTTCTTTTATGTGCTCCCCACGATAGGTCCGAAGTTATCGTAACTCCTAGATACTTCACTTCATCTGTCGCCTTTATGTTAACACCATCCACAGCATATACATGGGAATAGTTGGACGACCTCCGCAAGAAATGTACCGCCGTGCATTTGCTCAGATTAAGTTCGAGTCCCCACTCTTGGCTCCACACATGAACGTTGTTTTTGGTCCATTAAAGGTCATTATTGATCCATTAAAGGTCATTATTTCACCACCAACGTTTCCACAAATTTATTGCCATCCTTTTAGGGCTAATCGACAACCATGAAACAAAATTAACAACATAAACAGGTTGAAACAGATAAAAATAACTATTTTTATAACAACTTTGGTGATAATTACACTGCATATTTTTTTATATCGGGCACACAATGTTAGCAAATGTCAACAAACCTGTGAAATTTTAATTACACTCACAAGATGGTTAAAGAGATTTCAAACCTTTCCAATTTACAGGATAAATATAAACAGTTTCTTGGCAACGAGAAAACACACCAGATTACACCAAAAAGTTATTAACTTTTTGGAAAAAATCATGAAAACTGGTCTGAAAACTTTGGCAGTGACAATGACATTTACTTGACCAAAACTCAAGAAATTAAAATAAGAAATTATATATTAATACATTAATTAATAATTTATTCTCTTTGCTATTTACGGTAGTTTTTGGAGAAAAAAAATCAGCCACGTGACTATTTTGCTCAAGTGCAGCCTGCCATTTGATGATGATACACATGTTTGGACGCGTTCAATTGTATGAACTAATAATAATTATCAATTTTCATGAACGTGGTACTCTGATTTCATAGCAGATTAAAGAGGATCATTTGTCACGGTTTTTCCATCTTAAAACGTCTCCTTCCTCAACACCCCTCTTCTCCCTAATCGGGTCCTCCTGCATTTCTTCATTCCGTTGACACCTCCTCGCCTATCCCTTTCCTTTCTCTTCCCCGCTTTCCCTAGAATTCTACCTGAGCATCCTTTCTCTAATAAAATACTCATTCAACGAATAAAACACCTGCTGAACGATAGGTGTGTAGCGTATTTTATCAAAATGGAGACAGTGAAAACAATTGGAGTGGAAGTGACCGGGATGCGCGATAGGTGGCAGCTTGTGGAAGTGCGGACGCTTTGCCGTCTGGTTTTCACCAGGGTGAAAGAAGAAAATATCGGCTGGCAAAGTAGGCCTGTGGTTTTCCTCGAAAATACTCACGATTTCCTTAAAAATTCACAACTAATTGCATACATCATGATCTCGTGTATACCTAAAAACAGTTGAATTGATCAAAAAGTGTATTTTGGTGTCACAGACGCATTCAGCGACCCCAGAAACCCCGGAAAAGACCCCCAGATTGGGCATGTATAGACTACCGGGGGCTTATCACGCATCAATTTCAAGAAAAGAAACGAATGCTGCAACTATGCTGCTACGGATCCAGAATGCCCGGTGCATAAAAGCAGGCTGGAGATATTGAAACGAAGAATCATTTATGAATAATGAAAAACGCTGCTTAAGAATAGGACAAATTAACATCCAAGGCGCAAAAACTCCTTCAGCGGCAACAACAGTTGTATCGGAATCCATGAATTTGGACCTGGTTATGGTACAAGAACCCTACTCAATCCGCCCTGGGGGGCACGATCCCGGGATCAGGACTGAGGACAAGAATTATTTCCTGCTCCGGCGAGAAACCTAGTGCTGCAATATTGGTTTTTAATGAAAATATTGACGTCCTGCAAATAACTCCCTTTACCAACAAGTACCTACTTTGCAGTTGCAGACATAAAGACAAGAACTCAATCATTAATTTTAATTAGTGCATATTTTCCCCTTAGTGATGGAAATGATTCGTACCTTGAACTACTTTCGAAGATAGTTAAGAGCATTTCCAACCAGAAGGTTGATTGTAGGCTTAGACTCTTAACGCCAAGCGTGAAATATGGTGTAGCAACCAAACGGATGAGCGTGGACAAAATTTTGAAAACATAATTGTTGGATGTGACCTCTATCTTCACAATGAACCGGATAATGCACCAACACTCTCCGGACCAAGGGGAAACTCAAACATCGACCAGACCCTGACCAACTCAAATATGGTCCGAAATATAGCCAACTGGAAAGTCAACCCAGAAACAATCAACAACGACCACCAACTGATTACCTTTCACGTCACCGGAATGCTAAAGGAGGATGAACCAGTCACCAATCCATCCAATTAGATGTTGGCCAGGAAAAGGGTGACAATTGAAACGCACTAGAGCGTGAAATGTGGCACACGGAGACGAAGCTGTGGAGAGTGAAGGCAAAAGCGTTCCGTGACCGTGACAGCGTTCCAATTCTCTCCCCTTTTTTTCTACTTCGTCTGAGGAAGAGAGCAATTCATTTCTTTAAATCTGATTTTCCCTAAAACTGATGCTTCATTTGGGAATTTTCTCATTAGGTCTCTCAGTCACAGTACATACATTATTTTCCTTCTGTTCACAGGTTGTTTTCTTTTACTTTCACCAGTTTTCCCAGGCTAATAGGTATATTAAGTCTTTTAATTTATCCATTTTTTATCATAGATTCCAGTTTTTTACATTTATTCTGGTATAAATGTTGAAACGAGTCTTTGTCACTGCCATAATGAGTCCCGCTTTCTTGGATATTTTCCTTCCTTTCCACTTGTTGCTCCAATATCTCCATTCATGGAAAAACATTGCATTATTAATTTGTTTGGGGTGATTTATGGAAGTTTTGGATCTATATATATATATATATAGTGGCGGATGAAATTAACGCAATATTTTCTGAAGAATTTAAAATGAACAGCACTTAGGATGAAAGACTGGCAACAATGATGAAAGCCTCGTGAACCGCAAGTATTCGAAATACATTGTGGAATTTACTTAATTCGGAGCCTGGAACTAACTCATAAATTGAACTTCTTCATATTTTCGGGTTCTACCGCGTAGGTTGCTGTGTTGATGACAACAGTTTCGCTGGCACTACTGCCAGCGTCTTCAGGTCGAAGATGCCGGTTCACATAAGGTCCGTTATCTCGGCGCCGTAGGCGCGCACAATAGCACAATAGCACCAACATATGGAGTTTACATATGACCAAGTTTTGTCTGTGATGTTATTGTGTGTGTAGAGTGTATTGTTTGCGAGAAGAGGAAACTTAACTTAGTAATTCTTGTCCTTATTATATAGCGTTTCTTTCCCGCCAATTCTTGCTGCTGCCCTCCCATTGGTTCGTTTCAGAACTCTCAAGCAAGAATTGGCGGGAAAGAAACGCTATATAATATGGACCAAAATTGTGAACCGGCATCTTCGACCTGAAGACGCTGGCAGTAGTGCCAGCGAAACTGTTGTCATCAACACAGCAACCTACGCGGTAGAACCCGAAAATATGAAGAAGTTCATCATAAACCACCGCGAAAACCTTCGTTCTTACATAACTCATAAATTGCCTCATTTTTGAACGTACTTCTTAATTCAGTGTTCGTTTAGGCATCTTTCTTACATCTGTATTTATCATATTTTCGTAGCAACTGGTTAAATATCATTTATAACCCAGATCAAAAACATTAATTATCTATCATATATCCCATCCAACAATAACATACTCTGACATCTTCTTATTATAAGCTGAAATAAAGGAAATTTACTGTGATACAATTTTCGAGATCCTTTTTATATTACTCGTCATGTCTCTTTCACCCAGCAAATTGAAATGAAGAAATAAATGTGGAGCTACCACCAAAGGCACTAATTAAAATAAGTATTTTGTCCACTGGACATAATTTTTTCGCTCTTAATATTATTCCTTGGGTACCTACAGGAAATTCTAAACTAAATAAGGATATAAATTTCTACATTGATCGTCACCTAGTATTCAACAAGTCCTTAGTCCAAGTGGATATCCACAACAAAACATACTTTTTATAAAATTTCCGAAAATTATAAATAAATACCCGAAAATAAAAATAAATACGCTCGCATCTATACCGATAATTTTCGGCATATTTTTCCGAATTACCTTGAATCTAATTAGAGGGATCTCTGTGGCCAGTTTATCCTCTTTTCGGAAATTGTGAGGGTACATTTAACAAATGTATAGCATAGGAGTAAACATGATATGATAAACATTAAAACACAAATTAAATTCTCAATTAGATATTAATCAAGTTCAAACTACTCATTGATTCACTCACTCAAACGCCTGATTTCATAATATTTAGTGACCATGTCTGCGTTGCACTTGTAAACATTTTTTAAAAAGCTGTTCCAATCGTATATTTAATTTGCTGGGAAATGTCATGAATGAAATTAATCACTCTGTAAGGTTGATGATATAGCTGTCTGGCGTATCTGATCCAAGGTAACTAGACATTTTTAGCTACATTGAATCTGGCCGACAATGGAGGAGGTCTGGGTTTGAATTTCTTCCAAGTTAAATGAGTTTGTATGTGAAAATTCTCCTACTATGACAATGAATAAGAATATAATGTAGTTGCCGTGATCTGAGATTGTGAAAATGAACTCGGCGTAAATATATTATTTTATTATATACATGAATTTGCATATCCCAATGGTCAGTGAGGTGCGTTAGTCAATTAACACCACCTGGCCAATCTGAATTCTTGACGAATTTCAGCGGAGAAGGGGTTTATATCTAATATTTGGTGTCTTTACACCCGTATGCGCGTGGCAACAGCTTTGAAGGCAATAATGCTACACAGATATCATATCTCACCCCCGGTCGCCCCCTTTTTCAGAAGCACAACATCTTAACCCTACCCTCACTATATATATCCTACATGGTGCTATTTTCGTTAAACAAAATCCGCATCTCTTTCCTGTTAATCGTAGTTTCCACTCATACCCTCGCAGTAAACATGATATCCATTCTGTGGAATTCACTGTGAAAAAATCATTCGCCTGGACTGGGATTCGAACCCAGACCCCCCGATTTCGCTCTGAGTGCTCTACCAGTTAAGCTACCCAGGGGTCATCTCTCACTTAAAGTCACTTAATTTTTACTCATCTAAAGTTACTCATCTTAAAGTTACTGCGCGGCCAGTTCCGCAGTACTTTGAATTTGTCAAATTAAACACCTTTGAGTTTAAAGTTTGGCTTTACCTCGTTGACAGTAGCGCTTAGCGTTCGCACACGGGTACTTTGGCATTGTATGCACGGTACCTGTGAAGACATCTCGCTCCTTAACCCGTCAGCGCCCACGGGTGCCATACGGCACCGCAGTGCAGCGCCGAGCCGAAACTCCTACAATGTAACTAATATGTGACTCTTAGCGTACATTTTGGTGCGCATACTTAGTAGATGGTTTCTTCTATCATTCAGCCAGTGTGAATTGTGTTTCGCACCACATCGGATCGTCCAGTCTGTTTCACAGCAAAAGGCTTTTTTCCGGACCCATGAGTTATAGGTACTCGATAGAGGTAAGTGCTCACTGTGTCTATAATTATTAGTTTAAAAGCTATACCTTAATGTTTTCTTGAAATGTAAAGTACAAACTAATATTTGTAAACGAATTAGCAGGATCTAGTGATTAAAAGTTGAGATATGTGAAGTTAAACACTAGCGGTGCCGTTTGGCACCGCTGGGCGTTACCCGTATCAATTCACCTTGTGGTCCTATTTTGCTTACGGTTGCGATTTACAGCTCTATATTTCATCGTAAAGCAGTTTTCTTAACAGAAATGGGTGCTGAACGTTTTCAAAAGATATATAAGCTATGTTTAAGGCTTATTTTCATATAAAATATTATTAAATAAGATTTAAGAAATACAAATATTGACTCGTAGATTTCCACGGCGTTGATTTCCAAACGTTTGCATGACTTTTGGGTTTCACCGCGTGGGATTTGTTGGTAGATTTATAATGCTGTGGGTTAATTTCAAGGTTATGATTCGTGAATTTTTACTTTTCGAAAAAATTCAAACACCAAATTAGTCTCATATCTTTCTTACAAATAAACCCTTTTTTATCACTGTACTGAGAATTGTTTCATTCATGCGTAGAGCGATACATTATGTTTGCATGAGGAAATATGCGAATGAAGTGTTAAAAGTATAATTCTACAATTATTTACATTTATAAAATTCTATTATTCTAAAATGCTTCAATTGCTGCTGCCACGTTACTTTCTCCAAGCTCTTAATTATATTTTGTTCACTTAGGAATTTAACTCTTCAAGAGATTTTAGACCTCCTAGAGGAAGAAGAAGTTGATAACGTCCACCAAATATTTGTAGAGCCACCAGAGAGCACCGTTTTCACTGACGAAGATTCAGGTGATGATGACGGTGGCTTAGTTGACAACTTATCTGGTCGTCAGCTCCGAGCAAAAGCAGAGATACTGTTTTTAAAAGGTGGAGAAAATGATGATGAAGAATTTGATGAGCAAAGTGGCCATAATATCTCAACAATTGAGGTTGATTCTAGTAAGCCCGTCACCGGAATGTCGCGCAATATGAAAGTAAAAAGAGCTCCGGATCTTAAAAAACGGAGAGAGAAAATGGATGGAGATGTATCTAACTTCAGCTCGAAGAAAAATAATGAAATTTCTAAATTTATATGGCAGAAAAACCAAGATATCAATGGTACAGAGTCTTTCTTCCCTAGCGCTGGCTATTCAGACCTCCGGAATTTAAATGCTGTGGATATTTTTTAACTATATTTTGATGAACGGTTAACTTATTAGTATCTGAGAGCAATAATTATGCGCTATTCTGTAACTGCCCTTCACCTAATATTTCTTTCGAAGAGATGAAAGTGTTCTTGGGAATTTTAATTCTCTCCGGATATAATGAGGTCCATGACAAGCGCAATTACTGGGAGGAAGGGGGAGACGTCCGGAACGATTTTGTGTGCAATGCCATGCGAAGGAACCGTTTCCTGGAAATTGAACGCTTTCTACATTGTGCGGACAACAATGCTCCTCATCACACTGACAAATATTGGAAGTTGAGACCTCTAATGAACCTATTGCAGGAACGAATTAGGAAACTATTTAGACCTGAGCAAAATATTGCCTATGACGAGAGTATGGTGGCTTACTACGGATCCCATGGATGTAAGCAATTCATAAGAGGCAAGCCTATTAGGTTCGGCTACAAGGTATGGTGCTTGAATAGTGCAGCTGGTTACCTAATCGACTTCGAGGCATACCAGGGAAAAAGGCATAATGGAAATGAAGTATACGAAAAGAGGTGCGGAAAATCAACAGCCCCGATGTTATCAATGTTGGACAATCTCAGAGAAGATGCACGGCACCTGCCGTATAATATTTTCTTCGACAACCTTTTTTCAGGTAGGCGGTATATTTGTAATTCTTATAAAATGATATCACTATCTGTTTACCACGAGGGGAAGTAAATAAGCTTTGGTTTTTTTTATGTAGGCATGAACCTCTTGATGGAGCTGAAAAGTAGGGGCTATAGTGGCACTGGTACACTCCGGAGCAATCGATTGCCGAAAGGAAGTAACCTCACCCCGAAATCCATTTTTCAAAAGGAGCCACGGGGAAGTTACGAGTGAAGTTATAAAGAGACATCTATAATCCTTGTTCAATGGGTGGACAATGGGGTTGTAATGGGTGCATCAACACGGTATGATGTGCATCCTGTGACAAGCGTAGCAAGGTACTCGAGTGGAGAGAAAAAGAAAATTTCTGTGACGTGACCAAAACTATTTGAGGCGTACAATGAGAACATGGGTGGTACCGACCAGATGGACCGAGGAATAAATCGCTACAGAGTGGGTGTGCGCCGTAAGAAATGGTGGTGGCCAATTTTTACGTGGCTGTTAGATGTTTGTGTACACAACACTTGGATTTTGATGCGTAAATCAGAAGTGGATGTATCGCAGCTGGAGGTAAGGAGGCTTATTGTCCAAGTATACCTGGTTAAGTACGGAACTGGCTCACATAAGGGAAAACAGATAGGGAAAAATGCCGGACGCCTTGCAGCAAATATGCTACGATACGATGGCATAAACCATCTCGTTATTCCCACCAAAAAGGGGAGTAGGAGAAAATGTGCTGGTGATTATTGCATGTCTCAAACAAGAACCGAGTGCAAGAAATGTAATGTTGGTCTTTGTGTTCAATGTTTCGCTCATTACCATTCCAAATCTAATGTGTAATAAATAAATTAAATAGAGGTTTTCTTATAGTTGACGACGTTTGATTCTTCCCAAAATACCTTTATGAGCGAAAAGACCCCACTAACGCCCAGCGGTGCCATATGGCACCGGCATGTAACTCTGGATCTATGGAATATTTTGGGGAAATATTTTAGGAGCCTTCTTTATTGCTCATACGTATCATATTTTGGAAAAATGAACGATGTTTGATTTTAAAAAAACTTTGGGCGCTGACGGGTTAAAGCCTCCATGAGATTCACAGTGAGAGATGACGCCTGGGTAGCTTAAGTTGCAGAGCACTCGGCGCGAAATTGGGGGGTCTGGGTTCGAATCCCAGTCCAGGCGAATGATTGTTTCACTGTGAATTTCACACAATTGTGTGACCACTTCACCAATTGGGTGACTCCGTACCGCGCGGCCAGTTCCGCAGTTCTTTGAATATGATATCCATATTCAAAGCCATCGTCTCTCACTGTCCCTATAAGGACCTCACATCCATGATTTTTAATAATTTAACTTTAAACTTAAAGACAATATTCTCTATGCCTAAGTTTAAATTAGAACTTAAAAAGTACCTCTTAAGCAGAGCTTTTGACAGAGTCTGTGATTTCTTTAACAATCTATGCACCTGCTGTGAGGAGGCCTAGGTGTTAAAATTTACTTCTCACCTCAATTGTTTTCTTGTGTTCTTTGTTTCTTTTTGAGTAATCTTACTTGATTGTTGTCTGTCTATTCATAGTTGACGATTACTATGTTATTGAATGTAACCAACAGTAATAAAAATCTTATCTTATCTAACAAACCAAGTGAATTGTACATTTCTCAGTGACAAGAGAATTTTTCTGTTCTCGTTGGTTGAAACTGTAGGCAAAAGGAAAAAGCAAGCAATTTTCAACGGCATCGAAGCAGAAAGCAGTGGTGACGGAATGCGGTGGTATCGGATATTATTATTACTCTGCCAAAGATCAGGACCCAGTCATTCAGTTCACCGGAAGGAAGTGGATTTTGACTTATTCTTCAAGTCCACAAGAATTTGTCTGGGGCCTCCTAATTTCTCAAAGCACGATGAGTCTTTCCTTTCCGGTGCAGCGGTTATTCGAAAACTCATGCGTCATACCATAGAGTAAATATATTATAGAGGAATCACCGCACGCGTAAAATTCGTATATATTTTTTATGCAGTTCGAGAGGGATACCGTAGATGGCGCAGATGGCGTTGGAAGAAATTCTGACAAATTATGAATTTTCTTGATCCACAAGCCTGAAAATATATCCTGAAGCAGAAAGGGTCGCCACATTTAGTGGTGACAATAGTTAGTCGATTTTCTTAATAACAAGTGTTATAAAAAGTATTTCCTGAATTTCGGGTAGTAACTTGGCTCTTCCGAGTTAATATTCCTAATCCTGTTGCTGGCAGACTGTTCTCAGTATTAAGTTGAAACTTGCAGGAAACGTTTGTTGTACATTGTTTTCCATACTGGTGAACTTTAATTTGTGCTCAACTACTTTTTAACGTTGTTATATTTGTTTATATAACTTTTGGACGAAAAATCTGGAATTTTGCAAGGTAAAAAGCAATCGCCTGCTAACTTTCGTATTTTACTATATAGGTCCATATATGCTGTGTATGAAATTTGGTGAAAACTACAAATGCATTTTTCGTGAAAGAATTGTGACTTTATCTCGAATACGAAAGGAGTTACGAATTTTTGATTTTCTCAATTTATTTTACCGCGCGATTATTTCAGCCGCTTGCTATTTCGTGGTGGTTTTCCGTGGCTATCTTCTTCATTCAACTGTCGGCTAACAGTTCTCAACAACAGCCTAAAACTTGCAGGGAAAGTTTTTAATGCCTTACTTCCCATACCGGTAAACCTTTTTATGTTTTTAGCTGAGTTTAGACGTTGTTATATTTAGTTAAGTATCTTTGGGCCTAAACTTCCGATTTTTGTAAGAAAAAAGATTCTGAAAATGAGAGTCACTGCAGGCGTAAACAAAGTTGCCACCGGCCTGACCCAGAGAGATTAGGCCAGCGGCTACTTTTTTATGACTCTGAGGGTCTCAGTCATGCCTTTTGGTCGACAATCACATGTGACGGGCAAAGTGGAGGGTTCCGTTTGGGAGATTTATTTGTGACTTTGAGTGTCTGAGCACGACCATCTGGTCAAAGTCATGCGTTTGGGTTAACAATTACAATGAAAGCTCTTTCGGTGACGGGAAAAGTGGAGGATGCCGTAGAAAGCAGTTGCATTTCGGAGATAGCAAGAGACTCAAGCTAATTAGGTTTCTTATTTCCTACCGAAATTTTCGTGTGATACGAACGAAAGTTTTTTATTTTCGACGATAGTTTATTTTCTCTATGATGAGTGAAGTGCGGTAAAGAAAGAAAAAGTCGACAAATATTGGTAAAGGTGAGCTTTCGTCTCGCCAGTGAAAACGCAATTTTCACCCACTTTCAACAGATGTATCGACATCAAAAGCACCTCACATATTTTGCAAACCTCTTACATTTTACAAATGCAAATTATTTCCTCTACCATTAGTTATCATAGTCAATTTCTCCATATACGTAGCTTTTTCATAAAAAAATCACTGGGTAGACGAAAACTCATCTTTACCATTTTCTATTTCCTTGTGATATGAACGAAAGTTTTTTTTAAAACAACGAAAGTTTTTTTTTCTCTATGATGAATAAAGTGCGGAAAAGAAAGAAAATATCTACTATATTTGATCTACAATTTCTCCATGTACTAGCTTTTTCATAAAAAAATCACTGGGTAGACGAAAACTCATCTTTACCATTTTTTATTTCCTTCTGATATGAACGAAAGTTTTTTTTCTCTATGATGAATAAAGTGCGGAAAAGAAAGAAAATATCTACTATATTTGATCTACAATTTCTCCATATACGTAGCTTTTTCATAAAAAAATCACTGGGTAGACGAAAACTCATCTTTACCATTTTCTATTTCCTTGTGATATGATCGAAAGTTTTTTTTTCTCTATGATGAATAAAGTGCGGAAAAGAAAGAAAATATCTACTATATTTGATCTACAATTTCTCCATATACGTAGCTTTTTCATAAAAAAATCACTGGGTAGACGAAAACTCATCTTTACCATTTTCTATTTCCTTGTGATATGAACGAAAGTTTTTTTTTCTCTATGATGAATAAAGTGCGGAAAAGAAAGAAAATATCTACTATATTTGATCTACAATTTCTCCATGTACTAGCTTTTTCATAAAAAAATCACTGGGTAGACGAAAACTCATCTTTACCATTTTTTATTTCCTTCTGATATGAACGCAAGTTTTTTTTCTCTATGATGAATAAAGTGCGGAAAAGAAAGAAAATATCTACTATATTTGATCTACAATTTCTCCATATACGTAGCTTTTTCATAAAAAAATCACTGGGTAGACGAAAACTCATCTTTACCATTTTCTATTTCCTTGTGATATGAACGAAAGTTTTTTTTTCTCTATGATGAATAAAGTGCGGAAAAGAAAGAAAATATCTACTATATTTGATCTACAATTTCTCCATGTACTAGCTTTTTCATAAAAAAATCACTGGGTAGACGAAAACTCATCTTTACCATTTTTTATTTCCTTCTGATATGAACGAAAGTTTTTTTTCTCTATGATGAATAAAGTGCGGAAAAGAAAGAAAATATCTACTATATTTGATCTACAATTTCTCCATATACGTAGCTTTTTCATAAAAAAATCACTGGGTAGACGAAAACTCATCTTTACCATTTTTTATTTCCTTCTGATATGAACGAAAGTTTTTTTTCTCTATGATGAATAAAGTGCGGAAAAGAAAGAAAATATCTACTATATTTGATCTACAATTTCTCCATATACGTAGCTTTTTCATAAAAAAATCACTGGGTAGACGAAAACTCATCTTTACCATTTTCTATTTCCTTGTGATATGAACGAAAGTTTTTTTTTCTCTATGATGAATAAAGTGCGGAAAAGAAAGAAAATATCTACTATATTTGATCTACAATTTCTCCATGTACTAGCTTTTTCATAAAAAAATCACTGGGTAGACGAAAACTCATCTTTACCATTTTTTATTTCCTTCTGATATGAACGCAAGTTTTTTTTCTCTATGATGAATAAAGTGCGGAAAAGAAAGAAAATATCTACTATATTTGATCTACAATTTCTCCATATACGTAGCTTTTTCATAAAAAAATCACTGGGTAGACGAAAACTCATCTTTACCATTTTCTATTTCCTTGTGATATGATCGAAAGTTTTTTTTTCCCTATGATGAATAAAGTGCGGAAAAGAAAGAAAATATCTACTATATTTGATCTACAATTTCTCCATGTACTAGCTTTTTCATAAAAATATCACTGGGTAGACGAAAACTCATCTTTACCATTTTTTATTTCCTTCTTATATGAACGAAAGTTTTTTTTCTCTATGATGAATAAAGTGCGGAAAAGAAAGAAAATATCTACTATATTTGATCTACAATTTCTCCATATACGTAGCTTTTTCATAAAAAAATCACTGGGTAGACGAAAACTCATCTTTACCATTTTCTATTTCCTTCTGATATGAACGAAAGTTTTTTTTTCTCTATGATGAATAAAGTGCGGAAAAGAAAGAAAATATCTACTATATTTGATCTACAATTCCTCTATATACTAGATTTTCATAAAAAAATCACTGGGTAGACGAAAACTCATATTTACCATTTTTTATTTCCTTCTGATATGAACGAAAGTTTTTTTTCTCTATGATGAATAAAGTGCGGAAGAGAAAGAAAATATCTACTATATTTGATCTACAATTCCTCTATATACTAGATTTTCATAAACAAATCACTGGGTAGACGAAAACTCATCTTTACCATTTTCTATTTCCTTGTGATATGAACGAAAGTTTTTTTTCTCTATGATGAATAAATTGCGGAAAAGAAAGAAAATATCTACTATATTTGATCTACAATTTCTCTATATACGTAGCTTTTTCATAAAAAAATCACTGGGTAGACGAAAACTCATCTTTACCATTTTCTATTTCCTTCTGATATGAACGAAAGTTTTTTTTTCTCTATGATGAATAAAGTGCGGAAAAGAAAGAAAATATCTACTATATTTGATCTACAATTTCTCCATATACGTAGCTTTTTCATAAAAAAATCACTGGGTAGACGAAAACTCATCTTTACCATTTTCTATTTCCTTGTGATATGAACGAAAGTTTTTTTTTCTCTATGATGAATAAAGTGCGGAAAAGAAAGAAAATATCTACTATATTTGATCTACAATTTCTCCATGTACTAGCTTTTTCATAAAAAAATCACTGGGTAGACGAAAACTCATCTTTACCATTTTTTATTTCCTTCTGATATGAACGCAAGTTTTTTTTTCTCTATGATGAATAAAGTGCGGAAAAGAAAGAAAATATCTACTATATTTGATCTACAATTTCTCCATGCACTAGCTTTTTCATAAAAAAATCACTGGGTAGACGAAAACTCATATTTACCATTTTCTATTTCCTTCTGATGTGAACGAAAGTTTTTTTTCTCTATGATGAATAAAGTGCGGAAAAGAAAGAAAATATCTACTATATTTGATCTACAATTTCTCCATGCACTAGCTTTTTCATAAAAATATCACTGGGTAGACGAAAACTCATCTTTACCATTTTTTATTTCCTTCTGATATGAACGAAAGTTTTTTTTCTCTATGATGAATAAAGTGCGGAAAAGAAAGAAAATATCTACTATATTTGATCTACAATTTCTCCATATACGTAGCTTTTTCATAAAAAAATCACTGGGTAGACGAAAACTCATCTTTACCATTTTCTATTTCCTTGTGATATGAACGAAAGTTTTTTTTTCTCTATGATGAATAAAGTGCGGAAAAGAAAGAAAATATCTACTATATTTGATCTACAATTTCTCCATGTACTAGCTTTTTCATAAAAAAATCACTGGGTAGACGAAAACTCATCTTTACCATTTTTTATTTCCTTCTGATATGAACGAAAGTTTTTTTTCTCTATGATGAATAAAGTGCGGAAAAGAAAGAAAATATCTACTATATTTGATCTACAATTTCTCCATATACGTAGCTTTTTCATAAAAAAATCACTGGGTAGACGAAAACTCATCTTTACCATTTTCTATTTACTTGTGATATGAACGAAAGTTTTTTTTTCTCTATGATGAATAAAGTGCGGAAAAGAAAGAAAATATCTACTATATTTGATCTACAATTTCTCCATATACGTAGCTTTTTCATAAAAAAATCACTGGGTAGACGAAAACTCATCTTTACCATTTTCTATTTACTTGTGATATGAACGAAAGTTTTTTTTTCTCTATGATGAATAAAGTGCGGAAAAGAAAGAAAATATCTACTATATTTGATCTACAATTTCTCCATATACGTAGCTTTTTCATAAAAAAATCACTGGGTAGACGAAAACTCATCTTTACCATTTTCTATTTACTTGTGATATGAACGAAAGTTTTTTTTTCTCTATGATGAATAAAGTGCGGAAAAGAAAGAAAATATCTACTATATTTGATCTACAATTCCTCTATATACTAGATTTTCATAAAAAAATCACTGGGTAGACGAAAACTCATATTTACCATTTTTTATTTCCTTCTGATGTGAACGAAAGTTTTTTTTCTCTATGATGAATAAAGTGCGGAAAAGAAAGAAAATATCTACTATATTTGATCTACAATTTCTCTATATACGTAGCTTTTTCATAAAAAAATCACTGGGTAGACGAAAACTCATCTTTACCATTTTTTATTTCCTTCTGATATGAACGAAAGTTTTTTTTCTCTATGATGAATAAAGTGCGGAAAAGAAAGAAAATATCTACTATATTTGATCTACAATTTCTCCATATACGTAGCTTTTTCATAAAAAAATCACTGGGTAGACGAAAACTCATCTTTACCATTTTCTATTTCCTTGTGATATGAACGAAAGTTTTTTTTTCTCTATGATGAATAAAGTGCGGAAAAGAAAGAAAATATCTACTATATTTGATCTACAATTTCTCCATGTACGTAGCTTTTTCATAAAAAAATCACTGGGTAGACGAAAACTCATCTTTACCATTTTCTATTTCCTTGTGATATGATCGAAAGTTTTTTTTTCTCTATGATGAATAAAGTGCGGAAAAGAAAGAAAATATCTACTATATTTGATCTACAATTTCTCCATATACGTAGCTTTTTCATAAAAAAATCACTGGGTAGACGAAAACTCATCTTTACCATTTTCTATTTCCTTGTGATATGAACGAAAGTTTTTTTTTCTCTATGATGAATAAATTGCGGAAAAGAAAGAAAATATCTACTATATTTGATCTACAATTTCTCCATGTACTAGCTTTTTCATAAAAAAATCACTGGGTAGACGAAAACTCATCCTTACCATTTTTTATTTCCTTCTGATATGAACGCAAGTTTTTTTTCTCTATGATGAATAAAGTGCGGAAAAGAAAGAAAATATCTACTATATTTGATCTACAATTTCTCCATATACGTAGCTTTTTCATAAAAAAATCACTGGGTAGACGAAAACTCATCTTTACCATTTTCTATTTCCTTGTGATATGATCGAAAGTTTTTTTTTCTCTATGATGAATAAAGTGCGGAAAAGAAAGAAAATATCTACTATATTTGATCTACAATTTCTCCATATACGTAGCTTTTTCATAAAAAAATCACTGGGTAGACGAAAACTCATCTTTACCATTTTCTATTTCCTTGTGATATGAACGAAAGTTTTTTTTTCTCTATGATGAATAAATTGCGGAAAAGAAAGAAAATATCTACTATATTTGATCTACAATTTCTCCATGTACTAGCTTTTTCATAAAAAAATCACTGGGTAGACGAAAACTCATCTTTACCATTTTCTATTTCCTTGTGATATGATCGAAAGTTTTTTTTTCTCTATGATGAATAAAGTGCGGAAAAGAAAGAAAATATCTACTATATTTGATCTACAATTTCTCCATATACGTAGCTTTTTCATAAAAAAATCACTGGGTAGACGAAAACTCATCTTTACCATTTTCTATTTCCTTGTGATATGAACGAAAGTTTTTTTTTCTCTATGATGAATAAAGTGCGGAAAAGAAAGAAAATATCTACTATATTTGATCTACAATTTCTCCATGTACGTAGCTTTTTCATAAAAAAATCACTGGGTAGACGAAAACTCATCTTTACCATTTTCTATTTCCTTGTGATATGATCGAAAGTTTTTTTTTCTCTATGATGAATAAAGTGCGGAAAAGAAAGAAAATATCTACTATATTTGATCTACAATTTCTCCATATACGTAGCTTTTTCATAAAAAAATCACTGGGTAGACGAAAACTCATCTTTACCATTTTCTATTTCCTTGTGATATGAACGAAAGTTTTTTTTTCTCTATGATGAATAAATTGCGGAAAAGAAAGAAAATATCTACTATATTTGATCTACAATTTCTCCATGTACTAGCTTTTTCATAAAAAAATCACTGGGTAGACGAAAACTCATCCTTACCATTTTTTATTTCCTTCTGATATGAACGCAAGTTTTTTTTCTCTATGATGAATAAAGTGCGGAAAAGAAAGAAAATATCTACTATATTTGATCTACAATTTCTCCATATACGTAGCTTTTTCATAAAAAAATCACTGGGTAGACGAAAACTCATCTTTACCATTTTCTATTTCCTTGTGATATGATCGAAAGTTTTTTTTTCTCTATGATGAATAAAGTGCGGAAAAGAAAGAAAATATCTACTATATTTGATCTACAATTTCTCCATATACGTAGCTTTTTCATAAAAAAATCACTGGGTAGACGAAAACTCATCTTTACCATTTTCTATTTCCTTGTGATATGAACGAAAGTTTTTTTTTCTCTATGATGAATAAATTGCGGAAAAGAAAGAAAATATCTACTATATTTGATCTACAATTTCTCCATGTACTAGCTTTTTCATAACAATATCACTGGGTAGACGAAAACTCATCTTTACCATTTTTTATTTCCTTCTTATATGAACGAAAGTTTTTTTTCTCTATGATGAATAAAGTGCGGAAAAGAAAGAAAATATCTACTATATTTGATCTACAATTTCTCCATATACGTAGCTTTTTCATAAAAAAATCACTGGGTAGACGAAAACTCATCTTTACCATTTTCTATTTCCTTCTGATATGAACGAAAGTTTTTTTTTCTCTATGATGAATAAAGTGCGGAAAAGAAAGAAAATATCTACTATATTTGATCTACAATTCCTCTATATACTAGATTTTCATAAAAAAATCACTGGGTAGACGAAAACTCATATTTACCATTTTTTATTTCCTTCTGATGTGAACGAAAGTTTTTTTTCTCTATGATGAATAAAGTGCGGAAAAGAAAGAAAATATCTACTATATTTGATCTACAATTTCTCTATATACGTAGCTTTTTCATAAAAAAATCACTGGGTAGACGAAAACTCATCTTTACCATTTTCTATTTCCTTCTGATATGAACGAAAGTTTTTTTTCTCTATGATGAATAAAGTGCGGAAAAGAAAGAAAATATCTACTATATTTGATCTACAATTTCTCCATATACGTAGCTTTTTCATAAAAAAATCACTGGGTAGACGAAAACTCATCTTTACCATTTTCTATTTCCTTGTGATATGAACGAAAGTTTTTTTTTCTCTATGATGAATAAAGTGCGGAAAAGAAAGAAAATATCTACTATATTTGATCTACAATTTCTCCATGTACTAGCTTTTTCATAAAAAAATCACTGGGTAGACGAAAACTCATCTTTACCATTTTTTATTTCCTTCTGATATGAACGCAAGTTTTTTTTTCTCTATGATGAATAAAGTGCGGAAAAGAAAGAAAATATCTACTATATTTGATCTACAATTTCTCCATGCACTAGCTTTTTCATAAAAAAATCACTGGGTAGACGAAAACTCATATTTACCATTTTCTATTTCCTTCTGATGTGAACGAAAGTTTTTTTTCTCTATGATGAATAAAGTGCGGAAAAGAAAGAAAATATCTACTATATTTGATCTACAATTTCTCTATATACGTAGCTTTTTCATAAAAAAATCACTGGGTAGACGAAAACTCATCTTTACCATTTTCTATTTCCTTCTGATATGAACGAAAGTTTTTTTTTCTCTATGATGAATAAAGTGCGGAAAAGAAAGAAAATATCTACTATATTTGATCTACAATTTCTCCATGTACTAGCTTTTTCATAAAAAAATCACTGGGTAGACGAAAACTCATCTTTACCATTTTCTATTTCCTTGTGATATGAACGAAAGTTTTTTTTTCTCTATGATGAATAAAGTGCGGAAAAGAAAGAAAATATCTACTATATTTGATCTACAATTTCTCCATGCACTAGCTTTTTCATAAAAATATCACTGGGTAGACGAAAACTCATCTTTACCATTTTTTATTTCCTTCTGATATGAACGAAAGTTTTTTTTCTCTATGATGAATAAAGTGCGGAAAAGAAAGAAAATATCTACTATATTTGATCTACAATTTCTCCATATACGTAGCTTTTTCATAAAAAAATCACTGGGTAGACGAAAACTCATCTTTATTATTTTCTATTTACTTGTGATATGAACGAAAGTTTTTTTTTCTCTATGATGAATAAAGTGCGGAAAAGAAAGAAAATATCTACTATATTTGATCTACAATTTCTCCATATACGTAGCTTTTTCATAAAAAAATCACTGGGTAGACGAAAACTCATCTTTACCATTTTCTATTTACTTGTGATATGAACGAAAGTTTTTTTTTCTCTATGATGAATAAAGTGCGGAAAAGAAAGAAAATATCTACTATATTTGATCTACAATTCCTCTATATACTAGATTTTCATAAAAAAATCACTGGGTAGACGAAAACTCATATTTACCATTTTTTATTTCCTTCTGATGTGAACGAAAGTTTTTTTTCTCTATGATGAATAAAGTGCGGAAAAGAAAGAAAATATCTACTATATTTGATCTACAATTTCTCTATATACGTAGCTTTTTCATAAAAAAATCACTGGGTAGACGAAAACTCATCTTTACCATTTTTTATTTCCTTCTGATATGAACGAAAGTTTTTTTTTCTCTATGATGAATAAAGTGCGGAAAAGAAAGAAAATATCTACTATATTTGATCTACAATTTCTCCATATACGTAGCTTTTTCATAAAAAAATCACTGGGTAGACGAAAACTCATCTTTACCATTTTCTATTTCCTTGTGATATGAACGAAAGTTTTTTTTTCTCTATGATGAATAAAGTGCGGAAAAGAAAGAAAATATCTACTATATTTGATCTACAATTTCTCCATGTACGTAGCTTTTTCATAAAAAAATCACTGGGTAGACGAAAACTCATCTTTACCATTTTTTATTTCCTTCTGATATGAACGAAAGTTTTTTTTTCTCTATGATGAATAAAGTGCGGAAAAGAAAGAAAATATCTACTATATTTGATCTACAATTTCTCCATATACGTAGCTTTTTCATAAAAAAATCACTGGGTAGACGAAAACTCATCTTTACCATTTTCTATTTCCTTGTGATATGAACGAAAGTTTTTTTTCTCTATGATGAATAAAGTGCGGAAAAGAAAGAAAATATCTACTATATTTGATCTACAATTTCTCCATGTACGTAGCTTTTTCATAAAAAAATCACTGGGTAGATGAAAACTCATCTTTACCATTTTTTATTTCCTTCTGATATGAACGAAAGTTTTTTTTTCTCTATGATGAATAAAGTGCGGAAAAGAAAGAAAATATCTACTATATTTGATCTACAATTTCTCCATATACGTAGCTTTTTCATAAAAAAATCACTGGGTAGACGAAAACTCATCTTTACCATTTTTTATTTCCTTCTGATATGAACGCAAGTTTTTTTTCTCTATGATGAATTAAGTGCGGAAAAGAAAGAAAATATCTACTATATTTGATCTACAATTTCTCCATATACGTAGCTTTTTCATAAAAAAATCACTGGGTAGACGAAAACTCATCTTTACCATTTTCTATTTCCTTGTGATATGATCGAAAGTTTTTTTTTCTCTATGATGAATAAATTGCGGAAAAGAAAGAAAATATCTACTATATTTGATCTACAATTTCTCCATGTACTAGCTTTTTCATAAAAAAATCACTGGGTAGATGAAAACTCATCTTTACCATTTTTTATTTCCTTCTGATATGAACGAAAGTTTTTTTTCTCTATGATGAATAAAGTGCGGAAAAGAAAGAAAATATCTACTATATTTG
Organism: Pyrrhosoma nymphula; assembly: GCA_963573305.1. Lineage (NCBI taxonomy): Eukaryota > Metazoa > Arthropoda > Insecta > Odonata > Coenagrionidae > Pyrrhosoma > Pyrrhosoma nymphula. Next base: position 610,410 of record OY754333.1, on the reverse strand, counting down.
ATCTACAATTTCTCCATATACGTAGCTTTTTCATAAAAAAATCACTGGGTAGACGAAAACTCATCTTTACCATTTTTTATTTCCTTCTGATATGAACGCAAGTTTTTTTTCTCTATGATGAATTAAGTGCGGAAAAGAAAGAAAATATCTACTATATTTGATCTACAATTTCTCCATATACGTAGCTTTTTCATAAAAAAATCACTGGGTAGACGAAAACTCATCTTTACCATTTTCTATTTCCTTGTGATATGATCGAAAGTTTTTTTTTCTCTATGATGAATAAAGTGCGGAAAAGAAAGAAAATATCTACTATATTTGATCTACAATTTCTCCATATACGTAGCTTTTTCATAAAAAAATCACTGGGTAGACGAAAACTCATCTTTACCATTTTCTATTTCCTTGTGATATGATCGAAAGTTTTTTTTCTCTATGATGAATAAAGTGCGGAAAAGAAAGAAAATATCTACTATATTTGATCTACAATTTCTCCATATACGTAGCTTTTTCATAAAAAAATCACTGGGTAGACGAAAACTCATCTTTACCATTTTTTATTTCCTTCTGATATGAACGAAAGTTTTTTTTCTCTATGATGAATAAAGTGCGGAAAAGAAAGAAAATATCTACTATATTTGATCTACAATTTCTCCATATACGTAGCTTTTTCATAAAAAAATCACTGGGTAGACGAAAACTCATCTTTACCATTTTTTATTTCCTTCTGATATGAACGCAAGTTTTTTTTCTCTATGATGAATTAAGTGCGGAAAAGAAAGAAAATATCTACTATATTTGATCTACAATTTCTCCATATACGTAGCTTTTTCATAAAAAAATCACTGGGTAGACGAAAACTCATCTTTACCATTTTCTATTTCCTTGTGATATGATCGAAAGTTTTTTTTTCTCTATGATGAATAAAGTGCGGAAAAGAAAGAAAATATCTACTATATTTGATCTACAATTTCTCCATGTACTAGCTTTTTCATAAAAAAATCACTGGGTAGACGAAAACTCATCTTTACCATTTTTTATTTCCTTCTGATATGAACGAAAGTTTTTTTTCTCTATGATGAATAAAGTGCGGAAAAGAAAGAAAATATCTACTATATTTGATCTACAATTTCTCCATATACGTAGCTTTTTCATAAAAAAATCACTGGGTAGACGAAAACTCATCTTTACCATTTTTTATTTCCTTCTGATATGAACGCAAGTTTTTTTTCTCTATGATGAATAAAGTGCGGAAAAGAAAGAAAATATCTACTATATTTGATCTACAATTTCTCCATATACGTAGCTTTTTCATAAAAAAATCACTGGGTAGACGAAAACTCATCTTTACCATTTTTTATTTCCTTCTGATATGAACGCAAGTTTTTTTTCTCTATGATGAATTAAGTGCGGAAAAGAAAGAAAATATCTACTATATTTGATCTACAATTCCTCCATATACGTAGCTTTTTCATAAAAAAAATCACTGGGTAGACGAAAACTTATCTTTACCATTTTTTATTTCCTTGTGATATGAACGAAAGTTTTTTTTTAAAACAACGAAAGTTTTTTTTCTCTATGATGAATAAAGTGCGGAAAAGAAAGAAAAATATCTACTATATTTGATCTGTAAAATATCAAGTGACAGTGATTTCCTAATAAGTTCATCTGATTGTAGTAAATCATTGGAGGAAGAAGACATTAGTGATTCTGAAACTTCATCATCGGAAACCGACGAGAGTGAAAGAGATGGGGATGACTGCACCGCGTCAGCAGTATGCCGAAGTTCTAGGTTCGAAGCACGCTCCACTCCATGATTATGCGCCAATAGTGTAATTTCGTCTTTTTTTCACCAATACTCTCCTGAGGATAATGGTCACTGAAATAAATAGATATTCAGAGCAGTATCTCCACTCACACAAGATCCTCTCCCCGAATTCAAGAGCAAGACTTTGGAAGCCGGCGACTGTGACAAGAAATGAAAGCATTTATTGCTTGCATTTTGAATATGGGGATAGTAACTAAGCCCAGCATTTCTAGTTACTAGTCCAACAGTAAATGCTTGGAGACATCATGTTCAGAAACATGTTTTCCTGAAACCGATTTCAAATTTTGCGCAAATGTTTTCCATCATGTTGTAAATTTGAAAGTTCCCCGTAGTGTGACCCATGATCTACGTACCAGCCCCTTTGTGGGCCATGCCAATAAAATACTTGGGCATTACCTACTACATCCCTCACCAGTAACTGTATAAAGATAAAAGTTTAGTTGGACCAAATCCCTCAGCAGGTTATTGTAGTACATACGTATCTCAATAAGCGTCATCATCGTTGGGGAATTAGTTTTTGATGATGTGTGACTCTGTATCTCACTAAAGCGTAAAGTGTGAAAATTTCTTGCAATCTAAATGCATTATCAAGCATAATTTATTGAATATACATTGTAAATTACTTTTGAGTGAAACGGATCATTGTAAAATCAAAAAAATGCGAGCTATAAGCAGTCGAAGTTTTTCTCTTTCTCTCTTTGTACTTGTAAATTTGACGTGATTTCTGTGTGAATTTGGACACATGATTTTGTTATTTTCTTTTGATAAAATCCAATCCTTTATAAAGGTCTCTAGTCCTATGTTACAGAGAGGCTTCTCACCTGGAGAGCACGGGTTGGTAGCGATGTTAGATTCTTCAGTATTTAAAGCTCGGTCCCTTTTCGGTAACTTTGTGGAGAGCTTTCCAATTACAACACTTCGTCCGTCGGATGAGACGTTTTACGCCGACAACGCTTTTTATGTTGTACAGCGAATGATAAGGCCATTTGTTTTCGAGATGGTAACATCTTCTATACGATTAAAACTTGCATTATTTCTGACTGTATAAAAATCTAAAAGGAAATGCCACCCTGTTTCACATCCTGTAGAGGTTGCGATTATTTTTTATCTTGTTCTAACATTCTTAGCAATTTTACTTTATTGTCATAGATACGCACCCAAAAAACGTAAGATGTATATTTATTTACAAAACTAAAAAAGATTCCGCGATCGACGTAGCACCGGGATGACTAAAAAGCAGGATTCGTAATGATGCAAAATCTGGAGTTGTCATAGCTGATGAATTATATGCGACTTACTCTGTGGTTCGGAATACTAAGGACTATATGCAATATATTAGACCTAGGTGCATTTTATTTCATTATTACCTTGGTGCAATTAATGCAATTGATATTTACTTAGATGATATTTCAAGATATGAGGATATTTCACTGAAGCCCACGCTCCAGAATTATCTAAGAGAAAAAAACAATTAAACATTCTCAATACACCACTTCACTTTACTGATAAAAATAACTGAAATTATATTAAGCGATAAATGCATGCACGGAATATCATGAATCATACGTGGAAGGTCGTATTAAAACCTGCCGAGGTAAAAATTAATGTGAAAGTATACCAGGAAAAGATGATTGAAAAAGAAGGGAATGATAACATAAAAATGCTTTGCTTTTGAGAAGATATGTACGTGACCAAATACCAGTGTTTTTAATAAAAACAGGCACTTAGTTATAATTCCACACTTTATTTTAAACAACACGACCTACGTTTCAGAATCTCATGCTGATGATGGCATGAGATGCTGAAACGTAGGTCGTGTTGTTTAAAATAAAGTGTGGAATCATAACCAAGTGCCTTTTTATTAATAATGAAGGAGTTCCACCGAGTAACTCCAGAGACCTCGTCCTATGTTCAAAATATCAGTCTTGCATAGTCGAAAATGAACGTATACCTAAATATGTAGGCATAAATTAATAGTAACGCATCACGAAGTAAGATATTTAATATAAAAATATACGTACGCTTCTGGTCCAAGTCATTCGCTTTCATGATCGCATATAAACAAGGTTAAACTTATTTGAAAATCTTTGGGAAATTATTTTGGTATGTAAGACTCGATTTATTGTCGAAGTCTGCCAGCCGTCACGGGAAGCAGTTGAACTTCCGAGTTGTATCATCTTGCTGACGAAAGTTACAGATATCCAGCTGTATAATGTATTCATGTGTACAATATAACTTTCTTTTAACAATGATCATAAATATAATTACACATCTACTACTATAATGTTATCCAGGGCCGCTGCCACGGCCGGCTAGAGCCAGAGCCGAACGCTGGCGGCCCGGAGTGGGTGAACGTGACGACACTGCACCCCTTTGGTCGCGCGGTTCTGCATAGATATCATTCGATATAAATGAAACGCATTTGTTGAAATATTGGACAATTACATGCTGAAAAAGGTCAGGAAATGTGAATGACAACGCGACCAAGAACGAAGTTTTACGATGCTCCAGTTTAGAAATGCTATTTTTTATAAAATAAGTAACAACGCTTTTTTAAGATGCAAACCAGAAAATTATAGTATGTATAGAAAACATGTCTGTCTAACAGATATTGAATAAATACGCAATAACCTTAATATTCCCTTACTATATTTATTTCTGTGAACTCTTAAAAGTGCGATATAATGTTATTTTAATGTACAATCGGCTGTGGAATTCTTGTTTTTGTGTGAACAATAATTAGGACACGCAATGATCTCTTTATGATGAAATATGTTATTTTGGTGTTCAAGATTGTTCATTACAAAGGACAAAGAAATGTTCGCTGTGAACATAAGAAGAGAACATTTTCAAAGATATTATACTGTTCACCAGAGTGAACAGTAAAAAACATTGGATGGACATTAAAAGAAGAAACTAAGAAATGAATAAAAATTGTGATAATTGAATGAACATAAAAGGAATTCACTGGAACACTAAGTGAACATTGATTGGACACTATCCTTTCTGTTGCAGTAGAGGTAAAAAGGGCTTACACAAGCTTTATAACATAGGGAAGAGAGGGAACATAAGTTCTTCCTCTCGTTTTTCATCATCCACCTCGTTCAAATGCTCTTCTAATTCATCCTCACATTCTAAATATCCACTGCTACAGCTGGAATCCTCGTCGCTGCTGCTGCTCATAGCCCCATCCGTTAAAAAATCGATCACTTGTTCTTCCTCCATCAAGTTGTGCTCTTGGTACCTACTATAGATGTACCAACTGCATAAATTAATATCCTAAGACCCCAACGGAAGTGTATATACTAAGACTAGGAATTCTCTTTCGTTCTTAAATCACCCATGCATCACGAGGTTCTATTACTCATCAATGAAAAAGCATACTCAGGGTGTCCGGCGACCTGGAAAACCTTGAAAACCTGGAAAACTCAGGGAAATATTTTGTCCTGGAATACTCAGGGAAAACTCAGGGAATTTTTGAATTTTTCCGGAAAACCCTGGAAAATAGATGGCAGCCGGTTTCCATTGAGGTAGAGAGAGAGAGGTTTAACCTGTGTCTTTGATTGAATTATGCTTGGCTCATAATCAGCGTAGCCTTGCGCTCCCTGTTCATTTCATACTCTTTTTGCAGCTGTGCGGCCGCTCGCAGCTTGTGCTTCAAGTGTGTGCAATTGCATAACAAGGCAAATTCCACATAGAATAATTCCCACGTAAAATGGCCGCTACGAATGGAATCGGAATTGATGCCAAAATGCGATTGTATATCTCCTTCAGCGGAAACAGAATTCCGCACGGAAATCTTGATTCCGTTCGAAGAGCCGTATGAATTGAATTCTTGGTGTTACCAAATTTACGATAAATCTAAACGTCTGGGCATGCGCAGTGGAATTTCCCGCTATTATACGAAAACCATTCGGCCGGCAACCTAAATGGATAATTGGGCATTGTTATATGATTGATAATCCTCATCCAATAATCTCAACACCCCTCATTTTAGAAATGTTTTTGAAGGAGCGTAAATACATTTTGCGGTCACTGCGTGTTGAAATCACAGCCCTCGGGTTTGAAGTTGACAGGCCCTTTGTACAGGGTCAACCCAAGTTAATTATAATTCGTGTATTGTCCAATAAATACAATTTTGTTCAAATTGAATTATTTTGGGTGGTAGATCCGCACCTATAGGTATACTTTGTGATATATCACAAAGCAATTAATTCACAGTTTCCAAAATGCTTATGCAAAGTTCAGTGAAGCCTTAGCGGAGAAGAGGAAAGGTACCAAAGCCTCAAGGGAAAAAGAATAATAAAGAGGTACTGAAAAAAGTTCGAGTTGCAAACCCAAAAAAAAAACAATTTCTTGAAAATCCGAGAAATTTGTTGCAGAAGTTGAATCGGAAATGCACTTGTTGAGAAAAATCACACCAGTTTCTTACAGTTAACCGTTTTTGTTTATTTGTTGGTTGAAATGAAACCCATATTACTCCACATTCCTTGTATATGTACTCTATTATTTAACTCAAAGTAGGTAGGTTCTTTACGGAATTAGCTCTGATGTAGTTAAAGTGATATCAGGTGTCCCACAAGGAAGCGTAATCGGCCCCCTTTTGTTCATTATATACATAAATGATCTATGCTCTATATTTAGCAGTAAAATACGTTTATTTGCCGACGACGCTGTCATCTATCGTGAAATTAGCGATCACTTTGACTCTTTGAAACTCTATCATTGGATTTAAACAACGTTCATGTGTGGAGCCAAGAGTGGGGATTCGAACTTAATCTGAGCAAATGCACGGCGGTACATTTCTTGCGGAGGTCGTACAACTATTCCCATGTATATGCTGTGGATGGTGTTCACATAAAGGCGACAGATGAAGTGAAGTATCTAGGAGTTACGATAACTTCGGACCTATCGCGGGGAACTCATATAAGAAATATTTGTAGCAGAGCTCTGAAGAAGCTAGGATTCAACAAGCGTATTGTTGGAAGACTTTCAGATGAAAAAGTAAAAGAGAGGTGCTATTTCGCACTCGTCCGGCCACATCTTGAATATGCAGCGAGTATATGGGATCCGGTGCAGAAAGACTTAATCCGGGAACTTAATAAAATACAAAGGAAAGCTGCGCGATTCATCAAAAACTGCTACGGGCGTACAGACAGCGTTACACAGATGTTTAGTGAATTAGGCTGGGAGCCGCTAGAGACTCGGAGGCTGCGCGCTAGGTTTAGATTACTTGAACAATTGATAATAGATATCTTTCAGAGCGACACGGAGAACATCATATTAGAACCCCGCTATATTTCTAGGTCCGACAAAAACGATAAATTAAGAGAGATATGTTGCCGAACGGATAGGTATGGGAATTCGTTTTTCCCCCGAACAATAAGGGACTTTAATAAATGCTAGGCGTAATTTCATTAGAGCGTTTCCTTTTTATATGTAAACTGCTGGTGTCCTAACACCCCCCGCCACACGCCTACTGAGGCGGCTTGCGGGGTAGTATGTAGATGTAGACATTTCTCTTATTTTTCAAATCAGCAAAATATGCCAATTTTAATAGAAATTCATTAAAAATATGTTAGAAATGAAGTGCAACATGACCCTGGAAAATTCAAAAATATGCCTGGAAAACCTGGATAACTCAGGGAAAAAAGAAATTGCGATTCACCAGACACCCTGATACTACAATAATATTTGATTAAATATGTTTAAAAACAAAACAGCTTGTTTACGTCAGAGGAGTATGTCGACATTTATACAAAATTATTCTTCCATACATGTACGCATATACCTATTCATCTTCGACGACGAAGCGTATTATGAGGACAATCAAATGACATTAGCTAAATTGTACCAAATAATACACACAAATAATAGAACATACGGAGAAAGTCATAAGTCGCATGAGTCGCTTGAATGGAAAGCACCAGCTGGGTGCTTTCCTTTCAAGCGACTCATGCGAGCCTCTCGGCATCAGACCCAGAGAACTGATTGTGAGAAGCTGGAGATCAAAAACGGAGAGTTACGAAGAGGGGAAGTGGAGAGGGCGGGAAGGAGAGGGGAGAAGCGAGATAAGCAGGGACGACCTTGAAGCGAGGAGACTCTCGTCCAAAGATTATAATACACAGAGTCCTCTGGATGGCCGTTCTCAACACTACTCCCTCATAGGGTTGAGTCGTCGCATACATTTCCACTATGGGAATTGAGAATTCCGCCATCTTTGTTCCTACGTCTCTATAGAGTGTCATGGGGGAAAGTGAGATTAACTTAGTTTTTGCACAATTACGCTATTCCCGTCGCATTTCGAGTGATCATTAATTGAAATCTATTCATCCTGGACCTATTAGGAACATTTTACCAATAATTTATGAATTGGAAATCGTGAAAAATTACAAATTAAGCGCGTATCAGTCAATTTTTGATTCTTTTCACGGGACGTTTTTCCGGATGTGAAACTTACTATATTATAGTGCTGAACAGGTTAAGTCATTTCCGAAAGTACTATTACTACTCTCTTGGCTATTATAGCGATGCTTACTCTTTAAAGGAATAATAACAGCATTTAGGAGAGTTAAATATCTGCTGAATGACTAGGGCGAAAGATATTTCGCAGATCATTTCCGAGTAAACTTCCATGAAAACAGTGCAATGGAAATAATCCGTGATACTCGAGGACGAGTCTGGTCAACTTTAAGTGCTAACGAATTGGAAATATTATCCCCCCCCCCCCAAAAAGAAAAGGGTCAATCCATTTTAACTGGCCCAAAAAAAAAAGTTAATTGCTTGACCAATTGTAAAAAAATTGAAACTTTCCTAGTTGTTTCCCTCATGTCTTAAGATATTAAAACCATTTTTTCAGATTTTTATCTCAAGCGGTTTACCTTGGGCGGCCATTTTTATAATGTTGCGCGAGCCCATTTTTGTGTTTGTAAAGGTTTACGGAAAAGTCTATAACTGTAAGAATATTTATCCTAGAAGAATGAAACAAAAAGAATTTTGTTTGAAATTTCTCAAGGTAAAAATAAATTTTGTAATTTATTTACCTATCTCTATCCTTTCTAAGGTAAAACTTCATTAAAAGTTTAAAAAAGGTATGATTGAAATTTCAACATTTGAACATTTTTTTCAAATAGTAGTAACTGGATTATACAGTTTGAATTATTTTTTTTATTTGTAGATATATGCTATTTAATTTATCATTAAAATATTAATAGTGGTATACTTACCCTTGAATTGTTATAAATTTTAAAAAGATAACCTTTTTCAAACTTTTCAAAGTTTGGCTTTGAATAACTCTGATAAGGTTGGAGATAAACATCTCAAACTAGCAGAACTTACAGTCATTGTGTATGTGTGCATGACATATAAAAAAGCATGTTGTGTATTTTACTAATAAAAAAGTTACAAGCTCTCAAAAATCATAAAAACTCACTAAGTAAAATTCGGTTTTAACGCGGGTCTAGGGGGACGGAGTTTACACCTGCGTTATCGGAAAACCGCGTTAACACGGGAAATTGGGTGGGAAACAATAAAAAAACTCGTAAAGCTAAATTATATAACTAATTAATTTGCGTAATAAAGTAGCAATTGATGTTTTCTGATTTAAATACACGCCCTTCTTTACGGGAGTTACATACTCCGTATTTTCTTTTGCCCTAATAGTTATCACATAAGTCTTAATGTTTTGCAAATGTAAAAGATGAAGATGATCGCAATCGATCTGTCTCTCTAACCAATTCATCACTTCACTAATGCTATCCAATACTTTTCCTATTTTTGGCATCTCTACCTCACATTCGTCTTCTACTTGATAAAACTGATAATATCAGGCCTGACCGCGTGGAAATTATGGATATCCATGATGAGAAAACCACCTTTGTTATTTCCACAAAACTTTACTACGCAGGCACGACGCGCGTTTCACCACACTGTGGCATACTCATGTGCACTTTGTGAAACGCGCGTCGTGCCAGCGTAATAAAGTTTTGTGGAAATAACAAAGGTGGTTTTCTCATCATGGACGTCTTCTACTTCTTCATTCTTGCTCTCATCTTCCGATAGTGAAACTTTTCTTCCGCGGCTCTGGACTGCAGCCACAATTTCTTCATCGTTCTTAAGGACAGATACAGGAATTTCTTCATCTTCACGCACCCGGGCCGCGAGATCATTCGCATTTAGTCTATCAGCAAAAATATTTGAAGCTTAACATGCATCTTCTTCAGTAAAACCCAACAACTCGTCTCCGTATTCCATGCTATCGCCCGCTATATATATGTATGTACTTCGACCAGCAATTTTTAATTGTAGCTGAAGTTATTTTCTTCCATACCAATCCAATATTGTACGCCATATTCTTCAGAGTAACTGTTTTCAGGAATTCTTGTACTTGCAGTTCTGAGTTTTTGACAGCAGTGAGCAATTCCCCCCGATAGTGGGCTTTAAGTGCTCTGATAATCCCTTGGTCCAAGTGCTGAAAAAGGGCAGTCGTATTTTTGGTAAAAACGTTGCCACAATTTTACCAGAAGAAGGATGGTCAGGACACAACGCAACAGAAGTAGTGCTTTTTCTTCTATTTTTTCATCGTAAGTGATTCTTTACCGATGGTACAAAATCTTCATTGAACTATGATATAAATACATCGCGAGTCATCCGTATTCTTACTGTTTTTATTAATTGAAAGGTAGGGCTGTTATATTAACGTGCTTGATACACCGAGGACCTTGTTTTTTACTGATACTGAAAGGTTTTAATTTGTGACTTCCTGATTTGTTCTCACAGAATAACAAAGTCACTCTTTCTTTGATCATTTTCATACCAGATTTTTTTGCCGACTTCTTAATACCGAGCGACTTTGTTGGAAGCAATCTTTAGTAGAGGATAGTTTCATCACAGTTTTACAAGCACATACACAGCTCTTAAGTGTACTCACCCTCATCAATCATCTTGCGTAAAGTCCCACAGAACTCTCTAGGTACTTCACTGTCACTGGAACGAGATTCTTTTTCCATGTTGACTTGTGCTATCCCGTGGCAAATTTTCTAACTCGATAGCCAGCCAGCAAAAGCAATAAAATCATCAGCACCTATTTGCTTATTTAATTTAATTGTCTGTGCTTGTAAAAGGGGACCAGATAATGGAACACCTTCACTGCGCTTCTGAACAAACCACGTAAAACAAACATTCATCCACATCACTTAATCAGGCTTTTTTTATCAAGTCTTATTTTGTCATCCAATTTCATACGCGTCACTTGATATTTAACGCCGAAAATGCAAGAGCTGAAAATACCGATTCCTTCGGTATCCCCCCTTGCATCGACCCCCCCCCCCCCTTGACTGTACCACCCTCAGTGTCCCTTCTCGTCCCCCTCTCTTTTACTCTCCCCTTCAATGAACTCTTTGTGTCTAGTGGAAAACCTCGATTCTTACATCTACGATGTAATATGCAAGCCACCACTAGGGTGTGTGGCACGGGGTGATTCCACACCGGACATGCAGCACTCATCCCAGAACAAATCAGGACCTCGTATGCTCCCCCTGATGCTAGGCGCAGGCCAAAAGCAGTCAGGAGAACAGTGCGCAGTCCAACCGGAAACTGGGAGAGTGATACGTAAAAGAACATTCAAACATGAAGAACAATGCTATAAACACATCTAGTGGTTAATATTACAGTTACAGTTAATTTATGAATGCTACGAGATGCTACTTCACGCAAAGAACAAAATAAAATAATGCCGGACAAATCAACCGGTGTGAAGAATTAGTAATGATGTGGTGTCATTACGCACAAGTGAAAATTCTACTCTACCGATTGAAGGTGGGAGATTGATTGAAACTTTATTGATTGATTGATATTGATTCTTAGAAACCCTTGAGACTATCCCTCTCTCATCCCAGCACTCCTCCGACAAAGCCCTGCCAAAATTTTTCTATTACACAATAACAAAGAAATATTAAAAACAATAACAAAATACAAACGTAAATTTTGAATAAATAAAAAAAATCTACTTTACTAGCATTTCGGCTAGGCTAAGAATAGAACTGCCAATCATAAAGAGGATCGGAAACATCTTACAAAGCCTTACTCAGTGCGCCAAGTAGTTTTGCTTTAACAATGTTTGTGCCTTTTTGAGAGATTGTAACTTTTTTATTAGTAAAATACACAACATAATTTTTATATGTCACGTACAAATACACAAAGACTGTAAGTTCTGCAAATTTAAGATTTTTATCTCCAACCCCATCACAGTTATTAGAAGCCAAACTTTGAAAAAAAAAGTTGAAAAAAGTGACTTTTAAAAAATTTATAACAATTCAAGGGTAGGTACATCGCTATTAATATTTGTAATGATAAATTTAATAGCATATATTTACAAATAAAAAATAATTTAAACTGTATAATCCACTCCTACTATTCGAAAAAAAATGTCAAACATTAAAACTTCAATCGTAACTTTTTAAAACTTTGATTGTAGTTTTACCTTAGAAAGTATAGAGATAGGTAAACAAATCAGTGGATTTATTTTTTACCTTGAGAAATTTAAAACAAAATTCTTTTTGTTTCATCCTGCTGGGATAAATACTTCTATAGTTATAGACATTTGCGTAAACCTTTACAAACGCAAAAATGGGCTCGAGCACCTTTATAAAAATGGCCGCCCAAGACAAACCGCTCGTGATAAAAACCCTTTCTCAGTGCTATTAGAGCAATTAGGAGCAGAGCAACCAACCATTTTACTTTATTTCTTCTGCAAAACAAGGAAAATCCTGCAGATCGACTGCCTACCGCCTTCACTTTCACACGTAAGCAAGATCTGCTGAGAACAAAAATGGCGGAATGCGACGACTCTACTATGTAGTGTATTATCGGCAATCCAGAGGACTCTGATAATACACAGGAAAGATGGCCATCTATGTGTTAAAAATGGTGTACTAAGTTCTGGCCGCCTGCAGTGACGCCTTTGCCGTTTCACGACGGCCAAAGGAGTAACTTCGTGAGTCCCAATGCGGGAAATTCAAATTTGACACCCTAATATATCCCGTGATTACTAATTTCACTATCCAGGCCAAAGGCCCTTAACATTAATTAATGCTTCCCTGCAGAAACAAATTCAAGATAAATGCACAATTTACCTACATGATCCAGGTGCATGAGTTAACATAGCTGAAAAATTGCAATTTTCAAAAGGTTCACTAACGCAAAAACACAGAATTCATTTAGGATTAACAAAATAAAAAAAGAATAGATTTACATTCATGGCATAATTATTTAAATTTATTGCAAATATTACATTGTGATTACATTGCAGTATCATTTGACACTGGACAATAAAATGATACAAAAACTTGAGATCATATCAAACAACAAAAGCAAAACAGAAAAAGCTGACAAACTGCACAACAACATTAATAATTAAACAAAACCCTTAAATGCTGAATTATATTCTATGCTTTGCATGGTACTGAAATACATAATTCAGTCAATTGTTTAAAAAAAAAATAATTAATAACAATATTTTTGAAAAATTGTAATATCGCAATCATATGGTCACTTCCCAGTTTCGTTATGCGTCATTTTGATTCCAAAGGGTTACACCAATTACATAAAAACGTTGATCATAAGATGCCCTGTTGATGAAGAAGATAAGCACAATTATATCTCACAAATTTCATTTTCACATATTGATTAATTGAAGTTTGAAATTAGAAAGAGAGTAATACTTACATTCCCATGCCCATTATTCCAGGAAAAATTAATATGCTGAGACACTTCCACATTTTTAATTTTAAGATTTTTAAAAGGTTTCATATGAAATCTTTTATAACATTGCTTTCATATTAATTTTCTGTGCATTTCCGTGTCGTACTGGAGACTATTTCCATCATGTAAAGAAATATTTAAAAAAAATATGAGGCTAAATGCTAAAATAAAGGCTATTAAAGAATTATTTTCCATTATGTAACCAGAAGGTTCCAATGAAAATGGAAAAATAATGAATTTTTTTCCCAATAATTTTGTTGTTCTAATTTCAAGTTGCTGTGGTGATCCGGATTACAGTGTGTATAATTCAAGTGTTAAGGTCTTGAAATCTGATCACTAGTTTAATGCATGTGTGTGGTTAATATGTAGTTGTTCTTTTCAATCTAATATGTATGTATGGGTTGAACTATGTTCTTGGGCTGGTCGAATTAACTGCTTCATAACAGGGTAAACAGTAAAATTTACCAGTGAGAAAAGATTGGAATGGACACTGTGAAAGTAAATACAAAGCACTGAAAATTAAGGGAAGAGATTTAGGGAATAAGGGAAGGGTAACATGTCGGCACCGAACGGGCAAAACTGATTTGTTTGAAGTTATGCAGCAGTAAGCTTAGCCCCAGAAGCAAATTTCTGGCTACGTGCCTGCTTCTTAGTGAAACTGAAATCTACAACTTTCGAGGCACTGGTTTGATAATTTTGTTATCACTATTAGTTGGATTTATTTCTGGCAACATTTAATTACATGCATTATCTGTACATTGCTTCTAAAAAGTGAGAGAGAAATTGAACATCTGACTCGTAAAACTATTAAGAAATTGAGATGTTGTAATGGAAAGGAGTACCTGAATGGCAATATTTATTGCTTAACCAGAGAGAAAGGAATTATTATAAATGCATGTCCACAACTTTCACATTAATTGAACAGCCTAAGGTATGTAGCGTACAGCTGCATACCTTAAAAATAGAACATTAGCAAACACTAAAGAAAAGGAAACACCCTATGAAATATTATTTGGAAAGAAACCTAGCGTTAAATACCTACGTTTGTATGGAAGTAGATTTTGTACGTTAACCAGAACATAAGAGAAATTCAAAATGGGATAGAAAAGCAGAGTTAGGAATTTAATTAGGTTATGATGATGTTGGACAGAGTATTACTGAATAAAAAAAATAATAGTGGCTAGGCATGTTGGTAATGTGGAGGGAGATATTAAAGGCATTGGTTTTTACCGAAATGAGAATGAAAAGGAGGAGGACTCAAAAAGTGAATATTTCAAAGATTCTGGTACACAGGATGTAAATATTAGAGATGAATGTTAGGTAAATGAACAAAAGTCCAAAACTATTAAAAATGAATGTCTATAATGCGATTTAACTAAATAAAAAACTAGAGTTGAGAAGATAAACGAGAGGAAAACATGTACCGAGTAGATTTGACAATAGTTATGTATACAATTAAGTTCTATATTGATGTAAGTTATTGTTGCGTTGATAGTCCAAATAGTTTTGAAGAGGCGGTGAATACTAATAAGTGTGAATATTGGAAACAAGCTATGAATGCAGAAATAGAAAGTTTGAAGAACAAGAAACCCTGGAAATTAGTTGAATAGCCTAAGAGTAAACAAATTTTAGATGTCAAGTGGGTTTAGACAAAAAAAAGATAAAGAATACAAAGCAAAACTAGTTGTAAAAGGTTTTCAGCAAAGAGAAATTGTAGATGATATATAGGTATTCATATATCTATTACATGAATTATTGCAATACACAAGAATGGTGTTGACATGTGGTTTACTTACCTGACCGGGTCCTTTGGAAATCGGAAGAATTTATTCTCACGGGATACTGAGGTGTACCCAAGGGCCGCACACCTACTCCTCAAATATTGCACATCCATATTCACAATTGCTTGAAATCTTCAACCTTAGTCACGGATTAAAATACTGAACTTTTAAGCGGGACAATTTGCACGATCTCCGAATTCAGACTCTTGAAGTAACCAGTGAAGCAACTGCACAATGTTCACATAATACAATTGCGTAGGTTATTTTGGCGCAATATGTATTAATCCGATTAAAATACCGTCCATATATATATGCAGATAATAATATAACATTTTTAAATCATTTTTCCATTGTTCTGTTCTTTATTTTTTCAATTAAATGTTATTTAAACTCGATGGATTATGTTGGTCACAATGAGAAGGAATCTACAGTAGCGCCAAACCCCGTTCACCCGGTTTCACAAGGTACTACGATCACAAAACACCCTACGTCATCGGCCTATTCCTCTTTCACCCCCATGCTCTCGTCTGTCGCGCGCGACTCCGGGGCCATCTATCTGCGGTTTGAGAATTAAAACCTTTGATACCATTTCCACCTATACCGTGAGCCCTCTAGATTATTATTTACTCTATGGTCATACACAAACAGCTGAACACTCCGGCGCGTCGCAGCTTCGCTCATTGTCAGACTGTCAGACTAACTGTGGCGACTAATATTAATTTTGAGGTCGATCGCATCGATAGGTGGACAACGGCAGATTTATTTTACCATTTACGGCGAGTTTGTGCATTTTCTAAGAGTTGATACAACTAAATTGGATTATGATAGAATTTTACCTTGTGAAAAGGGTTACGTAATTTTTTATCTAATTTGTACAATGAGGGAATGTCAAAAAATTTACATTAGTATAACTTATTTAAAAAAAAGGAAAACTGTTTGAAAAAGTACGAAAATCTTAACTGTGTAATAATAGCACCGACGAAACTATATAATTTATTATTATAACCATGAATAAAACTTCAAACTCTTAGTTGTCTAAGTATAACGGGCTATATGTATACATATATTAACTGATTCATGATCTTAATAGCCCGTCATTCAGGGTTTTGAAAGGAAAATTGTGGGTCTCAAATCAGATTGTTGCAGTAGTTGAAAATAGTATTAGAAAAGTCTTTTACCCTTCTCAGGGTCCCTCACTCAGACTTTAATCGTTATTAAAGTCACAAATTCGACAGACGGACCCGAAAACTGATTTATTATTCAAATAATTTTCTTCCACACTTAGCCATTCCCATGCCAAAGTGAAAGTGTCACAAGTTAGTTTACTAAATCGAGTGAGTCACGTAATCAGACCAACTAGTACCTGATTCATGGATAGCTGAAATAGCGAGTGATTCGATATGAGCATCAGTTGACCAGTATGAAAGTGATAATCTAGTGGGGCAGAGTACACGAATAAGGGATTTAAAATATCTCATTCGGCTTTATACCCAAAGGTTGTTTCCAGTTGGTAAGGAGGCTGCTCTGTTATTTTACAAAGCTCAAATGTGTGTATAATGTGTCACACAATCATGGTGTAGGTCAATATCCATTGCCTGGCTCAGCAGTGGATTCCTTCTAAGTTTTGGTAACAATAACTCCACATCGCGAAGATTAAGTGAGACGGTGTTCAAAGAGGCCTCACCCAAATTTGAACCCAAGACCTCCTGGGCCGCAGACGAACGCTCTCGATTATTAAAACGAATGGCAAAAACAGTTTTTAAATTAACATAATAAGTGCCTGTAGCTTGCGACCGTGTCGATGAAAATCCAAGTGGTTTGAGTTACGCCTCTCGTGCCCATTGGTCTCCGCGGTCGCAGGCATCGGCGCACAGTGGTCCCAAATCGAAAAAAGCTGGCCAAAAGTCATGTTTTCGAATGTTTTCAAGGAATTTTTGTTATGTAGTATTCGGATTCTACAGGATATGGTCTACAAAATGCGCTACCAATTTGGTATTTTCGTTGATCAGAGCGGCTACAGGGACCCGTCAAACATGGAGCAAATGACAGTTGCGTGAAATGTGAAATGAAACAGTGTAAAAATGACAGTTGCGTGAAATCGGTCTATTTCGAGGAAGTTCAGCTTCATGGATGACAAACTTTACACAATATATTTAGCCAAAAAACATTTTAACCTACAAATATAAACATTAGCACATATTGAAAAATACATTTTTTTTCGGGTTTTACTATGTTTACCATTTTATATATTTTTTTAAACTTTTAGCGTTTTTTACCCGAATTTTCAAATAAAATGTACAGTATCGTTTAGAGCGTCACTTTCCGTCGCGGAATCTTTTGCATGAATACAAAGGAGATAGTATATACAACGTAGCAATGATGAAAATATTTGCTAATATTTGCTACTCTGACCTCAGCATTGATTTAACTACAATGATGCAATGCGCTGACGCGGGCGGCGGCCGGGCTGGCGCGTGGTAGGACTCGAGGAAATCCAATATTTATGGGTATTATTCAATGTTGTTGCATATTTTATTTTCTATAACAAATATTTACCTCATAAATAAACATCTCTTCTCATAAGTAGTACATTTTTGCGTCTATAAATGGTTTCCAGTTGACCTTACTTATTATTTACGCTTGCCGATGTTCTACTAAAAATAGTTTATGAACTCCAGCGGAAGGAAATAATTGCGGAACGAAAGTATGCAGCTAAGTATATAGTAATCTACAAAAACTTTAATGCATTCAGAACAAAAAAATTCCCTCAAAATGCTACTCCACCCTGTCCTTCCGTTGGACGGATTAGTTTTCGTCCTCACGCGGCACATTGACCCTCTGTCGCCTCCGTAGCGGCCTCCTCAGCCGCATGCAGGACAAACGACTGCCGAAAAGGCCTAAGCTATTTATTGCGCCCACCGGGAAAACCCAACCACCGCTCTCTGTGCACCTGGCACTAGTAATGAATTGCACTTCGGCCATCGAGGATGAACGGAGTAAGTCTTTTCACCCTTCACATGTGAATTTTCTTGGAAAATCGAGAGAATAGGATTACGAACCACACCCTGTGGAAAACCCAAATTACTTTTAGACATCGCTTGTCCGAAATTTTCTTGCTAAAATTCAGTTTTACTCAGTTTGCCGAAAGAAAGACGTGAAAGTGAGTTTCTTCAAGCGTGGAAGAGGTCGAGTATTCTCGAAGTTTTTAAAAGACTGCAGGATTGAAGAAAAGAGGCCATAGTGTTTTGGTGTAGTGTAGTTCAATACCCCTTTACAATTCTGTGATTATTTTTGGTGCAATAAGAGTATTTGATTTAGCTCTCGTTGTTTTTACCTTAAAACCACTCGGCTAAGAGCTCAATGGATATGAGAAATTTCACGCGTCTTGAGATACATGAAAAATTTCTTGAAAGTGGAAAAGGATCTGTGTCGTTTAAGAAGCAATACGTATTGGACTTTAAGCAACAAGTTAGAGTTAAATGTGGACGTTAATACAAACAATGTGTTAAAAGCTTTGTATAAAAGTGTTTTTTCTCAAATTATCTTCGCCGGTGGAAGGAAAGCAAAAGAAATTACGGTTTTTTTAGAAGAAAGTTCGCTGATTGGCTAAATTGGAATTTGAAATTTCCTCCACGCTTATTTAAATGTCTTTCCAGTACATCCGGTAAGTATTTAATGCGGGATTTGTGATGAGTTTAGAGTGATATCCATATTCCATGGATCAGCCATCGCCAAAGCAGCTGCCCTTCCTATTGGCCACTTGTCCGAGGAGGCAATGGAGGCGAGGAATAAGGATATAAGAAGATTCGGGGAGCACCATACCAGGAACTTTTCCAGGATCGCAACAAATGAAGACCTGTTTAGAAGATTACTCCTAACTTCAGACCCCTTGATATCTAGTATTTCAAAGGTTCAAAGAACGAAATTACTTCCATTACCTGCCAAGGTAAATATTTTACTAATCCAGGAAGAATTGAGTGAGCAGAGTGAGGATGACAGTTATGAGGGTTTGTCAGATAATGTTTATGAGTGTATTTAGAATTTTTTCTTAACAATGACTGTGAAAGATAAGGAAAAATGTTAACTTATTTCGTCGAGGGTTAAACAAACCCAAATGAATGGAAAATCTCATTAAAATTTTCGTACCAAATTATGTGTCCGGTAATTTGATCCCCCACCGCGAAAAGAGCTTATTGCAATCGGAACAATAAATTTGGCGTATAACTTGAATTTATAGGAGTTATGAAATATTGTTTACGACATTTCAATGCTTGTATTAATGCCGCCATTGAAAATTGTCAAAGAAGTGACCCAGTTTATAAATGCTTCCAAATCCATTGGCCCGTTTCAAGGAACTATAAAATTGATTGCGTCTACTTAATTAGAATTAGTTATTATAATTTTTTAAAACAATTAATGCAGTAAAATAATACTAATCATAGACTTATAATATAAACTTCCAAATAAGATTAGCTTAGTGTCAAATACAATCAAACGTATGAGAAAGTAGAAAATGTTCTCTTGGTTCATTCACAATTAATTGTTCAAAGATTGTCCAAAAATAAACAATACAATTCATTAAATGCATGCTTTTAAATTTCTAATTCAGTGTTTTATAATATGTATTTACTACCGCGGAAGTAATCTTAAATTCCATTGGGTTTTTTGAATTAATTGTTTAAACAAAATGTGAAATAACAATAAAAGTATTACAAATACATAAAAAATAGTTACAAATCCAGAATTAGCGGATCAAAAACTATGGAAATAAACCTTTGTATCAAATATGTACGTAATAATAACAGCGTTATTAATTTTGGCCAGCTTTTTTCGATTTGGGACCACTGTGCGGCGTTGCGGCCTGGGTTAGAGCGACCTGGGTTAGAGCGACCTTGACCAAGGTCGCTCTAACCCAGGTCGTGACACGCACTTGACTAATGTAATCCGCCATCTTGGATCCATGTCGCTGCGGGTATTCAAATTCTCCATGCAAATGAATGGCCGACATAGGTTAAAAGAACCACTGATATCTCACTTAATACGCAAGATTAAACAATGAAACTTGCTGGCACAATAGGCAATGACAAGGTTCTTAGGAATATGTTTAGACATCCGGACTGAAGTCTTCCCTTCGACTCCAGAAAAATCGTGAAATTACCTCCGACTCCGAACTTTCCACTAGGTTACGCTGCAACATATGCATAAGGAACCACAAATATCTCAATTAATACGTAAGGAAAAACAATTAAACTTACAATGACTATAGCCAATGACATGCTACTTGGGAATGTGATTGGATATCCTGGTTGAAGTCTTCCGTTCGACTCCAGAAAAATCCTGAATTTACCTCTGACTCCGAACTTTCCGCTAGGTTACGCGGCAAACATATGTATAAGGAACCACGAAGATCTCAATTAATTCCTAAGATACAACAATGAAACTTACAATAGCTATAGGCAATGACATGCTACTTGGTAATACGTTTGGATATCTGGGCTGAAGTCTTCCGTTCGACTCCAGAAAATTCCTCAATTTATCTCTGACTCCGAACTTTCCGCTAGGTTACGCGGCAAACATATGTATAAGGAACCACGAATATCTCAATTAATACGCAGAGTAAAATATTGAAACATACAAGAACAATGTGCTATAATATGCTTCTTGGAAATATGTTTAGACATTGGGGCTGAAATCTTCCGTTCGGTTCCAGAAAAATCGTGAAATTACCTCCGACTCTGAACTTACCGCAGGCTTACACGGCAAACATATTCATAAGGAACCACGAAAATCTCCATTAATATGTAAGGTAAAATAATTAAACTCGCAAAAACAATTAACAATGACATGCTACTTGAGAATATATTCAGAAATCCTGGCTTAAGTATTCTGTTCGACTCCAGAAAATCGTGATATTACCTCCGACTCTGAATTTTCCACTAGGTTACGCGGGAAACATATGCATAAGTAACCATGAACATCTCAATTAATTCTTAAGACAAAACAATTACACTTACAATAAGGATAGGCAATGACATGCTACTTGGGAATATCTTTGAATATCTGTGTTTTAGTCTACCGTATGACTCCAGAAAAATCGTGAATTTGCCACCGACCCTGAACATTCCGCTAGGTTACGCGTCAAACATATGCATAAGGAACCACGAATATCCAAATTAATACTTAATGTAAAACAACGAAACATGCTGAAACAACAGGCAATGACATGATACTGGGGAATACTTTTGACATCCGGGCTACAGTCTTCCGATCGACTCCAGAAAAATCCTGAATTTACCTCTGACTCCGAACTTTCCGCTAGGTTACGCGGCAAACATATGCATAATGAACCACGAATATCTAAACTAATACGTAAGGGAAAATAATGAAACTTGCGAGAACAATAGATAATGATATGCTACTTGGTAATATGTATATACATCCGCGATGAAGTCTTCCGTTCGATTCCAGAGAAATCGTGAAATTACCACCGACGCTGAACTTTCCGATAGGTTACGCGGCAAACATATGCATAAAGAGTATCTCGGAAGTTGATTTTAACCCCATTAATATTGTTTAAACAGATAAAATATTTCTCCAATGGCCGTAAAATATATGCACCACTCGTCAAAAAATTAAATACTTACTGTGTTGGTTTGCGGGAATGAGGTTCCACAACAGGGACCAACCACAGCCTCTCCACCAGAATACCCTCCTGTGGTAGTTTACGGGAAAATAATTTCCTCGCCAGGGACTACCACAGACACACACACACAACCCAATTGGAATCCTTTGTAGGCTAATGAGACCTAGCTCAGGATTCCTGGGTTATAACCTGGGATCCTTCGGAGAGCTGTAGTGACTCTACTAAGGCTGCCAAGTTATTTACACAACCACACACGCAATCACACAAAACACTCACTCACACACACAGCAGGGCCCCAGATTTCTGGGAGAACAGCTCAAAAAGAGCGTTGTCAAATAGAAAAACAACAAACAGGGAACGAGGGTGAAATTCGTATACGCGTATTTCGACCACAAAGTGGTCCTCTTCAGCGAGCTGAAGGGAAAAACACTAGCAACACGAGGTTGAAAGTGATGTTTGTTGTTGTTGTTTTTCTATTTGACAACGCTCTTTTTGAGCTGTTCTCCCAGAAATCTGGGGCCCTGCTGTGTGTGTGAGTGAGTGTTTTGTGTGATTGCGTGTGTGGTTGTGTTAATAACTTGGCAGCCTTAGTAGAGTCACTACAGCTCTCCGAAGGATCCCAGGTTATAACCCAGGAATCCTGAGCTAGGTCTCATTAGCCTACAAAGGATTCCAATTGGGTTGTGTGTGTGTGTGTCTGTGGTAGTCCCTGGCGAGGAAATTATTTTCCCGTAAACTACCACAGGAGGGTATTCTGGTGGAGAGGCTGTGGTTGGTCCCTGTTGTGGAACCTCATTCCCGCAAACCAACACAGTAAGTATTTAATTTTTTGACGAGTGGTGCATATATTTTACGGCCATTGGAGAAATATTTTATCTGTTTAATCTATAGAGGCCGTAGAGCTCATCTACCTTGATTCCATTAATATTGTGTTTCATTGTTTTATATTACGCATTAATTGGGATATTCGTGGTTCCTTATGCATATGTTTTACGCGTAACCTAGCGGAAAGTTCAGGGTCGGTGGTAATTTCACGATTTTTCTGGAGTCGAACGGAAGACTTCAGCCAAGATATTCAAAGATATTCCCCAGTATCATGCCATTTCCTGTTGTTTTGGCATGTTTCTTTGTTTTACATTATGTATTAATTGGGATATTCGTGGTTCGTTATGAATATGTTTGCCTTGTAAGCCTGCGGTAAGTTCAGAGTCGGAGGTAATTTCACGATTTTTCTGGAGTCGAACGTTAGATTTCAGCCGGAATGTCTAAACATATTTCCAAGAAACATATTATTGCACATTGTTCTTGAATGTTTCAATATTTTACCATACGTATTAATTGAGATATTCGTGGTTCCTTATACATATGTTTGCCGCGTAACCTAGCGGAAAGTTCAGCGTCGGTGGTAATTTCACGATTTTTCTGGAGTCAAACAGAAGACTTCATCCCGGATATCCAAACACATTCCCAAGCAGCATGTCATTGCCTATAGTTATTGGAGGTTTGGTTGCCTTACATTGCATATTAATTGAGATATTTGTGGTTCCTTATACATATGTTTTCCGCGTAACCTAGCGGGAAGTTCAGGGTTGGAGATAGTTTCACGATTTTTCTGGAGACGAATGAAAATCTTTAGCCCGGATATCTAAACATACTCCCCAGTATCATGTCATTGCCCGTTGTTTCAGCATGTTTCATTGTTTTATCTTACGTATTAGTTGAGATATTTGTGGTTCCTTTTGCATATGTTTGCCGCGTAACCTAGCGGAAAGTTCGGAGTCAGAGGTAAATTCAGGATTTTTCTGGAGTCGAACGGAAGACTTCAACCAGGATATCCAATCACATTCCCAAGTAGCATGTCATTGGCTATAGTTATTGTAAGTTTCATTGTTTTTCCTTACGTATTAATTGAGATATTTGTGGTTCCTTATGCATATGTTGCCGCGTAACCTAGTGGAAAGTTCAGAGTCAGAGGTAATTTCACGATTTTCTGGAGTCGAACGGAAGACTTCAGCCCAGATGTCTAAACATATTATCAAGTAGCTTGTCAGTTTTAATTGTTGCTGTGAGTTTAATTATTTTACCTTACATATTAATGGAGATTTTCGTGGTTCCTTATGAATATGTTTGCCGTGTAAGCCTGCTGTAAGTTCAGAGTCGGAGGTAATTTCACGATTTTTCTGGAGTCGAACGGAAGACTTGAGCCAGGATGTCTAAACATAATTCCAAGAACCATACTATTGCACATTGTTCTTGTATGTTTCAATATTTTACCTTACGTATTAATTGAGATATTCGTGGTTCCTTATACATATGTTTGCCGCGTAACCTAGCGGAAAATTCGGAGTCAGAGGTAAATTCAGGATTTTTCTGGAGTCGAATGGAAGACTTTAGCCCGGATATCCAACCATATTCCCAAGTAGCATGTCATTGGCTATAGTTATTGTAAATTTCATTGTTTTTTCTTAAGTATTAATTGAGATATTCGTGGTTACTTATGCATATGTTTGCCGCGTAACCTAGCGGAAAGTTCGGAGTTGGAGGTAATTTCACGATTTTTCTGGAGTCGAACGGAAGACTTCAGCCCGGATGTCTAAACATATTCTCAAGTATCATGTCATTGCCTATTGTGCTCGCAAGTTTCATTGTTTCATCTTGCGTATTAAGTGAGATATCAGTGGTTCTTTTAACCTATGTCGGCCATTCATTTGCATGGAGAATTTGAATACCCGCAGCGACATGGATCCAAGATGGCGGATTTTAAGAGCGTGTCACGACCTGGGTTAGAGCGACCTTGATAGTAGTGTGTATCCGTGGTAGTGTGAATGCGTGCGAGTTGCTACGATGGTACGTACGATAGTAGTCTAAACGGGGCATAAGCCGGTCTGCATCATCTCGCTGACACGCGCGCCAATGTGTCCAGGAAGTCCATTTATGGAGAACCGGTTCTCCACAGATGGACAGTGCACGAGGGTTTAAAGGTGAGAGAGATGAACGAGAGGGAAAGAGAGCAGGAACACCTATTCATCAAAATTCCGGATGCCGCGATTTGTCAGCTGGTTTTTTTTTCTTCTCCCATTTTATTATTATTTATACAGCCGAGCTCCCTTTTCAGCCCCATCTTCGTGGAGACCGGCGCGTGGTCCAGCCAGTGTCATCTATAGGGTGGCACAGCCACTTAGAAGCTGTTTATAAATAGTCGGGAGCACTCCCATTGTTGCACTTGTCCCCGTTGCCTTCAAACCTACCGTGAGCATACAGACGGATTAAACACCATGATGTACAGGTTTTCTAACCTGCTTTGTGGTCTCTTCATTATCCGGGTCCCAATTTGCCGATGTTCTGCATTATCGGAGGCAATGACCCTTGTGATGTGGCAGACAGTTCATCTCATGCAAACGAACGTCAAAATTTGGCATTCAGTTCCATCTCCAAATGAAAGGCAATGCAAAGAAATATTTTATTCCTTGCGTCAAAAAAAGAATTATGGAAAAGCGTAGAAATATATCATTTATGCCGCACTTTATTCTTGCTCACTTTCCTTCCGTGTTATCCTACTTTTTTTATTACCCAAAGGGTCCTCAGTCTACATTACCTCGGTTAAGCGAGACTTAACAGTACTTTCTACACATCTACTCCCAAGGTCTGTCGAGTACAGGTTGTCTCGATTCCTTACCCCTCCCCCCACCTACGTTTTAGCCCTCTGACGTCACTGGAAGTCAGAGTGGACAGGCTGTATAGCTTACCGCGTGCATTATGAGGCGTAACTTCATTTAAACGGACGATTAATATACTCCATTTCGACACTCCCCTTACAATTGCAACCAACCAGGGGAGGCAGTTTTCTGGACGTGGGTGGTGGCAAGAAACAGATACAGAGTTGATGTTCAGAATCGCAGTGAGAACGTCCCGGAGCACCTATTGACGCGAAAATAGCAGTAATTGTAGTGCATTATACTGTTATTTTGGTGTTTATGAAAAATAACACAATTAAAAATATAGCCATTTTGCACCAAAATACAGCGTTCATTGGTCTATGCATGCACTAAGATGATATATCGTCATATGGCAGTGGCAGAAGCCACAATCTGAAGATCCAGCTTTAGATTTTTAAATCACTGAACCAAATTTATCATAATAAATATACCATATCTAAATATAATTTATGAAATATCTTGGAGTAATAACAGATGAAAAAATCACCTGAAGATTACATGTTGGCAAACTAAAATTAGAAATGTTATCCATGTTAAGGAAACTCTTTCTTTTACGATATGTACCTATGTTCATTAGCAGTTGTTCGTTCCGTCTATTGTGCTCTGGTTGATTCCATATTGAAGTATGGCATTTCTTGTTGGGGAGGAGCCAATACTAAGCCTCTACAGATTGCCCAAAATAAACTTATAAGAGTGATATTCAGACAGCCAAGTACTGAGCATTCGTTACCTTTATTCAAAAATATTGATGTATGTACAACCACTAAGTTATTTATTTGTTATCTCCATCGTCTCAGGCTCAACCTTGTGGAAGTTCATTTTATCGTAAATGAAAAGGAAAACTTTGTTATATTCCACCAATTTATTCTCAGGTACAGCTAGTTTCAACGCAGCGGCGTCATCTTCAGGTACAAAGAGTCTCTCTGTACTCTTTACTGTACTGTACTCTTTGTACCTGATGATGACGCCCCTGCGTCGAAACTATTGTCGAAACAGTTGTACCTGAGAATAAATTGGTGGAACATAACAAAGTTTTCCTTTTCATTTACGGTATTTATTTGTCTTTAAGGTGCTCAAGATGTTTTATACTCGTGGTGGAAACAGAACAAAACCGCTTGAATACTCAACTAAATTAAGATCAAAACAAGATATTTCTCTTTTTATAAATCTTTCTCGGGTTTCACTCCAGGTTAGATATAGGCTTCATATCCGCCAACGTTTAAACGAACGACTAGTTCGCCATCATGAGGGCGCTGAAACGTTGGTGTAAATGAAGCCTATATCTAACCTGGTGTGAAACCCGAGAAAGATTTATAAATCAGATTCACCGGGAAAATCTTAAATAATTTATCCGTGGGTATTTCTTTGTTAAGATTAGGCATTGAAATACCCAGAGGCCCTGTAACGAAGCCTTTAAACGACGATCACACGCATACACCTAGCGCCGAAGCTGTTCCGCTCTCTCCCTGTTGCACAGTGGAGACAAAACTCCACGTCTATATTTCTGCGCAAATTAAAACAATGGCTTCTATCCAAAGAGAGTGATGAAGTGGAAAAATTATTAAAAGTCGTTGTGTGACCTTGGTGATTTTGAATCTGTACTTTCTCTTGTCTTAGTTACATGTAACTACTTTTACATCTTTACTTGTCAACCGAACACACTATGATTGAAATTGAAATTGCTCAACCACTAGGTAGAAAAGAATAGAATTGAATAGAATTTATTCTCCAAAGACCATACAAGCATGTGTAGGCATAGGATTCGTCATTTACAAATACAAAAAATATTTTATCCAATACAAAAAATACAATGTATATACATATTTTTATACAAATACTACATTAAACTGTCCAGCGATTTGTTTTTATATACAAATATAGGCCAAGTCAAGGCAATATTGATACAAGTTATAATTGTTATAATTGCTGCATAAATTCGTCAACTGAGTAGAAGATATTTATTTTTAAGTATTAAGATATTTATTAGAGTATAAGAGTAGAAGATATTTATTTTAAGTTGAGCCCTAACGTCCCTTCCCGTTCCAGGGTGTATGCTCCAGTCGCTGCCGGAATTCTCTTAATCCTTTAAAAAAACATCGTCCCCGCTATCATATCTAGGTATAGCGGAACTTGATGGAACTCACCAGTGGAGGATTAGAGGACACTGGCCTTAAACCAAGCGTTGATGAGCGGGCAGAGTTATCGAAGGACTCCCTCTGCATGGTCCTCTGGAAAAAGGCTCGGCCACCTTCAACCCACATCTCATGTATGCTTTCCTCTCCTTTGCGTCATTTACTTCACGAGCGAGTGCCACCAACTTTCGTTACACCTACACATGCTGTTGAATACACAGAATTTCTCAAATACATGGACTGTACAGTGTACACTGAGGTGATTAAGTCTCAAGCTGTTTTGATCTCCTGCCCTTATGCATATAGTGACCGACATGGAGTTGCTTCATTAGATAAATAACGCCTGTATCGTAGAAAATTTAATTGTTTTGATTTTGCATTCTAGGAATTAACGACGATCTCAAAAATAAATTCTCAATTATCTTGGAAGCAATATCTAGCGGCCTACAACTCAACGATGTGGCATTTGCTCAGTATTGCCTGAGGACTGCCGAACAATACGCGGATCTGGGTACTAAACATATGCCTCTCACGGTGCATAAGGTCCAGGTGTGCATGGAAGTGAGATTTCAAAACATGTGATACTTCCGTTGGATGAGCTTTCGGAAGAGGCACTGGAGGCGAGAAATAAATAACACTAGAAAATTCCGCGAGCGATTTACTAGGAAGCACTTCAGGGTGGCCACCAAAGAGAACCTTTTCAAGAGGCTATTACTTACACCCGATCCTTTACTTCCTCCTCTACGCATTTAACGCCGAAGAAAATGAGATTGTCAAAAGAATTGGAAGACTTGTTAAAACTGGACGACAAAGAAAAAGAAGTATTCGATTCAAAGAGTACCTAGTAGTTATGAACATCCGTCCACTCCGTGATGTCATATAACGACCATTTTCGCACTAGAATCCTGGAGGTTCAGGATGGAGGAGGAGGGAAGGTATAATAATTCCAGCTGGTTGGAAGGTCTTTCTGTATAGTTTTTAGGAACACTACTCACTTTTTCAAGGTTCGAACGCTTTGAATATAAGGCGTGATTCCCGAACGTATCCAAAGAAAACTAACTTAACTTCGATTACGGGTGCACTTACCTCGACTGAAAATACTCCCGTGTCTTCATTATAGACTCCTTGGTGATCGGTGCTCACAAGCACAGCTTAAAAAACGGTGAATGCTGAGCGTTAAAATCCATACCACTTCAATAACCTTTCCGCGTCGCGGCAAATCCAGCTCCCGGGGCGCGGAGCCGAGCCCCGACGCGCGAAAGAAAATTCAAATTTATTATTGGCGTCGCAAACATTTTTCAAAGTTAACTGCATATAAACCTTAAAAAGTCTTCAAACCATTCTCTGATGTAAGTCACTTCGCGTGACTTTGCCAAAAATCCATTTGAATCTCCTACATAATGTAAAATTTGGTCTAAAAACAGCGTCCGCCATTTTGTAACGGCACAGCAAGATTGCGTGGAAGCTATTCTTTAAAACTACGGAATTATAAAGCAAAAATACCATGCTAGCAGGTAATATCGTTTTTTATTACATGAAAATCCTCCTTAAACTTCGCCATCAACTTAAGTCGGAAGGTTTTCCGAGAAAACTAAAGACGGGCATTTTTCTGGAAATGTTTTCATGTTTGAGCCTCTGTATCTCAGAAACGGGTAAGATCTAACAATAAGCCAAATAAAGTGCTATTCCAGATACATGAATCGATTTTGAGTTTTTATGCGAAGTTTCAAGTTCATATCTCAAAAAACGCCATTTTGGACTTTTGGCCAGCTTTTTCCGATGTCCGACCACTGTGCGACGGTTTCTTTATCTTTGAAAGGTTTATTTATCCCGTTTACTCAGCATTACAATTTTGATGTAACTGCGCCGGTAATAAGAACTACTAGTAGGCCTGCACGTATTTCAGCCGCATTTCCATTCTTCGCATTTTTTTCTCCGGTGAGCCTTGTAAGCGCCAAGCACGTTCGACCCGGACCTTTTGGCGTAGCAATGGAGGATACGCGGGCGCTTACCTCAGGTTACATTCATCTACACAAGGGTTTCAGCCCTTTTGCCCTTCGGCTGTGACTGCAACCATAACGGTGCTTCTAATTTTCTTACCTCCCGTGTATCTAATTCGGCACGAAAAGTTTGATCGGAAGTTTCCATTTTCCCAAGAAGGTAGCCGTGATATTCACGCAAGATTACAACATATGTAACTTCACTGCATAATTAACCGGATGACGCAATTCTTAAGTTCGACAAAGAATGAAAAGGCCTTTTCTACGCACAAACCTTCTACGTCAACCGATGCTTGCTTAGAAAGCACTGAGTGGAATCTCAATTTCCTTAACACTTCCACAGCATTCTTCAATTCGCGTTATATCTTCTTGACTGATTGGAAAACCATTGCTTCGTTTTTCTGTCGATAAATCACGGCTTTTTTACAGTCTTCAAATCTTCCTTTTTAAGAACCTCTAAATGCCTTTCTGGTTCAATTACCTCGTTAAATTGTGCCTAAATTCTTCCGTAATAATCACACCATAAGCTTAAGCGCCATACTCCTTCGAAGCTTGAACATCGTTTTTCCCGCCTCTCGAGCCAAGAGTATTTAAAAGCTTATTTTTTTAAATTTCGTTGAAGACTTTTGTTAACTTTGAAATATAATTTTAAGAAGCCTTTTCCTCAGCATGATCAATTTTCTTTGGTCCGTCCATCATTATTCAAATAAAGGGTAACGGTTGAGAGGCTATAAATACCAAGAGACTGGCTCAGGGCCACCGAGACTGCAAGACAACAATGTGAAAAAACTCCAGCGAGACAACTCTTATATGTGGTAGGGCTGCGCTATTTTTTATAAATTCGAGAGACGTTGGCATTTATACGCTGAAA
This sequence comes from Pyrrhosoma nymphula, assembly GCA_963573305.1. Classification (NCBI taxonomy): domain Eukaryota; kingdom Metazoa; phylum Arthropoda; class Insecta; order Odonata; family Coenagrionidae; genus Pyrrhosoma; species Pyrrhosoma nymphula. The sequence continues at coordinate 579,679 of OY754333.1, read as the reverse complement.
ATGATCGATTTGGTGGGAAAACTGTGGGGTAGTCCAACGCCATGGTCAAAGTTCATCCGATTCAAGAAGTGATTTTCTTAATGTGTAAAACAACCGTCCGTATAGTACTCATTCGCGCTTATTTAGATCCACTCCGGAACGAAAATTTCAATTCTTTTGGCGTATGCCTTTTCGCCTTCTTTAGAGATTTGAACTGGCAAGCGCATGGCTGCTCGAGACTTGCAACGCCCTGGGTTGCGCCGTGCGAGTTGCTACCAGGAGCGTTTTTACACCCCCCCCCTCCCCACCCAATAATAATAACCCCCGACTCCGGGTATTCACTTATTAACAAGCGGTCGGAAATAGTTTACTCAGGCATACATTTTTATTAACTATTACTGTGTAAAATTTAAGATGGAGTCGTCAACTTAGGAGGTCATTATGTAGCATCCATTTTCTACTAAACATTCGTCAGTGAAACCGAAGCAAAACGTATCGCGTCACAATTAAAAATACATGATGATTGCCACCTTCAAAAAGCATCAGTTTCAGACAAAAAAATACTTAAAATCCAGCTGTCATCTCAGAGTTACCCCTTATTAAGGCTTTTCCTGTACCTCCCGAGGTATCCAGTCTCTCAATAAGAGACCCTAATATCGATCACACTCTGACAGGAATGTATTGTGCCAATTCCCCCCCCCCCCCTCGAAAACTCGAGACTCGAAAATCCTCGGAGATTCCTGTGCCTGAGAGCGATGAGCTAAGTGCCCCGATCTGCTCCGGTCAACGCGAACGCTCAGGTCATCGCGATTCCAGCAGGAACACTCCTTTTATTCGGTCCGCGCTGGTGCTGACATCTTTTTCAATTTGCAAGCCGACTGGTCAACATTACCACCAATCCAAGGTGTGATAGCACCTCCCCTCCTCTCCCCACTCATCCACTGGCCAGCTGTTTCCCCTCCTGCGCTTACAAAGCTCACCGCGATCATAGTATTAGCAGCCCTGTTTGAAACTGACCGCGGCGGGAGAAGGACGTATCGGCTTGGTTCCACTTGTAATCGTCTTGTAAACACAAGGTTAACGGTATTTAGCCAACGGGCTTGTTTCGTACTGTAATAATTGTAATTCTATAAATGCTGTTATTGAAGTTATTTCAAACTAGCTAAGGTTGTTTTCATTTTTTCTCTCGTTACGCCCACCAAAATCAGTCAATTCATTCGCGACGTCAAGTTTCACGGGCTTGCGTTGCAGTATCACGCAGCCAAGGAAAGCCATTGCTATCATCACGTCGGGGCTGGTCCTTCATCGAGGCATCGTTCATTGAATCACATTCTTTGTCGACTCCTTGCAATGCCCAGGGCTTCTTGAAAAAAAAACTAATTGAGTGGGCGAAAGTGAATTCGAAGATATTGAGGCCTGCATGAAATGGATGTAATCAAAACTTCCAGCCACATAATGTAGAGGGATTGGGAGTTTTCTTGTGTTTTTTTATAAATAATCTAGCTACCTTGTTCGGGGGTAGATTCAGAGAGGTCGCCTTCACCTTATCATAGAGTTTATACTCACCACTAGACGAACTTGAAAAAGAGTAATTTGGCCATTTTGAATATTTTATTTCGTAATAACCCACATAGCACAATATCTACAAGATATCTACAAAATCACTTCCATGTCTACACCTAATATCTTGAAAATGTTTACCAAAATCTTGTAAACATTTTCTAGACACTTAGTAGATATTTGAATGTCCCCTTTTTTAATGTCCTCTAGTCATCATCCTTAGATATTTTGCAGACATTGTGAAATGTCTTCTAGATATCTACAGTGCAGATTTTAAGCAGTTAAAAAATTTCACCGTTGTAAACGGAGTGCGAGGATACAACCACCTTGCTTACGCGATGTCAATATTATGGTTTTGTAACGCTTTTAAAACAATATTTGCAGTCGCATTTTCTTACTAGGCATCCCACGGGACTTCGGTTTTCCTTGGTACGGCGCGTAATTTTTTAAAGTCCAATGAAGGTCTTTAGAGACCAAAAAATAATTTACGCAGACTAATGTTCATTCGATTCAGGAGGCCACAAAACGCATTTAAAGCAATATTTGCAAATCTATATTTCTACTTGCCAGTTTCTACATAGTTGATTTCGATTATCAAGATATTTAGTAAACATTTTTTAAACATCTTAAATATCGAAGACATTGAAGATCTTGTGTGGATATCTTGTAGATATATTCTGTGCTATGTGGGAAGATTAGAAAATAATCTGCTAAATTATTGTTAAGCCTATTTTGAGGGTATTTTTCACTTTTATCAACCTTTCTCATGTCCATCCCAGTTCTCTGACCATCTTGGGACTGCATACCGTATCATTTGTGCGTTTACCAGTGGCTCGAAAAGTGTCTTAATCGTTTTTTTTCTACCATTACCTCATCCTAGAATTTACCTCTAACCCCACATAGCAAAGCAAGCTTGCTGCAAGCCTGCAGCAAGCTTGTCATTGCAAGATAGCAAGCTTGCAGCAAGCTTGCATGTGCAAAATGTAAGCTTGCAGCAAGCTTGCTGCAATCTGACTACTGCACCTGCTGCAAGCTTGCTGCAATATTACACTGCAAGTTTCAGGCAAGCCCTGTGCAAGCTTCACGCAAGACTTAAACCTGTCGTAACCTTGCAGCACCTTGTTATGACATGACCAAAACCTGCTGTAACCTTGCAGCACCTTGTTATGACAAGACCAAAACCTGCTGTAATCTTGCAGTACCTTGTTATGACAAGACTGAAACCTCCTGTAACCTTGCAGCACTTTGCCATGACAAGCTTGGGTGAACCTTACTGAATTTTGTCACGACAAGACAACTCCGGTAGAAATATCTCGTCTAAACTGTTTTTAAACTCATTTTCTTCACTCATTTGGAATTCATTTGTAACTGCTTTGTACATTGAAACACGGGAAAATTAATTCCTGAAACAGTTGAAAATGGCTTCTAAAAATGCTGAAAAAGTAAATACTTGGACTAAATAATGTTTAATTGAAGCACACGTTTCACTAACACCAGCAAAAGTAGGTATCACTAACACCAGCGTGCTCACGAGTGGGACTGCCAAAAAATTTACGTTTTTGCAGAGGGCTGTAAGACCATTGTGCATCAAAAAAAAATTAAAAATATTGTGCATCCCAAAGCACTGAATAAATCTTTTCATCTATAATTTAATACACAAATAATCATTGTCTTCCATTTATTTTGAACATGTAAATGTGTCTGCTTTGTATATGTGTGCCTTCTTAGAAAGAAAAAGAGGCATTGCAACGCATGCCGGGCACACAGCTAGTTATCGATATAAGAATCTTCTTCCCACGACGCAGATGCAATGGGGTGGAACGCAGCCCACTCGCTCACATTCAAATTGCAAGTACAATTATATCATGTGTTTGCTTATTTTTCTCTTTTGTGATATGTTTCAGGTGTCAGCGGTGGGAGACGCAGAGGCAGGTGCAAGTGGTTCAACGTTGCCAAGGGCTGGGGATTTATCACCCCAGAGGACGGTGGTCAAGACGTTTTTGTGCATCAGGTAAGGATATGAGACATAGTTATTTAAGGCTGTTTGAGTGAAAAATAAAAATTTCACCTTGAATTTGATGAATTTGGCCTCATTTTAAATAAGAAACTCTCATCTTTCCAATGATATCAAAATATCAACCCCTTGCCGAACTACTTTTTGAGCTATTTGCCTGAAAATTTAAGCTGCTTTGCATGGGATAGATTATGGCTGTGCGGTGCAGAGGGAGAATATTTTAAAAAATTAGGAACTTCTAGCCCCTAGATTTCGTCAAAAAATAATGGTGTGTAGATTGCATGTTTTCTCAACTATTTATAAAAAATAATCTATCACTCACCACAGCATTTTTTTTCAGAATTGCAAAAAAGCCTGCTGTTTTGAAGGGGTTTCATCCGTACGGCGGGAAAAAATGAGTCAAGATAGAGACTGAAGCAGCTTTATTTATTTAATTGCTGAGACTTTTAAATTATATATTTGCGCAATTAATTTTACAATATTTATTTCACTCTTCTTACAGACGCTGAAGTCAAAAAATAAAATTATTATATGGTCTCTATTATGACTAGGGAACTATTTCGCTCAAACCACCTAAAGTGGTAATTTTGTAATGATTAAAGCATAACAGATGTTCTAATTGGGGCTCTTTCCGACTAATTTCTGTTGAGCTGGGAGTTTGGTTTAATTAATAGCACACCCCACTCATAGCAATGGGACATCCGTTTGAAGTCTCAGAACATGGCCAACAAGTGCATGGCCTAATCCCAGGAAACTCCGTGGGAACTCCGAATAACCACCCCCGTGGACTTCCTATGTCCGCTCCCATGTGACATAATATGGGAGTTCCCTCGGAGGTCCTATGGACCATCATGTGGTGCCTCTGTGGGAGTTCTCATATAGCATTATTGCATCAGTTGTAAGCTTTTCAAAGAACGCACTATGTAGAAAAACAAGGAATGAACAAGGCATATTATAGTGGTAGGCCGCTCTGAAAATTACCTCGGTAATTTTCGTTATTTACCGTGGTACCTATTTTTCTTAATATACCAGGTCCCTTGAAAATTACTGTAATTTACCAGATAATTCACCTATGTTTGAGATAATTTTTCATACAGACAAATTCCCAACATGTTCTTTTAAGCAAAGTTCAAATTTCCTACGTGTTTAATAATAAATTGAGGCATGTATAACTCATTTTTGGAATATTTTACTTAAATTATAACATTATAAGGGTAATACATTAGAATATACTTCTTGAAAATTTCTCATACCATGACAAAATTAAGCAAGACAAAATTAAGCAAGCTGCCGTAGATCTTTTTACAATTTAAAAAAATTGTAATAGATTAATGTTGCATTACGTATGGTTTAAACATTGTTATTCCATTCCTTTTGCTATTGGCTTTCTTATTTAACCATACATTTGCTGTTAAATGCTTAAAACTAAAAAATACTGGAATATTACGGTAATTTTCAAAAATTACCTGTAATTTTCCATGGTAGTTTACCTCAGATGGAAATTATGGTAATTTTCCCATCTGTAGGCATAGGTATACATGCTTATAAAGATAATGAAAATAATGCATCATCTTGTGGTTGATGTCAACCAAACATTAAAACTGGGCCTAAGAATCCAATCCAATTTTTTAAGTGGGAGGAAGGCATGCGAATTCTAATGACTCATGGTAAGCCCCTCCTCGTATCACTGAATCTTCAAGTGAAACTTTCCAGCATGTGGATGAGGGAAGAGAGACGGACGAATCTCGTTGGGTTGGGTCTGGGTGGGGGAGCGGAGGGAAGTGGTAAAATTTAAGGCTCGGTCGAGAAACCCCGAAAGCATATGCTTGGGGGGGATAGAAAGGAGGGAATCTTCAAAGCTTCACTTGAAGATTATGAAGTAGCATCAAAACTTATTGGCATTTAACATTTTGTTAGTGGAAAATTGCAAATAAGTATTTTGTATCTGTCATTACTTGAATTGTGTTTGAAATAACACTTAGTCTCTTTAATTTCAGAGTGTGATCCAAATGAGTGGCTTTAGGAGTTTAGGGGATGAAGAGGAGGTGGAGTTCTCATGCAAGGCTTCAGAGAAGGGACTAGAGGCGACCGTTGTCACTGGTCCAGGTGGAGTGGACTGCCATGGGTCTCACAGGAGGCCAATGACCAAAAAGAGATTCAGGAAAATAAGGTACATGCTCTTCAGTCAAGGTGTAATAGTGGTGGTTGAAAAATTAATGCTTGTTTGTACATGCTATGAGAGTTGTGAATTAAAATTTCACTAAGTGCTTTCATTTTAAATCTTTAGATATTTTAAATAATAAAATACTTTAACACGGAAAGACCCTGGTGAAAATGGAAGTGTCAAAAAAGCGGATTACGGAGCGGACGGAACGCCCAGTGAAGCGGAAGGAAAGCCGAGAGGAAATAGAATAAAACCGTAAATTGATACAAAGAAATGGAAGAAAGGAGCCGTAACAAAGCGGAGAACGAACCGTATTGAAACGGAGAATGAACCATGAGGAAGCGGAGAATGAACCGTATGAAAGAGGAGAATGAACTATAAAGAAGCGGAGAATGAACCGTATGGTAGTGGAAAATTTACCGAATGAAAGCTCTGACTAAACGGAAAATGAACCATATGGAGAAATGCATGAAGCAGAAAACGAAGCGTAGGTGCTTAACCCTTTAACTGCGCAAATAATATGAAATATAGTTCTCCCCAAACGCAAACTTTTTTCTAAATTTTTGAGTAATTTTAAAATTTGTCACTTTTTATTTTAAGGAAAATTAGTTTTAAAATGTACAATGAGTAATTATCGTCTGATTTTGCTGTTGAATACGAATTGTTGAACTCTTTTTTACTAAAAGAGGAAAACATTTTTAGCACCTATAATAAAACCATAAACCATACTACAAATCGCCAATAGACGATGGGAGCAGTCTGCTACGGCGATCGCTTATAGACGATGGCAGCAGTTAAAGGGTTAAGCAACGACCAATAAAAAGGGAAATTCATTCTGCACTTAGCAGAGTACACTCATGGACGATCACCTACTTCCAACACCAATTACCTACCCGACCGCACAACACAACTTTAATCTCATATCTTTGTACATAATGCCTACCAGCGTCATTTTTACTCACAACTGAAAGTTACACTTTAAGAAAATTGTATACACCAGATCATTCCCGTCCATCAAAGTAACTGCAAGAACTAATTTTTAAAAATGTAAATGCCGTGATAAGGAAATACCATTTAATCACGATAACAGTTATCAGGCATTAATTAATTGAAACCCATGTTGTCACATAGGATGAATTTAAAGTTAATGTTAACCCTTTCGCTACGAACGACGTGATAGAGCGTCGTAAATTTTTCGACGCAAGCGAACGAACGACGTGATAGCACGTCGTGCCGCTAAGCTAGCCCCAAGCAAGCCTAAAAGGTGTGTATTATAAACAGGGATGCGACCAGAAAAGGCACCCGAACTCAAAGGTCCGAACCTTCACCGCGGTTGGTTTATGGCACCAACTGACCAGTCACACTATAAATCAAGGTAGATGAGCTCTACGGCCTCTATAGATTAAACATAAAATATTTCTCCAATGGCCGTAAAATATATGCACCACTCGTCAAAAAATTAAATACTTACTGTGTTGGTTTGCGGGAATGAGGTTCCACAACAGGGACCAACCACAGCCTCTCCACCAGAATACCCTCCTGTGGTAGTTTACGGGAAAATAATTTCCTCGCCAGGGACTACCACAGACACACACACACAACCCAATTGGAATCCTTTGTAGGCTAATGAGACCTAGCTCAGGATTCCTGGGTTATAACCTGGGATCCTTCGGAGAGCTGTAGTGACTCTACTAAGGCTGCCAAGTTATTTACACAACCACACACGCAATCACACAAAACACTCACTCACACACACAGCAGGGCCCCAGATTTCTGGGAGAACAGCTCAAAAAGAGCGTTGTCAAATAGAAAAACAACAAACAGGGAACGAGGGTGAAATTCGTATACGCGTATTTCGACCACAAAGTGGTCCTCTTCAGCGAGCTGAAGGGAAAAACACTAGCAACACGAGGTTGAAAGTGAATGAAGAGGAGGACAAACCTAGAATAAATAGGGAAGGGACAAAAGGGTTAGGAAGCGGGGGGGGGGGTAAATTGGTAACGGCTAAAAGGTCATTGGTGAGCAGTGGGAATGTGGGTGAAGTGGAGAGTGGGGGAGGCGAGGAGGGGTGGGAGAAAGGGAGCCAATGGCCAATAGATGTGGTAGTGAAGAAACGTAACCGTTGAAGTAAGGAAGGGGGGTGGGAGTCATGGTGACCGTTGGCGGGAAGGGGGGTGGAAGCTAATGACCGTTGTAGTGAGTCAAGAGGGGGGGGAGGGGGAAACAAAACAAACTGACCGTTGAAGTGAAGCGTGGGGATTGCCACTGATGAAAAACGTTTAAAATTTAAAACTAAATGTGGTCAGAGAGTGCCTAGAAAATTGTAAAAACGGTGAAAATGGAGAACTTCTTATTCTATAATAGAAAATAATGGAGAGAAAGAAATCGGGCCTTTGTCGCTGTTAAGAAGGTTTTTTCTAAGTTTGTATATATATAAGCTTTCATAGGCGTCAAGTAAATGATTATCTGTTTGTTTGATGAGTTGAAGGTTTTGTTCTGATGTTTCGTGTTCTGTGTCGATTAAATGTTGTGCCATGCTGGATTTTTCCGGTCGGTTGAATCTGTAATGGGCCATGTGTTCTTTAAATCTGGTTTTAATGTTTCTACGAGTTTGCCCTACGTATGCCAGGTCGCATGAGGAGCAAGATATTTTATATATACCGAAGATATTTTATATATAAAGAAGCGAGCTTAGTGCTGTTGTGAACAACAGCACTAAGCTCGCTTCTTTTCATGCTCTTGTCAATCGCTTGCTTAACATCCCACTAGGGAAGAATAATTACCTTAAAGAGCTTAATAACATAAAGCGCATTGCAAGATTAAATGGCTATAAAGATTCTGTAATCGACAACATTGTTAAAAAACATAAGTTTAAGAGACTAATACAAAATTCCACTACACTAAGAAAAGATGAAACTACTCGCTACATTAAACTGCCTTACCACCCGAAAGTCACCAAAGGTTTGGAAAAGATATTTAAGACAGTGAACACCAAAATATCTTTCAGTAATAATTATAAACTAAAAAACATATTAGGGAACACCAAAGACAAAATAGATAATATAAATAAGTCCGGTATATATAAAATATCTTGCTCCTCATGCGACCTGGCATACGTAGGGCAAACTCGTAGAAACATTAAAACCAGATTTAAAGAACACATGGCCCATTACAGATTCAACCGACCGGAAAAATCCAGCATGGCACAACATTTAATCGACACAGAACACGAAACATCAGAACAAAACCTTCAACTCATCAAACAAACAGATAATCATTTACTTGACGCCTATGAAAGCTTATATATATACAAACTTAGAAAAAACCTTCTTAACAGCGACAAAGGCCCGATTTCTTTCTCTCCATTATTTTCTATTATAGAATAAGAAGTTCTCCATTTTCACCGTTTTTACAATTTTCTAGGCACTCTCTGACCACATTTAGTTTTAAATTTTAAACGTTTTTCATCAGTGGCAATCCCCACGCTTCACTTCAACGGTCAGTTTGTTTTGTTTCCCCCTCCCCCCCCTCTTGACTCACTACAACGGTCATTAGCTTCCACCCCCCTTCCCGCCAACGGTCACCATGACTCCCACCCCCCTTCCTTACTTCAACGGTTACGTTTCTTCACTACCACATCTATTGGCCATTGGCTCCCTTTCTCCCACCCCTCCTCGCCTCCCCCACTCTCCACTTCACCCACATTCCCACTGCTCACCAATGACCTTTTAGCCGTTACCAATTTACCCCCCCCCCCGCTTCCTAACCCTTTTGTCCCTTCCCTATTTATTCTAGGTTTGTCCTCCTCTTCATTCACTTTCAACCTCGTGTTGCTAGTGTTTTTCCCTTCAGCTCGCTGAAGAGGACCACTTTGTGGTCGAAATACGCGTATACGAATTTCACCCTCGTTCCCTGTTTGTTGTTTTTCTATTTGACAACGCTCTTTTTGAGCTGTTCTCCCAGAAATCTGGGGCCCTGCTGTGTGTGTGAGTGAGTGTTTTGTGTGATTGCGTGTGTGGTTGTGTAAATAACTTGGCAGCCTTAGTAGAGTCACTACAGCTCTCCGAAGGATCCCAGGTTATAACCCAGGAATCCTGAGCTAGGTCTCATTAGCCTACAAAGGATTCCAATTGGGTTGTGTGTGTGTGTCTGTGGTAGTCCCTGGCGAGGAAATTATTTTCCCGTAAACTACCACAGGAGGGTATTCTGGTGGAGAGGCTGTGGTTGGTCCCTGTTGTGGAACCTCATTCCCGCAAACCAACACAGTAAGTATTTAATTTTTTGACGAGTGGTGCATATATTTTACGGCCATTGGAGAAATATTTTATCTGTTTAATTTAGTCACACTATAGTTTATAACTTCTTAAAGTTAAACATTAATCGCACAATTGTGTACGTCTTTGTGTTGGACTATTCACGTTGATAAAAATAGGTTTTTAAACAAAGTCATACAATATATATTAACCATTTTACGTGCATTAGTAAACCAAGCCAGTTTAATATACATTAAATTACTAAAGCACGTAAAATGGTTAAAACTTATCGTATTACTGCGATTAAAAAACCATTTTCATCAGTGTGAGTAGCGCGACACAAAGACGAACGTAATTGTGCGATTAATGTTTCACTTTAAAAAGTTATAAACTATGGTATGACTGTTCAGTTAGTCCTATAAACCTCTTATAATTGGTTGGTACCTATAAACCTCTTATAATGGACTTCTTCTCGGGACGCCGTTGGTACCCTTTCTCGGTTCACGGGAGGGGATTACCTCAACCCTTCCTCGCAGTGCGCGCCCCACTCATAATAGGGGTCCGCGGTCAGTTGCTTGCTGGTGTAGTGGAATAACAAACTTAAAGGTTTTTGTGTTATTAGCAAATTGAGCATTATAAGTGCATTGCTTATGTTTAGAACTACAACCACAAATTTAAAACAGAGTTCTACTGTTATTTTTAACGTAGTTTGTGTGTAAAGGAATCTTTACCATTGATACGATTTTTGTTGCTAAAGAGCTTAATATTAATGATAGAATTTCGTTTAAAAGCTGTAAAGTCATTGTAAAACAAGAATAATTCACTTATGATTAAATAAATATCGAGGCTGTAGCAACAATGGTTTTAGCAAAACCATCGCATAAAAAATAGTTGACCGCGACCGCATGCCGTAATGGGCACCCTAAGCGGAAAAGAGGGGAGATTATCTCAGCCCGGTGGCCGAGCAAAAGGTTCAACACCCCTCTGGCTCCCGACTCAAGCAAGGGAAATAGGTACCGGTGAAGATCCTAGCGTAGTGAAAGCTCCGTACTGGCAAAGCAAAAAAGTTTTCCACGTCCCCGTCGCGAAAGGGTTAATGACAATAAACAAGATTTTTTCCAATTACCACACTGAGGAAAGCGAAAACGGAGAGTTCCGCTTCCTTAAACGAAGCGGAGAGGCAAGGAAGTAGAAGAGTCGCTTCCTTTCACTTTGCTGACGCTAAACAAAGAAGTAAGGAGGCGTATGCGAAGCAGAGGTGAGCAGAAGCGGAGGGTGCCGCATCCTTACGCTTCCATTACCTTTGTTTGCAAAAAGACAAGGGATCTTAAAGGAAGTGGAGGGGAGCGGAAGCTTAGGTGTCGCTTCCTTCCTTTCCATTTAAGCTAAAGAAAGAAAGCATGGAACGGTGTTCAAAGCAAGGAACGGTGTTCAAATCGGAGGGGAGCGAAAGCGGAAGGTGTCGATTCCTTCCCCTTCGTTTACGCTACCGTATCCTTATGCTTCCTTTACCTTCATGTACGCAAAGGCAAGGAAGCTTAAACAAAGCAAAGGGGAGTAGAAGCGGAGGAGTTGCTTTATTCCACTACGTTTACGCTAAAGCAAGAAAGCACGGAACGGTATTCGAAGCGAAGGGGAGCGGAAGCGGAAGTTGTCACTTCCTTCCGCTACGGTTAGGCTAAAGCAAGAAATCAAGGAACGGTTATAGATGTGAAGGGGAGCGGAAGTGGAAGGTGCCACTTCCTTCTGCTAGGTTTGGGCTAAAGCAAGAAATCAAGGAAAGCAATTCAAAGCAGAGGGAGTGAAAGCGGAAGGTGTCGCTTCCTTCCGCTTCATTTACGCTAAAGAAAGAAGCATGGATGTTTATAAGAAGCGGAGGGGAGCGTAAGCGGAAGGTGTCGCTTCCTTTTGCTTAGTTTATGCCAAAGGAAGAAGCAAGGAAGAATATACGAAGTGAATATCCGTTTCCTAAAGCAGATTTATGCTTTGTTTTATGTATTATTAAGTGTATTCATTTTTTTTAACATTTTTAATTTGCCGAGGAAATTCCGTGCCCAGGGGCTTAACTGCCGACAGGGTGATGTCGCGAGGGGTGGATGGAAAGCAGTAACGGGACTCCTAGTGAGATCATCCCGTCCACCCACGCTCTCATCCCTCCCTTTCGCATCATCTCCTTGGTACCAATTCGCCCTTTGGACCCCCGTATTTAATATGAATACAGGGGATCCAAATGACAGAGCAGTCCTCTCCCTGATCTGTACCTTGCCGGTCTGCACCCTTGCAAGACCCGCATCATCCGCACCTCCCACATCGGTCTGCGCCTTCACAAGACCCACGATTCCTTCCTTTATTCCCTGCAATTCCTTCCCTTATTCCCGCCATATCCCACCGGGCTCAGAACGTGTGTATTGTAATGTAAGTATAATAAATATCGGCCAAAAAATCAGTTAGAGTCCGATTGAAAGTTGGTGGCACCTAAATGCGCGGAACGACAGCGAGTGGAGGGGAAGGTGCCTTTGGGGGCGGTAGTTAGGAGGGGAAGGCAAATATATATCCCTCCGCTCGGGAGCGTAGGGGAAGGCTGGGTCTCAGTGCAGCCAACACAAGAGAATTTTTGCCCAGTAGCAAGCGCGCTCTCAGCCCGCAATTTTTATATTCAAAGTAACATTTATTACAATGTCCCCGGCCCAAGCCGTGGGAAGCCAGTACACTAGACACCCCACCAAACCGATCTCTTACAAGTTCATTCTAGTTCTCGTGAATGTCAAATTCAAATTTGGAGAAGTGCAGTGACTAAACCTTTGAAATAATTAGGGTATGGTTAATAAATACACATTATGTAAATAACAATTACATTTATTTTATAAAAGAACGCAATTTAAGCATGTAAACAAGGGTAGAAACTATGAAGGTCATGGCTGGAATTTTCAATATCGGAACGGTCGCGCGTATGTCAGAAATACAAAGTTGACCTGAGGAAGAACAGTGACGACTCACTGGACGTCAGAAGAGGACATAAGTAAAGCAATGGAATCTGGAATGAATAGAAAAGGAAGGCACAGTGCAGTGCTTTGTTTTACAATTATAGACCGAATTCACCATGTGGCTTTCTCCTACATACGCGCGACCTTCGGTGGGTTAATAATCACTTTCAGAATCGGAAAAACTCTCATCTTCAGTCTCGGACAGAGTAATTAAAAGTTCATTCTCGACTTCATCACGCACCATTTCATTGCTTATATAATGGTTTTCCACCTCTTTCACCTTTTCACACACTTTGCACCACTCGTCCTTACCGATTGCAGCACTTTTTTCCTGAACCAGAACTTTCACATCGTCCAATTTGAAGGAAACGTTGTGCATTGCCACCCAATTTTTTAAAATTCCCCATATCTTTTCAATCGGGTTGAGCTCCGGATGGTAGGGAGGCAACCTAACTGTCGAATGTCCATATTCAGCCAGAATACTGTCCACCTGATATATCACAGACCCCCTATTTCTTTTAATTTTTTCAAATAACTCAATCTTAGTATCCTTCGCCGAGTATTCCACCCCTCTGGTGTCCAGCCACGCCTTCATGGCATCCTTCTTCGCACTCATGCTCGGACTGCGATGCTGTTGTATATTGTGATACGACGCGTTGTCCAACACAAGCACAGAATTGGACGGCAGGTTTGGGATGAGATGATTTCTTAGCCACTTAAAATAATTTTCATGATTCATGTCACCGTGATAATCCCCTGTTTTCAGGCCTGATTTAAACACTAGTAGAGCTCCTGGAATGAATCCCATTTCTCCACCTGCAAAAATGATAGATGTTTGTAAAAATAAACTCTACGAAGCATATTTCACGGTCAGCAATGAGTCATCTATGTCAGTTCAAAAATTACTTCCTATACTAACCTGCATGAACGATAATTAATCTCTGTCCCTTAGATACAGGTGCTCTCAGCCCATGTGCATCTCCACTCGTCCACTGGAAGGGCGTGGTGTGGGATGAGTGGACATAAGTTTCATCTGTAAATACTATGGGTCGCCCTTCTTCTCTGAATTTCATGATTTTCCGCAGATATGCCATCCTCTTCAAATGAATATCATACTTTTCACTTAAAATTGCCTTGTTATTAGATGTTTTTTTCCATCTGTGGGGAAAACATGACCATTAAAAAGTTATGCCTAGTAAACATGCATTTGAAAAATCATTTCTGATAATTTTACTTACTTGAAGCCAATACTTTTCATGAGTACACGGAGGGAACTCAATTTTCCATTGAAACCGGTCTGTTCTGTAATAACCGGTAACAAAGCATGGAGTGTGGGATGCCTTTTTTCCACAGTATGGAAATTATGCACCGTTCTTCTTATCACTTGAACATCAAAATCGTCCACAGTTGACTTTGGGCTCTTTTGAGGCTTCTTCTTTTTCGGAGAGACAAACTCTGCCTTAGAACCACTGGCAATTGCTGCTCCCTCGTTAGCAATCCGTATCAAGCTGCGTTTAGAAACGCCGGTTGTGGCGGCCACACGTTCATAAACGCTTTTCAGTGGGATTTGCAACCCTTCTTCTGCTTCGCTCTTCATAAAATTCAGCACACTATGAATAATTTCTCGCGCCTGACTGTGGAGAATCTTCCCACCCCCTACTTTGGATTTCGCGTTTTCCATCACGAAAAATAAAATACGCTCGAAACAAAGCAACGATGACCTTACGATAAACGATGTCCCTATGCTATAGACTATAATTCTATCTAACTATCTATGCTATATCTGTTCTAACCTACTGTTAAATGTAGAATGATAAACTAATAAAATATATGACTAAAAGTAGAAAAACGCAAAGCTAATTTAAGTATTCAAAAAACGGTTCAAATTGAAAGAAACATAAATTATGCAACATTAAACTTGAAGTACGAACTACGAAAAACAAAACAGCTAAGATAACTTACGAATCTACACCAAGAAATGATATTATAAAGAAAGATCGGACTAACAAACTAATGAACAAATTGAAATAACACGTCTAAATTACAATAATCAATCCTATGCCTATACTAAGAATGACAAAATATAAAATAACTAACCTGACTATAACCTACCTAAGCTATCTACGTCCTATTATAACTAAAATAACTAAACACTGAAGATGAAGCAAAAGCAGTTTGGTTGGCAGCGAACGCACGTGGTCTGAGACGAAGCCCGGGAGAGAATGACCACTTTCACCCGCACCCCCTCCGAGCTCGAGTCGGTCACAATGGACTCGCCCAGGTAGAATTTGAGCTTCTGCGCAGGTGCCACCAACTTTCAATCGGACTCTACTGTTCTTCCTCCCTTAATGTCACGACGACAAGTGAAGCAGCTCCTCATAATCACTTTTTGTTAACCGAGCACACATTTTGAATCGGGAGGCGTCGTTTAGAAGTAACTATCTAATTATAGCCTATTTTGTTTTAACCTCGCGTTACATGTTATCTTTTCCACCATCTTCTCTTCCTTTTCTCTCTACCTTTAATAGCAATAAATGTGTCATCAGTGCGTGATTATCCATTTGTATCAACTCAGGCTGAACACTTCTAATAATTAATGCCATAAAAGTGTGTTGGTCCACTGGTGGCAGTTGAGACAGGCAACATCACTGGATACATGTATCCAGATACCAAGCAGTACATCTAGTGGCAATATTATCAAGTGTAATGTAATCGGTATCTGGGATCCGTCTGAACCTAGCATAGTATTTGGGTCTTAGCTGAATTAAGGTCTTAGGTTAGATGATGCCATTTAGCTAATTCCAGGAGTTAAATCATGTAGAACTTATGTGTACTGCCAATATTCCACATTGCTTTTTCAAATTAATCTTCCTTTCAAAATAATTTCATTGTATATTTTTTAACATAACGTCATACCAGCCTTTAATTAAAAATCTCACTTTTTACAGATGTTATAACTGTGGTGAATTTGCAAATCACGTGGCTGCCAAGTGTACAATGGGCCCGCAGCCGAAGAGGTGCCACCACTGCAAGTCTGAGAGCCACCTGATTGCTGAGTGCACCATAAGGAGGGAGAGAACGAAAAGGAATTCTGAAGGTGGTGGTGAAGACGAAGACGGTAATGAAATGATGGCTCCTTTGGAAGGGAACGGTGAGGGCAGTGGAGAAATCACTCCGGAGAACCACCAAGTGCCTCAAAACTCAGAAGAAGCAAAGACAGTCAAAGACTTGGACAGTGAGATGCCGCCTCCTTCAATGCCTTCTGAGCCTGTCTTAGGCCTTTCCCCCACGAGTGAGAACGTTCCAATGGCAGAGGAAGGAGAGTCATAGGGGTCCACCAGTCAGGGATCCTTAAAAGGGAAACGAACCCTTGAGGGCCTTCCACTGACTGAGCATTTAAGAAAAAGTCACTTGTGCATTGATCAGTGATTCCACTTGTATATGAACGTGTCTAGAAACGGGTGAATGCTGACTGGATGTATTTTTTTGTTTTCCTTTCTAGTGAAATGGAGGTAAAGAAGGCAATATAAAAGATAATGAATGTGTAATTGTTTACTTTGTTGATGTATGGGTGCAGTGTGGTCAGTGAGTGAGTACTAGGGATGCTCAGTTAGAGAGCCTTCATGCCATAATGCAGCCAAATTGTACGGGATCAAATTATATTGTGATGAGGTAGCATCTCTCGTTTGCAAGAGAAAAAGCCTCTAGTCTTTGAAGCCTTTGCCAAGCTAAGGGAAATACCTATCGAGTCTTTAAAGCTCTTTGAAGAGATAGTTAATGCGCTTATAATTCAGTTATAGTAACTGTGTAAGCTGGCAATTTGTTCATTTAATCCTTCAGGAAACCATTTAATTGAGGAAACTTTAGTAAAAAGTTTAAAATTAATTTATCTTATATTTTTCCAAACTATTTGAATGCATGCTAAAATTATTTTATATCCCATAAAGTGTAAGTCAATTAAGAGGTGAATATATTTCTTTGGAAGTAGAAAAATATGGCAAAGATATAATCAGGCAATAAAATATTTCAAACATTTATAAACATCTCCGCCGAGAGTTTAAGAGCTATTTTAAGTATCAACATATCAATGCTTATGGCGGGCAGGCCAGCATGATTGGCTGTGTATGGTTAGTTTTTAAGGATTTGGAACTGTCTTTACCTCAGATTGAAGCATTAATTTTATTTCAACTCATTGACAGTAATTTCTAATAAGTCAGGATGCAACAAGTATTTCCAGGAGCATTGTGTGTGGCAAAGACGATTTGTAATTGTGTTTTAACTGCTCATTTTGTAAGATCGAATTTTTTGCTGCCTTCATTTTAGTGAAAGTAGTATTTTTATTTAAATGATTGCTGTAATTTAGTGCATTAATTGCCATAATTTGGTTACCAGTGTTTGTATTAACGGCAGTCAACCCTATATTTCAGTGTAATTTCAAGCGTAATTTATTGTTTTTTCCTTCTTTATGATTCCATAATTATATGTTGTTTAAGTTTTCACCCTCTGTCAGATGAAATGGCAGCATGTAATATAAGAGCAGGTGTTTTCCCCCTGCGAATGACAAATGTCAGGTGTTCTCAGGATCCACACTGGGTTGGGTAATTGGCTGCTGCCAACATTTCATATGATATATGTTTAACCTCTAGAATCAAGAAAGTTAATTAGTCGTCCTGTTCAGGAATTTTGATATAATTCTATTCCACAAATGTTCTAAATACCAAAACAGGGTTAACTGCCACTTATCTTATTGATCAGAAGTAAGTTTACAGTATACATACTTTCAGATCGTATGAGTACCTGAGTTTGCAGGAGAGGCTGTAAGGAATAACATAAATTTGTAATTCATTTCATTTACCAATTCAGTCAAAAAATTCATTATTCGTGAATTTAAATGTGATAACAGTATTACCTACGAGTCACTAGAGTATTTTCTAAGTGCAAAACTCCAGAGTTTATTTTGATAATCGTGTTTTCACTAATATGATGCCAGTTATAGATCTATTGGATCTATATTGTAATGAGACTGATTGCTAGGCATTTTTCATGCAGACATGTACATTTAGTAAAGCTTACTTTAAAATGAAATGTGTCTGTGTTATTTCCCCTTTTCATTATTTCCTCTTCAGTCTTCAATCTGAATGCACACATGCAGGCACGGCAAGACATGGGGATGCGAATGTAGTGAATGCAGAAGGATGGGAAAGTAAAAGTGAAGAAGGAAATTGGTTATTGGACTTCTGGAAAGGAAATAAGCATCATTTCCACCGTGTAATGTATTTGATGTAATTTTCCACCCTGTAGATACAGGAAATGTATTGCAACGTGGTCCCGCAAGGCCTTGCTCAAGGTGCACACTGATAAGCCCATGTATGGTTGTTTCTATCGAAACATGGAAAAGCTTGGGCTATTAAAGGAGCTGATGCTGGGCCGGGCTGATGGTGGGCCAGAAGGTGAAAAACCTGGCCAAAAACCACAAAATCATTTTTTCCCCCATTATGCATGGCTTATATGGAAGACAAATGTCCAGAGCACTCCTGTTGGAAGAATATTTCTAAGAGATCCCTCCTTTAACACTTTAACTGCTCCCATCGTCTATTGGCGATTTGAAGTATGGTTTATGGTTTTAGTAAAAAGAAGTTCAACAATTCGTATTCAACAGTAAAATCAGATGATAATTACTCATTGTAAATTTTAAAACTAATTTTCCTTTAAATAAAAAGTGGCAAATTTTAAAATTACGCAAAAATTTGGAAAAAAAAGTTGGCATTTGGGGAGAGCTATATTTCAGATTATTTGTGCCGTTAAAGGGTTAACTAGCAATTGCAGCCGTTATATGGGGTTACATTTTGGTGTTTTGATCACTTCTATGTAACACTTATATTCGGGGTACTTTAAGTTACCTAGATGCCTGCTGAATTGACTTACGTGGGCTTCTGAGAAACGCTTGTCTGATGTCTCTTCCAAAACACTGTGACGTGCATCACCAGAATATTTCAGAACACTTCCTGTTACCAGGAACTTACAATACCATTCCTTAATTGTTTTCATATCAGGTGTATCACATCCATACAACCTATGATAATTTCTTTGCACCCTAATCGGCAATTTTTTTTTCTACAAACTACACTACATACTACTTGCGCCCGCTGCTGTGGAGTCGCCATTTTCACTTCATGCGATCATGCTGCATTCTGGCGACAATAGTTTGGCATGTTTGATGTGGGAATATAAATTCTTTGAGATGCTCTAGCATATGGTGTAATTTCATCATCATATCTACTCTAGTTTTTTCCCTGGGCCTTTGAAATGTGGTAGGGTTGAAAGGTACACCATTTATAGTCACGTACATTGGGGGAGGGGGGGGGGGGAGGGCGAGACGGAGGGTGACGTAGGGTGGGGAGGATATCTTGGAACTTGAGTTGTGGAGTGTTAGGTGTGAAAGAAGTAATGTCCTTCCTGAGGGGATGGGGTTCTGGTGGGAATGGAAAGTTTGGATTACTCAGTGCACTCATGACGCACTGACCTGTGGTTGGGGGCGGGAAAGGGAGCTTATGGACGGGTCGGTGAAAAACTCCATGCATGCGTGAAAACCTAGAAGGTCCCACCCTGTTAAAAATTCCCCATTGAAAATACCCATTGAATTTCCTTATAGGGAATTGGCAATGGGGACTGCTATTTCCTTTAGGGACTGTTATTCCCTATAGGGACTGCTATTCCCTATAGGGACTGCTATTCCCTATAGGGACTGCTATTCCCTATAGGGACTGTTATTAGTGATAGGGACTGTTATATTAGCGATAGGGACTGATATTCCCCAAAGAGACAACAATATTCAAGCAAAGGGCATAGCTATGGCACTGACTTCGCTGCTCTCTCAAAATAAAAAAAAAGATAATTTGTCATTAATCACTTCGAATGTGCTCTTATGCCATAGTATGATATAGAACATCATATTATACTACATCGTATCTAGCTAACATGATGGTACATGTATCGCATGATTTCCAAACCTACAACTCTACGAACCTATCCTCGCACCCATTACTGAAGTGTTGGGTTGAGGAAGACGTATATAGTCACTTCCGTGGATAAATGTGACTTCGAGAGCTATAATCATAAAATGATAATTCCGTGATAGTTTGAGGAAATACCATAAAATCTTGAAAAAAGTTATTTGCCATTACAGCGAATAAACAAGATTTTTCCAATTCCCGCACACCCATAGGGAATTAATATTCCCTATTGAAAACCCATAGATTTTCATTTCCTATTGAGCACCCATAGGGACAATATATTCCCCATTGCAATTTAATGGGGAATATCTTTCCCTATAGGTTTTTTCAATGGGGACCAATGGGTAATTTTTAACAGGGCAGGCTAGTGCAGGGTGGTGGATTAAAAGAGGGGATTGCTACGGGGAGGCTGGGAGGAAGGTCCAAAAGGGGGGAATGGCAAGAGAGCAAAAATTCGTTAACTAAGTTTTCCTTGCACTTGACACTTTGTAAAATTTCCAATTGCTCTAATGTATCCAGTCCTTAGTTTTTTCTTTTCACGGTGTAGTATCTCTGATTTGAAATCACTTTTGTGCCTGATGATGAAGTGCAACGTCGAAACCTAGGTCGGTTTTAGTAAATATATGTGGAATTACAAAGTTAGTATCCTTTTAATAAATCCCAATTTGTAACTATAGTCTGTCCGCAGATTTCTCGAGTGTGTTTCCCCCAAGACAGGTCTTGAGTAAGGTTCACACCTAAGTATTTAACTGACTCTACATTTGATAAGTTGGTTTGATTTCTTGTATAAGTTTCATTAACCTAGTTATTCTTTTTCCAAAAATTCATAACAATCCACCTTTAAATTCCATTCTAACTGCCAAGTATTACATCATTCATTTATAGGATCTAGGTCTTTTTTAATGCAATCCTATAAGACTCATTTCTTAGATCCCTGTACAACAATGCGTCTTTTGCAAAGAGGCAAATTTTGCTCGGAACAACGGTAGTGATGTCATTAATATACAAAAGGAATAATAAAGGATCGATGACACTTCCCTGGGGTACACCTGATGTTACTTCCACTACATCTGAAGGTTTCATGCAGGAATAATTTTGTAACTGCCCAGTAAACACACATGGCTGCAGCAGCGCTGCACAAGGATGTCAGCGCTGCAAGTGCAGCACATGTCAACTGAAGCGCGTCAGCAGCATCTCAGCAGCGCTCTCATAGAGCGAATTATCGAGACACGCATCTAATGCGCATTCGCAGCTCATGTTTGAAGTGCAGCAGCCATAAGTTGCGGACGCACTGCCACAGCGCTGCAGGTAGTCTTTTGAAAAAGGGGAGATGGTGAAAGTCTCAATCGAAAGAGGAAGATATAAATACTCATTATTTAAACATTTACTATGTATATCCTTTGTTTTTTTTATTTCATGAAATATATTCTTGATATATAGTAACATTTTTAGCCTGTGGTTCATTCTTCAACTGAAAATTTGGCATAAATGTGAAGCTCTGACACGAATCAGAGAGACTTGGGTTCTGCCAGTAACAACACTTCATTGATAGCTTTTTGTAATTACTTTCCGTTGTGTACTAAATAATTGTTATGCTTTTATTGGCACATTCATCACTTTTCTCATTTCCACTTTCGTAACATTGAATATGGGTCAATTCATATTAAGTGGTCCAGAAAAGTTAAATTTGTTGCTTGGTGATTTTTTATATTTTTACCATACAAACTACCATTTATTGAAAATACAAATATGTCATTATTTTATTTTTTTTAATTTTATTTTCCTGATAGTGGCCATTTTTATGTTAACGAAACACCGATTTTAGGCGATTTCAGTGTTCTGCAGTAAAAGCAAATATCTCCAATTCTGTGTATCCTAGAACAATCAAACAAAAACCAATCGATTCAGTAAATAATGAACTTAAATAAAGGAAGCATAATGTATCGACCTAAAATTAAGTCTAAGGGTCCAAATATTGCTTCAAAGTTTTCATCACTTAACTAAAAGAAACAATTTTTACAATTTTTTTTATATCGGAAGTTAAGACAATTAATGTTTATATTTTCTTTATTTGAAAGGTATAAAGCTACGCTTTAAGTTTGCAAAATTTTAAGCTGTGGACTTAAGTGGTTTTTTTATTAAATGTTTTTAAAGTTCTTGATTTTTCAAAATTTCCAAAGTTTAATGTCCATTATCTTTGTTGGGCATGAAAATAAAAATTTAAAATTTGGCCCATTTACAGTCCTTTATATGAGGAATAACCAGTAAAAATTTTGTTTTGTGAACTCAACTATTTATAAAGATATTAAGCATTGAAAAGTTCCAAAGTATCCACGAAGTCGAGATCAATCATTTAGGGTCCGATTCATAGTCGACACTTTAGGCTAAAGTGACCTTTAGAGGCGCTAAAGTACACTTTCCGCGTTTCACAGACGCAACTTTAGCCGAGATTGGCCTAAAGTCTCACTTTAGCGTAAAGTACTCGAGCGGAGCTCCCTTTAGGTGCTAAAGGGGCCTTTAGCTATGCCTGAATAAATGAAAGTCGGTGTGCGTAGAGGAGAAAGGCTCAACATTTGTGTTTCTAGTTGTTCTAGTGTGTGAATATTACAGTGATCGTGCTTCGGTGTAGGGAATTGAGTGTAGATCGTTACCTCTGTGTGGTATAATTATTCAAAATATATTACGTGCAGTTATCTTCAAGACGAAATATAGATGGCTGATTTTGACGTGAATGGTTATAGAATGGGAAGAAATCGCCGAGGAAATGGAAATGCTGGGTTATGAACCATCCCCGGAGATATGGAAAATCCTATTGAATATAACCGGGAAGAGGAGTTTACCCGAAGATATAGGTTTTCCAAAAACGTGGTGAACAAAATTCTTTGCAATCGTCTTCGAAGATGTTCAAGGGACCAGTAGAAGAGGTTTACCTATTCCTCCAATGCTGCAGCTACTGACGGCCCTGAGATACTACGCTACAGGTAATTGTTGATATAAGAACAAAATGTAATTGCCAATTCAAATTAAGCATTACTACCAAGTTTCGCAATCCAATATGTTTAATGGTGATCCTATTGCTGTAGCGTTGCTGCTTTCTTGAAATGGATGCTAATTTAGGTTCATGTTATTATTGTTTGTGATCTTGGAAAGTTCAGTCACCATCATAACTATTAATGTTATCATCATGGAAAAGGGACTTGGAGTGATTCGCTGCAATTTATTTCGTGATCAAAAACAGACGAAACATCTTAAAATTATAGCATCTGCTATCGCAGTGGACCATTAATTCGTGGTCTCGATTAATACGTCTATCTTCTTATAGGAAACTTCCAATTAGTGGCCGGAGATTTGCAGGGCATCAGTCAGCCGACGGTGTCGCGGATTTTGAAAATAATATCTGTATCCATAGCTCAGCTGATGCCGCGATATGTTTCTCTGCCTGATGCCGAAGGTGCTCGTGATAATGCCGTGGAATTTTATACCAAGGCAAGATTTCCAGGGGTGTTGGGGTGCATCGATGGAACCCACGTCCCAATCATGGGTCCCGGAGGAGAATACGGAGTTTTCCGCAACAGGAAAGGAGTATTTTCCATTAATTGCCAAGTAAGCAGTGGCGGCGCGTGCATATACGCATGTTAGCAAGTGCACACCCAAAGATGAATGAATTATGAAAGAAAACTATTCCTTTTCAACGAGAAAGATAAAAATCCTGTCTACATATGGATGAGATATGAAGCTCCAAACGCTACAGCTATCCCCTTGGCGAATTCACCGCTCAAGAAGTGTGAGATCTCAGCTAGTTTCGCGCCGGCCGCATATTCGTTCTACGCGATCGCTTGTGGGTGCTCGGGCGGGACGAGGTAAGCGGGGGGGCATGTACTGTTGTAATGGGTGATGGGAGCTCACTCAAAACGACGCGAGTGCGCACGCGCATATTTGGTGTGTAACTCGAATTAGCTGTAGAGGTGGGTCGGTCGCGAACGAACGAATCTAATCGAACGACTCTTTGAGGTGAATTGACGCACTGAATCGTTCATGGTAATGAACCGTCGTTCCTACGACTCGTAACAGAGTCCTCTATATGGCCACCATGACAACTATCACTACTCAGCGGCGTAGATGAGAATGGGCGCACCACTCGGCAAAGATGGGAATCGACAGACGCCACGAACGAACGAGGAACCGAACGAGTCCTCCCACCCTTCAACTTTGAAGTTTGAGAGAGGGGGGACCTGTGTACTCATATAGCGCGAGGAGTGGGAGGAATCGCTACCTATGAGTCCGTGAACGTGTGATTCAATGACTCGGCAAAGAATCATGATATCTCTGACTCTAATTGAATCAAGAGTTGTCGAAGACTCATGAATCAGTGAGGAATCATATGGAGTCGAAGAATCATATGAGCCGAGGAATCATATATGAGTCGAAGAATCATATGAGTCGAGGAATCATATATGAGTCGAGGAATCATATATGAGTTGAGGAATCATATGAGTCGAGGAATCACATGAGTCTAGTGAATCGTCGGGGAATCGGTGATTCTTGACAGTGTAGTAGAGCAGACAGAGTAGCAGACCCTTAAGAATCAATTATAATGCTTAAGGAATCGGTTATCGGAAACCAGGATCCCTGATTAATTTTCAATGAATCTTGATTCGCACAGGGACATGCGATTTTTCGTGAACTTGCAGAAAAAAATTGGTCTTTGTTCTGAAAAATTCAGAATTCCATGGTCTGTGGTGGTTATTAAGAACAAAAATATATTGATGTTACCTGAATTATTCATACGTTTTTGGGTTCGACCAATGAAATACCGAAGGAAACTGTTGTAGGCATGATTTTGCGGAGGTCATCCATTACGTAAGAATTAAAATAACTTTGTAAACTCCACTAGTATTTATTATCACGATCCGG
The DNA here is from genome assembly GCA_963573305.1 of Pyrrhosoma nymphula. Taxonomy (NCBI): domain Eukaryota; kingdom Metazoa; phylum Arthropoda; class Insecta; order Odonata; family Coenagrionidae; genus Pyrrhosoma; species Pyrrhosoma nymphula. Next base: position 554,798 of record OY754333.1, on the reverse strand, counting down.
GTTTCAACACTTGTTGTCATCTTCAGGTGACCTGAAGTGGACACCAAAAGTGTTGAAATCCAGGTCATAATAATAAATAATTAGTGGAGTTAACTAGTTATTTTACTTCTTCCGTGTTACCAAACATTAACTTTTATCGTGAGAAACATCATTGGAGAAATGTTCATTACCGACTTTTATCGTATTTCGCGACGACATACTCAAGTGAGTATGGATTTAGTTCCCTTCTGTCAACCAAGACCACATCTAGAAATAACCCAGCCAGCACAAGTCAAGGCATATCCCCAAATAAACGAATAGCATCCTTGGAGTCCAAGGATAGGCTATCCCTGTTAAGGATAGGCTATCTCTCGGCATAGCGATGCAATACATATGGCCGACGTGGGCTATCCGTGGATCATCTAGATAGATTTCCTCTATTTTGCGTGGAACCTATCTCTACCGCCAAGGAATCTATATATGTAGTAACAACGCCTACCGCCATATTTAGCCGCTCGCAGCGCCACACTCGAGTTTAACGGGAACTACGTGTCATGTGGCGCCACCTACCGGCAATCCTGCTCACTACTAGTAGACGAATGGCGGGACCACGGGCGCCTTTTAAATAAGTAACTCATATTATAACCTTCATACCAAACAGCACGTAGAGAATCGATCTTACCGCAAGTTGATTTGGCTACCAGAGCTCCAGATGCTGCAATTCCTGCAAAATAATTCACCACTCAACAAATAGCAAAAACAATTGATGAAGGAAAAGGCAGGAACAATTGCATCTAAGTCAAGTCAAAAGGTGTTTACTGCCATGACACATATATTTACACATATGCAAGTATTATCATAATTATTCTCACTATATATCAGCATATTTACAGCAATAGCCCATCTTCATCAGGGTTCGTCATTTAACATACATACATATTTTAACTTTGTACATAGGCGTGTAGCACATTGAATATTGAGAGTAATATAATGTTGCGGGAACTCTTTTCATCCGGGATGGCTTAGTGACGCAATCAACCGAGGCTTGATGGAAACCGGCAAAACCTCACGCAAGTCGCCGTGTGGGTGTAGGTATATTTGTTGCTGGCAGGAGTGCTGGACTTCACTGATTTGAGGTGTGTCGTTTTGCGCTGGATGCTTTTTGCTCCTGTAGTCATACGTCGATTGTCTGTTGAGACTGGTGGTTCTGTTGAGCGGAGGCTGATGTTCTCTTGTTCCTGTGGAATAAGGCAGGATTACTATACGTATACATTATATATAATATATTATTATACAATGCCGACCAGGCATTACTGAAATATATTGGTTTGCATAAACTATTTACAGTTAACACCCAAGTCTATATACAAGGAGGTTGATAGCAATGCTAGCTCATCATTGTGACGCACCCACTGGCACCTACTATTTAAAACTGCCGCGGTTGTGCCTGCTCACGGAACTTCTAGATCAAAGCGAACTACTCCGGCGTCATTGCCCTCTGTTGCCTTTTCAGAAAACCTACGTTAAAATTCAAGATGGCCGACCAGCCGCACATCACCTCAGAAGTTCCACATTTTCTAGAAGCATAACTTCTTTAAGTACACTAAAAATCCTTTCACTGGCTATTTTTGCAAATTTAACACTTTGAGTTTGTTAAATTTCGTGCAGCACTAGCAAAATCTAAGGGATGAAAAAAATATTTCTGTCGGCGAGGCCACTTCGCGAACATTTATTTAACATTATTCAAGATGGCCGACCAGCCGAAGATGCACATTTTCTAGAAGCATAAATTCTTTAAGTAGGTACACTAAAAATCCTTTCACTGGCTATTTTTGCAATTACAACAATTTTAGTTTGTTAAATTTCGTGCAACACTAGCAAAATCTAAGTGTGAAAACAAAATTTTGGCGGCAAGGCCTCTTTGCGAACATTTACCCATCTTTTTCTCTGCTTATTGTGTTGTAGATTATGCTGGTTCGGTAGCAGGTCAGTTAATTTAACATGGAACGAGTGAAATCTCAACAATTTCGCTGATCAATACATGGCAAAGAGGTTGAAAGAGTAACGCATACTACCAGGGCCGGCTCAAGACAAAATTTTCATGCGGCCGAGAGAGCGGGCTAGTCACCAGTTAAACGTGGTAAAAAATATTTTTACACAATCACGGCGCCCCGGGAATCGCCCGGGCCTCCAAACAGCAGATTTTCAAATATAAAGACTAGCCCTTTTCACTAATGTGAAGTATCAGAAGTTATTTTAGTAATTAATATACCTAATTATCTACTTCTAAAAACAATTTACTTACCTGATCTCAAACGGCAGATATACAGAACCCGTCAAGTCACCATTTACACGTTTCTCTTGCCTTTCCGACGCGTTCCGCAACAACGATGTATACACACGGTACCAAGGCTCTGCAGCAAAGATTATTTGCACACGGTACGTTCAGCAGCAAAAATTATGTACACACGGTACAAAAGATTATATCACGGTACGTTCTGGAGCAAATATTATATGGTAAATTCTTCATAAAAGATAGTACGTCCGGCATCAAAGCTAAGCACATCCGCCATGTTCCTCACATGCGCTCACAAAGTTGACAAATGAAAGGCGTGAAGCGCGAGAACCGGCAGAGGCAGTTCACGACGAGGCAATTACTACATTTTAGCTCATGCTTCTTCGTACATCCTTGAATAGCCCTTTAAATTTTAATTAATATTTTTACTATGCAAAATAACTTTGTAGTTCACTTTTTGATAACTATTATTCCGCTTACGGATTTTGTGTTGTTTCCAGATCTAGTCTATCCAGCTGATAGAGGTGGATCATCCTTTTACTACGTTGCGCATAATTTGACTAAGTTAATAACGGTTATCATTGGTTGTTATTTTCCACGTCTCTCTTCAATTAACACCGCGAATAATATATAATATTGGTGTTGATAGGAAATACATGTTAATAATTCTTTTTGAGTATTACAATTTCACATAAAAGACGTTGAGTTGTATTCTTACATCGCTCGCGTTGAGATAGGCTGGCTCTAGGTTGGCTCTAAGATATCCTAGAGCCACTTTAGAGCCACCCTAGATCAGATAGTATAGCCCTTGTGCTGGCTGGGAAATTGCTTGGGCGCACAAGCAGACATTCGGATTACTACGAGCAACTGGCCACGTTTGAAAAAAATCTTATGTAATAAAAAGAGAAAAAGGTTCATGAACTAGTTGACTAGAAGACATTTGAACATAAGTTTTAAGTTAAAAAAATAAATTTCATGCATAGATGTATCTTTTTGGTTTATATAACTTTTAATTTGTTAATCTGTAATTTTTTTTTTCTTTTTCATGTTTCATTTTTGTCTTTATATCTACTATTAAATTTGATCATAAAAATTTGTTTTGGTCGCATTTTCGCTTTCATTCTTAAATGAATAATTACTTTAAGGGGCGCGAGAAAAAATTTAATTTTTGGGGAGTGGGGAATAAAAATGTTTGGGGCCACTATCACGAAAAAAATTGAACGAGAACGAGCTCCAAGAATCGACTCCTTTTACTGAACGACCGAATAATGAGTCGGTCATCGGAATGAACGATTTTGCCCATCTCTAATTAGCTGCCACCTACACTATCTGCGCCCAGGATCCTAGTCCGTGTACACATCACCACCTAGGCATGTGATTGGTTCGCAACTGGACGCGTCGGCGGCGGAGGGAGAGGTGGCGGGACCTAAAGCTCTGTATTAGGAAAGTACGGTCAACGTTTGATCTCGGCAAATGCCGACAATCGAGGCTTCTGATTGGTTGCTCTCTATATTTTTCGGCCTACGCGAGTCACGCGAGTGTTTTGTTAGTCAGCTGCCCGTTAGAAAGCATTGGAGTGGTTGTGTCATTCGTGAAGCAGCGTAGCGTTTTTTTGATATTTGGTTGTCAATATGCCTCAGTGTTGTGCAGTTGGTTGTTCAACGCAGGCGAAGAAAGGGACGAAGTTATATCTTATCCCTTCGGGAGCAGGGAATGAAGTAAGAAGAAGAAAATGGCTGCAAATGATATCCGGAGCTCACTGGATTCCAAAGGTTGCCCGTGAGGTAAGTTCCGAATTGTTAACGATGTTATTGTGAACGAAAGCGCTAGAATTTCATGCCTTTTTATAGCTTATATGTTTTTCGTGCAGTGATTTGGATTTATTGATAAACATAATTTCTTCATAAACGTGCAAATGCAAACCACGTGAGCAATTAATAGGATATTGTTTTATTTTTGTATAGTTGTTGATAGAATGGTGTGCCTTTATTTCTCTCACGCGTGAATCATACAGTGAATGAATGTTACCATTATTAATACACACCATTTGTGGATAAAAGTGAATTAACAAACCGCGTGCTTAATTATGAGGTATCGTCTATGTGGTGAATGTAATCAATCCATTCAAAATTGATTTGCTTGCGAAAATATGCCTCCTTATTACACACGAATTCCTACATAATCGGCTCTTTAGTGCGAACCAGGAGTTGAACATTTCCAGAGCATTGTTATTTTTATTGTCCTTGACATATTTCCTCGTGATAGCCTTAGTTCTGTAACGCCAACTAATCTTATTAAGATCACAATGAGAAACGATTGTCTATGAATGGATGTTGTACTATTACAATAGGCATCAGGGGGGTGGGTTTTTTATCATGTCCACAAAAGCATCTCTTTTCATATCTGTCTACTGCTGCTTTCATGCAGCTAAGTGCAAATTGATTTTTCCTGGATAATTTGTTTATCTCAGTCGCTATATATGTTTAACTCCCAAAACGTTTCCTCTCTAGATCTTCACAATGATGTAACTGCAGAGGAGTTACTGGGAGAACAAGCTGATGCGAGCATACCAGCTGCAGCAGGAGTGGATATATCCCTGTGATGCAGTGACCCGGTGATGCACTCCACCCCTGCTAAGGAGAATGTCACAGAGGAAATTGAGGAACTAAGGAGGGAACTTATGTCATTGAAGAGGGAGATCGTAAATTTGTGTGCTTCACTATAAAGGATTGCGTGCCATGTTTGCTGTGCTGATGACATTGTGTGCCCCTCACTACATTGCGTCACATATCAAGTGCTATTGAAAACAAGCTCAAACTTAATGAAATTATAGCTATGTTGACTGATTCGTCCAGATGCTGTGATAATGTTCATCGATACCATTCAGGTTCTCAAATTAATACCAAGGCAATTAGAGCTAGCTAATGACCATCTTAAAAGAAAGACCATCCGATAACTATAGTAAGTGTGCAAACTATTAACCGCATTAACCCTTCTTCACCTACATTCATTTTTGTTGTGTTTACTGATTATTATGGTAGTAAATTATGGAATGGCATTAAAAGTGTGAAAAATGCGTAGTAAGTGTTGGAGAAGACATAACAGCAATCAGTTCATTGTTTCTACTATTGACAAAATTAAAATGTGGAATCTATGTGAATTGAAGTGAAGTTAGTGACTAGCGAATTGCTCTTGTCTTGAAAGTGTGGTTGTTTACGTCCCAGTGAAGGGATAAACAGTGTAGTGTTTTATTATTCTTCATTCAGTGAATTTTGCCACCCCAAGCGTCATCTTTTTATTTCATTGAATTGTTGTGTCCAATGTGATTTTGTTGAAATAATTAATCCGTATGCATTTAAGGCAGGTGATGACTAATTAGCAATAGGCAATTGAATTTGTCCTTGGCAGGGATTATTGTGTTATTTTATAGTATCGTAAATTGTGAGTGTGGAGTCCAAGTGAAAGGGTGATGATTTTTTTTCTACTTATGCCATGTAAGTTGTTTTATTATGCTTCATTCATTAAATTTTATCACCTCAAAAGTTATCTTTTCATTTACTCGACTTGATGTCATTACCAAGTACCTATTGTTCCTTTATATTTAGTGCCGCTGTACATGTGTCTCTGGAGATGATTAATCGCTGCCATATATATCTCACGGTACGTAATCATATTATTTTATCTTAGATAATTATATTACATATATTTCATATTATTTGTACTGACGATGTGCCTCATGGTCAGTGCTTCAGTTAAACATGGAGTGCTGATTGTGTAAATCATGTCAAAATGCTCACTTGACTTGACAATGCAGAACGCAAATTAGATAGTAGCATGTTAAATTTATCCGCCGTTAACAGTCTCATTCCGGTGCGGAGTACGATCCGTAACGAAGCCAAGGTATCTCAAAATTTATTTCTCTCTCAATTATTGTCGCCCGTGTGATAAGCATGTCCGCTCGCAGTACCTGAAGTGCCGGGGAATCTAAGGGAGTTGTGGACGTGAAATTTACCTTAATTGAGAATGATTAAGATTACAGTGACAATACAAGGTTGGTCACCGTCAGTTCTCAATGAGGATTCACTTCATGGTCGAGGAATTGACGACGTTTTACTCCAATTGCTCAGAAATATTCTATACCTAGTCGATTTTGATACCTAATGGACAAGTAAGCTAATATTTATTTAGTATTATAACATTTTAAAATGCCATTCCGCCAGTTATCAACGAGAAGTCACTTAACGAGCTAGGAAAATATCGCGACGTTCCACTTGTATTGCAGACGACGCTGTCTGCTGCCGTTTGAGTCGTCTGCTGGGCTCGTATTAAACAGGCCGACTCCCGCATTTTGGAGGATAAACTTGATATGAAAATGATGTGGTATTATAGGCAATTTAATCATTCACAAGTTATCATGGCTCAAATTCGATGAAATATAGTTAATTAATTTTTATCTCGTGAAAACATGTTTAGTCCCTATCTCTCCCATGTAATGAAAGGCCAACGATGGCTAGATGCGCAAAGTTGACCGTACTTTCCAATCAAGCGCTTTAGTCCGTCAAGAGTTTTAGAGAATGTAGAGAGGGATAACATTTCTGGCATACCTACGTCACGCAAGATGGCGACGAAGCGTAAAGCGAAATATTGATTTCAGCGCCACCACACGTCAAGATACGGAACTTTAATCACCAACTCGCCGTAGTTTTACGCAAAACAATCACCATTGGGGTGGGTTGGGTAATGACCAACGGGGTGGCCCCCGCAGGGGGCCACCCCGTTGGTTCAAAAGGGTATTCGTGAAAAAATAAACGTAACTATCCGCCAAATAACATCCTCCCCAGGTAGCCTTGAAGGTTACCCGTGCCTCCAGTCTCAAGGAGTTCGTGCGTTTCCCCGCTTGGTGGCGCTGTCATCAGGTATGCCAGTAATGTTACCTCTCTCTACATTCGGAACGACTCGTCCGTCAATACATCCTATGTCATCTAGCGGCATTCATTTGAACTTCATGCAAAATTCGCTTTCCTTCGTGTGCTGCTATTGGCTGGTATGCTTTCTGTACTACAATGTGAATCTGAAATCTATTTGTTGTAAAATTTTTAAGCTCTCTATTGAACTTAAGTTGAACGGTGCTAATTTAAAAATAGTATCAATTTCAAGTGGAATAGGTAAATGTCTTTCGTTTCGTATAGTTACACTCACTTATAGTTTTAGTTCGTGCTAGTGACTGTACAAGTTTTAACATGAATCCAGTTACGGTCCAGGAATTGAAAAATACGAACTTTTCTCAACTAATGATTAAAGAAAAGCTGCAAATAAAGCAGCAAGGAAGACCTTTACCGGCATTAGAATTAATCCAGACTACTAAGTGTAAAGGAAAGGATGTGGCCAGGAAGTTCAACGAAAATGCATTTGCGAAATACGAATGGCTGTGTGGATGTAATGTGACAAATCGCCTTTTCTGTTTTCCATGCCTAATGTTTGCTCTTGACAAATCCACCATTTGGACGCAAGGTGGATTTGGTGATCTTTCTCATCTTAAACAGAAGGCTGTGAAGCATGCAAGTTCTAAGAGTCATATGAATGCTGAATTAGAATTTAGCATGCTAGGTAAATACCCAGCCACCGCAGGATGTCCATTGGATGTCCATTTGGCATCCATACATCCTGGATCCCTCAGGGACGTCCATAGGATGTCCAATGGATGGCATAATACTGACATCCTTATTAAGTCCATTGACTGACATCCACTGGATGTCCAAAATGTAGCCATTTGATGACATCCATATGAAGTCCACCCCAGGATGTCCATTGGATGTCCATTTGAGATCCATACATCCTGGATCCCTCAGGGACGTCCATAGGATGTCCAATGGATGTTACAATAATGACGTCCTTATTAAGTCCATTGACTGACATCCACTGGACATCCAGAAGGTAGCCATTTGATGACATCCTCTATAAGTCCACTGAATGTCATCCATTGGATATCCAGAAAATGACATCCCTATGACGTCCATTGACTGACATCCACTGGACATCTAGAAGGTAGCCATTTGATGACATCCATATGAAGTCCATGAAATGGTACCCAATGGACATCCAGATGATGGCAATTTGATGACATCCTCTAAATCTCCACTGAATGTCATCCACTGGACATTCAGAAAATAACTTGAAAACCTTTTCGATTAGAGTAATTGTTAGTGAAATGGCATTTAAGTCACTCCACAGCTAGCACAAGGGATATGTTCTCCAAAAGACATTCCGTGGGTAGGATAAATCTTAAATCACTTTTTTCTTCATTTTTTCGAGGTATTCTGCACCATCTCTGCTTTCAACATAATGCTTTTCGGAAATTAAATTATCTCCAAAAAGTAGTATGCGGAGACTGAACGATAAAAGCAATCATTTTAATGGTTCCTGACTTAATTGCAACCAATACCGTTAACTAATGTGTGAGTGTGTCTTCCTTCAATCAAGCAATCACGTGTATTTAATTCAGATCAAAACTGAATATAAATCAATAACAGAGTCGAGATAACAGAATTAATTGCTCCGGATGTCATCTCAAAAAAATTATTTATGATTATCAAGGATCGCCTATTTCTCAACAATGCCTGGTTAATGTGTTAGTTAGGTATGGCTAGAGTCACAGATTTACGTAATAATAATCATTCGATTAATCGTAACTGTTGCCGCCACACAGTGAGCGAACAACCCTTAAGTACACGTACACCCAGTGGATCCTAAATGACGACCCAAACATGTTAAGGAATTTAAAACGTACATTCTGAAAATCATGACAAAAACTTGTGGTTTTGAAAAATGCGGGCCCGGGTCGCAGCGCCGAACAAATGAAGAACGTTATTTTTATTACGTTTTGGCGGTTTGGCAGGGACGCCGTTCGGAGAATAGAATTTTCACGAATAATACACTACTCTCAAGGAGCCTACACTATGTAGGCTCCTTGAGAATTTTCCTGGTTAACTGAGTTTCTGGTTATCACCTGTAGCTCATATAAACATGGATACTAGATGTACGTCAACAAAGTTTTTAGACACTGCATGAAAGTTTTACTCATCCATTTTGGCATTTACGCGAGTTGGGATCAGACGTGCCTGTTGCTGAAGTACCCTCCAGAATTTCAAAGAAGGCACCAAGGAGTCTATATACCCTGTATGTAGTATCCCTGGAAGGCACATAGAAATCACTTCGCCAAACTATAGAAGCAAGGTAAGTTGTTTTTCTTATTTCTTTTTATTACGCTGAACACGATAGCCCGTCTCTCCATCGCTGCATAAAGCCGTGTTTACACGATGCATTTACCCGTGCAAGTACGTGGCTGGACAGATGCGTGAACACATTCACCAAATTAGAACAGGGCCTATTTTATGTCCACGCATTTACGCAATTTTGAGTGTTTACACGGTGAAAGTTTGATGGTGATTGTGTTCACGCATCTACCCGCGCGGGTAAATGCATCGTGTAAACACGGCTTAAGAAATCGTGCCCCTTGTTAGATTAAGTTCACCATGTTCATTGTTGTGTAAGCGTTATTCTTTCTCTGTACCACCAGTTACTTTTTATTGTATTTACCGGTGTATTTTCACGTTTTGTGGTATGTACTGAGAAGTGTTCCACCTGTACCGTCTAGTATCACAACTTTTGTATGGTGTACAGAACTCATTTGCTTTTATGAAAAGCCAATCTCTAAGAGGTGATTTCTGTGGTACCTAAATTAGTGGAATAGATGAGAAAATCAGTGAACACAATAATTTTTTACTGTAATTTGCGTTGAATGTGTAGTTCAATCGTGAACTGATTAATCGGTTTACATAACCATTGATGAACTATAAGGGCTACTTAGTGCATAGTGGTGCTGTAAGCATCATTGCTTAAGAATATATGTTGATCAGAAATTGTTTTATATAACCTAACATTATATGCTCTGTTGATTTGGATATTGTAATCATTACAAAATCTATTTGGGTATTGTATACTCAAATACACTATTTAAAATTATTTCTGATTTTACACAGTGGTTATAACTTGTATTTCTAGCTGGGATCCGAGCAGCATGTCCTACTTCAACAGAAGATTAAGTGAATATCGAAGTGGGTGTAAGTTTGGCACAGGCCCAAGACTGAGGGAGGAAGATCTCAGCAGCAAATGTGTGTGTGATGTAAGGACAATAGAGGAAAGAAGAGAAGTAAATGTGTGGAGATGTGATGTATTAACTCTCTCATTAATAGTCTCAATTTAGGTGCAGTCCAATCAAAAAATGTGCAAGATTCTTATTTTTTCATTATATACAAATACTAATCACTCAGGGCTTCGCCTAGTGCCATTCTTCACTGTGTTTATTTGCTATTCAGTCAAAAACATCTTCATAAGAATGTATGTAATGAATTAATAACTTTTTTACTTTAATAAAAGTCATATTATTACTGTACCTTAGCATTTTAATTTCATGTATTTTATTCCTGTGAAATTTTTGTTCTAACACTAGGTAAGAGGATCAAGCGAACTTGTAATAATACAGTTCTTATTATGGGATATTCACCATAGGATTGACAATTTCTACTATAACTAGCTTGTTTGAATGATTTGACTGCTGCCATGGGTCTTGCAGAACATAAGCTTCTCTGTATTTAGCTGAAGAATTAACAAATTTACAAAAAGTTCCTAATTGCTGTTCATGTTTAATCACCTGCTTTAAGTTACAGTGAGGATTTTATACCATAATTTACACTTGGTTAACTTTTATCCATGTAATTCAATTCTCTCTGAATTACATATGTTCTCAATGGTATTACAATAATTAACTAAGCTTAATTCCTTACATATTGTCACGATTCTAGTATTCATTGGTGCACTGCATTCGATCTCATCTGATAGAATAATTTCAGCAAATATATTTGAGTTTGTTGGTATGTGGATTTCATATAATTTTCATATGCTGTACCTAGGTTGATTTTATGCCGAGCCTATGTCAGCTTGATGCCGGGCATTTGTCGGCTTCTGTTGGGCCTATGTCGGGCCTGTATAGGCTTGTTGGCCTGATCTCGGCTTGATGTCAGACAGGTTTTAGGTTGATATCGGACCTATGTCGGCTTGATGCATATTTTGGCTTGTGTTGGGCCTGTATAGGCTTGTTGGCCTGATGTCGGGCCAACGTCGGATGGTAATGTCGGCTGTAGACTGGCTAAACGTTATCATTACGATGTCGGGCCGACCTACAGCTGGCATATGCCTATGTCGGGCCGACATTGGAATGCTACCTGGGTGGATTTTCCAGACATCCAATGGATATCCATGGATTTACCCTGACATCCAGGTGATCCAATGGACATCCATTGAATGTCCCTGCAAATTATCAACATCCATGCCTGAGCCTAAAATGGACATCCCATGAAGGTCCACAAGTGGGACATTCACAGGATGTCCATGGGATGTCAAATGGATGTCCATGGATGTCAGTGAAAATCCAGGTCATCCAATGGACATCCAATGGATGTCCCTGCAAATCATCAACATCCATGCCTGAGCCTAAAATGGACATCCCATGGAGGTCCACAAGTGGGACATTTGGACATCCACAGGATGTCCATGGGATGTCAAATGGATGTCCATGGATGTCAGTGACATCCATGAATGGACATCCATTGGATGTCCAATGGATGTCATTGCAGTGGCTGGGTACAACATTAGAGAACAACTCGACAGTGCCTTCAGACGGAATGTTGAAAAACAAAATTCAGAAGTTGCCAAAAATCGTTATTTCTTGTCTCAGATCATAAATTGCGTACGATTCTGTGGTGCATTTGAGCTAGCTTTAAGAGGACATGATGAAACTGCGGAATCCGCAAATCCGGGCGTTTTTCGAGGTCTGATCAACTTCACGGCAGAATTAGATTCAGTTCTGAAGGATCATCTGCTCCAAGCTACTGTCTTTAAAGGGACATCTAAAGACATCCAGAATGACCTGTTGCAATGCATGCTTCAAGTTTGTCCGGAAGAAATAAGAAGTAAAATTACTGCGGCAGACTATGTATCGGTTATAGCTGATGAAACCACAGATTTATCCTCGTTGTATCAAATAGTACCCTAGTAGCACAAAAAGGATTAAATCTGTATATTTTTAGGAAAGAAGGATACTTGGGTATCTATATACGTAAGTATAGATTAAATCTGTATATTTTTAGGAAAGAAGGACACTTGGGTATCTATATACGTAAGTACAGATAAAATCTGTATTAAATCCAGATTCAACGCTCCACGAAAAAGATTTAAATTGGATACATTTAGGAAAAAATATACATTATACTCATATAGAGAATCAGTCTCCATTTCATCTGAAATTTCTCAGTGCCTAAAGGAAATTGTACATGACGACTATGCGTCCATTTCTTCAAATTTTCCCGACTAAGAACAGCATTTTTCAACCGATATTTAACGAATATTTCTTTAATAGTCCCTGAATCTAGCTCTGTATTCTCAAGTAACTGTGTTGAAGTTTTGCGGAAGAATAAAAAGTATATTATAGTATAAGTTCTCGAAAAGGGGAGATTGCAATTTAAATCGGCCGATGAGAATGTACTATTTACATGCTGTTACGTGCTGAATTAAAGGAATTTACTCACACTCCGAAAGGGACTATTTTCTTATGTCTGAGGTGCGGAGGATTACCAACTGTTGACACGGCGTGCCGTGTCCACGCAACGGCCGTTTAGTAAGAAAACGGCATCCATCTTTGACGGCATCCCTACGATTGTGCACGTTTGTGATGGTTCAATTTGTACAATTTAAGGTGAGTCTCGTCTTGTTTGTTGTTTTCTGATTTCAATTGGAAATTTTAAATGTGTGTTTACTTCCCGTCTGTAGAATGTTATTTGTTGTATTGAGCCTTAAAAATTTGCAGTTACAGAATCGTACCCGCGAAATTCTTACTTTATCCATCTTCACTGCCAATTATTACGAACATGCCCAATAAAAGCTACAGGGCTCTAGTAGATATAAGCGCTAGGCATAAACGTCGTTGGAGGAGTTCTAGTGACTATCTACCTTGTAGTAAGGCCATTAATGGCAATTTAGGGATTAATGTAGATCCTCGAGTATGCACCGGGGAAATTAATGAGGTGGTGGTAATTTCGTCTTCAGAAATTAACAGTTCTTCGAATTTCAGCACTCTGGACGTTCAAAATAATGATCCAATCGTAGTAAACGGTGGCGATGGTATAGTTACGTCAGATACTAATTCAGAATCCAGCGTGGAAGAAGAAGTGTACAGTATTGATAGTCTGATAGGTGAACTGGCTCAGTGGGCAGTGACTGGGATTTCTCATGAAAAAGCGAATGACTTGCTTAAAATACTACGGCATCATAAATGTCTGTCTGGTCTTCCATCAGATGTTAGAACCTTGGTTCAGACCCCTCGAAGTTGTGCACTTAAAACCATTGGAAAAGGACAGTACTGCCATGTAGGCATCAAAGATTCCTTAAAGTATATCTTTGAAAGTTATCCGGAGACCCAAGCCAAATTGAAGTTGAGTTTACACTGTAGTGTTGATGGTGCTCCTGTTGCAAATAGTTCCAGTAGTCAGATATGGCCCATCCAAATGTCTTTGGCTGATTATCCGCAAATAAGCCCATTTCTTGTCGGCATATATCACGGGTTTGAGAAACCACAGTCTTGCGATGATTTTCTGACAGATTATGTAGTAGAAATGACAAGTCTGGTGAATCATGGTTTGTGTCATAATGGAGTGCATTATTCAGTTTGTGTAGATGCCTATATTTGTGATGCACCAGCTCGTGCATTCTTGGCTCAAATTAAGGGCCACATAGGATACTTTGGTTGTGGAAAGTGCTCTATAGAAGGTAATTATGTCGATCGCAGAGTTGTTTTTGATGAAGTGGGTGCACCAAGGACAGACGAGACTTTTGCCAGCAGGGTCCAAGAGGAGCATCATGTTGGAGACTCACCCTTGGAAAGAATCCCAGGCACACGCATGGTCACACATTTTCCTTATGAATACATGCACTTGGCATGTCTAGGAGTTATGAGGAAAATCTTATTTGCTTTAGTGAAGGGAAATTTAAAAATTCGGTTAGGCAGACAGAGGATTGAACAAATTAATGGTCGCCTTGAGGACATTCATAAGTACTTGCCAAGTGAATTCCAAAGAAAGTCAAGGTCTCTGAAATACCTTATGCGATGGAAAGCCACAGAGTTCCGCCAAGTTTTACTTTACTCCGGACCATATCTTTTCCAAGGAATACTTCCTAAGGATGTTATGGACCATTTCTTGTGTTTTCATTTTGCAATGCGGATTTTTGTGTCTTCTAAGTATTCTGGAGATGGAAATATGAGAACCTACGGTGGAAATTTGCTAAATTTTTTTGTGTCGCACTTTGGATCAATTTATGGACATGAGAGTGTTAGTTACAATGTGCATGGGTTGCTGCATTTAGCAGATGATGTAAAAGAATATGGAACCTTAGACAAATTCAGTGCCTTCAAATTTGAAAATCAACTTCAAATTCTGAAGAAAAGTATAAGAAGCCACAGAAATCCCCTTCAGCAAGTAGTTCGAAGGGTGTTGGAGAGTAGGAATGTACTGGCTGGAAACAATCCTGATTTAAAGAAAGGGGGTTTCCATTTCTCTAAAATAACTGATTTTCCCCTTGGTGCCACTCAACCTGCTTACAGGGACTATAACCTGGGATGTGGAAAAATTTCAACTGAAATTCCTGACAATTGTGTGATACTAACCAATGGAGATTTAATGGTTGTTAAGTTTATAGCTACTCATGATGCACAGGTAGTGGTCATAGGGCAAACGTATCTTCGTTCCTCCAATTTTTACTCCACCCCTGCTGATTCCACTGATGTTGGCTTACATCTCATAAGTGCCTGCATGTCAGATCTTGTTATGCTGCCAGTAACTGAGATCACAGGGAAAGCTATAAGGATACCTAATTCATTGCTGGGGATGGGGAATGGGTTTTATGTTGCAGAAATTCTTCATTTTTAATGCTGTCTTTAGCCTTTTTCTGTATATAGGTAATATGTTTGAATAGTTTTATTTTTATTGATTTTTAGTCAGTACTAAGGCATATTTTGTTGTAAATTAGTCAAACAGGGTAACTGGCAGTGGAGAAGTTATGATGGAGTGGGTCATCGTAGAATTTGTAGGTGATGAAGGAAAATTACCGTGCTGCAAGGCAGTACCAACCTCATGGGTAACTACTGAATTGGAAGTAGAGATCTGCTACTATCCACCAGAGGGGCTTTCAGACAGGCAGATCAATTTTGCCATTAGCAATTGCACAGCTGTACAGATGTCATGGCCCAAATATCTTGTGAGGAAGTTCAGCAATAGCATTTGTGGTAAGTTTCATTTAAGAAATATTATGTTATTCTCCTTAAGCAATGCATTACAATTCAGACTGGTTTCAGATTCTTATGAGAAAGCAAGGGAATTAGAGGTGATGGCCACGTTAACATCAGATGTAGATGCAAATGAAACCCTAGGTAAAGGACAGAGGAGAAAGAAGCGGAGCAAGCATGTGTCATCATCAGAAGATGAACAGGAATATGGGAGGAGGGAATTGCCTTCCCCTCCAAAATTAAAAAAAAGTAAGGTCCAATTGAGGAGTTGATTTTCAATTCATATATTACATGACATGCAATTATTAGAAATTATTTAAGTTCTTGTAAACCACCCTATAAATTACTTTTCAGAATGCTGTGGGGAAAAGGAAGGTGGTGTGAATACTGCACCTAGTTTGGAAAGACATTCCAAAGTTCCTGAGATTGGTGTGTAAAATTTTAAAGATTATTGAGATATTTTGAAGTCATTTATAAACAAATAATAATGTAAGTTTCTTTATTTATGCCATTAGCAATATTTCCAGGGGAGCCATCTCTCAGTGAAAATGGACAAAAGCCATCAGTGCAGAGCAACTCATCATCAGCACTTACCCCCATCTCAGTATCTGGTACTTATTAATGAAATAGTAAAATAAATGTAATAACTTTCCATGGCAATAATGAGTGATCTTTTGTAAACACTGTCTTACTTTTCCATATTCTTAGAATGGGTCAATATTGATACTGGGGAAAAAGGGAATTCCACCATCATTGTGGAATCTGTTAATTCGAACTCAATTCCTGTTTCAAATACAGGTAAGTACTTAACTAAGTGATGATTGTTGCCATTTGACATGGATGAATATTGCTTTTGTTGTATGTTGTGATTATCATTTCGTCTATGTTTATAATTTTATTTCTTTCAGAGCCCCAAGGAGGAAGTGCCTGTGACTGTGGTCACGTGTGTTGCAAGAGCAAAACAAGTATGTATTCCTTATATTTTTATTTGGCTTCATGTTCAAAGGTATTCTGACTGAATTCTCCAATTAATATTTGCAATACTTTGAATTCTAGTTCAAATTCAAGCATTGACGAGTCAGATCCAAACCACTAACAGGAACATAATTGAAGTGTTAGAGGAAATTAAGTATGTCCGCACTGCAGTGGACAGCTTGTCAACTTGTAATCCTTCCACTACCTCTCATTCCAAGGTTAACTTTAACTTGCCCTTAAAAACTCATGAAGAGGTGAAGGAAATTGAAGAGATGCTCAAGGATGTCAATATGCAATCCATATTGGTAAGCTCAAAAGTCCTTTGGAATATACTTATTTGACATTTTTAATATCTTTCTCTAATAAATTTCCCATTTCAAATAAATTTTTTTAGAAAGAAGAATTATCGATCCAGGGTGGCACATCTTTGGTGTCAGCGGTAAATGCCATGTGCTACTTTTTAATGACTGATGAGCTTGCCCGTCAGTACACCTATAAGGGAGTAAGAGACAAGCCACCCTTCAAAAGCCTGGCACTGGATACACTTATTTTTGGTAATGTCACATTTTGTACTTTTATTTCTGTGTCAGGGAAAGCAGGGTATTTGGGATAGAGTGAAAGCTTCTTTCTTTTGTTGAACAACAATTTTCCAATCGGCCATACATGTTCCTTCATAGGAATTCATCTGTGTTCTTTCTAAACCATTCAGTTTAAAATGTGGGGTGTGGAGGGAACTGGGAAATATCTCATCAATATTATATGCAGAATTAGGAATGCCATCATTAATATGCAACCTGTATGTACCAATCAAAAATGTTTTTGTCTCACTTTGCAGATTTATGTCCTATTGTATGAAATTTTCCCCACGGGTCAGCTAAAATAATCAATAGTGATACATTTTATATTAATGCTTTCAGATGCCATCAGGTCCAGGCCTAGTTTGTCAAGTTCCACTAGGAAGGAGGTGAGCAAAGCAGTTGCTGAGTGGATAAGGCAGGCCAATGCAAGAAGCAGGAAGAAGAGGAGCCTGATGTAAAAGGATCCTAATGAGAGATGTTTCATTTTAATAAAGAAGGAATAAATGTTTTCTACTCATACACATTTGTCTGATTTAACTCATCACTCCCATTTACCTGCTACAATTATTTAATGAAATTAAGGGCTTGGTTGTCTGTCATAGTAAGTTAAGTAGTGTTCTCTGAAAATAATATTTCCTCAAGATGATGCAATTTCCTTTCAGCCAGTATAGGTATGCATGTATATTGAATTTGCCTCTTTTTTTGAGGCTAATGGTAACCATACCTGGGACCCAGACAGTTTTATATATTTTTTTGCATAACATGTCTTTGTTATCCGATTTGTTTCAGAATCTCACATTCTGCCATTGCTTGATATTTTACGGTATATAGCACATGTATACTGAGAATAGATTTAATCCATTATTTATCTCTTTTTCTGAGATGGAGAAAATCTAGATATGATCTAGATAATATATGAAAAGTCCCCAGCAGCATGCTGATATCGGCCCGATGTCACTTTTACATCATTATAGATCACTTATTAATCAAAACGATATCGGCTGCCGATATCGGCATTACGTCAAAAATGATAACATTTGCCGGGATAAAAGTGACATCTGCTGCCGATGTCAAAGTGATATATATCTGACATAAAAAGGATATCTTTCCCGACTATAACAGGACACAAAAGTGACATGTTACCGACGTCAAATTGATATATATCTGACATACTAAGGATATCTTTCCTGACTATACATTGATATAAAAATGACATTTTCTGATGATGTCGGACCGATATAAAATTGACGTTAAAAGGATATCTTTCCTGACTATACAATGATATAAAAATGGCATTTGCTGATGATGTTGGACCGATATAAAATTGACGTTAAAAAGATATCTTTCCTGACTATAACAGAACACAAAAGTGACATGTTACCGACATCAAATTGATATATATCTGACATACTAAGGATATCTTTCCTGACTATACAATGATATAAAAATGGCATTTGCTGATGATGTTGGACCGATATCAATTTGATGTTAAAAAGATATTAAAGACTTTGGAACTAAATGCACCCAAAAATGGGAAATAAAGTTATAGTAATGATGGCACATTCATATGGCTGTAACTAACCATATGACTGGAGCCAGTACTTGATGTACTTACAATAGGTATAAAAGAGAGTGTTTCTGAAAGAAAATACAAAATTAGTAAAAATACTATTTATTGAAATTACTAATGGTTACAAAATCCTGGGTGTCATATAAGCCCTTTCATGCTACTTGAAGCACTGTTGCATTTCTTCTGTATTCCTATTCTCATTGATGCTTCATCCTCATCTGTTGCTTATGCTGAAAGAAACAGCTTACATGAGTCATGATATCACTGGGAAACATTTAAGAATACGATTAAAACACAATCAGTGCCAAGTTATTCTATTTCATATATATATTCCCTAATCTTATTATATTTTGCACCAAGTAAACAGTTTTTATGGCTGATACTAGCATGTTCATGGTCTATAGTAATTAAGGTAGTACTAACATTTTGACACAATTTTTCAAATTCAAAATTCAGCAGCTATGTTATGTCATCAAAAATGAATGTGCTCTTAATTTACCTAAAAAACCACCAGAGAAATCTTTTCAAGTCCCTTTATCAGAAATATGGGTATTCAAAGTTACAAAAAATGTTAACACCATCAAATGGTAAATAAGCAAAGACAAGCATGAATGTCTCTAATTTAAACAAATAATTATAATAAAATCCACAGTTTGGAGAAAGAACTAACTGAAGATTTACTAATCCTCCCTTGATCTACCATGTGACCAAGACAGTCTTGGCTATGGATGGTTTAAATCATGTATCACCTGCCCCAACAGACGTTTTCTCTTCTATTCCCCTTCCTCTTCCTTCATTTTCGCACTCTGGTTTCAGCTGCACTTGTCCACCCTCTCAATATTGAAATTTCCAGCCTCAATCCCACCTCCATGTCTTCATCTGCCCCAGTTAAAGCAGGATGTGCTTATCGGATCACAGCTAGAAATAAAAGTTTTAACAAGTCACCTTAAATTGACCAAAAATTGTAGCTGAGAATAATAAAATTGAATAAGTGAGGCAAAGTTTTAATCGAGGAAAACGATGAAACAATTAAGCACATTATACACGATTCAACTACATATTCAAAGAAAATTAAAAATTGTCATTCATTGCAGTCACTAATTTTTCACCTTCCACTAAAGCAGTTACCACTGTACTCTACCCTTAAATAAACTCACAAGAAAAAAGGGAATGACAAGTTCCCACACTGAAAACACATACAGAATTAACACCTAAGTAGATGAAAACATTTGACCCACGCCACCAATGCATGAGCCCAATGAGATCACGAGTTTTACAACGGCAACTTTCATTGAACAGTGTTGGAAGTGTAGGCAGGTGAACATGGAACAAATCGTATCACGACAGTGATATCTTGAAATATTAATCTTAAACACAGGCAATAATAATCTTCCAATTGTAAACCAACAATTATCGTTTAAAACTTGTTTAACAACGACCTTATAACAAAATTCCGTATTATATTCTTCTTCCTCCAAAATCACTTCTCCCAACGGTTTAATTTTCTTACTCATATGAATAACTTCTTTTCGGAGAGAAATAATCTTGGAGGGTATAATAACTTTCAAACACCTGATTACTAGACTAGGTTCCTAAATACAGAGTGAAATTAACAAATCAAGAGTCGTAAGATATCACTAACTGATGCACAAATATGTTACTAGCCTTCTCCTCAGATATCAATACACTACACAATACACTACGTGAAAATACACCGGTAAACTTAATTAAAATGATAGGACAGAATATGCTACGCTAATAGCAAATAAGAAGTTAACTATTTTCAGAGAGGGGTACGGTTTCTTAAAACGGTCATCAAGTTAGCCCAATTTCTTCTCCAGCACCAAAGAATTACGCGGCAACGTGGAAATTCTTGCGTTACACCGTAAGGCCTCGCGGCATAGAATTTAAGGGAAACAATATATAAAAGCAGGGTAACCAACAAAAATAACAGAAGAACATTGAGTAAGATACTGCTCAAACCAAACGTCCAAAATCATAAAATGTTAACCATAGTACTTTATTTCCCTTTTTTAATTACTCGTAAGCAAAGAAAATATTAAAACAATGAAAATAATTCGATTAAAACATTCATTTCTGCAGGAAATTTTTTGGTGCTAACTTCATGTTGCCCAAGAATTTCCGCGTTGCCGCGAAATAACGAGAAATAGACACTCCTAAGAAAATATTCTATAAAAATTTTATCTGGGCATACGATTTTCTAAAAATGATCTCAAATCATTGAAAAATCATTAAGTAATACTTTACTATCGCCAAAACCTATTCAACGTCCCTGGAAGTACTTTAGAATATTTATCAAACATTCCCGCACGGCGAGCACTAGACTCTCCTAAGAAAATATTCTATAAAAATTTTATCTGGGCATACGATTTTCTAAAAATGATCTCAAATCATTAAAAAATCATTAAGTAATACTTTACTATCGTCAAAACCTATTCAACGTCCCTGGAAATACTTTAGAATATTTATCAAACATTCCCGCAAGGCGAGCACTAGACTCTCCTAAGAAAATATTCTTTAAAAATTTTATCTGGGCATACGATTTTCTAAAAATGATCTCAAATCATTAAAAAATCATTAGGTAATACTTTACTATCGCCAAAACCTATTCAACGTCCCTGGAAGTACTTTAGAATATTTATCAAACATTCCCGCACGGCGAGCACTAGACTCTCCTAAGAAAATATTCTATAAAAATTTTATCTGGGCATACGATTTTCTAAAAATGATCTCAAATCATTAAAAAATCATTAAGTAATACTTTACTATCGCCAAAACCTATTCAACGTCCCTGGAAGTACTTTAGAATATTTATCAAACATTCCCGCACGGCGAGCACTAGACTCTCCTAAGAAAATATTCTATAAAAATTTTATCTGGGCATACGATTTTCTAAAAATGATCTCAAATCATTAAAAAATCATTAAGTAATACTTTACTATCGCCAAAACCTATTCAACGTCCCTGGAAGTACTTTAGAATATTTATCAAACATTCCCGCACGGCGAGCACTAGACTCTCCTAAGAAAATATTCTATAAAAATTTTATCTGGGCATACGATTTTCTAAAAATGATCTCAAATCATTAAAAAATCATTAAGTAATACTTTACTATCGTCAAAACCTATTCAACGTCCCTGGAAATACTTTAGAATATTTATCAAACATTCCCGCACGGCGAGCACTAGACTCTCCTAAGAAAATATTCTATAAAAATTTTATCTGGGCATACGATTTTCTAAAAATGATCTCAAATCATTAAAAAATCATTAAGTAATACTTTACTATCGCCAAAACCTATTCAACGTCCCTGGAAGTACTTTAGAATATTTATCAAACATTCCCGCACGGCGAGCACTAGACTCTCCTAAGAAAATATTCTATAAAAATTTTATCTGGGCATACGATTTTCTAAAAATGATCTCAAATCATTAAAAAATCATTAAGTAATACTTTACTATCGCCAAAACCTATTCAACGTCCCTGGAAGTACTTTAGAATATTTATCAAACATTCCCGCACGGCGAGCACTAGACTCTCCTAAGAAAATATTCTATAAAAATTTTATCTGGGCATACGATTTTCTAAAAATGATCTCAAATCATTAAAAAATCATTAAGTAATACTTTACTATCGTCAAAACCTATTCAACGTCCCTGGAAATACTTTAGAATATTTATCAAACATTCCCGCACGGCGAGCACTAGACTCTCCTAAGAAAATATTCTATAAAAATTTTATCTGGGCATACGATTTTCTAAAAATGATCTCAAATCATTAAAAAATCATTAAGTAATACTTTACTATCGTCAAAACCTATTCAACGTCCCTGGAAATACTTTAGAATATTTATCAAACATTCCCGCACGGCGAGCACTAGACTCTCCTAAGAAAATATTCTATAAAAATTTTATCTGGGCATACGATTTTCTAAAAATGATCTCAAATCATTGAAAAATCATTAAGTAATACTTTACTATCGCCAAAACCTATTCAACGTCCCTGGAAGTACTTTAGAATATTTATCAAACATTCCCGCACGGCGAGCACTAGACTCTCCTAAGAAAATATTCTATACAAATTTTATCTGGGCATACGATTTTCTAAAAATGATCTCAAATCATTAAAAAATCATTAAGTAATACTTTACTATCGTCAAAACCTATTCAACGTCCCTGGAAATACTTTAGAATATTTATCAAACATTCCCGCACGGCGAGCACTAGACTCTCCTAAGAAAATATTCTATAAAAATTTTATCTGGGCATACGATTTTCTAAAAATGATCTCAAATCATTAAAAAATCATTAAGTAATACTTTACTATCGCCAAAACCTATTCAACGTCCCTGGAAGTACTTTAGAATATTTATCAAACATTCCCGCACGGCGAGCACTAGACTCTCCTAAGAAAATATTCTATAAAAATTTTATCTGGGCATACGATTTTCTAAAAATGATCTCAAATCATTAAAAAATCATTAAGTAATACTTTACTATCGCCAAAACCTATTCAACGTCCCTGGAAGTACTTTAGAATATTTATCAAACATTCCCGCACGGCGAGCACTAGACTCTCCTAAGAAAATATTCTATAAAAATTTTATCTGGGCATACGATTTTCTAAAAATGATCTCAAATCATTAAAAAATCATTAAGTAATACTTTACTATCGCCAAAACCTATTCAACGTCCCTGGAAGTACTTTAGAATATTTATCAAACATTCCCGCACGGCGAGCACTAGACTCTCCTAAGAAAATATTCTATAAAAATTTTATCTGGGCATACGATTTTCTAAAAATGATCTCAAATCATTAAAAAATCATTAAGTAATACTTTACTATCGCCAAAACCTATTCAACGTCCCTGGAAGTACTTTCGAATATTTATCAAACATTCCCGCACGGCGAGCACTAGACTCTCCTAAGAAAATATTCTATAAAAATTTTATCTGGGCATACGATTTTCTAAAAATGATCTCAAATCATTAAAAAATCATTAAGTAATACTTTACTATCGTCAAAACCTATTCAACGTCCCTGGAAATACTTTAGAATATTTATCAAACATTCCCGCACGGCGAGCACTAGACTCTCCTAAGAAAATATTCTATAAAAATTTTATCTGGGCATACGATTTTCTAAAAATGATCTCAAATCATTAAAAAATCATTAAGTAATACTTTACTATCGCCAAAACCTATTCAACGTCCCTGGAAGTACTTTAGAATATTTATCAAACATTCCCGCACGGCGAGCACTAGACTCTCCTAAGAAAATATTCTATAAAAATTTTATCTGGGCATACGATTTTCTAAAAATGATCTCAAATCATTAAAAAATCATTAAGTAATACTTTACTATCGCCAAAACCTATTCAACGTCCCTGGAAGTACTTTAGAATATTTATCAAACATTCCCGCACGGCGAGCACTAGACTCTCCTAAGAAAATATTCTATAAAAATTTTATCTGGGCATACGATTTTCTAAAAATGATCTCAAATCATTAAAAAATCATTAAGTAATACTTTACTATCGTCAAAACCTATTCAACGTCCCTGGAAATACTTTAGAATATTTATCAAACATTCCCGCACGGCGAGCACTAGACTCTCCTAAGAAAATATTCTATAAAAATTTTATCTGGGCATACGATTTTCTAAAAATGATCTCAAATCATTGAAAAATCATTAAGTAATACTTTACTATCGTCAAAACCTATTCAACGTCCCTGGAAATACTTTAGAATATTTATCAAACATTCCCGCACGGCGAGCACTAGACTCTCCTAAGAAAATATTCTATAAAAATTTTATCTGGGCATACGATTTTCTAAAAATGATCTCAAATCATTGAAAAATCATTAAGTAATACTTTACTATCGCCAAAACCTATTCAACGTCCCTGGAAGTACTTTAGAATATTTATCAAACATTCCCGCACGGCGAGCACTAGACTCTCCTAAGAAAATATTCTATACAAATTTTATCTGGGCATACGATTTTCTAAAAATGATCTCAAATCATTAAAAAATCATTAAGTAATACTTTACTATCGTCAAAACCTATTCAACGTCCCTGGAAATACTTTAGAATATTTATCAAACATTCCCGCACGGCGAGCACTAGACTCTCCTAAGAAAATATTCTATAAAAATTTTATCTGGGCATACGATTTTCTAAAAATGATCTCAAATCATTAAAAAATCATTAAGTAATACTTTACTATCGTCAAAACCTATTCAACGTCCCTGGAAATACTTTAGAATATTTTCTTAGGAGAGTCTAGTGCTCGCCGTGCGAGAATGTTTGAAGAATTCCCTAAAGTACTTCCAGGGACGTTGAATAGGTTTTGACGATAGTAAAGTACTACTTATTCATTTTTCAATGATTTGAGATCATTTTTAGAAAATCGTATGCCCAGATAAAAATTTTATAGAATATTTTCTTAGGAGAGTCTAGTTCTCGCCGTGCGGGAATGTTTGATAAATATTCTAAAGTACTTCCAGGGACGTTGAATAGGTTTTGACGACAGTAAAGTATTACTAAATGATTTTTTAATGATTTGAGATCATTTTTAGAAAATCGTATGCCCAGATAAAATTTTTATAGAATATTTTCTTAGGAGAGTCTAGTGCTCGCCGTGCGGGAATGTTTGAATAATTCCCTAAAGTACTTCCAGGGACGTTGAATAGGTTTTGACGATAGTAAAGTAATACTTAATGATTTTTTAATGATTTGAGATCATTTTTAGAAAATCGTATGCCCAGATAAAAATTTTATAGAATAGTTTCTTATGAGAGTCTAGTGCTCGCCGTGCGGGAATGTTTAAAAAATTCCCTAAAGTACTTCCAGGGACGTTGAATAGGTTTTGACGATAGTAAAGTATTACTTAATGATTTTTTAATGATTTGAGATCATTTTTAGAAAATCGTATGCCCAGATAATAATTTTATAGAATATTTTCTCAGGAGATTCTAGTGCTCGCCGTGCGGGAATGTTTGAAAAATTCCCTAAAGTACTTCCAGGGACGTTGAATAGGTTTTGACGAAAGTAAAGTATTACTTATTCATTTTTCAATGATTTGAGATCATTTTTAGAAAATCGTATACCCAGATAATAATTTTATAGAATATTTTCTCAGGAGATTCTAGTGCTCGCCGTGCGGGAATGTTTGAAAAATTCCCTAAAGTACTTCCAGGGACGTTGAATAGGTTTTGACGATAGTAAAGTATTACATAATGATTTGAGATCATTTTTAGAAAATCGTATGCACAGATAAAAAATTTATAGAATATTTTCTTAGGAGAGTCTAGTGCTCGCCGTGCGAGAATGTTTGAAGAATTCCCTAAAGTACTTCCAGGGACGTTGAATAGGTTTTGACGATAGTAAAGTATTACTTATTCATTTTTCAATGATTTGAGATCATTTTTAGAAAATCGTATGTCCAGATAATAATTTTATAGAATATTTTCTTAGGAGAGTCTAGTGCTCGCCGTGCGGGAATGTTTGATAAATATTCTAAAGTACTTCCAGGGACGTTGAATAGGTTTAGACGATAGTAAAGTATTACTTATTCATTTTTCAATGATTTGAGATCATTTTTAGAAAATCGTATGCCCAGATAATAATTTTATAGAATATTTTCTCAGGAGATTCTAGTGCTCGCCGTGCGGGAATGTTTGAAAAATTCCCTAAAGTACTTCCAGGGACGTTGAATAGGTTTTGACGATAGTAAAGTATTACATAATGATTTTTTAATGATTTGAGATCATTTTTAGAAAATCGTATGCCCAGATAAAAAATTTATAGAATATTTTCTTAGGAGAGTCTAGTGCTCGCCGTGCGAGAATGTTTGAAGAATTCCCTAAAGTACTTCCAGGGACGTTGAATAGGTTTTGACGATAGTAAAGTACTACTTATTCATTTTTCAATGATTTGAGATCATTTTTAGAAAATCGTATGCCCAGATAAAAAATTTATAGAATATTTTCTTAGGAGAGTCTAGTGCTCGCCGTGCGAAAATGTTTGAAGAATTCCCTAAAGTACTTCCAGGGACGTTGAATAGGTTTTGACGATAGTAAAGTACTACTTTTTCATTTTTCAATGATTTGAGATCATTTTTAGAAAATCGTATGCCCAGATAAAAATTTTATAGAATATTTTCTTAGGAGAGTCTAGTTCTCGCCGTGCGGGAATGTTTGATAAATATTCTTAAGTACTTCCAGGGACGTTAAATAGGTTTTGACGACAGTAAAGTATTACTAAATGATTTTTTAATGATTTGAGATCATTTTTAGAAAATCGTATGCCCAGATAAAATTTTTATAGAATATTTTCTTAGGAGAGTCTAGTGCTCGCCGTGCGGGAATGTTTGATAAATATTCTAAAGTACTTCCAGGGACGTTGAATAGGTTTTGACGATAGTAAAGTATTACATAATGATTTTTTAATGATTTGAGATCATTTTTAGAAAATCGTATGCCCAGATAAAAAATTTATAGAATATTTTCTTAGGAGAGTCTAGTGCTCGCCGTGCGAGAATGTTTGAAGAATTCCCTAAAGTACTTCCAGGGACGTTGAATAGGTTTTGACGATAGTAAAGTACTACTTATTCATTTTTCAATGATTTGAGATCATTTTTAGAAAATCGTATGCCCAGATAAAAATTTTATAGAATATTTTCTTAGGAGAGTCTAGTTCTCGCCGTGCGGGAATGTTTGATAAATATTCTAAAGTACTTCCAGGGACGTTGAATAGGTTTTGACGACAGTAAAGTATTACTAAATGATTTTTTAATGATTTGAGATCATTTTTAGAAAATCGTATGCCCAGATAAAATTTTTATAGAATATTTTCTTAGGAGAGTCTAGTGCTCGCCGTGCGGGAATGTTTGAATAATTCCCTAAAGTACTTCCAGGGACGTTGAATAGGTTTTGACGATAGTAAAGTAATACTTAATGATTTTTTAATGATTTGAGATCATTTTTAGAAAATCGTATGCCCAGATAAAAATTTTATAGAATAGTTTCTTATGAGAGTCTAGTGCTCGCCGTGCGGGAATGTTTAAAAAATTCCCTAAAGTACTTCCAGGGACGTTGAATAGGTTTTGACGATAGTAAAGTATTACTTAATGATTTTTTAATGATTTGAGATCATTTTTAGAAAATCGTATGCCCAGATAATAATTTTATAGAATATTTTCTCAGGAGATTCTAGTGCTCGCCGTGCGGGAATGTTTGAAAAATTCCCTAAAGTACTTCCAGGGACGTTGAATAGGTTTTGACGATAGTAAAGTATTACTTATTCATTTTTCAATGATTTGAGATCATTTTTAGAAAATCGTATACCCAGATAATAATTTTATAGAATATTTTCTCAGGAGATTCTAGTGCTCGCCGTGCGGGAATGTTTGAAAAATTCCCTAAAGTACTTCCAGGGACGTTGAATAGGTTTTGACGACAGTAAAGTATTACTTAATGATTTTTTAATGATTTGAGATCATTTTTAGAAAATCGTATGCCCAGATAATAATTTAATAGAATATTTTCTTAGGAGAGTCTAGTGCTCGCCGTGCGGGAATGTTTGATAAATATTCTAAAGTACTTCCAGGGACGTTGAATAGGTTTTGACGATAGTAAAGTATTACTTTATGATTTTTTAATGATTTGAGATCATTTTTAGAAAATCGTATGCCCAGATAAAATTTTTATAGAATATTTTCTTAGGAGAGTCTAGTGCTCGCCGTGCGGGAATGTTTGATAAATATTCTAAAGTACTTCCAGGGACGTTGAATAGGTTTTGACGATAGTAAAGTATTACTTATTCATTTTTCAATGATTTGAGATCATTTTTAGAAAATCGTATGCCCAGATAATAATTTAATAGAATATTTTCTTAGGAGAGTCTAGTGCTCGCCGTGCGGGAATGTTTGAAAAATTCCCTAAAGTACTTCCAGGGACGTTGAATAGGTTTTGACGATAGTAAAGTATTACTAAATGATTTTTTAATGATTTGAGATCATTTTTAGAAAATCGTATGCCCAGATAAAATTTTTATAGAATATTTTCTTAGGAGAGTCTAGTGCTCGCCGTGCGGGAATGTTTGATAAATATTCTAAAGTACTTCCAGGGACGTTGAATAGGTTTTGACGATAGTAAAGTATTACTTTATGATTTTTTAATGATTTGAGATCATTTTTAGAAAATCGTATGCCCAGATAAAATTTTTATAGAATATTTTCTTAGGAGAGTCTAGTGCTCGCCGTGCGGGAATGTTTGATAAATATTCTAAAGTACTTCCAGGGACGTTGAATAGGTTTTGACGATAGTAAAGTATTACTTATTCATTTTTCAATGATTTGAGATCATTTTTAGAAAATCGTATGCCCAGATAAAATTTTTATAGAATATTTTCTTAGGAGAGTCTAGTGCTCGCCGTGCGGGAATGTTTGATAAATATTCTAAAGTACTTCCAGGGACGTTGAATAGGTTTTGACGATAGTAAAGTATTACTTATTCATTTTTCAATGATTTGAGATCATTTTTAGAAAATCGTATGCCCAGATAAAATTTTTATAGAATATTTTCTTAGGAGAGTCTAGTGCTCGCCGTGCGGGAATGTTTGATAAATATTCTAAAGTACTTCCAGGGACGTTGAATAGGTTTTGACGATAGTAAAGTATTACTTATTCATTTTTCAATGATTTGAGATCATTTTTAGAAAATCGTATGCCCAGATAAAATTTTTATAGAATATTTTCTTAGGAGAGTCTAGTGCTCGCCGTGCGGGAATGTTTGATAAATATTCTAAAGTACTTCCAGGGACGTTGAATAGGTTTTGACGATAGTAAAGTATTACTTTATGATTTTTTAATGATTTGAGATCATTTTTAGAAAATCGTATGTCCAGATAATAATTTTATAGAATATTTTCTCAGGAGAGTCTAGTGCTCGCCGTGCGGGAATGTTTGAAAAATTCCCTAAAGTACTTCCAGGGACGTTGAATAGGTTTTGACGACAGTAAAGTATTACTAAATGATTTTTTAATGATTTGAGATCATTTTTAGAAAATCGTATGCCCAGATAAAATTTTTATAGAATATTTTCTTAGGAGAGTCTATTGCTCGCCGTGCGGGAATGTTTGATAAATATTCTAAAGTACTTCCAGGGACGTTGAATAGGTTTTGACGATAGTAAAGTATTACTTTATGATTTTTTAATGATTTGAGATCATTTTTAGAAAATCGTATGCCCAGATAATAATTTTATAGAATATTTTCTCAGGAGATTCTAGTGCTCGCCGTGCGGGAATGTTTGAAAAATTCCCTAAAGTACTTCCAGGGACGTTGAATAGGTTTTGACGATAGTAAAGTATTACTTATTCATTTTTCAATGATTTGAGATCATTTTTAGAAAATCGTATGCCCAGATAATAATTTTATAGAATATTTTCTCAGGAGATTCTAGTGCTCGCCGTGCGGGAATGTTTGAAAAATTCCCTAAAGTACTTCCAGGGACGTTGAATAGGTTTTGACGATAGTAAAGTATTACTTAATGATTTTTTAATGATTTCAGATCATTTTTAGAAAATCGTATGCCCGGATAATAATTTTATAGAATATTTTCTCAGGAGAGTCTAGTGCTCGCCGTGCGGGAATGTTTGATAAATATTCTAAAGTACTTCCAGGGACGTTGAATAGGTTTTGACGATAGTAAAGTATTACTTAATGATTTTTTAATGATTTGAGATCATTTTTAGAAAATCTTATGCCCAGATAAAAATTTTATAGAATATTTTCTTACGAGAGTCTGTTTTGCGGCATGCGGGTATTTTTTACCTACATTTCTCGTTCCATTTTTAACTATTTGACGTGTCCGTATTACTATATGATATTTAAAGTTTTCGTTTGTTCCTTATTTATACATTATAATTTAGTATCGATAGATTGTAATCAGTAGTATACGTATTATTTCAAGAATGACACTGTGCGTGTGGTTCTCCTGCATGCTTGCGTTGACGCAACGAGTAATTTCTTGCGGAAACAACACACGATCGTAGTGCGCAAATTGTGCTGGAAATTTTTTTGGTGCTAACTTGATGTTGCCTTTCTTAAACCAATATTAATGTTATAACTATAGATAATAATGAAGAACAACAAGCAACTTACCTTGCTTCAGTGTCCAAACCATGAATATAGAAACATCCAAACATTAGGCGTCTTCCAGAAAACTTCAGTGATTGCATCCAACCTCACATAAACGGCAAAAGTGATGATAGATTTTAAAACAGTGTCACCAGGAATATATTACCAAAATACTTAGGGAATAGAATTCCCCCTTACGCATTTGTTTACAAACGCTTAACCAAGGTCCCTATAAAATATAAGGACCATGCGCTTAACCACCAACATATCGATCTTCATTTTTTTGATGTATCGAATGCAGCGCCAATTGCTAGTTGAAACCCGCATTTTTCAAAACCCCAAGTTCTGGGTCCAGGTTTTGAGTACCTTAAAATATTTCATTCGTCATTGAGATTTTGCCGGATTACGTGCTTTAAAGTGTCGGTCGATTCATATCTGATTACAATGCAATATGTTACAGTATTATGTGTGTACTATACTCTATTAAAGGTAAATGCGCATTGCTCACAGCGGAGAGGTAGCCTGGATACTTGGAGCCTTGGCTCCAAGTATCCAGGCTATTTCCCGCCTACCTATCAGCCTTGGCTCCAAGTATCTTGTTATACACCAAGTATTTTGTGATATACCTTACAGTTGTTGTTGTAAATTTATTAATGCATTCAATAAGCTTTAGTAAGATGGATTAATTAATTTTAATAGTGACCATTAGTGGTCAAATTTTTAATAGGTTTATTGAATGTTGGCAACCTCTCTGATGTAACTTATAATTAATATATATTTGATAACACTATTGACTGATGTCGACATGAAAGTGAAATTAAGCCACAAGGAGAATGGATTTGAGGATAATAGCATCAAATACCAAAGTGGTAGTTTTCGAATGGCAGAGTGGTAAGAATGATCGTATGATGAGCCGGGTAAATGATGAAGTACCTAATTGAACCAGTAGACGATTTTGTGTATCTTAGATGAATGTTTGCAAAAGATGGAAGAATAGATGTAGATTTTAAGGTGTGCAAATGCCAGTAGAAATGTCTTAGGTAGCATATTGAGCATATCTATGGTTGATTGTATGTCTTGGGAGGCAAAAATAGAGGTGTACAAAATTGATCTCCTCCTGGGGTTATTATATTGCAGCAAAACCTGGGTATGCCAGGATAAGGATAATAGAAACCTTAATGCAGAGGGAATGGGGTACCTGAGATTATTTTGCGGTAAAAGTAGGATGGATGTAGGGTTACAAATGAGTGAACGATGAAAAATTGTGGGTTGGATGCTCCAGTAATAGACATGTGAAAGAAGTGACCTCCCAATGGTTAGGCCTAGCCGAAAGAACGGAAGAGATTCAAATAACGAAAATATATATCAATGTATCATGGATCATCATATGGATATATGTGATAATAGAGTGAATGGTGTGAAAGGATGAGGTAGGCCGCAAAAGTCAAGGGTGAATTTGGTAGACGAGACTCTAAAGACGAGGAATATTAAGAATAGGACAGCGTATGTGAAGCAAGTTATGAGTGTAAGAAAAACAGAAGAAGTCTTAGGTTTTCTCGGGATTCACTCCGGCCTAGGAAATTAGTTAGTGCCAATGAGGTTGGAAAAAATATTACTTTTATATCCTTTATTCGTCAGGTCCACTGACATCATTTTTACATCGGAGAACGATATCTATTAAATGTCACTTTAATATCAGTTCGACGATATCACTTTTACATCGGGGAAAGATATCATATTTATGTCAATTTTATATCGGCAAAATCACCCGATGTTAAAACGACATTGGTGATATCAAAAAGATATTGGGCCGATATATAACTGACATACGATGCTGCTTGGGGTAGAGGACATTTGGTAGAGATTTATATAGATATAATACAGATTTTTCCCGGATACCATGTATACAGGAATCTGTATATTATACAGGTTTTATCCTTTTTGTGCTACTAGGGTAGTTTTATTTCGATATGTGCTTCCAAATGGGAAACCGGTTGAACGATTCTGGACATTTTTAAATCCCAGTGACTGCAATGCTGTGGCTTTGTCTTCCAATATCAAAGAAGTGTTGACTGAAGTGGTTCCGGACAAAAGAAAACTAGTTTCGCAAAGTTATGATGGAGCCAGCGTAATGAGTGGTCGTCACTCTGGAGTTCAAGCCTTGGTGAAAGAGAGCTATCCTTTCGCGCATTACGTGCATTGCTACGCACATAAGTTAAATTTGATTATGGCTCAAGCTACAAGTCACAACACTCAGGTGAGAATATTTTTCGCTGATCTAAATGAAATTCAACATTTTTTTCAAATTCCCCGCAGAGGGTGAAAGTACTAGATGAAGTGGTTGGAAAACGAATTCCTGGCGTGTCAAATGTGAGGTGGAATTTTAAGTCGAGGTTAGTTGAAACAGTTTATGCACACAAAGAGTCATTATTGGAATGTTTGGAGCAGATTGAAAATAGCAGTAGACAAAGTAGTGCTATTGCTCAAGCAAGAGGATTACGCCTTAGGATTGAACAGCCAGTTTTTATGTTTTGGTTAGAAGTCTTCCATAGAATAATGCCACACGTGAGTATACTCTACGATCAGCTACAGAGAAAATTGATAGACTCAGTGTCAGCAAATGCAGCCATTAAGGATTTCGAATCCGCAGTATTGAATGTCAGGGAGAGAATTGACACTATTTGCAATAACTCAGATTATGAGACACGACATGAAAAGAGAAGACTTGAGGACACTTTCATCTCAAGAAACCTAGCTGCAAAAGAGGTGTGTGATGTAATAATCAGTCAGGCTAAGGAGCTATTCTCTTTTACTGGCCATCTTATGGCATCGGTCCTCTTCTCTTCCGAAAATTTTCCGAAATTCAACAAGGCATTCCCAGAAAAGTATTTGCATAGTTTGCGCGAGTCATACCCATTCATAGAACAAGTTCGTCTGCGGACTGAGCTTGAAATAATTTACATGCGTGAGGACTTCCGGAAAGTCTCCAGTGTCGTTGCCCTACTAGGATTCATTGTTGACAATAACATTCAAAACACATTCAGTGAAACAACTAAACTCCTGAAAATTTTTTGCGACAATTCCGATGACAACCAGTGAAGCAGAGAGGTGTTTTTCAACCCTAAAGCGTGTTAAAACATTCTTACGTAGCACGATGGACGAGGACAGGCTCACTGCTTTGGCGATGTTGTCAATTGAAAAAAAGTTCCTGGATGAAATCGAAGGTTTCAACGACAAGGTGATAGACAAATTCGCTCAGAAGAAGGAAAGGAGAATGAATTTCACCTACCGTCACTTGTAAAGGTGTGGTTAGAATAATTATTTTATTAGCATGCTTATATTATTTCTGTTCGTGCAGCTTTAAGTTTAGAATATACCAGTGATATATCTTGCATGCTATGTATTCTATTACGACGAAATATGATGCTCATGGATTAGGATTAACATAATATAAGTAAATCATCGTATATCTGCACTAATGCACAGTGCACACCCAGGATAAATTACCACCAGCCGCCACTGCAAGTAAGGGAACGCAATTGTTGAGAAATCACATATTCTCCAAATCCTTGGGGAGTTAGTTAGTTTTTGCTCAGTCTATTGATAAAAGTGTTATTATTTTAGTTTAATACTTTTGATGTTCAGTCTCAAGACCTGACATTTACTTTTGCATATTCAATGGCCATATTCCTCAATTTCTGTTTTGAATATTTGTGTGGAAGCCTGGTTGCCTCTTACCCTACTCTCACTCATGTATTGTAATAGTGACGTAATCAAAGTGGTAGTATTTTTTAAAACTGTATGGAAATGGTGCTTCACTCAATCACATTTCCCAGAAACCTCACCTCAAACTCACTTTTATTTACTGTGTTGACCTTAATTCATTCATGTGTAATTGCAGACCTCCACAATAAAATCAGTGTCGTGCATTGACATTACACAATTCTAAGAGAAGGCTAATCATGATAGAAATGAGTGAAAATGAGTGCAGTTAAACGAGAGTTCCCATCCCCACAATGATGATGGTGCACTCCTCCCCGAAAACCAACAAGCCTTTCCTCCCCCCAAACAGCTACCTATCCAGTTTTCAAATTTTGCTTCCCTCCTAAAATTTATCTCATGAGATAATGCAATGGTGCAATTTGCACCATGGGTGGCCCAGCAGTTAAGAATGTTGAACCTTACTTAGAAAAATATTAATTTAAAAAATCAGAAATCTCTGGGGTTTCACAGAAATTTATTAAAATTAGAATTAGTTCTTATGTGCTCAATATCCATTCCAATTAAAGTTATGTAAGGCTAATTACTTATTTCTGCCAGTACCATTTGTTATTCCTTTTATGCAATCAGCAAAGCCAGCTATGGCATGTTTCAATCAGTGGCTGCAGGCTGGGGGATTATGTTGTGTTATCTTCTATTTAAAATTGGCATCATTTTCTTTCATTACCTAATTTAGATTATGAATTAAATGAATATTTCTGCTTTGGTGAATAGAATACTTTTGTTTGAACTATGATGTTCATTGTTTCTTACTTACAGGCTATTGTTGGCCCTCATCATGATTTTATTTACTTTGTTACTGGATGGCCTGGGTCTGCACATGAAAACACAATATTTGTCAGTAGCACAGCATGTGCATCATTGGAGAGAGGGGAATATAATGAAATTCTCCTCTGTGACAGTGGCTATGCCTGTAAGCCATTTCTGATGACACCCTTGCTGAACTGAGGGTGAGATGAGATACAACAGGGGTCACATTCGGACATGAAACATTGTGGAAAGGACTTTTGGAATGTGGAAGAAGAAATTTCCATGTCTATCCAAAAAGAGGAACTTAAAAATGGAGACAATGACTGCAGTCATAACTGCCACTGTGGTCCTCCACAATATTATAGTGTGAGGGAACTAAATTTTGTGGACGATATGCCACTGTTTGTGAGGCATGGGGTGTTGTGTGTCATCTGGTATAACTTGATGATTGCAAGTGGGTTTTCTATTGATAGGAAATCTATCTTTCGTTACTACTCTCGAAGTTTTAATGTCTATAAAATGTATGGAGTTGTCTTCTTCTGTTTCCATTGTAAAATTAATCTTAGTATGCAAATTGTTCAGTGATTTTTTTAAAACAATTAATTGTCTATTAGTCCCACTCCAACAGCAAAGAACATCTACTTATCATAACCAATAAATATTGTTTGTGCAATTTACATTTCAGTTGATCTTTTTCCCAATATGATTCTTAAATATTTCTTCCAGAAAGGTGGGGTTTTCATTGCTAAGCCAATGGGTTGTTTATATAGTTGTTTGTCGAATAAAAAGTAATTTTGTTCAATGCAAAGATGCATGAGGGATTCCAAGTGGCCTTACAGATTCTCAGCAGGTAAGCATGAGGTCTTGAATTTATACCTTTCTATCCATCACGATGAACTTACTCTTCCCCATATTTAACCTTTGAAATACTACTGAATGCAAGTATCTTCTCAAGTAGCTTACTCGGATACCTAATTTCCTTCAGAATGCCAACCACATCATCGTTTGTCATTGATTCAGCATCAGTTTGAAATTATCCCTTCCTGTCCTTCTAATAATATACATGCACTGATTAGATTCCTCATTCTGATACTATTGTTTCCTTCACATTGCCCCTTTTTGGCTATCC
Organism: Pyrrhosoma nymphula; assembly: GCA_963573305.1. NCBI lineage: Eukaryota > Metazoa > Arthropoda > Insecta > Odonata > Coenagrionidae > Pyrrhosoma > Pyrrhosoma nymphula. The sequence continues at coordinate 518,182 of OY754333.1, read as the reverse complement.
AGGCTGAGTTTGGTCGGAAATGCAGGGTTCCTTCCCAAACCCTACCTTCACTAGCACCTGCCTGTTTGATACTCTAATAGAATAGAGTATAAGTGTGGAAGTGTACAAGGTGTAGGAAAAAGATTAAATACTTTTCACAATTCCAATGGAGAAATTTGATTTATCGAGTCAACATTATTCACTGCACTGCAGCATCATCAGGACTCCATGAAACATCTTGATTCAATGAATAAAATCTCTTCAGTGAAATTGTGCAAAGTATTTAATCTTTTTCTTTAAATGGAATTCCACAAAGTATTGGCCGCCACCAATAACTTCATGTACCAGGTGTGTTGATATGGGGGTCGAGGGTGTCTGAATCCCCCCGCCCAAATATACTGGAAAAGAAGCGAAGCACATGAATGACCAGTATGTAAAACCTTAATTATTTGGTGTACCCCAATCCAACATCTAAATGGTTATAGGAGCAGCAATACTTCCAACACTATATTGTATATGATTATACTAAAAGACAATATTAGTTTTAGGGCTTAACCCCCTCACCCCAGTGAAAAGAAATATTTGTGCCCCTGAAGCGTACTGCAGTATTCTCCTCCTTTTGAATAGTGAATGATGAACAGAAAATTTAGTGAAGCACATTTTTTCTTTTAAGTTGTTTTTTAACAAAGAGATTCGAATTTTTCGTTCCTCAACCTCCAGCTGATGAAGCTCAACTGCATGAGCCTTCTGCATATCACGGAGATTCTCCATAATGTCTAATTTCCTTTTCAGTAAAATTTGCTCGTTTTTTATTTTAATTTGGTGTAATTCCCTCCCCTGTGCCATTTCTTCTTCTCCTTTGCACTTCATATAGTCGCTCACCACTTCTCTCGGTGTATTCAGTTTTTTTCTCCTGCTACCAGTCCATAAGGGAACAAGTTACAAAAAAAACAAAACCTACGCTAAAGCTAACTAACGTACTGATACAAAAATTTTTAACTGTCCTAAACAAATACAAACCTACGACGAAAAATTGATACTAATATTATCTAAAACTAAGTAAAAGAAACGAACGTCCTATCAAATAAACTATCAGTACCTAACTTTAAATTTAAAAATACCCACAGTAAGAAATCAAATATAAAACTAACACAATTCCCTACTATATTACTACACTACGTAATTACTTAACAAAGACGTGGCACGTTTGAAGAAGATAGCAAAATACTCAAATCAAAACTGACTCAATTACCTATTCTATTAATAACCTAAACTACCTATGTAATTAATGAACTAAGGAAAGTTACACGAGTGAAGAAGACAACATAAAAAACCTATTACTTACGACAAAAACAAAGCAATGGTAATCTAAATTCTATTAATACCGAAATTGGAACCACTAAAAAATAACCTAATAGACTAAATAATGAAGACTATACTATTTATAATTACTTAACTATGTAAATAAAAGAAAATATCGCAAAAGGACACCTCAATCATCACTCTCTCAAAGGAAGCAGAACGAACCATGAACGAGCCGTATTCGCAGAAAGTTATCGCATTTCAACTACTTTAAAATCGTTCTTCAACTTTTTGGTTAATTCCCTAACCAACATGCTAGTTTTTCACCCAGAATTCTGAATTGAGCACTTTATGCCTCACTTTACAAAGTGAGACACTTTAAGCGTCTGTGAAACGAACTTTCCGTAAAGTCTCACTTTACCGTAAAGCGAGACTTTGTAAAGGAAGCCATTTCAGTGTCGACTATGAATCGGACCCTAAGGCCTGCATTTACATTTTAGCTAAAGTTTACTATACCAAATGTTTACTTTATAATGAATTACTTGTATGCATATACAAGTCCAAATACATCGCTTCATAAAACCCTTCGACCATTAAAGATAAAACCCATCATGGGCGCCCAAACACAGGGGAAGGAGGGGGGGGGGGGTGTTCCCCCAGCATCCGCTAGGAAATATAAAAAAGAGAAGGGAATGAAAGAAAAAGACTGGAAATTTCCACATGAATAAAGTTTTACACGACCGGTTTAGTGTACAACACCATCATCAGGTGAAAATCATATCTCAGATATCTGTATAAATACAAAGTTGCAATGAGGGGAGAAAAAGGTTGAGAGGGGGTGGGGTTAGAGAGAACAAGGATTGGGAATTGAGAGGAGGGTGAAAGGTGGGGGGGGGAAGGGATGTTAAAGGGTAAAACCCGTATGGTAGCGATCTGGGGAAGGCACAGGTTGTTAAGAGACACAGGACGTCCACACAAGTGTCCAGTTGATGTCCGCAGTGCTCCTAAGAATGGAAGGGTGAAACCCCGCATGATGGCGGTCTGGGTGAGGCCCTGGTCCAGGAATGTCTTCAGCTAAGCTGTTATTCAGTTTATTCATGCGATTTTTATAGCTGACTGCCATTTTCAGGGCTTAATCTTCCTTTTGTGGAGTTGGGTGGTTGGTTTGAAGTATTCTCGATTTATGCTTTCCGAGCACTTTTGTGTAATATATTCCCTAAATTCCCACCCATGTTAAAGTGTTCCACGTCAAAATTTCACTTGGACGATAAAGAAAAATTATGTGGACCATATCAAACTTCCAGGGCATTTGTGTAGTGATTTGGCATTGTGATATTTGGTGGAAACAGGTGACATTAAAGTATAATACGTGGTTTATTATATGATTCTGTTGCAATATGGTTTTAATTGCTATATCTTATTACATCACGTCACTTGTAGATGTAGTAGGTAGTTTTCTCCTAAATCAGGGTGTGATTTCTGATAGAATCCGGAGCGCAATGACGAAGGATTTCTTCGTTTGAACCGCCGCCATTTATCATTAGTACTATTTCTCGTCAATGGCGGCGCTACTGCCGGCACTGTCTAGAGGCCCTCCTAAAGGCCGTTTTACACGGTACATTTGTTTGTACAAACGGTACAAACTCTTCCGTGAACTCTTGCATGGGGCAAAATGTATCGTGTAAAGTGGCAAATTGTATGAACGCTTGTGCGAATGTCTCAATGCCTGCACGGGAAATAGAACCTGTTCTAATTTCGTTGAGACAAACGTACAATCTCACGTACATTCGTTTGTACAAAATCTTTCATCGTGTAAAACGGCCTTAATAGAGGCAACCTTTTCCTCCCCTCATTGCAATTTTGTATATATACGGATGTCTGAGATATGATTTTCACCTGATGATGGTGTTGTACACCGACACCGGTCGAGTAAAACTTTATTTTTGTGGAAAATTGCGTCTTTTTCTTTCATTATATATGTTATTCCACCAAATTAAGCCTGAAACAACAAGTTTTAAAGGGAAGGGAAAGTTTAATTTATTTATTGTTTTTGCGGATTAAATTAATATTTTAGTAACCAATATAGAACATTGTCATGCATCTAAGATGATCCAAAAATGTACTCCTGAGACCTCAAATTTACTAAACCTAGAAGAATCTGGGAGAGGGCTCCTCGGACCTCCCTTCTTAAACCTAAGTCTTGCCCCCCCAGAAAATATTGTATGGGCGCCCATGAAACCTATGCCAATATATGCAGGAACAAGTACGTCTTCCATCATTACAAAAAATAGTGCGAAGGAAGGTGATTTTCAATGAAGCTACAGCCACAGAGTAAAGATATACTTACTCTGTGCTACAGCCAAACCTTTCTACAGGTTATCACTGAAAGATTTAGGGCCTCTAAAAACACCCAATACTAACAGCGCCAAGTGATTGCGACTACCGTTGGTACTATCCGAATCATATGTTTTGGCGGTCTCTACCTTTACATGTAAGGTCTAAATTTACGAGCAGCGCGAGCAGCTGACAAATGCGTTGTGACAGCCGTAGTATAACGAATTATAACGCGGTTTTCCGATGCGATTCTTTCTCAGTCAAGTATTTTCAATTTATTTTTATCAATTTATCGTATTCCGCGTTCTGTGATACGGCTGGGACTATGTCTGGATTGTAATTGAAGTATTTATTTAACGCATTATTTTGTCATTGGTCGACATCTGAGAAAGTAATTTTTGTGTTGAAGTTCATGACTAAAATTTGATCGTTTAGGGAGTAAGCTTGTTGACTTTTCATTGTGTTATTTTTGCGTCAACTGAAGAAAATGTCGGAAATTGTGGGCGGAAGCAAAGCCAGCCCTAGTCTGTTGACCTCTTTGAGAAAATTTAGATTTCAAAGGTCGACAGTTGTGAATGGAGAAGTGAAAAATACTACCGAAAGTGTATCCGAAGGTATTGTATCGCGATCGGAATATTGTCGTTAATTTTTGTGTATTTCAGTAACAAGGATTTCTATCGACAGAGGAGACATCACAATCAACTCAAAATGAGTCTGAGACTCCCTTGAAACTTGCCGTTCGTCGAGCAATCGGTAGGATAATTGATTCAGATTCAGACGACTCGGGATCTGGCATATTGAAAAACAATGCTGCTAAACCTATCACTTCCGTGGAACAGGTTTGCAAACCTTTTGGGTGGATAAATTTACTTGGTTTTTCCTTGTCTTGGACTTGAAAATTTGATTTGTTAGTATTAGGCTTTGGTTAAAATACTTTCAATGTGTTTTTATGTGTACTTTTACCTTTTAGAAATCTGATAACGCCTCCACTGGTAATGGTTTGAAGGAAGAAAGAAACAACATCGTCGATTCAGACAGCGAAGATGATGTGACTTCTAAAGAGAGAAGTTTACAGACTCTAGTGAAAGCTTACCCGAAAGTGGATGAAATGGTATGCAATGACTGACATGGTATTGACATATTTAATCATCTTGGATCAAGGTAGATGAGCTCTACGGCCTCTATAGATTAAACAGATAAAATATTTCTCCAATGGCCGTAAAATATATGCACCACTCGTCAAAAAATTAAAGGAGAAATATTTTATCTGTTTAATCATCTTGGACTTTAGGTGCTAATTTAATTTGGCAATATATGTTGATTCTGACATATTAGTAAGAAAATTTTTTGTTGTATAGGGAAACAACTCAATAGAGTACATTTTTATTCTACCATTGTAAAATTTCAATCAATTTTATGCTTAGTGAGAAGTTTAAATATTTCAAACCTTTTACTAACATCCGTTCACGTGTATTTCCATCTGTAAATAACTAGGTGCTTTAGGGCTGCGAAGTCAATTGAAGTAGACTATAGATTAGAGCTATTGCCTGTGACTTGAGGTTTGCACGATTTGTATTATTGGATCAGTGGGGTGATGGTATATCTATATTTCATTGAACATAGTTCATAATGTATTTTTTTGCCTTTTTTCTAAGGAAATTTACTATCTTGGCCGTGCATTGTTTGCCATCTTTAATGGTGGCAGTTTGATTAACCTAAGATAAACTTACGTTTGGTGGTGATTTGTATAAGATTCTCCTGTCTTATATATTGCCCAGAGACTGGAATTAAGACTTCAATAATTTCTGTGGCTCACTTGTTAATAAGCATTTGAAATTTGGCAGCTGAGCAATTGACTTGAGGGTTTCTCTTTAATATAATGATCACTTGGCATTGGTGGTGTCTTAATGGTGTTCTGACACAATAAACTGCTGCAATTATTAGTCTAGCTTGGTATCTTGTGTATTTTGTCCATAGTTGACAATCAAGGGACGGGAATTTTTATCATTGTTTTTACTATATTTAGTATTTACGTACCTGATCAGTGAAAGGTTGAATAGATGGTGTTGAAAATTACTTTTATACGCACCAAAGTGCCAATGTCTCTAGACAAGAAATTACCTTGTCAGACTTATCTATTTTAGACTTACTGGGTCCACGTTACCAATCAACAAATCATCCGCTCTAGGATACATAATGCATCTCTCTTTTTTCAGTTTGAAACAACACAAAATAATTAATTTTTTTTAATGTACCACGTTTTTAAAACTGACTAAAAAGTATGAAATATTTTTCCCTGGGCCCTTCTAAATTTTTGAGGGTGAATTTTTAGTGGGTATGGAGATATTTGTAAAGCCCGTTTCACACGATGCTTGATCCAGCACAAGACCTAGTACTTATGCTAGCTGGTACTTGATATTGAGGACGGAACCCAGTATGATAGAAACCATGATAGAGAATTTCACACGATCATTGAACTTGTGCTTGCGATGAAGCAGTACTGTCGCTCACTGTTGAAAGAAAATGGAAAATTTCCATGAAAGAAGGAGACTTTTGGCTGCTGCAGTAATAACAGAGATTGTCGAGACATTTTCATCTCACATTTTCACCACCAAAGAGTGTGTAACACTTGCGATAAAGTGAGGCGCTGATTAAAAAAAGTGAAGATCGCACTGTGAATAAAAGCTAACGTGATTGGTTGATGGCTACTAGGACCTACTGGTAGAGATGGGCCACTTTGAAAATTACCACAGTAATTTTCGTAAATTACCGTGGTATTTTTCGTAATTTACCGCACCCCTTGAAAATTACCGTAGTTTTCGGTAATTTTCTAGATAATTCACCCATGTTTGAGATAATTTTTCATACAGATAAATTCCCAAGATGTTCTTTTAAGCTAAGTCCACATTCCTGACGTGTTTAATTATAAATTTAGGAATATTCAACTCATTTTTGGCATATTTTACTTAAAATATAACATTATTGAGTAATTATTAGTAGAATATTCTTCTTGAAAATTTCTCATACTTTGACAAAAGAAAGCCAGATTGCGTGTTGCTGCCGTATTTCTTTTTACAATTTTGAAAATTTCTAATAGATTAATATTGCATCAGGTATGGTTTAAACATTGTATCATCACCCTTTTGCTATTGGCATTCTTATTTAACCATACATTTTCTGTTTAATGCTTAAAACTGAAAATTACTGGAAAATTACGGTAATTTTCCCATCTCTACCTACTGGGAGCTAGTAGCAAACTAGTACCACATCAATTACGAATCAAGTAGCCCAGCAAGTGTAATAGCTATCATCCTTGTTAGTCAGCATGATGGTTCTATATCACACGGTATTGGAAAGCTATCATGCTAGCGAGTATCCTCCACCTTGTGCTTGATGAAGTGAATCGTGTGAAACGGGCTTAAGACTTGAAGTGAAAAATGTGGGGCGCAGGCAAGGGGCTGTCCATAAAAGATGTCACACACAAGTTTGGACCAAACTAGACCCCCTCCCCCCCCCCCCCTGTCACAGTCACTAATCGTGTCACCCCTCCCCCCCTTTACTGATGTCACAAAAATGAAAAAACTTTCACTCCCCTCCACAGTCTGAATAAAAATAAGACATAATACACAGTGGAAGTGTGGATGACGAAGCATAACTCCCTCCTCCCCCCTGTCACACATTGTCGCAAGGTGGTGACACCCCCAATCGTGTGGATGTCATTTATGGACAGTCCCCAACCCATGATAAATAAGGACAAGTAAAGGGATCAGGTGTCATTGACCAAACTCCCACAATTAATACCATTTGCAATGCACTGAAATTGGTTGTGAATTCATCCAGATTATCTACATCTATTATCTACTGCCTGCGCCACACGTTTTTCTCTTCGAGTCTTACAAATGTCTCCATAGCCACTAAAAATTTACCCTCAAAAATTAAGAAGGGCCCTGGGAAAATTATTTTATACTTTCTAGTCCATTTTAAAAACGTGGTATATTAAAAAAAATTTTATTTAATTAATTATTTTATGCTTCTAAGTGAAAGTTTCCAATCGATTTTATACATCGTGATGAGACTCTGACAGGGGCACACAGGAAATTTCTGTTGTATTTCAGATTCTGTTCAGGTGACAGTGTGTGGAATTGAAATAATTAATCGTTAATTAATTCTTATAACATGTAGCTGAAATTGCATTGTCATCCACTTCTGAGCTATGGTTAAAATTACAAGCCTCTACTAGTACATCAGGAAATATGTTAATTAATTAATCAATTAATTGTTATAATAGAAGCTAATAGGTATCGCATCGTCATTAACTTCTGAGCTATGGTAAAAATTTCAAGTCTCTAGCTGATCAGGAAGTTAGTTTAAACTCGGTTACAATATTCCACTCGGACGGACAGACAGAAATGTCAGAAACCGAACTAATAAAAACGTGGTAACAAATTACATTTTCCAAAAATATTTTACAAAATCATCCCGTGTAGATAGAGTTCACAACATAAATCACAGGTTACAGTTGTAAGCAAAATTAAATTCTTTTACTAACTTGAAATTAATATTTTTCTATGGATTTTGAACTTATTATTGTTGAGTGGCTGTGTAAATATATCAGCTAACTGAAATTCAGTGGGGCAGTAATTTAATGACACTGTTTTATCTGCCACATTTTCAGAACTAAAATGATATCTAACATCAATTTTCTTACTGCTTTTATTTAGTTGACCAGTCTCTGTTAGTCTGATTGCACTTTGATTGTCAAAATTTAAAGTTACACACAACTCTTCACCCACGAGTTCTTCAATGAATGTCTTTACATACAGAACTTCCTTCACACACTCAGCTGCTGCAATGTATTCTGCCTCTGTAGTGGAGAGAGTCACAATTGGTTGCTTACGAGAGCACCAAGCTACTGGACGTCCACAAAACATCAGAACATAGCTGCTTGTGCTCTTCCTCGTCTTCACCTGTATAGTCAGAGTTAGTGTATGCAGTCATATGCAAGTCTGATTGTCTTTTGTAGTGTACACCCAGATTTTCTGTGTCCTTTAAATACCTTAATGTTCTTATTACATTTGAATATCAGCCAGTGTTGGGTTCTCTAGACTTTGACTCATAGTTTACAGCAAAAGCCATGTCAGGTCTTATTTACCGTATATTTTGGCAGATAAGACGATAGTTGAATCATTAAAAAAGGCCCACAAAATCCTGGGTCGTCTTATAGGACAGATACAAAAAAATGGGGCAGATATATGCTAAAATATAAAAATTTGACAAAAATTTACACCTCCTCTTATCTGCAGAAATATACAGTACTTGATAAATATAAAAGATTACCAACTGCTTCTCTATAAGGAAACTTGGGAGCATTTTCATTCCTTTCTTCCTGCTCATCAATACTTTTTCCAAGTTGCAATGGTGTATCCTCTTCCTTGAACTACGACCTTGACGTGGCGGAAGGGCTTGTGCGTTCCAATGACCCCTAGAGCTGGACTGGCAGGAGCAAGTACTATGGCTCCTGGTAGGACCACCCATGCCAGATAGGTCAAAAGGTAGTTCCGTGATGGTGCCACGTTAAAAATACCGTTGAGTGGCGTGGGAATACCTCTCAACTATCACTACTCAGAATATGAAAGTCATTCACAGAGAATTGATTCCTGGTAACTAAGGGACGCCGCCCAATAGGGCGGGTGTCGTGCCCAGCAGCGGGGGAGGCAAGGCCTCCACAGTCGTCATCACACAAAATCCTTGCACAACATCATCATCGCCGTAAACAAGGGATAGGAGGAAGAAGAAAAAGAGGAAGAGGAGGAGGAAAACAGTGTTAAAAATAGGTACTTGGTACGTAAGGACCATGATGTGGGCCGGAAGCTTGAAAATATTAATTTATTTATTTATATCCACATCCCAGAAAACAGCACTGACGGCTTTTTACATCGGGTGTATTAACATGTAACAATGGGCGAACACAAACACCCATGTCCTGAGTGGTGAAAAATCCACTCAGGCGGGACTCAAACCCGCGACCCTCAGTATAGCATGCGAGGACTTCACCCCGTCGCCACTGGGGTCGACAAAACGGGAGTGGAAAAAATAGATGCTTTGGGATTGTGCGAGGTGAGATGTAAGGATAGTGGGGACTATTGGAGGGATGGCTACAGGGTAATCTATAGTGGGGGAGATGAGAGTCAACGTGGGTTAGGCATGGTACTGAACACAAAATTGGAACTGAGGGTGGAAAACATTGAACAGGTGAGCAACAGGATACTAGTGGTAGAAATAAAAGCACGCCTGACGAATTTCGTACTGGTCCAGGTATATATGCCTACGAGCAACCATAGGGAGGAAGAGGTATACGAACAATTAGAAGAAATAATTTGAGAAGTGCCGGGAAAGAAAAACCTGATAGTGATGGGTGACTGGAATGCAGTGGTGGGGGAAGGGAGGGATGGATTATAAGTAGGAGGGTTTGGGCTAGGAAGAAGAAATGATTGCGGTGAAAAGTCAGTTGAATTTTGTAGAAGAAATAAATTAGTAGTGACAAACACTTGGTTTAAACATCACTCCAGGCATAGGTACATATGGTAAATGCTGGGAGATACCAAATTGATTTTATAATTGTAAGGCAGAGATTTAGGAACAGTGTATAAAACTCGCATAGCTATCCAGGGACGGATGCGGACTCAGATCATAACTTAATGATGATGAAGTGTGAAGTTATATTCAAAAGGCTTTGTAAAGGTAGGAAGATAAGGAGGTGGAAAGTATTGAAACCTTGAAGTATTGAAAGGGTTGAAAAGGAGGGAATAACAAGAGCTGGTAGAAAAGTACATAGTTGAAGCAAAGCAGTTTAATTTCGTTTATAATTAAGTTTAATTTCGCGTGCAGCAAAGGTTTTACTTAGAAAGGGTAGGAAAGCCGTGGGAACCGATAACCTACCTTCGGAGCTACCGAAGAATCTAGGTAGTAAGGGGAGAAAATCATTTTTCGAACTTATTCGAAGGATCTGCGAGGAAGGAGTATGGCTAGAGGATTTCGTTAAAACAGTATTGATACATATCCCGAAGAAGAAGAAAGCGTCAGAATGCGAGGAGTATAGAACAATCAGTTTAATTTCGCACGCGGCAGAAGTGTTGCTTAGAGTACTAAATAGAAGGTTGGGGAGCAGAGCAAACTGATATTCATGCGATGATTAATTTGGGTTCAGGAAGAGGAGAGCGACCAGAGACGCGATTGCGGTATTTAGGACACTTAAAGATAGAAACATGGAGCATAATCAGGATGTTTTCGCTTGCTTTGTGGATTTTGAAAAGGCGTTTGACAGAGTAAACTGGGATAACCTAATGCAGTTACTGGGGAAAATAGGAATAGATTGGCGTGATAGGAGACTCATCCGAAACTTATTTATGGGGCAGGGGGCTCAGGTGAGGGTAGCTAAGGGTGAATCAGGGTGGGCAGTTATAGGTCGCGGGGTGCGGCAAGAGTGCCCGTTGTCGCCTTTACTTTTTAACATATATGCTGAGAAAATGGTAAGAGAGGCATGGGATGAGCTAGATGTGGGAATGAAAGTAGGAGGCCAGTGGATAAAGTCGGTTAGATTCGCAGACGACCAGTCGTTGGTCAGTCTGTCAGCGGAAGGATTGCAAACTTTAGTAGATGCACTGGAAAAGCAGTACGAGAAATACAGGATGAAGATTAATAATAGGGAAACAAAAGTAATGAGATTCTCTGGGACAAAGAAAGTGAGGCTGGTGATAAGAGTAGGAAGTCACAAACAGGAACAAGTAGAACAATTTAATTACTTGGGTAGTACGCTAGAAGAAAGAGGACATAGTAGCAAAGACAATAGGAGGAGAAAAGCACTAGCGAAGGAAGCGTTCAATAATAGAATGGAGCTGATGACGGGGACCTTAAGTAAGGATGTAACAATGAGACTGGTGAAGAGCTTGATATGGAGTGTGGCGTTGTATGTAGAGATGGGCCACTTTGAAAATTTGCACAGTAATTTTCGTAAATTACCATGGTATTTTTCGTAATTTACCGCACCCCTTGAAAATTACTGTAATTTTCGGTAATTTTCTAGTTAATTCACCTATGTTTGAGATAATTGTTCATACAGATAAATTCCCAACATGTTCTTTTAAGCTAAGTCCACATTTCTGACGTGTTTAATTATAAATTGAGGCAGGTACAACTCATTTTTGAAATATTTTACTTAAATTATAACATTATTGAGTAATTATTAGTCGAATATTCTTCTTTAAAATTTCTCATACTTTGACAAAAGAAAGCCACATTGCGTGTTGCTGCCGTAATTCTTTTTACAATTTTGAAAATTTCTTGTGGATTGATGTTGCATTAGGTATGTTTTAAACATCATATCCTCTCCCTTTTGCTATTGGCATTCTTATTTAACCATACTTTATCTGTTTAATGCTTAAAACTGGAAAATTATGGTCATTTTTGAAAATTACCGTAATTTACCTCAGATGAAAATTATGGTAATTTTCCCATCTCTAATTGTATGGGGCAGAAACGTGGACCTTGAGAAAGGAAGACGCAAATAGGCTGAAGGCTTTCGAGACGTGGGTGTGGAGGAGGATGGAGAAGGTGCGTTGGATGGAAAGGAAGACAAATGAGGAAGTGCTTGACATGGTGGGTGAGGAGAGGAAACTTATAGATGAGATTAGGGGAAGACAGGGTAGGTGGCTGGAAGGGGTAATGAGGGACGATGGTTTGCTGAAGGCCGTGATAGAGGGTAGGATGTTGGGTAAGCGGGGAAGGGGAAGGAAGAGAATCGGTTATTTGGACGGGATGAAGAACGGTAGGACTTATGCTGAGATGAAGAAAGAAATACTGGTGGTAGAAAGGGCACGGCACGTGTAAGAGTCCGTTGGATATTCTCAGACTTTCATCATAACCTACCTCTAACCGGTAGTTTACTCTAATGAATGAATGAATGGTGTATCAGCTCCCTTAGCATTTTCATTTCATTCCTTTCTTCCTGCTCATCAATACTTTTTCCAAGTTGCTATGGTGTATCAGCTCCATTAGCATCTTTCATCTCAAATTTCTCGAATATATGATTGGCATAACCCCTCTGAGAAAGGCAAACAGAGTCCTTAGTTTTTGTCACCTCTATGCCAACCAAAGCCCGTGGTTCATTTCTAGTCTTTGTTTCAAATTCCTTTCCCAAACGTTCCAGCAAATATTCTAGTTCAGATTCATTTTTGCCTATTTGGATCCCATCATCAACATAAACAGTTAAATACAGTGTTCTGTTTTCATTTCTGAGTACGCACTGTCCTGGTTTCATCTGAAAAAGCCCTCTACTCAATTAGTACTTCTTAAACCTTTGATTCCATTTCAAGGGTGCTTGCTATAATCCATACTAGCAGAAGGTACCTGTTGAAATTCAACGGGTGTGAAATACTTAAAAACTTATTTTATAAGAAAACCACAAAGCCTGAAGAATACTGTCTACCATAGTTTTGGTAACCATAATTTTTTTTCTCCATATTTCCCTTCCACGCAAGAACTGGAAAATTTCACACTCTTCCGTAAATGGTATTTTATTTTGCTTCAATACTATTTCCACATAGTTATAATTTTAATGGCAAAATCTATCATGCCCATCTTTCTAAGTTTCTAATTTCCTTGCCAGATATGACATTGATTGTCTGTTGATTCAAAAATGTGCAACTGTACAACAAAATGTACAACATACCAGTGCGAATAATTTGTGCACATCCTTGATTTTTCATGTTTTTTCAATACGCATTTCTTATCATCTGAATCGAGTTTATATCCCTTATCAAGTGCTATTCCCACAGAGAAAAGATTGATTTTTAGTTCCAGTACATCCAACATATTTTCAAGGGTGGTTTTAATCCATTCATCACCATTGTTTCCCAGTAGATTTACCTTACCACAAATGACTGCATCCAGCGTTGAACGGTTACTGATTTTTATTTTCTTGGGTTCGCTGAGCTCTTGGTACTTCACCAATATGCCAATTTCATTGCACATATGCTCACTTGCCCTTTATCCAGGTACCACATGTCTTCGTTTACTTGGTTATTGTATGATGCAGTTGAGCTAATGAATGAATTTTTGTTTGTTTTATCTTTACTTCCTTCTTTCAGAATACGACATTGTTTGATGAAATGTCCTGGTTGTTTACAATGATGACATATGCTGGTTTCTTGATTTATCAAGGAAGTAACATTCCTTTTCTTCATGATTGTTTTTATTACATGTACTGCAAAATACGGATTTGCGATAAAATCTAGTTTATTTTCTGGAAGGTTTCGTTTCTGCCTTGAATGCTGTGTTCTGGATGTCTTCTTCGGCATAACTATTAAATTTAATTTCTTTTGCCGCCAATCTCGCTAAGATGTTTTCAATTGTTTTCCTGCTTTTCCCTGTCGATTCCCACGCATTGCTGAAGTTTTGAAATTCAATTCTCAGCACACTAAGTATCTTCGTTATTAATATAGTTTTGTCAGTATTTTGCTGCAGCATCTTAAGTTTGTGAATTATTGATTGTATTTCTGATACATTAGTCATTATGTCAGCACTCATGTCAAATCCGAAATTATAGAATTGTTGGAGAAGGTTACCCTTTTGTTGGTCTGTATCCTGTTAGAATATTTCTGAAAGAGTTTTAAACATGTTGCATGTAGTGGTACATGGCATGATGTGCACCATTACTTTTTTATCAATTGTCGTCACTTTATATATACTTCTGAGATCTGACATACATCATCTTCCAGAGACGCATGTCTTTTTTGTTATTTCAAGTCAGTCAGTCTTTGTATCCAGTCAACCACATCCAATAGACCACTTGCTCTTGAATATTCTTATTTGGATCTTCCATAATTGGGTATTTTCCACTTATTTCAAACTATCGATATTCTGATTCAGTTACTTGAACTTATTGCATTGGCTAAAAATTTTCTTATCAAATTGTATGAATTTCGGTTTTAAAAGCTAAAGAACGTCGAAGGTTACGAATGTTCCCGAGCACACTCCGAAAACAACCAAATGGCCTGTGACGTCATTTTCGCTGTTTACATTTAGACACAGGCGTTTCCTTATGCTTACTGTGGAAACAAATGCAGCGAAATTAGTTTTTGACGTTTTCCTGTTTCTTGCTGAGCCTTTAAATGGCATCTAAGTAAGGGGTATAGATGGTGTTTGTGCCACAATGTACAAATACATCGGTTGAAACACCGAAAAAGAAATTTATTCACGCAATCATGACATTGAATGATTGAAATTTCTTCCTTGGATTCCTCAATGTCCACCTGTAAAAATGTATGATTTACTTCGCACTTTGTGTTCTGGACATATTCTTGCAATGACTGTGCACAGTGGTCCATCTCTCTTCACTTAGACGTATCCTATAGCATTATCACCATAACTCACGAGAAGCTTTATAATATAACAACACTTAAATTAAACTTTAAATAGACATTTAGGAGATGAGAATCTATTTTTAGGCATTTCTACAGCAGAGAAGCCACTTCTAGAAACCTCCTCTACAAACAATCACTAATTAGCAAATAAAAAATTAATGTTTTAGGTGTGTCGAGTATTGGCAGCACAAACATTTGGCAAGTACTGTGTTATGTTGATATGTTACTAAGATACTGTTTGTTTACTGTTGCATGGACTGGTATGGACTTCGATAAAGAAAGAAGTATCATAATGATTATGAGTGTATTGGAAAAACAGTTAATAATGTTCATACACCAAATACATAATTATTTGTATAAAAATGATATAAAATAGTAATGACGATTTTAAAAGCAAACTTTATGCTTACATTTTTTGGACTTAAGCTCAACGAATTACCGCAGCATTAAATCACTCGTCCTTCTCCATAAAACGCCTACCAAAAACATATCCAATTTGGGTAAATTATCTTATGTGGTTTTTATAAAACCATTACACGCCATAGTCTTTGTTTTCAATGAAAACTCTTTAAATATACGGTAGATCTTCTAAAGTTACTCACTTTCCCCCTCACATCCGTCTATTGCTCAGCGAAAATGACGTCAAGCCAATCAGATTTCGTTTCGCAGCGGCGTAAAAAAATTTGAAATTTCGACTATTTTAATCTTAAATATCTCAACTAATATTGAATCAATTTTAAAACTACTTTCGCTCCGCAAGCTTGTTCGAGTTTAAGTAACATATTAAGATCAGTAAACTTAAATTTAAAATTTCCTCCTTATAATATTTTTATGCTTCTTACATCCTATGCCATTGTTGACGAGTAGGTTGTTCACTTTCCTCTTTCTTAATTTTAATGGCGAATTTTCTTTCTTGTTGCTTTTACAGTAGAAGCCCCATATAACGTGTAGGGCATGTTACAAGAAGCTCGAATTTGCGAGGGATGGCCAAAGAACGATTTAAACTCTATGATTGATATGTAAAATAGATCGGTATTAGCGAGGACAACAACCAGCAACAACTGAAGTCGTTTACTATTACGAGGTGCAAATTTCTGTTCAATCTTGCAACACGTGCACAAACTTGTGCTCATGTCCTCTGTCAGTGAAATTATATGTCTAACAGTATATTTTTTCTGCGCAATTTGACGTTCAAAGGCACATTTTGGACATTCACGTCATGCCCGTATTCACACAAATAAATTCCTCGTAAGTCCGTGCATTTCATTGTTCTTTTGTCATACTCCCGTGTTTTTATCAAGTTCAGTTTGACTGATACAACATCATGGCTGGGAAACGAAAGTTGTAGGATTTGTAAACTAAAATGTGAATTATTAATGAATGCGAAAGTGGCGATGGGTCCAAAAACGAGATAGGGAAGTGATTTGGTAAATCTTCCTTGACCTTATTCACAATTCTGAAGAATGAGGCAAATTTCGTGCCACAGTGCTTCAAGAAGGACATCCAAGCAGCCAGAAACATTTGCTGCCAGGAGAAAATACGCAGTTAGAATCTGCCCCTTTCTCGTGGTTTTTCCAGCAGAGAGCAGCCTGAATTCCGATAAATGGCCCATTGATGAAGGGAAAACCAGAGTATCTAAGTGAAAGGCTCAGTATTAACAAGTGTAAGTGTTCCGATTTTGAATACGTAAATTGTTATGAATTCGGATTTCCTATATTTTAAGTTGTCTACGTATTGTAATGTCTTTTGCAATTGTTTCAAAGATTACAAAATGTTGAAAACAGGTCAGGGATGATTCATTTCGGTATGCACAAAAGGTATGTACTATAAATCATACGTAGGGATAGGAATTTTTCGGTGGTTTGAGAGGGAGAAAAGCAGTACTTTGAAATTAGGAATTCGGTACTTTCAACAAGACATTTCGGTGTTTTCACAGTGACCACAAATTTATATATATACATATACACATAAAATACCGATTATTTCAAAGTCTAGAAAAGGGTCACTTATACTATAGTTTAACCCAATATGATCTGGGCTATTATGCGACACTTCCCCTTCTAGCCATGCTATGACTGAAGACAATCACCTCGGTGGCGGAACCTGGAAAATTGGCACTAAATTTAAAAATAAAATTTAATACATTTTGTGTATTGACATGTAACTTTAGAGAATTTCCATCCTTGTGAAAGTTTGCTGCAGTTACGTGCTTCGAAGATTTTAAATTTTTCCGATTGAGTCTTTCCCAAGCAAACTGACAGTTGTAGAACATGTACATGACCGTACTTTTATCAATACATTAAAATCCACCTTTTTGATACTGGAAAGCCCGGTCTCTGCGCTTAATTTTGCATTCGGCATCTCAATAACTCGTCAAAATCACTTGAAACCACAGAAACCAGGAATAAAAGTAGGATACTTAACAGTTGTCACTGGAAAACAAACAGTCATTTTACTGAAATGGCCAAAAACAAGAGATTCAAACAATAAAATCAATCTTGGTGCCACGCAATAAATAAATATATCGACAATTATATTGAGGTCGTAGTTGGCCTTGATTGGTGCTTTAAAGCTAGCTACGCAACCATTGCAATGGAACAACCCCATTGCAATAAGGTCGTTCACTATGATGCAAAAATACAATTTCATTCACGAATTCGGTAGATGGATTGGAAAATAGATTTTCGGTGGAGACAAAATTCTTCTAAATTCAGCCACTCACTCATAAATCAAAAACAAAAATTTGCGAAACTTGCCACCCACTCAAAAAGTTCGTGACAACATAAGAGATCCGGTTCAGTTCGTAATTCGCTCGCTGGAAAGCGAGAGAAGGGGAATGGTAGCGCCCAGCATGATTGGTCGGAGCAGCGAGTGACTTCAAAACTTTTCATGTTGGTTCTTTTACGTGAAAGGGTTAAGAACCCCGATTTTTCGCCGCCGATAATTCGAAAAGCAGGCAACGGATCAAGAAACGGAAAAATACATCTCTCTTTATTTTTCAAACTCTATCAGAATTGGCATTTTAAAAACTCTTGGTGAACAAGCCCATTGAAATGAAACAACTCAAAGCGGCTATTCACGCATGCACAGTCCGTCTCATCTTCAAATCCGTAGTAGTGTTATGAACAAATCAGACCAAAATAAAAAATAGGAAAATACGTGTCTCTTTAAATTCAAACTATAATTGGCATTGAAAATCTCTTTGTGAACGATCCCATTGAAATGAAACAACTCAAAGCGGCTATTTATGCATGCGCAGTCCGTCTCATCTTCAAATCCGTGGTAGACTGTTATGAACAAAGCAGACCCAAAATAAAAAATCGGAAAAATTCATGTCTCTTTAGTTTTCAACTATAATTGGCATTAAAAACTCTTGGCGAACAAGACCATTGAAATGAAACAACTCAAAGCGGCTATTCACACATGATCAGTCCGTCTCGTCTTCCAATCTGTAGCACAGGGATTCCCAAACTATGTTCCGCGGAAGGCTAATGGGTGTTCAGAGTAACCTATAATAGCTTTATATGCTGCTACCTAAATGCAATGGTTTAATATATGTGAAGTCCACAAGGTGTTCCGTTAAAATTTCGGGATTTACGAAGTGTTCCATCGCAGGAAAAGTTTGGGAAACCCTGCTGTAACAGATTACTTAGAATAAATGTGCATATTGATTTTCCTTTGTTCGACTCACCTCGGAGCGGAGAGCCACCGATCATAGATGCCGATAGATGGTTATTCCACTAATTGTAAATAGAAAGCACCACGGCGTGACGAGCTGTGTATTGGCGGTTAGCGCCGTAAATCGAAAGCACCCGATGTCATCCTCCCGCGATGTTATCGTAACACCGGTTATGCTACGATGAACTGCAAACTTCCGCATACCTCAGGAATATTTGCACGCAAGTTCGTTTAAATGGAATTTAGAACATTTGCTTGCAATTTTAATGTTTTTCTTGCGTTTGAAATGTACTTCAACCATTTTCTCATAAAAAATGAAAATTTGCTTTTTGGGGCACAATTCGTGGCATATCGAGAGTTCAAAAGTCATTTCCCCAGTCAGTATGGAGAATGTTGTAACTAACTACCACTCCTAGGACATTTTTGCCTAAATTCGCGAAATTTGCCATCGCGAAATTTTCCTATCCCTAATCATACGTCTATCTCGCAGCAGGGAGTGTAGTCAGTATTCATGGTATTCATCACGGTATTCATTATCAACAAGTTCCTGCTAGATGTAAGTACGGCAGAAGATATTCTGTGTATCCAGATGGAATTCATTTCGGAATTTACAACCTTCAGAACTTTCTGCCTCGCGCTCAAAACTTAGCAAATCACGTATATGTACCATGGAATACCTTAAAAATAGTGAGTCATAAAAATGTTGATGTGCCCTGCCACCTCGCGGCCGTAACGTGCACTATCGCTTGAAAAATACGTGTTTCGCAGGAGCCTGTACCGTATTCACCAGTGGTGAAAAGTTTCACATCTTATCTAAACGCAGTCGATCCATGAAAGTCTGCGTTGTGTTCCCGCTCCATGCTTACAGCTGTCATATGTGGACTTGCTTGTAACAATTATGTTTCCATAAATTCAAGAGAGTATTCCACGCATAATTATTGTAATAATAACCCAAACGACAGTACACTGTTGAGGGCTAATCATAAATGCTGGTGATATTGGGCTCTATGATTCTGAAAAGCTGAAGTCAGCTGTTTTCTGAGGCGATCTTACAGACGTTGAAGCTCTCTCCTTTATTTCCACTATTTAACCGGAGAAGATAGCAGCCCGGTGCTTGCATTGTACTAAATCCACATAGGTTATATCTTGGTCATTAAGTTATCTAGCATTTTTGCAAATTTCATTAAATAGAACTTTCTCTGAATCACATATCCGTTTTTATACACTTTTTAGCGAGTTAGGAGATATGAAATTTCTCGTATCCTAAGTGTTTGCCATTTATAGTCCGTTGCATTGCTATTACTTGCAGCCACGACATATTAGGCGCACCCAAAACATCTGGGCAATAGCAATACAGCAATGCGTAGTACAGTACACGTGTCCTGAAGTGTCAAAATTCAACGTTTAATAATCCAGTGTATGTCATCTTACATGGAATTTTATGCCATCGAAAGTGAATATGAACATAAGTAATTGAAGTGTTCGAAAATATGATTTTTAATAGCTATCTCAGTGGTATCTTCTGGCCAATCGCCAAATATTCCCACAATAATGGTTAAATTAGTGTTACAGTTGTAGGAATTGGCTGTGGAGTGATTATGAATCATTTTTGGTATTAACGAGAGTTCCATTTAGCGAGTGATTTTTCAGATCCCGAGAGCTCTACTATATAGGGCTTCTACTGTACTTTCTTTCCGTTTTCACTAGAATCCTATTTTACGTTTGCTGTAGGGGTTCTGGGCCCATAACCTGTTGAAAGTTACTTTTATACGTACCGAAGTACCAGTGTCTCAAGTCAAGACATTACCTTCTTAGTCTTATTTATTTTAGAGTATGTATTTGGTCCATGTTACAATCAACAAATCACCCTCTCTAGGATACATCATGCATTCAATAGGTGGACATGAAATAAAACTTACTTGTTTATTAATGTGTGGTGCCCCGTTGCTTATATTGCCTCAGTCCCCCAAGTGTGCTTAATCTGTCTGTCTGGATGGAGTGGTTTAGAAAATGCTTCCAGTGTATACATGTGACATAGGAGTAAGGAGGAGGTGGGGAAGAGCTAGATGCGAATGCTGAAAGTAAAAGGGATAGGTATGATCAGAAACAAAGAAATGTGCAGAAGAATTGAAGAGTAGAAAACCCAATTGAGTGCTATCAGGAAAACAAGTTCCTTTGGTTTGCACCATGACAATGCATTGACAGCGATGGACTGATGAACGGAACACTTTGAAAGGAGTGGGTTATCTTGCCCTGGGCTGTTGGGAAGAAATAATCTCACAGAGGGTTTGGGAGAAACATGAAAAAGTAAATTTAAATTAAGTACTAAAAGGATCAACATGTGCATCAAGAATGGCCAAATAAGAATACATATATTACATAACATCATGCCTCTGCAAGGAGAGAAGCTCGGGAGATGGCAGTGCAGGTGCACTAGCCGCATGGCTTTAACCCTTCGGAACGCGCAATCAAAAAGTTACTTGGGAACGCGCAATGGACCTGAGAGGTCTTTTATGTACTTTTCAGCAGAAACTACATTTTTATGCTTCAGGAATAAAAAATTTCAATAAAAAAAGAAGAATAAAGCGGTAAAAATTACATATTTATTCTAAACTGCGTTATTGTTGATAACATAAACAAATTCTCATTCATTATTTTCAGGAAAAAAACATTCAGGAAAACAAAACGACTTGAAAATCACTAGTAACAATACTAAATTGGAAGGAAACATTATTTATAATAAAAAAGCATAGATATTATGTTTTATAAAAACAATAATAATCTTTTCGCACAAATTTTAGTTGACTAAAAATAAAAGTAAAAATTATTTTAAATGACGTTGAAAAATCACTCTAAATGTTAGTAACGAAAACATACATACAATAATTCTTCTTTTTTACTATCTTTATTAATTCGTCTCATAACAGTTAATTTTTGGCACAAGAGTCACAAATGACACTGGCATGTTCAAGGCAAAAATATGTGTCACAAAACTTGTAGCTGAATCTAGTTAGCTTTTCCTTCTTTGCACGCTTGCAAGTCATGCACTTTATCCTCTTTACCCCAGCATTTACAGGATTTGAAGCGTCAGCTTCCGTCTCGTTTATTCTTTGCAAATCATGCTCTAGCCTACTATGTCCTCCTGAAGGCTCTTCTAGGTCGGCTCCATTTTCTTCTATTGCCTCAGTGCCTTGGCGATTTTTCGTGGCTCTTGACTGATTTGGGAGCAGGGTCGGCTGTACCTAGTGCGGGTTCGTTGGCAATAAAAGTGGTTTTTTGGTGATAACCAAAATAGTTAGATTTTACTATACGGTCTGATAGATTCTTGAAGGGTAAAGGAATTTGTAGTTCTGTTATCGAAGCGTTAACATGTTATCAGAGAGTGGAAGTGCTTCCTTCTCATCACCAATCCAAAAATCTCAGCACCGTGGCCTTTTGCTGTCCCATGAATCTAGGGTGTTGAGACAGTGAGCTGGGAGTCGTCAAGCGAAATACAGAAGACCAATTGTAGCCTTGATCTCAGTTACATCAGTAAAATGTGCATCCCTTTGTCGCTGATAACTTGCGCGCTGTTTGAGTTCAGTGTACTGATTTGCTTATTTCACGATCAAATCGAGTATGTAAGGATCAGACAAATGCTCCCATGCTTCTAAAGGTGTTCTTTATGAACGAGTAGCACCCAGAACAACCCCAATTTCACCATGTAACTTGTTTATTCCCTCTTTTCAGGCGCTATGGGGTTTTCTTCCATTGCTATAAGTCAACAACGTTTTTCTTCTTTTTCCTGAAAGCGAAAAAGTAATTCTCCATTTCGTCTCGTGGTTTATTCAAACTGCAATCCTAGCGGTCATTATCAGGCTGCTCAGTTTCTCAGTCCCCTTCTCGCGCCTCAACTACCTCCTAACCTTCTTCACTAATCAGTTCACCACGTGGATGACATTTTCTTCTTTATCAAATAGAGCACGACGAGTTTTATCAATGTTATCAGAATTTCTCAATCTGTAAATTCGACGCTTTGCAGCCATTTTTCCTGGGGAAAAATGGAAATAATTACTCCACCGAAACAGACATAAAACATACACGCCGAAACACAGACACGCCGTAACACAGACACGCCAAAAAACAGAGACGCCATAACAGAGGCACGTCGAAACACAGAGACGCCGCATTACAGGTACGCCGTCCCACATACACGCCGAAACACAGACACCCTGCGACACCGACACGCCATACTATAGACATGCCGAAGCACAGACAAGCCAAAAGGCAGAGACAATGTAACGTAGACACGCCATACTATGGACACGCCGAAACACAAACTCGATGTAACAGAGACACGCCGAAACACAGACACGCCGAAACACAGAGACGCCGAAACGCAGACACGCCGTACCACATACACGCTGAAAACATAGACATGACAAAAGGCTCACTCGCCGTATTATAGACACGCCGGTACACAGACACGCTGCAACATTGACATGCCGAAACAGAGACAAGCCATATTACAGACACACCGAAACACAGAAAAGACGTAACTTAGATACGCCGAAACACAGTCACGGCCTAACACGTACACGCCGAAAAAGAGAAGCACCGAATCGCTGACAGGACGCTACAGGGACACGCCGAAACACAGACACGCCGATACACAAACACGACGTAACGCAGACATGTCAAAACACTGACACGCTGCAACACCGACACGCCAATACTATAGGCATGCCGAAGCGCAGACATGTCATACTACAGACACGCCGAAACAGAGACACGATCTAACATAGACACGCCGAAACATAGACACGCCGCTACAGAGACACGCCTAAACAGACACGACGTAACTCAGACACGCTGAAAACACAGATATGATGGAAGACAGACACGCCGTATTACAGACACGCCGTATTACAGACACGCCGAAACACAGAACCCTACGGATCACAGGCATACCGAAGACACAGACACACTGTAACATCGACATGTCATACTATAAACATGCCGAAGCACGGGCATGCCATAGCACAGACACGCCGAATCACAGACACGCCAAAACAGACACACGCCGCAACACATACATGCAAGTAAATATTCTCAGTTAGGTATTCAAAAAGTAGCAGAGTTACCTGGGAACGCGCAATAGACCCATGAGGTCTTCTTGGCAGCCAATAGCACAGACAAGTCCGATGAACAACGAGAGCATATTGTGGGCGAGCAGGGAAGGTCAGTGTAGGCATCGGTGGGCCTCCCCTCTCAAATGACTGTAGCGCCCTTTTGGTAGGTAAGGAAATGTAAAAAGTAGGGGGACCTCACAGGTTGCGCGTTCCGAAGGGTTAAGTGTATTGACTACACTTAAAGGCTACATGACTGACTGACAGTTAGTGAATTACGGTTCATCAAATGGCCATTTCCATATCGTGCCATTTTACGGGGAAACCAAGACTAGAATGCTTTCGGCAAGGTGACTGGGTTGGGTGGGGAAACAATGTTGGGTGTCAACGAATGTGTAAGATTATCATATCCTGAGAGGCATTGTTCTTTCACTATTCTGAGCTCTGTCTGTTATCAGAGCATATAATTAAAGAGAACAGCCAAAGTGCATTAGTATAGCCATATACATATCGAAGAATAGTGGAAAACAATGTATTCATGTGGTAACTCGCCCGTTACATAATATGCGGTTCACAACAGTCCTGCTGGATTGTCCTCACTTTGAGGCAACAAATCTGTAAGGAATGCGATAGAAAGTTAAGCCCTGTGAGGAAGGCTTTAAATACAAGGATATAAAAGAGTTAGCGGCAGGGAACAGGGTGTAACGGAGAGCTGCAGTCCAACAATCTTTCAATTTGAATGACTAATGATGATATTTGTATTGTTCTTAAGCATCCAATTTTAAGACTTTTGGCATATTCAAACAAAACTAAAGGTTGGAAATCACTGCTTTTGACACTGTTTTTGCTTATTGCACAAGCGATTTCAAATTTTAGTATTTTCCTGCACATAGGAATCACTGGCCCATAAAACGCTTAATTTTTTAAGGGTAGGATTAAGATGAATAAAGTAATTATCAACATCTGTTAATGTTAGTAATTTTTAGGAAGTGAAGGGGATTAATAACCTCCAAAAATAGTAGCCATTTCAGTTATTCGTTGTGGAATCCCATAAACAAATGAATGATGGAGATCATACTTTCAGCTGGCTGCTGCAATCCAGTTGGGGGTGAAAGTATAGGTGTGGACACGTGCAATGGCAATGCAAAGTTTTATGCATTAAAACATGGCTTTACCCTTAGGTGGACTATAGTGACGCGGCTTAAAGTGTTAATAGGCCAGAAAATATGGTACTTATTTTTGCTGTTTTTACCATGAAATTTGTCCCTCTGTGTTATTAGAGGGATAGAAGAATTGATGGGTGAACAGCTGCTCAGTGAAAATATTATTTCTTTTTAAATTATTTCTCAAGAATGTGTATGTACCTTTTACCTTTTCAATCACTGGCAAAGATATTGAATTGACGAGTGTAGAAACTTAGTTTTAATAATTGCTGGCAAATTTTTTTCTGGGTTTTAAGAAATGATGCTGCATAATGACATCATGTATTAGAAATGCATTATATTATTTAATAATTTAACGGAAGACTAAATTTTACCTAGGATGATAATTGTTTTTGGTAAACAAATATTTCCTTTTTTATAAGCGATGATGCCACCACTGCAAAATCACCCTCAATGCAGATGATACATCTGCCATTGTTACAGCTGATTCACTAAATAATTTAATTGAATTCACAAACACCACCATACACGAAATGCAGCAATGGTGCAAAAGTAGCAAACTAGGAATAAGCAAAGAAAAAACACAGCTCATTCAATTTACTAGTAAAAACTACAAAAAAAAGTAACCTTTTAACAGATAACAATGTCACTTGCTTAAACAAGACAACTGCCATTAAGTTCTTGGGCCTCCAAATAACAGAAAACCTAGACTGGTTCTCCCCATGTTCTTGAAATTGTGAAAAAAGTGTTTGTCGGTATCTTCATGATTAGAAAGCTAGCTCCTGTTGTATCCATTGACATTCTAAAAATGATTATGCCAAATATTATGCCAAAGTGCATTAATATATTTCGTATGGAATTATGTTCTGGGGTAATTCAAGCATAGCTAGTAAAGCCTTCTCTGCCCAGAAACAAGCGGTTAAAGCCATGTTCCAAGTCCCTATCCGTACTTCTGGAAAACCACTTTTCACTGAAGCAAACATACTAACATTGCCCTCTATTCACATCTTGTCATGTGTTTGCTTTGTTAAAGAAAATCCTGATTGATTCCCAATAAACTCTGTATATCACGACTAGTCCACCCGTTCTAACAACAGCATACATGCCAGTCGGTTTTCATTCTCCCTTTTTGCAAAAGGCACCTATCACTCAGCCTCAATACCGTACAATAAATTGCCAAACGACTTTAAAACCATTACCTCTCCAGTGATTTTCAAAGGGAGAGTCAAAGAATTCCTAATGAAGAAATGCTACTATGATGTAAGAGAATTTCAAAGTGATCGTATTTGAACAACTTTGTATATACATATATGTTCATTTTAACATTGTAATTTTTGTTTGTATATGCCCTGTCCTAAATTCTTGACGAAACCATGCATGTGATTGCTAACGGTGTGCTAAAAAATATTATTATTATTTATTATTATTATAATAGACTTTTAACAGTAGACGTTCAGTGCTGGTGTTACCTTTTGCATGCCTATGTATGAAGTTTTAACTCTTTGATGATGCGTGATGAAAAACCATTTGAGGATGTCACTGGAAAGTAGGAGCTTGATTTTTGGGTTGACGGACAAGATTTGTTTCAACAGAAGATCAGATTTAGATTTATTCCTCATGGAACAATTAAGTGCACATTTTTGCGGAGTGCTTTGTCAGGTATTGGTTGGGTGAAGAGGCATAACAAAGTGGGTATTGAGTTAGGAATGCAAAATTTACTCTACAACATTTCACTGAATTGTGTCTTTCTACATAGTTACTTGGATGCTGTAAAAGGCATTACTTGAAAAAAAAAAGTCTACACACTTTTAAAATAATTTGTTTTAGTGAAAATATTTTAAAATGAAGTAAAAAAAACAAGCGGATGAATAAAAATCCGAAATGTCGGCAAAAGTTAAAAAAAAAAAAAAAAAAAAATTTGACCTTAACTCATGAAATTTGCACCATATAAAAAAAGAGGTCGAGAATAAATACCATTTGAATATTACTTATTTTAAATGCAATTATAGATATTTAGTCGTAGTCACAATTGTATGTTTACAGCTTACCCATTTTAGTTTGAGATCAATTCTTTGGGAAATTAATAGTTCTTATTTTTTTGGTTTAAACGTTTGGTTAATATCTTCAGTTTGCTGAATGTTGAATCATTTGATACTTTTTCAGGAATTACTTGACGTCTTGGCTAGACATGGGATGGATCTACAAAGAGCTATGAATGCCATGGAGGAAGATAACAAATTGTTGAATACCAAAATTCCAAGATTTAAAAAGTCTCAGATTCTGAAAGAAAGTTCAGAAGAACTGAAGCAACAGTTGAATGGATGTATTAAACAGAAGTGGAGCAGCCTCAACAAAGGTTAAGTCATTTTTTTTCCCCTCAAATGTAATTTTTTTTAAATCTGATTTGACCCATAGATGTGCAGACGGGACATATCTGACCTCACACTTTTATTTTTATAGTTCTTGTGCTCTGCAATGCCTCTTTTGGTATTACTTTCATGTTTTTTTTTAATTTGCTGAAGAGCCATTACCATAATAGGCTACTTACCTTTGGTGGAGCAGGTACATAATTGATTTTGTTCTTTTTATGATGTATTCTTCCCATGGACTACAACCTTATCGTGGTGGAAGGGTTTGCGTGCTCTGATGACCCCTAGAGCTGAACTGGTGGGAGAAATGCTCCTGGTAGGGACACCCATAGGTCAGAGGTTAGGAGACAGATGAATAGTAGTTCGCGCAGTGTCTGTACGTCAGTGAGGCAGCTGCAAAAGGCATCTGACCCCAGTGGGGCGGCCTCTTAAGTGATGGTGTCACGTAAAAAAGCTTTTACACTTACAAAAACACTTCACAGTTTACGTATCTGGGTAGTATTTTGGAAGAGAATGGGTTTAGTGGTAGGGGCATCAGATGCAGAATTGTTGTGGCTAAAGAAGAATTTTATAGAGAAGGGAATTGATGAGGGGGGGTATGAGAAGAAATGTAAAGAAGAGACTGGTGAAAACTTTAATATGGAGTGTGGCACTATATAGGTCGGAAACTTGGTCATTAGAAGAGAGGATGTATGTAGACTTGAAGTGCTTGAGATGTGGGTTAGGAGAAGGATCGAGAGGGTGAGCTGGTTGGCGAGGAAGATGAACGAGGCGGTATTGGGTATGGTTGGAGGGGAGAGGAAGATTGTGGCGGAGGTTCGGAGAAGGCAAAAGAGATGGATGGAGGAGGTTTTGAGAGGAGAGGGCATGTTGAAGAGAGTGTTAGAGGAGAGAACACTGGGGAAGCGTGGAAGAGGAAGGAAGAGGATAGGAATTCTGGAGGAAATAAGAGGAGATAGAAGATATGAAAAATTGAAGAGGGATCTACTTATGGGCCATCCTTAGGAGGGAAAGGGAGAAAATGTCTTTGAAATTAGGATGCAGAATTGGGACTGTCCAAGAACCTACCAATCAGCTGGTAGAATACTAGAATGAATGAAAAGAATTTAATTTCTCTTGAGGTCATTTTTGACCTTAATTGCCTGGCAATGAAACATATTACAGAGCGTACCCACATAAGCTGCATAAATGGTTTGGATTAATTATTTTGTCTACAATTTGTTTATTTTATCGGTGTAACTAAATTTGCAATGAAAAATACTGTGAAATCCTAAAGTGACCACCACCCATTCTACGTAAAAGTGGTGGTTGAAGAAACAGATGGAATCCGGGATGGTTTACTGATAAACACGGTGCAAATGAGTAGCCGGATACTTCAAAAATTAGGAAAATAATTAATTCATTTAAGCTGCAAATATTATTTTTTTTTAAATGGTAAAGATTTGGTTATGAGTGATCAAAAGCAAAATTAAATTCCTTTTTTTTCATCATTTATATAAAAGGCGTGGATAATGTGAGAATGTGAAAAGTTGGTAACTTTTACTTTAAATGATTATCGAGTGTATTTGATTTAATTTTGGTATTCAGAGGTTGGCGGGCCTTGTTACATTTTGTACTTCTTTTGTTTTATGCACATATATATTTTTCCGCCATGTATCTTGTGTAAGACAGACAGAGAGTGAGAAAGATTAAAGTTGTCTGTCAACACACACGTATCTATTAATATTGAACCCGTCTTTGAACTCTGAGAGTTAAACATTTTCACAATCTTTCCAAAATATAAAAGTTTTGCCATACCTTTTCATTAACTCTCAGTTAAATTTTGAAATGTCTTTTATATGAGAGCTGTAGTTATAAAAACATACATCCCCATCACGCCATTCCATTTCAGAGTTGGCAAAGTCAAAATACTTTGTTATTGCTGTTAGACCTAGAAAACTGGCTCTCTTTTTATATGTTCCTCCACAATGCCCTATCCTTATTTTCCTCTTTTGCTTCTCTTACGCTCATGCATTGCTTCATGCACGCTACGAATGATGTTTTAAAAACAGCGTAAATTTTTCTATTCAAGAGAACGAACGACTGTTGTAAACGTTGCTGCCGCTAAGCTAGCCCTAAGCAGGCCTAAAAGGTTCTGTGATTCATAAAAGACTTCTTCTAGGGACGCCATACCCTTTCTTGGTCTACAGGAGAAGATAACCTAATCCCTTCATCTCAGTACGAGATGCATGTGTCTTACTCTGTCTGTGATTACTCGTAGCATGTGTCCGCAGTCCTGGATGTTATGGTGGGAAGAAAAAGTAACGGGAGCCTAGGTCGATAATTATAATAAAAATAGTGGAAACAGAGAAAAATGTTACACCAAGGTCATCGGACATAACTAGGGTGTATCCAGGAAAAACCACAGTACATTAGCGTAGCAATTACATCTTCCTGCATCACACAAAAATGACTGCTATAATAAATGCTGATCAAGGTATGCAGTCTGCCCTTGTACCTTCAAGGTTGAATGTTTCATAGCGATTTGTCATTTTCGCAGGGAGACTTATACTCTGCATTTTTTTCTCTCAATTTATTAACTAATGACATGACATGAAAAGTATATTGTTGAATAGTAATAAATAATTTCTAGTAAACATGTGAGCAACTTTCACATATTCAACCTTCCCACCTCCTCAAAATGATTTACTCTTTATCAAATGAGATAATTTATAAACTGCACGATTAAAAGCAACATGCATGTCTCCTGTCAGCAATTAATCTTTCTTCTTCGTTGTTTATTCACAAAGTCTCAGTGGGGGTGTTCTTGTTTCGTTAAGTTTTAGTGTAAAGATTTTTCTTTTAACTTAAATCACAAACGAACATTGTGTTTTAATGTAAACTGAACATTTTATTTCAAAGTCAGTGAATAATCCTATCTACTGATACCTTATTTGTCGCTATAGCCCTGGTATTAGTTGAGAAAAGGAGATGGCAAGTCGCTTTTCATTTGTTTTCCCAGTTATTCTTTCCGATATACTCACTTCCGAGGACTAGTAGGAATTTCCTAACAAGTTACAAGTACTAGTAATTTACAAGTCAGTTTGAGAAACAGAATGTGTTGTAACCATGAAAACACTTGTGAATAAACACTTGTAACTTGTGGGCTTGTAATTAGTAGACTTGTAACTTTGAGAAACAGTCCCCTGGTTGTTAAGGGGTGCTAGCCACGTTGAAACACCGGTTCCCATCAGATCACTGAAGTTAAGGAATGCTGGGCTCGGATGGGGCTTGGAGGCCCTCCTCGATACCTCTACCATGGTGCTCTTGTCCCCTGTCTGCAAGCGACGGGCAAGTTAAATGTAGGATGGCACAATCGACCCGAATAGGGGCTAAGTACCAGGGAGGCCCCAGAAGCCCCTCGCTCACCCAATCAATAAATCAAGCCCTGGGTGTCAATTCTGGTTCTTATTAGCGGTCGCTATCTTCACGTAGCGAAGATATTAGCGACTGCTGCTACGAATTTGATTCCGGTTTCGGGTTAGCGGATCACTCGCTAGGATAGCGGTCGCTAATTCATCTTAGCTATGGAAGAGCGGCAAAATCCGATTCTGGTTCATTTATCTGTCGCTAATGTGTAGCTAACTTGTTGCTAGTGTATCGCTGATTTCAATGCCACGCTAACGCATACGCTTCGATTATTTGCATGTGAAAAGGATACATTTAGGATGTTTTTGATCGAAAATAAAAACTTTGGCCTTGTTGGTATTTAGGTGGTATGATTTAATAGCAATTGTCATTAGTTACTTAGGTTTCTCTAATGTTTTATGTAAATGGTATATTTACATGGAATCGTGGGAAAAATTATCTTAATTTGAGTTTAGCAAGTATATACAGTAAAACCTCCATACAACGAATTTGTTGGGACCTGAAAAATCATGACTTCGCTGTACAGCAAGTCCTCGACTTACGCAGATCCGAGTTACACGGATCCGTAGTTATGTGGATGTTCAGTTAGGTCGGTGACAAGCTTGCATTTTCTTGCGCTTCTGTTGCCGCGAAAAATACACGGGTGACGACCCGCGAATCATTGTCGAGTGTGCAATCACGGCGCGATAAGCAGTGACTCGTCTGCCAGTCCTCGGTATTGGAAGCGTACATCAGCTATTTGTCGTATCGCGCCATAAACACGACATGCAGCTCTTTCAAATCTGTCACTGGTCGCAAGCCTGACCGGCTCCATAAGAATCTATGTGTTTGACCTTTTATTGGCTGTTGTGGCGACAGAAACGGGAAGAAAATGTAAGCCTGTCACGGGGCTTAAGGCCAAAACACACTAGTGTTCGTCGGAGCGGTTAACTCTTCAACCAATTGGAAGACAGCGGTTGGCGTGAGCGGGTGTGGGTGTGAGAATAGTCGACTGTCTATTTTTCCGACAGAATCGCAACCGTAGACAATCACGGACTCGGATTTAACCACGTCCACGTGGTCTGCTGCCGTTGCTCGCGTTTTTGTTTTATCGAAAATCGCCTCCTGGCTCGCTTCTATAGTTCATGAGTTAATCAGAATATGGGGCTGAAAAAGGACAAAGGTTTGTTTTATTTTGAAAAAGTATGTTTGATGGTTGAATAAATTGTGATCACAGCCTTGTTCCTTTCGCCTAGCGACCCAGTGATGCACTCAGATCCTGCTGTCGGGTATTCTGTCATACTGTTCTGCAATAATTACGAGCAAAGCAGCCAACTTCAGCCTCCTCCTTCGTTGATTCCTTCGATTAAGCCATAACCTCTCCATTGTCTATTTCAAGTGACAACTGCCTTTCACAAATGTTCATGCCTTCTATCAGAACGTTCTCCGAGAGGAGTACAAGGTAGTAACTGGGAGTGGCACTGACAACCGCATCGCGCAATGTGATGGGACAAACCGACACCCGCTCCCGCTAACCGCTTCGATGAACGCTAGGGTGATTCGGCCTTTACACGGCATCAACGTATGTTTTCAGTGTAATTTGACCTTCCCGCGTAAGTCAACGCGTAGTTAATTACATGGCATCAACGTCTGTTTTCAGTGTAATTTGACCTTCCCGTGTAAGTCAACGCGTAGTTAATTATCTACTCCATAGATGATGCCTGTTCTACATCACAGCAAAAAAAGAACGCGTTCATGCAGCAAACAGACGAACTTGTATTTCCGTTGTGACTTCGAAATGTCGTTGGCCTAGGTGAGGGCTGGTCACTAAATATGGATAGAAATTAGCATACTGGAATTACATACATATAGTCACTTCAGCAATAATTCGGTCATTACAAGAGGTTTCACGTTCTGATTTTGTTACAAAACAGAGAACAGAGATGGACATGCAAGTTAATATTATGTAAAAATATCCTAAAAGCTGGGAATTAGATTGGTCAGATTCAAATGCCCAACAGTACATGAAAAAGACTGTTTTAATATCAGGTTAGTTTTTAATACATACAATGCCTAATCAATACAAGAAATGAGAAAATTATGTAGCTATATTCTCAGTGGCCAGCAAGAAACAAAAAATGTCAGGTAATTTCTAACCTCACTTGACTGAGTTCGTCACAAATGAGACTTGCCCATTTAAAGATTGATAATTTATATTACATTTCAAATACCCATGAGAATAAGATTATTGTTTTCAGCCTAATTCCATACAACCCAACCCAGTAACAATTTTAAAAATACGATTCTGCCCCGCATTGAGAGCCAATGGCGTTACCTACCTCTGTAAATATCTATATTCCCCCACTTTGAGAAGCAAAATATTTTCACATACTCATTATAGCATAAACATAGAAAAATGAAACATTTTGTGTGCCATCAACATAACAGCAAACACATTTATTAGAAGAAAGATCAAGTTTTAAAACACAAATGAACTCAAATTTGATGTTGAACTATTATTGGGCCCAATATACAAATGCATTTAGTATCTTTTGATTGATCAATAACCAGATAAGCATGAGAGTGCTTTCTTTTACATGCAAATACTCTCATTGTAGTAGTTTACAATATTTGTTCAAGAGTTTTTTTTTAACAGATTCAATCACTCTTAGTATTGTGATTTATATAACCATTTGGGCTTAAACGTTCCTTTGGTTGATGTTGGTATTTATTACTCACTATTCCACTTATCATATTCTGGATCTCAGTCGTCTGCGTGCATAGGCTATCTATTTTTCTCTGTCCCTCTGCAGTCAGCTGGGTTGGTGCGTCATCCTCACACTCCCGGATCCCACTGTAAATATATCTGCCGCTACTTACGTGGTTTCTATTTGATGAATACCCCTTCTTCAGGCCGTTTTACACGATGAAAGATTTTGTACAAACGAATGTACGTGAGATTGTACGTTTGTCTCAACGAAATTAGAACAGGTTCTATTTCCTGTGTAGGCATTGAGACATTCGCACAAGCGTTCATACAATTTGCCGCTTTACACGATACATTTTGCCTCATGCAAGAGTTCACGGAAGAGTTAGTACAAACAAATGTACCGTGTAAAACGGCCTTTCGGGAATACTATTACATTGGAATCTGCATGCTGCTTTCTCTCCAGAATTCCTGCTTTTCGCCTCCTCCTCCTCGGTTGACTCTTTCTCTTATTGTTAATTGTTTATTATCTCTTTGCATCCCTAGTTTCGTATTTTAAATTTCCAAGTACTGTTTTATATTACTTTAATGATCACGGAATATTAAAATAATTTTGTGGACATTGGGTTACATCCATGTTTACAGATTATAATTCTTCCCTCCTTCAATACATCAATGCAAATGTAAAAGAAGCTAGTTGTGTGACAACAATAGTTGCTATTTATTAAAATTTCCATTTTGTTGAAGAAATAGGGATTCTTAATTTTTCTCCAGGTCTCATGGCTCGTCTGCCGGAGAAGAAAATGAGGAGA
This sequence comes from Pyrrhosoma nymphula, assembly GCA_963573305.1. Lineage (NCBI taxonomy): Eukaryota > Metazoa > Arthropoda > Insecta > Odonata > Coenagrionidae > Pyrrhosoma > Pyrrhosoma nymphula. Next base: position 483,923 of record OY754333.1, on the reverse strand, counting down.
AAAAAACACGAAAGTGAAGATGAGGACGACGATGATGACGATGATGGCAACCCATATTCTGAAAATAAGGTGTACGAAAGGTATGTTTATCCCCATATTTGGAGTTATTTCTGAGAGCTCAATTGTTTTAATGACACTACAGTAGACATTGATGTAAGCATAATGGGAAAAATGCATTGTTTAAAAAAATATATGCTTGTGAAGTCCATCAAAAATTTTTATTCAAAATGGATATCTATCTTTTCCTCGAAGTCAGGCCTGGAACAATCAAACAAAATATTTTCTTGTCAATCTGCAGTGTATAATGAAAATATTTCAATTTAAAAATTAAGCCTGCTTGGAGGTGTCAAAACACTATGTCATTGAGAATACGAAGGATGGTTTATGATGTTCCAGCTTTGCTATCGGGAATTCGAATAGTTTCCATATGAAGGTCCATTTATCCTCATTTGATGAAAATGTATGTTTTTGTTCCCTTTGTTTATGACAGTGAAATAGTGTAACTCTGCCATTCCTATTGAAACACTACATGATGGAATATAATTGTGACAAAAATCTTTGGGATGCTGTCTTTAATCCCATGATTAAAAAAAAGTTTTACATAATACTTACGGTTGGTTAATGCATATGTAGGTCATTAGATGTCATCAATCTGAAGATTGGTTTTCTGCAGCTCTTAACAGTTTTAGCTTGTACATTTGAGTTTGTTAGAAAATTGTCTTTCGTGTGTAGTGCTCAAGTAAGGCTCCCCATTATTTTGAGCTATAACTTCTCTGCAACTTTGGAAAATGCAGAAAATTTTTCGGTAGGTTTAAAACTTTCAGTGCGGGCTTAATATTTTAGTTTTTAGTCAGTGTTTTTAAATGCATATCTTAAACTAGTCCCCATGACTGCTTAAGCAGTTACCTGCACTGAATTTATCAGAAAAAAGCTGTAATAAAAAAACTACCTGTTGTATTTTGACTTAAATCCTAATTGTTAGAATATAACGCATGCAATGTGTGAATTGTGTGAAGACTGGTCAAGTCATTTGGTGATAGTTTTGTTTATTTGTGCCAATATAAATACTTCATGGTTTTCATTGGTTTATAAGCTAGATTTTTTTAACAGAAATACAGCATTTGGTGTCTTTTAGCACTGATGGAATCACTTACGTGACTAACATTTGAATACAATTGACCCTCACGTATCAAGATGTGCTTAATCAGGAAGCCCACGTAAATCCGACATGTCTCCAGTGTGTAGGACAGGTGGTTTTTTTAAACAGGTAATGAGATGGCATCACTACTTCATCAAAGTTCTGTGACTTTGTAAATTAAAATTATGACTTTGTTATTCCACATAGATTTATTAACACAATATGACCTAGGTTTCGATGAAGCTCGTCATCATCTGATGATGACAAAGTTTGTCGAAACCTAGGTCGTATTGTGTTAATTAATCTTATGTGGAATAACTAAGTTATACTTTTCATTTACAATGGTAAGCAAATTCCACCAAGTTACGCCTGAAACAATGGAGTATTCTGTGACTTTGTTGTGGGCTGCTTGATTAAATCCTTTAGCCCACAACAATGGCTCCATCTGGGTTTCAGTGGTTGATAACTCTTATCGATATGTGCAAAAAGAAATTCACGTGGTTAGATTGATGAAGTTAATTGTCTTTTTATGTAAATGAATGCGTTTCATGCATGGGAGAGAGCCATCCATCAATCTAACAATATCGTTTAAGATGCCAAATCTACACTAAAAATAAAATAATTTTACTTCATAGAAAGAAAATCAAATTTTCCTATTATGTATTTTGTTTGAAATATGTTTTTGAAATATCTCAAATTAAAAAATTAAACCTTTTTCTAGGAAGAATGTTTTTTTATGACTTCTGTTATCATGTTAGCATTTCATTCAAGTATTCTACCAGCTGATTGGTAGGTTCTTGGACAGTCCCCATTCTGTATCCCAATTTCATAGACATTGTCTCGCTTTCCCTCCTAAGGATGTCCCGCCATTAGATCCTTCTTTCAATTCTTCATATCTTCTACTTCCTCTTATTTCGTCCAGAATTCCTATCCTCTTCCTTCCTCTTCCACGCTTCCTCAATGTTCTCCCCTCTATCACTCTTTTCAACATGCCCTCTCCTCTCAAAATCTCCTTCATCCATCTCTTCTGCCATCTCTGAACCTCCGCCATAAGCTTCCTCTCCTCTCCAACCATATCCAATACCTGTCATGTTCTTACGAACGTTTATTCAAGAATGCTTGATGGATACAGGGAGAGTAGGCAACGATCAAAAAACAATTGAAAAACACCAAACACAATATCATGACATCTCCCCATCCAACTTAAAAAATTCAACCAAAAACATAAACTTTCTAAAATTAACATCACACTTCACAAATAATAATATTCATTGAATTCAACTAAACTTTTCAGACCTTACTATCAGAATTTACAAATAATAGTAATCATTTAAAAAAAAATAAAGTTAAAGAAAGTAATGTACCTTAGCATCACACATATACAATAATTTTAACAACCAAATAAGAAAATAATTTCATACTCAAAATACAGTCAATCACAGTACCTCTTTGGCTTTCTTACAATCCTGCCCAATCTGGTTCTATATTCACTTCCAATTTCATTGTTATCATTTGTTTGTATAGGGGTTGTAGATTGTCTCAAATGAAATGAATTCCTTCGCAACATCTGATTTTCATGATTTTTAACTACATAGGACCTTGGTGTTCTATCTTTGACCACTACTACACCAGGTAACCAGACTCTCTTATTTTTAATTACAATGTTATCACCTGGCTTAAAATCATTCCTGGTGACAGCACCTCGGTCATAATATTGCTTACATTTAAGTTGGTTAGACTTTAGTTTATTATGTACATCTTTCTGATTCAGTGGTTTTAACAAGTTGCTATTAATAGGCAGTTTGGATCTTAGCCTTCGACTCATTAGTAACTGAGCTGGTGATGCACCTAGGCCAGAGAGAGGAGTGTTTCTATGTTCCAACAATGAGAGATGAACGTCATCTCGACTTTCATTACATTTTCTTAGCATCATCTTACAGATTTGGACTCCTCTTTCAGCAAGTCCATTTGATTTAGGGTAAAGAGGTGAGCTTGTTCTTAGCCCTATTCCCCAATCATTTGCAAAATTTCTTAAGTAAAGAGAATTAAAAGGCATATTGTCATAAGTAATTACTCTTGGAATACCATGGGTTGCAAAAAGGGGTTTCAGACTTTTTACTATTGTATCTGCTGTACTTGATCCTAACAACAATAATTCAATCCAGTTTGAAAAATAATCAACTACTACCAGATAAGTTTTTCCAGCAAAATTCATTAAGTCCATACCTATCTTTTCAAAAGGAAATTTTGGAATTTCATGACCAATCATTGGCTCTTTCACATTTGCAGGTCTAAACTTTTCACAGACCCTACACTGTTTTACATATTGTGCTATGTCTCTGTTAATGCTAGGCCAGTATAAAACTTGTCGAGCCCTGGCTTTGGTTTTCTCAATTCCCATATGACCTTCATGCAGTAATTCTAACATGTGTTGTCTCAATTTTGTTGGCACAACTAACTTATTATCAAAGAACAATAATCCATTATCCTCAAGATTGTCATTTCTAATCTTATAATATTGACTTAGTTCACCCTTATGGCAAAGCTTTTTAGACCAACCATTCTTACAGAAATTCATAACCCTTTCCAAGCATACATCCACTGCAGTTTCTGCTTTACATTCCATCTTTCTTTTTTCACTCATTTGCAATTGATCACTAACACCAACTATATGTATTAACTCTGTCAAACAAGGTTCTTCATGGACATCATCTTTACAATACAACCTTGACAGAGGGTCCGCTATGTACATATATTTGCCTGGTAAATATCTTAAGTCCAAGTCATATTTCAATAATTTAATCCTCATTCGTTTAAGTCGAGGTGACCCAATTTTAGCTATGTTCATTTTCATTATAGGAACCAAAGGTTTATGATCAGTATTTATTACAACTGGTCTACCATATTTATAATAGTGAAACTTTGATGTGGCAAAAATTATGCTTAGAAATTCCTTTTCTATCTGGGAATATGATTTTTGAGTTTCAGTTAGAGCACAAGACGCAAAACTAACTGGTCGATTTCCACTCAAGAGGCAACAACCTAGTCCATCTTTAGAGGCATCACATTGTATAACCAGTAGCTTGCCTGTAATATCATTACTTAAGATTAGTGCTTTTGAAACAATTGATTTTAAATCATTTAATACTTTTTCATGAATTGGCAGCCAACACCAAATACTCATCTCTTTCAACAACTCTCTTAGGGGAGCTGTTATTGCTGCCATGTGAGGGATAAATGTTCTTACATAATTAAATAATCCCAAAACTCTTTTCAGCTGCAACTTATTCTTTGGCGATTCAATACTCAAGATTGCTTTAATTCTAGTTGGATCCAACTTCATACCATTCTTACAAAAAATGTGACCTAGATATTTTACTTCCCTTACTTTAAATTGAATTTTCTCTGCATTAAACTTAATATTCAATAACCTTGCACGACCTACTACTTTTGACAATATTAAATCATGCTCTTTTTCATATTTAGCTGCTATTAGCAAGTCATCAAAGTAAACTATCACACCCAAAATATCCCCAAAGTTCTTTTCATTTAACCTTTGAAAAAGTTCTGGGGCATTTCTCAAGCCAAATGGAAGCCTTGTAAACTGATAGCATCCAAATGGTGTGCTAAAAGTGCAAAGTTCAGATGCATTTTTGTCTAATAATATTTCGACAAACCGTCTTTTAGATCCAGTACTGTAAATATTGACTTATTTTGTAGCTTTGAACTAATATCTTCAAGGGTAAGAATTTCAAAATAGCTCCGCTTAATACAGTTGTTAAGATCACGAGGGTCCAAACACAATCTTATTGTTTTATTACTCTTTTCAATTACTACCAAATTGCTCACCCATCCATGTGGATTTTCTATTTTCTTAATTATTTTATCGTGTTCAAGTTCTTCCAGCTTATCTTTTAGTCTTTCCCTTAATGCCAAAGGCACTCTCCTTGGTGGACTAGCAACAGGGACTGAATTCTCATTTAATACAATGGAACAAGTTTCTGGGAAACTCCCAAGACCTGAGAACAAATCTTTATGATCATTTACAAATTTATCTCTACCACAATACATTTCTGTATCCACTAATTTTCAGTGAATCAATTCAAGTTCAACACAGCCGCTTAGACCCAATAATGGCTTAGTTTTAGAGTCCTTGTCTTCAACAACCACAAAATTTAGAACATGATCTTTTCCACTTTTTAATACCTTACACTTCAAGTCAATCACTCCCAGTGGTTTCACTTTATGACCATCAAATGATTCTAATATTAATGAGGTGGGATTCAATTCCACTGCCAACAACTTATCACTTTTAAGATATGTCACTATTCTAGAAGGCAGAACATTCACCTGAGCACCGGTATCTAGTTTAAATTTCACGTTAACACCATTAACATTAATAATCTCAGACCAAACATTGGAATTATCTGCACTTAAACTGTTCACAACACTTTCAATGACAAAATCATTGTTACGATCATGTTAAACACTTACGTCTTGGGCAGATAAGTCAACCGATTTTACTTTACAATTATTATACTGATGTCTTTTAAATTTACATGCAATAGCAAAATGATTTTGCTTTCCACAATTATTGCAAGTTTTACCAAATGCTCGACATTCTCTTTTTTTATGCTTATAATTGCACTTCTTACACAAATAGACATCATTTACTACTGACTTAGCTTTGTACTTATCAGTATGCCTCTCTGGGTCCTTAAATTCTTTGGCTCTTGTCTCCTTCTTGCCGACTGCATCAACGGGTTTGATTCCTTGCAAGGTCTCAATTTGATGTTTCCCCATCTCAGCTGCTTTGCAGATCTCGATGCTCCTTTCTAAGGATAGATCCGGTATCCGCAGAAGTCTCTCCTGAACAGCCAAATCACGTATTCCGAGAACAATTTGATCTCTCAGAACACTATCAGTCTGATCGCAGTATTCACAGGTTTTGACTAATTTTTTTACATCAGTTACAAATAAGTCAAATACCTCACCCTCCTGCTGTTTGCGCGTGTTAAATAAAAATCTCTCAACCACCACGTTCTTCCGAGGACTCACGTATTTTTCAATTTCATGTAGTACTTTATCATAATCTGATTTGTCTTCTTCGAGACTAAACGTATTAAAAAGTTCAACTCCTTCCTCACCAATTACATTCAGTAAAATTGCAGTCTTAATTTCCTTAGGCTTCGTTTTCAGTCCAGAAGCTAACAAATATATTTCCAAGTTCTGCTTAAATTTTCGGAAATTAACCTTAACATTGCCCGTAAAAACTAACGGATTCAGAGGCCTTGCTTGCTGCATCCTCGCAACTTTCTTTTCAAGTACTATCGAGCACTATACCGACTGCACCATGTCATGTTCTTACGAACGTTTATTCAAGAATGCTTGATGGATACTGGGAGAGTAGGCAACGATCAAAAAACAATTGACAAACACCAAACACAATATCATGACAATACCGCCTCGTTCATCTTCCTCGCCTCCCAGCTCTCCTTCTCCAAACCCACATCTCAAACGCCTCAAGTCTACGCACATCCTCCCTTCGGAATGACCAAGTTTCCGACCCATATATCGCCACGCTCCATATTAAAGTTTTCTCCAGCCTTTTCTTGACGTCTCTTCTCAGACCCCCCCTCATCAATTCCCTTCTCTTTGAAAATGCTTCTTTAGAGAGTGCAATTCTGCATCTGATGTCATTACCACTAAACCCATTTTCCTCCAAAATACTACCCAGATACGTAAACTGCTCGACCTGCTCTATCTTCTGCCCTCCCACCCTTATATTCAGCCCCGTCTTCTTACTTCTAGAGAATCTCATCACTTTCGTTTTCTTGTGGTTGAACTTCATCCCATACCTTTCGCACTGCACCTCTAACGCATTCACCATTGACTGTAATCCCTTGGCAGATTGACTAACCAATGCTTGATCATCTGCAAATTTCACTGATTTTATCAGCTCCCCTCCTACCTTTATTCCTACCTTCTCCTCCCCCCATGCCTCCCTTACCATTTCTTCTGAATATACGTTCACGCTCTTGACACGCTCTGCTTGGTTTGCCTTGGGATAGTAAGGAGAAGTGAACACATGATGAATAGCAAGCTTAAAAATCATGTCATGAAAGGCTTTAGTCTTAAATTCCATTGTCTGACTCAAGGAATTTAGGATAACCAAATTTAGGAAAAATCTTCCTTGACAACAGACTTGTCAACAAAGAGGCACCTGCTATTGGTTCAATAAGTGTGAACTTGGAAAACCCATCTATGATAGTGAGTGGCATAGGGCACTTCGAGGCATAGGGCCCACAAAATCAACATAAATTCTCTCCCAAGGATAAGTAGAGGGAACAGAAGACATATTACCCTGAGGGAGACGGTTTAATGGCTTTGACACTTGGCACAAATGGCACCGTTTAGCCATAAAAGAGACTTCTCTCCTCCAATTCTCCCACCAGAATTGACGCCCAATTTTTTCACATGTTTTAGCAATACCCAAGTGACCAGCAGAAGGTTGAGTATGGAAATATTTAAATATCATTGGCCTCACTGCAGGAGGGACAACAATTTTTGGCTTAGTAGCCCTACCAATGACATGGCATAGATGGTGATCTCTCAAGATCCAGCCTGGGTGTGATAAGGGTTCTCTTCGCTAATCCTCAATAATAGATTTAAGTTTAGGATCTGAGCATTGATGCTCCCGAATGTTTGCAAAAGAAATGGGGACTAAATTGAAAAACAGTGAGCACTGAGGGCTAATTGCCTCAGAATCATTCGGGCTAGATAAACAATCTGCAACACGATTTTGCTGGCTTTTAACGTGATGAATGACAAAGCGGAAAGTAGATAATCTTAATACCATTCACCCAATCTTACCTAATTGCTGAGGGTGCTTGAATAACCACGTCAAAGCATTATTATCAGTATCGAGATGAAACGATTTGAACTGCAAATAAGGGTGAATTTTCTCAACTACCCAACAACAGCTTAACCCCTTCCCTGACGTTTTTTTTTACAAAAATGGTCAAAAAAAGTCATATTTTTTAATTTCAGATTCAGAAGCATTAAAGGGAGGCAAATCGGAAAATGCTTTCATTAATTTTTTATTCCAAATAACTAATTATTTATTCAATAATTTCTGATTGTTGCCCCTTAACTTACGAGAATTAGGCATTACAGTATAAATTTCCTTCCCGTAATCCTTTGCTAGACATCTAAGGAGGAATGCATTTAGTTAATAAGACAAATGTATATGCTTTGCCAACAACGTTAATGTTAGCTATTAATTTTAGTCCGTAGTACATCAAGAAACAACGTACAAACATTCATGGGAGTTAGGCAACCCACATGACGATGACTTTCGCTCTGAAAATGTTATAACAAAATTCATTTTATGACAAAAAACAAGAAACTATAATTCTTTTACTTGATTTTCATTGAAGAGAGCTGGAGTCCCTTTCCTCAGTGTTCCATACGAGTCAGTGGAGTGTGAAGCGAGCAAGTCGGCTAGATCTGGAGATGGATAAAAATTATCCATCGTCAGACATATCATAGGCCAAATAATGGCTTCATTAGAGTCATCATCACTTTTGAGTACATGGGTAAATGGGTAGTGTCTTTATCCTACACAGTCCCCATTCCCGTGTACATTGTCGTTGACCACACGTATCCAGTTCTCGATTCACCAAGGACAAATATTTGCCAAATGAAGCTCTTTTCATAGGGATGAAATGCCGCCACCCCAATCTTCCCCTGTACAAGAGCAGGCTCTCGTCAATGGTAATGTCCGTCTCTTGTGTATGGAGTGCCTTGAACTTTTTTCCAGCTTCTGGCAAATTGACCATATTTTTTTAGTTCGGCGTTGTGTTGTGTTTGGGGATCAAAATCATTACAATAGGCAAAATGTAAATGTTGCCTTATTTTTACGAATCATCGGACATTGATTGTCCAAAAAAGGGAGAGGAGAGTTTAGGTCTCATCAACCAATACAACTCAGTATCTGGCTTCCTCACTATGCTTTGTAGCATTACAAGGGCAAAAAACACGAATTTCTAAGCTTGTCACACCTCGCCACTGATTTGCGCTAGCACTGCTTGGCCCTGCTTTTTCACGCAGTGTTACTGGCGCAGCAATTAGTTTCCCAAGTTATAAAGTCAATAATTTGATCGTTGAAAAAATTATTTTAGGGAACCACAGTCAGGAACTAGGTCAAAGTTCATCGAAGAATTACCTTTAAAAAGAAACCTAGGTGGTGCCGGAGGAGGAATCGTTTAAAGCATTTCCTCCCACTCCGCTTCCTGCGAAGGTTCCGCTTCGCCTTCCGATTCGGAGCTTGTTTCTCTGGAGAGAGTCGACTAGAAGCTGGAAACTTCAATGTCCATAACCTCGGAATCACTGCTGGTCTAACACTGATTACTCTCCGGAATTCATTGCTGATTGCCAAATGTTACCAAGCGAAAACAAAGAATTTGCCGTGGAATTCACTCATACTACACCGCTTGTATTAGAACGAAAATGTTCAAACTAAAAATGGAATATTTGCATCAGTGGAATTTCAGCAAAAAAGTGCGTGCGCATGAAACCGGGCGCCAGGTTGCTTAGTGGGCCATCGGTCCTCGAGCGGGTGTTTGTTTTCTGACCTCAGGAAAGCGGCAAACATGACAATAGAAGGCATTGCACGTTTGGGATTTATCTCTCTCTCCTTTTTTCTCGTACTTATGTGGCCTAGGGTAGAACATATACAGGGCACTTGTGTTTGTTTGTATTGAGAACGTACGACTTTTAGATGTCTTAATCGTATAGCTGTCTTTGTAAATATGTATCACCACTTCCACCAGTATTCGAAATAGAAAAAAGAAAGGGGCTGATGAAATAACATTCGCAACATATCTAGACATTTCCCTGTCGTCACGTTGCATCACATTTTCATCCTCACTAACATCCAAATCAATGTTCGTATGCTCAGAGAGGCTTGACTCAGAGCCAGAGAGTTCAACATCCTCCAATTCCTCATCAGAAACATCAACGGTCGAATCACTTTCTGATCCACTCTCCATAACGGTAAGATTCGTACACCAAAGAAAAACAAACTTCTGAAGCAATGAAATGATAACACTAGTTCAAGGGAAACTTCGAGCTGTGCACACTACAACGTACATACGATGAATAACTAACGCGTCCTAAAATTTTGTGACAGCTAGAAAGAGGCCGATGGCAGGAGAACCAAAACATATTCGCCGAAAGCGAAGTATCAGTAAATGAAAGAAAAATCTTCGTCCCTTTTCCCTACTGTAATCCGTTTTCCTAGAGGTAGCATCATAAAAATCCATTTTCACAAGTGAAGAGAAGAGAGTGTCCCAAATTTCCAAAATTATATTCTCCTAAGAAATATTCCTATGATTTCTGCCCTGCCAGAAGGAACGACAATTGGCCGGTAATTTACGCAACAGGAGAACGAACAAGTGCGACTGTGTGGTTAGAGATAAATCTATCAATTCTTAGGTTTTAGAAATAAAGAGAAACCAGTCACTAGAGGAAGAACATGAAAAGGTGGGTAGGTTGTCGATCATTTGACGAATAACACGTAAACCATCTGCATTGACCAAGTCAACGAGGCCAGCGTCTTGAGCCAGGAGAACAGCTACGTCGGGATTTGACTCAGTAGATGTCGAGGGAGGTGGTTCCATGTTCTCGTGAGCATTTTGGCGTGCACGCCTGTCCTCGGACATGGCATTAAAGACTCTGGCATATGGGTTAACTGGAGGAGTAGCCATGCCTACGAATTAAATCAAAGAAACATCTGCACAGAAAATGGACAAGGAATTTGCGAGAGAGAGAGAAAGAAAGAACAAACTTAAAATCACACCTTGAGCGGGGCTTGCACCGCGTAAACTTGATGATTTTGGGAGAAAAGGACACCAATTTTGCACACCAAAGACTGATATATAACACGACATAAAATATTTAATAATATTTATACCCTTAACAACTGCTGCGGACGGAAACACATCAAGAAAATAATGGATACTCGGAAAGTTAGTTGTCTAGCAAGGCTTAAACAGCGAGAATTACACTTCAGCACCAAATAAAGAACAGACAATTCGACCAGAATCCTGGTCACAGCACCATTTTGCAACGCAAGCCACTGAAACTTGACGTCGCGAGTGAATTGACTGCGATTGGTGGGCGGAAACAAGAGAAAAATGACAACAACCTTAGCCAGTTTGATTAACTTCCAGTAGCAGCATTTATATAACCACAATTATTACAATAGAAAACTAGCCAGTAGGCTAAATACCGTTAACTTGGTCTATACAAGACGAACATAAGTCACAACTGGAACCAAGCAGATACGTCCTTCTCCGGCCACGGTCAGGTTCAAAGAGAGCTAGTGTGCTCACGGTACACTTTGTCAGCGCAGGAGGGGAATCAGCTGGCCAGTGGAGGAGTGGGGAGAGTAGGGGAGGTGCTATCACACTTTGGATTGGTGGGAATGTTCACAGGTCGACTTGAAAGTGGGAAAAGATATCAGCACCAGCGAGGACCGAATAAAAGCAGGGTGCTTGCAGGAATCGCGATCAAATACATGTTCGCGCTGACCAGAGCAGATTGTGGCACTTGTCTCATCGCTCTCTGGCACTTTGCGAGACACGACAGTCTCCTGAGGTTTCTGAGTCTCCGAGGATTTTCGAGTCTCGAGGTTTCGAGGAGGGAAAACTGGCACAAATTTTAGAGTCAAGAAATGAGTCCAGCTGTCTATCACTACCGGTCCATAGACAAAGGTTGCCGTCTATGTACTGGAAGTAGTAGTGAACGTCCTTGCAGAGATTGTTGCTGCTGCTGAAAAGCTTATTATCTATATTGTCTAAAAATATTTCAGCTTGTAAGGGGGATATGGGTGAACCCATAGTTAGTCCATCTGTAAACTGGTAAAGTTTGTACTGAAATTGGAAATAATTTTGCTTTGTAATTACTCCATGAAGAGGAGATATTTCTTTGGCGGCCGAGGTCTCCATGTTGTTAGCAGTTTTAAGTGCATTTTGGGCTAATTTAACTGCCTTTTTCACCGGTATGCAGGTGAATAGGTTCTTTATGTTGAAAGACATTAGTTTGGCATTGGGAAGTATGGTTCTTCTACAGAGTTCATTGGCCAATTCTATGGAGTTTTTCACACTGAATTTGAAGATGAAAGAAGTGTAGTCATGAAACAGCGTGTTTTGTTTTTTGGGTAGTTAGTAAGCAGGAGCTGACATGGATGACATTACCGGCCTGATAGGTATTCCTGGTTTGTGAATTTTTGGCATCCAGTATAATCAAGGGGAGAGGGGATACATTTGAAATAGGCAATTGAAACTTCTCCTGGTTGCTGAAAATTTTGCAATTGGACAGTACCGACTTAACTGCACTCTGGTAGGATGGGGTGGGGTTGAAAGGAAGTGTGGAAATGTTGCTTCTGGAGATGAAGTGGTCGCACCTGGTGATGTAGTCTCCTCTCTCCAGGATCACTGCTGCATATCGTTTGTCGGCCTTCTGTATACAGTCAACTCTCTGTGCTAATGGATGCATGACGGGGCACGGATAATCGAAAAACACGGATAACCGAAAAACATTGAAAATTTGGTAGTGATATTGACATTTCACTTCGTAGGATGGAAACTATTTCACATAACAGACTGCAGCGGTTACCGAAAGACAACTAATGAAATACTAAATATTACTATTATTTCGAAATATAATAATATCGTAAACATTTATAAATTTATAGCTTCTAATGCTTGAAACACAACATAATGGATACTTACTTAACTTGACCACGTAGATAATAAAAAATTGACATCTTGCTTATTTTCAGTAAATGCATTACATTGAAGTGATTATATAATACAAAACATTGTTATATTTTGAGCCTCCGAAAAATATATGTGAATGTGATATAATATATAGATTCGGCATTAGTAGGATTAAAAATATTTTGGATTACAATTGACTGCAGGTGTTACGCCAAGAAAACAAGTGAATAACGAAATGATAATTTTCCGGTTTATTTCGAATATAATGAAATCTTCAACATTCATTTATAAATATTTTCTCATCTAATAAATAGTTTCTAATGCTTGAAACAAAAGATAATGGGTGCTTAACTTGACCATGTAGATAATAACAAAACAGTAGCATATCTTGCATATTTGAAGTAAATGTAAAAATCATTATCAAAGTGAATATCAGGATAGAGCACATTCTTTTGTTGTGGATCTCGGAAATAACAAATAATTTTTTGCTGTTTACTTGATTTCTTCATGTTTTCGTTTATTGCAGTTCTTATTTTTCTGGCTGAGATTACTTCGCAATAGTCGAAATCATTTTGTCGCATGTAATCCAGCAAAGTTTCAACACTCGCCAGAGCTTCTATGCAGGTGCCAACTCTTCTTCCTTTAGATATTTTGTGAACTCAAAGCGAAAAGCATCAGTGGCTGAAACATTGCCTCTCAATTGCTCCCCCTGAATAGCAATTTCACGAATTCCATGTTGCTGCTTGAATCTCGTCAACCACCCAGAAGAAGCTTTAAATCCCCTTCTATCCCTATAGACTCGTGAAAAAGTTTAGCCTGCTGTGTGCACATGGGGCCTGAGATGGGTATACCACTTACCATTTTTGATTGAACCAAAGAAGCATGGTGGAGTCTAAATCTTGAAAGGTTGATCGTTTCTTAGTCTTACGCTTTGAGGGCCCCAAACCACTGTCCGAGGTTGCAGTGAACTTCATCAGCTTACTTTTATTCTTAATTATATCCTGAACTCTTTGTAATCCCTCATCATATTCTTTGGCCAATTTAAGCGGAGTCTCTCCTTTTTCATTTCTTGTAATCAATTCTAGTTTTTTAGCGATGGAAAGGACAATTTTCTTCTGTTTTCAGCCATTTGCATCAGCTTTTCACAGCACTACAGTAACAAATGGAACTTTGAAGTTATTGAGATTTCCACATAAATGAACTGACACAATTGTATCTGGTTAAAAACAAATGACTGTTCAATGGCGAATAATGACCAGGGAGCACTGATACTGATTCGTATTTATTAATTCAGGCCGAAAAGTAAGAACATAAGGAACAAAAGTAGTTATTTTAAGTATAATATAAGTTAGTTTATTTAAAAGTAGTTTTTTTGAAATTATTTTCATCATATATTTCCTATTCTGTTTGTTTTAGGAAGATAGTATATTCAGTGGCAAAGGGTGATGGGAAAGAACGGATAAAATAATTTCAGAAGCAGATGCGGCTGAGTTTTCATTATTCTTAAACGTAGAAAACAATTTCCATAATATTGTGATTAAATTAAAAAGTTGAACAAAAAAGATATATTTGCAAACTTGCTATTCTATTTAGATACATCAAACTTTCAAAGAATATACTCAATTTTACTATTGGAATATTTTTCAAACTTTCAAGTGTAGGTATGAGAAAATAGCACGGATAAGCCGCAAACCGGATAATCGGAAGCCGGATAATCGAGAGTTGACTGTAATTAGGTCTTCGGAATCGATGAAGTCACGGAGCTCCTTCAGCATCCGGGATTCGGCGAGGACGGTCCTTCTGGTGGTCGCTGTATTAGCAGTGGTGACCTCTCTGCAACTATCCGCTTTATGGCAACTCCTTTGCATGAGGTGACTTCACAATCTACGCCAAGGTTTATAAGGGCACTGAGGTTCACCGTTAGCTTGGGGGCATATTTGAAGCCGTTGTCTGGAAGGTCTTGATTATTGAGCACACTACCACTAAGATTTACGGTGTGGCGAGTGCGATTGAACTCACTTTCATTATGCATGGGGGAGGGGCACACACTGGGTACTGGTGAGCACCAAGGTTGCTCAATTTTTCTCCATGGCCCAGCGCTTCTTGAACGATATCCTACTCACGCACTCTTTGACACTATCTTACAGAGTAATCCACTCCAGGTGATGTAACAGTCAGTTAAATAGCATTACTTTTTTAAGAAGTGCCCATGCCTATTCATGTTAGAGGCCTGTCCAGATTATGTGAGGGTTTTCAATAGTGAGGGTCTACTACATCTGAAGATGTAAATATTTATCATTTGAAAATTTTTTACTCTTATGTAATGCTGTATCATTATTTTTTATATCTAGTGATGATTCAGATGAAGAGGTGAAAGTAGACAGAACAACAATGTCATCGGACAAGGAAGCAGTATTAGATTTCTTTTCAACGGCAACACTGCTGGAGCTGTCAGGTGTACCAACTTGTTCACGAAAGAAAGCTGAAGTGATAATTAACTTAAGACCCTTTGAATCATGGGCTGACCTGGTGAGTTAGCAAAAGTTGTTACCTTACCAATGATCCTTCATGTTGCTAGTTATGATTTTCAATCTTATTTTTGTGATGTAAAATCAACGAAAATGAATTCTCTGAACTTCCAAAGTTTGTTCTAATTGAGCTATTAAAAATCTTCCTTAATGGCGGAGAGATTTCTTTTTATTCTTACTCATTACATTTTATTCTTTTTAGTTTAAGGGCTTAACCCCTGTCACTGACAGTGATTTCTAGGGGTGTGCTAAGACTATCAAAGCCATTTTTGTGTAGCTTTCAATGTTGCCATTTTTAAATTTTAAAAAATCCCAATATTTATTTATTCTACAGAGGTTGATTTTTTAAAGTTTACGTTTACATTTTGAAATTGAAATGGATGATGGATTTAGATTGCATTTTGAAGGTGATGACAATCAATACTCATATTTATATTTACGTAGATGATTCCTCTTCATGACTTCATTTATTGTTAAATACAGAAGGAACTCTCTGAGTGTTTATAAAAATATAGAATGTCGGTAAAGAGAAATAAAATAATTTTAGAAATTAATGGACATATATTTTCTAAAAGGTAAAAAATAATCACATAAATTAATATGTAGAAAAATGCCAGCTTGCAGCAGTTTTTGCAAAGGCATTGAAGACTGATAGGCTATTCAACCCCTGCTCAGCATAGTGGGTTATATGTCTTAGACCTTTCATGGTGCCTTTGTGTATTAACCGTTGCAGTGCAGAGGACATGCTGGTGCATCCTCCATAGTCCAGCACCATATGCAGTTGAAGCACCCTTGGTTCCTGTTGCTTCTTGTTTTCAGAAGCACCCAGGGAAGTTAACTGCGAGGACACTCCAGTTTTCTCCTACCCCTGTTACATTCCAAACTTTCTAGGAGTGGCAGCCATTTCATGATATCACCTCGTCGTCTTGTTTTGTCATCTTGGTATATTGTCTTCGATGAATAATTGAAGTTAACAGATTTTGTGCAAACCAGTGAGAATCCCCTGGAAATACATCACACGTTAGCAGTGTTGCCGCGCAAGTGACTTTGCCGATAGATCTAGTGATTTTTAAAAGTCTTAAGTGGCGAAGTATAAATTTAAGTACCTAATAACAGATCAAACTGCTGATGTTTTTTAATTGATGGCTACACTAATCACTTTGCCCTTCTTTTGTTTAAAAAACTGATTGCTTTACAATACCATTACTTGTAACATTTACTGATTTTTTGTTCGTTGATCGAGGCCTTGCTATTGTGACGCAAAGTAGGGATTCCCCCATTTCTGTCCACACTTGTGACGCAACAGTGAGAGGAAGCAGGAGTGGAAGAGCCCTTTTTTTAAGACTCTGACCCGACTTTCTAAATTTGGACTTATCCAGACCTTAAAACCTTTTTAAAGCATTCTTAAAAATACTGTAAAAGTATTTTTATTATACAAGGGCCTGAGAGTCAAAGTAATAAAAGCATAAGCAAGAAAAATGATGTAAGTGCATATGTTCTAAGTTGGTATTGTCAGGTAGCTACAGGAAAAGGAATGCAAGTGTTCGAACGTATGGTGATGCGATCTAACCTCTGAACACTTAAGCTTTTTGTCATTTATTACTGGAGTAACGTGATACAGGTGACACTGGATGATGTTTGTCACTTGTATTACTTTGACTCTAAGGCCCTCATATGTTAAAGAAAAGAGAAACCAAGAAGTATTGAAAAAGTAAATTATATTTAGTAAAACCCCTTGTATGGACTTGTCTAGGGACTCTAGAATTAAATTGTAAATTGTGGGAAAATGCAAATGGTGGAATAAGGAGAATTTTCTTTTTTACATAGGTACATACATACTGTCCGAGTGAAGGTAAAACTTAGAAACCAACCGATAAACTACAAAAGAGCAGTATTGTAATTTATTAAACTAGCTATCCTCTTTTTTTATCTATCTGGACAGGAAAAAAATTGCATGTTGCGGTAAACACGAATTTTCTGCAAAAATTAGGGATAAAAGCAAAATATCTGGGAAAATAGTAAATATGCTAAATGAGGTTATGAATACAAAAACCTAGTAGGAAATTTCAATAAAAATATCTTTTCATGTTTTTATTTGTGAAACATCCCATTTGTATCCATTAAAGTTATGATTATTATCACTTGAATGCAACAAATCAGCGTATTTTCAACTTAAACTTAATAATATATGCTTATGTGAATTGATTATACCACGCATTGAGCAGAGGAGCGTTGTTGCACATTTCGTTTCACCTTTGCCAATAAATAGAAGTGCGATTACATTTCCTATCCTCACTGTTTACACGTGAAAGCGTGAGGAAGGCCCGTCTTTAACACGTTTGTGATGGCGTGCACCACCGGTGAGTCATACGGCCGTCTCTCCTCACAGGCATCATGACCCACCGGTGGTGCACGGGATATCGGCATCAAGGCCGTCGTGTACCACTGGTGGTATACTCTGCCTCAGCTAGGAATGCCGAGCCTAGGCACGCACGCCCCTCGATAAGGATCTATTCTTCATATATACGCTCAAAGAGGAAGAAAAGATTTGAGTTAGGAGTTTTTATGGAAATAATATTATTTTCCGATTAATGGAAATATAATACATAATATTCCCATTCGTTATGTTGAGGGTTAACGGCATATAACTATTGGCTCCAAAAATAAATGGCAATAAGCTTCCTTACTTTTACTTAAGAATTTTCTGCCTTTTTTACCATGAGTAAATGGACTACGTGAAAATTCTAAAATCAGATTGCCTAACTCCCAGGGTCGGAAAAAATACGTAAAAATTGAAATATAAAAAGTGAAATATGCTATAATATAAATAATAAAATAATTAGTAACACTGGAGTTCTAAGCATTCACATTGAACAAAAATGTATTACACATGTTTATTTTAAACGTTTTTGAACAAAACTTACATTCTTAGATATATTCTTCCTTTTTAAATCAGTGCCAACATGGAGTGCAAAACCTGGAATTGTCAGGGAATTTTGAATTTCTGGAAAAGTTACGGAATTCTGGTAACAGTCGGGGAGAAACTGGGATAGGAAATTCTCGTTATTTTTCTACCATTACGTTAATTGGTCAGTCTTTCCCGCCCTTTATTTCACCAAAACATTTCACCAACTAAAACGAATGTCCATCGCTGACATGCATGCAATAAGCCCCATAAATTCATGGCACATTCAGTTGTGAATTTTAGTTATTTAGTTGTGAATCAGACGTACATTGTATCCCCTTTGCATATCCTTATTGCAGTATTTACCTAGTAGAGTTAAAATTCTTGGTTACAATGTATTACGCTCTTCACTACGAATCCGAGGCTATGTTGTTCGGAAAACTTGACCTTGCTTTTTTTTTTCATTTTCGAGACTCAGGTCAAGAGATAGCTGGAGCATACTAGCCCGTAGTAAATACATGCTTGCAGTTCTAAAACTGCGAGACAATGACTATTAAAATGGTAATACAAGTACAATCTTATGTATAAACAAAATCTTACGCTAGATCATCTTCGATTCTCATGCTCCTCTTTGTGAGACAGTAAGAAGAGCCCTCCTCCCCTCCCCACCTTTCACGCTCGACGAAGCCAAGCCATCAAGGTTGGTCTCAAGAGGAGTAGTGGGGAGCGGAGTGGGTTTGATCTTACCCTCAGCCGGTTGATACCCCATCCGTTGGGTGGTGAGGAGAGATGGCCAAGGGATGCATGGCATTTGCCCCTCCTGCCAGGGCAGGGGAGTCGATGGAACAAGGTGCGGCCAGAGAAAAGATGGCAATGGAATGGATGGGTGAAGGTAATGGATGAGTGTGTTCTGGGTTAGGTATTATATGTTACTACCAAGGAGCCGTGTAGAGGGGAGGTAATGAGGGGGAGCATGGTCCTAAGGAGGTCCTGAAGAGAAAGCTTGGAGGATGGAGAGCTTATTGCCTACAGAAGGCTGCATATATGTACCGACTGTTGGTCCTTGTGAAGGTCTTCGGGAGGTTAGGGAGGTTGTGGAGCACAAAGGTGTCATGGAGTGGGATGATTTGGTCAGTGGGTTTCTTACCTCAGTGCTGATGCTCACCTCAATCTGAAGGTGGGTTCCTACTTAAGATGTAAGAGTACCCTATTTTAATAGGGCTCTTATGCCATAGAAAGGTGTCTTTCCATCCCCTGAAGGGAGAGAGAGGAGAGTGGTGTGGTCCCCCCCCTACCCCAGTGTTCCTATTGGACCGATTGCCCGCAGAAAAACTGATTCACCCTTGGTGCCAAGCGACTGAGAACGAGGGACTACATTAGCCTAGTGGCGCTATTGTTTGCACAGGGGGAGATCCTTAGCTGCTAGCGAGTGCGCTAAGTGTGCAGTGTTAAGGAGTGAGGGGCCTTCAGTCAGGCCAACGAGTGCGTAGGTGGTGACTGAGAGGGTTTAGTGTACCCACCGCAGGTTGCAAGGTTCAAACCCTTGCGACGCTGTTGGGCCCTGAGCCGTTAGTCCCCAGTCAGGGTGACTCCTACAGCCAATAGGGTGCAACACACTGGTTACCGATCCACCAAGGTGGCCGGTCCAAGTGCGAAGTTCCTATTGCCAGTCTGTAAGAGAAAGGAGAAAGGAAGGGTATATTAGTTTTTTCCGATGGTCCTGGAAAGGACTGATTTACATGCAACTTTGCTCGTGTGGCCTAAGTCCTCTTCTTGGCCCAGAGTCGACGCTCTAGCGGTGTAGCTGGTGCGGTCTCAATGGGCGCTGAACTGGGTGGCTGCTGGGCAGATTGTATTTCTCTTCCAATGAAGTCCAAAGTCCCGATGAAGATACTTTCGACTTATGCAGAAGTAGACTCTGCTATCCGAGGTGTGGGTCAGCCTGTAGTCATGACCTCTGCTGCTGCGTTGGCTGTCTCGACGGTCTAAGTATCGTCTTGGTGAGTTTCCCTTGACATCCAACAGAGATCTTCAAGCGATTATCCCCTGTGAAGTGCTGTCGTCTTCTTTCGTTCCGTTCCCAGGCTTCATCCTGCTGATCCTAGCTATGCATTCGATAATCTGCTATTGCCGTACTCAAATGAAAAACACTGAAAGAGACAGCGATATAACTCAATAGTGAAGAACAGACAGGGTGCTTTTCATTTGAGTATGGTGATAGCCGATTATCGAACGCAGGTGCCGTCGATTGCTGACTCACCTCGGAGCAGAGTGCCACCGGCAGCCGCCAATAGATGGCGATTAAGCTAAATCGAAAGCACCGCGGCGTGGCGATCGCCGTCTATTGTCGGCTATAGCTGCAAATCGAAAGCACCCGCAGAAGAGTTGACAGCGTCGATAGGGAAGTCTCAAAGGTGGCAATTATACTGAAAAATGTCGCAACGCAGTGAAATTTTTAATTACTTCTCTGTAACAAAAATTCCTATGATAAATTTGCGATTTGTGATATTTGTGGGTGCGCTATATTCTGCAGTTGTTTCCAAAGCCACTGGTGCATTGTAGAAGCATATAAAGAAACATCCATTATCTGCCCGTGAAGCAGTGAAAGCCCGCAAATTAGTGCAAGAAGATAAACTGGAAGATGAAAATCCGGCATCTTATACCTTCAATACTCTACCAAGCGGTTCTAGTAATCAAGACTGTGATTTAAATTTTCCAAGTGATACAGATCCCAGGTAAAACATTCGTAATTATTAGTAACAGTTGAAGAAACTACGTGAATTTGTTTTCTACTTTAATACGCAAGAATTGATTGTTATACTCGTATTCTGGAACAGAAACCTTTCTAGTTAATGGGGAGATAAATTTACCAGCCAAATATAGCAGTCTTACTTGCAAAATGTTCAACATATTTTGAAGCTTTTTTATCAGGCTACTGTTACTCTAACACCACAGTATCAGAAGTGATTCCTTCAATAAATAGTACATATATTTAAAATTTATGGAAGAACCAGGTAATGTAGATTCCAGATTGCAAGGGATGGAAAATGTTATGAAAAATATTAGATGAACCTCAGATTTGCTGACTTTAAAAAGAACAGCTTTTACGCTGTTGCAACAATATAGGGCCCTCATTTTAAAGACAAAATTTTTAGAAGCAAGAAAGATTCTCAAGAGGATAAGAAACTCGTAGTGCAAAAACTGCAATTGTATTTTCATAAAGAGCATTTAGTACTGCTGGAAATTTGGCAGATATAAGATGGAAATAAGGAATAGATAAGATCCCGAAAGAGTGAGAATGTTGCATTTTTTGAGGAAATATTTATAACTTATGATTACATTGCACTTTGAAGAACTGGTAACTATTGTAGTAAATAAATAGTATTGAAGAACTAATAAAAATTAAGTAAAACTGAAACAGCTGCTCAAATTTGTTTTTATTTTTTAGCTAATGAATAAATATTGAATTTGAGGGAATAGCTGTGTAAAACAACTTATTGGTTCAAAAAAGTACTGGAAAATATAAATGGATTGGAATTTGTTTTATAAATGCAATTGGTATTGAAAAGTAACTGGGATTCATAGTTTTCTGAAATAAGGATTTGGATTCGAGATTCGATGTGTGGGATTTGATAAAACAAAGAGATTCGGATTCAATAAATTTTGGATTCGACCCATCACTAAAAAAAGTTTAAGCCCAGAGAGGGCATTTGATAAAAATTTATGTTGGCACTTAACATGTTAATAAACGTTTTCCCAGGTGTAATACTCTGAAAAGGAATGACGTGATTAATGTATAACACATAATGAATGAGGTTCCCTTAAAAGGGATGTGAGTGATGAAAATAAATTTCATTTACATGATAAATGAAAGATACATGGTTATTTTATTTAGGTTATCACTTTTGATCATTTAGTCTCATCAAATTCTTCTGTTTGCACCTGATTTCATTTCAGGTGAGTAAACTTGAGAAAAACAAAGCTGTTGGACCACAACTTCTGAATGCATCTCATACTGTCCTACGTCTTCGAGCTGTGATCACGCGATTAATGCAGCAATGTAAGAAGCTTTCGGATGGAATGAAAGATATAGTTCGGAGCGTCACATCAGGAGAACTTAAATCAGTCAGCATTAAGACTCAGCCTAAGCTTATCCTTTCTCAGTGAGTATATGAATAAATAACTTTAATGTTAGAATTCCAAAAACTGATTGTATAAGGGAAGTTTTTTTAATTAATGAATTCCTTGTACTTCATGTACCCCGAGGCTGAGGTAATTTTAATAAAGGAAATGGTTGTAGGCTTGACTTTGTGGAAGTTATCCATTACGGAAGCATTAAAATATGTACCTTAGTTAATTCCACTTGTAATATTTATTATCAAGACCTGGGTTTTAGCACTGTGTGTACCTGAAGATGATACAAAGTGTTGAAACCTGGGTCGTGATAAAAAATAATTCAAGTGGAGTTAACCAAGATATTTTAATTCTTCCGTAATGGATAACTTCCACAAAGTCAAGCCTACAACCGTTACCAGTAAAAATTTTTTTTAACTGTCTAAAGGCAATTGAATTTTTGGCTTCTTTTAACACTACTTCAAATATTAGATGCTGTCATAGTAAAGTATGAATTAACATTGTCCATGCATTCATTCATAGGAATCTCCATTGAAAGATATGTGTTCATGATATTTTATGTTGTTTTTGTGTGCTTGTAATTGACTTTATGATGTTGATATCTCAGGTTTTATTTTTTGAACATTTTTCTGATACTAATTTTTCACTTTATCTACTGCTAAGTTATTCTATTGCGGACATGGTTTATTTTTAAATCACATGTAATAAAACTTAGGACAGAATAGATATGTAGCTGCTAGTTACCAATTAATTACTAACTTTTGTCTCCTCACTGTGTTAATCTCTAAAGTCTCCTATGAAATGATTTAATTCCATTGTGTGTTTCTCTTTTCAGTTTAAAACTTGCCAGCTATCAGATGATTGGACTTAACTGGCTGTTTTTAATGCGGAAGCAAGGCTTGAGTGGTATTTTGGCCGATGAGATGGGTCTTGGCAAGACAATACAGGTCATAGCTTTTCTGGCACTTTTAAAGGAACGAGCTATGGAGAAAAAGGAGTCTGGTGATGTGTCGGATGAAGAGGTTGACAGTGTTGGGAGGCAGGATGATTACAACAGTGAAGCAAGGACACATTTGATTGTTGTACCTTCTTCAACGTTAGGCAAGTTCCATAGTGATAGTGATAACTATCATATTTTAGTATTCTGCACGGAAAGGTCAGTTTCATTGACTTTGAGGTGCTAATTCTCTTTCAAATCAATGAAAACAAGGAAAACTTTAAAATTACCACCTCCTTGAAATATTTATTTCTTATTGATTTTAATACAATGTGGTCATTTCTCCTTTGATTTAATTATTGCATACATTGTAAAATTTTTGTGAGCATCATACTATTCATCCATCAAATCACACAAGTAGTGATGTGGTCAGGATTGCATCAAATCTTAGCGAATCCTTCCAAAAAATTATTCCAACCCTACAGTAAAACATCTCTTTTACACTTTTGACGGGTATGTAGGAAAAAAGTGTAAATCGCGGGAAAATGCAAATCGAGGGAAATCGTAATTTGTAGGAAATAGAAGCAAAACCATAGCCTAATGTTTAAAAATTTTATTTAAATTAACAGGTGATGTTTAATATTTGATGGATCACCAAATAGACATAAATAAATGAATAAAGAAAAGTTAAAAAAAAATAAAAGTATTCTAATAATTCAACTTAACGTGATTTGAGGTGGTGTCTAACTCCATATATTTATCTTTGTATGAAGTGCATACATTTTTCCTTCAACAATACTCTATGTCATCCATGTCTTTGTGTTGGCTTCATAGGTTGTAGCCAACGTCTTTCTTAATGTTTTTAAAGCAACGTGGATTTTTGGACTTTTCAAAAACAAAGGGCTTCAGTCTCACACTGCCATCTGGATTAGCTCCTGATAAAACAGTCAACCTTTGCTGAGTTTGGCCCCATGACAAGGGTCCCCTTTGAAGTCTATAGGGTCTTGTGTGGCATTATTTAAAAAAAAGACCTTTCTCATCCACATTAAAAATGTCTTTAAGCGCATAGGCACAGCCATCAACATAATTATGCAAAGTTGTGCACTTCCAGTGAGAAACTTTCAGGATCAATGTAGTGTACACTTTTAGATTCACCAAAAATGATTTTATAGACAATATTTATATTGACTTGAAAAACGGTGTAAACATCCATTTGATGCTTTGAAGACATCAATGCGGCGAGCGCTTCTCGCAGCGGTTATGCGGCCATATTTCAGGGGAAGATTTCAAAAATTTCTTCAATATTTATTCAAGTTCATCATACTTAGAGTAATTAATGTATTTACGCCTTTTACCAATAGGGCCGCAGTCCTTAGCACTTTTCTCTATACATTTACGGGTTTTTACAGTTGTGTTCCACGTTGAACCTGGTATATCAAGTTCTTCAGTCAGGGGCACGCGAGTGCCCGTGTTAGTCAATTCTCTTTGCAAAATTTTGATTTTTTTCTTCAAATGATAACGATTATCTCGCACGCTTGTTTGCCGTTTTTAAAATACGTTTCCTCACGATTGCGGTATGTGATTGCACATTAAATAAAACTAAAGGTGAAGTAACTAAAAATCTAAAAACACAAGGTGAATGGCATTAGTGCGTGAGTTACGAAAAATAAGAAAAAGATCGCTGCGAAGTATGAGAACAAGAGTTAACATACGTTTTAACTTTTCGCCACAATGACAGCGGTAGTTGGCCAAATAACATCTAATTAAATATACTTATGGCATCCGCTACAATTGAAATGTACTGTTTGAAGAGCTAGTACGGCCAGGGAAGAGAATTTTATTCCCTGGTATGGCTGCTTAGTACCAATTCGAGAATCCCGATCGCAAGCATTACAATATCTGGCATAAATACTTTTCAGCAATGCTTTCGATGTAATGCGCTACCATCAAACGAATAATTGTGTTTTTAAAGAAAACCAAATAAATCAGCATTCATACATCATGTTTAAGCATGTATTTTATCCATATTTAACATTAATCACGATCGAAGGGTCGCCAGTTGTAGTGCGCC
This sequence comes from Pyrrhosoma nymphula, assembly GCA_963573305.1. NCBI lineage: Eukaryota > Metazoa > Arthropoda > Insecta > Odonata > Coenagrionidae > Pyrrhosoma > Pyrrhosoma nymphula. The sequence continues at coordinate 458,424 of OY754333.1, read as the reverse complement.
AGCCGCCATCTTTCTTGCCTTCAGATGTCGTAAATGGCGGGATTTGAAAGTGTAAATAGCGGGATGAAAATACATTATAATGATGCAAACATTTTTGGGATCGGGAGAAAATGTTGTAAATCACGGGAAAACGTAAATTCCGGGGACATAAAAGTGGGGTTTTACTGTATTTGTGCAGGTAGCGTATGTTCTATGTCATGGTAAACTCTTTACTGCTCAAAATCACACTATTGAATAAGCATCTTGATGCCGTTTCACTTCAAAAGTGTTGATAGTTTGCATGAATATTCATTATATCATTGGTATGCATGTAATTATATGGTCAGTGGTCACTTAACTATTTATTTTAAAATTTGCTGCATGGTGTATGCGCACTAGGGTGTCCCTTATTTGGCAAAAATAAAATTTTTTGCGAATGTTTTCGGGCTCACCCCTTAACTATTTTCCATTGGGTCAGGTGCCCTCAAAAACAAAATTTCATCTCAATAGGCCGATATTAACCCGTGCCGACTTGAGCGCAAAGTTTAAATGTTGGGAATTATAGGTTTTTGTAGTTTTAGGTCTGTGAAAAACTTATTGATACATGTTTAATGTGTAACTTTATATTACAATTTAATTCATCTTCACTCTTTAGACTGCATTATGGTATTAAGAGCTTAGAAGGAGCAATTTTCCACAGATAAAAATTTTAATTCGATGCACTGCATCATCATGCAGTGCATCAAAACCTGGGTCCAATTAAAATTTTTATCAGTAAAAAATTGCTTTTTCTAAGTTCTTATTATGTTCACATTCCACAACATCTCGCCTTATTCTTCCCTTTTTCTGCATTATGGTTTTTAATATTATTGTGGATACTTTTTTTTCAGTGTTTCTTTCTTGTAATCTGGGTACAGTATACGATGTTCTTGAACACACACAATTTGACTTTGCTCCTCATCTACAGTCAGTAGTCCATAAAAATCTTGTATAAATTTAACACGCCTTTCAGCACGGTCATTCACAGCTGTTAACTCTATAACTATCCTTTGAGCTTCTACATATCAAGTGCTGCTCGTCAATGTCGAAGTACATTCTTGAATAAAACTAGTGTACATCTTCGGGCAAGAGAACAGATCTCTGCTTTTGGTTGACACAAAGTCGTCTATTGTTTTCACCGAAATGAAGATAAGATTGAATTAGGAGATGTATACTAACGAATACAAAATTGAAGAATTGCTATCAGGATAAAATTAAACTTACTATATAATTGTCCATCAAATTCTCCACAAAGAGGAATACATATATGTATCTCTTTTCCATGTGTTGATTCTCTCTGGCTAAATTTGCCTCCATTTTGATTTTTATTTGTATGTCTACTTCACCATCAAAGAGTGATAGGACAGACAACTCTTGATAAATACCACATATGGTGACTAAATTTCTTTAGAGCTACTTTTGAAAGTGTGGAATCTATCCTTTCATATGATTTTAGATTTTAAGAAGCAGAGGTGCTTTTACAGCTGCACTGCACTGAAGCCACGGTTTGACATAAATAGTTGCAACGAACAGAGAGACATCTTATAACGCATTTTTATTTGCACTGGATAGTTTAAGTTGTGATCTTAGCAGAAATATTTTTAAACAATAAATAGCTCTTGCCATCCATCGAGCTTGAACAATCGCCTCAGGAGGGCGTATTTTAAGTTTTTTCTAGAAAAAGTTTTTCTTCTCTCAAAAACACTAGAGAGAGCTCTATGAATTCACGATAATCACCTCTTAAAGTTGGTTTATCTAATTAACTTTCATAAAAGTCTAACATTTCTTTAATATCCGACTCGCTAAAAAACATTTCCACATTCTCTTTGCCACTTTGAAAATTATTGGCATTGACACTTTCCCAGCTTACCCTAAAATATTTACAAAGTGGTATGTCAGGACTGCTTGTTACATCACGTACTTTACATTCAAATACACATCGCTCAAATGCAAGTTCATATACGTGATGATGGCACGGAAAAATACTACAATTCCCTGTACAATTTTTGTTTAAGTAAGACGCATGCTCCATTAAAACGTCCAGTGTTTGATGCAGTTGTGTCACAGCAGAGAATTTGTAGTGTCTTCTATACCCCAATACCTTAATGCATTCCAAACAGCGTTGGCTTTCTCTTTATCAGGATAGTTTTGTTATTTTGGAACCCCGATGAACTGCTTACTGTCCCCAAATGTAACAACAATTGGAAGTCATTCTTCATTTTGGTCGCTGAAATTTAATGCAGGCAACTGTTTTTTATCCCATTGAACAGTAAGAATTGCAGATATATCATTCTTGAAAGCAGATTTAATTGTTTCAGAACGTTCTCTTCTCTTTTTTTGTCTGATTTGATAAATAGGAGATTTATTAATAGAGAGTTCGTTGGTATTGTGACCAAGTGCCTCTGCTTTACCAAGAAGGATGTATACAGATTCTCTTACACTCAGCTGACATCTATCCAAAGCAGTCACTAATTTATGAGTGATAAAATCTTTCGTGCCACGCCTTGCAGCATTCTGCATTGATGTACTCTCAGAAGTGTCTCCTAAAAGTTTACCAACGTTGATTTCATCGGAACTTGGATGTGCGTTATCTGAATCTTCAGATGATGAAGAAGGAGGAACAGCAGAAGATGTAGATGCTGCACACTGCTTCTCTCTACTTGTAATTTTCTTTTCCTCACCCTTTATTCCTTATCCGCGAGTTTTTGGCCCACTCCTGCAAGGTAGCTTTTACGTCCTGGCTCTCGCTGCCGAAGTAAAAGCATCCTGTCTTCTTCCAACTTATTCATTTGAAGAGCATTGGCATGTGCAATTTCAAATATATTGTCCAAATTATTTCTAAACTCCTCTTCACGATGCTTAAAAATATTTTCACACTTGTTTGCGTATTTTTGCAATTTTGTCCACTCCGATTGCAAGTTAATTAGTATTTGTGAACAATGCTGAATATCTCTTGTCGGAATTTATGCTTTCTCCCAAAATATAATGCACTTACGAATCACAAGATTAGCACTTACACTGACAGTTAATTTTACCTCCCGTATGTTACAAAATAAAACTTCAAGCACTTGTTTATTTGATGGTAATTTGTGTCCAGTTATTTTGTGTTTAATATCTCCCATTAAAAACACACTTTCCTTGGCTCTGGGCAATTAATGTGACATTATGTTAGATGAGTGACCCGAAAACATGTGTGACACGACGGATAACAAATAAACAACTGACTGCAACGCACATAGTGACAGGCTGAGGCCTGACTCAGTGCTGGGTGGAAAGTCCGGGCTTTTCTTCATGCGAGTTCGCGCTCAAGTCGGCACGGGTTTGAATGCTCCGATCTCAACAAAATTTTGCATATGCATGTTTTAGAGTCATTCGAATAAAATTGGAGGGTGAGCGTTGAAAAATTTCAGAGTCGGAAAATAAGGGACACCCTAATGCGCACACTGCCCTCACACTACCCTCCCAATGTGTCGTTTTCAAAGCCGATTTGGGATTAGCATGCTTTCCGTTTTTACTGTGTTTGAGTGATAGACTGAAACAATTTCATTTTGTTTCAGAGAAACAAAAGTTTTGATCTGCTGAAAAATATGCGCCTTAGAAAATTAACTTTTTCTAGCGTAACTCTGTGGGTTATCATTGTAATTTTTAAATAATTTAACTTTTACAGAAACCACTTCTTCATTAATTAACATACACGACCCAGGTTTTGGTGAGCAATCATCATCGTCAGGCATTTGTATTTATGTTTTGTTTGTGTAACTATGGTAGTCGTAGTTATGTGTCGTCAGAGGAAAGGGGTGAATGAGGATAGGAAATGAGGTTGTTCGAAGCGGAGGCCAGGATATAGGGGAGAAGGATGGGTACAGGTACTCATTAATGAGAGGCTGTTGTCTGGGTCATTCATAATTTTCAAAATCTCTAGCTGTTCTCGTGATTCCAGTTCGCATTGGTCATTGCAAAATTAAAAAAAATTCAGTTCAAAATCACTCTGGTGGTTGTAACATATTAAGTGCTTAGCAAAATTACTTTTGCTATCATTTTTATTTTTAAAAGCCCTTAAATGTTCTTTTCTTCTCTCAACGAAGCTTCTTCCTGTCTGTCCCACGTAGACACCATTACAATCACTGCAGTTTTATACATAAATCCCACATCTATCTATTTTGTCTATCTGGTCTTTAAATTTTACAAGGAGCCTTCTGAGAGTGAGAGAGCTTTTTGAACAATCTCATCTCCTCATTCACCCCTTTCCTCTGAGGACACATATCTACAACTATGTACCATAATTACACAAACAAAACATATATACAAATGCCTGATGATGATGATTACTCATCGAAACCCAGGTCGTGCATGTTATATAATGAAGAAGTGGTTTCTGTTAAAGTTAAATTATTTAAAAATAAAAAATATGTACCTTATCTAGACCACCCTGTCAAACGTGGAAGCTCTGAACTTTAACCTAACCATTTGTGTTACTCCAGTGTGCCGTGGTTTTACACCACAACTATAAGGTCATTCATTATGAGCTGGTATGTGTCTGTAAATTGTGAGGGGATCAACCATGGAACTATCTACAGTTACTAGAGCCAAACCTATTTTTTGTATTTTGTCAGTTTCTTCATAACTTGATAAATCTTATGATTGGGGATCTGCATTTTTCACATTTGCGATTATGCGAATTTTGGTGTTTATTGAAATTTACACAATTTTGAAATATATTTTTTCATTTTACACCACATTATACCATCGATAAGCATCGACTGCAATAAAAGATTGTCTGATGGCAGTGACATCTGCATCTTACTCTGAGAGCCGTTGTATGGGCGCGTGGCTGGGGATGTTAGGACTCCAACCATGTAAAGGTGTGAAGGAAAATGTTATAGGGAGGTGAAAAAGTGAAGTGCATTTCGGGAGTGTTGTGATTGGATCTCAGTTTTTATTCTGATCACTTATTTTCCGTGGAAAGAATGAATTTTTGTACTTATCTGTTCATCAATGTATTTCTCTTATATTAATCTTTCCTGTGGGACCTAAAGATGTAGTGCAGCATCAAAATGATATTATCTGTGTCACACTGAAACACAACTGGGGGCTTATTATTGAACTCATAATGACGACATTATGAGGTGAAAGTCTTTATTATAGCTACCCCCAGTGTTCATTCCGACAAGAGCTATTACGGGACTCATAAGGCCATCGTTATGGAGTGCAAAATCTTTATTATAACGACCCAAAATAACGCCAGCTCAAGAGGGGGTCGTATGATGATAACGACCAATTGCTAGAGGTCCATGAAATTCGCGAGATGCGATATCGCGAAATAATGCGAAATATCGCAAAATCGGAAAAATAAAACGAAATTTTGCCTTTTTCGCGAATTTTACGTGAATAAGCGAAAAAAATCACATGTAATGAGTCATAATCGATTAAAGCCTAAGCCTTCATTGTTTAAAGCTGCTGACGTTCATTCGCTCTATCTCATTACGATTCAAAGGTCAATTGGCTTGTTTTGTCGCGCGCATATCGCATTCGCGTAATATCGCGCACTGTAGTGATGTCTCCGCCGGAATTTGCCGTTAAATTAATCACCGCCTCTCTCTTCGATTCACATTTATCAATCCTGAAATTCTCGGAAATATCTAGAATTACGCGCTTTCTCTCCTGAAGAATTAGATATTCTGAAGCAATAATGTGCTGAAAGAAATTTAACACGGCCGCGGAAGAGCGGAAATATATGCTCACGCGCCCGGCACGCGTCAATGCCGAGCATAGTAATTCCGGTGACTCACTGCGACGCAGTAGACAGCGTAATTGGATAACTTGTTGCAGGAAAACCTTAAGTGTGGGCCTAATGTAGCAATTTTGTAGACTAAAACACGGCCACTGGCTGGGAACGGAAGCGCTAGCAGTTGGGGGAAGGAACAGAAAGGATAGGAGGAGAGGGGGTGCTACTTATTAGCGGACGGATCGTCAGATATTCGGCGCTCCACTGTGCTTCAAAGCAAAAAAAATCATTTCGACACACCCCCAGTTCAAGTTTCTTTGTTTCCGATTGTGTTTAGTTATGCATGCTTCTTGCACTGCCTTTTTTTGACCGATTGGCAACAGTTGTAATCAATACTAAGCGATTTTGTTGCATCTACCTTCCTTCTACTTACTACGACCTACCTTCCCTCGGCACCTGGGTGAGGGGTATCAAAAGGGAGCCCACGACAAGAAACATTTTGGTAAAAATGTAAGTTATACATTACTCATGGTTATACCGTAGCTGCCCAGCACTCCGTTTGAAAACACCGTCGTGAGTGGTCGTGTTTTGAGTTTGGACTGTTTTCCGTTATGGCAGTTAATATCAGCTTTTAATATCAAACGAAGAAAAGGAATTTCAAAATGCCGAAACCTAGTGTTACCGTTCATACCAGGGCGAGTGAATTCAGCTCGAAGGATTTTATGTGAACGACAAAGTATTACTGTGCAAATTTTGCGATAAAAGACTTGAATTTGAAAGACGTGACACGTTGTTAAAGCACATCGGTAGCGATATAGTACATAAATGTGCGAAATGCAAAACGACAGCTGTCATTTGAAAAGACAGTTACTCAGTCAAAGAAAGCGAAGGAGGAGAAAGAGGAGTTTTTTGTCGCTACTACTAAAGCATTTTTAAATGCTGGAATTAGTGTCGAGAAACTCGTTAATCCAAAAATTCGGGAATGACTCTCGAAGTAAATTTGCTGGATTTTCAATCAACCCCCTTGTACTCACTTAAAATTTCCCAGGAGCCGATGGAGAGGGGGCAAATGGAGTTCCTCCTCAATCGGTCTCACGTCCGTCGGGCATGGGGGAGTCGAGGAGAGTTTCTCACTCGATCTGTTCCTTGCTCTGCCCGCCCCGTTCCGCCTTTCCTGGCTCAGGGGCTTTCCTTTCATCCCAAACCCTGAGGGTGTCCACGTGACCGCAGTGGCCAGTAAGGGTCCGCCTTGCTACTGTGGGGGTGGGGTGAGGTTTCGGAGCTCCGGAAAGGGTGGGGGAGGAGGATAAGTGGTGGTTGGCACTGGCGCAGTTTTTGAGCAGTTGCAGGGTTTACGCCTGGCGGAGCCGGGCGTAACAGTATATTAAACGAATGTCTTGACTTATAGATCTCATAACTCTATTGGAAACATTTTTATTCTCTCTGCAATTGGCCATTGGTCTCATAGGCCCCCCAGGGGATTTAATCCTTATGGTCCTTAAAGGCTTTTGAATTCTCTTCTCAGTGATAAGTCTGAGATGGAAGCAGTTTTTGCATTTCTGTTTAATTCTAATTGATAAATACTAAACACATTTTTCTCTTAATTCTCCTGCAGATACCATGTACCTAATAAGTATAACTTTTACTTCCTTTCCAGAAAACTGGTTGAATGAAATTGAGAAATGGTGTCCATCACTGAATGTTGTTGCATATTATGGATCTCAGGAAATTCGTCAGCAGATTCGATACCGCTGGTTACAAGAAGGATTTGATGGCGTAGATATCATTGTTACGACGTAAGTTTTAATTTTTTATTCATCTTCAAGGTCAGCATTTATTTTGCTAGAAAGTAGATATTATCATCATAGTCTCTGAACATGTTAAATGAAAGACTTTGTACTATTCCACGATATCATGGAATAGTACAAAGTCTTTCATTTAACATGTTCAGTGCAACTAAATTCCACAAAGTATCGCCTGCCTCCATTGATATTAATCATAGTCTCTGTTATAAAATTGGTTTTGTACAGTCAGATTCAAAAGAATCCTCATAGGGTGAGTGGGACCACTTGCGCAATGTGAGAAGATATTATTTTCTGCGCTGTCAGCATATGATTCTTTGATCTATGTGGGAAATTCAAGGACAATTCAGGCAATTCTTAGGAAGAATTTAATAACTTAAGAACGTTTTAATGAAATTCACTATGACCACAATAGTGAGTGAAGGTGAAGACGACCCTGGGAAACTACTCAACCCTGGGAAAGGGACAAAGTGCAACTATTCTATATTAGGAGATTATATGCATGAAGTTAAAAATTAGATTTGAATGCACTGAGCCAAACCAAAAACCTTGATAGAATCCTTATGTCGCCGCTAGTGTCATAGGCAATATACATATTACCAGAAATTTGTTCCGGTCCTGACCGGAAGTGGTATGTTCGCATTTTTATTTCACCGTAGTAACCCAACAGCTGTACCTTTTCTATTGCATGATCCCTCGTCGAGGAACTAAATCGACTCAGATATTTTTTATTCAGATTGAAGCCTTTTCTTGAAGATTAAAGATATATAAAACATTCACTTTCGCTTACTGAAACTTTTCTAAGAATATGTCTAAAATTAAAATACGTAATTTGTTTTCTCATTTCTCCTAGTAATCTAAATATTTCCATTGTCATACATTTTATTTTATATTCTCTAAAAAGAATGAAATAAAAAGTAATAAATTTTCAATCATTACATTTACAGAAATGATGTGAGACGCAATCACGCACACGGGTGCGAAGTTATACACCAAAGATGGTGAAATTCACGATGAAAAAATCATTTGACTTGACCGTGTTCGAATCCCGGTCAAGTCAAATGATTTCTTCATGGCAAATTTCACCGTCTTTGGTATATAACTTCGCACCCGTGTGCGTGATTGCGTCTCACATCATTTGTGCAAACACAATGATTAAAAATTTGTCAAGGTAGTCGTTCCAAAACGACAATGTTGGGTTTATTCTCTGCGACTGTGTCATATCATGCACGACCACGTCTCCTGTGCTACAATGTAGACTGGGGATGATAACATCTTGTTTGTATAAATCCCCCGCTGAAATTCACTATGAATTAAGATGGCTTGGTGGTGTAACTGGCTAACCTACCTGACCGGCAATTGGGAGATCCAGGTTCAAATCCCGGTCAAGTCAAATGATTTTTTCATGGTGAATTTGACCGTCCTTGGTGTAAAAAGTAATAATTAAAATATTCAAAAACACCACTAACAACAAATAAAATTGGACTAAAAAGATGAAAGCAAGGTAATAAAATGAAGGTCTAAGCATCTTTATCGAGTATTTAATTGAATAAATTAACGAAGTGAAAAATTTACTCTTTGACAGTTTTTCATTTCTTTGAAAATATTACCAGTGTACTGACTGGCGTTGGAGGTGATCTGAAAATACAGCTGTCACTTGGTAAGTCTAATATCGATTATAAAATTTTGCCCTTATACTTAACAGATACACTTCCACCAGTCATGATGACTGGTAGCTGACTAAAAATGAATATTCCTCAAGAAGATCTTGAATCAAAGAAAGAAGCCATATACCTTTCACAAGAGGATTCTGAGAATACACGCAGGTCACTAATGACCAAATTATGATCACTTTACAAAGCACACTGTTGGGGTTGGGGCTCAGGAATTTGTATTAAAGACTCAAGGATCTACGAATACTCGCGAGTCTCTAATGTGTAGGGGACGGAATACGTGCATCTCCAAAATTTACAGAAGGGGTTGGCGAGTGACCACAACATGCTCCCCTTAACGAGGTTGTAAAAGTACATTCGCAGCAATAACCATGCGAACGTACGAGTATGTTCACTGCAGTGAAAAGGTTAAGGCATAATGGAGCCTGATCAAACATGAAACTTAGCTCAGATGGGTGGTTAAATCTCATCTTTCCTTCAGGGAGGATCTTCATCTGATTTCAGTGATGGCAAAGTCTAGGACATCTGCAGCTCCTCTTTAACACTAGAATGGCTGGCTTAGCCATTTTGACTAAATATGTTTTTTCATTGAATGCCATTTTGGAAACAGTTCCCACAGAAAATTTTTATTTGGTGACTTTTCATAGTTTTTTATGGTCTTTCAGATGGCTTAGCAAAAATCTTAATGAATTCAATATTTCTCCTTGATTTTGAAATTTTACCTAGAATGGCCAGCTTAGCCATTTTGGCTAAATGTTAGTTTGTGCTCATTTACTGATGTATGCAATCTGGTGCACAATACGCATGTAGGGTCTTCAGAGCATCCACCACCCCTCTCCCTACCCTCCCTACCTCCACATTCTCTCCTTGTCCCCCCCAGCCCCTCTCTCCTGGCATTCACACTGAAATATGTTTTCTGTACTCAAGAGCCATGCTTCTCTTGGCTCATGGTGACAAAATGAGTACACAATACACTCCACCACAACGAGCAGGTGCAGCAGCCCTGGAATACGGCGCTCACCTGGACTGCCAATGCCACCTGGTAGCACTAGGTAGCAGTGGTAGGTAAGTCTTGACTAGTGAATGTGGGGTGTTTTCGGGATTCTCACCAGGTCAGGTGTTTGGCTGCTGCCAATGTTTGGGCTGATGACACTTCCATCGTCGTCCGAGCATTGATTCTAGGGCCTCTTATGTCCTTGCATATGTGCCAGTGTTCACGGGTCAGGTCAGCTCTGAGTGGCTGTATTCGTTCTTTCCTGGCGTACCTGGTGTCACGGTTGAAGGTGTTCTTTTTTAGCTGGATTTCTATGGGTTCGTTACCCAATCAGTCCCAATACCATGGGACCAATACCCTGCAAATAACTTGGATCCGGAACAAAAATAAAAAGCAAAGGTCCGTTGCTGGTAATTATTGTGAAGTGGAAGAGAGTATTGATGATCCTGAAGTTGCAGAAGATGATCTGGCTTGTAACGCTAATGCTCTTCCACATAACGGCCCTCTTGCATCTTTAACTGGTTGCTCCTAATGGGAAAAATTGGATTTTACAAGATGTTGGTGCCAAGTAGCCTGGGGATCAAGCCTACCAGAATGTGCTCCAGGAAATACCTGGTTTTATTGCCTGTGCAAAGAGAGAAGTTTATGGCACTGCACTAAGGGCCTTGAGCCTCTTGATTGGCGAGCACCATACAGATCCACTTCAAGAAATTTATGGAAACTCAGGTGCGTGTCAAAACAAAACTGATAATTAGCGTTTATATATGAAAGAGTTACGGATTGTATTGTAATGTTGTACGCTCGAGTTGTGTTTGGTGCTAGAAACAGCCCCGTGGATAAGCAATGGTGTGAGACTGGAGGCCTCAAACTCTGTTCGAATGCGATATCTAGGAACCGGTTCAGGGACATAAAGTGGTTCTTCAGATTTGATATGAAGTCTATTGGATCAGAGTACCTAAAGAATGACCAGTTTGTTTTCTTTTCCTTTGTTTGGAATAGATTTATCGGCAACCATCAAGCCTCTCTATTGTCCTGGTCCAAACATTGCAGTGGATGAGGAACTGTATCTATCTAAAACACAATCCTTCTATACAATTTATGGCAAATTAGCCCAATAAGTGTGGACTGAAATATTGGTTGGTAGTAGATGTTACTTCTGATACTTGGGCAATGGGTTTCCATATTTGAGAAAATTTATCAGCTGTCCCTCTGGCGCTGAGCATATCTCCAATTTTGTAGTTATAAAGTGCGATGGGACCTTTTGTGCAGAAAGGATGGAATATAACCTCCGATAATTACTTTTCTTCTGTAAGGCTAGCTAATGAATTTAAAAAATTAGGAACAAGCCAAGGAGGTAATATGAATAGAGCAAGGAAAGAAATTCCATGACCCCTGAAATGAAGGAAACCTTGTACACTCATAAGGTTTACAAGGCCAATGATATGACACTCACTGCATATCAAGGCAATACTAACAAACATGTAACTCTGCTAAGCTTTATGAATCCTTCCGTCCAAATCAAGGATAATGAGAAAAAATCAGACAGTTAAATATCTACTATAATAATCACCAATGTGTATATATATTATGTCAGTAACTTTCGCACAAGAAATACATGAGAAGCTGAATCTGCATTTGGATGCAGAACTTTTTTTGTTTGCAAAATTAAATTAGAAATAGTGGTTTTCTGTCATTGGGAAAGAAACCAATAGAAAGAAAATAAAATCAATATTCTTATTCTTTCAATCGAATTTTATATTCTGGTCAAAATTCCGTAATTTTTGCTAAAACGTAACGATTTTTTGCAATATTTTTGCATTTTTGAGTCATCGTCCCTATAACGACTTTACTTATTGTTGAAGTCGAGATTCCGTGTATATCCATTAACTCAATGATTCTTTGTACTCAATAAGATATGAATGATTTTTTACAATCAATAATAATAATTGCTGAAGCCCCATGCTGAAGTTGATGAAAGTCCACTCAGAGGTAGTGTCCTGCATCCAACGCCTATCACCACTCTGGAAAACGCACTTCGTTCTGACTTAGGCAAGTGGTCAGTTTCCACATAGTTGGCAACACACCACCGTGGCATCCAAGGCTTGAGGTCCTTACTGTTTAGTATTTCCCTCCTACCCCTGTCCCTTAGGCTGCGAGGAGGTAGAGGGTACATGTGTAGTGTTCCAGGTGACAGGAAGCATAAGATCACCCATTTGTTCTATATGGATGACCTGAAGCTTTATGCTTCTAATGCGAAAGACCTTCGCTCTGCCCTGGACACCGTACTGGAATACAGTGAGGCTATAGGGATGGAGTTCAGATTGGACAAGTGTGTATCCATCCACTTGGCGAGAGGAAGATTTTCGGAGATCAAGGAAGACATGCAACTTGTTCATGGGAGCGTCATTCGTCACCTCGAGGACGATGATAGCTATGAATACCTCGGCATCCCCCAGCACCGAATGCAGGAGGTTGCAGCAGTGAAGGAAAGGCTCACCGCCAAATACAGACAGACTCTCAGGAACATCTGGAGTTCTGAGCTGTCAGGAAAGAACAAGGTTCTTGCCATGAACATGTTCGCGGTTCCTACACTGCTGTATACCTTCGAATGCATGAAGTGGAATGTCAACGAGTTGCAGAACCTCAATAGGGAAACGAGGAGGATGATAACTATCTACAGAAGTCTTCATCTAAAATCTTCCATCGCCAGATTGTATCTTCCTCGCAATGTAGGTGGTAGAGGACTCTTTGAGTCTAGAGTGTCTCTACAAAAGAGTTGTCCTAGGTACAGCATGCCGAGTGTTGAGAAGCTGGGAACCCCTGCTTCTCAATCTCTATCTCGTGAGAGAGCACGAGAGTGTGGGTGTAGGGGTGTTTATATTTCAGGCGGCAAAGAGGGCAGCGGACAAAAACCGGTCTCGACTTCGACCCGTCATCCAATGGAATCGACAATGACACGACCATCTCGTCATTGAGGGCAGACGTCCGCAAGCTCGAAATAAAAAAGCCAAGCAGAAGACCTTGCTCAAGGTGCATACCGATAAGCCCATGCATGGATGTTTCTATCGCAACATCGAAAAGCATGGGTTATCGAAGAAGCTGACGTTTGCCTTCCTATGCTCCGCCGGTCTGAAGTCCGAGACCAAGGGTTTTGTCCTCACGTGCCAGGATGGTGTCATAAACACTCTCGTGTACCGCCGCATTATATTCAAGGCGGATGTTGTGGACACGAGATGCAGGGCGTGCAGTGCCCAGCCGGAGACTTTAATTATCTTCTCTCTGGCTGTAGTTATTACGCCAAGTCAGCGTGTTTAGCTCGGCACAACGCGGCCCTGCGGGTGTTATAATTTCACCTTCGACACCATTTTGGCATTGACGAAACACCTGTGCTACCTTAAGCCCCTGGAGATATTGCGTCTGTCATGGAGAACTATAAATGCACAATCTGGTGGAATTACTCCAGTTGGTGGCAACCAAGCCTGATATCTTTCTCCTTGTCTACCTCACATGCTCCATGTTCGTGATCAAGTTTTCGGCTCCGGTGGAAACTAACATGGATACGAAGGAGGTGGAAAAATGGACGAAATATCAAGACCTGCTTTTCGAACTTTGACAAATGTACCCCAGACACTCTGTGAAACTAGTGGTCCTCATCTTAGGATGTGCTCGGTGGAGTTAAGGGCTCGCTGCTAAATAACATCAAGTGCATTCCGTCCTACATGGTACAGGCGGAATCACTAGTTGCACGCATGAAGAAGACCGTCATCCTGGGGTCACTCCATCTACTCCATACTGTAACTGTCCCCCAGCCCGCCCGGATTAAATTTTAGACCAGGAGAAACGTGTACACTCAAAACCCTCGTGAATCCCTCCTTCACGAGTTCCATGGGGCAAACCTGCGTCACTTTAGATGAAAGAAAGGCCTCTTTAAACGAGGATAAGTTGGGGGTTCCCAACCTTTGTTTAATTTTTCGTATTTCCTGGCTTTAACGCCGGGGCAGGGCGTATTGAGGGTGTGGCAGAGGGTGATAGGGAATCTCGTCTCTCGACCCGTGGATACGGATGAAACTCACACACATTCCCATTCATTTAACCACACATTTTATTTCAGAAACTGGGATATTTTACAAAATAAAATAACCCTCTTATAATTAAAGAAGGATGAACGAATGAAATGAATTTGAGGCATTAATGGCAAAAGATGGCAAAACAATGATATGAAAAATAAGTAGCACCGTCATAGGCGGCGGGCAAGCAACAACAATTTAGATTCCTTTGCGAATCAGAGGGAGGTAATTATTAGTCCTTCCCGTTTTTTTTTTCATTTGCACTTTGTTCACGCTAGCGATTTCAATGACTTAGTTCACACGTTCACAGGGGACAGGAGGTACTCGTAACTGAATGTCTGTGCTGTATCCAGAAAAAGGGGGATTTTGGAAGTAATCGTCAGGCGGCGACGACCTTACGTGATCTCAGCGACGGTAGCCTCGACCTAGAGATATCAGCAATATTGGTTCTTGTGACTGCAGGCTATTCCACATCAATGTCGGAGCGGCTTCTGGCACACGATGCCCTGGATTGTCCTTTGGGGGGGGGGGGGGGGGGGGTCCTTGTCATGGACCGTGCGTGGCAAATCAATGACCACACAATGCTGGTAGTACAATTCTCCTCCTCGAGGTCTTCCCTGAATGTTCGATCATTCAATCTGCGAACATGCATATGCAATGACGGACGTAGGCTCCACCCACTAACGTGTTTAGTCAAAAAGTAATTCTTTTTGCATTGCTGCCACTCGCACTGCCGTTGCGCACTCGCGGTGGGGGTTTCATGGTGGGGGAAAATACACTATGGGAGGGGAGATATTTTATGTCACTGGTAAAATTCCAATGTCTCACTTCACTCGTTTGTTGTTTCTCACTCACTCCATTGATCTTGATGCCCGAACACCGTACACCCCACTCATCCTCACACATACCGTCTCACCCTTCTCCACGGGAAGAGTTTTAGAGGGGGTGGGGTAAGGGTATGGTCGGGCCAAGGAAGGTTGGAACAAAAAAAATCAAGTGAGGGAATAGGAGGTGTAATGGGGCAAACGATTACATTACGCATGACCCAAACATAGCGTATCCACTCATCCGATGGGTGTCGGACGTGGCTGCGATTACTGCACAACCCCTCTCGAGTCTCCATTCATTATGACAGCAAGGAAACCTGATGCTTGCCGGGGACTCGGAGGGGATGTTACTACTGTAATTATAATAATAATAATATTTATTTTTCACCTTGGGCAAATTACCATTAATGGCTACGTCAAGAGTTGCATATATATAATGCATATAAATATACAATTAACCTTAAGAGATACGTACGCCGTATATATACATACAGCGAGAATACAGAAAAAGGAAATTCACGTAGTAAATATTACGATATCGTATGTTTATCAGAGAGTCTTCAAGGTACTCCGTGACACTGTAATAGTACCTATTGTGCAAGAGATTTTTTACCCTCATTTTAAACAAGGCAGGTGGAAGAGATAGCTTTAATTTCGCCTGGAATATTATTAAACATTGCAGAGGCAGAGAGGTAGGGACCTTTCAGGCAGAGAGAACTTGAGTACTGTTGTGTGTGTATTTTATTTCTGGAGCGGGTGGAGTAATTGTGGTAAGAAGCATTGGCAGGAAATTTGTCCAGATTGGAGTGTATAAAGCAAGCACAGATCAAAACATATAAAGAAGGCAGTGTGAGGATTTTTGCATTTGAAAAAAGAGGTTTGCCCGGGGTTCGTATAGAGATTTGGAACATTGACTTGATGGCTTGCTTTTGAGCGGAAAAGCTCTTCTTGAGGTAGTTGAATTTCCCCAGAACAAAATGCCATAGGATAAATGAGAATGGATTTTAGCAAAATACAACTTTTTCAAAGTATCAAGAGATACAACAGGTGGTAGCTTACTAATCATATAGGTGCCTACAGATATTTTGCTTATTATGGCTTGAATTTTATGTGACCAATCTAGAGTATCGGAGATGATAAGCCCTAAGAACTATGTAAATGATAATATTCTTCTCTTTGATATTAAACGGGCACCTTCTCTAGTTACATATAGTGAAAATAAGTGTGATGTTCATTAATTGATCAAATTGCTCTGCAATCAGTACTAAAGCTGTATCTAGGAGGTAATCAGTAAAGTGGTGAAACGATGCAATGCCAGCGCGAGATGCCCGCTGATGATTTAGATGAGAGTTCAGAGGACAAGGGTAAAGGTAAGGAAAAGTGCTAAAATTTCCGAGTGCTAACTCTCTGTAAGAATAATCATCATGTAGGCATGTGCAAGAGATGCAGGAAGAGAGTTTGTGGAAAATGTGTGAAGAATATTTCTTAAATTTGCAAAGCTAGTCATGAGCAGCAGTAGATAACTAAGTTCACTGTGCTCCCAAATATGTATCTGTAAGGAAATGTTTTTGCCATCTGTTGTGTTTATTCTCATTATTGTTTTCTTAGAATAAGTATCACATACATACATTATGAGTGTGATGGGAACAATACTCATTATTGTTAAGTCTCTCCCTGGCAGGAGTGCAAGAAAACATGCAACAAAATTCATATATAAAAATTTCTTAGTAGGATTTGTGAGTGATATTTACATATAGCCTTTTTATTTTGCTGTTTTAACAACGAAAAAATGAAAAAGATGTGTTAAGTTCAACCTTTTCAAAAATAAAAATAATGTTCACGAGTCTTCTTTCCTTTCATTTTGCATATTTACCTAACACATCCGTCATTACGAAATGTCAGCTACAAAACTTCTTCGTTACAGAAGACTAGACAGTTTGCAGAAACTTGTAACGGTTTGCAAGAATAATAATAATATATTTTATTTGTCCAGCGATTTGTTGCAACAAATATAGGACACGTCAAGGTAATACACTACATAAAACACAAAATACAATACAATTGCAAAAAGTTAAAAATGAAGAAATTTATCAATAGAGTAAAATAAATTACTCAATAGGAATTCTCGGAGCTTACATTTGAAGAGGACCATAGTCTTTGCACTTTTAATTTCCCAAGGAAGCTTATTGTAAAGCAAAAGTCCCATATACCAGGGGGCATAACCAGAGTTTTTAGTCCTTACGTGTGTTTGATGGAGGTCTGTAGAGCTCTTTGTATAATAACAATGATAGCTATTATTCGTGGCATAATTTGAAAGATTTTTTTGCACTAACAATTGCAGCAAACATGTACACACAGGGAAGAGGTAAAATACAGAATTTTTTAAAGAGAGGGCGACATGGGGCATAAAGAGATGCTTTACCTATCAGTCACATAATCCTCTTTTGAATTTTCAATATTGTTTTAGAATTGGGTGTAGGGCACCAGAAGAGGATACTGTACATGACCTGGGAATAGAACTCGCCATAAGTAAGTAAGTAAGTTGACTTTAGTACATACATCATTATTTACAGTTCCTCTAATAGACAAAATAAAAAAACAGACAGAACTCAGTTTAAAATATGTAGCAGTTTTAATCCATTAATACGAAAACGCAAACAAATTGAGGATAATTGATATAATTAGACACCTATAGTGAATACGTAAACGGCATGTCACAAGCTCCAAAATTTCTGGCCTTTCATAACCTAAGATGAGACTCCGTACATAACTCATCAATTTGAAGTCAATATCTCATATTTATTCCATAGCAAACCCAAAAACAACATTATATGATGACGGAATAGGAATTAAGCCAAAATGGCTAAGTTGGCCTTTCTAGGGGGCAAAAACTTCCAGCCATTCTAGTGTCATCCTTATTGATGTAACTTGAGTTTTCAAAACTACGTCATTTATTACCCTTGTTCACTTTCTTAATTAATGTATTTATGGCATTTTACTGAAAATAGTCACCCCTCATTCTAAAGGCCAAGTAATGTAGATTTTCTTCACATTTCTTCTTTGTGTTTATCAGGAGTTGCTTCAGAAGGTTTTATAATAAAATCTGGAACAATCTGCCCACTTTTTCAAATTTGCCTAAAATGAGATTCCTTTACAGAGGCAAAAGAATTTCAGATCATCACCTTCTGCAAAAGGGGTTTCAAGTCTTGTGGAGAATAATTTAGAGTTGAACTACCTTTACACCTAAGTTGAACTGTTGCTGTAGGAATAAATGATAGGGTTAAATAGCAGTCGTGTTCTCCTTAGCAGCCATATTTGCCTGTTATAATAAGGCTTAAAGTTCGTCTAACGACTGGGCATTATTATTAAATTTATCTTACAAGAAGACATCGCGTGACTGATGTTCGGGATCCAAACGAGGCAATTATTTTCTGAAACTATAGAGAGAATGCGGGAAAAGTGTCACGGCTTTCTTCCACATAAGCCCGAGTTCGAGAGAAAAACAATATGAAAGATTCTTCTTCCGTATAAATCCTTCATAGATAGCATCTCTTTCAACAGAGGTCGTAGCCCAGTGGGTTGAGGTGCCGAGCCGGTTATCCTCATAAGGTGGCTGGGGTTCGATCCCAGGTTTTGGCATTTTTTCTTGCGAATATTTTACAGAATTACTGTAAATTGCACACTCCCATACATTTACGGCAGTAGCAACAATTTTTTAAAATTTTCAGCCTATTTGCTGGATTTTCAATCAATCCCCTTGGGAGACTTTCGAAGCTAATTTCGTGATTATTGTTTGACCGAAAAGAGGATTACACATGCTGACAGACCTAATATGTTTAGATTTTGAAAATACAAGTGTACTTCCGTGAAAAGGATGGGCTTTGATTGGTCGTATATCTTTCTCAAGGCTGTAAACAATGAACGGATCATTAATTTTTAATTAGCAATGATGTACTCACTTAAAATTTCCCAGGAGACGCGCTCGAGTAATTACATTTGTCGTCCGAAATTATGCATTTCCACGCCATGAATGAAAAGTTAAATTCCTTCAATTGAAATAAACATGAAGTGGGAAAAGAAATAGTGTTATCGTTACGTGACATTTTTTTGTGCTGGAATATCTTCCTCTCCCCCACGATACAGGCTTCCCTTCAATATAATATGTTGCTCCGCAAAAACGTCATAGGAAAATTGTTTTACATAACCTTGGAAAGAGTTACCATCTCTTTTTTACCTATATCATGTTCACTATTGAACAAGAAATTGAGTTACAGAAGTCATTACTCAAACGCGGCTCCTGAGAAATTTTAAGTGAGTACATCATTGCTAATTAAAAAGTAATAATCCGTTCATTGTTTACGGCCTTGAGAAAGACCTACGACCAATCAAAGCCCATCCTTTTCACGGAAGTACACTTGTATTTTCAAAATCTAAACATATTAGGTCTGTCAGCGTGTGAAGCTTCTTTTCGGCCAAACAAGAATCTGGAAATTAGCTTCGTAAGTCTCCCAAGGGGATTGATTGAAAATCCAGCAAATGGACTGAAAATTTTAAAAAATTGTTGCTACTGCCGTAAATGTATGGAAGAGGGCAATTTACAGTAATTCCGTAAAATATTCGAAAGAAATAAAATGTCGCAACCTGGGATCGAACCCAACCACCATATGAGGATAACCTGCTCAGCACCTTAACCCACTGGGCTACCACCTCAGTTGAGAGAGGTGTTAACTATAAAGGATTTATATGGAGGAAGATTCTTTAATAGCATTTTTCTCTCAAAACCGTGCCTATGTGTGACACTTTTCCCGCATTCTCTCTATAGTTTCAGAAAATAATTGCCTCGTTTGGATCCCGATCATAAGTCACGCGATGTCTCCTTGATAGCAAATTAGGGTGGTTCAGAAGTGGACTGTGACTTAAGGTGATATGTATGTTACTATAGTTTTCACATTGAATGATGGCTCACTTCTGTGATTTTTGCCAATTTGAGATGTAATTAAATTGTTTTATTTTTCAGTTACCATATGGTCAGTGGTACTGCTGAAGGAAAAATATTCAGGAAACTCCCATTAGATTATGTGATATTTGATGAAGCACACATGCTAAAAAATATGTCTACCCAGCGATATGGGACACTGATCAAAGTTAAGGTAATGGGAGTTGAATTATGTGTTACTTTTATCTACTTAGATATTCTTCCTGTTGTTCCGTTCGGTTATGGCCTAATTACATGCATGTGCTAAGTGTCAAAATACTGTAGGGGTTCGTTGCTTTTTTAGTCCTTGTAATGGTTGGCAATTTCCTCAAAACTGTTTTTTTGTAGAATCATTCTGTTTCATGTCAAATGATGGAATTATTTGTAAGGGTGATTTTTCATCACTCTGTTTTTAATGTAGTTAATACAATACATTTTATTTGTCCAGTGATCAAGATGTTACAGCTATTACACTTGATATAATAATAATAATTATAATAATTTTTTATTTGTTCTGTGGGATTTCTACAAATCATAGAACACGTCATAAATACATGTAATTTAAACATATTTTACATGTGCTTCAAACTCAGTCAAGGAATAATACCTCTTCTTTACCAGAAATGTACATAGTTCTTTCTTAAATTTTATAACATTATCAATTTTCTTTATTTTGATAGGAAGATTATTGTAGACTGTTGAGAGCCTGTATGTGGGACTTTTCTTATGCTGAGCACTATTATTAGGAAATATATGCATATCACAATTTCTTCTTGTTCCATAGGAATGCACATTATCATTCTTTACAAAGCATTCAGAGTGTGTTTTTACAAATAAGGCACAATACAATACATAAATACATTTTCAGTGTCAGAAGAGTCAGAAAGCCATTTTCAGCAAAGACAGGCTTGCAACTAACTCTAGGTTTTAAATTGAAAATAACTCTCAGGGCACATTTTTGTAAGGCAAAAATCCGTTTAGAGAGGGTGGAATGACCCCAGAAGATAACATTGTTGCACAAATGAGTATATATATAACTAAAATACACCATTTTTAATGTATTAAATGAAACAGTGTTTCTCAAGGATCTGAGAATGTATATACCACGAGAAAATTTATGTGAGATAAAGTTAATATGATCCCTCCAATCAAGTGTTTCATTTAATTTTAAGCCTAAGAAAGAGATGTAGTCAGGATGTCTGATAGTGGAGTTATTAATATAGAGGAGAGATAACTGGTCGTGTTTATTATAAGCTGAATGAAATAGTAGAAAATTTGATTTGGTCTCATTGATTAGGAATCCATTACTGTAGGTCCATTCAGCCATAGATTGAACGGCTTCACGACTCAGGTTAATTAGCCCTTCTAGGTTTTTGTTTGAAAGTGTGTGAGAGATATGTTATTTATATGAGATATTATAAGATATGTTATTTATAATTACTCCCAGATTTCATTTATTTTTACTTTTGCTTGCATCATAGCAGCTTAGCTGCTTGTTAGATAAAATTTCTTTGCAGTTGTTCATACAGAGGCATCTCCTAATGCACCAACAACATGCATATTAGCCAAATCAAAGGGAGTATAATTATTACTTCTAATTTTTCTGGGGAAGAAATTTACGCTGATCATTTTTCTCACTTTTAGACATCTCCAAACTATGTACATATGTCTACTTCAATAGAAATAGAGTGCATGTCTCAGGATGTTTCACGGAGGCAGTTACATAGTAACATTAAATAGACATACATGCTCATAAGCCAATTTCCTCGAAAATCATCGTAGCCCTCTGGGAAAACCTATAGTACTCCTCCACCCGATTTTGAAAATATGAATATGTACATAGAATCGAATAGTTATAATAATAATAATCTATTCTCCCAGTTGACAATATGTATATATGTGTAGTATATAGTGTATAGTGCAGTACAAGGTGTCATACATTAGAGAATTGTGCGTCAAAAAAAAAGTTACTTAATAATTACTTATCAAAAAAATCATTACATATACATTTAAGGGTTATCATATAATGAAACTAGTAAATGAGTGCTTGCAGTTTGCAAGTGGAAGGGATAAAGTGTATGATGATACAATGTCAATCATTAATAACGAAAGCAATATGGTCTTACTGCTCATTATAACCTAGCGGTTAAACTAAAATTGCAAAATATATGAACCATTTTTTTTTAAATCATTGGAAAGAAACTTAAACCTTTGGTCTATTTGGCATATTGTTCCCTAAATGTCAAGGTTGTAGGGATTTTTCATGTAAAAATTTGAAAAAGAACGTTGTTATACATGGGAAAATTTTCATTTACTTGTTTTATAACTTAAAAAAACATGCAATTCTGTGGTTATTTTTACATTTTAATGCATTGAAATAAACATAAAAGCGTAATAAATATATCATAAAGTCCACAAAAATTCTCAAAGTAGCGATTAATAAGCAAGCGAAAAGAATTGACGAAACCTAGGCTTGATTGAGTGGACCCTTGAAGATGAAAATTGAAAGTAAGTTTCGGATATAATGTTTCTCTGTAAAACCTGAAATGCGAGAGCAACATGCTTATGAACCACATCATACTTCTGAAGGTTTCGTGATATACCCAAGTTAATAAAATGATCAAGAGCTTCTTACCTTGAATGGCTTGGTCTTTAAATTAAAATGATTAGTAGCTGTAAGCTATGCGGGCCGAATATACCGTATAAACGCGTGTAAGAGGTGCACCCCTCTTTTTATGCATCGAAGTTGAAGAAAAAATTTTGGGGCTTTTTTCCCTCCTATTGCAAGGTTT
Source organism: Pyrrhosoma nymphula (assembly GCA_963573305.1). Lineage (NCBI taxonomy): Eukaryota > Metazoa > Arthropoda > Insecta > Odonata > Coenagrionidae > Pyrrhosoma > Pyrrhosoma nymphula. Next base: position 435,551 of record OY754333.1, on the reverse strand, counting down.
TACTTCGATCTTTCGGCCATTATCAAAGCCTTGCGCTATTCTTGGACTCGCAAGTGCAAGATAGCAGAGAATATCGTAAGCACAAAGCTTGCGCTTGCAATATTCTCTTATAATTTACGCGGCATTTTTCATATATAGGCATATATGGACCTCGGAGGTAAGTATTCACTTGTAGCCTTAGCCCTACAATGCTAACATCGTTTGTTGCCCTTTGGAATGAGTGGAGTAATTGATATTCATTAAAACAAAACAAATCCGACCTCGCTACAATTCGTGTTTAGTTGGTAAGTGCGGACAGTCGCACCGAGCTCTGATTTATAAATCCGAATTCCCCCACCGTTTTCCTAATGCACAAGTCTTAGTCGCTGTGAGTCGCCTTTTAAATGTAGTTAACTTTTACAAATTATATTTTTCTGTAAATGATGACGAGCGGGAATGCAAACACGTTAAATGCAAAATACCCAAGCGTCAGTCGTGTAAAAAACGAATGATAAGGCGTAGATACGACATCAAAACCTTAAAAAAATCAAACTTTGAAAGAAATCATAACTGTCTATGGAATTTTTAGCATTTATTTTTTCAATATGGCCCAAAAATGTCTTCAATCAACCACAAAATAAAAAAATTGCATGATTTACATGAAAACCTCTGACTGAGATGGGCATCGCAGTACGGCACAGCGGCATGCTCGCGCATGTCCTGTCACAGCTCGCAGATTTTCCCGGAAAAGAACTTCTGTCCCTAATGGTAAGGAATAGTGCAACCTTATCCTTCCTCCATCTTCTAATGCATGATTCCGGCACATCATGCTTTCGTCCTGCAGCACGGTTTCCTACTTCCTCAGCGTCTTTGATGACTTTAAGTTTTTCAGCTGCCGTGAAAGACCGCAACTTTTTGCCCTTGTTCATTTTGGGCAACACTGACCTATGGTGGCATATACACAAATGTTAATATTCACAGAATTCTCTCAGTTGTGCTTAGGGCAGGTGCTTCCAGTTGAGTCACTCAAAGTTGTCCGATGACAGAAAATGAGAAAGTTTGGGGGGTGGAAAATTCTGGTGCTTGCACTTGTCGTGCGGCCAATCGCTGTCCCCTAATTGCACCCCACACCCTCGCCTTGTTATACAACAAGTTTTTAGGCGACTGTGTCCCCCGTAAACAAGCGAGCGAACGATCCCCTCCCCCTTGATGACTCATGCTGAGCACCAAGCTTAGAGTCACTCAGCTCTCCAGGGACTTTGAGAGTAAGGCCTCGACCATGATACGAGCGGCAGGCGGCGGTAGGCGAGCGACAGGACGGCAATGCTGAGTTTCATGTTCCTAATGTTTGACATGGAAAACGCTCGAACCCAGCCATGATATCTACATCTACAAAATACCCTGCAAGCCACCTCAGGGGTGTGTGGCAGGGGGAAAACATGATAGGGGGATAGACGTGAGTGGCATAAGTGCCGCTTGCCGCCAATCCCAGACATGAAATCTTTCTTGTGCCACTCTGCCGTGCAACTCATTCTGTGGCAAAATTTCGGCAGAGAACGTTTTGTCTTGTGACAGTATGTACTGCCATTTCTGATTCTGAACTAATCTTAGGTCGAATCACTGCTCGTTTAGTGGCCACTACGGCCCTGCCACGATACTGCTCTGCCGCCTACCGCTCATATCGTGGCGAGGCTTTAGGCAGGCAGATAAAAAATTCGTGTAAGAGGTGCACCCTCATTTTCGGCTGCAATGTCTGGGGAAAAAAGGTGCGCCTCTTACACGAGTTTGTACAGTATATTTTTTCTCGGGCCACATAAAATATTTCGTGGGGAGCAAAATGGCCCGCGGGGACTAAGGGTCCCCTATTTTACACTGAATGGCAATGCTATTGAACGAAAATTGTAATAATCTTTATTAGTAAGACGATTTTAAATTAATATCAGCAAATTATATAACTTAAGGATTCTAACCGTGAATGAATGAGTCCATGATCGATATTATTGTTTTGGTTGTTGTAAATTTTTGTGCGATATATTTCTGTCACAATCCATGTGCCATTTAGCTACTTTAACACATGTGCATAGAAAATCTTAATAAGTAATATATAGTTTGGTATTGAATCAGTCCGGCTAATTGAAATAGATTTTCACTTTTGAACTATGTTTTTAAAAAAGGGTGTCTTATGTGTTATCACATATTGTATACATTAGTAAAGAGGCAATAAAATATTTTATCAATATAATTTGGACATTAACCCGTAAAATTCCAAAATATATCATAATATTTTTTACTGAGGAAGTCTCCTTTTTATCTATCGGGGTCTTAATCAATTCATGGCCTCCACCAAATTAATTTTGTAATAAAAATTCAGAAAAAGGATGTGATGGTTGCTCGCAAATCGTCACGGTAAAAATTGGAACGACAGACATAACATTACAACATGAGATCTTCTGTTTCCCTTTTTGTTTATCCGTCAGTATCAAGGAGGTGTTTTTTTTAACCTCTCTGATCAGTATGTCTGAGTTTGCGAATTTCGTCGTTCGACTATCAATCTGTACTAGACGTGGGCACCGTCTCCTGCATGCCGCCGCGTGAAAAATCGACCTGGTCGGTTGCAGGTGGTATACTTCCCTCTTACCCATGAATTATTATTTCTAAACAATGACCTTGACCATGGTTATTACACCACTACCAAAGATTCAAGTGATCTATAGTTTGTATTATATGTAGTACGCTAGTGATATTTTCCATTTTTCGTTTTGCCATGCCTCTGAGGGTGTAACTCCGTTGAATTCCACTGGAAATTTTGTATTTAACCGTCACGTCTTAAATTTCTATGCTGCGAATCATAGTCGGGTGGAATAAATTCAACTTTTCTGTGAAATTTAATGATTTCCTTTACCTTCATCATGAAGGAATTCAATCCAGTAAAGCCTGCCATTAGCCATTTTGGCGTTTTCTATTGAATTCTGTTGATTCGTCACAAAATCGTTCGTTTATATTGGAGAACTTGCCATTTGCCAGCTAGTGCGGTGGAATGTCTTTGTTATTCGTATGATGGGGGTCTCGCTAGCTCAAAAGCTGCGGGAAAGTCTAGTTCAAATGTCGGCATGTGCGAGTTTGCAACAAAGTCGTTCGTTTGTATTGGGGAACTCACCATTTGGCAGCTAGTGCGATGTAATGTCTTTGTTATTCGTCTGATTTGGAACTCTCTAGCTCGAAAGCCACCAGAAGTTCCAGTTCATCTGTCAGCATTTGCGAGTTTGCAACAAAATCGTTCATTTGTGCTGGAGAACTTGCCATTCGCCAGCTCGAGTTCAGTTGGTGCATCAGTCGTCAAGTTGGTGTGCACTCAAGAGGTGCCTTTGGTTGGACTGGAGACGGACATCATTTCGTCTGTCTTAAGATAAGGATTATTCATTCAGTAACTGCAGTCAGGAATCTGTGAGTGTGACCTGTGTAGCTGTGACTGAACGAAATCTCGTTTCCAGATGTAATTAAATTGGACTGCGAATTAAAAATAATAGACAGGACTGCGAATCAAACTATTGACCTTCACAATAAAGCTCTATAAAGTTAGGCTTTTTGGTCTAGAATTTAAAAATATTTGTCTTGAAAAGTCTTGAAACAGTCTTGAATTTTTTTTTCATACATTAGTAGATACCATGGTAGGTATGAATAAATAAATCGAAGACCTAAACTTAGTTAGGCTCATTGTACCGTCAGTGTCACGTCAAGTGTCTTTTTACCCTCATTAATTGATCATCGAACAATAAGACCTGTTCACCGGCCGCAGTATTTGTCAGCGGCGGGGCGGTGGTGTGACGTATTTTTTTGAGGCGTGCGGCAGTGCTCTGGCATCCATGTCGTTGATATCTACGGCGCTAATTGATCCCAGATGACTGACAATTGGACTCCCAAAAAATATGAGATTCAAAACAAAGATTAATGATTGAGTATGCATACTAGTAATTATTAAAATTTGTGAGTGTCACGATCTGAATTTGGCTACGACAGCACAGCGGCAGTCATGCTGACGAGCAGGCTCTGTGGCGTGGCGTGGACTAGCTGTTGGTGGCGCGGCGGCACACAGTCTAAAATTGGGCTAAGGCACGGGCACGATTCATAAAGAAATACTTTCATCATCATCGGTCAACAATCCTAGAATTGGTTTGACGCAGCCCTCCACTCAATTCTTACCCGGTAAACCTTAGCCTTACCCGGTGCAAACCAGAGAAGATTTTACTAATCATTGGTAATTTGTTGAAAATAAGGGATGCTGAGTGATGTGGATCCTTCTTAGAGTTTGCACAAGATTGGCTCCTCAAATGTGCATCATCTTTTCCATGAGTGAAATGATGTTGCACAGAGGAGTTGGGATGGAAAAAATCAGGATTCATTTTTACAAATAACACATAGTACAAAATATATAAACATGGTAGTGTCATTATTTTATATTTAAGAAACAGTGGCTTTCCTGGAGCTCTGATGGGTATTGCTGCCATGACTTTCAAAGACCTTTTTTGCATGGAGAAGGCCTTCGTTGCAGTATTAGTGTAACTCCAAAATATCACACCATAGGACAAATGGGTAGGGACCAAAAAAAATAGGATCTATTTTTTTTCAAAGTTAGCATATATTTTTTAAGAAATTAGCATCTATTTTCCTGAAATTAGCATCTATTTTTTATCATTGAATAACCTTGAATTTAACTATCAATTCTTATGCAATTGTTTGCAATAAATATGTGTAATAGATTTTTGTTCAGTGTGAATGTTTAGAACTCCAGTGTTACTTATTATTTTATTACTTAATATAGCATATTTCATTCTTTACATTTCAATTATAACGTATTTGTTTCTGCCCCTCGGAGTTAGGCAATCTGCTTTTAGAATTTTCGAGTTATCCTCATTGTAAAAATGGCAGAAAATTCTTTCGTAAGGTAATTTTTTAGATTTAGGAAGCTTATTGCCATTGTTTTTTGGAACCTTGTTATATGCTGTTAACCCTCAACATAGTGAACGGGAATATTATATTTCCATGAATGGGAAAATAGTTTTATTTCCATAAAAACTCCGAACTCAATTTTTTTTCCTCTCTGACCGTATTTATGAAGAATAGATCCTTATAGAGGGGCGTGTGTGCCTGGGCTCGGCATTCCAAGATGTGCCTTTAAAAGCCTTACCCGGTGGCAAACCCGAGAAGATTTTACTAATATTATTCACCAGGAAAGCCTAAGATCTTTTATTAATTACCAATGAGTCTAAAAAATAAATACACTGTCAAGATTTTTAAATTCGAAATGAAGAAGCTACTGTTACACAAGTGCTATTACAATGTGGATGAATTTATGAGTGATAATTTGTAATTTGTCTTTTTGTATGGGTTTTATTTGCATTATTTTTTAGGGTATCTATTTCCTTGTTATCACTGATCATGTTCTGTCTCTTGCTGGACCAACAGAACAATAAAGAATTATTATTATCTATAAGAATTGCTGAAATGTGTGCTAATGATCTTTTTTTAATATCATATAATTTCCATTCATCTACAGGGAAATCATCGAATTTTGCTCACAGGGACTCCCCTGCAAAATAATCTGGTTGAACTCATGTCACTCTTAGTTTTTGTCATGCCTGGATTATTTGCTGGGAAGAAAGATCACTTAAAACAGCTCTTTTCCATGTATCCGGTAAGTTATCAGTGCTCTTATTGAAATTCTAATATATGCTATTATTCATGTTGATTCAAAATTATTAACTCTCTTATCTGTTGCTAAGCTGTTTTTCTAGTCCAGATGAAATTTATTTGTAAAGGCATAGGGAAACTTGGTGCCTATGTTTTTATGTTTTATCAGTTCATTTCTCTAATCATTCTGTATATAACATCATTACATAATTCATGATTTTTTCTGCATACCTGTGCCTAGTTTTTTAATTCCCAACCTTTGGGAGTCTAGTTTGTCACAACACTAGTATGTATGTGGAAGAAAAGTGGGTGAAGGTTCCCTCTTCACCAATTACTGCAAATTGTTTTACCACTTTTTCGTGGTGGCACATTAACATGAAAGGATAAATGGGTGATATCACACATAGAGATGGGCCACTTGGTAAATTACTGCGGTAATTTTCGTAAATTACCGTGGTATTTTTCGTAAATTACCACGACCCCTGAAAATTACCGTAAATTACGGTAATTTTCAGGAAACTTCACCTACGCCTTGCAATAACGTTTCATAGCGATACATTGCAAACATATTCTATAATGCAACGCCTGTAATCATTTCTTACGATCTTAGATAAGTATATTATAAGATATGAACGTCGCATTTATGGATAATTGTTCCCAAATTAGTTATATTATGGAGTAATGTATGAGAAACTACGTCTTGGTTCAACTGTTTACAGACGACAAAGAAGAATAGTTGAAATGCGAAATTCTTAGATTTGGCGGATTAAACTGATCGCTTCGAATAGCTATTAGCCGCTACAACAACGAATAGTAAATTTCTTGAGGTTCTAGAAACATAAATATAGGTTTTATTACTTACAAACGACGAAATTTCGAAGTGAATATTTCACCAACTAGTAAGCATATTTGATTTAACCAAGTTCACAACTTCACGAACGAACAAGTGATATCACAAATTAAGTTATTAAAACGATTTTGTTTACATTTGCGTCCGTGATCAACTCGAGTAATAACAAATGACACTCCACTGCATTGCGCAGAGGAATGTTGTTGGAACCAAAATTTCTCATTGTGTGACAAAAGAGAGTGACATTGCGTGCTGCTGCAGACTTATTTTGGCTTTTTAAAAGTTATAACAATAGATAAATGTTGCGATCTGTTAGGTATAAGCGTCGTCATTTCTATCTTAATGATATTTGATTTCGTATTGAGTCCTCTGTTAAGCATTTACAGCTCAAAACTGAAAATTACGGTAATTTTTGAAAATTACCGTAATTTACCACTGTAATTTACCTCAATTGAAAATTACGGTAATTTACCCATCTCTAATCACACAGCATTAACTAATTATGAGCAAAATTGAGCAAAAAATTCTACCTCCATGTCTAAACTATGTCTTCAGAATATTAAAGCTAACAAATGTTTTCTTTCTGAAAAATGAATTCCATAGGAACAAATTTGCTATTTTTGGGCCCCTTAAATTTCATTTTTCACCTTGTTCACATTTGGAATGCTAGGAATGATGTGACATTAGCGATGTAAAACACAGTCTCTGTGATTCTTAATTTTGTTCCTGGTGGGGATATTACCCTCACACTTTAGCATGTGAGGAACACATTTTTATGATTATACTGAAACTTTTACAATTCTTCTAATTTATCAAACATTTCTCCATATTCTTCAAGATTTTCATGGATTACCTCATCATCTTTGTGTCAATCTATATATATATATATAAAAATGGATGTTTGTATATCTGTTTGTCTGTCTGTCTGTCTCTCCAAGATGAATAGAATTTGACACCGTTTAACCGATCACCATGAAATGGCACATGAATGTATTTTTTCAAGGAGAAGGTTTTTATGCTATCTAAAAACATCTCAGGGCCCCAAAAGGTCCTAGGGGCCCTTTGGTGCTTAACGCTACGTATTGGGTTTTGTGCAGTGGTTTCATTTTTTTATTTTTAAAATTACTTTCTCTCAAGATAGAGGTTTGGGATTTTTTTCATCAAATTGCTCAAAGAATGAAGTTTTTAATTGTTTCAATCAATTTTCTTTTCCAATTCGTATTTGTCTTAATATTGAGTTTTTAGCTGAAAGTTTGCATTTTCATCTTAAATCAACAATAGCATATTTCCTTGACCACCAGAGATTTGATTTTCAAAGGATATTCACGGCTCTAGTATTTAAATATTACGTTTTCCTGCAGGCCCAAGATAGCGCGTAGAAAGGAAATCTGTTTAAGAAGGGCCCAGACTCCCAAGGGTTACTGTTGTTTCGGGCAGTAATCGATAAATTCAATGCATATTTACAACAAATATACTCTTCAATGCTTATTCTCAAAGGAGCTCTCATAGGGGCACTACATGTATAATATATTTGAGTTCTCGTAAGTGTTCTCTCATATTATGAGAGAACACTTACTTAGTAAACGATACACATGAAGAAATTAAACGTGCATGAATATTTACATGCAGTGAATATTAATGGTACTAATGCCTCTGTTGCTGCTACAAACATGGCGTTGTTTATTATCGTTTAATACTCAGATGTAATACACATAGTGAAAATGTATGCTTCTCATTACGATTGCAAACTGTTTTTTAGACCAATTCCCACATCATAAATATTACGACTTATTTATATATCTTTAATAGTGTTAATGTGCAGTTACCTTACCTTCACTCAATCATCGAGTTGCCTATTCAAGACTCTCACTCGCGGCTGTGCTTCCCTTCCTTGGGCTTAAAAATATATCCATCAACATGCCTAATAGAAAAAAGAGTAATCTTCCGAAAAAATCTTCTAAAGTAAGAGGAATGTGTTCTTTGCGAGAAGATAAATCCTTGAAAGAAAAACGACAAAGGTTAGACTTGGATGCTCAAAGACATGCCTACCAGGGATTTCATGAGCATCTCCCCATGGTGTTCCTGGGTTAAGCTAAGAACCGCACAAATTTCATCCCAACCCAACCTACGGACGGTAGCAAGCTATAAATCTGGTTCAAATATAGACTCATCTCTTTCGAAACTTCAATCTGTTTTAAGATGGCGGAAACTATAATGACGTCACTACATGCTTGTTACCCGAAAGAAGAGTGTAAATTTTGCGCAATGAACAACATCCGAGCATGAAAATCGGCAAGTGCACTAAAAGTCACCATATTTTTTTTATTTACCAATCGTAACCAATGATTTTGGTTACTCTTTATGCCGAAGGCGCAGTCCAGGTGATGGTGGATTGATAGGTCAAATAAACATGGCTGCTGCTGCAAATGCTCCTTTTGACGTTGCAAACCGCTGGATTGTACCCTACTCTCCAATCCTGATTAAGATACTCAACGCACATATCAAAGTTGAATAGCGCAACTCATTTAAGTCATTGAATGCAAATATACAGTAAAACCCCCATACAACGAATTTGTTGGGACCAGAAAAATTACTTCGATGTAGGGGGTTTTCGATGCATGGAGGTGGTGTGCGGGTTGCGTCTCCAAAGATGCATCCAAGTGTTCCGCTTGCTTTACGATGCAAGTCGAGTAAATATCTCAATCTTGCTTTATTCACCATTAAAACCTTTCCTAGAGTGATGATAAACAATTTTTATTATTTACCATCAAATACCGTGGCTATCACCGTGTTATTTTCAATCTGCGTATTTCTAATTGAAATTATTGTTTTTTCGTCGATTCTGCTCTACGCCTCATCGCTTTCTTTAGTTACGGTCTGAAAGTAAAGTAGCGCCAACATTAATGCCTAAGGATTAGGTATATTTAAAGTGCTCCATAATTTTTCTGAGTATCTAGTCTATATTATTCTTAGAGTGCAATAATTTAAGTCAATATCAAATGGCAGTTTTATGCAGCAATTTTGCTTGAAAGAGCACATATTCCCATTTATACTTCCGAAATGAAACGCACTGTTGGAATCCCATTGAAATACCGGTAAATATCTATGTTCGTGACCAGAATATACTAGATATCGATAAACGACGATGGAATATAGGTGGGGTGAGTTAGTTACCACGAGTAAAAACGTGGCAGTCGGCAATGCATTGAGGTCACAATGGCAATCTCAGATGATAATGCATTGACGATGCCGTTAACGCTTGTAAGAGTCGCACCCCTCTTTTTATGCGTCGAAGTTGAAGAAAAAAATTTGGGGCTTTTTTTTTCCTATTGCGAGGTGTTGCGGGACTAACTTCGAATTTTCGGCCATTATCAAAGCCGCTAGCGATATTCTCTTATAATTTACGCGGCATTTTCCATATGCATGTATGGACCTCGGAGGCAAGTTTTCACTTGTAGCCTAGGCCCTACAATGCTTGCATTGTTTATTGTCCTTTGGAATGTGTGGAGTAATTGATATTCATTAAAACAAAACAAATCCGACCTCGCTACAATTCGTGTTTAGTTGGTAAGTGCGGACAGTCGCACCGAGCTCTGATTTATAAATCCGAATCCCCCCACCATTTTCCTAATGCACAAGTCATAGTCGCTGTAAGTCGCCTTTTAAAACGTGGTTAACTTTTACAAATTATATTTTTCTGTAAACGATGACGAGTGTGAATGCAAACACGTTAAATTCAAAACACCCCAGCGTCAGCCGCGTAAGAAACGAACGATAAGGCGTAGATACGACATCAAAACTTGAAAAAAGTCAAACTTTGAAAGAAATCATAACTGTCTATGGAATTTAAAGCAGTTAATATTTCAATATGGTCCAACAAAAATCTTCAATGAATGACAAAATAAAAAAAATCATGATTTAGGTACATACATAAAAACTGCTGACTTACTAGTGAGACGGGCGTCGCAGTACGGTGGCACGCGCGCGCATGTCCTGTCACAGCTCGTAGATTTTCCCCGAAAAGACCTTCTGTCCCTATTGGTATGAATAGTGCAACCTTATCCTTCCTCCATCTTCTAATGCACGATTCCGGCACATCATGCCTTAGTCCGGCAGCGCGGTTTCCTACATCCTCAGCGTCTTTGATGACTTAAAGCGCTTTAATTTTTTCAACTACCGTGAAAGACCACAACTTTTTGCCCTTGTTCATTTTGGAACAACACTGACCTATATTGACGCATGCACAAATGTTAATAGTCACAGAATTCTCTCAGTTGAGCTTAAGGCAGGTGCATACAGTCTCTCAAAGTTGTCTGGTGACAGAAAATGAGAAAGTTAGGGGGGTGGAAATTTCCAGTGCTTGCACTTGTCGCGCGGCCAATCGCTGTCCCCCAATTGCACCCCACACGCTTGCCTTGTCAAACAACAATTTTTTAAAGTTATTAGGCAACTGCATCCCCCGTGAACAAGCGAGCGAATGATACCCTCCCCTTGATGACTCACGCTAAGCACCAAGGTCACTCAGCTCTCGAGGGACTTGCCTCGGGCACGATACGAGCGGCGCGAGCCGCGGCCACGATACGAGCGGTGGTAGGCAAGCGATAGAGTGGCAACGATGAGTTTTATGTTCCTAATGTTTGACATGGACCACACTAGAACCCAGCCATGATAGACGTGAGTGGCATAGGTGCCACTCGCCACCAATCCCAGATATTAAATATTTCTTGTGCCGTTCTTCTCATTCTGTGGTAAAATGTCGGCCGAGAACGTTCTGTCTTCTGACAGTATGTACTGCCATTTCAGATTCTGAACTTATCTTAGGACGAATCACTGCTCGTTTCGTGGCCACTACCACCCTGCCGCCTTATTTCTCTGCAGCCCACCGCTCATATCCTGACCGAGGATCGAAGGCTGGCAGATAAAAAATTCGTGTCAGAGGCGCACCCTCATTTTCGGCTGCGATTTCTGGGAAAAAAGGTATCCTCAAGCAATCGAGCAAATATTAGGGCGATCTCGAGCAAACTTGCCGGTTAACAGACCACATCCATCAAGGTTAAGACGGCAATAGCAATATTTGGATAGAGAAGAGAGGTTACTCCAGATTTTCCTTTGGGATGGGGACAAAGTAGATAAAATTGGCTCTCATTGGTTGAACACCAACCAATGAAGTTTTGAATACTTCGCCCTCCTAACGAGGGGAGTGTCCGATAAACGGGTCGCAGATCTCGATGAGAATTCGTATGCATATAGAACTCCGAATGCTTTTCACGAATCACTCCACATATGGGCGTATAAATCCAATAGTTAACAAAAAAGGCGTTTAAACATATATAGATGTTATAAAATCCCTATTTATCAGCCTACGGCATCAAGGGTGTGGTCCATTGATTAGCGTACGGGGCTGCGGTGCAGAGGGACCATGTTCGATTCCCGTCGGCGACAAATTTTTCATGCTTACTTTCTTTGTTTTTCCTTTCTGAAATTCTGTTAAAATCTAATTTTTACTTTTCTATTCAAAGTTTTTTTTAACGAGTGGAAATATTTTTCTTTTGCGAATAACATATGACTTATTTTTTTTTCTTTCCCGCAAAATTTCTTTGTTTCCCCATTCTTTCACCACGCAAACTTGATTTGTTCCTTCATTTGTAAGACCTCCTGTTGATATCATAATTATAAAATAATGAAAATAATCTGCAAGTGGTCACTCGCCATTTAAAACACGAGCCTTTCTCGACGAGCCTTATTACAATGTATTTATTTGTACGTCTTTAGATCGCGAAATGGTGATTCGATTACAGAAATTAGTAGATAAGCCGATCACATTTTCCCCTCCTTTTTTCAAAGTACAACAATACAAGAAAACGGGGATCTTTGATCGTGGGTCTTATAAATAATGATGTAACAATTATTTAGACTATTTTATAATTATAATATCAACAGGAGGTCTTGCAAATGAAGGAACAAATGAAGTTTGCGTGCTGAAAGAATGGGGAAACAAAGAAATTACGTTGACTTCGCGGGAAAGAAAAAAAATAAGCCCATTGGTATTCGCGAAAAAAATATTTCCACTCATTAAAAAAAACTTTGAATAGAAAAGTAAAGATTAAATTTTAACATATAATTCCACGAAGGAAAAACAAAGAAAATAAGCATGAAAAAATTTATCGCCGACTGCCTCTCCCAAAATAAAATCGGATACCGAAAGGTAATTTGAAACCATGGAGCTCCTCCCATTCAGGGGTCCTGGGAATGTAACCCAATATGGGAAAGTAATCTGATACAATTCATGTTTTTGGCCCAAGCGCAGACTTCGATGTACGGAGTTTTCGTAGTTAGAGAGGTTCGTTACGGGAGGTTTTTTTGCGTGTATTGTCCATTGGAAGGGTCCGGGACCGGGCCAATGACTTCGAAATAGGGAGTTTTCTTTAAAATTTCGCTGTATGGGTGTTCGTTGTATGGGGGTTTTACTGTATGTACATATACAAGGGAAACGATCAAGCTTTTAATCACTCTGAAGACGGCTCTAGAGAAACGGAGGGACGAGGTGACCATCTATCAACCTTGGTGCTATTTAAGTAGTAATGAGTCTGCGAGGCCCATTTTTGGGTTTCCCGTGCATGAAAGAGGACAAACAGTCACTCATCTCTCCGTGCACCTGCAAAATGGTCATCTTGTCTACTACAATGAACACAACATACAAGATAGGTTACAAACTCCTCAAATGACCACGCTGACACTATTCTTCAGGATTTGTGGTTTTCTTATATAATGTTTTTCACCCCCGTTGAATTTCAATGGGTACCTTCCGCTTTCCACTATGTTTCGGTTTAATTATTATCTATCATCTACGCATTATCAGCATACCAGAATTTTGTTTTCGATTTTTTGACTTTTTGATATAAATTCAATTGAGATTTCCTTTTGTTCTTTTCTACTGGAAATCATTTCCCTTTTGTATAAACTGCACTACTACATTATTTTCAAGTTTTTTCTCTCCTGGTGAGAATCAACGGGTATTTTTGGATCTTATGTATATAAAAGAATGTTTGTCTGTTCATTTTTTATACACTCCAATACCATTAATCCGATTGCGATGAAACTTTGGTGAGTAGTTGTGCGCGTGCCCATAAAGGTTTCTGAATTATAAAAATGGCAATTTTTGGGGTTGTTCTTACCCCAATATTGTTAATATTTACTACCATAAGAAAAGCATTGAATTCATTGCAGGTTTTTCTTTAATTGCTTTTTTAAATTACTTGCACTCAAGATATTGGAAGGAAATTTGTATCATAGAATGCATAAAAGAATGCAGTATTTAATTCTTTCATTCAATTTTCTCATACGCTTCGTTTTTGTCCATGTTTTGTCCTTCGTTTTGTCTCATACGCTTCATTTTTATCTCAAAATTCATCAATTTTCTTTCTTTTTTAACAATAGAAATTTTCTTGGCAACCAGGAGTGAATATTCATTTAATAGTGATTTCATTCCTGCAAGAGTGAATGGTCATTTACTCCTGCTGCATTTAAAGGCCAGATTCAGTGACTAATTTGATAGTTGTAGCCAAACGAATACAGTTCCCGGTTCGCCTTGCCTTCTCAATGACCATGAACAAGGCACAAGGTCAATCTCTTCAAGTGAGTGGATTGAATCTGGAAAATCCATGCTTTTCACATGCTTATGAGTGGGACAGCCGAAAAATGTATTTGTTTTTGCAGAGGGGGGTGAGACCAAAAATAATCTATATCCCAAAGAACTTTAATACATTTTTTCAACTTTAATTTTATACACAAAAAATCATTCTTTCATTTATTTTGTACATGTAAATGTTACTGCTTTGTATGTGTGTGCCTACTTAGAAAGAAAAATAGGCATTGAAATGCATGCCAGGGAAACACGTGAGTTGTTGAGCACGCGCCTGCGAAGGTCTCTGAATTAATAAATCCATCGCACAATAGGTGGAGCGTGAGCCGTTTCAACAATCGCATTCGTCAGGTGGTCAGGCGCATTGTTTTCGTCGCTCTGCCGAAATATGACTTGCGTAGTATTTATCCCGAAAGATTCTTCAGAAAAGTTGCCATTCAAGCAATTGCGCTTATGAAAGATGATTTCAGAAAGTCTGCACATAGCATTAATTGGACCAATAACTACGCTAGACAAGAGTATCTTAAATATCTTAGTGGTTGGGCGAAGAGACAAATAAAGTTGTCAATTGGATGTAATAATCTTATTCAAAGAGCGCTTCACCTAAGCTGTGACTGACGGGTCGTAATTACTCCTTGGGTAGACAAATAGAGTTAGTTAAGGATAAACTATCGAATTCACTGACTGATGTGAAGTATGCTGACTTTATTACATGACTCTGGCGCGATGGCAATCACGCCACAGCGAAATGGCTCGATGCCCATGGCGGAGGGTCGGCAGCTGGAGAGTCGTCGGCATGGCGGGGCGGTAAAAATTATGAGATAGGGACGCACTAATATTTCCGTATGATGCGGCGCATTATTTGTAAGAATGGAGCAGATAAAGGTATCAGAGTAAAGGCCAACAAGTTGCAATTATGTGTGATGAGACCACTGACAGGGAGGGTCGGTGTGTATTCATTGTCTTGCTAAGGATACTGTCCTGAACCGCTGAGCAGAAGTTCTTTGTAGGGGCAGTTAAAATGCTACAACAGGAAAATGCAACTGAATGCTCCAGAGCTGTTATGGCTGTAATACAAGAAATCGAAATTTCTTACGACAATGCCATAGCTTTAGTAACATATTCAGTTAGATGCATGACTTTGTGTGCCCAAATATGTAACGTTCTCTACCCTGCAATGACACACGTTTAGTGTTGGGCCCATTAGTTGAATCTTGTAGCCAATTTGTTTTTTTACAGAGCTTCATGACTTGAAATTATGAGTGCCCAATGGAAAAACTGTGGCGGAGGAAAAACTGAATTTTCAACACTAGAAAGAGAAAACATAGATATACATATTTCTTTCGTAAAATAGCGCTATTCAGAAGATGAATCAAAGACAACTGCTTTTCCATCACCAGTCATGGCTAGATGGAATTCTTGGTTCAAGTCAGCAATTTATATTGGGGAACATATGTATTAAGGATATGGCAGACTTTAGCAAGACTGTGGATGAGGGAGGTGTTGCAGTGAAATACTTAGCTAAATTAGAACATTCAAATAATCAAAGCCAGTGGAACTTTTCTCAAAGAACATGGGCAACAGATAATTGACTTCATCGTCACCTTAGAGGGATCATAATTTCCTTTCATAAATAAGTTGCAAAGTAGAATTGATGGCCTACTTGACAATTTTAAGATAGTCAGTAAAGGTTTATTAGGCAGTCAGACAACTTCTGCCATTAATAGCCTTAAGTCAGTGGTAAGGAGGGGAGAGTTAATACAACTGTTCACAAATCTAGGGAGTTTGTGTGAGGTTAAGTTAACTAGGCTTTAAAATCAGATACTGCCCGGAACTTGACTTCAAGTGTGGGAAAATTATTTGATGTGAAGAACTTAATCCAAAACACTGAAGCATCCATTGTGCGGACGGGAGTATCCATTAATCTTATGAATAAACTTGACAGCATAGTGCTACATACTTACTGGCTATTTGTGCATGCAATCTACTGTAAAAGAAAAAGTGCAAAAAGGTGAAAAAGTTGATGTGCACCATACATTGCTGAGCATCAAGGGAGACTACACTGAGTTTGAGGAACCTTGTGTAAAGGTGTTGTGGTTTCCATGTTCAAATATGGACTGTGAGCATCCTATTTCTTCATATGGAAATATACTAAGTGATTTGAGAACCAATGCTTCCCCAGAAACTTTGGAAATACAACTTAACATAATCTTTGGCTCTTCATGGGACTGAGTTATGTCACAATATGTGATTCCTGTATATGTTTATTTCTTATGTAATTTATTTTTATATTTATTTCTTATTTTATATAATTATAAATGGATATATTTATCTTTCAACATGAGTCAACAATGATGTCCATTGTATGTTTCAGTTGATAAATAAACAACTTTTTCTTTTTACCCTTTTCATGAATTTCCAGATTTTTAACCTGCTGTCGCTATGATTTTTTACAGCTTTCCCTTGATTTTTTTACTACTTTTCAGGGTCCCTACACATTATACTTTGAATACGCAAAGAAGCAGTACCAAGGAAATTGGTGATAGGCAACCCACACAACACAGTCCTCACAGGCTGGGTAGCCATTGAGTCACCTTTGTAATAGCCTGTATTTTGCATATATTTTTTGTATTTTGTTAACTATCAGTAAATATTAGATAGAATAAGTTAGACATTTTATATCGTTGACATTTGCAGAACCTTGATAGAGGATAGAAGCAATTTTATGCATCTGAATGTTTACAGCAGTGTTGGAATCATTAACATTTTTGTAAGTCAGCTGAAAACTCCAGATTTTTCTTTGAGTGCCTGAAATTGGTGGTGAGTCTTTCCTCCACTGCTGCAACCTCCTGCATTCAGAGATGGGGAATGCCAAGGGATTCACGCCGGATATTCAAGGGATAGACGCCACTTTTAGTATCCAATATTTAACCGAAGTTTTTTTTTAGCACTAAGGCCTTCGGTGTCAATACTTCTTCTTTTCAGTTCCGGTTCCATGCTCAAGAATCGGTAGAACCGAAAACCAAAGAAATTAAGCTACCCATCCCTAATTTTGACATAATCATCATAAGTCAATTCAATATGAAAACTATTCGTTATAAGGCTCCACTGAAGGTGTTGAATCTTCTGATTGACATTTTACTTTTGTCTCGGGTATTAGAGTTTAGTTAATCATTTAATATTTAGTTTTCATGCTAAAACTCATAGTTCTGTGTATTGAATTTGAAATCCCATGGCCCTTACGATCCATTTTCATTTTCAGCGACAGTCCACATCAAATAATTCTACGAGTGCTCCCAGGGAAGAGTCGAAGTTTGAGAGGGAGCAAGTGAGGCGTGCAAAGGAGATCATGAGGCCTTTCTTCTTGCGTCGTTTGAAGCAAGATGTCCTTCAAGACCTTCCTAAAAAGACTGAAGAAGTTCATTTTATTCCTCTTGCTGAATCTCAAAAGAAGCAATATGATAATCTCATTGGACAGTATTCAAAGGATGCAGATGATATTGTAAGATAGATCTAACTTTATGGTCCTAGCTTTCCATTTTAGTTATATTTAAATACTCCCAAATTAGTCTTATTCCAGCTTTTCTGATGGTTTTACCGTCTTTTTTTTTTAGACCTCTGGCCATTGCATAAAGTATTCAGTTTAAGAAAGTCAAGGTTTCATTGGTATTGGTTGGTGGAGTTCCGGTTGGTGACAATGTCAACAAATGCACAATTATAGGTGCAGGTCTAGGTGAAGGGTGAGAGTTTGCAGGATGGTTGGAACCACCCCGATAGGCGTAATCAATCTCACTGGTATCCACTTTAATTCCCAGGTCAATTTCAACTTGAGAAATCAGGGCCCCAGCTATCTTGCCGTCGGAGTAAGGATCTAGATCACATTCCGGAGTTGTTATTGCTCAACATGATTTAGGTGGGCTTCGGTTTCTCTTAACTCTTTCTTGAGGCTGATATTTTCACTAAGAAGATGATTCGGGGAATTTTTGATTTTGGTAAGGGAGGCGTTAATCAGCTCAAAAGACTTTGCATACACCCCGGCCAATTCTTCCTACTGAGATATTGATTTGCAAATTTCACTTTGATCCATGCAGATTTCACTCAAACTAATTGATAAATCTTTCAAGATTTCACTCACATGGTCAGGAGACCGACTAGGACATGCGAACTTGTTCTCAGGAGCTTTTCTGGTTGGTTCTTCATTACTGACAGAATCGATCTTGGCCCAACAAATGTGGCAATACCATGATCTACGTTGGTCAGTAAGCACCTTAAAATCGACTTCAGATATGGAGACGCACACTGGATGGTAGTAAGCCTTACACTAAAAGCAAGAGAGCGACTTTTGGTCTCGCTTGATGGATTTAACATGGGCACTACAGTTAGGCATTGCGCAACACTGGAGATAGCTAGAGAGAACGATCCGGACCACTTGAGAGCTGAGCTCACATGCAGCACACACTGAGCAAGTCTTTACCTCCATGTCATCAGTTGAATGGAGAAAATAATATTATCTGCACCAGTACATGGATAGGGCCTTTTCATTGCAGTTTTATTAGCTGCATTTGCATTGAGAGTTGATTAACAGTATCTATAAAATGATTATAATTGAAACAATTGGCTATTTCCTCTGGGCTGGAGATAGTATTGCCCTCAAGGGAGATACAATCTATGTGGTGGTTTTCTAAGGGTAGTGAAGTAGCATCTTAATTATTTTCCAAGCAGTTTTGGAAGGATTGGATGACTTTCTTAATAATTCTACATTAAACTTCCTCTTTGTTTTTGATATTGTCTTGGCATAATGCTTATTATAACCCCTACAGAGATTTTTAGCCGCCTTTGTATTTTTTGCTTTATACAGCAGCATTATACAGCAGTTTCATTCTATCAGATATCTTTGTGATTTCAGGAGTTACCCACTAATTTTTCCTATTGTGATTATTTTTTGGCTTAAAATGCGTAAAAGGAAAAAATACATAAAAATTATGTAAAAATATGTCCAGAAAGGTTTTAAAATTTTCATCAAGGGATGTAGCTTGTTATTCTGCTTCCCAGGTTTCCTATTCGAGGGCATCATTAAATTCATTATGACCAGATTGAGAGAAAGATCATTTACAGGTAGGTTGATAGTCTTTGGGGATGATTTGAAGCCTGGTTACTTGGGCTGTATGGTCAAAGATGTTATCACTAGGGGTGTGGGAGTAGCACTTTTTAATTTTGGGTCGGGTTCAGATTCGGGTAGTGAAATATCTGTGGGCATCGGGTAATTTTCGGGTTCGGGTAGTAGAGGTATCCACATTCGTGGGTGCTGGATTATTAAGGAAAATGGATGTTTGGATGGCAAGACAAAAATTAAAAAAAAGGCCTTGTAAAGACCTGAGAGTGGGTACATCATAGTTTCAGCACAAAGTAGTGCAACCCAAAAGGTTCCAAAGCAAAATTACACCCAGTAGCTTGTGCTTTTTCACAATGAAATATAACTACTTTCTGTCATATACATCAAAGTAGCACTGTATGCTTAACTATTTTGATTGATTTTTTTGGTTATCATCCTTAATCATTTCCGGATTCCGCTCGCAACACCACCGCCTGACCACTGTTTAGTAGCAACGTTAAGAACTACTACTCTATCGGTAACCAACGCGTGTTCACACAGTGGTTAGCGCCTACGACAGTACGAACCACGGTTGCTACGTCAGTAGTGTAAATGCGCGTAAGGTTGTTACATTGGTACGTACATTAGTTGTCTGTATGGGTGCATAGCCGATTTCAAACCGGAAGTTCACGATGAATCAGTCGATTAAATTCGAATTCGAGCGCCAAATACCCGACCCAAATTTTCTGGGAGACGATCGAGTGTTCGAATCGGACACTAAATACCCGACCCGAAATTTCGGGTACCCACACATCCCTAGTTATCACTAATGTTTCTAGGCAGGAGTAGCTAGTATAGATATTACTGTAACTCTAGTTGGCCGAGAGATTGTTGGTAACATATTAAACATAAGAAATATGTCAAGCAGGTGAAGAGTGGAATGCACATTCAAATCCACATTGAAGTCTCCTCCCACAATAGGCTTCTTTGAACCCTGCATTATCTCCACTGAGAGATGCTCAAACCGTGGGCATTTTGACACCAAGAAAAGACATATCAGCAGCACAGCATTCATACTCGAACTCTAAGCAAATCTTTTCTGTTCAATTAAGATTTTGTGGTGTAATTGAATTTTTCACATACAGTCAACTCTCGACTATCCATGCTGATGGATGCACGACGAGGCACGGATAATCGAAAAACACGGATAACAGAAAAACATGGAAAATTTGGTCGTGATATCGACATTTCACTTTGTAGGATGGAAACTACAGTAAAACCCCCATACAACGAACACCCATACAGCGAAATTTTAAGGAAAACTCCCTATTTCGAAGTCCTTGGCCCGGTCCCGGACCCTTCCAATGGACAATACACGCAAAAAAACCTCCCGTAACGAACCTCTCTAACTACGAAAACTCCGTACATCGAAGTCTGCGCTTGGGCCCAAAACATGAAAAGTGCCCCTCTAGAACGAATTATTGAGAAAAAAACGTAGCATTCTTCATTTACAGGTAATTTTTCCATAGACATTTACGTAATGAGCAGGAAGTTGAACCGCAGCGGAGAGTACCGAGTCTTAACCCTTCCGCTCCCGGCTTCGAAAATGTTTACATCCGAGACCTACAGAGCAGAGGGCATGACGGAAACTTGACGCTCTCGCTCCTTGAAGGCAGGCTCGTTTACACGTTTATTATGGTGGGAACCAGCAACTCTGATGGTTCCCACAATAAAAAACGTGTAAGGGAAGCCAAAGCTCCGCTCCACCTTAGCTGAGCAGGGTGATATTTGGGTGGATGAGTAATGCACCAAGAGGGGAGGGGGAATACCAGTAGATTCCAGCCGGCCAGACGTAACCCAATACAGAAAAATACTCTGAAAAGATCAGATCAGGGGGGCTATTCTCCACTCTCACTCATCTACCCCACCTCTTTTGCGAAGGTGCAGGTGGTGAGGATGGAGCTCAATTTTCCCTTTTTAAATCGTATCAGATTACTTTCCCATATTGGGTTACATTCCCAGGACCCCTGAATGGGAGGAGCTCCATGGTTTCAAATTACCTTTCGGTATCCGATTTTATTTTGGGAGAGGCAGTCAGCGATAAATTTTTTCATGCTTATTTTCTTTGTTTTTCCTTCGTGGAATTATATGTTAAAATTTAATCTTTACTTTTCTATTCAAAGTTTTTTTTAATGAGTGGAAATATTTTTTTCGCTAATACCAATGGGCTTATTTTTTTTCTTTCCCGCGAAGTCAACGTAATTTCTTTGTTTCCCCATTCTTTCAGCACGCAAACTTCATTTGTTCCTTCATTTGCAAGACCTCCTGTTGATATTATAATTATAAAATAGTCTAAATAATTGTTACATCATTATTTATATGACCCACGATCAAAGATCCCCGTTTTCTTGTATTGTTGTACTTTGAAAAAAGGAGGGGAAAATGTGATCGGCTTATCTACTAATTTCTGTAATCGAATCACCATTTCGCGATCTAAAGACGTACAAATAAATACATTGTAATAAGGCTCGTCGAGAAAGGCTCGTGTTTTAAATGGCGAGTGACCACTTGCAGATTATTTTCATTATTTTATAATTATGATATCAACAGGAGGTCTTACAAATGAAGGAACAAATCAAGTTTGCGTGGTGAAAGAATGGGGAAACAAAGAAATTTTGCGGGAAAGAAAAAAAAATAAGTCATATGTTATTCGCAAAAGAAAAATATTTCCACTCGTTAAAAAAAACTTTGAATAGAAAAGTAAAAATTAGATTTTAACAGAATTTCAGAAAGGAAAAACAAAGAAAGTAAGCATGAAAAATTTGTCGCCGACGGGAATCGAACATGGTCCCTCTGCACCGCAGCCCCGTACGCTAATCAATGGACCACACCCTTGATGCCGTAGGCTGATAAATAGGGATTTTATAACATCTATATATGTTTAAACGCCTTTTTTGTTAACTATTGGATTTATACGCCCATATGTGGAGTGATTCGTGAAAAGCATTCGGAGTTCTATATGCATACGAATTCTCATCGAGATCTGCGACCCGTTTATCGGACACTCCCCTCGTTAGGAGGGCGAAGTATTCAAAACTTCATTGGTTGGTGTTCAACCAATGAGAGCCAATTTTATCTACTTTGTCCCCATCCCAAAGGAAAATCTGGAGTAACCTCTCTTCTCTATCCAAATATTGCTATTGCCGTCTTAACCTTGATGGATGTGGTCTGTTAACCGGCAAGTTTGCTCGAGATCGCCCTAATATTTGCTCGATTGCTTGAGGATACCTTTTTTCCCAGAAATCGCAGCCGAAAATGAGGGTGCGCCTCTGACACGAATTTTTTATCTGCCAGCCTTCGATCCTCGGTCAGGATATGAGCGGTGGGCTGCAGAGAAATAAGGCGGCAGGGTGGTAGTGGCCACGAAACGAGCAGTGATTCGTCCTAAGATAAGTTCAGAATCTGAAATGGCAGTACATACTGTCAGAAGACAGAACGTTCTCGGCCGACATTTTACCACAGAATGAGAAGAACGGCAAAAGAAATATTTAATATCTGGGATTGGTGGCGAGCGGCACCTATGCCACTCACGTCTATCATGGCTGGGTTCGAGTGTGGTCCATGTCAAACATTAGGAACATATAACTCATCGTTGCCACTCTATCGCTTGCCTACCACCGCTCGTATCGTGGCCGCGGCTCGCGCCGCTCGTATCGTGCCCGAGGCAAGACCCTCGAGAGCTGAGTGACCTTGGTGCTTAGCGAGAGACATCAAGGGGAGGGTATCATTCGCTCGCTTGTTTACGGGGGATGCAGTTTCCTAATAACTTTAAAAACTTGTTGTTTGACAAGGCAAGCGTGTGGGGTGCAATTGGGGGACAGCGATTGGCCGCGCGACAAGTGCAAGCACTGGAATTTTCCACCCCCCTAACTTTCTCATTTTCTGTCACCGGACAACTTTGAGTGACTGTATGAACCTGCCTTAAGCACAACTGAGAGAATTCTGTGACTATTAACATTTGTGCATGCGTCAATATAGGTCAGTGTTGTTCCAAAATGAACAAGGGCAAAAAGTTGTGGTCTTTCACGGTAGTTGAAAAAATTAAAGCGCTTTAAGTCATCAAAGACGCTGAGGATGTAGGAAACCGCGCTGCCGGACTAAGGCATGATGTGCCGGAATCGTGCATTAGAAGATGGAGGAAGGATAAGGTTGCACTATTCATACCAATAGGGACAGAAGGTCTTTTCGGGGAAAATCTACGAGCTGTGACAGGACATGCGCGCGCGTGCCACCGTACTGCGACGCCCGTCTCACTAGTAAGTCAGCCGTTTTTATGTATGTACCTAAATCATGATTTTTTTATTTTGTCATTCATTGAAGATTTTTGTTGGACCATATTGAAATATTAACTGCTTTAAATTCCATAGACAGTTATGATTTCTTTCAAAGTTTGACTTTTTTCAAGTTTTGATGTCGTATCTACGCCTTATCGTTCGTTTTTTACGCGGCCTACGCTGGGGTATTTTGAATTTCACGTGTTTGCATTCCCACTCGTCATCATTTACAGCAAAATATAATTTGTAAAAGTTAACCACGTTTTAAAAGGCGACTTACAGCGACTATGACTTGTGCATTAGGAAAATGGTGGGGGGATTCGGATTTATAAATCAGAGCTCGGTGCGACTGTCCGCACTTACCAACTAAACACGAATTGTAGCGAGGTCGGATTTGTTTTGTTTTAATGAATATCAATTACTCCACACATTCCAAAGGACAATAAACAATGCAAGCATTGTAGGGCCTAGGCTACAAGTGAAAACTGCCTCCGAGGTCCATACATGCCTATGGAAAATGCCGCGTAAATTATAAGAGAATATCGCTAGCGGCTTTGATAATGGCCAAAAATTCGAAGTTAGTCCCGCAACACCTCGCAATAGGAAAAAAAGCCCCAAGTTTAACTTCGACGCATAAAAAGAGGGGTTCGCCTCTTACACGCGTTAACGGCATCGTCAATGCATTATCATCTGAGATTGCCATTGTGCCCTCAATGCATTGCCGACTGCCACGTTTTTACTCGTGGTAACTAACTCACCCCACCTATATTCCATCGTAGTTTATCGATATCTAGTATATTCTGGTCACGAACATAGATATTTACCGGTATTTCAATGGGATTCCAACAGTGCGTTTCATTTCGGAAGTATAAATAGGAATATGTGCTCTTTCAAGCAAAATTGCTGCATAAAACTGCCATTTGATATTGACTTAAATTATTGCACTCTAAGAATAATATAGACTAGATACTCAGAAAAATTATGGAGCACTTTAAATATACCTAATCCTTAGGCATTAATTTTGGCGCTCCTTTACTTTCAGACCGTAACTAAAGAAAGCGATGAGGCGTAGAGCAGAATCGACGAAAAAAACAATAATTTCAATTAGAAATACGCAGATTGAAAATAACACGGTGATAGCCACGATATTTGATGGTAAATAATAAAAATTGTTTATCATCACTCTAGGAAAGGTTTTAATGGTGAATAAAGCAAGATTGAGATATTTACTCGACTTGCATCGTAAGCACGCGGAACACTTGGATGCCCCTTTGGAGACGCAACCCGCACACCACCTCCATACATCGAAAACCCCCTACATCGAAGTAATTTTTCTGGTCCCAACAAATTCGTTGTATGGGGGTTTTACTGTATTTCACATAACAGACTGCAGTGGTTACCGCAAGACAACTAATGAAATACTAAATATTACTCTTAATTCAAAATATAATAATATTGTAAACATTTATAAATTTATATCTTCTAATGCTTGAAACACAACATAATGGGTACTTACTTAACTTGACCACTTATATAATAAAAATCTGACATCTTGCTTATTTTCAGTAAATGTATGACATCGAAGTGATAATTTAATAAAAAAAATTGTTATTTTGTGAGCCTCAGAAAAATATGTGATATAATATATAGATTCAGCATTAGTAGGATTAAAAATATTTAGCATTACAATTGACTGCAGGTGTTACGCCAAGAAAAAAAGTGAATAATGAAATGCTAATTTTCCAGTTTTTTTATTTCGAATAAATCATGATATCTTCAACATTCCTCGAAAAATATTTTCTAATCTAGTAAATAGCTTCTAATGCTTGAAGCAAAAGATAATGGGCGTTTAACTTGTCCATATAGATAGTAAAAAAAAAACAATACCATATCTTGCGTATTTGAAGTACAGTAAAACCCCCATACAACGAATTTGTTGGGACCAGAAAAATTACTTCGATGTAGGGGGTTTTCGATGTATGGAGGTGGTGTGCGGGTTGCGTCTCCAAAGGGGCATCCAAGTGTTCCGCGTGCTTTACGATGCAAGTCGAGTAAATATCTCAATCTTGCTTTATTCACCATTAAAACCTTTCCTAGAGTGATGATAAACAATTTTTATTATTTACCATCAAATACCGTGGCTATCACCATGTTATTTTCAACCTGCGTATTTCTAATTGAAATTATTGTTTTTTTCGTCGATTCTGCTCTACGCCTCATCGCTTTCTTTAGTTACGGTCTGAAAGTAAAGGAGCGCCAAAATTAATGCCTAAGGATTAGGTATATTTAAAGTGATCCATAATTTTTCTGAGTATCTAGTCTATATTATTCTTAGAGTGCAATAATTTAAGTCAATATCAAATGGCAGTTTTATGCAGCAATTTTGCTTGAAAGAGCACATATTCCCATTTATACTTCCGAAATGAAACGCACTGTTGGAATCCCATTGAAATACCGATAAATATCTATGTTCGTGACCAGAATATACTAGATATCGATAAACTACGATGGAATATAGGTGGGGCGAGTTAGTTACCACGAGTAAAAACGTGGCAGTCGGCAATGCATTGAGGTCACAATGGCAATCTCAGATGATAATGCATTGACGATGCCGTTAACGCTTGTAAGAGTCGCACCCCTCTTTTTATGCGTCGAAGTTGAAGAAAAAAATTTGGGGCTTTTTTTTTCCTATTGCGAGGTGTTGCGGGACTAACTTCGAATTTTCGGCCATTATCAAAGCCGCTAGCGATATTCTCTTATAATTTACGCGGCATTTTCCATATGCATGTATGGACCTCGGAGGCAAGTTTTCACTTGTAGCCTAGGCCCTACAATGCTTGCATTGTTTATTGTCCTTTGGAATGTGTGGAGTAATTGATATTCATTAAAACAAAACAAATCCGACCTCGCTACAATTCGTGTTTAGTTGGTAAGTGCGGACAGTCGCACCGAGCTCTGATTTATAAATCCGAATCCCCCCACCATTTTCCTAATGCACAAGTCATAGTCGCTGTAAGTCGCCTTTTAAAACGTGGTTAACTTTTACAAATTATATTTTTCTGTAAACGATGACGAGTGTGAATGCAAACACGTTAAATTCAAAACACCCCAGCGTCAGCCGCGTAAAAAACGAACGATAAGGCGTAGATACGACATCAAAACTTGAAAAAAGTCAAACTTTGAAAGAAATCATAACTGTCTATGGAATTTAAAGCAGTTAATATTTCAATATGGTCCAACAAAAATCTTCAATGAATGACAAAATAAAAAAAATCATGATTTAGGTACATACATAAAAACTGCTGACTTACTAGTGAGACGGGCGTCGCAGTACGGTGGCACGCGCGCGCATGTCCTGTCACAGCTCGTAGATTTTCCCCGAAAAGACCTTCTGTCCCTATTGGTATGAATAGTGCAACCTTATCCTTCCTCCATCTCCTAATGCACGATTCCGGCACATCATGCCTTAGTCCGGCAGCGCGGTTTCCTACATCCTCAGCGTCTTTGATGACTTAAAGCGCTTTAATTTTCTCAACTACCGTGAAAGACCACAACTTTTTGCCCTTGTTCATTTTGGAACAACACTGACCTATATTGACGCATGCACAAATGTTAATAGTCATAGAATTCTCTCAGTTGAGCTTAAGGCAGGTGCATACAGTCACTCAAAGTTGTCTGGTGACAGAAAATGAGAAAGTTAGGGGGGTGGAAATTTCCAGTGCTTGCACTTGTCGCGCGGCCAATCGCTGTCCCCCAATTGCACCCCACACGCTTGCCTTGTCAAACAACAAGTTTTTTAAGTTATTAGGCAACTGCATCCCCCGTAAACAAGCGAGCAAATGATACCCTCCCCTTGATGACTCACGCTAAGCACCAAGGTCACTCAGCTCTCGAGGGACTTGCCTCGGGCACGATATGAGCGGCGCGAGCCGCGGCCACGATACGAGCGGTGGTAGGCAAGCGATAGAGTGGCAACGATGAGTTTTATGTTCCTAATGTTTGACATGGACCACACTCGAACCCAGCCATAATAGACGTGAGTGGCATAGGTGCCGCTCGCCACCAATCCCAGATATTAAATATTTCTTGTGCCGTTCTTCTCATTCTGTGGTAAAATGTCGGCCGAGAACGTTCTGTCTTCTGACAGTATGTACTGCCATTTCAGATTCTGAACTAATCTTCGGACGAATCACTGCTCGTTTCGTGGCCACTACCACCCTGCCGCGTTATTTCTCTGCAGCCCACCGCTCATATCGTGACCGAGGATCGAAGGCTGGCAGATAAAAAATTCGTGTCAGAGGCGCACCCTCATTTTCGGCTGCGATTTCTGGGAAAAAAGGTATCCTCAAGCAATCGAGCAAATATTAGGGGGATCTCGAGTAAACTTGCCGGTTAACAGACCACATCCATCAAGGTTAAGACGGCAATAGCAATATTTGGATAGAGAAGAGAGGTTACTCCAGATTTTCCTTTGGGATGGGGACAGAGTAGATAAAATTGGCTCTCATTGGTTGAACACCAACCAATGAAGTTTTGAATACTTCGCCCTCCTAACGAGGGGAGTATCCGATAAACGGGTCGCAGATCTCGATGAGAATTCGTATGCATATAGAACTCCGAATGCTTTTCACGAATCACTCCACATATGGGCGTATAAATCCAATAGTTAACAAAAAAGGCGTTTAAACATATATAGATGTTATAAAATCCCTATTTATCAGCCTGCGGCATCAAGGGTGTGGTCCATTGATTAGCGTACGGGGCTGCGGTGCAGAGGGACCATGTTAGATTCCCGTCGGCGACAAATTTTTCATGCTTACTTTCTTTGTTTTTCCTTTCTGGAATTCTGTTAAAATCTAGTTTTTACTTTTCTATTCAAAGTTTTTTTTAACGAGTGGAAATATTTTTCTTTTGCGAATAACATAGGACATTTTTTTTTCCCCGCAAAATTTCTTTGTTTCCCCATTCTTTCACCACGCAAACTTGATTTGTTCCTTCATTTGCAAGACCTCCTGTTGATATCATAATTATACAATAATGAAAATAATCTGCAAGTGGTCACTCGCCATTTAAAACACGAGCCTTTCTCGACGAGCCTTATTACAATGTATTTATTTGTACGTCTTTAGATCGCGAAATGGTGATTCGATTACAGAAATTAGTAGATAAGCCGATCACATTTTCCCCTCCTTTTTTCAAAGTACAACAATACAAGAAAACGGGGATCTTTGATCGTGGGTCATATAAATAATGATGTAACAATTATTTAGACTATTTTATAATTATAATATCAACAGGAGGTCTTGCAAATGAAGGAACAAATGAAGTTTGCGTGCTGAAAGAATGGGGAAACAAAGAAATTACGTTGACTTCGCGGGAAAGAAAAAAAATAAGCCCATTGGTATTAGCGAAAAAAATATTTCCACTCATTAAAAAAAACTTTGAATAGAAAAGTAAAGATTAAATTTTAACATATAATTCCACAAAGGAAAAACAAAGAAAATAAGCATGAAAAAATTTATCGCTGACTGCCTCTCCCAAAATAAAATCGGATACCGAAAGGTAATTTGAAACCATGGAGCTCCTCCCATTCAGGGGTCCTGGGAATGTAACCCAATATGGGAAAGTAATCTGATACGATTTAAAAAGGGAAAATTGAGCTCCATCCTCACCACCTGCACCTTCGCAAAAGAGGTGGGGTAGATGAGTGAGAGTGGAGAATAGCCCCCCTGATCTGATCTTTTCAGAGTATTTTTCTGTATTGGGTTACGTCTGGCCGGCTGGAATCTACTGGTATTCCCCCTCCCCTCTTGGTGCATTACTCATCCACCCAAATATCACCCTGCTCAGCTAAGGTGGAGCGGAGCTTTGGCTTCCCTTACACGTTTTTTATTGTGGGAACCATCAGAGTTGCTGGTTCCCACCATAATAAACGTGTAAACGAGCCTGCCTTCAAGGAGCGAGAGCGTCAAGTTTCCGTCATGCCCTCTGCTCTGTAGGTCTCGGATGTAAACATTTTCGAAGCCGGGAGCGGAAGGGTTAAGACTCGGTACTCTCCGCTGCGGTTCAACTTCCTGCTCATTACGTAAATGTCTATGGAAAAATTACCTGTAAATGAAGAATGCTACGTTTTTTTCTCAATAATTCGTTCTAGAGGGGCACTTTTCATGTTTTGGGCCCAAGCGCAGACTTCGATGTACGGAGTTTTCGTAGTTAGAGAGGTTCGTTACGGGAGGTTTTTTTGCGTGTATTGTCCATTGGAAGGGTCCGGGACCGGGCCAAGGACTTCGAAATAGGGAGTTTTCCTTAAAATTTCGCTGTATGGGTGTTCGTTGTATGGGGGTTTTACTGTAAATGTAAAAATCATTATCAAAGTGAATATCAGAAAGAGCACATTCTTTTATTGTGGATCTCGGAAATAACAAATAATTTTTCGCTGTTTACTTGATTTCTTCATGTTTTCTAATATTGCAGTTCTTATTTTTCTGGCTGAGATTACGTCACAATAATAAAAATCATTTTGTCGCATGTAATCCAGCAAAGTTTCAACACTAGCCAGAGCTTCTGTGTAGGTGCCAACTCTTCTTCCTTTATGTATTTTGTGAACTCCAAGCGAAAAGCATCAGCGGCTGAAACAATGCCACTCAAACGCTCTCCCTGAATAGCAATTTCACGAATTCCATGTTGCTGCTTGAATTTCGTCAACCACCCAGAAGAAGCTTTAAAATCCCCTTCTATCCCTATAGACTCGTGAAAAAGATTAGCCTGCTGTGTGCACATGGGGCCTGAGATGGGTATACCACTTGACCATTTTTGACCGAACCAAAGAAGTATGGCGGAGTCTAAATCTTGAAAGGTTGATCGTTTCATAGTTTTATGCTTGAGGGTCCCAAACCACTGTCCGAGGTTGCAGCGAACTTCATCAGCTTACTTTTATTCTTAATTATACCCCGAACTGTTAGTAATCCCACAACATAATCTTTTGCCAGTTTAAGCGGAGTCTCTCCTTTTTCATTTATTGTTATCAATTCTAGTTTTATAGCGATGGGAAGTACAATTTTCTTCTGTTTTTCTGCCATTTGCATCAGCTTTGTGGCGGCACTACTGTAACAAATGCAACTTTGAAGTTATTGAGATTTCCACATGAATGAACTGGCACAATCGTATCTGGGTAAAAACAAATGGCTGTTCAATGGCGAGCAATGACCAGGGAGCACTGATACTGTTTCGTATTTATTAATTCAGGCCGAAAAGTAAGAACATAAGGAACAATAAGTAGTTCTTTTTAAGTGTAATATAAGTTAGTTTATTTGCAAGTAGTTTATTTGAATTATGTCCGTTGTATATTTACTATTTAGTTCGTTTTAGGAAGATAGAATATTCAGTGGCAAAGGGTAATGGGAAAGAACGGATAAAATAATTTCAGAAGCAGATGCGGCTGAGTTTTCGTCATTCTTAAAGGTAGCAAACAATTTCCATAATATTGTGATTAAATTAAAAAGTTGAACTAAAAAGAGATATTTGCAAACTTGCTATTCTATTTAGATACATCGAACTTTCAAAGAATATACTCAATTTTACCATTGGAATATTTTTCAAACTTTCAAGTGTAGGTATGAGAAAATAGCACAGATAATCCGCAAACTGGATAATCGGAAGCCGGATAATCGAGAGTTGACTGTAAATACGAACACTTCCACCTTTGTAGGACTCCCTACAAAACCTACTGGCAATATTATAACCAATGATACCAACAGTATTAACTACATTTCGATGTAGCCAATGCTCAGTAATACATTACATCAGGCTTTTGAGAGTCTATAAATAGTTACAATTGATCAATTTTTAATCCAAGACGTGAATTATTTATGTGCATGATTTTTAGACCTTTAACAGATGGATCATCATGTTCGTGCATTGCGTCTTGCATGGGAATAAAAAAAGCCCAAGGGTCACATTGCAAGGCCACTTATCACTTAATAAAACCTCATGAAGTTGATGGAAAGGCACTCAAATCCTAAAACTGCCATTTGAACCTTTGGATTCGAGTAAGCCTCACTGTCAGTTGCATGCCAGGGAAACTCCTTTGAAGGAAACTTTCAACATTTTCCACCGTAGTTTCACCACCAAACTTGCATAGATGAATCCATGCTTTCTTCACTCCCACCAATTTTATTACAGGCGTATTCTTCCCCACAATGGTGTCGCGATGGAGTTTATTCAGCTTGCCAGTTTTAACATCCTGTTCACCGGCACTTTTGTTGCTAATAGATTGGTTATCCAGCTAATCCTTCGTAAAATTCTTTCCCTTCTTCTTACTGATAGCCTTAACCCAGTTGCTGGATTCTACTCTACCATTGTCCTCTTCAGTGTTCTAATAGTTTACGGCTTGATCGCCTGAAACATGACAATCGTCACCTATCAATGACTCACTAACTAGGGAAACACTCTGGGAAACAGCATTTAAGGAATCACTAGGGAGACTACGAACAGCATTTTTTGTCGGATAATGACATCTTATCCATTCCGAAGAAGATTTCAATCTTGTTAGTCATAATTTGGAGGCACTTCGTTAAGGAGACCTTTCCACTTGGTTTCGTGATAGGGTTGTTTACATCGGCAAGTGTCCAGCGGTGAGTTATTTATCAAACTAAGTTCATTTCGGAGAAATTCAATTTGGGTAAATTGTTTATTCACATTTCCGATGCATTCAAGCAGGCTAGTTTTCAGGATTTCCAATGTCTTTCCAACCTCACACTGGTTTTCCACAACAACACCGAGTATTTCTTCAACCAAGCAAATTTTGTGGGAAGGCCTCATTAAGCAAACTTTGAACCGAAAAACTAATTCCCGAGATGAGTTTAGCGCATTCAAGCTAGATTCAGAAAGAGAAGTACATACATTGCATATGAAATGTCGATAAGCAACAAGAGAATCACATGTCATGATCACACTGTTATCGTCAAATACTTCAGAGCAAACCATACACCGATCCGTATTGTCAGCCATATAGAATCAACCTTCCATGGCACATGGGTATGGCTCATGTGAGCGCCGTCAGCAGAGGAGAGATAATGGGCAATGCTAGAAGGGTGGGAATGCGTATTTTGGGTGTCCAGGAATTGCGAATGAAAGGGGATAGTTAACCGAAGTTTTAGAAGGAGAGAAGGAAAGAGGAAGGAAACAAATATCCCAATCTGACAGTGATGTGGGAAATATGCCCAATCACGCCCCATTTGTCTCATAAAAGAATTAGTAATTGGAAGGAAATAATCTTTCCTCCCAAGTTCATATGCATATTCGTGTTACGATATGAAAGACAGCTGTGAAGTGTTTTTAAAAATGGGCTGAGCCCCTTCTCCAATTAGGTACCTATGATTGAGCCATAAGGAAAGGGCGACGTGAATGGTGGTTGGGCCACTACTGTCGCATCGCAACTGCGTTATGTTAGTAGGGATGGGACAAAAATAACATGCACTAAATGAAGCATGTGACCATCTTCTTCTTGTGAGGTGGATGTGTGATTTCTCCTTACTCTTACTATGATGTAGATGTCTTCTCTCAAATAGATGGAGATCTCATGGACGGAGATCTTTTTTTCACCCCATAATGATATGTTTGTGATTGTTTAATTTTAATGCATTCAATATTTGTGAGAATTTTTTAAAGCTATAAGTTTACTTTCTTGCCATTTCATTGATACTCTGCCATCTCTTTAGGTGAGCCATTTAGATGAAGATCAAATCATTGATGATGACCTTGGTGATGAAGAGCCAGCACCAAAGAGGCAAAAGAAATCTCAGGCTGGGAAGGAAGTTCTCAAGGGAAAAGGAACCGTGACCTCTGGCATGTCAATTATGATGCAGCTCAGGAAATTAGCCAACCATCCTCTCCTCACCAGACACATTTACGGCAATGAAATAATAAATGAAATGGCTGTCAAGCTCCAGAAGGACTCTTCCTATCCTGAGACCAACCTAGATTATATTATTGAAGATCTCAGCATATTATGTGACTATGAACTTCATAGGATATGCTTGGGTTATAGGGTAAGTTTTAGTTTTGCTCTGTAATTTACATGATTTGATTAAGGCTTAAAGTGGTTTGAGCAAGATATAGCACTTTACATAAAATTCAATGAATTTGGCCTCACCATAAAGAAAAATATCTCACCTTTCCAAATACAGTTGAGCACTCCTAATCCGGAAATCCCTAATCCGGGAATACCCGTAATCCAGCAATATTTCCAAGGCGTGCTTTGCGGAAAACAAACTTTTTTGCTGAATCATTGCTTCGTATTTACTGAAACTGTAACCCACTCTGAACAAAAATTCTCCCATTAAAGAGCGAGTATTGGAAGATTTTTTTGCATACAATGTTGTCTATGTTAATTATTGTGTGCAACGAAGGTCTTTGTTCAGCAAATTGAAAACATATTGCGTCGTTGCCGAGACGGGGGTGTGTGGCGTCTTGGAAATGGACAGTGCCAGTCTTACATGGCGTGCGCATGTTTACTTTATACTTAGTGGCAACTCGAAGTAAAAACTATGAGTCATGTGCATAGTTTTATCCGTAATAATGCCTAACTTAAGCAGTTATAGCAGCAGCAAGGGGGCAAAGCGAAAGCACTGAACATTAACTATCACAGAAAAAGCGGGTGTTGAAAATACTCGTTGTTGGTACATCAGTGAAATGCTTGTATGTGTGATATGTACTCTGTTGGATCTTCGACAATCTACGACAATAAAAAGTAGAAAAAGGAGATCTTCAAATTTTGGTATGAAAGTGACACTAAGAAAGGAATGGCGATGAGAAAAATCATGAAAGAAGGGTCTAGTGCCGTTTTAGATCATGCACTAATTCAGTGGTTTCGACTGCGTTGAAGTGAAGGTCTCAGTATTTCAGGGCAAATGTTAAAGGAGCAGGCTAAAATATTTTATAGAATTTGATAGACTGTAGATATGTTCAAAAAGGCAACCAAGGATGGACAAGAATCTTCCTTCAAGGCTTCCTTCTCAATCACTCCTGATGTATTAATGGATAGCCGCACAGATGGAAGCACCGGTAGCAGCGAGTGTTAATGGCGCGGCGTAGACAGCTCATTGAATCAGATGATATCATATAAAACACAGTGGCATAAGGATAGCAAGGGACATTGAAAGCAATGAAAATTTGTTATTTATCAACTAATTACATTATACTGTTTGATGTGCAGCAATATGTTTATATGTTCTACGCATTCTTTTCTCTCTGCCGTTTTGTGATACTACCGGTTGACTGATTTTTGGTTAGTGAATTTAGAAACAGTTTATTTCTTATTTTTTTAAAATTATTTGTTAAATTATATAGAATTTATTCAAATATCGTTGAATATGATATAATTTATTGAATTCGCCTCATAAAAAACATCGCGGACCCCATAAGTATATATACTAGTTACTACCACTGCACCCGTAGTCTGGCAAAATCCCTTATCCGTAGGGATAGGAATTTTTCGGTGGTTTGAGAGGGAGAAAAGCGGTACTTTGATATTAGGAATTTGGTACTTTCAACAAGACATTTTGGTGTTTTCACAGTGACCACAAATTTATATATATACATATACACTAAAATACCGATTATTTCAAAGTCTAGAAAAGGGTCATTTATACTATAGTTTAACCCAATATGATCTGGGCTATTATGCGACACTTCCCCTTCTAGCCATGTTATGGCTGAAGACAATCACCTCGGTGGCGGAACCTGGAAAATTGGCACTAAATTTAAAAATAAAATTTAATACATTTCGTGTATTGACATGTAACTTAGAGAATTTCCATCCTTGTGAAAGTTTGCTGCAGTTAGGTGCTTCAAAGATTTTAAATTTTTCCAATTGAGTCTTTCCCAAGCATCCTGACAGTTGTAGAATATATACATGACCGTACTTTTATCAATACATTAAAATCCACCTTTTTGATACTGGAAAGCCCGGTCTCTGCGCTTAATTTTGCATTCGGCATCTCAATAACTCGTCAAAATCACTTGAAAGCACAGAACCAGGAATAAAACTAGAATACTTAACAATTGTCACTGGAAAACAAACAGTCATTTGACGGAAATGGCCAAAAACTAGAGATTCAAACAATAAAATCAATCTTGGTGCCACGCAATAAATAAATATATCGACAATTATATTGATGTCGTAGTTGGCATTGATTGGTGCTTTAAAGCTAGCTACGCAACCATTGCAATGGAATAACCCCATTGCAATAAGGTTGTTCACTATGATCCAAAAATGCAATTTAATTCACAAATTTGGTAGATGGATTGGAAATAGATTTTCGGTGGAGACAAAATTCTTCTATATTCAGCCACTCACTCTTAAATCAAAAACAAAAATTTGCGAAACTTGCCGCCCACTCAAAAAGTTCGTGACAACATCAGAGATCCGGTTCAGTTTGTAATTCGCTCGCTGGAAAGCGAGGGAAGGGGAATGCTGCATAGCGCCCAGCGTGATTGGACGGAGCAGCGAGTGACTTCAAAACTTTTCATGTTGGTTCTTTTATGTGAAAGTGTTAAGAACCCTGATTTTTTGCCGCCGATAATTCGAAAAGCAGGCGACGGATCAAAAAACGGAAAAATACGTCTATCTTTATTTTTCAAACTCTATCAGAATTGGCATTTAAACTCTTGGCGAACAAGCCCATTGAAATGAAACAACTCAAAGCGGCTATTCATGCATGCACAGTCCGTCTCGTCTTCAAATCCGTAGTAGAGTCTAATTAACTAATCAGAACAAAATAAAAAAAATTAGAAAAATACATGTCTCTTTAGTTTTCAAACTATAATTGTCATTAAAAATCTCTTTTTGAACAATCACATTGAAATGAAATGACTCAAATCGGCTATTCACGCATGCGCAGTACGTCTAATCTTCAAATCCGTAGTAGACTGTTATGAACAAAGCAGACCCAAAATAAAAATAAATTTAATTGTTTCAGGCTTGACTTCGTGGAAGTGATAGATATCCATTTTTAATAAAAAACTTTGTACTTTTCCACACTTTATTTCACAACTGCGACCGGTTTCACCATAATATGGCATCTTCTGGCCATATGCCAGAAGATGCCATATTATGGTGAAACCGGTCGCAGTTGTGAAATAAAGTGTGGAAAAGTACAAAGTTTTTTATTAAAAATGGATACCAAAATAAAAAGTCGGAAAAATTCATGTCTCTTTAGTTTTCAACTATAATTGGCATTAAAAACTCTTGGCGAACAAGACCATTGAAATGAAACAACTCAAAGCGGCTATTCACACATGATCAGTCCGTCTCGTCTTCCAATCTGTAGCACAGGGATTCCCAAACTATGTTCCGCGGAAGGCTAATGGGTGTTCCGAGTAACCTATAATGGCCTTATATGCTGCTACCTAAACGCAATGGTTTAATATATGTGAAGTCCACTAGGTGTTCCGTTTAAATTTCAGGATTTATGAAGTGTTCCATCGCAAGAAAAGTTTGGGAAACCCTGCTGTAGCAGATTACTTAGAATAAATGTGCATATTGCTTTTCCTTTGTTCGACTCACCTCGGAGCGGAGAGCCACCGATCATAGATGTTGATAGATGGTTATTCCACTAATTGTAAATAGAAAGCACCGCGGCGTGACTAGCTGTGTATTGCCGGTTAGCGCCGTAAATCGAAAGCACCCGATGTCATCCTCCCGCGATTGTTATCGTAACACCGGTTATGCTACAATGAACTGCAAACTTCCACATACCTCAGGAATATTTGCACGTGAGTTCGTTTAAATTGAATTCAGAACATTTGCTTGCAATTTTAATGTTTTTCTTGCATTTGAAATGTACTTCAACCATTTTCTCATAAAAAATGAAAATTCGCGTTTTGGGGCACAATTCGCAACATTTCGCGAGTTCAAAGTCATTTCCCCAGTCAGTATGGAGTATGGTGTTACTAACTACCACTCCTAGGACATTTTTGCCAAAATTCGCGATCGTGAAATTTTCCTATCATAGGTTCATTGGTTTCGGTAGCTAAAAAAAAGTTTGGTGATTCTTAGTGCACTTGCCGATTTTCATGCACGGATGTTGTTCATTGCGCAGAATTTCCATGCTTCTTTCAGGTAAGAAGCATGTAGTGACATCATTATAATTTCCACCATCTTAATACAGATTGAAGTTTGAACTGATGGGTCTATATTTGAACCAGATATATAGCTGGTTACACGTCCGTAGGTTGGGCTAGGATAAAATTTTTGCAGTTCTTAGCGTAACCCCTGAAGCACCACGGGGAGATGATCATGAGATCGCTGGTGGGCATATCTTTGAGCATCCAAGTCAAATCTTTGTCGTTTTTCTTGCAAGGGCTCATTTTCTCGCAAAGAACACATTCCTCTTGCTCTCGAAGATTTATTCAAAAGTTTACTCTTTTTTTCTACTAGGCATGTTGATGGATATATTTTTAAGTCCAAGGAAGGGAAACAGCGGCGAGTGAGAGTCTTGAAAAGGCAATGCTATGATTGAGTGAATTTAAGTTTTCTGCAATTTAACACATTTAAACATATTTAAATAACTCGTAACGTTTATGAAGTGGGAATTAATCTAAAAAACTGTTCGCAATCGTTATCAAATTCAACGGGTGTGAAAAAAATTGAACGTATTTTATAAGAAAACCACAAACCATGAAGAATACTGTCAGCGTAGTCAATTGAGCAGTTCTTAACCTAGTATGATACTCGTTGACATTCCTTTGTTCGTTCGTATTATATGGAAATCGGTCTAAAAAACAATTTGCAATCGAAATGAAAGGCTGACGGTTACACTACGTGTAATACATCTGATTATTACACGATAAAAAACAACGCCGTGTTTGTTGTAGCAACAGAGGCATTATTACCATTACTATTTGCTGCACGTAAATATTCTTGCACGTTTAATTCCTTTATGTGTATCATTTACAACAAAAGTGTTCACTCATATGCATGCAGTGTCCATATGAGAACTACTTTGAGAATTGACATTGA
The DNA here is from genome assembly GCA_963573305.1 of Pyrrhosoma nymphula. Classification (NCBI taxonomy): domain Eukaryota; kingdom Metazoa; phylum Arthropoda; class Insecta; order Odonata; family Coenagrionidae; genus Pyrrhosoma; species Pyrrhosoma nymphula. Next base: position 396,944 of record OY754333.1, on the reverse strand, counting down.
AGAGTATAATTGTTGTAAATATGTTTGAGTTTATCAATTACCCCTAGAAGCAATGGATCATGGGGCTCTTGGGACTCTCGGCCCTTTTCATGCAGATTTTCTTTCTACGTGCTATTATGGGCCTGCAGGAAAACTTAAATGCCAGATGCGTGAATATCCTTTGAAATAAAATCTCTGGTTGTTAAGGAAATATGCTATTGTTGATTAAAGAGAAAAATGTAAGATTTTTCAGGAAAAAATATGATGTTCAGACAATTACGAAGGGTAAAAGAAAATCGATTGAAAGAATTAGAAACTTCATTTATTAAGCCAACCATTAAACAAAATTTCAGCCCTCTATCTTGAGTGTAAGTAATTTTAAAAAGCAAATATGAAACCACTGCACCGAACCCAATGCTTAGCATGGACCACCAGGGAGGACTTTGGGGACCCTGATGGATTTTTAATATAACCTATGTTACATCCCGATACATTTTATCTCTACATACCAAATTTCAGCTCAGTCGGTTCAGTAGTGTTTGTATGATTGAGCAACAGACAGACAGACACCATTCAATTTTTATATATTAGTATGATATAGCTGAGACATAACGGTTAATAAAACTTATATTGCAAGTAAGTTACCTGTAACTTACATGCAAGTTGCTATTTCCTACTTCATAACAGAACACTGTTACATTACATTTTTATATAACAGTACCATTAATTGACTGTTCTTTATCCTTTTTATGGAAAGTAATGGTTACATGACAAAATACAATAACTTGCTACATTGGAGTAACTTTGCAATGTTATGTGGTATCCACTCAATTAACTGCAGTATTATTAAATGTAGCATTATATTATACAAAATTTAGGATTCCAATCTCGGTAGCCTGGCTCTAATATGGTTACATCCATGTTATTCAAAATAAAAATATTTTAATTAAAACAATTGATTTATTAAAATTAAATTTTACAGTTCTTATAAAAAAAACGGTAGCCACAAAATGATTGACAATATAAAAAAGGGACAAACTGAATAAGCCTCTTGAGGCTGACAAAAACAGTAATTTAACATTGTTTTCACTATTATACTTTGCACATAAGCAGAATTACCAACAAAAAATATATAACTTTTTTTATATTGTATATTCAAATTGACGATTACATACTATGTTACTGAATGAAACCAGCAGTAATAAAAATATTATCTATCTATAACTTTTTAGAACCACAGAGCTGGTGGAACAATACATATACTTCGAGTTATCTGGTCGACTTAACACATTTACTTCTAAAAAGAAAATCCACTTGATTTTATAAACACGATAAATTTTCAAAGGCACTTCCGTAAAATGGTGGGTTGTACTCACTCAATACATTGTAAAATAGGCATCACAACAGTACAACCTTCTCTGGGTAACTTACTTCTAAAACACTTAGCACGAACAGTTGATGCTTCAACTGTAACACTTTTCATGGAAGAGGAATGATCAATTAAAGAAATAGATAATTTGCTTGAGTCACAAGGCTGATCGAATAATGATTTTGTTTGAGTTATTCTGTCACCATGAATACACTAAACATTATTTATAATGAGAAAATTCTTAACGAGGAGGTATTAGGATGATCCCGTCTCCCATACTCACCATCCTTGGCGCACACCCGTGGGCAAATATCTCTTCCCTCCTTACTTTCAAATTTGGTCACCAATAACAGAATCTCTTTCCTTCCCTCTGAACACATTTCTCATGTTGTATTTTCATCTTGTTAACCACCCCCAACTCCTGCTCAGAGAGTCCCTGTCTTGGGAGGCATCTTCGAGAACTTCCTTCATGGCTGTCAGCACGGCTTTCGGAAAGGTAGATCATGTGAAACACAGCTCGCGCTCTTTCTTCATGACGTTCTCAAATCTGGTGAATCGAAAACACAAGTGGACGCATTATTCCTAGATTTTAAGAAAGCTTTCGACACGGTACCTCACAACAAACTTCTATACAAATAACAGTCATGCGGCCTAAACGAAACAGTAGTAAACTGGATACGCGACTTTCTGAGTGATCGTAAGCAAAAAGTAGTTCTTGACGGAATTAGCTCTGAAATAGTTAAAGTGACATCAGGTGTCCCACAAGGAAGCGTAATCGGCCCCCTTTTGTTCATTATATACATAAATGATCTATGCTCTCGAATTAGCAGTAAAATACGTTTATTTGCTGACGACGCTGTCATCTATCGCGAAATTAATGATCACTCTGACTTTGAAATTCTATCATCGGATTTAAACAACGTTCATGTGTGGAGCCAAGAGTGGGGACTCGAACTTAATCTGAGCAAATGTGCGGCGGTACATTTCTTGCGGAGGTCGTCCAACTATCCCCGTGTATATGCTGTGGATGGCGTTAAGATAAAGGCGACAGATGAAGTTAAGTATCTGGGAGTTACGATAACCTCAAACCTATCGTGGGGAACACATATAAGAAATATTTGTGGCAGAGCTCTGAAGAAGCTAGGATTCGTCAAGCGTATTGTGGGAAGATTTTCCGATGAAAAAGTAAAAGAGAGGTGCTATTTCGCACTCGTCCGGCCACACCTGGAATATGCAGCAAGCATATGGGATCCGGTGCAGAAAGACTTAATTCGGGAACTTAATAAAATACAAAGGAAAGCTGCGCGATTCGTCAAAAACTGCTACAGGCGTACAGACAGCGTTACGCAGATGTTAAACGAATTAGGCTGGGAGCCGCTAGAGACTCGGAGGCTGCAGGCTAGGCTTAGATTACTTGAGCAATTGAGAATAGATATCTTTCAGAGCGACACGGAGAACATCATATTAGAACCCCACTATATTTCCAGGTCCGACAGAAACGATAAATTAAGAGAGATATTTTGCCGAACGGATAGGTATGGGAATTCGTTTTTCCCCCGAACAATAAGGGACTTTAATAAATGCAAGGCGTAATTTCATAGAGCGTTTCCTTTTTATATGTAAACGGCTGGCGTCCTAACACCCCCCGCAACACGCCTATTGAGGCGGCTTGCGGGGTAGTATGTAGATGTAGATGAGAATGAATCAGACAGCACTTAGCTAAGTACAGGATTTTAATGAAGCTCCGAGAGTCACCCTCTGCGGGTCACCACACGCTGAAGGCAGAAACAAAAACTTGAAATGAATAAAAATCGCTCTGAAATAAAGGGTCTGTCCCCAAAAGTTCCGGTAAAGGATGCTTGAATGGCAATGGATGGTTGAAACCGGTTGAGGATAATAAACCATGTGGAAAATTACTTTTTAGTAAATATAAATATATTTAGTAAGTAATAAAAGTTATTTCATTCCAAACCGAAGATAATCTAGCCACAGAAGACATCTGTTAAGTTTTATCCTTGGAAATTCACTTGACGTACATAATTCTTAATCTTGAGTCGACTGTGTTTTACATACCCTGATGGACTAAAAATAATTCCCATAAAGGGTTCCCAGTGGACCTCGAGAAAAAAGACACCTTAAACAGGTTTCACTTGATTTTTGATAAATTATCAGTGATTTCTTTACTTTTTAAGTTTGTTTTATGAGGAATAATGGTGAATTTTGAATCTCATATTTATGTTCTTTCTTTTCAGAGTGTCCTTGAGCATAAACTTGGCAAGCAAGCCATTGTGACCTCGGGGAAATTCCAAAAATTTGATAAAATCTTTCCCTTGCTGAAAGAAGAAGGTCACCGAGTTCTAATATTTAGTCAGTTCATCATGATAATGGATTTGATTGGCGATTACTTGAATTTCAATGGCTTCAAATTCCTCAGGCTTGATGGCTCTACTCCAGTTTCTGAGCGGTAATTATCGTTATGTATTAATATATGTGATTACTGTTTAAGGTATGTTTTCATGGAAAAAGGAGTGCATGCGAAGAATAATTGTATTGCCACAGGGGCCTGCCTTCTTATACAATGACATTCTTCCACTAGGCCATTGTGCCACATCTCTTCATTCCATCAATAAATCTTCTTTCTTCCCCGTTATAGCTTTCCCAGCTTCTTACCCTTTACCAAGGCATTCTGAATGTCCCCTCCTACTAATCTCCTCCTTTGGCAGTTTCCTCTCCTCGTCCACCGAGCCCAGCACTTCCTACTTTACCTATGTGTTTGTCCACTGCCTTTACTCTATCCTCTCCCGCACCCACGTCTCAAATGCCTATTCCCATCTTTCCTCAGTGTCTTGGTTTCTGCACATTGAACATTGCAATACTCCGTGTCAGGGTCTCAGCCTCAACTTTACCTCCTCACATTTGGTTTTTAGTAGGGATGAGCGGGATCCTGAAACTTTTTTTAGGGGTTCTAATTTTGACAGAGAGGCTTAACCCAAGCAGCCTACGAACCCAACTCCGTTGATTTTTGAAATTATTGGGTCCTAATTTGAGCCTGAGTGCTTAAACCCAAGGAGAACATGAACCCAAGGGGGTCCAACCCAAGTCAGCTGATTGCTTTGGGAAATTGAAATGTTATTCTGTGCTGATAGCCTGAACTCCTGTGATATCCCTTCAGTGAGGGTCACCCCGTGATGAAACTGTTTTTCTCACTGGCTTTGAGGATTGATTCTTTTAATCCACCTTCTGGCGTAGGGGTGCGATCCCATCGTCCGGCAATTGCCGCAGACAGCACCCAGCTTTAATAGCTGTTTCGGGGGTTGTCCACCAAGTACTACATGCATCGTTTCTCATATTGGATGATTATTCTTGATTATGATGGCACCCGTGAAACGATCTCTCTCTCTCTCTCTCTTCAAGTAACGTTGAATTTGATTGCATATTTTCATGGGCAGTTGTTCTATTGTTTATTCTGATATGTTTAAATAGCCCAAAAGGGTGATCTCTAGCTAAATTCTTAATTGATCACTTGCTATGGTTCTAGTGCAGGGTGGCGATCGTCAGGGAAAACCGGGAAAACCTGGCATTGTCAGGGAATTTTGAATTTCTGGAAAAGTCAGGGAAATGTCAGGGAATTTTCGTAACAGTCAGGGAGAAACTGGGGTAGGAAATTCTCATTATTTTTCTACCATTACGTTTATCGGCCAGTCTTTCCCACCCTTTATTTCACCAAAACATTTCACCAACTAAAACTAATGTCCGTCGCTGACGTGCATGGATTAAGCCCCTTCAATTCGTGGCTCATTCAGTTGTGAATCTTAGTTATTTAGTAGTGAATCAGACGTTCAATGTATCCCTTTTGCATATCCTTATTGCGATATTTGCCTAGTAATGTCAAAATTCATGATCACAATGTATTACACTAATCACAAGGAATCCGAGACTTAACTTGAGAGGTAGCTGTAGCGGCTGGAGCATACTACCTCGTAGTAAATACATGCAAACAGTTCTAAAAATACGATACAATGATAATTAAAATGGTAATACAAGTACGTGTAAACAAAATCTTACGCAAGATCATCTTCGATTCCCATATCCCCCTTCGTGAAACAGTAAGAAGAGCCCTCCTCCCCTCCCCTCCTTTCACGCTCGACGTAATTCTTGAATAGCCCCCTTAGCTCCCTCTCGAAGCAATTTAGTCAGGTTAAAAACCACCTCAAACATGATATTCCTGAATATGATGCTGCCGTTGCCAATTGCCTCCTGTCTTCGCTTGCAGAGGTGCGCTTACATTTTGTTTGTATATCCAAATAGTTTTACATCGCAATTGATTTGCAATAATCTTGCAATCAAGGGGTTATAACCACGCTAATCAAATTGTTATTCGCTTCTGAAAGTCACTCGCGCTATCCGATTTTGATCCAGTCCAACAACTTGGCTTTGGGTTGTATTTTTCGCACACTCTAGTGATACATTTGCCAGAGTCCGACAGCAAATTGGCCATTGACTTTCCCTTCGATGCCTTTTCACTAATTCTCAGCTTCCCAGAACTACCAAGACGCGACTATAATTTGGATGAGAGTTTAACTTATGAATATTTAATATATTTTTTTTCATTAGGAAGTACCTACATGTAGCTTTTAATGTATTGATTTCAGCTTTTAACATTTTCTGAGTTTTGGCGAAAATTTAATTCAGCAGAAATAAAATATTCCAATATTAGGTGACCTTTTGTCGATCGGTCAGGGAAATTGGTAAATCCATCAGGGAAAAGTCAGGGAATTTAAAAATTGGATATCAGTAGCCACCCTGTAGTGGTTCTAGTTGAATTTATCTAGTGGTGTTATCTTTCTATGCATAAAGCCATATATGGTACATCAATATTGTTATTTTTTGGCGGAAAGATGTGGGCCATGAAAAGATTCCAAAAAAAATGAATAAAATATTAAAAAATAATAATAATATAAATAAAAATACATTCAATTAAAAAATAATGAATAAAAAAATATTAATGATTAATAAAAAATTGACTAATAAAAAAATAGATTAACAAAAATTGAATATGGACAAAAAAATATTTAAGGCCCACCTCTTGCCTATTTCTATTATGTTTATATGTATAATCATTAAGTAGCTTTAAACTTCAATTACCATACTTTAGCTTGTAAATTGAGACTCAAATCCTCGGAGACTCAGAAACCTCAGGAGACTATCGTGTCTCGCAAAGTGCCAGAGAGCGATGAGACAAGTGCCACAATCTGCTCTGGTCAGCGCGAACGCTTGGGTCATCGCGATTCCTGCAAGCACCCTGCTTTTATTCGGTCCACACTGGTACTGACATCTTTTTCCACTTTCAAGTCGACCTGTGAACATTCCCACCAATACAAAGTGTGATAGCACCTCCCCTACTCTCCTCACTCCTCCACTGGTCAGCTGATTCCCCTCCTGCACTGACAAAGTGTACCTTGATAAGATAGATTAGATTGTTGTTGGGGGGGCCTTCGTCAGGAGCCCGGGCACTTAGACCTTTCTTGGTCCATTTTGCCAACCCCATGCCTGTCTGCCACTTGCAGACAGGGGACAAGAGCACCTCGGTAGAGGTATGGAGGATTGGCCTCCCCCTGCCTCACCCCAGTACCAGGTATGTCCTCCCTCCAACTGGCCCGGTCTGGGTCTCCCTCCGGCCTCTCGGTATAGGTATGGAGGGAGTATCTTCTCTCCATCCATGCCTGGTTGAGGTATGGAGGAGGGTCACCCATCCAACCACCGTCCGGGTCCAACATTGCTTAACTTCGGTGTTCTGATGGGAACCGGTGTTTCAACATGGCTAGGCCCTTGCCCAAGTGTACCGTGAACAGACTATCTCTCTTTGAACCTGACCATGGCCAGAGAAGGATGTATCTGCTTGGTTCCAGTTGTGACTTATGTTCGTCTTGTATAGACCAAGTTAACAGTATTTAGCCTATGAGCTTGTTTTCTATTGTAATGATTGAGGTTATATAAATGCTGCTACTGGAAGTTAATCAAACTGGCTAAGGTTGTTGTCATTTTTCTCTCGTTTCTGCCCACCAATCGCAGTCAATTCACTCGCGACGTGAAGCTTCAGTGGCTTGCGTTGCAAAATGGTGCCGTGATCAGGTCACAGTACTTGTCTCAACATTCTCTGGCACTTTGCGAGACACGACAATCTCCTGCGGTTTCACAGTCTCCGAGGATTTTCAAGTCTCAAGGTTTCGAGGAGGAAAAATTGGCACAAGTTGTTCCCATTTCACCTTCTAGGGCAATTTCCCTTGTATTCTACTCAAGCGTCCAGCAGCAAACTCCCTTTGGGAAACCATATAGTCTGCCATAAAATTTATTTGGATGGTGGAGGCTCTCCAGTATGAGTTACGCCCGGTCCGATATGAAGAATTAACCATGTTGCAAAAAATAGCATGAATAATTTAAGTTGATATTTAATGGTTGTTATACATCAGCTTTTGAGTGTGATATGGGAGAAAACAATGGGAACTTGTAATGATTTTTGTTTGCGGAGAAAAGAGGAATATGTATCACTCTGTGAATATAAGTAACCCGTATCAAGAGCATATGCTCTACTCTACATCAGCCTTTTCCTCAGTGATCTATCTATGAAATCAATCGAAATATTAAAAATGGGAGTAATTACATCACTCTCGTAACACACTCATTGTACTCAATGATTGGCAATTCAACGATAAATGAGCCATGGAGGGTAGCAGGTATAAGTAATACTAAATGACATGAGAAACTAGGTACTTCTTAAATTTGAAGTACTCACCCATGTTTTTTTGAGGGGGGTCACTTTTGGACACAAAATAAAAAGAGATAATATCCTACCGACTCTCAACTATACACCACTGAATGATATGAAGTGAAAAATCTCACAACAATACCGAGCGTAACTAAAATTAATAAATACAGAAAATAAACAATGAAATGCATAAATTACACGTACCTTTCATTAGCATTTTATTTTACCAGTGGCACTCTTATTGTTCAATAGTTCTAGATGCGGAAAAGTCTTGTTTTATAGTTAACGATGGCTAACTCCTTTTGGCTAATGGTACCATAATGTGGGATGAGTTCAGGCTCGTGAAACCAGTGGCACTTAACCTTTATCTTACGAGATTTTTCACTGGCTGTTTTTTTTAGACTACCGAGGTTTTTTAAACTGCCACTAAAACGTAGTGCTTTAGAAAAAAAATTATTACAAGAAAAGTATTTGTTGTTTCATAATAAAATAAAAAGTGCTTTATAGTGTTTTTACAGGGCTTTCATGTGACTTAATTGTATAGGGATAGTAAATATAACAATATTTTAAATCGAAGTTTAATTATTGTTTATGTAAAAAAATTTAAATTATTTCAAGGGTTAAGGCTTTTTTTGCCAAAGAACGAGCGATTCCTCTACAAAAACAGTGTATCAAAACGCTATTAGTTCAATTTAAAGTTTTCAAGTAATGGAATGGTAAGTAACCATAAAAAATTGGAAAATATCCAAAGTATGATAACTGCCTTTTTCCCGATAGTCGCCGTTTTTCTCTTCCAAACACTCTGAAAGACAAATTTTTCACCATAATACTTATATGTTTTTTGCTTAATAAAGTACTTTATTTGAATTGATTAATTAATTTTCCATCTGCTGTTTTTGTTTTATTATTTCCTTTTAGACAATATTTTACCGGATATTCAAACTCATGTTGGGTAGTAATTTTATTTTCGTGCTCCGAAAGTCAATGAAAATTTCAACAGAAAAAAAATGTTTACAAACCTATTACAAAGCAATTAATTCACAGTTTCCGAAATGTTCATGTAAAGTACAGCGAAGCCTTTTGGGAGAAGAGGAAAGGTACCAAGGCCTTGAGATAAAAAGAATAAGAAAGAGGTACATACTGCAAAAGGTTCAAGAGCTGCAAGCCAAAATAGCGTAATTTCTTGAAATCCGAGAAATTTGTTGCTGAAATTGAATCGGAAATGTACTCATTGAAAAATGTCACACCAGTTTCTTTTATTTGCATGTTCTTTATCAAACTAGTCTGAATCTACTTTATTGTGCTCAAATTGCACCTGACTCAGAATTTTGTTGTTAGTTAACCGTTTTTGTTTATTTGTTGGTTGAAATAAAACCCATAATACTCCACATTCCTTGTATACTCTTACGTTTTTAACTCAAAGTAGGGACCGAAATTTCTCGTTTTCATGTTGGCAAAATTATGCCAATTTTATTAATAATTCATTAAAAATATGTTAGAAGCAAAGTGCAGCAAGACCCTGGAAAATGCAAAACATTTGCCTGGAAAACCTGGAAAACTCAGGGAAAAAAGAAATTGAGATTCACCGGACACCCTGGGACCGTTCGAATTGCGTCATAAGTGAAAAACCGCAGTTGGTGTTGTGTGCTGAGCAGTGCTGTAGTAGCTGATGCTGTAGTAACTCACTCTTACCCTTTATTTTTAGAGACGATTTCTCCAAAAAGCAAGGGTTAGAGTGAGGGAAAATATTCTTGATAAAGAAGGGGGAAGAGATGGGTGGAGGATGGGAGGGGGAGGTAGGGGTAATAGAGAGATATGAAGTGAGACGGAGGGAGAGAGATGGAGGCTCAAGGTACTGCTGAGGGTTGATGGTAAAACCTAGTGCGTACGACAATATTTTTTTATATTTATGATACGAAAACATGAGTGCACCTTGCATATGGAAAATTACTGTTGTTCAAAAACTTAAATAGCAACTTTGGCAATAAAATCCATATTTATGAGAAGTCATGTAAAGCTGAATATTATCATATTGATGTCAGCCAGCTACGCATTTCATATTGACAATTGTGCGATCATGAAAAAGAGGTCTAGACACAGTCCAACTTCACATTCCGGGCACCAAAGTCGTGTTTCTTAGAAATATACTGATGAAAAATGACTCGTCCTTTGAACAACACTATCACCTCGTTCCAAAATAACTTTGTTTCCAAAAAATAATTTGACAAAATTGAGGAGACTATTCTCTATCATGAGTGGTGCTTGATTTTTATCTTATCTATACGATGGTCCGGTGAGCACATGCACTCTTGGCTTGAAATTCCGCAACGGTAAACACAAGGAGGGCTCAATATCCGTTTCACTGTCTCCATCACAACTGCTCTCTGTCAGAATTTCTATACCTTCCTCTTCTTTCAGAAGTTTACTTCCAGAAGCCATATTGCTAGAACTACGATATTACTAATAATATTGTCTCAAAAATACTCATGCACACAACACTCTTGAACGACCTGTTTCAGGAGAGACTGTCTCACCGAGCCAGTCCGCAATGATATGAAAATGTTAGTCACAACAGATTTGCAGACGGGAAGGACTTCGAAGTGTATGTATGCAGAAAGGCTCGCATGGTACCAAAGGCATCATTTAGTATCCTGTTATCTTGATTTGTGCTCACTTAAGGATTCCCTTTCCTCCTTACCAGCGAGATAAGCAAACTCGAACAAAGAGGATGAGTCATTCAGTGGACAGATGGTCCAGCGGAACCTATTACGCGTATGGCGATAAGGAAAAAACCTCTCATGAAAGTAAAATGCTCCTCTCGTTGAGTGCTTTCTAAGAAGATAAGGATATAATTGGGCTGTATATCCTTCTCTGTCATGGCAAAAGGATGATGTTTCCTGGTCTCACACAAAGTAAACAAACCTAGAGTAAGGAGATGCATCATTTAGGCGAAAGATGGTCGAACAAAATCTCATTACTTTGACATAACCAAGAAAAAATTCTCCTGATTGGAGGACCTTCTATATTCTGAATGCTTCTCTTATAGAAATATATATCTTTATGCGGTCTATAACTTCATTTTTACTGAGGAAAGTATTTGGTTCCCTCGTAATACAATCGGCAAGCAAACCTTGTTGACGGGAGTTGGATTCTCCATGTTATATTACGTCAAACAACATATAATACCGTGAGATATCCTCAGAAAAAAATTAAGATGGAAGAAAGATATCTTCTTAGTTGAATGCCCCTACAAAAATATGATTTTCTATCATTTGACAGTCCTAGGGGCCTTGAGAGTGAAAGGAGGATGCAGTGTTCCATATGAACATGCTCGGCAGTCTAGGGATATTTTTTTTGTGCCGGAGAGACAAGCTCAGCTGAAAAAGGTTAAACTACTTTTTCTTTTCACTGCAGGCTTTTGATGTAATTTAATCATGTGTCCCTCTCTTGGAGAGATACAATGTAACACATTCTCTACCAAAGCCATTACTCCATTACCTGGTGATGGAGAAAACAAGAGTTTAAATACCAATGTTTTCTAGCGTTTTAGCTCACCCTGTGTTTTCAAACTCACCCCACATTAGGTATTCAGTCATGGCTTAACTGAAGGTTCACTTCTTTTGTGTAAATTGCAGGCAAACTCTGATTGATACATATAATGCAAATGAGGACATTTTCGCCTTCATTTTGTCAACACGAGCTGGAGGAATGGGCATCAATTTGACAGCAGCTGACACAGTCATCATTCATGACCCGGACTTCAACCCTTATAATGATAAACAGGCGGAAGACAGGTGCCATCGAGTTGGACAAGTAAAGTAAGTGTTTTCAAGTGATATATTGCAAGTATAAAGAAGTCGTCTGTGAGGAGATAGCTTTTTATCTCTATATAAAAATGTTATTCAGTAGAAACTTGTTATGACATAAAAGAAGGGGGCATGAAATGTGCCTTATACTAAAACAAATTATTTTATAACAAGATTTCATCATAATTTTTATTCGGTAATTTTTGAAGCCCTGGAAGCATCCTACTGGTTAAGAAAGGTTCGAATCAAATATCAGGAAACCATTATTCAATGAATAGACTCAACTAAAAAACTTTTTGTCTTACTCTGTAAATTCCTTTGCTATACATACTTCCTTTCACTTTCATGGCATCTATGTTACTCATCCATTTCTTACAACCTCTAAGCTTGCCCAAAGTTTTCCCTATTATAAAGGTCTTCAGTGTCGATTAAGCCACGTTTCCATTCTGGCAAGTTGCAATGTCATGACGCGCGGCATGTTATGCCTACACGTCGCGCGTATTTTCACCTTGCCCCGCGCACTGTTTCCATCCCTGCGCATCTTATTGCAACATGCGCCACTGACGTCATGGTAGTGCATCATAGATCAGAGCTCAGTATGCAGTGATCATTGATACTGTGCAATTGATTTAGATAAGATGGATGATAGGGCCATTTTAGCTAGTTTTATAGTTATGGCAGGGGCATACCAGGAGCTTTGTAAAAAAAGGCGAAAGAGACCAAGGTGGTGGACCAAGGGCATATAACTCCTTAATGCAGGATTTAAAGTGCAGGTGCACTAGAATAATCGGATTTTGATGTTTGCCATTTTGATCCAGTTGTGGTGCGAAGAAACCAATGGGAGCTAACAAACTAGGCGGAAGAAAAAACAATCAGTAGATTTTCTGCTGAGCTAGCGTGCACCACCACTACTTCGCATGGTAGGTAATTGGTCAGAGAATTGTCTATAATGCCATTAAATGCAAAGGTGGATTTTCTATAGTTATCATAGGCGTAAGACGATATTCAAGTACAGAGAAGCTAGAAGTTGTTATCAAAAATGCTTAGAAAATAAAAAAAGCTGAGGTTGATGAACTGGAAGCCAAGAAAAACCAGAAAAGAATGATTGAGAAAATAGAGGAGTTGCAGAAGAAAAAAGTTGAGCTTATGTCAGACAGGCGGAAAGAAGCTGAAGCAATTGATGCAGAAATTCTAAACTAAAAAAACTTGTCATTAGTAAGTTTTGTTGCCTTCATGGACAACAGTGTAATTTGTATGTTAAAATATTTCATTATTTTGCTTTATTCATTTATGTATTTCTTTATTTTTATCTTCGCAATTGTCATTTTTTACATAACATTTTTATTGGATTTGATTTTGAAGAATGTGAAAGTTATGATATCTGTTCCTGAAGTTATGTTTTAAATTTTTTATTACATAAAACAACAAACTATCCCTTTTGAAATTGGTATTTATTCCTGAAGTTTTAAGCTTTAAGAAGGTAAGCTTGTCATAAAATTCAATGAATATTTGCAAGTATGTTCAATGTTTTGTTATTCAGATGATTCTCCATAAGTGTTTAAATTAATTTTATATCGTAATTTGTCTTAATTTTATTTAAGGGTTAATCTTTAACAGCTCTTAAATCATATTTTTATCATCTTTAAAGACGTTAATATTCCGTAAAACACATATTATCAAACAGTTGGGAGAAATGTGAAAGTAGTCTGGGAAGTCTGGAAAAGTCAGGGACTTGCAGCTGGATATTTGAGTGGCCACCCTGATCAAGACGAAACATGAGACAGTGTTTGCTGAAACACTTTGCTCCATGGTACACTAAAAGCTCGTTTCACAAAAATGCATAAATCATTGCGTTATCTGTACTCCGCAAACCATCTATAAATATAATCCAATGGTCCCCACTGTTTGTCTACTAGTGTTCTTTGAAACTGCTCTTCTTTATGTACACTATCAAAATGAACTTGTTATCAAAATAACCAGTATAGTACACTATTAATTCCTTCTGCCAGAAGAGAATAAATCTTCTCTTACTTGTTTTCTGCACAACGTGGTTCAAAAAATTAGAGGCTTCCAGAGCATAGGGGCTGTCCTTAAATGACGTCCACACGATTGGGGGGGGGGGGGGGGGAGGTCACCACCTTGTGACAATGTGTGACAGGGGGGGAGGGTGGGCTATGCTTCATGTGACATCCACACTTCCACTGTGTATTATGTCTTATTGAAGTTAAAACTTCTTATGTCGCGTTGAGCACTTTTGTAGATGGGTAAAAGACATTGGACTCGCGTCACCATCACCGCTACTACATATATGTATATTCTGTATATACACAGTATACTCGCTATATTCAGAGTACTTGTGGATGGGTACAAACCATTGGACTCGCATCACCGTCACCATCACCGCTACTAAATATATGTGTAATTGTATATTCTGTATATACACTTTTGTGGATGGGTAAAAGCCATTGGACTCGCGTCACCGTCACTGCTGCTAAATATATGTATAATTGTATATTCTGTATATACACAGTATACTCACTATTTACACAGTACTTGTGGATGGGTAAAAACCATTGTACTCGTGTCACGGTCAAATAAACTATATTATAATTTTATTCATATTACATTATATGTATGTATCTAATATACGGTTTAGTTCATTCAATTTGGGTTGCTACAAATATTGTGCCGGGTAATATAATAGTCCATACTCGTGCAGGAGACAGAATAGTGAAGGTTAGTACAATATAACTCAATTTCTTTTAATACGTTCAATTTTAGTAGCTTATTCATATATACATAAACAAACTTTGCAGACGATAAAAATCTACCATTGATTGAATTTTTAAATAGTGAGTTTGGTTTAACGATGTCTAATGATCGCAATCTTGGCACAACGAAATATAAAACTACTATTGATGCAGTATTTACAAGACATTTAAGCAAATTCGAATCAAAATTATTCGTTTCTTACTTTAGTTACCATAAGCCTGTTGTATCAGTTTTAGATATTGCCGATGATGATGGCGGTGATGATGAAAGAGTTGTTGAAATAATGGATGAAAGTTGATTATTCTGAAGTGTACAATTTTTATGTAAAATAATTGTGTACAATAGCGCAATAAATGAATATTTAATTTATTATATACATGAAACTACTTTCTACTGATTAATAAAACACTTCATTAGAAATTATTCCCTACATTCAAAAATGCTCACGTTATTTCAAGTTTTCACTTCTGTCGGCACTCCCGGAGTGCCTCTTTCTTTTTTTTACTTAGACTGTGGAGGGGGGTGACACGATTAGTGACTAACTTAGACAGGGGGGGAAGGGGGTCTAGTTTGGTCCAAACTTGTGTGACATCATTTATGGACAGGCCTATATTGGTGAAACCAAGTTTTACAGAAAGGTGTAATTTCAAGGAAGCATAGTTTTACAAAATTAGCAGGTCTACCACTAATTCATATTGTTTTATAAAAAATGCTACTTTGATCAACTTGAAAGTGTATAATTGGAATTCAGTTTTGGCCTTGGATTTTATCAAAATTTTTCCTTCCTTTCCATAGTGATGTGACCATTATACGCTTAATTGGAAAGGACACCATAGAAGAAGGAATATACCAAATTGCCCAAGAAAAGCTTAATCTTGAGAGAGAAGTCACAACTAATGATGAAGGTAAACTTTAGCATTACCACCAGCTGTAATAGGCAAGAGGGGTAAAATTTTATCTGGTACATCCAGTGCAATTTCATCTCTTTTGCCGCCAATTGGCTGATCTATTGGCCTTTGGTGACTGCGAAAACTATCCCCAGCGGATATATTGGCTGTCATTATTAAGTACAATTGACAGAAGAGAATAGATGTAACCAAATGATACGATAGCACAGGGTGAAGCCATTACAATGCCCAATCGGCCGAGTGGATCACTCATGATGTGTGATGCACAAAAAACATATCAGTGATAGTGGTGGCATTGTTGCGGTTGCATGATAATTTATCTTGACGAATGCAAAATAGAAATTTTTTACAATAAAGCACTGCATTATTCTTAAAACTTGCAGACAAATTGTGTGCAAGAGCCTAAAGGAAGCAGAGAAATGGCAATTTTCCACTAGAGATAGAATTTATTTAGACCATGGTTTCGATGCACTGCATCATTATCGCAGGTGATGTTGGAGTGCATGGGAACCATGGTCGAAATGTATATTCTATCTCTAGTGGAAAATTGCCATTTCTCTGCTTCCTTATGCTGAGAATCCACCACATCACCCTGATACCTCTCCCTTTGTGCAATAGCCGTGTTGATGGGTCGTTTTTCGCAAAAAAAAAAACAGGCTTCACTTTCGTGCACATGGACGCCATCTTCTCTCTTCTTTAATCAACGGCAATATTTCAAAACACATCTAAATATGAATTTGTTGAAATTTAATACCTTCAAAATGAAATGGGTTACTTTTCACCATACACTTCCCAGTTGTGTATCTAATTTGAGGACGTTCGGTGGTTTCACTCAACTTAAGAGAATTCGACGAAACTTGCTGGAAGTATTACTTATGTTGTCTTAAATCTACCTGATTTTTTTCAGAATTATTTACCGCAAATTACTTAAGATATTTGATCGAGAAGCGGACAAAAAATTACATGGGTTCTTATGGGAACACAAGGTACGAGTAGCGTAATTCATCAAAAAGAACCTTTTCTAGTTAAGGATAAGATTTAAAAAAAAATAAGTATATCAAATGATTTTCATACATTATTCTATTGATGATTAAAATTATTTTTGTTTTTCTTATTCTTAACTAGAAAACGTTCTTTTCGATGAATAAAGCCAGTCGCACCTCCCGTTCCCATAAGAACCCATGTAATTTCATGCCCACTTACACATCAAATATCCTATGAAATCTGCAGTAAATAATTTTGAAAAAATTCAGATACCTTTAGGAAAACATAATTAATGTTTTCAGCAAGTTTCGTCGAATTCCCTTTAACCACTTCCCTGACGGATTTTTTTTACAAAACCGGTCAAAAAAAGTCATATTTTTTTATTTCAGATTCAGAAGCATTAAATGGAGGCAAATCCGAAATTGTTTTCCTTTATTTTTTATTCCAAATAACTAATGATTTATTCAATAATTTCTGAGTGTTGCCCCTTAACTTAAGAGAATTAGGCAACCTGCACATCAGTATAACTTTCCTTCCCGTAAACCTTAGTTAGTCATCTAATGATGAATACATTTAGTTTATATTGCAAAAGCATATCTTTGCCGACAACGTTGATGTTAACTATTAATTTTAGTCCATAGTACATCAAGAAACAACGCACAAACATTCATGGAAGTTAGGCAACCCGCATGACGACGACTTTCGCTCTGAAAATGTAATAACAGAATTCATTCTATGACAAAAACAAGAAAATTCATTTCTTCTACTTGATTATCTTTGAAGTGTGCTGGAATCCCTTTCCTTCGTGTTCCATACGAGTCAGTGGAGTGTGAAGCGAGCAAGTCGGCTAGATCTGGAGACGTATAAAAGTTATCCATCGTCAGGAAATATCATAGGCCAAATAATGGCTTCATTAGAGTCATCATCACTTTTGAGGTCATGGATAAATGGGCAAAGTCTTTATCCAACACAGTCCCCTTTCCCGTGTAAATTGCCGTTGACCACACGTATCCAGTTCTCGATTCACAAAGAAAAAATACTTGCCAAATGAAGCTCTCTTCATAGGCATGAACTGCCGTGGCGGCTTAGGCATGAACTGCCATAGGCTCTTTTCGATGGTAACATCCGTCTCTGGTGTATGGAGTGCCTTGAATTTTTCCGCCAGCCTCTGGCAAATCGGCCATATTTTATTTAGTTTGGCGTTGGGGTGTGTTTGGGGTTCAAAATCGTTATTATAGGCAAAATGTAAATATTGCCTTATTTTTACGAATCATCGGTAAGACATTGTGTGTCCAAAAAAAAAGAGAGGAAACTATTGGTCTCGTTGACCAATAAAACTCTGTATCTGGCTTTCGCACTCTGCTCTGTAGCATTACAAGGGCAAAAAACACGAATTTCTGAGCTTGTCACAGCTCGCCACTGATTTACGCTACCACTGCTCGGCCCCGCTTTTTCACGCAAAGTGTTACTGGCGCACTGATTAGTTTCCCAAGTTATAAAGTCAACATTTTCATCGTTGAAAAAAGTTTTTTAGGGAATCTCATTCGGGAACCAGGTCGAAGTTCATCAAAGAATTACCTTCAAAAAGAAACCTAGGTGGTGCCGGAGGAGGATTCGTTGTAAGCATTTCCTCCCACTCCGCTTCCCACGAATGTTCCGCTGCACCTTCTGATTCGGAGCTTGTTTCTCCGGAGAGAGTCGACTAGGAGCCAGGAACTTCAATGTCCATAACCTCCGAATCACTGCTGGTCAACACTGATCCGGAATCCATTTCTGATTACTAAATGTTACCGTGCGAAAACAAATAATTTTCCGTAGAGTTCACTCCTACTACACTGCTCGTATTAGAACGAAAATGTTAGAACTAAAAATGGAAGTTAGTATCAGTGGAATTTCAGCGAAAAAGTGCATGCGCTCTGAAAATCAAGGATGCGCATTCTCTGAAACTCAACGAAAGACTGTCACCATCGTCCTTCCGACAAAGTACTCGTGGAAACAATCACGATATGCAAAGGATCTCGCCCCTAAGTGTGAAAAGCCCATCCCATGCTCATCATAAAATTTTTCTTTTCCGTTCTTACCATTTCCTGGAAAATAAACACGTGTGCGTACCGCAACAGCATGAATTTTCCAACTAACAGTAAATTTATATCGAGAAAAGCCCATTAGTAAAGGGTCGGCTGGTGGGAAAGTAGCCTGGGGAGAAAAGGATGGCATATTAGCATTACATGATACCGGGCGCCAGGTTGCTTAGCGGGCCATCGGCTCTCGAGCGGGTGTTTTCTGACCTCAGGAAAGTGTCAAGCATGACAATAGAAGGCATTACACATGTTTGGGATTTATCTCTATCTTTCCTATTTTCTCGTACTCATGTGGGTTAGGGTAGCACATACACAGGGCACTTGTGTTGATTTCTATTGAGAACGTACGACCTTCAGACGTCTTCATCGTAAAGCTGTTTCCATAAATATGTTTCACCACTTCCGCCAGTATTCAAAGTAGAAAAATGAAAGGGGCTGATGAAATAACATTCGCAACATATCTATAAACATTTACGCTCACGCCATTTTATCTAAAGAGAACGGTAAAATAGACATTTCCTACATATATAAAAATTACCGGAAGAAAAATTTGCGGACGAATAATATAGAATTATATAACATATATAGTAACAAATATATATTGTAACAAATATATATTGTAACAAATATATATAGTAACAAACATATATGGTAACAAATATATATCTATAGTAAAAAATAAGGCAAGGAAAGATTCATGTTCTGTTGCTAGAGAAATATTGTATTCCAATTACTGTGGAACTCATCGTAGCAGTGAAAATTAGCGCAAAATTGAAATTGCAATTTTTATAATGACCGCTAAAATGTTGAAGAAAAATGTAATTGAATGCTCATCAAGAAAATGACGAAATAAATGAAAATAACTAATTTAAAAATTATTTACTTATTTAGAAAGTTTTTTGACATGCGAAAACGGAAGTTTTACATCATAAATTTGCAATAATTATCAATAAATAACAAAAATTGAAGTTGTAAATTTCGTAATAAGTTCGCAAAAGAAACTCCATGCATGAAGTAAATAGACGGATAGTTACGAATGACAATGTAGGTGATTGAAATTTCGAATGGGGATAACTTTTCAGTGCGTAAAAAATTATAACCCTCGAATTGCTAGAAATATTACCAAAAATGACCATTGTTTTAACATTAGAAATCACTATTTGAAAAGAGCGCCGCTTGCCGCATCGGTGGCTCTGGACCTTCAACAGCATGGGAGGCGGCAGGAACGCAAACTACTAGCATCGGCTGACTATATGCGGGCGTAAAGAAAAATATACGGACATCGCGGACTTGCCCGAATATATGCGGGCTTGTCATATTTTGCACAACCTCGGTGCCCGAATATATGCGGGCTTGTCAGGGAAGTGGTTAAGTTGAGTGAAACCACTGAACGTCCTTAAAAATATAATGTGATAATAATTAAGTACAATAATGATATTTAAAATTGGAGTAATCCAACTTTTCAAAAATTTCATGAAAGCCCTACCTGGAATTTGCTGGTAGTGAAAGGAATGTACAAGCATGTTATTAATAACAATTTTTACATTGCAGAGTAATTTTTACATTGCATAAACATTGTGATTTTATTGAAATGTTATCCTTAGAATTCATCCATAATATTATACTTATCATATTTAATTGTACTTTCTCAGTCTTAATTTCTTCCCTTGTTCATTTTGAAAGCGAATTCAAATTCCAGCTCTGCCCGATTGGAAGTGGAATGAATGATACCGATAATTTGGTATTATTTGTGTTTGCTTCTTTTTTTAAAAAGTGACTGCAGTATTGATTATTATTTCATCATATGCTCTTTTTTTTTTCGTCTCTCTTGTTTTGGATGGCAATATTGATGCAATTTTTTAAATTATGGCTGATATTAACCCTTTGAGTGCCAGGGAGCGCGATTGCACTACTCCTGTCTCTAGCCAAAAGTGCCGGGAGTGCTATTGCGCTCCATCTGCAATGTCACTATTTCGTATATTTATATTTTTTCAAATGTTAATATACGATAAAATCATTAAATATAATATGTCAAAAGTTAAACCAAATATAATAAAGGTTTCCTAATTTTTTTGTAAATTTAATTTTATTTATGTATGATGCATAATTTTTTTCGTAAACTACTGCAAAATCACCAAAAATGCCACAGCAATTGTTGCATAATACCAAGGAAATTGGTTTGCACTCAAAGGGTTAACACAACCCCAAATTTGTTAAATTTGAGGTTTTGTTAATATTTACTTCTAATTAAGCAGTTAAGTAATAACTCTCCAGTATACTCACAGCTCTCCCACCTTATTGGAATTACAGTAAGTCCTCGACTTACCCGGTGAATTCCTCCCAAAACTTTCCGCGCATGTAGAAATCCATGCAAGTCGAAGCACAACAACTTACCTATCTATTTTTGAACCATTAGTGGTGCCATTTTTACTGCGATAGGTGGCAATCGGCGACGATTACAGGAAACACAATCTTTTGAGAGGCTGTTAAGTTAACATAGTATGACATTTCCAAGAGTAACACAAATCCAATCTGGATATTTAAATCTAAAATTAGTATAATTTCACAAAATATGAATGAATTGAAAACTTGTTAAAATTATCATACTCATGTGAATGCCTGTTCATAATTGGAAAAAGTTCTTAATAAAAACGTATTATGTTGAAACGATTTTAATGATTTTTTCAATTAAAATCGTTTCTCGAAATCGAAACCGTTTTCCGGGTAAATGCCTATCCAGTTCTTAGCGATGATTCATCGCTTATTGAAGTACGTAAATTAATCATTGACTCATTCCCAAGCCTCTTTCCACTTTGATGATTTGTGCTTTGAGTTCTGTTCCGCCAAAAATTACTCGAGTACGAAATAAAATTTTTATTTTTTATTTTTATGAGTACCTAATCTTTTGAAGAAGTATGTAACAACAGTTCACCTGAAATTGTCGCGACGCGACAAAACGTGATTCGTAGCAAATAAAATCAATATGGATAACCAAATCGGTGAGTTCAGGCATGACTCCATGGAAATTAATCCTGATGCAAAGAGAACACTTGGTACCAAGCTTTTAGGGACGCGACTGTTTTTTTAGGACAGTGGCCACAACAGGTATCCCTGTCGTATTTCCCATTATTTTATCACATCATTTTTCCGTCCCTGAGCAGTGTAAGAATTTTAATTGCCGCCAATCCGAGCACACGACAGTGACAAGATCCGTAACATATCATCAATCACCATTGTATTGTTTATGTATGCCTAAAATTTCTATCGCTAAATAAGAAAGTAAATTGTGGTTTCTTGTGTCTATGCACGAGACACGCTCAAGTACGAAGTTTTGAGTCATAGCTGGATTGACAATTTTTCCAGAGTCGAACCGAGGACAGTAGACTTAAAGTCCAACCATGTTATCAGTCACCATTGTATTGTCTATGATTAACTAAAATTTCATAGCTCTACATCGCTAAATAAGAAAGTAAATCGTGGTTCTTTTTGTAACTATGTTCTCTGTTTATTTGCACGGAAAATGTGAATTCCTGCTGTGACGGAGACTCAAGATGGCAGATTGCATTGGACAAGTGCATGTCATGACCTGTTCTTTATGGACCTTGGGCAGCGAGTTTAACATGTGGCGCCGCTCTTGAGTTTTAACCAAAGGGAATTGTTTACATTATGGAAATGCTGCCAATAGTTAGGAGAGTGCCAGAGAGAAGAATGCACCATCATTCACGCATTTCACACTTTAGATGCATCACATTCGTCAAAGCTGATTTTCTTGGTGTGTGTGTTTGCAAAAAGAGTTGTGTTGATGCAGTTTTTCGCCATGGTTCATAAAAACGAATTCCAATTTTTTCCTGGGGTCCGGGGCCGAGGTTCGTAATATCGTAAATTTCGTATTTTTCAAACTACGTATTATCAAATAGCGCCATGTATTTAGTATAGGCTTTTGGTCAGGACCGATAGTTTTACTTCCAAAAATCGAAACTTCGTATTATTGTGCTTCGTATCATTGAGTTTTTACTGTATTGTGTAAATCATAAATAACCAGGTATTTATGAATTTTGGGTATTTACCCGGGTAAATACCCTGGGCATTTACCCCGATTTATAAATACCCTGGTATTTTACATCTCTAGCCTTCCCTCATCCTCAATTGTGTCCACCTTGTATTTCCCTTTATTATTTTAATTTCATGTGTCATGTACGACCTATTCCCTCAAAGCCATTCATTTGTCACATTCTCCGTCAAATGGACTCAGTCCCATTACCGAACTGTGGCATTGTCATGCAGATTCTGCTGCGACAGGTGGTTGTGTTCAGGATGCATTTCACACCACAAAGAGTGCATCCTTTCCGTACGATCGGGCTCGCTGGCAGCTTAGAAGGTGAGGTCGCCTCTTAGGGCGTCCGTCCACTGCATACGAGCTCCCTTAGAGATGTTATCTGTATTGCCGCTCTCGACATCCCTGGGGACCCCATTCGAGAGAGTGGGGTGGGTGGCTTTTCTGGATTGCATTATAGTGACTAATATTCCTATGTTCGGGGGGGGGGTTAGTCCCACATGCAGACATTCACCATTAGCCGGCAAAAGCCGTTACTATGTACACAACGAGGAGGCTGGTGGTTCGGCTTCCGTACTCTTATACATATTTTTTATTTATAAATATTATTATTTATTAATGTAGTTGACTGTAAATTAATAACTTTGTTATTCTTTTTGGAAATATCAGGATCGGAAAATGTTTCAGAAGGAAAGAAGGAAGGCATCCTTCGTTTGCTGAAGCAAGTTTTGGGCCATGACTTAAAAGGAGCCTCTCAAGGCACGTAATTTTATATAATTTCATTTTGTATTTCCTCTGATCGTTATTTTGTTTCAACTGGAAATTATATTTATTCAAGAATGGAATTCTACTGGTCTGTGTGTGAAAGAAAATGTGATTCATTTTCCAGAGTACTAGTGTTAATTGTAATTAGTTGTTCTATTTTTGGAATAGTTCAACTGCTGGTATGTTTTCTGGTTGACAAAAATGTAGATTTCATACAGGCAGGGTATGATGACTGATGTTTTGCTTGTGTTCTAATCATTATTATTTTCTGGTGTGTCAGTGCTTGAAACTGCACAAGTTTTAATTGCATATTCATGGAAGGCTTCCTTTAAACCAAAAGTATTTTTGTGTTTTGGAATTAATTTTTATTCTTGCCTTTATTTATTACACTAATCATTTATGTTAATGTTTAATAATTTTGTCCAAGAATTGAGGAATCCGGTGGCATTTATCTATCCTAATTTATCTGTTTTTGTTCATTCAAATTATTCCATATGTTTCTTTGTGCTGTAAGTATGAATGATAGTTGAAGTGTGATATTTTGGCCAATTGCTCTTCTGTCCAAGCAGCTGAGGAAAGTAGGAACTGATGCCTATGTTATTATTTATTGCACTAAGCTCGGGTATTATTTTCATCGTAGGGGAGTAAAATAATACTGAATGAAGTTTATTTTTATGTCACATTCCGGACCATCACATACCATCTAATGTTTTGTATCTTTCTCTGTTTTTTGCTTTAGGGATGACTTGTATGGGTTACAGAGAAAATGATTGAAATATGTACAGATTTGTTTTTGTATGTGTATATTTAAATTTCTTCAAGGAAATATTGCAATTTTTATGTTCATTAGACCTTAATGTTGATCTGTTATCCTGTTATATGTCGTTTTTAGGGCTGATGCTGTCATGTTTTCCTTTTCATTCTTAAATCATAAATATTTAAGTAGATCTATCAAATCTGCTTAATTTTTTGTGAACTCAGTCGTTTGTGGCAAAATGTACATTTCCAAACATGCCTGTTGTACTTGGTCCAGTTTTAATCTGAACTAGTGAGCTAATGCTTACGACCAATTATGTATTATTTTACCGACTACTGTGTGTTGGCATGTTGTGTAACTTTTAGTTAATGTTGCGTCTTTTTCATGGATGATTTTTTTTATTTTTTGTGAGCTGAGATGGTGGTGTTATTATTGGTTTCCATATTGGACCCCAAGTTACAGATGTGGTAAATAAACTGGTTTCATGCATTTCATAAGGTTGCAGTGCAGTTGTATGAATTCCTTAACGATATAGACTGATTATAATATGCCATTCCTGTTGTGGGTACCCCTAGGAATGCCGTTTCATTTTAAATGAAATAATTGAAGGTCTGTTTGTTAGTTGATATTTTATATCGCATCCTGATGCTCTCTAAGCACAATGATAATTTAATATGTTTATAAAAAGGAATGTGAATACATCAGATTGCATTGCAGCAAGAATGTACATTTTATACACATCTTTCTTAATAAAAAGTACTGAAAATTGTGATAGTTTTGTTCTTGAGGTTGTTGATCATGACTAAAACTTAAAGTGATTTTTAAAATAAGAGGATTGTAAAATTCCCTTCTAATATCTGAAGGATCTTCTTTTATAAAACTAGTGTACATACCCATTGGTTTAGATCAAAATAGATTGATATTATGCCGATCATCAGAGCAAGAAATTAAGCAAATTTAATGCCCATAAAATCAATGAGAATTCTGCTGTGTGAGTCTTATTCATTTGTCTCTCTTCACAAAGAGTAGATCCTTGCATCCTCGCAAACCCTTTTTGACTATGAGCTCCCTGGCTGCATTGAAAGCTGAAAGGTAGCCCAAAGAACACCAAAAGGATGAGCTTGCTGTTTGAAAATGGGTGTGAGAAATCCCATTCCAGTTTTTTCTCCATTTTGCCTCTTCCCAGTTCCCTGAGCCATAATGCTCCCGCCTTCTTCAGTTTCCCCTCCCAATCCCATCTGAGAGAGGAGCTGTTGGATTCAAAATTAACTGTTTGATTCTACAGCTACTGTTGAATCCAACTGTAATTGTTGGGTTTACAGCAACTGTTGCATTCAACAGCAACTATTGGATTAAACAGCAACTACTGGAGCCGACAGCAACTGTTGAAGTCAACAGCAACTGTTGAATCCAAGAGTAACTGTTGAAATTTCAGCAGTTTTTCAACCTGTTTTTAACAGTAATTATTGAATTCAACAGTTATCCCAATTAACTGTTGACATTTCAATAGTTATTTTAAACAGAGTAATTTTATTTCTAAAATAGCTTCTATCTCAGCTTTAACTAGACTTACGGGAAGATGGTTCTCCGAGATTCAAACCCGAGACCTATTATCCACTTTTTCCACTTCGCTATTATGAAATGGTTCTACTAAAAATTATTGCGAGAATAAGTTAATAGTGAAAATGTATTGAAGTATCTAAAAAAAAAGAAAAACTATGAGATGTGTGGGCTCTCATTTATAATAAATAGAAATGTGAAATAAAAAAACTATATGTTATGTTCTGACAAAAAAAACGGTTACAATGAGGTATTGGATGTCCAACAACTCCATTGTGGATTTTAATTATGTAGCCCTGAAAAGGGCTTTTTTTCTTATACCATTAGTCAGGTTCTGTCAAAGCATTTCGGTTTTCTTTTTCTATCTCGCATCCACATGGGGAAGGCTTAGTGTGTTGGGAAATGTATGCATGGTTGAGGGGGAAAATGTGGATATGGATATTCGCCTGTTTGGGAGTAATTGTTCCTCTTATAAATATATTCACAATCACAAGCTCATCGTGTTATCCTTCCAGAGTATGATTCAGGTTGACCTTGGTAATTTATGGGTACCTTCCAACGTGAGTATATAAAAAATGGTGAAACTTCATTATTTTTTCGACTACAAATCGGCGTGGTAAGGGAAGTGTGGAATAAGAAGTAATCGGTGATACGTCTATCGGTCTCTCTACATTTATCCGTCTAATTATTGTATGGGCGGCAAGACAAAAAATCGCGTCATTATAAGTAAATTATTTGCTTTAAAGCAAGAATTTTGTTTGCTCTGCTTTCACTAGTGTAGTGCTCCTCTTCCTATTTTTACCCTTCGCTTTGAAAAAATGAGTAGTGATTGAATTTATCGGCGTAATAAGAGTATTTTTCACTTACGAACTTAAGAGATCGATGTTTTAGAGTCAAAATCGCATCATTATAAGTAAATTATTTGCTTTAAAGCAAGAATTTTATGTTTGCTCTTCTTCACTAATGTAGTGCTCCTCCTATTTTCACACTTCGCTCTGAAAATATAAGTACCCCAGTAGCAGTTGACGGTCCCGCAACGTTGCAGGCACATCACATTGCGACCAATGTGACGGTCCCGCAACGTTATAGGAGTGGCGGGTATGTCACTGCGACGTTCCAGCAACGTGCGAATTTCCGGGAATAAATGTCGTGGGACCGTCACATTGCGACCTTCCGAAAAAAGGTTTGCTTGAGTACGAGACTCCATTACGATAAGCTAAACAAACATTTGGGCCGCTTTACATGATTCTTTCTTCTGTTCAAACGCTTGGATAAACCCCCTCCAAACTGTGAACATTGACTCTTGGTGACCCCAAATGCCCAAAGAAATCCCAGGTAAAAATATTTGATCTGTAACTAATCTCGAACAGGTCTGGAACCTGGCTAGAGTTTGAGGTCTGTATGTGGTCTAGAACTGGGAAGAAATTGAAACAGTGTTCCAGACCAGTATTCTTCCCTGCTCTCTCAAATTCAAAATTTTTCATTTTCATTTATATACTATGAATATTCTAGTATGCGTTATATGTGTTAATGTTTTATTTAACCTACCTAGTATCTACCTAACGACGTATCTATCTCAATATTCAGTTACCCTACGGTTCTATGCACATTACCTCGCACCTGAAATCGAAGTATCGGCGTCTAGAAAGCCATGTATATCTGGCCAGTTCCGTGCATTAAAGTGACTTTGAGAACTAATTATTATAAATGGCAATTCCGTGATAGTTGGAGAAAATACCATAACATCACGATAACAGTTTTCAGGCATTAATTATTTGAAATCTATATGACACCATATTACGAATATAAATGCAATATTAGTAAGAATAAACATGATTTTTCAAATAAATAAAATATCGGAGCGACCAAAGTTGATAATTGGTTGCAGGTCGGTCACAAATTGACAGTCAAAATGTGACGTGTCCACAACGTTCTTGCGACGGAAATTTGTGACCCCAACCTTAGGACGACCTTTGTTATGTCGCTGCACCATGGCTGCAACGTTGCGGCGACCAACTCTGCTACTGGGGTAATGATTGAATATATCGGCGTAATAAGAGTATTTTTCACTTGCGAGCTTAGAGATCAAAGTTTTAGAATCAAAATCGCTTCATTATAAGTAAATTATTTGCTTCAAAGCAAGAATTTTATGTTTGCTCTTCTTCACTAATGTAGTACTCCTATTTTCACACTTCGCTTTGAAAAAATAAGTAATGATTGAATTTATCGGCGTAATACGAGTATTTTGTCATGCACACACAATATTTTCCTGCAACTACAGACATTCTTTTTCTTCAATTCAATATTTTGGGAACTTTACTTAATCCAGTATCTCACAGAATTTGAACAAATGCTTGCTATCCAGATTGATCAAATTATTGGACTACAATAGTCTTAAAAATTTGAAAGTTTGCCAAGCACTTTCCTTTGACTAAAAGGGACAATACCACGGTTTTGTCCCTTTTAGTCAAAGGAAAGCTGCTGCTGCTCTAAACCCGACCCGAATTTGATCTGCAAGGGAAGGTCCAATATCATACAGTGCTGGTTTCAGCATTCTTGGGATTTCATATTATAGTATTTACATAGTACTTAAAACATTTTCCCTGAATCTTAGTGTCAATAGAATTCATTATGACAAAAACACAGTACAAATTCCACTGCCTATTTATTTTAATACTGTCGACCGGTTTCAACGTCTAAAGTGTCATTTACAAGACAAAACAGAAGGAAAAACAACCAACTGTCAGTTCATGACCTCCCATCATTTCTCCATGCTCCCTCCCCCCCCCCTTCTTTATTATTTAAGGCTAGCAGTAGTAATATTTACTTCCGTTTTGTCATGTAAATGACGTCAAAACCAGTCGACAGCATTAAAAAAAATAATGGAATTTGTACTGTGTTTTTGGCATAATGAATTCTATCTTCAATTTCCACCAAGTATCGTCACAATCTATTAATTTGATTACTGTCAGTGCTTTGTTTCTGCTGAACAATTCATGAACCCAATCAAGTCCTGGACAATTATTATCAAAACACTGGGAACTTATTTTTTTGCTATTGAAATAAGTCTGTAGAAAGTTTGGAGATCACAATCGCTAATTGAAAACACCCACTTGGCACGCTGTGAGCACCTCTGGAAGTTTTTCCTCTTATTCACAATGAAGTTTTGTCTGATCTCAGACTTTTTTAAAATGTTTCTCTGAGAGATTATCTTTCAGTGTTTTGCTCAGGACCTGGTAGTGCTCTGCTGCCCTTGGGATTGTCAGTTTTCCCATCTTGACTGTATCCAATGCTTCTTTTAAGTGACTTGTATCATACCTTTGACATGAACGCCCACTAGACTTTATGGTAGTGGCTGGGCATGGCAGGAGTCACCCTTCAATTTTTAAGTTTATTTCTTTGAAAGCCGTACTATTTGGATTTTGAGTGAAATATATTTTTAAAAACAATTGTTACCGTCTTGGGGGACGGTAGATAGAAGTGAAAACTTCAACTAATAAATTTTGATTGATGGTGTGTATTAAAGTAAAATATGGCAGGTTTATTTAAGATGAAAAAGCATAATTAATTTTGCATAAAATTTGTTATTTTTAATTTTTTATTCATTTTTATATTTTTTATTGTTCCTCAATTGACAAATTATTTACATCATTATTACAATCTTTAATTAAAGTAATTATTGGAAAATGATAACTAAAATGGGATACAAAAATATGTGATTTAATATTATGTGTATATCTAGAAAATACAGCATCTATTGTCGTTCCACCTTTTGTTGTTGCGTCGTTTCTATTTTTATTCATTGTCAAACCTAATTCATTGTCAAAGAAATCTAGCAATGGCTGGGCATTCTCTTCTCTTCGCTATACTATATCCGTATGTGCTATAGATAGTGGGAACGGAACGCTTAGAATTTAACGCTTCGAGTGTCACGCTTTTGTGTTTACTCCCATGGAAATCAAGTCAAGAGCAGGTGTAGTGTAGACCCTCCTAAGAGAAGTTTTCACTTCAAAATGTATTCTGGTTATGAACAAACTAACAAAGTTAAAAAACCATCTCTTTCCTGACTTATGCAGAGACAAGATGATAGCCAACTGAGGTTTTGTAGACTTTCTCAAGAATGGACGACTCAACTACGCCCCTATATAGGATTGTTCTGCAAGCATAGCAAGAGGCAAGTTGGGTTTGCTGTTGTAAAGGTCAGGGATAAATAGCCACCTCATGATGTTTAAGAAGTTATTGTACTACGAAGTTTCAATGTGTGGAGCAGTGGGCAAGTGGCCGAAGTCAACCTGTATGGCCAAAGTGACCCTGTGCGGCCTAAGTCGTCTCATCCTATGACACCACAGGTGCTCCTTTCCAACTTACATCAGCCCGTACAGTATCTTAGTCTATTTCTATCACTATAATAGTCCACTGTCCTACCATCTTGCTTCTCTTCACCTCATAACATCTACATAGATATATACCTGAATTTCATTTTCCTACCTCATGTTTTATTTTTCCCACTACTTTATATTATATTTATATTTCCCAGAGTAATATTTAGTATTTCATTAGTTGTCTTGCGGTAACCACTGCAGTCTGTTATGTGAAATACAGTAAAACCCCCATACAACGAATTTGTTGGGACCAGAAAAATTACTTCGATGTATGGAGGTGGTGTGCGGGTTGCGTCTCCAAAGGGGCATCCAAGTGTTCCGCGTGCTTTACGATGCAAGTCGAGTAAATATCTCAATCTTGCTTTATTCACCATTAAAACCTTTCCTAGAGTGATGATAAACAATTTTTATTATTTACCATCAAATACCGTGGCTATCACCATGTTATTTTCAACCTGCGTATTTCTAATTGAAATTATTGTTTTTTTCGTCGATTCTGCTCTACGCCTCATCGCTTTCTTTAGTTACGGTCTGAAAGTAAAGGAGCGCCAAAATTAATGCCTAAGGATTAGGTATATTTAAAGTGATCCATAATTTTTCTGAGTATCTAGTCTATATTATTCTTAGAGTGCAATAATTTAAGTCAATATCAAATGGCAGTTTTATGCAGCAATTTTGCTTGAAAGAGCACATATTCCCATTTATACTTCCGAAATGAAACGCACTGTTGGAATCCCATTGAAATACCGATAAATATCTATGTTCGTGACCAGAATATACTAGATATCGATAAACTACGATGGAATATAGGTGGGGCGAGTTAGTTACCACGAGTAAAAACGTGGCAGTCGGCAATGCATTGAGGTCACAATGGCAATCTCAGATGATAATGCATTGACGATGCCGTTAACGCTTGTAAGAGTCGCACCCCTCTTTTTATGCGTCGAAGTTGAAGAAAAAAATTTGGGGCTTTTTTTTTCCTATTGCGAGGTGTTGCGGGACTAACTTCGAATTTTCGGCCATTATCAAAGCCGCTAGCGATATTCTCTTATAATTTACGCGGCATTTTCCATATGCATGTATGGACCTCGGAGGCAAGTTTTCACTTGTAGCCTAGGCCCTACAATGCTTGCATTGTTTATTGTCCTTTGGAATGTGTGGAGTAATTGATATTCATTAAAACAAAACAAATCCGACCTCGCTACAATTCGTGTTTAGTTGGTAAGTGCGGACAGTCGCACCGAGCTCTGATTTATAAATCCGAATCCCCCCACCATTTTCCTAATGCACAAGTCATAGTCGCTGTAAGTCGCCTTTTAAAACGTGGTTAACTTTTACAAATTATATTTTTCTGTAAACGATGACGAGTGTGAATGCAAACACGTTAAATTCAAAACACCCCAGCGTCAGCCGCGTAAAAAACGAACGATAAGGCGTAGATACGACATCAAAACTTGAAAAAAGTCAAACTTTGAAAGAAATCATAACTGTCTATGGAATTTAAAGCAGTTAATATTTCAATATGGTCCAACAAAAATCTTCAATGAATGACAAAATAAAAAAAATCATGATTTAGGTACATACATAAAAACTGCTGACTTACTAGTGAGACGGGCGTCGCAGTACGGTGGCACGCGCGCGCATGTCCTGTCACAGCTCGTAGATTTTCCCCGAAAAGACCTTCTGTCCCTATTGGTATGAATAGTGCAACCTTATCCTTCCTCCATCTCCTAATGCACGATTCCGGCACATCATGCCTTAGTCCGGCAGCGCGGTTTCCTACATCCTCAGCGTCTTTGATGACTTAAAGCGCTTTAATTTTCTCAACTACCGTGAAAGACCACAACTTTTTGCCCTTGTTCATTTTGGAACAACACTGACCTATATTGACGCATGCACAAATGTTAATAGTCATAGAATTCTCTCAGTTGAGCTTAAGGCAGGTGCATACAGTCACTCAAAGTTGTCTGGTGACAGAAAATGAGAAAGTTAGGGGGGTGGAAATTTCCAGTGCTTGCACTTGTCGCGCGGCCAATCGCTGTCCCCCAATTGCACCCCACACGCTTGCCTTGTCAAACAACAAGTTTTTTAAGTTATTAGGCAACTGCATCCCCCGTAAACAAGCGAGCAAATGATACCCTCCCCTTGATGACTCACGCTAAGCACCAAGGTCACTCAGCTCTCGAGGGACTTGCCTCGGGCACGATATGAGCGGCGCGAGCCGCGGCCACGATACGAGCGGTGGTAGGCAAGCGATAGAGTGGCAACGATGAGTTTTATGTTCCTAATGTTTGACATGGACCACACTCGAACCCAGCCATAATAGACGTGAGTGGCATAGGTGCCGCTCGCCACCAATCCCAGATATTAAATATTTCTTGTGACGTTCTTCTCATTCTGTGGTAAAATGTCGGCCGAGAACGTTCTGTCTTCTGACAGTATGTACTGCCATTTCAGATTCTGAACTAATCTTCGGACGAATCACTGCTCGTTTCGTGGCCACTACCACCCTGCCGCGTTATTTCTCTGCAGCCCACCGCTCATATCGTGACCGAGGATCGAAGGCTGGCAGATAAAAAATTCGTGTCAGAGGCGCACCCTCATTTTCGGCTGCGATTTCTGGGAAAAAAGGTATCCTCAAGCAATCGAGCAAATATTAGGGGGATCTCGAGTAAACTTGCCGGTTAACAGACCACATCCATCAAGGTTAAGACGGCAATAGCAATATTTGGATAGAGAAGAGAGGTTACTCCAGATTTTCCTTTGGGATGGGGACAGAGTAGATAAAATTGGCTCTCATTGGTTGAACACCAACCAATGAAGTTTTGAATACTTCGCCCTCCTAACGAGGGGAGTATCCGATAAACGGGTCGCAGATCTCGATGAGAATTCGTATGCATATAGAACTCCGAATGCTTTTCACGAATCACTCCACATATGGGCGTATAAATCCAATAGTTAACAAAAAAGGCGTTTAAACATATATAGATGTTATAAAATCCCTATTTATCAGCCTGCGGCATCAAGGGTGTGGTCCATTGATTAGCGTACGGGGCTGCGGTGCAGAGGGACCATGTTAGATTCCCGTCGGCGACAAATTTTTCATGCTTACTTTCTTTGTTTTTCCTTTCTGGAATTCTGTTAAAATCTAGTTTTTACTTTTCTATTCAAAGTTTTTTTTAACGAGTGGAAATATTTTTCTTTTGCGAATAACATAGGACATTTTTTTTTCCCCGCAAAATTTCTTTGTTTCCCCATTCTTTCACCACGCAAACTTGATTTGTTCCTTCATTTGCAAGACCTCCTGTTGATATCATAATTATACAATAATGAAAATAATCTGCAAGTGGTCACTCGCCATTTAAAACACGAGCCTTTCTCGACGAGCCTTATTACAATGTATTTATTTGTACGTCTTTAGATCGCGAAATGGTGATTCGATTACAGAAATTAGTAGATAAGCCGATCACATTTTCCCCTCCTTTTTTCAAAGTACAACAATACAAGAAAACGGGGATCTTTGATCGTGGGTCATATAAATAATGATGTAACAATTATTTAGACTATTTTATAATTATAATATCAACAGGAGGTCTTGCAAATGAAGGAACAAATGAAGTTTGCGTGCTGAAAGAATGGGGAAACAAAGAAATTACGTTGACTTCGCGGGAAAGAAAAAAAATAAGCCCATTGGTATTAGCGAAAAAAATATTTCCACTCATTAAAAAAAACTTTGAATAGAAAAGTAAAGATTAAATTTTAACATATAATTCCACAAAGGAAAAACAAAGAAAATAAGCATGAAAAAATTTATCGCTGACTGCCTCTCCCAAAATAAAATCGGATACCGAAAGGTAATTTGAAACCATGGAGCTCCTCCCATTCAGGGGTCCTGGGAATGTAACCCAATATGGGAAAGTAATCTGATACGATTTAAAAAGGGAAAATTGAGCTCCATCCTCACCACCTGCACCTTCGCAAAAGAGGTGGGGTAGATGAGTGAGAGTGGAGAATAGCCCCCCTGATCTGATCTTTTCAGAGTATTTTTCTGTATTGGGTTACGTCTGGCCGGCTGGAATCTACTGGTATTCCCCCTCCCCTCTTGGTGCATTACTCATCCACCCAAATATCACCCTGCTCAGCTAAGGTGGAGCGGAGCTTTGGCTTCCCTTACACGTTTTTTATTGTGGGAACCATCAGAGTTGCTGGTTCCCACCATAATAAACGTGTAAACGAGCCTGCCTTCAAGGAGCGAGAGCGTCAAGTTTCCGTCATGCCCTCTGCTCTGTAGGTCTCGGATGTAAACATTTTCGAAGCCGGGAGCGGAAGGGTTAAGACTCGGTACTCTCCGCTGCGGTTCAACTTCCTGCTCATTACGTAAATGTCTATGGAAAAATTACCTGTAAATGAAGAATGCTACGTTTTTTTCTCAATAATTCGTTCTAGAGGGGCACTTTTCATGTTTTGGGCCCAAGCGCAGACTTCGATGTACGGAGTTTTCGTAGTTAGAGAGGTTCGTTACGGGAGGTTTTTTTGCGTGTATTGTCCATTGGAAGGGTCCGGGACCGGGCCAAGGACTTCGAAATAGGGAGTTTTCCTTAAAATTTCGCTGTATGGGTGTTCGTTGTATGGGGGTTTTACTGTAAATGTAAAAATCATTATCAAAGTGAATATCAGAAAGAGCACATTCTTTTATTGTGGATCTCGGAAATAACAAATAATTTTTCGCTGTTTACTTGATTTCTTCATGTTTTCTAATATTGCAGTTCTTATTTTTCTGGCTGAGATTACGTCACAATAATAAAAATCATTTTGTCGCATGTAATCCAGCAAAGTTTCAACACTAGCCAGAGCTTCTGTGTAGGTGCCAACTCTTCTTCCTTTATGTATTTTGTGAACTCCAAGCGAAAAGCATCAGCGGCTGAAACAATGCCACTCAAACGCTCTCCCTGAATAGCAATTTCACGAATTCCATGTTGCTGCTTGAATTTCGTCAACCACCCAGAAGAAGCTTTAAAATCCCCTTCTATCCCTATAGACTCGTGAAAAAGATTAGCCTGCTGTGTGCACATGGGGCCTGAGATGGGTATACCACTTGACCATTTTTGACCGAACCAAAGAAGTATGGCGGAGTCTAAATCTTGAAAGGTTGATCGTTTCATAGTTTTATGCTTGAGGGTCCCAAACCACTGTCCGAGGTTGCAGCGAACTTCATCAGCTTACTTTTATTCTTAATTATACCCCGAACTGTTAGTAATCCCACAACATAATCTTTTGCCAGTTTAAGCGGAGTCTCTCCTTTTTCATTTATTGTTATCAATTCTAGTTTTATAGCGATGGGAAGTACAATTTTCTTCTGTTTTTCTGCCATTTGCATCAGCTTTGTGGCGGCACTACTGTAACAAATGCAACTTTGAAGTTATTGAGATTTCCACATGAATGAACTGGCACAATCGTATCTGGGTAAAAACAAATGGCTGTTCAATGGCGAGCAATGACCAGGGAGCACTGATACTGTTTCGTATTTATTAATTCAGGCCGAAAAGTAAGAACATAAGGAACAATAAGTAGTTCTTTTTAAGTGTAATATAAGTTAGTTTATTTGCAAGTAGTTTATTTGAATTATGTCCGTTGTATATTTACTATTTAGTTCGTTTTAGGAAGATAGAATATTCAGTGGCAAAGGGTAATGGGAAAGAACGGATAAAATAATTTCAGAAGCAGATGCGGCTGAGTTTTCGTCATTCTTAAAGGTAGCAAACAATTTCCATAATATTGTGATTAAATTAAAAAGTTGAACTAAAAAGAGATATTTGCAAACTTGCTATTCTATTTAGATACATCGAACTTTCAAAGAATATACTCAATTTTACCATTGGAATATTTTTCAAACTTTCAAGTGTAGGTATGAGAAAATAGCACAGATAATCCGCAAACTGGATAATCGGAAGCCGGATAATCGAGAGTTGACTGTAAATACGAACACTTCCACCTTTGTAGGACTCCCTACAAAACCTACTGGCAATATTATAACCAATGATACCAACAGTATTAACTACATTTCGATGTAGCCAATGCTCAGTAATACATTACATCAGGCTTTTGAGAGTCTATAAATAGTTACAATTGATCAATTTTTAATCCAAGACGTGAATTATTTATGTGCATGATTTTTAGACCTTTAACAGATGGATCATCATGTTCGTGCATTGCGTCTTGCATGGGAATAAAAAAAGCCCAAGGGTCACATTGCAAGGCCACTTATCACTTAATAAAACCTCATGAAGTTGATGGAAAGGCACTCAAATCCTAAAACTGCCATTTGAACCTTTGGATTCGAGTAAGCCTCACTGTCAGTTGCATGCCAGGGAAACTCCTTTGAAGGAAACTTTCAACATTTTCCACCGTAGTTTCACCACCAAACTTGCATAGATGAATCCATGCTTTCTTCACTCCCACCAATTTTATTACAGGCGTATTCTTCCCCACAATGGTGTCGCGATGGAGTTTATTCAGCTTGCCAGTTTTAACATCCTGTTCACCGGCACTTTTGTTGCTAATAGATTGGTTATCCAGCTAATCCTTCGTAAAATTCTTTCCCTTCTTCTTACTGATAGCCTTAACCCAGTTGCTGGATTCTACTCTACCATTGTCCTCTTCAGTGTTCTAATAGTTTACGGCTTGATCGCCTGAAACATGACAATCGTCACCTATCAATGACTCACTAACTAGGGAAACACTCTGGGAAACAGCATTTAAGGAATCACTAGGGAGACTACGAACAGCATTTTTTGTCGGATAATGACATCTTATCCATTCCGAAGAAGATTTCAATCTTGTTAGTCATAATTTGGAGGCACTTCGTTAAGGAGACCTTTCCACTTGGTTTCGTGATAGGGTTGTTTACATCGGCAAGTGTCCAGCGGTGAGTTATTTATCAAACTAAGTTCATTTCGGAGAAATTCAATTTGGGTAAATTGTTTATTCACATTTCCGATGCATTCAAGCAGGCTAGTTTTCAGGATTTCCAATGTCTTTCCAACCTCACACTGGTTTTCCACAACAACACCGAGTATTTCTTCAACCAAGCAAATTTTGTGGGAAGGCCTCATTAAGCAAACTTTGAACCGAAAAACTAATTCCCGAGATGAGTTTAGCGCATTCAAGCTAGATTCAGAAAGAGAAGTACATACATTGCATATGAAATGTCGATAAGCAACAAGAGAATCACATGTCATGATCACACTGTTATCGTCAAATACTTCAGAGCAAACCATACACCGATCCGTATTGTCAGCCATATAGAATCAACCTTCCATGGCACATGGGTATGGCTCATGTGAGCGCCGTCAGCAGAGGAGAGATAATGGGCAATGCTAGAAGGGTGGGAATGCGTATTTTGGGTGTCCAGGAATTGCGAATGAAAGGGGATAGTTAACCGAAGTTTTAGAAGGAGAGAAGGAAAGAGGAAGGAAACAAATATCCCAATCTGACAGTGATGTGGGAAATATGCCCAATCACGCCCCATTTGTCTCATAAAAGAATTAGTAATTGGAAGGAAATAATCTTTCCTCCCAAGTTCATATGCATATTCGTGTTACGATATGAAAGACAGCTGTGAAGTGTTTTTAAAAATGGGCTGAGCCCCTTCTCCAATTAGGTACCTATGATTGAGCCATAAGGAAAGGGCGACGTGAATGGTGGTTGGGCCACTACTGTCGCATCGCAACTGCGTTATGTTAGTAGGGATGGGACAAAAATAACATGCACTAAATGAAGCATGTGACCATCTTCTTCTTGTGAGGTGGATGTGTGATTTCTCCTTACTCTTACTATGATGTAGATGTCTTCTCTCAAATAGATGGAGATCTCATGGACGGAGATCTTTTTTTCACCCCATAATGATATGTTTGTGATTGTTTAATTTTAATGCATTCAATATTTGTGAGAATTTTTTAAAGCTATAAGTTTACTTTCTTGCCATTTCATTGATACTCTGCCATCTCTTTAGGTGAGCCATTTAGATGAAGATCAAATCATTGATGATGACCTTGGTGATGAAGAGCCAGCACCAAAGAGGCAAAAGAAATCTCAGGCTGGGAAGGAAGTTCTCAAGGGAAAAGGAACCGTGACCTCTGGCATGTCAATTATGATGCAGCTCAGGAAATTAGCCAACCATCCTCTCCTCACCAGACACATTTACGGCAATGAAATAATAAATGAAATGGCTGTCAAGCTCCAGAAGGACTCTTCCTATCCTGAGACCAACCTAGATTATATTATTGAAGATCTCAGCATATTATGTGACTATGAACTTCATAGGATATGCTTGGGTTATAGGGTAAGTTTTAGTTTTGCTCTGTAATTTACATGATTTGATTAAGGCTTAAAGTGGTTTGAGCAAGATATAGCACTTTACATAAAATTCAATGAATTTGGCCTCACCATAAAGAAAAATATCTCACCTTTCCAAATACAGTTGAGCACTCCTAATCCGGAAATCCCTAATCCGGGAATACCCGTAATCCAGCAATATTTCCAAGGCGTGCTTTGCGGAAAACAAACTTTTTTGCTGAATCATTGCTTCGTATTTACTGAAACTGTAACCCACTCTGAACAAAAATTCTCCCATTAAAGAGCGAGTATTGGAAGATTTTTTTGCATACAATGTTGTCTATGTTAATTATTGTGTGCAACGAAGGTCTTTGTTCAGCAAATTGAAAACATATTGCGTCGTTGCCGAGACGGGGGTGTGTGGCGTCTTGGAAATGGACAGTGCCAGTCTTACATGGCGTGCGCATGTTTACTTTATACTTAGTGGCAACTCGAAGTAAAAACTATGAGTCATGTGCATAGTTTTATCCGTAATAATGCCTAACTTAAGCAGTTATAGCAGCAGCAAGGGGGCAAAGCGAAAGCACTGAACATTAACTATCACAGAAAAAGCG
Source organism: Pyrrhosoma nymphula (assembly GCA_963573305.1). Classification (NCBI taxonomy): domain Eukaryota; kingdom Metazoa; phylum Arthropoda; class Insecta; order Odonata; family Coenagrionidae; genus Pyrrhosoma; species Pyrrhosoma nymphula. The sequence goes on along the minus strand of OY754333.1, from coordinate 357,813 downwards.
GGTGTTGAAAATACTCGTTGTTGGTACATCAGTGAAATGCTTGTATGTGTGATATGTACTCTGTTGGATCTTCGACAATCTACGACAATAAAAAGTAGAAAAAGGAGATCTTCAAATTTTGGTATGAAAGTGACACTAAGAAAGGAATGGCGATGAGAAAAATCATGAAAGAAGGGTCTAGTGCCGTTTTAGATCATGCACTAATTCAGTGGTTTCGACTGCGTTGAAGTGAAGGTCTCAGTATTTCAGGGCAAATGTTAAAGGAGCAGGCTAAAATATTTTATAGAATTTGATAGACTGTAGATATGTTCAAAAAGGCAACCAAGGATGGACAAGAATCTTCCTTCAAGGCTTCCTTCTCAATCACTCCTGATGTATTAATGGATAGCCGCACAGATGGAAGCACCGGTAGCAGCGAGTGTTAATGGCGCGGCGTAGACAGCTCATTGAATCAGATGATATCATATAAAACACAGTGGCATAAGGATAGCAAGGGACATTGAAAGCAATGAAAATTTGTTATTTATCAACTAATTACATTATACTGTTTGATGTGCAGCAATATGTTTATATGTTCTACGCATTCTTTTCTCTCTGCCGTTTTGTGATACTACCGGTTGACTGATTTTTGGTTAGTGAATTTAGAAACAGTTTATTTCTTATTTTTTTAAAATTATTTGTTAAATTATATAGAATTTATTCAAATATCGTTGAATATGATATAATTTATTGAATTCGCCTCATAAAAAACATCGCGGACCCCATAAGTATATATACTAGTTACTACCACTGCACCCGTAGTCTGGCAAAATCCCTTATCCGTAGGGATAGGAATTTTTCGGTGGTTTGAGAGGGAGAAAAGCGGTACTTTGATATTAGGAATTTGGTACTTTCAACAAGACATTTTGGTGTTTTCACAGTGACCACAAATTTATATATATACATATACACTAAAATACCGATTATTTCAAAGTCTAGAAAAGGGTCATTTATACTATAGTTTAACCCAATATGATCTGGGCTATTATGCGACACTTCCCCTTCTAGCCATGTTATGGCTGAAGACAATCACCTCGGTGGCGGAACCTGGAAAATTGGCACTAAATTTAAAAATAAAATTTAATACATTTCGTGTATTGACATGTAACTTAGAGAATTTCCATCCTTGTGAAAGTTTGCTGCAGTTAGGTGCTTCAAAGATTTTAAATTTTTCCAATTGAGTCTTTCCCAAGCATCCTGACAGTTGTAGAATATATACATGACCGTACTTTTATCAATACATTAAAATCCACCTTTTTGATACTGGAAAGCCCGGTCTCTGCGCTTAATTTTGCATTCGGCATCTCAATAACTCGTCAAAATCACTTGAAAGCACAGAACCAGGAATAAAACTAGAATACTTAACAATTGTCACTGGAAAACAAACAGTCATTTGACGGAAATGGCCAAAAACTAGAGATTCAAACAATAAAATCAATCTTGGTGCCACGCAATAAATAAATATATCGACAATTATATTGATGTCGTAGTTGGCATTGATTGGTGCTTTAAAGCTAGCTACGCAACCATTGCAATGGAATAACCCCATTGCAATAAGGTTGTTCACTATGATCCAAAAATGCAATTTAATTCACAAATTTGGTAGATGGATTGGAAATAGATTTTCGGTGGAGACAAAATTCTTCTATATTCAGCCACTCACTCTTAAATCAAAAACAAAAATTTGCGAAACTTGCCGCCCACTCAAAAAGTTCGTGACAACATCAGAGATCCGGTTCAGTTTGTAATTCGCTCGCTGGAAAGCGAGGGAAGGGGAATGCTGCATAGCGCCCAGCGTGATTGGACGGAGCAGCGAGTGACTTCAAAACTTTTCATGTTGGTTCTTTTATGTGAAAGTGTTAAGAACCCTGATTTTTTGCCGCCGATAATTCGAAAAGCAGGCGACGGATCAAAAAACGGAAAAATACGTCTATCTTTATTTTTCAAACTCTATCAGAATTGGCATTTAAACTCTTGGCGAACAAGCCCATTGAAATGAAACAACTCAAAGCGGCTATTCATGCATGCACAGTCCGTCTCGTCTTCAAATCCGTAGTAGAGTCTAATTAACTAATCAGAACAAAATAAAAAAAATTAGAAAAATACATGTCTCTTTAGTTTTCAAACTATAATTGTCATTAAAAATCTCTTTTTGAACAATCACATTGAAATGAAATGACTCAAATCGGCTATTCACGCATGCGCAGTACGTCTAATCTTCAAATCCGTAGTAGACTGTTATGAACAAAGCAGACCCAAAATAAAAATAAATTTAATTGTTTCAGGCTTGACTTCGTGGAAGTGATAGATATCCATTTTTAATAAAAAACTTTGTACTTTTCCACACTTTATTTCACAACTGCGACCGGTTTCACCATAATATGGCATCTTCTGGCCATATGCCAGAAGATGCCATATTATGGTGAAACCGGTCGCAGTTGTGAAATAAAGTGTGGAAAAGTACAAAGTTTTTTATTAAAAATGGATACCAAAATAAAAAGTCGGAAAAATTCATGTCTCTTTAGTTTTCAACTATAATTGGCATTAAAAACTCTTGGCGAACAAGACCATTGAAATGAAACAACTCAAAGCGGCTATTCACACATGATCAGTCCGTCTCGTCTTCCAATCTGTAGCACAGGGATTCCCAAACTATGTTCCGCGGAAGGCTAATGGGTGTTCCGAGTAACCTATAATGGCCTTATATGCTGCTACCTAAACGCAATGGTTTAATATATGTGAAGTCCACTAGGTGTTCCGTTTAAATTTCAGGATTTATGAAGTGTTCCATCGCAAGAAAAGTTTGGGAAACCCTGCTGTAGCAGATTACTTAGAATAAATGTGCATATTGCTTTTCCTTTGTTCGACTCACCTCGGAGCGGAGAGCCACCGATCATAGATGTTGATAGATGGTTATTCCACTAATTGTAAATAGAAAGCACCGCGGCGTGACTAGCTGTGTATTGCCGGTTAGCGCCGTAAATCGAAAGCACCCGATGTCATCCTCCCGCGATTGTTATCGTAACACCGGTTATGCTACAATGAACTGCAAACTTCCACATACCTCAGGAATATTTGCACGTGAGTTCGTTTAAATTGAATTCAGAACATTTGCTTGCAATTTTAATGTTTTTCTTGCATTTGAAATGTACTTCAACCATTTTCTCATAAAAAATGAAAATTCGCGTTTTGGGGCACAATTCGCAACATTTCGCGAGTTCAAAGTCATTTCCCCAGTCAGTATGGAGTATGGTGTTACTAACTACCACTCCTAGGACATTTTTGCCAAAATTCGCGATCGTGAAATTTTCCTATCATAGGTTCATTGGTTTCGGTAGCTAAAAAAAAGTTTGGTGATTCTTAGTGCACTTGCCGATTTTCATGCACGGATGTTGTTCATTGCGCAGAATTTCCATGCTTCTTTCAGGTAAGAAGCATGTAGTGACATCATTATAATTTCCACCATCTTAATACAGATTGAAGTTTGAACTGATGGGTCTATATTTGAACCAGATATATAGCTGGTTACACGTCCGTAGGTTGGGCTAGGATAAAATTTTTGCAGTTCTTAGCGTAACCCCTGAAGCACCACGGGGAGATGATCATGAGATCGCTGGTGGGCATATCTTTGAGCATCCAAGTCAAATCTTTGTCGTTTTTCTTGCAAGGGCTCATTTTCTCGCAAAGAACACATTCCTCTTGCTCTCGAAGATTTATTCAAAAGTTTACTCTTTTTTTCTACTAGGCATGTTGATGGATATATTTTTAAGTCCAAGGAAGGGAAACAGCGGCGAGTGAGAGTCTTGAAAAGGCAATGCTATGATTGAGTGAATTTAAGTTTTCTGCAATTTAACACATTTAAACATATTTAAATAACTCGTAACGTTTATGAAGTGGGAATTAATCTAAAAAACTGTTCGCAATCGTTATCAAATTCAACGGGTGTGAAAAAAATTGAACGTATTTTATAAGAAAACCACAAACCATGAAGAATACTGTCAGCGTAGTCAATTGAGCAGTTCTTAACCTAGTATGATACTCGTTGACATTCCTTTGTTCGTTCGTATTATATGGAAATCGGTCTAAAAAACAATTTGCAATCGAAATGAAAGGCTGACGGTTACACTACGTGTAATACATCTGATTATTACACGATAAAAAACAACGCCGTGTTTGTTGTAGCAACAGAGGCATTATTACCATTACTATTTGCTGCACGTAAATATTCTTGCACGTTTAATTCCTTTATGTGTATCATTTACAACAAAAGTGTTCACTCATATGCATGCAGTGTCCATATGAGAACTACTTTGAGAATTGACATTGAAGAGTATAATTGTTGTAAATATGTTTGAGTTTATCAATTACCCCTAGAAGCAATGGATCATGGGGCTCTTGGGACTCTCGGCCCTTTTCATGCAGATTTTCTTTCTACGTGCTATTATGGGCCTGCAGGAAAACTTAAATGCCAGATGCGTGAATATCCTTTGAAATAAAATCTCTGGTTGTTAAGGAAATATGCTATTGTTGATTAAAGAGAAAAATGTAAGATTTTTCAGGAAAAAATATGATGTTCAGACAATTACGAAGGGTAAAAGAAAATCGATTGAAAGAATTAGAAACTTCATTTATTAAGCCAACCATTAAACAAAATTTCAGCCCTCTATCTTGAGTGTAAGTAATTTTAAAAAGCAAATATGAAACCACTGCACCGAACCCAATGCTTAGCATGGACCACCAGGGAGGACTTTGGGGACCCTGATGGATTTTTAATATAACCTATGTTACATCCCGATACATTTTATCTCTACATACCAAATTTCAGCTCAGTCGGTTCAGTAGTGTTTGTATGATTGAGCAACAGACAGACAGACACCATTCAATTTTTATATATTAGTATGATATAGCTGAGACATAACGGTTAATAAAACTTATATTGCAAGTAAGTTACCTGTAACTTACATGCAAGTTGCTATTTCCTACTTCATAACAGAACACTGTTACATTACATTTTTATATAACAGTACCATTAATTGACTGTTCTTTATCCTTTTTATGGAAAGTAATGGTTACATGACAAAATACAATAACTTGCTACATTGGAGTAACTTTGCAATGTTATGTGGTATCCACTCAATTAACTGCAGTATTATTAAATGTAGCATTATATTATACAAAATTTAGGATTCCAATCTCGGTAGCCTGGCTCTAATATGGTTACATCCATGTTATTCAAAATAAAAATATTTTAATTAAAACAATTGATTTATTAAAATTAAATTTTACAGTTCTTATAAAAAAAACGGTAGCCACAAAATGATTGACAATATAAAAAAGGGACAAACTGAATAAGCCTCTTGAGGCTGACAAAAACAGTAATTTAACATTGTTTTCACTATTATACTTTGCACATAAGCAGAATTACCAACAAAAAATATATAACTTTTTTTATATTGTATATTCAAATTGACGATTACATACTATGTTACTGAATGAAACCAGCAGTAATAAAAATATTATCTATCTATAACTTTTTAGAACCACAGAGCTGGTGGAACAATACATATACTTCGAGTTATCTGGTCGACTTAACACATTTACTTCTAAAAAGAAAATCCACTTGATTTTATAAACACGATAAATTTTCAAAGGCACTTCCGTAAAATGGTGGGTTGTACTCACTCAATACATTGTAAAATAGGCATCACAACAGTACAACCTTCTCTGGGTAACTTACTTCTAAAACACTTAGCACGAACAGTTGATGCTTCAACTGTAACACTTTTCATGGAAGAGGAATGATCAATTAAAGAAATAGATAATTTGCTTGAGTCACAAGGCTGATCGAATAATGATTTTGTTTGAGTTATTCTGTCACCATGAATACACTAAACATTATTTATAATGAGAAAATTCTTAACGAGGAGGTATTAGGATGATCCCGTCTCCCATACTCACCATCCTTGGCGCACACCCGTGGGCAAATATCTCTTCCCTCCTTACTTTCAAATTTGGTCACCAATAACAGAATCTCTTTCCTTCCCTCTGAACACATTTCTCATGTTGTATTTTCATCTTGTTAACCACCCCCAACTCCTGCTCAGAGAGTCCCTGTCTTGGGAGGCATCTTCGAGAACTTCCTTCATGGCTGTCAGCACGGCTTTCGGAAAGGTAGATCATGTGAAACACAGCTCGCGCTCTTTCTTCATGACGTTCTCAAATCTGGTGAATCGAAAACACAAGTGGACGCATTATTCCTAGATTTTAAGAAAGCTTTCGACACGGTACCTCACAACAAACTTCTATACAAATAACAGTCATGCGGCCTAAACGAAACAGTAGTAAACTGGATACGCGACTTTCTGAGTGATCGTAAGCAAAAAGTAGTTCTTGACGGAATTAGCTCTGAAATAGTTAAAGTGACATCAGGTGTCCCACAAGGAAGCGTAATCGGCCCCCTTTTGTTCATTATATACATAAATGATCTATGCTCTCGAATTAGCAGTAAAATACGTTTATTTGCTGACGACGCTGTCATCTATCGCGAAATTAATGATCACTCTGACTTTGAAATTCTATCATCGGATTTAAACAACGTTCATGTGTGGAGCCAAGAGTGGGGACTCGAACTTAATCTGAGCAAATGTGCGGCGGTACATTTCTTGCGGAGGTCGTCCAACTATCCCCGTGTATATGCTGTGGATGGCGTTAAGATAAAGGCGACAGATGAAGTTAAGTATCTGGGAGTTACGATAACCTCAAACCTATCGTGGGGAACACATATAAGAAATATTTGTGGCAGAGCTCTGAAGAAGCTAGGATTCGTCAAGCGTATTGTGGGAAGATTTTCCGATGAAAAAGTAAAAGAGAGGTGCTATTTCGCACTCGTCCGGCCACACCTGGAATATGCAGCAAGCATATGGGATCCGGTGCAGAAAGACTTAATTCGGGAACTTAATAAAATACAAAGGAAAGCTGCGCGATTCGTCAAAAACTGCTACAGGCGTACAGACAGCGTTACGCAGATGTTAAACGAATTAGGCTGGGAGCCGCTAGAGACTCGGAGGCTGCAGGCTAGGCTTAGATTACTTGAGCAATTGAGAATAGATATCTTTCAGAGCGACACGGAGAACATCATATTAGAACCCCACTATATTTCCAGGTCCGACAGAAACGATAAATTAAGAGAGATATTTTGCCGAACGGATAGGTATGGGAATTCGTTTTTCCCCCGAACAATAAGGGACTTTAATAAATGCAAGGCGTAATTTCATAGAGCGTTTCCTTTTTATATGTAAACGGCTGGCGTCCTAACACCCCCCGCAACACGCCTATTGAGGCGGCTTGCGGGGTAGTATGTAGATGTAGATGAGAATGAATCAGACAGCACTTAGCTAAGTACAGGATTTTAATGAAGCTCCGAGAGTCACCCTCTGCGGGTCACCACACGCTGAAGGCAGAAACAAAAACTTGAAATGAATAAAAATCGCTCTGAAATAAAGGGTCTGTCCCCAAAAGTTCCGGTAAAGGATGCTTGAATGGCAATGGATGGTTGAAACCGGTTGAGGATAATAAACCATGTGGAAAATTACTTTTTAGTAAATATAAATATATTTAGTAAGTAATAAAAGTTATTTCATTCCAAACCGAAGATAATCTAGCCACAGAAGACATCTGTTAAGTTTTATCCTTGGAAATTCACTTGACGTACATAATTCTTAATCTTGAGTCGACTGTGTTTTACATACCCTGATGGACTAAAAATAATTCCCATAAAGGGTTCCCAGTGGACCTCGAGAAAAAAGACACCTTAAACAGGTTTCACTTGATTTTTGATAAATTATCAGTGATTTCTTTACTTTTTAAGTTTGTTTTATGAGGAATAATGGTGAATTTTGAATCTCATATTTATGTTCTTTCTTTTCAGAGTGTCCTTGAGCATAAACTTGGCAAGCAAGCCATTGTGACCTCGGGGAAATTCCAAAAATTTGATAAAATCTTTCCCTTGCTGAAAGAAGAAGGTCACCGAGTTCTAATATTTAGTCAGTTCATCATGATAATGGATTTGATTGGCGATTACTTGAATTTCAATGGCTTCAAATTCCTCAGGCTTGATGGCTCTACTCCAGTTTCTGAGCGGTAATTATCGTTATGTATTAATATATGTGATTACTGTTTAAGGTATGTTTTCATGGAAAAAGGAGTGCATGCGAAGAATAATTGTATTGCCACAGGGGCCTGCCTTCTTATACAATGACATTCTTCCACTAGGCCATTGTGCCACATCTCTTCATTCCATCAATAAATCTTCTTTCTTCCCCGTTATAGCTTTCCCAGCTTCTTACCCTTTACCAAGGCATTCTGAATGTCCCCTCCTACTAATCTCCTCCTTTGGCAGTTTCCTCTCCTCGTCCACCGAGCCCAGCACTTCCTACTTTACCTATGTGTTTGTCCACTGCCTTTACTCTATCCTCTCCCGCACCCATGTCTCAAATGCCTATTCCCATCTTTCCTCAGTGTCTTGGTTTCTGCACATTGAACATTGCAATACTCCGTGTCAGGGTCTCAGCCTCAACTTTACCTCCTCACATTTGGTTTTTAGTAGGGATGAGCGGGATCCTGAAACTTTTTTTAGGGGTTCTAATTTTGACAGAGAGGCTTAACCCAAGCAGCCTACGAACCCAACTCCGTTGATTTTTGAAATTATTGGGTCCTAATTTGAGCCTGAGTGCTTAAACCCAAGGAGAACATGAACCCAAGGGGGTCCAACCCAAGTCAGCTGATTGCTTTGGGAAATTGAAATGTTATTCTGTGCTGATAGCCTGAACTCCTGTGATATCCCTTCAGTGAGGGTCACCCCGTGATGAAACTGTTTTTCTCACTGGCTTTGAGGATTGATTCTTTTAATCCACCTTCTGGCGTAGGGGTGCGATCCCATCGTCCGGCAATTGCCGCAGACAGCACCCAGCTTTAATAGCTGTTTCGGGGGTTGTCCACCAAGTACTACATGCATCGTTTCTCATATTGGATGATTATTCTTGATTATGATGGCACCCGTGAAACGATCTCTCTCTCTCTCTCTCTTCAAGTAACGTTGAATTTGATTGCATATTTTCATGGGCAGTTGTTCTATTGTTTATTCTGATATGTTTAAATAGCCCAAAAGGGTGATCTCTAGCTAAATTCTTAATTGATCACTTGCTATGGTTCTAGTGCAGGGTGGCGATCGTCAGGGAAAACCGGGAAAACCTGGCATTGTCAGGGAATTTTGAATTTCTGGAAAAGTCAGGGAAATGTCAGGGAATTTTCGTAACAGTCAGGGAGAAACTGGGGTAGGAAATTCTCATTATTTTTCTACCATTACGTTTATCGGCCAGTCTTTCCCACCCTTTATTTCACCAAAACATTTCACCAACTAAAACTAATGTCCGTCGCTGACGTGCATGGATTAAGCCCCTTCAATTCGTGGCTCATTCAGTTGTGAATCTTAGTTATTTAGTAGTGAATCAGACGTTCAATGTATCCCTTTTGCATATCCTTATTGCGATATTTGCCTAGTAATGTCAAAATTCATGATCACAATGTATTACACTAATCACAAGGAATCCGAGACTTAACTTGAGAGGTAGCTGTAGCGGCTGGAGCATACTACCTCGTAGTAAATACATGCAAACAGTTCTAAAAATACGATACAATGATAATTAAAATGGTAATACAAGTACGTGTAAACAAAATCTTACGCAAGATCATCTTCGATTCCCATATCCCCCTTCGTGAAACAGTAAGAAGAGCCCTCCTCCCCTCCCCTCCTTTCACGCTCGACGTAATTCTTGAATAGCCCCCTTAGCTCCCTCTCGAAGCAATTTAGTCAGGTTAAAAACCACCTCAAACATGATATTCCTGAATATGATGCTGCCGTTGCCAATTGCCTCCTGTCTTCGCTTGCAGAGGTGCGCTTACATTTTGTTTGTATATCCAAATAGTTTTACATCGCAATTGATTTGCAATAATCTTGCAATCAAGGGGTTATAACCACGCTAATCAAATTGTTATTCGCTTCTGAAAGTCACTCGCGCTATCCGATTTTGATCCAGTCCAACAACTTGGCTTTGGGTTGTATTTTTCGCACACTCTAGTGATACATTTGCCAGAGTCCGACAGCAAATTGGCCATTGACTTTCCCTTCGATGCCTTTTCACTAATTCTCAGCTTCCCAGAACTACCAAGACGCGACTATAATTTGGATGAGAGTTTAACTTATGAATATTTAATATATTTTTTTTCATTAGGAAGTACCTACATGTAGCTTTTAATGTATTGATTTCAGCTTTTAACATTTTCTGAGTTTTGGCGAAAATTTAATTCAGCAGAAATAAAATATTCCAATATTAGGTGACCTTTTGTCGATCGGTCAGGGAAATTGGTAAATCCATCAGGGAAAAGTCAGGGAATTTAAAAATTGGATATCAGTAGCCACCCTGTAGTGGTTCTAGTTGAATTTATCTAGTGGTGTTATCTTTCTATGCATAAAGCCATATATGGTACATCAATATTGTTATTTTTTGGCGGAAAGATGTGGGCCATGAAAAGATTCCAAAAAAAATGAATAAAATATTAAAAAATAATAATAATATAAATAAAAATACATTCAATTAAAAAATAATGAATAAAAAAATATTAATGATTAATAAAAAATTGACTAATAAAAAAATAGATTAACAAAAATTGAATATGGACAAAAAAATATTTAAGGCCCACCTCTTGCCTATTTCTATTATGTTTATATGTATAATCATTAAGTAGCTTTAAACTTCAATTACCATACTTTAGCTTGTAAATTGAGACTCAAATCCTCGGAGACTCAGAAACCTCAGGAGACTATCGTGTCTCGCAAAGTGCCAGAGAGCGATGAGACAAGTGCCACAATCTGCTCTGGTCAGCGCGAACGCTTGGGTCATCGCGATTCCTGCAAGCACCCTGCTTTTATTCGGTCCACACTGGTACTGACATCTTTTTCCACTTTCAAGTCGACCTGTGAACATTCCCACCAATACAAAGTGTGATAGCACCTCCCCTACTCTCCTCACTCCTCCACTGGTCAGCTGATTCCCCTCCTGCACTGACAAAGTGTACCTTGATAAGATAGATTAGATTGTTGTTGGGGGGGCCTTCGTCAGGAGCCCGGGCACTTAGACCTTTCTTGGTCCATTTTGCCAACCCCATGCCTGTCTGCCACTTGCAGACAGGGGACAAGAGCACCTCGGTAGAGGTATGGAGGATTGGCCTCCCCCTGCCTCACCCCAGTACCAGGTATGTCCTCCCTCCAACTGGCCCGGTCTGGGTCTCCCTCCGGCCTCTCGGTATAGGTATGGAGGGAGTATCTTCTCTCCATCCATGCCTGGTTGAGGTATGGAGGAGGGTCACCCATCCAACCACCGTCCGGGTCCAACATTGCTTAACTTCGGTGTTCTGATGGGAACCGGTGTTTCAACATGGCTAGGCCCTTGCCCAAGTGTACCGTGAACAGACTATCTCTCTTTGAACCTGACCATGGCCAGAGAAGGATGTATCTGCTTGGTTCCAGTTGTGACTTATGTTCGTCTTGTATAGACCAAGTTAACAGTATTTAGCCTATGAGCTTGTTTTCTATTGTAATGATTGAGGTTATATAAATGCTGCTACTGGAAGTTAATCAAACTGGCTAAGGTTGTTGTCATTTTTCTCTCGTTTCTGCCCACCAATCGCAGTCAATTCACTCGCGACGTGAAGCTTCAGTGGCTTGCGTTGCAAAATGGTGCCGTGATCAGGTCACAGTACTTGTCTCAACATTCTCTGGCACTTTGCGAGACACGACAATCTCCTGCGGTTTCACAGTCTCCGAGGATTTTCAAGTCTCAAGGTTTCGAGGAGGAAAAATTGGCACAAGTTGTTCCCATTTCACCTTCTAGGGCAATTTCCCTTGTATTCTACTCAAGCGTCCAGCAGCAAACTCCCTTTGGGAAACCATATAGTCTGCCATAAAATTTATTTGGATGGTGGAGGCTCTCCAGTATGAGTTACGCCCGGTCCGATATGAAGAATTAACCATGTTGCAAAAAATAGCATGAATAATTTAAGTTGATATTTAATGGTTGTTATACATCAGCTTTTGAGTGTGATATGGGAGAAAACAATGGGAACTTGTAATGATTTTTGTTTGCGGAGAAAAGAGGAATATGTATCACTCTGTGAATATAAGTAACCCGTATCAAGAGCATATGCTCTACTCTACATCAGCCTTTTCCTCAGTGATCTATCTATGAAATCAATCGAAATATTAAAAATGGGAGTAATTACATCACTCTCGTAACACACTCATTGTACTCAATGATTGGCAATTCAACGATAAATGAGCCATGGAGGGTAGCAGGTATAAGTAATACTAAATGACATGAGAAACTAGGTACTTCTTAAATTTGAAGTACTCACCCATGTTTTTTTGAGGGGGGTCACTTTTGGACACAAAATAAAAAGAGATAATATCCTACCGACTCTCAACTATACACCACTGAATGATATGAAGTGAAAAATCTCACAACAATACCGAGCGTAACTAAAATTAATAAATACAGAAAATAAACAATGAAATGCATAAATTACACGTACCTTTCATTAGCATTTTATTTTACCAGTGGCACTCTTATTGTTCAATAGTTCTAGATGCGGAAAAGTCTTGTTTTATAGTTAACGATGGCTAACTCCTTTTGGCTAATGGTACCATAATGTGGGATGAGTTCAGGCTCGTGAAACCAGTGGCACTTAACCTTTATCTTACGAGATTTTTCACTGGCTGTTTTTTTTAGACTACCGAGGTTTTTTAAACTGCCACTAAAACGTAGTGCTTTAGAAAAAAAATTATTACAAGAAAAGTATTTGTTGTTTCATAATAAAATAAAAAGTGCTTTATAGTGTTTTTACAGGGCTTTCATGTGACTTAATTGTATAGGGATAGTAAATATAACAATATTTTAAATCGAAGTTTAATTATTGTTTATGTAAAAAAATTTAAATTATTTCAAGGGTTAAGGCTTTTTTTGCCAAAGAACGAGCGATTCCTCTACAAAAACAGTGTATCAAAACGCTATTAGTTCAATTTAAAGTTTTCAAGTAATGGAATGGTAAGTAACCATAAAAAATTGGAAAATATCCAAAGTATGATAACTGCCTTTTTCCCGATAGTCGCCGTTTTTCTCTTCCAAACACTCTGAAAGACAAATTTTTCACCATAATACTTATATGTTTTTTGCTTAATAAAGTACTTTATTTGAATTGATTAATTAATTTTCCATCTGCTGTTTTTGTTTTATTATTTCCTTTTAGACAATATTTTACCGGATATTCAAACTCATGTTGGGTAGTAATTTTATTTTCGTGCTCCGAAAGTCAATGAAAATTTCAACAGAAAAAAAATGTTTACAAACCTATTACAAAGCAATTAATTCACAGTTTCCGAAATGTTCATGTAAAGTACAGCGAAGCCTTTTGGGAGAAGAGGAAAGGTACCAAGGCCTTGAGATAAAAAGAATAAGAAAGAGGTACATACTGCAAAAGGTTCAAGAGCTGCAAGCCAAAATAGCGTAATTTCTTGAAATCCGAGAAATTTGTTGCTGAAATTGAATCGGAAATGTACTCATTGAAAAATGTCACACCAGTTTCTTTTATTTGCATGTTCTTTATCAAACTAGTCTGAATCTACTTTATTGTGCTCAAATTGCACCTGACTCAGAATTTTGTTGTTAGTTAACCGTTTTTGTTTATTTGTTGGTTGAAATAAAACCCATAATACTCCACATTCCTTGTATACTCTTACGTTTTTAACTCAAAGTAGGGACCGAAATTTCTCGTTTTCATGTTGGCAAAATTATGCCAATTTTATTAATAATTCATTAAAAATATGTTAGAAGCAAAGTGCAGCAAGACCCTGGAAAATGCAAAACATTTGCCTGGAAAACCTGGAAAACTCAGGGAAAAAAGAAATTGAGATTCACCGGACACCCTGGGACCGTTCGAATTGCGTCATAAGTGAAAAACCGCAGTTGGTGTTGTGTGCTGAGCAGTGCTGTAGTAGCTGATGCTGTAGTAACTCACTCTTACCCTTTATTTTTAGAGACGATTTCTCCAAAAAGCAAGGGTTAGAGTGAGGGAAAATATTCTTGATAAAGAAGGGGGAAGAGATGGGTGGAGGATGGGAGGGGGAGGTAGGGGTAATAGAGAGATATGAAGTAATAATAATAATAATAATAAAACGTCTTTATTGGGCGAGATTGGGACTAGAAAGTCCCATCTTCCATCTAACCCCTGAAGTCATGAAGTCATGAAGTGAGACGGAGGGAGAGAGATGGAGGCTCAAGGTACTGCTGAGGGTTGATGGTAAAACCTAGTGCGTACGACAATATTTTTTTATATTTATGATACGAAAACATGAGTGCACCTTGCATATGGAAAATTACTGTTGTTCAAAAACTTAAATAGCAACTTTGGCAATAAAATCCATATTTATGAGAAGTCATGTAAAGCTGAATATTATCATATTGATGTCAGCCAGCTACGCATTTCATATTGACAATTGTGCGATCATGAAAAAGAGGTCTAGACACAGTCCAACTTCACATTCCGGGCACCAAAGTCGTGTTTCTTAGAAATATACTGATGAAAAATGACTCGTCCTTTGAACAACACTATCACCTCGTTCCAAAATAACTTTGTTTCCAAAAAATAATTTGACAAAATTGAGGAGACTATTCTCTATCATGAGTGGTGCTTGATTTTTATCTTATCTATACGATGGTCCGGTGAGCACATGCACTCTTGGCTTGAAATTCCGCAACGGTAAACACAAGGAGGGCTCAATATCCGTTTCACTGTCTCCATCACAACTGCTCTCTGTCAGAATTTCTATACCTTCCTCTTCTTTCAGAAGTTTACTTCCAGAAGCCATATTGCTAGAACTACGATATTACTAATAATATTGTCTCAAAAATACTCATGCACACAACACTCTTGAACGACCTGTTTCAGGAGAGACTGTCTCACCGAGCCAGTCCGCAATGATATGAAAATGTTAGTCACAACAGATTTGCAGACGGGAAGGACTTCGAAGTGTATGTATGCAGAAAGGCTCGCATGGTACCAAAGGCATCATTTAGTATCCTGTTATCTTGATTTGTGCTCACTTAAGGATTCCCTTTCCTCCTTACCAGCGAGATAAGCAAACTCGAACAAAGAGGATGAGTCATTCAGTGGACAGATGGTCCAGCGGAACCTATTACGCGTATGGCGATAAGGAAAAAACCTCTCATGAAAGTAAAATGCTCCTCTCGTTGAGTGCTTTCTAAGAAGATAAGGATATAATTGGGCTGTATATCCTTCTCTGTCATGGCAAAAGGATGATGTTTCCTGGTCTCACACAAAGTAAACAAACCTAGAGTAAGGAGATGCATCATTTAGGCGAAAGATGGTCGAACAAAATCTCATTACTTTGACATAACCAAGAAAAAATTCTCCTGATTGGAGGACCTTCTATATTCTGAATGCTTCTCTTATAGAAATATATATCTTTATGCGGTCTATAACTTCATTTTTACTGAGGAAAGTATTTGGTTCCCTCGTAATACAATCGGCAAGCAAACCTTGTTGACGGGAGTTGGATTCTCCATGTTATATTACGTCAAACAACATATAATACCGTGAGATATCCTCAGAAAAAAATTAAGATGGAAGAAAGATATCTTCTTAGTTGAATGCCCCTACAAAAATATGATTTTCTATCATTTGACAGTCCTAGGGGCCTTGAGAGTGAAAGGAGGATGCAGTGTTCCATATGAACATGCTCGGCAGTCTAGGGATATTTTTTTTGTGCCGGAGAGACAAGCTCAGCTGAAAAAGGTTAAACTACTTTTTCTTTTCACTGCAGGCTTTTGATGTAATTTAATCATGTGTCCCTCTCTTGGAGAGATACAATGTAACACATTCTCTACCAAAGCCATTACTCCATTACCTGGTGATGGAGAAAACAAGAGTTTAAATACCAATGTTTTCTAGCGTTTTAGCTCACCCTGTGTTTTCAAACTCACCCCACATTAGGTATTCAGTCATGGCTTAACTGAAGGTTCACTTCTTTTGTGTAAATTGCAGGCAAACTCTGATTGATACATATAATGCAAATGAGGACATTTTCGCCTTCATTTTGTCAACACGAGCTGGAGGAATGGGCATCAATTTGACAGCAGCTGACACAGTCATCATTCATGACCCGGACTTCAACCCTTATAATGATAAACAGGCGGAAGACAGGTGCCATCGAGTTGGACAAGTAAAGTAAGTGTTTTCAAGTGATATATTGCAAGTATAAAGAAGTCGTCTGTGAGGAGATAGCTTTTTATCTCTATATAAAAATGTTATTCAGTAGAAACTTGTTATGACATAAAAGAAGGGGGCATGAAATGTGCCTTATACTAAAACAAATTATTTTATAACAAGATTTCATCATAATTTTTATTCGGTAATTTTTGAAGCCCTGGAAGCATCCTACTGGTTAAGAAAGGTTCGAATCAAATATCAGGAAACCATTATTCAATGAATAGACTCAACTAAAAAACTTTTTGTCTTACTCTGTAAATTCCTTTGCTATACATACTTCCTTTCACTTTCATGGCATCTATGTTACTCATCCATTTCTTACAACCTCTAAGCTTGCCCAAAGTTTTCCCTATTATAAAGGTCTTCAGTGTCGATTAAGCCACGTTTCCATTCTGGCAAGTTGCAATGTCATGACGCGCGGCATGTTATGCCTACACGTCGCGCGTATTTTCACCTTGCCCCGCGCACTGTTTCCATCCCTGCGCATCTTATTGCAACATGCGCCACTGACGTCATGGTAGTGCATCATAGATCAGAGCTCAGTATGCAGTGATCATTGATACTGTGCAATTGATTTAGATAAGATGGATGATAGGGCCATTTTAGCTAGTTTTATAGTTATGGCAGGGGCATACCAGGAGCTTTGTAAAAAAAGGCGAAAGAGACCAAGGTGGTGGACCAAGGGCATATAACTCCTTAATGCAGGATTTACGGTTGCAAAGTGGATTTGATATCTTTGTTAGAATGAGTGCTAGTGATTTTGAATTCCTGCCTAACCTAGTTGGACCTGAAATAGCAAAGAACACTGGATGTCGAGAAGCGATTTCTCCTGGTGATATGTTGGCAGCTACCCTTCATTTTTTAGGATCAGGGGACAGTTACAGTACAATTATGTATTAACATAGATTTTCCAAGTCTGCCATATCAAGATTGCGCCGGGAACTTGCCCCCAGGTCATTTCCATTCCCCGCGGCGCATGTTACGCCAACAAGTTATGCGGCACATTGGTCTGGCACATGGCCAGTCTGGCCGCGCAACTTGCGCCGCGAAATATTTTAGACCGTTTCCATTACTACATGTTCCCGGCACATGACCCCGGGTCGTGTTGCATGTCAAATTTGTGGTAATGGAAACGTGGCTTTAGGGTGGGCCGAAAAACACGAAAGTGTCCTAATCGAATCGTAATAGTGCGGAAAAGTTGCTACTCGTCACCCTGATCACAAAGAAAGAAAAAAATTTCGAAATCGGACCATGTCTTCCGGTCGCACATCTCGTTCGAAGTTTTGAAAAATCGTAAAAAATATGACTTTTTTAGGGATTTTTTAAAATGAGTTACAGTGATTGGATTACATTCAAAATCGGTATGTGGCCTCTTCTAAAGAACCTCTGTCTTTAAAAAATATGTAACACCCCATCTCCTTCTTTTAGGGGGAGGGGGAGACGCTCATCGTGTTCAAATTATTGAAAAATCGTAAAAAACATGACTTTTTTCGGAATTTTCTCTTTATGAGTTACACTGATTGGATTGCATTCAAAATCGGTATGTGGCCTCTTGTAAAGGTCCTTTGTCTTTTAAGAAAGATATAATTCCCGTTCCCCCCTTCTTTTATGGGGGAGGGGAGGGATATGTATCGTAAAAATGAGTGACCTTACGGTAGGCCTACGCTTATTTTTGAAAATTGGTTTCTTTTGAATTCGTCCCTTCAAAATAGTTGTTTTGGTGAGAAAACAAATACATTTCAGGCTGGTTGATGTGCGACTACCCATAGCCGTGCCTAAGGGGTCAAAGTGCAGGTGCACTAGAATAATCGGATTTTGATGTTTGCCATTTTGATCCAGTTGTGGTGCGAAGAAACCAATGGGAGCTAACAAACTAGGCGGAAGAAAAAACAATCAGTAGATTTTCTGCTGAGCTAGCGTGCACCACCACTACTTCGCATGGTAGGTAATTGGTCAGAGAATTGTCTATAATGCCATTAAATGCAAAGGTGGATTTTCTATAGTTATCATAGGCGTAAGACGATATTCAAGTACAGAGAAGCTAGAAGTTGTTATCAAAAATGCTTAGAAAATAAAAAAAGCTGAGGTTGATGAACTGGAAGCCAAGAAAAACCAGAAAAGAATGATTGAGAAAATAGAGGAGTTGCAGAAGAAAAAAGTTGAGCTTATGTCAGACAGGCGGAAAGAAGCTGAAGCAATTGATGCAGAAATTCTAAACTAAAAAAACTTGTCATTAGTAAGTTTTGTTGCCTTCATGGACAACAGTGTAATTTGTATGTTAAAATATTTCATTATTTTGCTTTATTCATTTATGTATTTCTTTATTTTTATCTTCGCAATTGTCATTTTTTACATAACATTTTTATTGGATTTGATTTTGAAGAATGTGAAAGTTATGATATCTGTTCCTGAAGTTATGTTTTAAATTTTTTATTACATAAAACAACAAACTATCCCTTTTGAAATTGGTATTTATTCCTGAAGTTTTAAGCTTTAAGAAGGTAAGCTTGTCATAAAATTCAATGAATATTTGCAAGTATGTTCAATGTTTTGTTATTCAGATGATTCTCCATAAGTGTTTAAATTAATTTTATATCGTAATTTGTCTTAATTTTATTTAAGGGTTAATCTTTAACAGCTCTTAAATCATATTTTTATCATCTTTAAAGACGTTAATATTCCGTAAAACACATATTATCAAACAGTTGGGAGAAATGTGAAAGTAGTCTGGGAAGTCTGGAAAAGTCAGGGACTTGCAGCTGGATATTTGAGTGGCCACCCTGATCAAGACGAAACATGAGACAGTGTTTGCTGAAACACTTTGCTCCATGGTACACTAAAAGCTCGTTTCACAAAAATGCATAAATCATTGCGTTATCTGTACTCCGCAAACCATCTATAAATATAATCCAATGGTCCCCACTGTTTGTCTACTAGTGTTCTTTGAAACTGCTCTTCTTTATGTACACTATCAAAATGAACTTGTTATCAAAATAACCAGTATAGTACACTATTAATTCCTTCTGCCAGAAGAGAATAAATCTTCTCTTACTTGTTTTCTGCACAACGTGGTTCAAAAAATTAGAGGCTTCCAGAGCATAGGGGCTGTCCTTAAATGACGTCCACACGATTGGGGGGGGGGGGGGGGGGAGGTCACCACCTTGTGACAATGTGTGACAGGGGGGGAGGGTGGGCTATGCTTCATGTGACATCCACACTTCCACTGTGTATTATGTCTTATTGAAGTTAAAACTTCTTATGTCGCGTTGAGCACTTTTGTAGATGGGTAAAAGACATTGGACTCGCGTCACCATCACCGCTACTACATATATGTATATTCTGTATATACACAGTATACTCGCTATATTCAGAGTACTTGTGGATGGGTACAAACCATTGGACTCGCATCACCGTCACCATCACCGCTACTAAATATATGTGTAATTGTATATTCTGTATATACACTTTTGTGGATGGGTAAAAGCCATTGGACTCGCGTCACCGTCACTGCTGCTAAATATATGTATAATTGTATATTCTGTATATACACAGTATACTCACTATTTACACAGTACTTGTGGATGGGTAAAAACCATTGTACTCGTGTCACGGTCAAATAAACTATATTATAATTTTATTCATATTACATTATATGTATGTATCTAATATACGGTTTAGTTCATTCAATTTGGGTTGCTACAAATATTGTGCCGGGTAATATAATAGTCCATACTCGTGCAGGAGACAGAATAGTGAAGGTTAGTACAATATAACTCAATTTCTTTTAATACGTTCAATTTTAGTAGCTTATTCATATATACATAAACAAACTTTGCAGACGATAAAAATCTACCATTGATTGAATTTTTAAATAGTGAGTTTGGTTTAACGATGTCTAATGATCGCAATCTTGGCACAACGAAATATAAAACTACTATTGATGCAGTATTTACAAGACATTTAAGCAAATTCGAATCAAAATTATTCGTTTCTTACTTTAGTTACCATAAGCCTGTTGTATCAGTTTTAGATATTGCCGATGATGATGGCGGTGATGATGAAAGAGTTGTTGAAATAATGGATGAAAGTTGATTATTCTGAAGTGTACAATTTTTATGTAAAATAATTGTGTACAATAGCGCAATAAATGAATATTTAATTTATTATATACATGAAACTACTTTCTACTGATTAATAAAACACTTCATTAGAAATTATTCCCTACATTCAAAAATGCTCACGTTATTTCAAGTTTTCACTTCTGTCGGCACTCCCGGAGTGCCTCTTTCTTTTTTTTACTTAGACTGTGGAGGGGGGTGACACGATTAGTGACTAACTTAGACAGGGGGGGAAGGGGGTCTAGTTTGGTCCAAACTTGTGTGACATCATTTATGGACAGGCCTATATTGGTGAAACCAAGTTTTACAGAAAGGTGTAATTTCAAGGAAGCATAGTTTTACAAAATTAGCAGGTCTACCACTAATTCATATTGTTTTATAAAAAATGCTACTTTGATCAACTTGAAAGTGTATAATTGGAATTCAGTTTTGGCCTTGGATTTTATCAAAATTTTTCCTTCCTTTCCATAGTGATGTGACCATTATACGCTTAATTGGAAAGGACACCATAGAAGAAGGAATATACCAAATTGCCCAAGAAAAGCTTAATCTTGAGAGAGAAGTCACAACTAATGATGAAGGTAAACTTTAGCATTACCACCAGCTGTAATAGGCAAGAGGGGTAAAATTTTATCTGGTACATCCAGTGCAATTTCATCTCTTTTGCCGCCAATTGGCTGATCTATTGGCCTTTGGTGACTGCGAAAACTATCCCCAGCGGATATATTGGCTGTCATTATTAAGTACAATTGACAGAAGAGAATAGATGTAACCAAATGATACGATAGCACAGGGTGAAGCCATTACAATGCCCAATCGGCCGAGTGGATCACTCATGATGTGTGATGCACAAAAAACATATCAGTGATAGTGGTGGCATTGTTGCGGTTGCATGATAATTTATCTTGACGAATGCAAAATAGAAATTTTTTACAATAAAGCACTGCATTATTCTTAAAACTTGCAGACAAATTGTGTGCAAGAGCCTAAAGGAAGCAGAGAAATGGCAATTTTCCACTAGAGATAGAATTTATTTAGACCATGGTTTCGATGCACTGCATCATTATCGCAGGTGATGTTGGAGTGCATGGGAACCATGGTCGAAATGTATATTCTATCTCTAGTGGAAAATTGCCATTTCTCTGCTTCCTTATGCTGAGAATCCACCACATCACCCTGATACCTCTCCCTTTGTGCAATAGCCGTGTTGATGGGTCGTTTTTCGCAAAAAAAAAACAGGCTTCACTTTCGTGCACATGGACGCCATCTTCTCTCTTCTTTAATCAACGGCAATATTTCAAAACACATCTAAATATGAATTTGTTGAAATTTAATACCTTCAAAATGAAATGGGTTACTTTTCACCATACACTTCCCAGTTGTGTATCTAATTTGAGGACGTTCGGTGGTTTCACTCAACTTAAGAGAATTCGACGAAACTTGCTGGAAGTATTACTTATGTTGTCTTAAATCTACCTGATTTTTTTCAGAATTATTTACCGCAAATTACTTAAGATATTTGATCGAGAAGCGGACAAAAAATTACATGGGTTCTTATGGGAACACAAGGTACGAGTAGCGTAATTCATCAAAAAGAACCTTTTCTAGTTAAGGATAAGATTTAAAAAAAAATAAGTATATCAAATGATTTTCATACATTATTCTATTGATGATTAAAATTATTTTTGTTTTTCTTATTCTTAACTAGAAAACGTTCTTTTCGATGAATAAAGCCAGTCGCACCTCCCGTTCCCATAAGAACCCATGTAATTTCATGCCCACTTACACATCAAATATCCTATGAAATCTGCAGTAAATAATTTTGAAAAAATTCAGATACCTTTAGGAAAACATAATTAATGTTTTCAGCAAGTTTCGTCGAATTCCCTTTAACCACTTCCCTGACGGATTTTTTTTACAAAACCGGTCAAAAAAAGTCATATTTTTTTATTTCAGATTCAGAAGCATTAAATGGAGGCAAATCCGAAATTGTTTTCCTTTATTTTTTATTCCAAATAACTAATGATTTATTCAATAATTTCTGAGTGTTGCCCCTTAACTTAAGAGAATTAGGCAACCTGCACATCAGTATAACTTTCCTTCCCGTAAACCTTAGTTAGTCATCTAATGATGAATACATTTAGTTTATATTGCAAAAGCATATCTTTGCCGACAACGTTGATGTTAACTATTAATTTTAGTCCATAGTACATCAAGAAACAACGCACAAACATTCATGGAAGTTAGGCAACCCGCATGACGACGACTTTCGCTCTGAAAATGTAATAACAGAATTCATTCTATGACAAAAACAAGAAAATTCATTTCTTCTACTTGATTATCTTTGAAGTGTGCTGGAATCCCTTTCCTTCGTGTTCCATACGAGTCAGTGGAGTGTGAAGCGAGCAAGTCGGCTAGATCTGGAGACGTATAAAAGTTATCCATCGTCAGGAAATATCATAGGCCAAATAATGGCTTCATTAGAGTCATCATCACTTTTGAGGTCATGGATAAATGGGCAAAGTCTTTATCCAACACAGTCCCCTTTCCCGTGTAAATTGCCGTTGACCACACGTATCCAGTTCTCGATTCACAAAGAAAAAATACTTGCCAAATGAAGCTCTCTTCATAGGCATGAACTGCCGTGGCGGCTTAGGCATGAACTGCCATAGGCTCTTTTCGATGGTAACATCCGTCTCTGGTGTATGGAGTGCCTTGAATTTTTCCGCCAGCCTCTGGCAAATCGGCCATATTTTATTTAGTTTGGCGTTGGGGTGTGTTTGGGGTTCAAAATCGTTATTATAGGCAAAATGTAAATATTGCCTTATTTTTACGAATCATCGGTAAGACATTGTGTGTCCAAAAAAAAAGAGAGGAAACTATTGGTCTCGTTGACCAATAAAACTCTGTATCTGGCTTTCGCACTCTGCTCTGTAGCATTACAAGGGCAAAAAACACGAATTTCTGAGCTTGTCACAGCTCGCCACTGATTTACGCTACCACTGCTCGGCCCCGCTTTTTCACGCAAAGTGTTACTGGCGCACTGATTAGTTTCCCAAGTTATAAAGTCAACATTTTCATCGTTGAAAAAAGTTTTTTAGGGAATCTCATTCGGGAACCAGGTCGAAGTTCATCAAAGAATTACCTTCAAAAAGAAACCTAGGTGGTGCCGGAGGAGGATTCGTTGTAAGCATTTCCTCCCACTCCGCTTCCCACGAATGTTCCGCTGCACCTTCTGATTCGGAGCTTGTTTCTCCGGAGAGAGTCGACTAGGAGCCAGGAACTTCAATGTCCATAACCTCCGAATCACTGCTGGTCAACACTGATCCGGAATCCATTTCTGATTACTAAATGTTACCGTGCGAAAACAAATAATTTTCCGTAGAGTTCACTCCTACTACACTGCTCGTATTAGAACGAAAATGTTAGAACTAAAAATGGAAGTTAGTATCAGTGGAATTTCAGCGAAAAAGTGCATGCGCTCTGAAAATCAAGGATGCGCATTCTCTGAAACTCAACGAAAGACTGTCACCATCGTCCTTCCGACAAAGTACTCGTGGAAACAATCACGATATGCAAAGGATCTCGCCCCTAAGTGTGAAAAGCCCATCCCATGCTCATCATAAAATTTTTCTTTTCCGTTCCTACCATTTCCTGGAAAATAAACACGTGTGCGTACCGCAACAGCATGAATTTTCCAACTAACAGTAAATTTATATCGAGAAAAGCCCATTAGTAAAGGGTCGGCTGGTGGGAAAGTAGCCTGGGGAGAAAAGGATGGCATATTAGCATTACATGATACCGGGCGCCAGGTTGCTTAGCGGGCCATCGGCTCTCGAGCGGGTGTTTTCTGACCTCAGGAAAGTGTCAAGCATGACAATAGAAGGCATTACACATGTTTGGGATTTATCTCTATCTTTCCTATTTTCTCGTACTCATGTGGGTTAGGGTAGCACATACACAGGGCACTTGTGTTGATTTCTATTGAGAACGTACGACCTTCAGACGTCTTCATCGTAAAGCTGTTTCCATAAATATGTTTCACCACTTCCGCCAGTATTCAAAGTAGAAAAATGAAAGGGGCTGATGAAATAACATTCGCAACATATCTATAAACATTTACGCTCACGCCATTTTATCTAAAGAGAACGGTAAAATAGACATTTCCTACATATATAAAAATTACCGGAAGAAAAATTTGCGGACGAATAATATAGAATTATATAACATATATAGTAACAAATATATATTGTAACAAATATATATTGTAACAAATATATATAGTAACAAACATATATGGTAACAAATATATATCTATAGTAAAAAATAAGGCAAGGAAAGATTCATGTTCTGTTGCTAGAGAAATATTGTATTCCAATTACTGTGGAACTCATCGTAGCAGTGAAAATTAGCGCAAAATTGAAATTGCAATTTTTATAATGACCGCTAAAATGTTGAAGAAAAATGTAATTGAATGCTCATCAAGAAAATGACGAAATAAATGAAAATAACTAATTTAAAAATTATTTACTTATTTAGAAAGTTTTTTGACATGCGAAAACGGAAGTTTTACATCATAAATTTGCAATAATTATCAATAAATAACAAAAATTGAAGTTGTAAATTTCGTAATAAGTTCGCAAAAGAAACTCCATGCATGAAGTAAATAGACGGATAGTTACGAATGACAATGTAGGTGATTGAAATTTCGAATGGGGATAACTTTTCAGTGCGTAAAAAATTATAACCCTCGAATTGCTAGAAATATTACCAAAAATGACCATTGTTTTAACATTAGAAATCACTATTTGAAAAGAGCGCCGCTTGCCGCATCGGTGGCTCTGGACCTTCAACAGCATGGGAGGCGGCAGGAACGCAAACTACTAGCATCGGCTGACTATATGCGGGCGTAAAGAAAAATATACGGACATCGCGGACTTGCCCGAATATATGCGGGCTTGTCATATTTTGCACAACCTCGGTGCCCGAATATATGCGGGCTTGTCAGGGAAGTGGTTAAGTTGAGTGAAACCACTGAACGTCCTTAAAAATATAATGTGATAATAATTAAGTACAATAATGATATTTAAAATTGGAGTAATCCAACTTTTCAAAAATTTCATGAAAGCCCTACCTGGAATTTGCTGGTAGTGAAAGGAATGTACAAGCATGTTATTAATAACAATTTTTACATTGCAGAGTAATTTTTACATTGCATAAACATTGTGATTTTATTGAAATGTTATCCTTAGAATTCATCCATAATATTATACTTATCATATTTAATTGTACTTTCTCAGTCTTAATTTCTTCCCTTGTTCATTTTGAAAGCGAATTCAAATTCCAGCTCTGCCCGATTGGAAGTGGAATGAATGATACCGATAATTTGGTATTATTTGTGTTTGCTTCTTTTTTTAAAAAGTGACTGCAGTATTGATTATTATTTCATCATATGCTCTTTTTTTTTTCGTCTCTCTTGTTTTGGATGGCAATATTGATGCAATTTTTTAAATTATGGCTGATATTAACCCTTTGAGTGCCAGGGAGCGCGATTGCACTACTCCTGTCTCTAGCCAAAAGTGCCGGGAGTGCTATTGCGCTCCATCTGCAATGTCACTATTTCGTATATTTATATTTTTTCAAATGTTAATATACGATAAAATCATTAAATATAATATGTCAAAAGTTAAACCAAATATAATAAAGGTTTCCTAATTTTTTTGTAAATTTAATTTTATTTATGTATGATGCATAATTTTTTTCGTAAACTACTGCAAAATCACCAAAAATGCCACAGCAATTGTTGCATAATACCAAGGAAATTGGTTTGCACTCAAAGGGTTAACACAACCCCAAATTTGTTAAATTTGAGGTTTTGTTAATATTTACTTCTAATTAAGCAGTTAAGTAATAACTCTCCAGTATACTCACAGCTCTCCCACCTTATTGGAATTACAGTAAGTCCTCGACTTACCCGGTGAATTCCTCCCAAAACTTTCCGCGCATGTAGAAATCCATGCAAGTCGAAGCACAACAACTTACCTATCTATTTTTGAACCATTAGTGGTGCCATTTTTACTGCGATAGGTGGCAATCGGCGACGATTACAGGAAACACAATCTTTTGAGAGGCTGTTAAGTTAACATAGTATGACATTTCCAAGAGTAACACAAATCCAATCTGGATATTTAAATCTAAAATTAGTATAATTTCACAAAATATGAATGAATTGAAAACTTGTTAAAATTATCATACTCATGTGAATGCCTGTTCATAATTGGAAAAAGTTCTTAATAAAAACGTATTATGTTGAAACGATTTTAATGATTTTTTCAATTAAAATCGTTTCTCGAAATCGAAACCGTTTTCCGGGTAAATGCCTATCCAGTTCTTAGCGATGATTCATCGCTTATTGAAGTACGTAAATTAATCATTGACTCATTCCCAAGCCTCTTTCCACTTTGATGATTTGTGCTTTGAGTTCTGTTCCGCCAAAAATTACTCGAGTACGAAATAAAATTTTTATTTTTTATTTTTATGAGTACCTAATCTTTTGAAGAAGTATGTAACAACAGTTCACCTGAAATTGTCGCGACGCGACAAAACGTGATTCGTAGCAAATAAAATCAATATGGATAACCAAATCGGTGAGTTCAGGCATGACTCCATGGAAATTAATCCTGATGCAAAGAGAACACTTGGTACCAAGCTTTTAGGGACGCGACTGTTTTTTTAGGACAGTGGCCACAACAGGTATCCCTGTCGTATTTCCCATTATTTTATCACATCATTTTTCCGTCCCTGAGCAGTGTAAGAATTTTAATTGCCGCCAATCCGAGCACACGACAGTGACAAGATCCGTAACCATATCATCAATCACCATTGTATTGTTTATGTATGCCTAAAATTTCTATCGCTAAATAAGAAAGTAAATTGTGGTTTCTTGTGTCTATGCACGAGACACGCTCAAGTACGAAGTTTTGAGTCATAGCTGGATTGACAATTTTTCCAGAGTCGAACCGAGGACAGTAGACTTAAAGTCCAACCATGTTATCAGTCACCATTGTATTGTCTATGATTAACTAAAATTTCATAGCTCTACATCGCTAAATAAGAAAGTAAATCGTGGTTCTTTTTGTAACTATGTTCTCTGTTTATTTGCACGGAAAATGTGAATTCCTGCTGTGACGGAGACTCAAGATGGCAGATTGCATTGGACAAGTGCATGTCATGACCTGTTCTTTATGGACCTTGGGCAGCGAGTTTAACATGTGGCGCCGCTCTTGAGTTTTAACCAAAGGGAATTGTTTACATTATGGAAATGCTGCCAATAGTTAGGAGAGTGCCAGAGAGAAGAATGCACCATCATTCACGCATTTCACACTTTAGATGCATCACATTCGTCAAAGCTGATTTTCTTGGTGTGTGTGTTTGCAAAAAGAGTTGTGTTGATGCAGTTTTTCGCCATGGTTCATAAAAACGAATTCCAATTTTTTCCTGGGGTCCGGGGCCGAGGTTCGTAATATCGTAAATTTCGTATTTTTCAAACTACGTATTATCAAATAGCGCCATGTATTTAGTATAGGCTTTTGGTCAGGACCGATAGTTTTACTTCCAAAAATCGAAACTTCGTATTATTGTGCTTCGTATCATTGAGTTTTTACTGTATTGTGTAAATCATAAATAACCAGGTATTTATGAATTTTGGGTATTTACCCGGGTAAATACCCTGGGCATTTACCCCGATTTATAAATACCCTGGTATTTTACATCTCTAGCCTTCCCTCATCCTCAATTGTGTCCACCTTGTATTTCCCTTTATTATTTTAATTTCATGTGTCATGTACGACCTATTCCCTCAAAGCCATTCATTTGTCACATTCTCCGTCAAATGGACTCAGTCCCATTACCGAACTGTGGCATTGTCATGCAGATTCTGCTGCGACAGGTGGTTGTGTTCAGGATGCATTTCACACCACAAAGAGTGCATCCTTTCCGTACGATCGGGCTCGCTGGCAGCTTAGAAGGTGAGGTCGCCTCTTAGGGCGTCCGTCCACTGCATACGAGCTCCCTTAGAGATGTTATCTGTATTGCCGCTCTCGACATCCCTGGGGACCCCATTCGAGAGAGTGGGGTGGGTGGCTTTTCTGGATTGCATTATAGTGACTAATATTCCTATGTTCGGGGGGGGGTTAGTCCCACATGCAGACATTCACCATTAGCCGGCAAAAGCCGTTACTATGTACACAACGAGGAGGCTGGTGGTTCGGCTTCCGTACTCTTATACATATTTTTTATTTATAAATATTATTATTTATTAATGTAGTTGACTGTAAATTAATAACTTTGTTATTCTTTTTGGAAATATCAGGATCGGAAAATGTTTCAGAAGGAAAGAAGGAAGGCATCCTTCGTTTGCTGAAGCAAGTTTTGGGCCATGACTTAAAAGGAGCCTCTCAAGGCACGTAATTTTATATAATTTCATTTTGTATTTCCTCTGATCGTTATTTTGTTTCAACTGGAAATTATATTTATTCAAGAATGGAATTCTACTGGTCTGTGTGTGAAAGAAAATGTGATTCATTTTCCAGAGTACTAGTGTTAATTGTAATTAGTTGTTCTATTTTTGGAATAGTTCAACTGCTGGTATGTTTTCTGGTTGACAAAAATGTAGATTTCATACAGGCAGGGTATGATGACTGATGTTTTGCTTGTGTTCTAATCATTATTATTTTCTGGTGTGTCAGTGCTTGAAACTGCACAAGTTTTAATTGCATATTCATGGAAGGCTTCCTTTAAACCAAAAGTATTTTTGTGTTTTGGAATTAATTTTTATTCTTGCCTTTATTTATTACACTAATCATTTATGTTAATGTTTAATAATTTTGTCCAAGAATTGAGGAATCCGGTGGCATTTATCTATCCTAATTTATCTGTTTTTGTTCATTCAAATTATTCCATATGTTTCTTTGTGCTGTAAGTATGAATGATAGTTGAAGTGTGATATTTTGGCCAATTGCTCTTCTGTCCAAGCAGCTGAGGAAAGTAGGAACTGATGCCTATGTTATTATTTATTGCACTAAGCTCGGGTATTATTTTCATCGTAGGGGAGTAAAATAATACTGAATGAAGTTTATTTTTATGTCACATTCCGGACCATCACATACCATCTAATGTTTTGTATCTTTCTCTGTTTTTTGCTTTAGGGATGACTTGTATGGGTTACAGAGAAAATGATTGAAATATGTACAGATTTGTTTTTGTATGTGTATATTTAAATTTCTTCAAGGAAATATTGCAATTTTTATGTTCATTAGACCTTAATGTTGATCTGTTATCCTGTTATATGTCGTTTTTAGGGCTGATGCTGTCATGTTTTCCTTTTCATTCTTAAATCATAAATATTTAAGTAGATCTATCAAATCTGCTTAATTTTTTGTGAACTCAGTCGTTTGTGGCAAAATGTACATTTCCAAACATGCCTGTTGTACTTGGTCCAGTTTTAATCTGAACTAGTGAGCTAATGCTTACGACCAATTATGTATTATTTTACCGACTACTGTGTGTTGGCATGTTGTGTAACTTTTAGTTAATGTTGCGTCTTTTTCATGGATGATTTTTTTTATTTTTTGTGAGCTGAGATGGTGGTGTTATTATTGGTTTCCATATTGGACCCCAAGTTACAGATGTGGTAAATAAACTGGTTTCATGCATTTCATAAGGTTGCAGTGCAGTTGTATGAATTCCTTAACGATATAGACTGATTATAATATGCCATTCCTGTTGTGGGTACCCCTAGGAATGCCGTTTCATTTTAAATGAAATAATTGAAGGTCTGTTTGTTAGTTGATATTTTATATCGCATCCTGATGCTCTCTAAGCACAATGATAATTTAATATGTTTATAAAAAGGAATGTGAATACATCAGATTGCATTGCAGCAAGAATGTACATTTTATACACATCTTTCTTAATAAAAAGTACTGAAAATTGTGATAGTTTTGTTCTTGAGGTTGTTGATCATGACTAAAACTTAAAGTGATTTTTAAAATAAGAGGATTGTAAAATTCCCTTCTAATATCTGAAGGATCTTCTTTTATAAAACTAGTGTACATACCCATTGGTTTAGATCAAAATAGATTGATATTATGCCGATCATCAGAGCAAGAAATTAAGCAAATTTAATGCCCATAAAATCAATGAGAATTCTGCTGTGTGAGTCTTATTCATTTGTCTCTCTTCACAAAGAGTAGATCCTTGCATCCTCGCAAACCCTTTTTGACTATGAGCTCCCTGGCTGCATTGAAAGCTGAAAGGTAGCCCAAAGAACACCAAAAGGATGAGCTTGCTGTTTGAAAATGGGTGTGAGAAATCCCATTCCAGTTTTTTCTCCATTTTGCCTCTTCCCAGTTCCCTGAGCCATAATGCTCCCGCCTTCTTCAGTTTCCCCTCCCAATCCCATCTGAGAGAGGAGCTGTTGGATTCAAAATTAACTGTTTGATTCTACAGCTACTGTTGAATCCAACTGTAATTGTTGGGTTTACAGCAACTGTTGCATTCAACAGCAACTATTGGATTAAACAGCAACTACTGGAGCCGACAGCAACTGTTGAAGTCAACAGCAACTGTTGAATCCAAGAGTAACTGTTGAAATTTCAGCAGTTTTTCAACCTGTTTTTAACAGTAATTATTGAATTCAACAGTTATCCCAATTAACTGTTGACATTTCAATAGTTATTTTAAACAGAGTAATTTTATTTCTAAAATAGCTTCTATCTCAGCTTTAACTAGACTTACGGGAAGATGGTTCTCCGAGATTCAAACCCGAGACCTATTATCCACTTTTTCCACTTCGCTATTATGAAATGGTTCTACTAAAAATTATTGCGAGAATAAGTTAATAGTGAAAATGTATTGAAGTATCTAAAAAAAAAGAAAAACTATGAGATGTGTGGGCTCTCATTTATAATAAATAGAAATGTGAAATAAAAAAACTATATGTTATGTTCTGACAAAAAAAACGGTTACAATGAGGTATTGGATGTCCAACAACTCCATTGTGGATTTTAATTATGTAGCCCTGAAAAGGGCTTTTTTTCTTATACCATTAGTCAGGTTCTGTCAAAGCATTTCGGTTTTCTTTTTCTATCTCGCATCCACATGGGGAAGGCTTTGTGTGTTGGGAAATGTATGCATGGTTGAGGGGGAAAATGTGGATATGGATATTCGCCTGTTTGGGAGTAATTGTTCCTCTTATAAATATATTCACAATCACAAGCTCATCGTGTTATCCTTCCAGAGTATGATTCAGGTTGACCTTGGTAATTTATGGGTACCTTCCAACGTGAGTATATAAAAAATGGTGAAACTTCATTATTTTTTCGACTACAAATCGGCGTGGTAAGGGAAGTGTGGAATAAGAAGTAATCGGTGATACGTCTATCGGTCTCTCTACATTTATCCGTCTAATTATTGTATGGGCGGCAAGACAAAAAATCGCGTCATTATAAGTAAATTATTTGCTTTAAAGCAAGAATTTTGTTTGCTCTGCTTTCACTAGTGTAGTGCTCCTCTTCCTATTTTTACCCTTCGCTTTGAAAAAATGAGTAGTGATTGAATTTATCGGCGTAATAAGAGTATTTTTCACTTACGAACTTAAGAGATCGATGTTTTAGAGTCAAAATCGCATCATTATAAGTAAATTATTTGCTTTAAAGCAAGAATTTTATGTTTGCTCTTCTTCACTAATGTAGTGCTCCTCCTATTTTCACACTTCGCTCTGAAAATATAAGTACCCCAGTAGCAGTTGACGGTCCCGCAACGTTGCAGGCACATCACATTGCGACCAATGTGACGGTCCCGCAACGTTATAGGAGTGGCGGGTATGTCACTGCGACGTTCCAGCAACGTGCGAATTTCCGGGAATAAATGTCGTGGGACCGTCACATTGCGACCTTCCGAAAAAAGGTTTGCTTGAGTACGAGACTCCATTACGATAAGCTAAACAAACATTTGGGCCGCTTTACATGATTCTTTCTTCTGTTCAAACGCTTGGATAAACCCCCTCCAAACTGTGAACATTGACTCTTGGTGACCCCAAATGCCCAAAGAAATCCCAGGTAAAAATATTTGATCTGTAACTAATCTCGAACAGGTCTGGAACCTGGCTAGAGTTTGAGGTCTGTATGTGGTCTAGAACTGGGAAGAAATTGAAACAGTGTTCCAGACCAGTATTCTTCCCTGCTCTCTCAAATTCAAAATTTTTCATTTTCATTTATATACTATGAATATTCTAGTATGCGTTATATGTGTTAATGTTTTATTTAACCTACCTAGTATCTACCTAACGACGTATCTATCTCAATATTCAGTTACCCTACGGTTCTATGCACATTACCTCGCACCTGAAATCGAAGTATCGGCGTCTAGAAAGCCATGTATATCTGGCCAGTTCCGTGCATTAAAGTGACTTTGAGAACTAATTATTATAAATGGCAATTCCGTGATAGTTGGAGAAAATACCATAACATCACGATAACAGTTTTCAGGCATTAATTATTTGAAATCTATATGACACCATATTACGAATATAAATGCAATATTAGTAAGAATAAACATGATTTTTCAAATAAATAAAATATCGGAGCGACCAAAGTTGATAATTGGTTGCAGGTCGGTCACAAATTGACAGTCAAAATGTGACGTGTCCACAACGTTCTTGCGACGGAAATTTGTGACCCCAACCTTAGGACGACCTTTGTTATGTCGCTGCACCATGGCTGCAACGTTGCGGCGACCAACTCTGCTACTGGGGTAATGATTGAATATATCGGCGTAATAAGAGTATTTTTCACTTGCGAGCTTAGAGATCAAAGTTTTAGAATCAAAATCGCTTCATTATAAGTAAATTATTTGCTTCAAAGCAAGAATTTTATGTTTGCTCTTCTTCACTAATGTAGTACTCCTATTTTCACACTTCGCTTTGAAAAAATAAGTAATGATTGAATTTATCGGCGTAATACGAGTATTTTGTCATGCACACACAATATTTTCCTGCAACTACAGACATTCTTTTTCTTCAATTCAATATTTTGGGAACTTTACTTAATCCAGTATCTCACAGAATTTGAACAAATGCTTGCTATCCAGATTGATCAAATTATTGGACTACAATAGTCTTAAAAATTTGAAAGTTTGCCAAGCACTTTCCTTTGACTAAAAGGGACAATACCACGGTTTTGTCCCTTTTAGTCAAAGGAAAGCTGCTGCTGCTCTAAACCCGACCCGAATTTGATCTGCAAGGGAAGGTCCAATATCATACAGTGCTGGTTTCAGCATTCTTGGGATTTCATATTATAGTATTTACATAGTACTTAAAACATTTTCCCTGAATCTTAGTGTCAATAGAATTCATTATGACAAAAACACAGTACAAATTCCACTGCCTATTTATTTTAATACTGTCGACCGGTTTCAACGTCTAAAGTGTCATTTACAAGACAAAACAGAAGGAAAAACAACCAACTGTCAGTTCATGACCTCCCATCATTTCTCCATGCTCCCTCCCCCCCCCCTTCTTTATTATTTAAGGCTAGCAGTAGTAATATTTACTTCCGTTTTGTCATGTAAATGACGTCAAAACCAGTCGACAGCATTAAAAAAAATAATGGAATTTGTACTGTGTTTTTGGCATAATGAATTCTATCTTCAATTTCCACCAAGTATCGTCACAATCTATTAATTTGATTACTGTCAGTGCTTTGTTTCTGCTGAACAATTCATGAACCCAATCAAGTCCTGGACAATTATTATCAAAACACTGGGAACTTATTTTTTTGCTATTGAAATAAGTCTGTAGAAAGTTTGGAGATCACAATCGCTAATTGAAAACACCCACTTGGCACGCTGTGAGCACCTCTGGAAGTTTTTCCTCTTATTCACAATGAAGTTTTGTCTGATCTCAGACTTTTTTAAAATGTTTCTCTGAGAGATTATCTTTCAGTGTTTTGCTCAGGACCTGGTAGTGCTCTGCTGCCCTTGGGATTGTCAGTTTTCCCATCTTGACTGTATCCAATGCTTCTTTTAAGTGACTTGTATCATACCTTTGACATGAACGCCCACTAGACTTTATGGTAGTGGCTGGGCATGGCAGGAGTCACCCTTCAATTTTTAAGTTTATTTCTTTGAAAGCCGTACTATTTGGATTTTGAGTGAAATATATTTTTAAAAACAATTGTTACCGTCTTGGGGGACGGTAGATAGAAGTGAAAACTTCAACTAATAAATTTTGATTGATGGTGTGTATTAAAGTAAAATATGGCAGGTTTATTTAAGATGAAAAAGCATAATTAATTTTGCATAAAATTTGTTATTTTTAATTTTTTATTCATTTTTATATTTTTTATTGTTCCTCAATTGACAAATTATTTACATCATTATTACAATCTTTAATTAAAGTAATTATTGGAAAATGATAACTAAAATGGGATACAAAAATATGTGATTTAATATTATGTGTATATCTAGAAAATACAGCATCTATTGTCGTTCCACCTTTTGTTGTTGCGTCGTTTCTATTTTTATTCATTGTCAAACCTAATTCATTGTCAAAGAAATCTAGCAATGGCTGGGCATTCTCTTCTCTTCGCTATACTATATCCGTATGTGCTATAGATAGTGGGAACGGAACGCTTAGAATTTAACGCTTCGAGTGTCACGCTTTTGTGTTTACTCCCATGGAAATCAAGTCAAGAGCAGGTGTAGTGTAGACCCTCCTAAGAGAAGTTTTCACTTCAAAATGTATTCTGGTTATGAACAAACTAACAAAGTTAAAAAACCATCTCTTTCCTGACTTATGCAGAGACAAGATGATAGCCAACTGAGGTTTTGTAGACTTTCTCAAGAATGGACGACTCAACTACGCCCCTATATAGGATTGTTCTGCAAGCATAGCAAGAGGCAAGTTGGGTTTGCTGTTGTAAAGGTCAGGGATAAATAGCCACCTCATGATGTTTAAGAAGTTATTGTACTACGAAGTTTCAATGTGTGGAGCAGTGGGCAAGTGGCCGAAGTCAACCTGTATGGCCAAAGTGACCCTGTGCGGCCTAAGTCGTCTCATCCTATGACACCACAGGTGCTCCTTTCCAACTTACATCAGCCCGTACAGTATCTTAGTCTATTTCTATCACTATAATAGTCCACTGTCCTACCATCTTGCTTCTCTTCACCTCATAACATCTACATAGATATATACCTGAATTTCATTTTCCTACCTCATGTTTTATTTTTCCCACTACTTCGCTCTCATCACTGTCTGAATGTTTTATTTGCCTGTTTTACTGCTTCTCTTCCAGTGGTGTATTAAGGGGGGGGGGCTGCTGCCCCTGTAATTCCTCGCAAAAAAGGAAAAATAAGTGGTCATAAGGTTTTCCATGACCCCCAGAAATAGCAGTCTGTGTTAAACTCAATGAGTATGCTCAAGTATCCTGCCTGCTCCCTCCTGGAATGCTTCGTACGTATAGTGGACACCTGAGCAATTTATTGGCATCTGACACGAATCTAGCACTGGCCTGAGATCCAAGAACTCTACTCCCTCACTCCAACAGACTTCACTGAGTTTGTGGTTTGTGCCTTGTACTCGGCTCCGAACCATTGAACCCTTGATCCATCCTAGGTACCAAGCTGCATACGGTAAGCCTTGAATTGGTACCAGATCCTCTGTGAACATTGCTGAGCTTGGAACATAGATTTCTTGAGGGGAACAGAGGAGAGTTTAAAATCTCCTCTGTTCCCCTATTTAGTGTCATTGGTCCCAACATGTGTAACCACATGCAACTTTAAACAGTTTGTGCCCATAACCACAAACTTCATTGCCTTTATTACCTATGGCACCTTTCCTCCTGATATACACCATGAGGTTATCCCTGCATCGCCTTCTTCCCGGCAGGCCTTTTCACACAGTGGGAACTCTATACACCGGACATAAGAATCACCTACCTATTAGTTAAATGCCCTCTAGGGTGTTGCTTATTTTATGTTTTTTCTCGTATTTTCGATTTCTACCTCTTAAAATATATGTAATGAGGTGCAGAATGGATATCCTAAAACTTGCAGCCATTTCATTTAGAGGTCGCTCAAAGAGCATAAATGAAATAACCAATTTTCCCGATTTGAGGAAATAACGTCCATATGAGGGGTAACGCACAATTTTACAGTTCTTTGGGTCGAAATTCGCTCCATTTTTACGTCCGCTCAACAGTTTTCCAGGAATAAAATATTTTTCCGCGAGCTACAGCCGCGCGTCACACCAAAAACGGTAAGCCGTTTCTTGCGGGCCGCATTCGCGGTCAGCTGATAGGTCCTGCGCCCCTCTTTGCCTTACGCCCCCCTCGCGCCTTCCCTAACGAGAGTCGGCGGAGGGAGGGAGGAGTCGAATACCTTGGTGACATTTTCACACCGCTAATGATTCACACGAAGTTATAATCCTTACAAGACCGACGTAAAGCTCTAATTTGTACATGTTTTTACGCTTTTGTCGTAAAGAGGAAGAAAAATTACTTTTTTAACTGTTAAGTTAGTAAAAGAGACAACATCGATTCACAGAAAAACTTCCTTACTTTAATACAGCCACAAAGTCGTAAATAAAGCAGCACAACATGTTAAGAACACTTAATTATTATAACAAATCCAAACGACATTGCTCTTTAACGATGGACTACCGCGAGTCTTTTATAGCCCTTTAAAGTTCCAATTGGAAGTGAGCAGCACCAAAGAGTAAATGCTGGAAACTATCTTCTTTGTTTGTAATAGTCTTGTTGAAATTCTCCATCAACTTGATAGCGCGTTCAGTATGATCATTGGTCACACGCAAAGCCTTCATTTTATCTTGACTAATTCTGTAGTCGCTGTTGTTGTGCCATGTCACAGGATCCTCTTCCAAAAAATCGTCTGGATATACTAAGTAATCAAAAGAATGAGAGACTATTCGTTGTGGCAAAATGTGCCAGAGCTAACCTGTTGGTAAATTCCAAATTTCTGGGCAGTCGTTTAGAAAGATTTGGTACACCTTTGTTTTTTATGTTGTATACAAATTTCTTTTTTTCATATGGGCTGACACTATCATCGAAAAATGATAATGCCGACAACTGTTCACTCAGATACCACAAGTGCCTGCTGAATTTCTTTAGGGCAATGGATGCCATTGCACTGTCAATGTTCCTATACTCTTTCAATCTGGTTATTAGCTTCAAATCATTTTTGGTGCCCCTGGAGCGTCTGTGGCTGTGTACCATTAAAATATATATATTTTAAAAGTGAAAACAGTCACAGCTAGTAGTCCCTTACTTTCACTTTCTGATAAAATACACTGATTTCTAAAAATCCATATTTTTAGTGAATACATTGCCTTGGCCATCAATCGAGCCCTATGGAAAGCTCCGGGTGCTCTAAACTTCATGCCTTGGGTGGGACGTCTTCCAAGTACGACAAGAGTAAGGTTTAAAAGTTCCAAATAGCCATCTTTAGGTTGACCAACCTGTGAATGCATTTGAAAAAAGGAAC
Source organism: Pyrrhosoma nymphula (assembly GCA_963573305.1). NCBI lineage: Eukaryota > Metazoa > Arthropoda > Insecta > Odonata > Coenagrionidae > Pyrrhosoma > Pyrrhosoma nymphula. The sequence continues at coordinate 319,699 of OY754333.1, read as the reverse complement.
AAAGTATATCTTACGCATGTATTGTATTTCTTTTGCATTTCTTTTGACTCACTCAGTCGTGATGGAACTACCTTAACCAGTTGATGGAAGGACTAGAAATAGGATCAGGATTCTTCCTTTCTCCTTGTCATTATCGTTATCTGAAAAGAAAACCTCTCTAGGAGGGCAACGCTCACAGTGCTCACAGTTTGTCCTAAGATTACATCCCATCAAAAAAAATTACTAAAACATTTCAGACCAAGCGAGTCCCAGGATGATGCTGAGGATAATATATTTACCCTGCCTTACATCTCTAATAGCGATTTAATTAGAGAGAGAGAGAGAGAGATACACCGTCAAACTGATAGGTAGACGCATTCCACGCATCATCTATGAATATGAAAAAACAGAGATAGAAAATAAGACACTCCTTTAAAATATAGTTCACACTGTCGTCCTTTCCCTTTATGAAACTCCTTTTCCCTCCATTGTTAATGGATGGTGTCCTAACATGTATTTCCGTTATATGCCTGCTCGTAGTTGTTGTACGTATTGTACATTAAAAAAGTCGAGTCCCTCGAGTTTAGGAAGCTGTATCTTCAAGTAGGGTGAAAAGATTTTTACGAAATAAAAACCATGTGATAGAATGATAATTCCTACGTTTATCGATGTGTGTTGAAAAATTTTCCTTTACTTTCCTCTGCCCTTTTCCGATATTATATTTGAAAAAAGTCATTATATTCGGCACTCAGAATCCGATGTTATCACTGTTCTCTTAACATCAGACATAGAAACTAGCAATTCTGACATAAGTTAGCTAAACATGTTATTAACGTAATAAATGAAATTAATTCTGAATGAAAGAAATAAAGAAAGAATTATAAGTGGAGTTTTACATGAGCTGGTGTAAAAGTTGTAAAACTCCGCTTATTTCGAAACTAATGATGCGATTGAAATTTGAGGTGTACTGTTGTGACACGCGGTAACGCCAGCATTACAAATATGTACATAACAAATAGTAAAAATTACTGGTATTCTCAACAACGATTTTTATTCATATTTATTTTCACGCGCCAAACAGCGGTTGTTGATCGGTAGAGGGCGACTTCGTCGGAGGAGGAGAAGAGGGAAAGGGACAAGCGACGTTGGCATTTGATTGATACGCGTAGCACGACTCCGCCGGCGAGGGCGAACTTGAAAGCATAACAGATGTACTATGTGTCTGTTCGGAGTTCGGACAACAATTTAATGATATGATGAATTCTAATGACTCTCTTTCATCAGAATTCGGAAAGCAGTTAAATGTTAAGGTATAATTATTTCCCATCATAATTTTTCATGTTGGCTTTGGACCACCGTATGCTGATTTAAAAATGGTTTTATACGTACGGCCAGTGGCGTACGCAGGATTTCCTTCTTTGGGGGGGGGGGGGTTTCATTAATATTTATGTGCGTCATCATAAAATGATATTTACATTGCTATTCAATGAAACAATAATTAAATTAACATTCTCTTTTCGTGAAGACAATTTAACTATGTTTTAAATATTAAAGCATTGGACATACACCAAGAAATAGAAGTGATAATTTACGAATTCAGGTAAACGTATTTTTGGGGGGGGGGGTGGTTAAACCCTAAAACACCGTCTGTATGCCACTGTTGTGACCTGGAAATCGGTAGGCGAGTTTCTATATATTTTTGTGACTGTTATTTTCCAGTTTTCTATTGAATGCATTAGCTTGGTATTTCCTTGTGTATTTCTGTACAATTTTAAGAACAGCTCAGAATAGCCAAGTGAAACTATCCCTTTCGGGAGTGTGACCTTTCACTTTTCCTAACGTCAATACTTTCCTGTTTCCCCTCCTCCCCAAATCTATTGTCACCTCGCCGAAAACATTCTTGTCTCGGCTAGTCCTATATAATGGCACGGAGAGATACGCAAAAGAAGCATTGGTCATTGGAGCATTTGGTCAGTCATGTAGCCAAAACGGGAGTCAAGGCGCGGGCCATGCGGCCCGTGCACTTGCAGACGCAGCGCCATCCATCCGTGCTTCATATCTAGAGCTTCTCTCCTTCCCGAGCCGTGGTAATATACTTGTTGGGCTATTCTGACGCACATGTTGGTTCTTGTGTACTGTTTTATTCTTGCCTTCAATAGATTTGAAATACATTAAACCATTTACCCTCGCCTACCGATTTCCAGGTCACAACACCACTGCGTATGGCTCATATTGATACTTACTCTTTTCAAAGATAATTGTTCAATGTTAATCCATTTTCTTCCATTTATTATATTTTTAATTTCAAAGAGTTCTTTATTAACCTTTCTATAATATTACATCTCAGAATCTGCCAAAAAAGTGTTTACGTTACGTTATGGCAAACCTGGCAAACTAATTTAGAAGTTGTGCTTCATCTGCAACACCCCGTGTTTGACCACAGTCAATTGTGTATTGCTTTGTCACGAGTAGATATAATTATTGAAGACATAAATGAGAACATAATTCATTCATTCATTCATCACAGTAATCTACCGGTTAGAGGTAGGTTGTGATGAAAGTCATAGAATATCCAACGAACTCTTACACGTGCCGTGCCCTATCTACCAATAGTATTTCTTTCTTCATCTCAGCATAAGTCCTACCTTTCTTCATCCCGTCCATAAAACCTATTCTTTTCCTTCCCCTTCCCCGCTTACCCAACATCCTTCCCTCTATCACGGCCTTCAGCAAACCATCGCCCACCTTTACCCCTTCCAGTCACCTACCCTGTCTTCCCCTAATCTCATCCACAAGTTTCCTCTCCTCGCCCACCATGTCAAGCACTTCCTCGTTTGTCTTCCTTTCCGTCCAACGCACCTTCTCCAGCCTCCTCCACGCCCACATCTCGAACGCCTTCAGCCTATTTTCGTCTTCCTTTCTCAAGGTCCACGTTGTTGCCCCATACAACGCCACACTCCATATCAAGCTCTTCAACAGCCTCTTTATCACATCCTTACTTAAGTTCCCCGTCATCAGCTCCCTTCTATTATTGAACGCTTCCTTCGCTAGCGCTCTTCTCCTCCTAATGTCTTTCATACTATGTCCTGTTTCTTCTAGCGTACTACCCAAGTAATTAAATTGTTCAATTTGCTCCAGTTTGTGACTTCCTACTCTTATCACCAGGCTCGCTTTCTTTGCCTTAGAGAATCTCATTACTTTTGTTTTCTTATTATTAATCTTCATCTCGTATTTCTCGCACTGCATTTCCAGTGCATCTACTAAAATTTGCAATCATTTCGATGACCGACTGACCAACGCCTGCGTCCTCGAATCTAACCGACTTTATCCGCTAGCCTCCTACTTTCATTCCCACTTCTAGCTCATCCCGTGCCTCTCTTACCATTACCTCAGCATAGATGTTAAAAAGCCAAGGCGACAACCGGAACCCTTGCCACACCCCGCGACCTATAACTGCCCACCCTGATTCACCCTTAGCTAACCTCATCTGAGCTCTGTGCTCCTAAATAAGTTTCAGATGAGTCTCCTATCACGCCAATCTATTCCTATTTTCCCCAGTATCTGCATTAGTTTCTCCCAGTTTACTCTGTCAAACGCCTTTTCGAAATCTACAAAGCAAGCGAAAACATCCTGATTATGCTCCATGTTTCTATCTATAAGTGTCCTCATTACCGCAATCGCATCTCTGGTTCCCCTCCCCTTCCTAAACCCAAATTGGTCATCGCCTAAATAGCAGTTTGCTCTGCTCTCCAACCTTCTATTTTGTATTCTAAGCAAGACTTTTACCGCGTGCGAAATTAAACTGATTGTTCTATACTCCTCGCATTCTGACGCTTTCTCTTCTTCGGGATAGGTATTAATACTGTTTTCACGAAATCCTCTGGCCATTCTTCTTCCTCGTAGATCATGCGAATTAGTTCGGAAAACGATTTACTCCCCTTACTACCTAGATTCTTCAAGAGCTCCGAAGGTAGGTCATCGGTTCCCAGGGCTTTTCTGCCCTTCATCTCTCTTAATGCCCTCTCTATTTCGCTGTCAAGTAACTCTGGTCCGAGGTTATCCTTATCTATTGTTCCTTCATCCTCTAAAACTAAGCTAAAGGGTCTATTCTCGCTGTCTCGCTGCCTCTACGCATTCTCTCCATCTTTCCTGGATATCTTCCTGTTCGATTAATATCTTCCCTGTTTTGTCCTTAACCTTTGGTATCGTTTGACCTCTCTTACCACCCGGTAACATATTCACCTTGGCGTATAGAGCGCCCAATTCCCCATCCTCCTGCATCTTTTTCATGTCCTCACATTGTCCCTTCCACCAGTTTTCTTTTGCCCGATTGGTCACTAGCCTGAGTTTATTATTCAACTCCTTGTACTCCCTCGTGCCTACACCGGTGTTGGCATTTTTCCATATCCATCTCTCCTCCAATTTCTTTATCATTTCTTCCGTAACCCACTGCTTCTTAACCCTCTTCTTTTCCACCGTTCCTATTGTTTTCTCTGCCGCTCCTGCGATGCCTGTATTTATAATCTCCCATCTTCACTCTATTGTTCCCATTCGCTTTACTTCACCTATGTTCTCTTTCACCAGCTCTTGGTATTCCCTCCTTTTCAACCCTTTCAATACTCCAAGGTTCCACCTCTTTATCTTCCTACCTTTACAAAGCCTTTTGAATCTAACTTCACACTTCATCATCACCAAGTTATGATCCGAGTCCGCATCCGCCCCTGGATAGCTACGAGAGTTTTTTACACTGTTCCTAAATCTCTGCCTCACCATTATATAATCAATTTGGTATCTCCCAGTATCACCCGGCATTTTCCATGTGTACCTACGCCTGGGGTGATGTTTAAACCAAGTGTTTGTCCCTACTAATTTATTTCTTCTCCAAAATTCAACTGCCTTTTCACCGCGATCATTTCTTCTTCCTAGCCCAAACCCTCCCACTTCTAATCCATCCCTCCCTTCCCCTACCACTGCATTCCAGTCACCCATCACTATCAGGGTTTTCTTCCTCGGCACTTCTCTAATTAGTTCTTCTACTTGCTCGTATACCTCTTCCTCCCTATGGATGCTCGTAGGCATATATACCTGGACCAGTACGAAATTCGTCGGGCGTGCTTTTAATTATTTTTTACCACTAGTATCCTGTCACTCACCTGTTTGATATTTACCACCATCAGCCCCAATTTTGTGTTTAGTACCATGCCGTTGTCTCTCATCTCCCCCACTATAGATTACCCTGTAGTTATCACTCAAATAGTCCCCGCTATCGTTCCATCTCACCTCGCACAGTCCCAAAGCATCAATTTTTCCTTTTTTCCATTTACTGCTCAATATTTTCAAGCTTTTCAGCCCCCATCATGGTCCTTACGTTCCAAGTTCCTATTTTTACCGCTGTTTTCCTCCTCCTCTTCCTCTTTTTCTTCTTCTTCTCCCTCCTATCCCTTGTATCCGCCGATGATGATGCTGTGCAAGGATTTCGTGTGATGACGACCGCGGAGGCCTTGCCTCCCCCGCTGCCGGGCACGACACCCGCCCTAGTGGGTGGCGTCCCGTATTTGCCAGGAATCAATTCTCTTTGAATGACTTTCATATTCTAGGAAGTGATAGCTGAGAGGTATTCCCACGCCAGTCAACGGTATTTTTAACGTGACACCATTCATGAACTACCTTTAGTCTAGCTCCTACCCATCGACCTATTTGGCATGGGTGGCCCTACCAGGAGCAATGGTACTTGCTCCTACCAGTCCAGCTCTAGGGGTCATTAGAACGCACAAGCCCTTCCACCACGTCAAGGTAATAGTTCAAGGAAGAGACATAATTCATATTCGTTCGAAAATTTTGCTAAAATTCGACGTTACGCAAAAAAATAATGCTTTTGAAGCAACTTAAGAGAGTCTCATATGTTAGTATACGCCTTCAACATTAAGACAATAGTATACTTTTATTTCATCTGTTAATTTGCTTTTGAAATATTTTCTACCGAAATATGTCAATATGATTATTTAAACGTTAAGATTTTTCTTAGTGTACCCATCTTGAGACTAAGTTTAAGAAGATTTTTCAATAATACCGTGAAATGAAAGTGTAAATCGTCTTCTTCCTCATTATATGTGAATGATTGAGAACGAGAGATATTTTACTTTGTGAGCCATATAGATAGGGCTGGTTAACTATAGGACTCATAGTTAACATCAGCAATTTTTCTTTAAAAATATGAATGTACATTTGTTCATTTGTGTAGTATTGTAAAATCTCAAGCATACTTATTGCTCCATTTTCTATCTGTATAACTATTCCATCAAATGTTTTTTTAAATGTGAAATGCTGAAATTGATAGCGTAAAGTGCTAAAAACTGAGTTTAAAGTGTTATTTAAAAATGCGACAAATGGCAATTTTTTTGACTTGAGTCAAAAAAAAAATAATAATAATATTTATTTTCACGGGGGTTAACCCATTTACAAAAATTAAATTGAGAGAAATTACAAGAAAAATTACAATTTCAAAACTTACAAGATTGCATTACAAAACAATTACATTGGAATTGACATACATTTGAAGATTATTATTTTTAATTATAAAATTAAGATCGCTATGTTAATTATAAAATGTCTTTGCCATATACATATAATTAAGTTTATTATTTTAAACGGCACGCGCATATATTGCGCAGGTACAGCGGAATCTTCCATGAAAATCCAGTAAAATAGATGCTTTTACTAGAGACTTTTTTAATTTTATATTGCATGAATTTAAACAGTTTTCTAAACCCTATATTGTGCGTATTCAAGCAGACATGTTTGTATCACCGTAATTTGTCTACATTAAAATCCAATGAAACAGCAACATAAAGTTAATACGATAGCCCAAGAATTTGTTTGGAGGACGGAGACTAAAAATACCATTAAAGAATAAATGACACGGAATGAAAAGATTCTAATTACTGGCATAAAACTAAGAATTCAATTTAAAATAAAAAATCAAGCTTTATTCCATTGATGATGATTCAAATAACTGCTCTCAAATATTTTTAACGCTTATTTAATAATATGCACGGAAATATTCCGCGGGATCAGCTAATTTAAGTAAATTGAGAACATAAATTTTCCTGCAGCAAAACGTCACCGTTATAATTTTAAAATACCGCATATTGTGCCGAATGTATATTTCATTTTTTTTTTCAATTCCTCACCATCAATATTTTCATTCATATTTCAATATTAAAAATTAAAAACGTGCAATAATAGAAGAGCCACAATTTAGATTATTATTCGTTACTTTTGTAACATTCCCCCACAAGTCTCCGCTTGCTACAAGTGTCATTGATGGCATAATGGCCAGAGACTCGGGAAGGGTAGGCAGTTTTTGCAAGGTCAAGCGTACGCAGTAAATGTAGCGACCTCAGGGTTACGGCCTTCTGCATGCGTGCCGCAAGTGATTCCGCTACGCAGGACGGAATGCACTTGATACTATTTAGTTATTTTTTTAGATACTATTACCCTAAACTCCACCGAGCACACCAATGATGAGAAATACTAGTTTCACTGTCTTTCCGGGGTACATCTGCCGAAGTTTCAGTAGAGGTAGGTCTTGATATTTTGTCCGTTTTTCCACCTAATTCGAATCCATGTTCGTCTCAGACGGAGCTGAAAACTCAATCACGAACATGGAGCGCGTGAGGTACCTGGTCGAGGATAACGATATCAGGCTTAGTGTTATGTTAATTATTTTAGATAAGTATATGTAAATAAGTATATGTATATGTGTATAATAAGTGTATGCCCTTCTCTTGGACTACAACCTTGTCGTAGTTGAAGGGCTTGCGTGCTCCGATGACCCCTAGAGCTGCACTGGCGGGAGCATTGCTCCTGGTAGGGTCACCCATGCCAGATTGGTCGAAGGTTAGGAGACAGACGAATGGTAGTCCGCGCAGCGTCTGTACCTCAGTGAGGCGGCTGCAAAAGGCGTCTGACCCCAGTGGGGCGGCCTCTGAAGTGATGGTGTCACGTAAAAAACACTATTGAGTAAGGCCAAGGAATACTACCTCAATTAAAACAAAAACCTTGAAATTATGGACAGTTCTCAATTGATAATGAATCCTGGCAACTACGGGACTCGGCCAAGAGGGCCGGGTGTCGTGCCCGGCAGCGGTGGGAGCAAGGCCCCTGCGGTCGTCATCACACGAAATCCTTGCTCAGACGACGCAGCAGCAGAGGAAAAGAAGATAAAGAAGAGGAACGAAACTATTAGAATAGGCACGTGGAATGTTAGGACTATGCTGAGGGCAGGGAAACTAGAGAATATAAAGCAAGAAATGGAGAGGGTGGGTGTAGACATCATGGGTCTGGGTGAAGTTAGATGGAAGGATGACGGGGATTACTGGAGCGGCGACTATAGAGTAATTTATAGTGGAGGGAATGAAAGTCAGCGCGGGGTTGCATTCGTAATGAATAGGAAACTCGGTAGAAAAGTAGTGTATGCAGAACAGGTGAGTGATAGAATAATAGTCGTGGAACTAAAAGCAGAACCAACGAATTTAGTTATAATACAGGTTTATATGCCTACCTCTAATCATAAAGAGGAGGAGGTAGATGGGGTGTACGATCAGCTAGAGGAAATAATTGGTAGGATACCAGGAAGTAAGCACCTGGTAGTAATGGGGGATTGGAACGCGGTGGTGGGTGAAGGAAGAGATGGGCGGGAGGTGGGCGATTACGGGCTAGGAAGAAGAAATGACCGGGGCGAGAAAGCTGTGGAGTTTTGCCGCCGAAATAACCTAGTAATTACGAATACATGGTTCAGACATCATCCTCGACGTAGGTACACTTGGAAGAAGCCGGGAGACACAGACAGGTTCCAGATAGATTATATAATGGTACGTCACAGATACAGGAATAGTGCTAAAAACTCGCATACTTATCCAGGAGCTGATGCAGACACAGACCACAACTTATTAGTCATGAAATGTCGGGTAAAACTGAAAAAGATAAGAATGGGAAGGAGGGTATGTAAGTGGAATATGGAGGCATTAACTGGGGCAATGAAGAAGAAGTATCGGGAGAAGGTGGATGAGATAATGGGTGAGGATCATGGAGTTAGATCAGTGGAAGATGAATGGGGAAGTTTGAAAAATGGAATTATAGAAGCGGCGAAAGCAACGGTAGGCGTAGTGAGTGCAACTAAAATTAGAAAACCGTTGATCACGAAGGAGATGATCAGGGAGATGGAGGAGAGAAGGAAATGGAAGAGTGTAAAATCAGAGCTAGGTAAGAGAAAATACCGAGAATTTAATAACAGGCTTAGAAGAGAAACAAAGAAAGCAAGAGAGGAGTGGTGGAGAGAACAGATCGACGCGTTAGAGAAATACCAAAAAGAGGGAAGAGCAGATGCATTATATCGGAAAGTAAAGGAACTGACGGGTGGTAATAAGGGAAGTGGAATTACAACGATAACAGACAAGACGGGAAAGGTAATCGTTGAACCGAGAGGGATCCAGAAGAGGTGGAAGGAGTATGTTGAAGAGATGTATGGTAAAGAAATAAGGCCCAATAGGTTAGATATAGAAAGGGAAGACGATATCGACAGATATGGCATCGGACCAAGTATCCTAGATAGCGAAATCGAAAGAGCTCTACGATACATGAAAAGGAATAAGGCGGTGGGAATAGATGACATACCTGCAGAGTTTTTAAAGAGCATGGGGAAGAACGGAAGAGGAAAACGTTTTGCGCTAATTCGTAAGATTTATTAGGATGGAGTGTGGCCGGAAGACTTCGCGAAGACTGTACTAATTCCTATACCGAAGAAGAGTAAGGCAAAAACTTGCGAAGAATATAGGACAATAAGCTTAATATCCCACGCGGCCAAAGTAGTTCTGAGGATTCTAAACAGAAGGCTAGAGAAGAAGGCAAATGAATACCTAGGTGACGACCAGTTCGGGTTTAGGAGAGGGACGGGAACGCGAGACGCTATAGCGGTGATGAGGACGCTAGTAGAAAGAAACCTAGAGTATGGACAGGATGTTTTTGCATGCTTCGTAGATTTCGAGAAGGCATTTGATCGGGTGGAATGGACGAAATTAATGGGAGTGTTGAAGAAATTAGGGGTCGATTGGAGGGACAGGCGTCTGATTCGAAATTTGTATATGAATCAGACTCCGCAGGTTAGGGTAGCCAATGGAGAATCGGGATGGGCCACGATAGGACGGGGAGTGAGGCAAGGGTGCCCACTATCGCCGTTGCTTTTTAATGTGTATTCAGAAGAAATGGTAAGGGAGGCTTGGGGGGAGGAGGAGGTAGGAATAAAGGTAGGAGGGGAGCTGATAAAATCAGTGAGATTTGCAGATGATCAAGCATTGGTTAGTCAGTCGGCCAAGGGGTTACAGTCAATGATGAATGCATAAGAGGTGCAGTGCGAAAAGTATGGGATGAAGATCAATCACAAGAAAACGAAAGTAATGAGATTTTCTAGAAGTAAGAAGGCGGGGCTGAATATAAGGGTGGGAGGGAAGAAGATAGAGCAGGTCGAGCAGTTTACGTATCTGGATAGTATTTTGGAGGCGAATGGGTTTAGTGGTAAGGACATCAGATGCAGAATTTCGCTAGCTAAAGAAGCATTTTCGAAGAGAAGGGAATTGATGAGGGGGGGTCTGAGAAGAGACGTAAAGAAGAGGCTGGTGAAAACTTTAATATGGAGCGTGGCGCTATATGGGTCGGAAACTTGGTCATTGCGAAGGGAGGATGTGCGTAGGCTTGAGGCGTTTGAGATGTGGGTTTGGAGAAGGATGGAGAAGGTTAGCTGGATGGCGAGAAAGACGAACGAGGAGGTATTGGATATGGTCGGAGAGGAAAGGAAGCTTGTGGCAGAGGTTCGGAGAAGGCAGAAGAGATGGATGGAGGAGGTTTTGAGAGGAGAGGGCATGTTGAAGAGAGTGATAGAGGGGAGAACACTGGGGAAGCGTGGGAGAGGAAGGAAGAGGATAGGAATTCTGGACGAAATAAGAGGAGGTAGAAGATATGAAGAATTGAAGAGGGATCTAATAACGGGCCATCCTTAGAAGGGAATGCGAGACAATTTCTATTAGGTTGGGATACAAAATGGGGACTGTCCAAGAACCTACCAATCAGCTGGTAGAATACTTGAATGAATATGTAGATATAGCCTAAATCCCATTTCTCGGACGCTCTTTTAATGTTGTCTCGTCAAGCATCAAGAATGAGGTCATCAGCGGCAAAACGTATTTAACAAAATATATTGAATAATTTACGAACTTTTATGTTGAAATGTAATTTGAATAAATTTGTCTTTGAACTTTGAAACAAGCATTTAAATAAATAAAAAATACTCTGCTTGCATTTCAATACATAATTTATTTTAAGGAGGAACCTGCGCTTTGAAGTACTGTATTCATAAGAAGAATAAAATATCCCCTGATGGGGGAATTTAGGATTAATATTTCATTTCATAATTTTTCGAAGAAATCCAAATACTCGATTGGGTTATGCTGCTCAGAAAATATACTTAAGTATGAATGTTAAGAACCTCATGTAAGTCAGTGGTTGTGTTGCATCTAGCGGTTGCTGTTACTTCGACGTAATATGATTATTAGAATAAATTTGTGTCTGTAAAGAAGAATCATTAATTTAATAATATAAAACCTCGAAAAGTCTATAAAAATTATATAATATTGCAGTTTTATTCTTATTGTTATGCATAATAACATCAATAGTTTACACATGGCAACACTGAGACAGACTGTAAACAAATAAGTGCTTCTCTGCCCATGCCTGTTGGTGCCTGGTATCCTGAGATCTGTGACTGCGAATCCGAAATGTTAGAAATCGGTTGATTTTTTCACTAATTCATTAATTTCTTTATTATATTTTCGTTTACATTCATTGTAATTCCTTTTTCTTCAGTTTGACAATTTCTCTGTTACGTATTCTTTTACTTTCTTCATGATTCGTTTCAGCATCTGTTTATCGCTTTCTATTCCACTTATTCTTTTTTCTGTTCTTCATTTTTCCTTTAATTTACGCATCACGTCCACTCATTAATCACCTACATCGTTATTTACCATTTTTGGTACATCATCTCAAAAGATATTTCCGTGTGTTCGTTTCCTGCAATGGGTAAAGTGTATGCCTAATGAGTTGTTATCCCTGTGCATCCTTTCTGACCATTTATTATTGACCACTGTCACATCAAAGTCCTTTCTGGTGATGTGGTGTATATGGTAATTACTTACTAGGTAGGATAATTTAAAATACTAAAGTATGCCATCACTTAATAATAGCAACATAGTATTTAAAATGTAAATTTTTTATTTGAGAGGGCAGGGAAGTTTAAGTGGATAGAGCGTTTTAGTGTAGTGAGGAAGGGAGTGCCAGCTCATTACGTAGTTACAAGGGTGTATGGATTATTTGCCAGAGCAGTTTGCATGGTATTTTTTTGCACTGCTTCTCTACTCATGCCGCCCCACTTCCAAACTCCCTTGGTTTTGTTTCAATTTATAGACAGTTTCAGCAGAGAAGCAAGTTAGTGTGATTTAAGGATGTTTCAGTTAGTTTAAAGGGAGATATTTTTACCTGAGATTGCAGTATTAATCTAGCAACAACATTGCGATTCTAACGTTGTAATAACCTGGTAGAAATAATGTTGTTACAACATCAGGATTTTACCTGCCAATTGCATTGAAGAACTAACCTTGCAATAACATAGCAGTATAAACCTTCCAACAACGTTGCGATTTTAACCTTATCACAACATTGTGATGTTAGTTTCCTTTTTTCACTAAGAGCAAGGGTAAATCCATGGTTCGGGTGGTTCGTGGCTTTCTTCCAGGAAATGTATACTACCTTGTTTTTTCCACTATCTGAGACCCGATTTTCTTTTGATTCTCCGAGTTCTATCAAATATTTATTATCTGGTTTCATGTCCCTAAAGCCTGTTCTTAGTATCGTAATCTAGACGAAATGTTATGTACATGCTTATGTGTATGAGTATCTGGAATAACATTACCGCTAATGTGAAAAGCTTTGCCGTGGAGCCATTGATTGATCGTGCAAATAGTTTTTTTAATGAAATTATCCATCTACAAAGAAAAGTTTAAAAATTCAAAATAAATACGTTTGAACATTTTTAAATTACGTAGTTTAAAGGCTTTAATAAAGTAACGTACTTAGAAGTAAGCACAGGCATAAATTTAACCAAAGTCGTTGACAAAGATAATTACTGAGAACCCCCTTACATATATGCTCTCGTTGATATTTATATTGAAAAATGCGTACTAGAATTCAGTGCTGCCAAGCAGCATGATTTGAAAATGCGTAATACAATTTATAAAAACGCCATAAGGATTAAAATATATTCAGTCAACTTGAGTACTACGCCGTATTTCACATTTTACCTCCAAGCAGTTTCCAACGTTGCCGCATTGTTCGCAGCATTTCGGCTGCTTGCTCGGAGAAAAACCGGAAGTATGTTTTTTAAACTTTAATGCTGGCACTAAATTGCCGATGACCTAATCTGAAAAAAATATATTGTGTGACTTGATATCTTTTGCACGTTATATTAGTTTTTTAATGATTTTTTTCGGGCCAAACTTGAGATAAAAAATGTTATATGAAGGGAGGTCATCGTTCTGCCATTAAGACAATGCATTTCAACGTAAAATTCCATCATTTTCAAATCCATATATCTTCATTAAATGGCCGATGACATAGTAATATTTTTACACCAATCGATAGGAGAAATCATGGACAATAATATATGTCAAAATCAGGGCAGGTTTTCGGACATGCCTAAAATGATGGTTCCTCCTTAACAATGACAGTTATGATTCCTACAATGTTCAACATGGGGTTCGTTTTGGTTTGGTGGTCAAAGTACTGGCATCCCATTCCCTTCCGTTAAGAATAGCCTAATGGCGACCCTGGATTTCTCTTCACCCTTCCTGTGCTCCCGAAATATTTCTTTCCTTGCCCTCATATCAGCCTCTACACAATGCCACCAGTGGACTCTGCGATCGATAACCTACTTCAATAATCAACCTACCGACAACCTATAGCTTTTTCATGGATAAGAGAATTCTTAAGTAATCGCGTGCTAAGGGATGTATTACACGGCTCTCATGAAGTAAAAGTCAAATCAGGCATCCCACAGGGGAGTGTCATAGGCCCACTTCTGTTCCTTTTGCACATTAACGATATCGATAAAGTAGTTAAAACCAAGCTTCGATTATTTGTAGACGATGCATTGGTATATAGGGAACTCCGTTGCCTTAATGATAAACAAGCGCTAACTACTGTCCGTTGCAAAATTCTGTCACCCGAGTTTGAAGACGAATATCTCATAGATGGCTCAATCGATTTTAAAATGAAGTACATCACATTAAAGTTTGTTTATTTCTGCGTTTATTGATGGTGCACAAAACTATTTACCGTTTATATTTATTTCAGTGTGTGTTTAAAAACAGAATTTTAGCGCATTTTTCCGGGTACCGGGCGGATGCATCGCATTTACGGCTTCGTAATAACAACACGGATCAAGATATCGAAATTTCCTTTTCAAATATTGTAGCAAAGATCTGTATTTACAATTATACGAAGTTTCATATTATTTAATGCATTATTATTTTAGTTATAGGTGCAAATGCACGGATCCGTTATTTTCCGTTCCGCGCATCCCTGAAAACCGCCGTTCGGACCTTATTCAAGCTCTCGAGTTCATCATCATGAATCTACTTATAAAATCTTGAAGGAATTCGTTGGTTAATCAATATCGATTAACATTTATTTTCGAAAAAGAACGCGTTGAACTGCCAGGAGCCTGCACGGAAGAGAAAGGGAGAGGTGCGCGCTGTTGCCCAGTCAGAGGGTTGTCCGTCCGGCGCGCGAGGAATTACCTACTGCAAGTATTTACCGGCGGGGAAAAACTACTTCGCTTCAAATAACATACTGTACCAGACGATAAAAATTGCTGTACTCACCAAAATATAACCAGGGGCATATTTTCACCACTTCCCATCAACTTTTTCCATGAGGGCTTTGGAACTCAAATGGCGAAAGGCACTCAGAAGCATAACGATATGTGGAATATCTTTTGTCACCACATTTCTCGGCTTCTCGACGAAAGAAACAAATAGCGCAAAAAACGATTTTTAACTCCGTGTCCGAAAAATTGGCACGAGGAGGCATATCGACGGTATGTTTCCACACAGATCTAAAATGACACTGATGACCATTCTTAAAATGACCCTTTCTGCCACTATTTACCGAGTCCAAATGACTCATGCACAGAGATAGGACGACTGGTTTTCCCCCGCAGGTAATGCTTGTAGTGGACTCCCTCACGCGCCTTACGGACAACCCTCTGACTGGGCAACAGCGCGCGCCTCTCCCTTTCTCTTCCGTGCAGGCTCCTGGCAGTTCAACGCGTTCTTTTTCGAAAATAAATGTTAATCGATATTGATTAACCAACGAATTCCTTCAAGATTTTATAAGTAGATTCATGATGATGAACTCGAGAGCTTGAATAAGGTCCGAACGGCGGTTTTCAGGGATGCGCGGAACGGAAAATAACGGATCCGTGCATTTGCACCTATAACTAAAATAATAATGCATTAAATAATATGAAACTTCGTATAATTGTAAATACAGATCTTTGCTACAATATTTGAAAAGAAAATTTCGATATCTTGATCCGTGTTGTTATTACGAAGCCGTAAATACGATGCATCCGCCCGGTACCCGGAAAAATGCGCTAAAATTCTGTTTTTAAACACACACTGAAATAAATATAAACGGTAAATAGTTTTGTGCACCATCAATAAACGCAGAAATAAACAAACTTTAATGTGATGTACTTCATTTTAAAATCGATTGAGCCATCTATGAGATATTCGTCTTCAAACTCGGGTGACAGAATTTTGCAACGGACAGTAAGGACATCGAGGCAATACAGGAGTGGTGCGATGCGTGGCAGCTAGAATTAAACTTTTAAAAATGCATTGTCATCAATTTTTGCAAACAGAAATACTCTTCTTATGTCAGCAATTCCATACAAAAGATCAAATTAGAGACTGTAGAATCAGATAAATACCTTGGAGTTTAACTGACTGATGATCTCTCGTGGAGTAAACATATCCAGGAAATTGCCGGCCAAGCTAATTTAAAATTGGGATTTGATAAAAGAGTATTTGGCAAGTACGACGATAAAGTTAGGGAAATTATCTACTTCTCCCTTGTTAGACCATACTTGGAATACGCTGCCAGTATTTGGGATCCTTATGAGGTCGGCATAAAAATGGGGTTAGAACGCATGCTCAGAATATCGGCAAGATACGCCGCAGGCCATTATGATTATCTCGTTAGTGTTACTGACCTTTTGCAGCAACTTGGATGGGAAACGCTTTCAGACCCTCGATTAAAATTTAGACAATCTATTATCTAAGTTCCAAACCGATTTATTCTCTGATGACGTTGATAATATTTTACGGAATCCGACACACTACGGTAGATCAGATTATAAGAATAAAATTAGGGAACTAGACTGCAGAAGGGACAGGTTTCAAATTTAATTTGTCCCGCGAACGATAAGAGACCATAACAGCTACCATTGAACTTTTACCTAGGTTTGTCGATAGTTAGTGTAGCTCTTAGTAGTTGTGGTACTCCCAAATACATGAATCCTCATCTGTTACCTAGTACTTACAGCACGCCGTGCATGTTTACAACACAACTCTTTAATCTCTGTCCGTTTATGTAGTTGCAAAATACATAAATACTTACGGTTCCTTAAACGTAAGTAACATATCTATAGTGTAGTGCATACTCGTGAGTCTCGCCTCCAGACAAGCATTAGCGATTTATGGCAATATATTAATAGTCGTAGTTACACTAACTATAGGGTATATTACGGGGTATTTGGTAGGTATAGCCTTCGCCAAGCTCGGAATATCATTCAAACGTGGATATCCTCTGCGAAGGGACCTACACATCATGCTATGCGGCTCGAAGGTTGCCAGCTCAGCACAAGGTGATAGAATACTAATAGATAGAATCCTTTTAACACCTTGAGCTCAGCATACCCATGGGTTAAACAGGGCGTTTAGCTTAAATCTATTCAATTCGTTGGCTTGAGCGGGAGCATTCGTTGCTTCAGTCCTCGCGTGCACCTGCCTACCGATCAGTCGACAAATTGGCAACGTGAGTGCGGTGTGAAGCAGGCAGACAACGAACTTCTTGCGCTGTGTTGCTGGCGTGAAGAAAAAGATCACATAGGTACTGCTTTCTTCGCGAGAGGATGTCGTCGTGCTTCTTACCGTGGGATGAAGACGGAAGTGACGTCGGTGTCGTTATGTGATACGTAGTAATATACCGAGTGTAATACGAGTGATGCAGTGCTGTGAAATCTTAAAGACAAATACGCTCCTAAGGATTATTTTTAAGCACGATCTATGAGATTGGTACTCATGCTCTTCTTCCTCTTCTGACATCGTTGTTCAATCGTTGCGTTGCGCTGACATGATCGTTGATTCGGCGGAATGGGGCATAATGAAAATCATATCGGAGTTTAGTGATAGCGTAATCAGTAGTGAAAGCAGACAGAAATGAGAAGAAAATTCTCCTTCCTCCTGCCCGAGGAATCTCTATTTGGTGAGTGTACTCATGTTAGAGACTATATTCGAATTTGAAATTAAAATTGAAGGATTTTGAAAGAGTAGGGAGTGAATGCAGAAATATTGATGGCATAAAAATACTGTTTTCTCAGACAAAACTTTTCAGTAATTATCTGAAGATGTAAATTGAAAGCTTTAACTTGACTTATTTATTTCACGCGGTACGAAGAAAACGCCTTCACAACGAATAGTTTTATTGTTAAATATTCGCCTGAGCGATACCTACATTCAAAACAATTGTGCCACGCTAGAAATCGCTTACTTTCCACGACGTTCCACGCATGCATAGTGCTATTGTTTCAATATATTCACATGAAAGAATAAATGCATGTTACAACATCATAGCCTGCAAAATCGAAGCTTCCAGAAATAATCACGGTAATATATCGTCCAAAAGTTCGAAAAAGTGTGGACGTTGGTGAATTTTTAAAAGAAAAAACGGTATATGTATCATAGTGTCCAGTCTGGGAGAAAATTAATTTCACCTGCTTCCCGGTCATTTTATACCACCTATTTCACTTATATTGCTACGCTACATCTGCGCATTGGTACTAACCTTTCATTTTCTTCATAAAACCTTTTTATTTCGTAAAGTATTCACTTAAACCTGTGATGTGAATCTCTTCATCGACGCCATATTGGAAAAACTGCCCTTTTCCTCCTATTTCCTCCAGACGGCGCAGCGGTCGAGCAGTTTCTTCATTTTCTATACCCACCACCCATGAGTATACCCGCCTTGAACCTACACTCGAACACTGCCGTTTGTAAACTAGCCGCGCTATACGACGCGTTACAACTTTGAAGAGACTACAACTACAACCCCCTCCAATCATTTACCCTCTCGGGGGAAATTTTTCTTTAGAAAAATACGCTACAACTTTGAAGAGACTACAACTACACCCCCCTCCAATATCTACACTCTCGGGGGATATTTTTCTTTAGAAAAATACGCTACAATTTTGGCCCGCAACCTTGTTGGGGGGGTGCGTAAAGGTCTTATTGTAGACGTGAAATTACTCTCTATCCCTCTAGCGGGACTTCCCAACATCTCGGAATATGGCGTCGAAATATCACGAAAATTACCCGATTTTCGTCATTTCAAACTTTATTTTCTCAAAAACTACGAATCTCACGCCTTTTTTTCTTACATTTTATAACTGCGCAGTCCTTTCACTTTCCTTTCCCATTCATCGAATACCCCTTACTTTTCTACGATTCTCACACAAAAATTTCTCCCAGACTGGACCCTATGATACCTTTACCGAAAAAACTTTGAAAGTGCTTGATGTACCGGTGATTTGTTACTCTTAAAATGTTGGATAGGCATTTGTCTTTAAGGGTTGGTTTAGCTATAATTATGGCAAGTTAGGACACCAAGACAGACGAGCGATGTGTTGGTACTGTTTGGCTAATATTTACCATGGAATTATCCTCGATAATGTTGGCACGGAAATAAGAAGTGATAGGGAAATAAGCATTAAAACATTCAGTGGACTATTTTATAATGCGTAATCAATGGAAGAGTGCCAAAAATAGTTCATTTCATTTAAAATTGAACCTTATTATAGCGCCATTTCGCGCCATCCTCGGCCGGCGACCCAACCCTTCTCCGCGGGTGGGTTATGACACCAACTGACGCGTAGACTAAATTTTATAGCTTCTAAAAGAAAACAATAAATCGCAAAATTATAGTCCTCTTTGTATTTTACTAGTCACGCTGATGAAAATTTTTTTTATCGCAGTTATACGATAGATATTAACCAATTTACGTGCTTTAGTAAACCGTGCGGGTTTAACGAACGTAACCAGGTAATTTAACCCGGAAGCCAAGAGTTCTTCGGGCAATTACACACGGCTATAACTTCTAAAAGTTAGCTTCCACGCTTTTTTATCGGAGTCCTACTACAGATAATAACAGTTTCAATGGCATATAACTTTTAATTGTTAACTTTATATTTTTCATCAAATTTAACGTTAGCTATCCTGTCCATTCCATTTTTCCTGTTTTCGCGCGTACATCAAGCCATACTACTTATAGTGTGGAAACAAGGGTAATTACATACCATGGGCATTTAATAGGCTCTATTTAGGTGATTTCCTACGCACCCTCTTTATAATCACATAAGTTTGCCAAATGTTTTGCATTTTCATCTCGTCGTCGAATGAGAAACAGTTTATTTGCCCTAGTCTTAGAGATAAATTTCGTTTAATGGATCATTGGCATAGGTTAATAACTTACGAGCAATGTACCATACGGGCAGGAGTATGATTCGGCCCAGGAAATTTCTTACGAAAATTTATTTCATTTGATTTTCTCAATATAGACATTAAATTCTATATTCTAACATGCGTTGTTCAGAATGAACTATGGTACATTATTTTATTAACGGAATTCAAAAGTAAAATACCGGGCGCATGCTTGTAGAATTTCCCGAATGTATTTTTGTCATACGCTGGGAAGTTTCAGGGTAAAAACTCGGTGTTAAAATCACTGAAAAACTATCTAGGAGAAAGAGCTAATAACAAATTAGAAAAATCAAACATCCTCAACTCTTTTTTTATTGTCAATTTACACCATTCTCTCAGAATAACACCGATACACTACCAAGGCTACATGCATCTACATAATACCCTGCAAGCCACCTCAAGGGTGTGTGGTAGGGGTTGAGTTATCACCAACATGCATTACGCTATGCCCTGTTAAAGTTAATGTAACTACGACTATTTATGCATTATCAAAAATCTGCTGATGTTTGTCAGGAGGCAACATTTTGCAAATATGCGCTTCACTATAGGTATTATACGAATGTTTTTTGATTTGCATATAGCTTGTGGTACCGAGCTAATTTATATGTTTTCTATCGGAGTTAGTGATGGGTCGGTCGTGAGAGATCGAATTCCGAGAGCAAGTTCTCTTAAAAGAAAGATCGATGAACGACTTCTCTCCAATGACCGAGGCGTTCATCTTCACCGATCGCGACAGGAATGATTGCATGACATCAAATATCATGATCACGAGACTTGAGACCGACCAAAAAAATCTTGAGTGAGTTTTATAACGAGAGATTCCCGAGTTACTCGCTCTTTCTGTTGGGAATTACCGGGTGGACGTGAGAAATAAAAGGACTAAAGACGTTATCAGTTCAACGTGCATTGTAAGACTGGAACAGCACACGCTTTATTACAAAAACGAAGGACAAAAAAAAAGACAATCGAAAATACCAAGTATGAGAATGTCATTGGTTTGCTTACGTAGTTCCAACACCCCCTCTCAAACTAATGACATTCCTATTTCATCAATACAAAAGTAATGCTTACTCTTAGGAACAGATTTTGTCAAAAAATCTGCAGGCATATTAGCAGTTGACAAATACTGTAGGAAAACCTTATCCTTCTTAATAGCATCTCGAATGAAGTGGTATCTAATCTCAATATGCTTAGTTTTATTATGAAACATTGGATTCACAGCCAATTTCTGTGCTCCTTGATTATCATTATACAACACAATAGGTTCTTGCTTACAATCTAACAGTGTATACAGTAATGATCTTAAATAAATTGCTTCCTTAGCAGCATCTGTTAAAGCTACATATTCAGCTTCTGTACTAGAGAGAGAAACACACTTTTGTTTTCTGCTTGACCATGATATAGCAGTTTTTCCAAATGTAAAAACATAACCTGAATAAGAACATCTATCAATTAGATTATTACCCCAGTCTGCATCCACAAAACCCTTAAGGTCATCAGCATCCCTCTCATAAACCAAACCATAACTCTTTGTTCCCTTGAGGTATCGTAAAATACGTTTTAGATATTGCCAATGTTCAGAAGAATAGCACGTATTAAATTGGCTTAACTTACTCACAGAGTGCAAAATATCTGGGCGAGTGCTTACCGCTAAATACATTAATGACCCTAGAAGACATTGATAGGGTACATCAGGCATTACACAATTATTAGAATCAAGTTTCAAATTAACTTCCATGGGCGTTCCAATGTTATTACAGTCACACATATTGTACTTAATTAGCAATTCATCAATATATTGACTCTGATCAAGGATTATTTTCCCTTCCTTTTTGTCACGTCTAACTCTCATACCAAGACATTTTTGAACCTCTCCTAAGTCTTTCATTTTATATTTTCTCATGAGAGCATCCTTCAACTTCTCAGTTTCTTGAACATCATTTGAAAAAATAAAGAAGTCATCCACATATAATGCGACAAAAAACATACAACCTTTAGCTCTTTTAAAATAAACACATGAATCACTTTCACACTGGATCAGCCCCAGACCAATTAAATCACAATGAATTTTATCATTCCAAGATCTGGAGGCTTGTTTCAGCCCATACAGAGCTCTTTTGAGCAAACACACCTTGTTCTTAGCATTAACATCCAAAAAGCCTTCAGGCTGAGCCATTAATATTGTTTCTTTCAAATCACCATGTAAAAAGGCTGTCTTAATATCTAGATGGTTTACATCTAAGTCATATTTAGCAGAAAGAGCAAACAACAATCGTAAAGTTTCCTTTCTTACTACTGGAGCATAAATTTCATCATAATCTATACCTGCCTCTTGTGAATACCCCTTCGCAACTAGCCTTGCCTTATACATAGGCTTACCATCTGGGTCATGTTTCAGCTTAAAAACCCATCGACACTGAACTATATTTTTATCCAATGGCTTGTCAACTAAGACCCAAGTATTATTTTCTTTCAAAGAAACCAACTCATCTGACATTGCCTTCTTCCACTCATCTCTATCATTTCTCGAAATAGCATCCTTGAATGACACAGGATCTGAAACACATTGAAAATCTTCATCATGATTAGCTGAATACAAGATAAAATCGGGATATTGTTTGGGTTTCCTTAACCTTTGAGATCTCCTGGGCTCTCTGACTGGCTCTGAGGCATCGAGTATACCTGTAGTGTCTAAATTATCATCTAACTCGTCATCAGTTGGGTGCTCATGAGATCTTACATCACTGCTATTCAAAAATAAATCAAATGCTGATATATAATTATTGTCTGAATCACTTAATTGTTCACAAGTACCATCATGTACATCATTTGAATTTTCTAGAAAAATAGCATCTCTAGCAACACTAACTTTTTGAGAATTAGGATCATATAGTCTGTAGCCCTTGCAGACATCACTATATCCCACAAATAAACACAATTTTGACTTAGGGTCCCACTTCTTTCTTTTTTCTTTAGGGATATGAACATATGCTTTACAGCCAAAAACGCGTAAATAACTTAGATTTATTTTCTTGCCTGACCAAATTTCCTCAGGTGTCTTTCCACTGAGAGCTGAATGGGGGGATCTATTCTTAAGGTGTGCAGCAGTATGACAGGCCTCAGCCCACAGTCTGGTTGTGCACTGAGAGTCTCTCATCATTGCACGAGCTTTCTCACACAATGACCGGTTGATCCTCTCAGCAATACCATTCTGCTGGGGTGTGTAGGGCACTGTCAGCTGATGCTTGATGCCATGTTCTCTGAAAAACTCAACCATAGAATGATTAGAGTATTCACCCCCATTGTCAGATCTGAATATTTTTAATTTCTGACCTGTTTCAAGTTCCACAGATGCCTTAAAGTCTTTAAGTCTTGATATGACCTCATCTTTAGATTTCAAAAAATAAGGAAATACTTTCCTACTATAATCATCAACAAAGGTTAGAAGATATCTATTTCCTCCGACAGAGGACTCGAAAGGGCCAGCAATATCTGAATGCACTAATTCAAGCCTATCTTTAGAACGTACTCCTTGCAAATTCTTAAAAGTCTTACGGGAATGTAAGACTTTTATGCCTGATTAAGGTTTCCTGAATAGTTGACATGAGTTGCCTTATCATTCCTGAGTAACTTCATATCTTTTTCATTTAAATGCCCTAATCGCCTATGCCACAATGCAGCGGATTTCGTATTAATACATACATTAGCACAATTAATGTCACCAACATTTTTAACAAGAGTATTATTACTACTATTTTCAACAGAAATTAAAGTATCAGAAGAATCATCCAAAAAAGGCACAATATCTAGCTTAAAAAGCACATTAACTTTAGATGCAGTAAACTGAACAGTACCAGAACTTTGAAAATCACATTTATGGTACACTTGACATCCATCATCAGAAAATACTACAACTAAACCTTTTTCAACTAGTTTAGACACAGATACCAGATTAGTAGCTAATTGTGGCACATACATTACCCTTTCAATGGTTTTATCACCATCGATGAATCTCACTGGTACATTACCAACTCCCTGAGCAAGAATATGAGCATCGTTAGCTAGAGTTACACTCGAATTCGCCACATCTTGATAACTTTGCATCCAAACTTGGTTTTTACTCATGTGACACGTCGCACCAGAATCGATATACCAATCACCATTAGCACAATGATTAACACCTAGTGCAGTGAACAAGGTTACAACTTTACTGGAATTCTTTTCACCAACACTCACTCTTGAACCTTTATCTTGATTTCTTCTGGCCTTGTACTCCTCCGCACGTTTCCGCTTGAAACAATTTTTCTTAATATGCCCCTTTTTGTGGCAATAGCCACACTCGAACGATGATTTCGGCAGCTGCCCTGAAGGTTGATGGTTGACAGCTAATGCAGAAGCAGACTCCTTCCCATTCTCCAACTCTCGTCGACCTTCTTCCGCCATCAATCTTGCCTTGACGAAGTCGGCGGTGAGGTTTTGCCCGGAGTGATCTAAAATCATCGCCATGGGCCGATAACTCGGAGTCAGGCCAATGAGCATCATAGATCCAACCAATTCTTCCATCGTAAACTTAGAATCTTTTAACTTATGCGCAGCAGTCATCATATGAGTAATATAATCGGACATATCTCGGCAGTCTGACAGCCGCGTATTAATCAGCTGCGACAAGGCTGCAAGACGCCCAACAGTACCTTGAGGTTCAAATGTCTCAGCTAGGCGGGTCCATGCATCCTTAGCGGAGTTTGCTTCACTCACGTGTACGTAAAGCTCCGGCTCAATCGACAGACAAATCGTGGATAATGCCGTCTGGTCGTCGTTTTCGACATATTCCTTGGAAGCGGGAGTCAGTTTACCAGAGACATAATCCCACAGCTTTTCGTGAAGCAGCAACATACGAATGGCAAATTTCCAGTCCGTGTAGTCTAATTGTCCTCTTAACTTTTTGATAGAAAAAAATGGAACCACGTCCACCGGAACTCTGCATTCTGGACGAAACTTTAAACTTAATAGTGCAAATACTAATAGTATAATCTTAATTGAGAGTTTCCTGGGCCCGTAACCTGTTGGGAATTACCGGGTGGACGTGAGAAATAAAAGGACTAAAGACGTTATCAGTTCAACGTGCATTGTAAGACTGGAACAGCACACGCTTTATTACAAAAACGAAGGACAAAAAAAAAAGACAATCGAAAATACCAAGTATGAGAATGTCATTGGTTTACGTAGTTCCAACACTTTCGTAATGTAGGCAGTTATTCGATGCTCCGCTCGGTTGCGCTAACAAAGACGCAGCGTAATAACAGTCAACAATTTACATCACGACATAAATATCTTGCATCGAGAGAGTTTGACCATTTTTTTGGCTCGCTTTTTAGTAGAATAATAACATGATTAAAAATGAAAGAGAAAATCATACACTGTCGGCAAAGAGACAGCTGGGTTAAGATTCAAAAGGAATGCAATGGAAATTAAACATGATCCAGGTACTTATCCGTTTGTTAATTCGCCAAGCAATGCAATATTTGTTACTGCGTTGGCTATGTAGTGCCGTTATTTATTACGTGCAATAGGTTAATCGTCACTTGTAAGTAGTATAGTACAATACTATATCCCTATGAATTGTTTTCCTTTGCCGCGACGAGTCGTAAATTGTGTGATAATTAAATATCTGAGTCTATGACGTGATCGCTTAGAAATCAAACCTGATACCCATGCCGCTGTATTATATATATACCGGCCGTTTATATAAACAACTGTGATTCATATTGCCAATGCATTTTAAAAATTCAACTCCGCTCCTCTCTCTTCAATCACTTCTTCTAGACTTTGATGGTGTTGCTGTCAATCAAGAATGTTTCCAGTGCTTCATTGGATGTCCGTTGGCTTTCCCTTCGTCTGAATTTTCTTCCCATATGTCTTCCGAAGTACCGGCGTGTTAAAATCACCGGTGAATTCATCCAGAATTGTTTGTTTTTGGAATTCAGTTTGCTTTTGGTGTTATTTCAAATATTTTTAACTGCAATCTCATCAGCGAATCCTTTTTTCGGAGAATAAAATTTCGTATGTGCCAATAACTCTCCTTTTCATTTAGAGGAATGGTATTTGAAGAACTTGATTCAGGGAATAATAGCGTGATTCCAGTTAATATAGGTTAGATCCAAACACCGTTCGAGACATGATAACTGCAAATTATGATTACCCACAGGTAATTTGATTCATACTTTCATAATTATACTTTTGTAGTGAATAGTAAGTAAAAAAAATGTACATAGGCTTGATCAGTAAATATCAGTATGAGTTTCCGGAATTTCATTTGCATTTGCACTGAGTGTAGCTTCAATAAACGGTACAATGTAAATATCGGGTAAAATTCTGTATCCTGGCGGCACCTACTTTCCTCTCCCCCATCCCCAAAATGGCTGAATTTGCGGTTTTTTCGGAGGGAAACCCGGTGCTCACTTGAGGGGAACTCGATGAAATTAAAAAAAAATATATTGAAAGTGAACTTACCGAAAAAACGTGATATAAACATCTGATGTGGAAATGCGTAGGAATATATTCATGGTAAAGTACGGCGGCTCTTCGCCAGGTGGCAGCACAAGCTCGGTGGCAATGAAACTTCGCCATGTTCTAGAGATTCTTTGTGCGTCGATGTTGGAGCACGCGATTTGAACTTGGGTAGAATGATGTTGCAAACATTTAATCCGTCCTCCTCCGGAAGAATAGTACTCACCGCAGAGGTACACGAAAATGAACAGGAATTAAATTACTTAACGAACCAAGGAAAAATGAAATTAATAAAAGAATTGAAAGGAAAAGGCAGACACTTGAAAGCGGCATACGAACACTTACACACACAGAACTACTGATGCACACAGATGAATAAATGTATGAACACGGATAAATAGATAACTAAACACGAATATATATTTGATGAAACCACTAGGCACAGATGTAGGTACGTACTCACTAGAAACGTCGAATGAAGTGATTTCTCTGAACGAAGCACATACGGGTCAGTGAGATAGGTAAGGGATGGGAAAGTAGGGGTAGTAAAAAGGAGGGGGTTGTATGGTGATATAGACAGGGCCAGTTAATAAGCATAGATTAGTGAAGGGATAGCGTAAAATGGGTTAAAAGCGCATAGATAGCTCTGAGATACGCCCACCTGAGATAAAGGAATGGGAAAAGAGTTGATGTGGAGAATAGCGGTCAATTTAAAATAAAACAGAACATTTCAAGGAATATAAGTAGAAAGGAAAGGTTCCATAGCATGAAGACGATATATTCGTGAATGGTACATCCAAGGGAAGATGGTATTTCCATGGTAAAATACCTGAAAATCCCGTGACGCCTTTAAGTAGAATCTGTGCCCTCTTGACAGAGAGAGGTCATTTTGAGTGGCAAGGGGTGGTTTCCGCAGAATGAGGGTTACATATTCGTGAATGGCAGAATGTAAGGAAGATATTTCCAATAAAAAATACCTGAAAATACCGTGCCGCCTTTAAGTAGAATCTGTGCCCTTGTGACATAGAGAGGTAATTTTGAGTGGCAAGGGGTGGTTTCCGCAGAATGAGGGTTACATATTCTTGAATGGAAGAATGTAAGGAAGATATTTCCAATAAAAAATACCTGAAAATCCCGTGCCGCCTTTAAGTAGAATCTGTGCCCTCTTGACAGAGAGAGGTCATTTTGAGTGGCAAGGGGTGGTTTCCGCAGAATGAGGGTTACATATTCGTGAATGGCAGAATGTAAGGAAGATATTTATATGAAAAAATACCTGAAAATCTCGTGCCGCCTTTAAGTAGAATCTGTGTTCTCGTGACATAGAGAGGTCATTTTGAGTGACAAGGGGTGGTTTCCGCAGAATGAGGGTTACATATTCTTGAATGGCAGAATGTAAGGAAGATATTTCCATGAAAAAATACCTGAAAATCCCGTGCCGCCTTTAAGTAGAATCTGTGCCCTCTTGACAGAGAGAGGTCATTTTGAGTGACAAGGAGTGGTTTCCGCAGGATGAGGGTTACATATTCGTAAATGGCAGAATGTACCGAAGATATTTCTATGAAAAAATACCTGAAAATCCCGTGCCGCCTTTAAGTAGAATCTGTGCTCTCGTGACATAGAGAGGTCATTTTGAGTGACAAGGGGTGGTTTCCGCAGAATGAGGGTTACATATTCGTGAATGGCAGAATGTAAGGAAGATATTTCCATGAAAAAATACCTGAAAATCCCGTGCCGCCTATAAGTAGAATCTGTGCCCTCGTGACATAGAGAGGTCATTTTGAGTGACAAGGGGTCGTTTCCGCAGGATTAGGGTTACATATTCGTGAATGGCAGAATGTAAGAAAGATATTTCCATGAAAAAATACCTGAAAATCACGTGCCGCCTATAAGTAGAATCTGTGCCCTCGTGAAATAGAGAGGTCATTTTGAGTGGCAAGGGGTGGTTTCCGCAGGATGAGGGTTACATATTCGTGAATGGCAGAATGTAAGGAAGATATTTCCATGAAAAAATACCTGAAAATCCCGTGCCGCCTTTAAGTAGAATCTGTGCCCTCGTGACATAGAGAGGTCATTTTGAGTGACAAGGGTTGGTTTCCGCAGGATGAGGGTTACATATTCGTGAATGGCAGAATGTAAGGAAGATATTTCCATGAAAAAATACCTGAAAATCCCGTGCCGCCTTTAAGTAGAATCTGTGCTCTCGTGACATAGAGAGGTCATTTTGAGTGGCAAGGGGTGGTTTCCGCAGAATGAGGGTTACATATTCGTGAATGGCAGAATGTAAGGAAGATATTTCCAATAAAAAATACCTGAAAATACCGTGCCGCCTTTAAGTAGAATCTGTGCCCTTGTGACATAGAGAGGTAATTTTGAGTGGCAAGGGGTGGTTTCCGCAGAATGAGGGTTACATATTCTTGAATGGAAGAATGTAAGGAAGATATTTCCAATAAAAAATACCTGAAAATCCCGTGCCGCCTTTAAGTAGAATCTGTGCCCTCTTGACAGAGAGAGGTCATTTTGAGTGGCAAGGGGTGGTTTCCGCAGGATGAAGGTTACATATTCGTGAATGGCAGAATGTAAGGAAGATATTTATATGAAAAAATACCTGAAAATCTCGTGCCGCCTTTAAGTAGAATCTGTGTTCTCGTGACATAGAGAGGTCATTTTGAGTGGCAAGGGGTGGTTTCCGCAGAATGAGGGTTACATATTCGTGAATGGCAGAATGTAAGGAAGATATTTCCATGAAAAAATACCTGAAAATCCCGTGCCGCCTATAAGTAGAATCTGT
Source organism: Pyrrhosoma nymphula (assembly GCA_963573305.1). Taxonomy (NCBI): domain Eukaryota; kingdom Metazoa; phylum Arthropoda; class Insecta; order Odonata; family Coenagrionidae; genus Pyrrhosoma; species Pyrrhosoma nymphula. The sequence continues at coordinate 290,500 of OY754333.1, read as the reverse complement.
GCCCTCGTGACATAGAGAGGTCATTTTGAGTGGCAAGGGGTGGTTTCCGCAGGATGAGGGTTACATATTCGTGAATGGCAGAATGTACCGAAGATATTTCTATGAAAAAATACCTGAAAATCCCGTGCCGCCTTTAAGTAGAATCGGTGATCGAAAAAGTTGGTACACTGCTGTTGGAGGTGAATAGAAAGCGTTATTTTCGTGTGTAAGTAATGTGTAGGAGGTAATTTTCTAAACCCTGTGGTAGTTAATATTTCAGGATGATACTGATCCTGAAAAAATTTTACGAAGAAAACGGCAATTATGAACACCGGGTTTCCCTCCTCTCACATTTTGTAATTAATTTACCACGTTTTTCAGATGAAAGAATCGCGAGCGCAGCGAGGGAAATTTTTGCCCTTCACTGCGTTCGCGCGCGCGCGCTCTCGCAGTGAAGGGCAAAAATTTACTCCGATGGAAACCGGTGGTAATAGCACTAAAACTGGATACCTAAGGAGGGAAACCCGGTGCTTGTTGCCCGAAAGATTCGTTTCTAGGTAGTTTCATTTGAGATATGAAGATCTCTGGCTTTTGGCGACACCTGTACGGCTGCCCGCTTAACTAAATTACGCCGCGAATCGGCGGAGGACGACGCGAAATAGTCCATTAAAACATATCAATTTGTAAGGAAGTGGGACATTTCTGAGCATTATTCCATTGATAACATCTTTCAACCAGGTCCTGTGTATCTTTTAGTACAAACAGTAAGTTTCTATTACCTGTAGATTCCGTGCCGCCATTAACGGGAATAATACCCCTAAATATCGAACAAGGAAAGATGCAAGCTAATTTAAAACTTGCAACAATTAGGCCAATTTATAAACAAGAAAAGAGAAATGATACTAACAAATATCGTCCAATATCTATTCTTCCCTCACTTGATAAAATCATGGAACGCTATGTTGCCAACCAGTTGAGAGGTTTTCTTGCTAAATTTAATGTCATCACTCGACACCAGTATGGATATCAACAACAAAAAAGTACTAAAATTCTTCTTGAAGACTTCAGCGAAGACGTTCGGAAATGTCTAAATAAGAAACATTCCGCACTCGCTGTGTTTATCGATTTTCAAAAAGCATTCGATACAATCGATATAAACATTCTTTTGAAAAAACTGGAACGATCAGGAATACGTGGAGCACCGCTCTCCTGGCTTAGATCTTACCTCAGCGACAGGAAAATAGTGGTCAGGTTGTTCGATCATCACAGCACTATAAAAACCATAGAAACTGGTGTTCCACAGGGATCCATTTAAGGACCAATTCTATTTCTTTTATACATCAATGATATACCTGACCATATTAAAAGATGTAAAATATATATGTATGCAGACGATATCGCTTTACTTTCGACCAGTAAGTCCTTTGAGATGGCAAGGCAAAAACTTGAATCCGATTTTTGTGCCATTCAAAGATGGTGTCATAACAATAAATTAGTAATTAACAATAAAAAAACTGTTACTTTACAATTTATCAGTGTTAAAGAAAAAAGAAAAGCTATAAACTTAACGCTTCATTCCCACTTATGCTTGCACTCCACTCAGGGCTGTCAAACAAGCAATACCTGCCGCTTATGTTCATGTGTATTAATTTCCCAGGTTGATAATTTTAAATACTTAGGTTTGATTATAGACGAAAAATACAATTTTAGGCCACATTTGAATTATTTGTGTGGAAAGCTTCGATGCATTCTCTTTCAATTATCTCTTTTAAAATATACGTTGTCAACTGAGGTGAAAAAGTTACTTTACCAAGGATTAGCCGAAGCTATCATACGATACGGACTAACCGTATGGGGTACAACGTACCGAAGTTTTTTATACGAGGTATTGAAAATTCAAAATAAAATAGTAGCCTGTCTGGATGTAACTGAGTCCAATGTATCAAATATATATATGAAATTAGGTTTATTACCATTACCAGAACTTTTTCAGTATGTAATAATATGTGAAAATGTTTTCCAAAAAAAGTTTAAAATACAAAGAATTGTTAAACATAATATTGGACTTCGCTGTATCGAAAAATATTATGTTCCAAAATGTAATAACAGGCACGGTAAGAGTTGTTTAATGTATATTGTACCAAAGATATTCAATAAGCTACCACAAACCTTACGTGAAACTGAAAAAATCTCTGTATTAAAGAGAGAAGTAAAAAAATGGTTGTGGAATAAAGAAATATGCAATTGAGTCAATAGGGTAAGCTAACAGCTGATAAAATTAAATGTTGTGAACTTAATTTTAAAATAATATACCAAGTTCTTAAACTAAGAAGTTTACATATGATTTTTTAGAAATTTTTATAAATATGATTTATCCATTCATAACTTTTATTACATTTTGGAATATAATTATGTTTTCTTTTAAAATTTTTTATCTGTTTTTGACTAAAAAATGCTGTGCATTCTATAAAAATAGTTAAAAAATAAACGAAACAAAGGTAGATTTTAATGTTGTGATAGAAATTGTACTTTTAGTTTTGTGTATATTTATGTTTTTTATTACTATTAAATGGGTTTGTCTTTTACTTTTAACAAATTATAATTTCTGACAATTGAACAGGTAACTAAATACATTATTACATTTTTATTTATTTATTTATTTTTTATCTTTTTTTAAACTTGAACTAATGAACTAATGTATAAATATAGTATTTAATCGATTTTAATTATGTATTGAACTACCTAGTGAAAATAAATAGACATAAATAAGCGCACCTGCCGACAAGCCTGGAAAGGCTTAGCAGGACTTAAAAGGTATCCTAGAAAATGTTATGTATGATAAATGGCTTGACTGTATTGTATATATCAGTTTGCTATATTAATAATAGCGATCGTAATTTTATAATATAAATAATAATCTTCGAATGTATGTCAATTCCAATGTAATTGTTTTGTAATTCAATCTTATCTGTTTTGAAATTGTAATAAATAAAAACCAAAATGCAATAAGTAAAAAAAAAAAAAAACCATTTCTTTCATTTAGAAGCCCTTTGCTAATTTAGTCACCGTAGACATTTACACCCATATCTTCGACAGTTATGCGGATATTACCTCCATTTTTTCACAGAAGGCGTAAACTATAGCTTTCGTGGATAAGTACAAGTTTCGACGCGTCATATGAAATACTTTTTCCGTAAATGCACTTATTATTAACATAATGCTAATCTAAAATTTTAGCCTCGTACACTCTTTTGTTAATGTAAGTAAAAATATTTCTTCTCTCGCATATATTTCTGTTCCTATGCATCAAACTCAATGGTATACACATTTTTTGATGGTTTTTTATCCCATTCGAGTCGGATTTTTGCATTTCTTTGATTTTGAAGCTTTTCATTATATTGTCACCGGAAACAATTACCCACATTTTTTCAAAATTTATGCGGATATTACCTCCATGTTTTTTACAGAAGGCGAAGGGTAATGCTGTTGTGGATCAGTGAAAGTTTATTATCGCGTTATATGATATACTTTCTCCGTTATTGAACTTATTACCATAATGCTAATCTGAACATTTTAGCCTCGTTCACTCATTTGTTAATGTAATTAAAAATATTTCTTCTCTGGCAAAATTTTCTGTTCCTATGCATCAAACTCAATGGCATACAATTTTCTGATGGTTTATAATCCCATTCGAGTCGAATTTTTGCATTTTTTTTACTTTTCAGCTGCTTCTAATATTGTCACCGAAAACTATTTCCTCCATATTTTCCAAAATAATGCTGATATTACCTCCATTTTTTCTCATAAGGCGTATACGATTGTTAACCTGTAACCCGTAAGTACCAATGGGACACAAATATACCATTAGTACGGGACCAATATGTCCCATTGCTACCTATGGGACGGCACATATAAAGGCAACATAGTTTTCCTGATGGCCGTCGAAGAGTTAATATAACTATTTCCTCCATATTTTCCAAAGTAATGCAGATATTACCTCCATTTTTTCTAAGGAGGCGTAAACGATTGTTAACCTGTAACCCGAAAGTACCAATAGGACACAAATCTACCATTAGTACGGGACCAATATGTCCCATTGCTACCAATGGGACGGCACATATAAATGAAACATAGTTATCCCGATGGCCGTCGAAGAGTTAATATAACAATTTCTCCATATTTTCCAAAGTAATGCAGATATTACCTACATGTTTTCACTGAAGGCGTAGAGTAATGCTTTCGTGTATCAGTGAAAGTTTCAACGCGTTATATGAAATTCTGTCTCCGTAAATGCACTTATTACCATAATGCTAATCTGAACATTTTAGCCTCGTACACTCTTTTGTTAATGTAAGTAAAAATATTTCTTTTCTCGCAAAATTTTCTGTTCCTATGCATCAAACTCAATGGCATACACATTTTCTGACGGTTTTTTATCCCATTCGAGTCGAAGTTTTGCATTTCTTTGATTTTGAAGTTTTTCATTATATTGTCACCGGAAACAATTACCAATATTTTTTCGGAATTATTGCGGATATTTCCTCCATGTTTTTACAGAAGGCGAAGGGTAATGCTGTTGTGGATCAGTGAAAGTTTATTATCGCGTTATATTATATACTTTCTCCGTAAATGCACTTATTACCATAATGCTAATCTGAACATTTTAGCCTCGTTCACTCATTTGTTAATGTAATTAAAAATATTTCTTCTCTCGCAAAATTTTCTGTTCCTATGCATCTAACTCAATGGCATACAATATTCTGATGGTTTTTAATCCCATTCGAGTCGAATTTTTGCATTTTTTTTTTACTTTTAAGCTGCTACTAATATTGTCACCGAAAACTATTTCCTCCATATTTTCCAAATGAATGCTTATATTACCTCCATATTTTCTCAGATGGCTTATACGATTGTTAACCTGTAACCCGTAAGTACCAATGGGACACAAATATACCATTAGTACGGGACCAATATGTCCCATTGCTACCTATGGGAGGGCACATATAAATGCAACATAGTATTCTCGATGGCCGTCGAAGAGTTAATATAACTATTTCCTCCATATTTTCCAAAGTAATGCAGATATTACCTACATTTTTTCCCAGAAGTCGTAAACGATTGTTAACCTGTAACCCGTAACTACCAATGGGACACAAATATACCATTAGTACGGGACCAATATGTCCCATTGCTACCTATGGGACGGCACATATAATTGCAACATAGTAATCCCGATGGCCGTCGAAGAGTTAATATAACTATTTCCTCCATATTTTCCAAAGTAATGCAGATTTTACCTACATGTTTTCACAGAAGGCGTAGAGTAATGCTCTTGTGTATCAGTATAAGTTTCAACGAGTTATATGAAATTCTTATTCCGTAAATGCACTTATTACCATAATGCTAATCTGAACAATTTAGCCTCGTTCACTCATTTGTTAATGTAAGTAAAAATATTTCTTCTCTCGCAAAATTTTCTGTTTCTATGCATAACACTCAATGGCATACACATTTTCTGACGGTTTTTTATCCCATTCGAGTCGAAGTTTTGCATTTCTTTGATTTTGAAGCTTTTTATATTATTGTCACCGGAAACAATTACCCACATATTTTCGGAAGTAATGCAGAATTTACATCCATATTTTCACTGTAAGCGTAGAGTAATGCTTTTGTGGATCAGTGCAAGTTTAGACGCGTCATATGAAATTCTTTCTCCATAAATGCACTTATTACCATAATGCTAATCTGAACATTTTACCCTCGTTCACTCATTTGTTAATGTAATTAAAAATATTTCTTCTCTCGCAAAATTTTCTGTTCCTATGCATCAAACTCAATGGTATACAATTTTCTGATGGTTTTTAATCCCATTCGAGTCGAATTTATGCATTTTTTTTACTTTTAAGCTGCTACTAATATTGTCACCGAAAACTATTTCCTCCATATTTTCCAAAAGAGTGCTTATATTACCTCCATATTTTCTCAGATGGCTTATACGATTGTTAACCATTAACCCGTAAGTACCAATGGGACACAAATATACCATTAGTACGGGACCAAAATTTCCCATTGCTACCTATGGGAGGGCACATATAAATGCAACATAATAATCCCGATGGCCGTCGAAGATTTAATATATCTATTTCCTCCATATTTTCCAAAGTAATGCAGGTATTACCTCCATTTTTTCCCAGAAGTCGTAAACGATTGTTAACCTGTAACCCGTAAGTACCAATGGGACACAAATATACCATTAGTACGGGACCAATATGTCCCATTGCTACCTATGGGACGGCACATATAAATGCAACATAGTAATCCCGATGGCCGTCGAAGAGTTAATATAACTATTTCCTCCATATTTTCCAAAGTAATGCAGATGTTACCTACATGTTTTCACATAAGGCGTAGAGTAATGCTTTTGTGTATCAGTGAAAGTTTCAACGCGTTTTATGAAATTCTTTTTCCGTAAATGCACTTATTACCATAATGCTAATCTGAACAATTTAGCCTCGTTCACTCATTTGTTAATGTAAGTAAAAATATTTCTTCTCTCGCAAAATTTTCTGTTCCTATGCATAAAACTCAATGGCATACACATTTTCTGACGGTTTTTTATCCCATTCGAGTCGAAGTTTTGCATTTCTTTGATTTTGAAGCTTTTTATATTATTCTCACCGGAAACAATTACCCACATATTTTCGGAAGTAATGCAGATATTACATCCATATTTTCACTTAAAGCGTAGAGTAATGCTTTTGTGGATCAGTGCAAGTTTTGACGCGTCATATGAAATTCTTACTCCATAAATGCACTTATTACCATAATGCTAATCTGAACATTTTAGCCTCGTACACTCTTTTGTTAATGTAAGTAAAAATATTTCTTCTCTCGCAGAATTTTCTTTTCCTATGCATCAAACTCAATGGTTTATACATTTTCTGATGGTTTTTTATACCATACGAGTCGAAGTTTTGCATTTCTTTGATTTTGAAGCTTTTCATTATATTGTCACCGGAAACAATTGGGTATTTTCCAAAATTTTAAATTTAAGTTTACGGATCTTTATATGTTACTTAAACTCGAACAAGCTTGCGGAGTGAAAGTAGTTTTAAAATTTATTCAATAATAATTGAGATATTTAAGATTCAAATAATCGAAATTTCAAATTTTTTTACGCCGCTTCGAAACGAAATCTGATTGGCTTGACGTCATTTTCGCTGAGCGATAGAGGGAGGGAGGGAGAAAGTGAGTAACTGTAGAAGATCTATCGTATATTTAAAGAATTTTCATTGAAGACAAAGACAATGGCGTGCAATGGTTTTATTAAAACCACATAAGATAATTTACCCAAAGTGGATATGTTTATGGTAGGCGTTTTAATGAAGAAGGACGAGCGATTTAATGCTGCAGAAATTCGTTGAGCTTAAGTCCAAAAAATGTAAGCATAAAGTTTGCTTTTAAAATCGTCATTACTGTTTTATATCATTTTTGATACATATAATTATGTATTTGGTGTATGAACTTTATTAACTGTTTTCCCAATACACTCATAATCATTATGATACTTCTTTCTTTATCGAAGTCCATATCAGTCCATGCAACAGTAAACAAACAGTATCTTAGTAACATATCAACATAACACAGTACTGGCCAAATGTTTGTGCTGCCAATATTCGACACACCTAAAACGTTAATTTTTTATTTGCTAATTAGTGATTGTTTGTAGAGGAGGTTTCTAGAAGTGGCTTATCTGCTGTAGAAATGCCTAAAAATAGATTCTCATCTCCTAAATGTCTATTCAAAGTTTGATTTAAGTGTTGTTATATTATAAAGCTTCTCGTGAGAGTTATGGAGATAATGTTATAGGATACGTCCAAGTAAAGAGAGATAGACCACTGTGCACAGTCATTGCAAGAATATGTCCAGAACACTAAGAGCGGAGTAAAGCATACATTTTACCGGGTGTACATTGAGGAATCCAAGGAAGAAATTTCAATCATTCAATGTCGTGATAGCGTGAATAAATTTCTTGTTCGGTGTTTCAACCGATGTATTTGTACATTGTGGCACAAAACACCATCTATATCCCTTACTTAGATGCAATTTAAAGGCATATTTAGAAACGCGAACACGTCAGAAACTAATTTCGCCGAATTTGTTTCCACTGTAAGCATAAGGAAACGCCTGGGTCTAAATGTAAACAGCGAAAATGACGTCACAGGCCATTCGGTTGTTTTTGGAGTGTGTTCGGGAGCTTTCGTAACCTTCTACTTTCTTTATCTCTTAAAACCGAAATTCATACAATTGGATAAGAAAAATTTTAGCCAATGCAATAAGTTCAAGTAACTGAATCAGAATATCGATAGTTTTAAATACGTGGAAAATACACAATTACCAACATATTTTAGAATCTTATGCAAATATAACCGCCATTCTTTCAGGGTAGGTTAAGAAATATACCTTATTCCTGCACATCAAATTACACGACTAAACCTTGAGTACTTAGTCTGTAACAGCACTTATTCCAGTTATGCCTATCCAAAAAATTAGTTCCCTTCGCCATCCTCTGTTCAATCTCAAGTAACCATGGATACCATTTCTTTCATTTAGAAGCCTTTTGCTAATTTAGTCACCGTAGACATTTACACCCATATCTTCGATAGTTATCGGATATTACCTCCATTTTTTCACAGAAGGCATAGAGTAATGCTGTTGAGGAACAGTGCAAGTTTCGACGCGTCATATGAAATACTTTCTCCGTAAATGCACTTATTAACATAATGCTAATCTGAAATTTTAGCCTCGTACACTCGCATATTTTTCTGTTCCTATGCATCAAACTCAATGGCATACACATTTTCTTATGGTTTTTTATCCCATTCGAGTCGGATTTTTGCATTTGTTTTGACTTTTAAGCTGCTTCTAATATTGTCACCGAAAACTATTTCCTCCATATTTTCCAAAATAATGCTGATATTACCTCCATTTTATCTCAGAAGGCGTAAACGATTGTTAACGTGTAACCCGTAAGTACCTTTGGGACAAAATATACCATTAGTATGGGATATGTACCTCCATGTTTTCACAGAAGGCGTAGAGTAATGCTTTTGAGGAACAGTGCAAGTTTCGAAGCGTCATATGAAATACTTTCTCCGTAAATGCACTTATTAATATAATGCTAATCTTAAATTTTAGCCTCGTACACTCTTTTGTTAATGTAAGTAAAAATATTTCTTCTCTCGCTTATTTTTCTGTTCCTTTGCATCAAACTCAATGGCATACACATTTTCTTATGGTTTTTTATCCCATTCGAGTCGGATTTTTGCATTTGTTTTGACTTTTAAGCTGCTTCTAATATTGTCACCGAAAACTATTTCCTCCATATTTTCCAAAATAATGCTGTTATTACCTCCATTTTATCTCAGAAGGCGTAAACGATTGTTAACGTGTAACCCGTAAGTACCTTTGGGACAAAATATACCATTAGTATGGGATATGTACCTCCATGTTTTCACAGAAGGCGTAGAGTAATGCTCATGAGGAACAGTGCAAGTTTCGAAGCGTCATATGAAATACTTTCTCCGTAAATGCACTTATTAATATAATGCTAATCTTAAATTTTAGCCTCGTACACTCTTTTGTTAATGTAAGTAAAAATATTTCTTCTCTCGCTTATTTTTCTGTTCCTTTGCATCAAACTCAATGGCATACACATTTTCTTATGGTTTTTTATCCCATTCGAGTCGGATTTTTGCATTTGTTTTGACTTTTAAGCTGCTTCTAATATTGTCACCGAAAACTATTTCCTCCATATTTTCCAAAATAATGCTGTTATTACCTCCATTTTATCTCAGAAGGCGTAAACGATTGTTAACGTGTAACCCGTAAGTACCTTTGGGACAAAATATACCATTAGTATGGGATATGTACCTCCATGTTTTCACAGAAGGCGTAGAGTAATGCTCATAAGGAACAGTGCAAGTTTCGAAGCGTCATATGAAATACTTTCTCCGTAAATGCACTTATTAATATAATGCTAATCTTAAATTTTAGCCTCGTACACTCTTTTGTTAATGTAAGTAAAAATATTTCTTCTCTCGCTTATTTTTCTGTTCCTTTGCATCAAACTCAATGGTCTACACAGTTTTTGATGGTTTTTTATCCCATTCGAGTCGGATTTTTGCAATTATCTGATTTTGAAGATTTTAATTACATTGTCACCGGAAAGAATTACAAACATATTTTCATAATTTTCGGGGATATTACCTCCATGCTTTCACATAAGGCGTAGAGTAATGCTGTTGAGGATCAGTGCAAGTTTCGACGCGTTATATGACATACTTTTTCCGTAAATGCACTTATTAATATAATGCTAATCTTAAATTTTAGCCTCGTACACTCTTTTGTTAATGTAAGTAAAAATATTTCTTCTCTCGCATATTTTTCTGTTCCTATTTATTAAACTCAATGGTATACACATTTTCTGATGGTTTTTTGTACTATTCGAGTAAAAGTTTTGCATTTATTTGATTTTGAAATTTTTCATTATATTGTCACCGGAAACAATTACTCACATATTTTCGAATCTAATATTGATATAACCGCCATTCTTTCAGGGTAGGTTAAGAAATATGCCTTATTCCAGCACATCAAATTACACGATTAAACCTTGAGTACTTAAACTGTAAAAGAACTTATTCCAATTATGCCTATCCAAAAAATTAGTTCCCTTCGCCATCCTCTGTTTAATCTCAAGTAACCATGGAAACCATTTCTTTCATTTAGAAGCCTTTTGCTAATTTAGTCACCTTAGGCATTAACACCCATATCTTCGATAGTTATGCGGATATTACTTCCATGCCTATCCAAAAAATTAGTTTCCTTCGCCATCCTCTGTACAATCTCAGGTAACCATGGATACCATTTCTTTCATTTAGAAGCCTTTTTCTAATTTAGTCACCGTAGACATTTACACCCATATCATCGACAATTATGCAGATAATACCTCTTTTTTTTCACAAAAGGCGTAGAGTAATGCTTATGTGGATCAGTGCAAGTTTCGCCGCGTCATATGAAATACTTTCTCCGTAAATGCACTTATTAACATAATGCTAACCTGAAAATTTAGCATCGTACACTCTTTTGTTAATGTAAGTAAATATATTTCTTCTCTCGCATTTCTTTCTGTTCCTTTTCATCAAACTCAATGGTATACACATTTTTCGATGGTTTTTTATCCCATTCGAGTCGAATTTTTGCATTTCTTTGATTTTGAACCTTTTCATTATATTGTCACCGGAAATAATTACCCACATATTTTCGGAAGTAATGCGGATATTACCTCCATGTTTTCACAGAAGGCGTACGGTAATGCTGTTATGAATCAGTGAATGTTTTATCGCGTTTTATGAAATACTTTCTCCGTAAATGCACTTATTAATATAATGCTAATCTGAAATTTTAGCCTCGTACACTCGCATATTTTTCTGTTCCTATGCATCAAACTCAATGGCATACAATTTTCTGATGGATTTTTATCCCATTCGAGTCGAATTTTTGCATTTTGTTTAACTTTTAATCTGCTTCTAATATTGTCACCAAAAAAACTATTTCCTCCATATTTTCCAAAATAATGCTGATATTACCTCCATTTTTTCTCAGAAGGCGTAAACGATTATTAACCTGTAACCCGCAAGTACCAATGGGACACAAATATACCATTAGTACTCGACCAATATGTCCCATTGCTACCTATGGGACGGCATATATTAATGCAACATAATTATCCCGATGGCCGTCGAAGAGTTAATATAGCTATTTCCTCCAAATTTTCAAAAGTAATGCAGATATTACCTACATGTTTTCACATAAGACGAAGAGTAATGCTTTTGTGGATCGGTGAAAGTTTCAACGCGTTATATGAAATTCTTTCTCCGTAAATGCACTTATTACGATAATGCTAATCTGAACATTTTAGCCTCGTACACTCTTTTGTTAATGTAAGTAAAAATATTTCTTCTCTCGCAAAATTGTCGGTTCCTATGCATAAAACGCAATGGCATACACATTTTCTGACGATTTTTTTTCCATTCGAGTCGAAGTTTTGCATTTCTTTGATTTTGAAGCTTTTAATAATATTGTCACCGGAAACAATTACCCACATATTTTCGGAAGTAATAAGGATATTACCTCAATATTTTCACAGAAGGCGAAAAGTAATGCTTTTGTGGATCAGTACAAGTTTCGACGCGTCATATAAAATACTTTCTCCGTAAATTCACTTATTACATAATGCTAATCTGAACATTTTAGCCTCGTACACTCTTTTGTTAATGTAAGTAAACATATTTCTTCTATCGCATATTTTTCTGTTCCTATGCATCAAACTCAATGGTATACACATTATCTTATGGTTTTTATATCCAATTCGAGTCGGAGTTTTGCATTTCTTTGATTTTGAAGCTTATCATTATATTGTCACCGGAAACAATTACCCACATATTTTCGAATCTTATGCAGATATAACCGCCATTCTTTCAGTGTAGGTTAAGAAATATGCCTTATTCCTACATGAATGAACTTATTACCATAAGGCTAATCTGAAATTTTACCCTCGTACACTCTTTTGTTAATGTAAGTAATAATATTTCTTCACTCGCAGAGTTTTCTATTCCTATGCATCAATTTTAATTGTATACACATTTTTTGATGTTTTTTTTCCCATTCGAGTCGGAGTTTTGCAATTTTTTGATTTTGAAACTTTTAATTACATTGTCACCGGAAACAATTACCAACATATTTTCATACTTATTAGGGATATTACCTCCATGTTTTCACAGAAGGCGTAGAGTAATGCTGTAGAGGAACAGTGCAAGTTGCGAAGCGTCATATGAAATACTTTCTCCGTAAATGCACTTATTAACATAATGCTAATCTGAAATTTTAGCTTCGTACACTCGTGTTAATGTAAGTAAAAATATTTCTTCTCTCGCTTATTTTTCGGTTCCTTTGAATCAAACTCAATGGTATACACAGTTTTTGATGGTTTTTTATCCCATTCGAGTCGGATTTTTGCAATTTTTTGATTTTGAAGCTTTTAATTACATTGTCTCCGGAAACAATTACCAACATATTTTCATAAATATTGGGGATATTACCTCCATGTTTTCACAGAAGGCGTACGGTAATGCTCATGAGGAACAGTGCAAGTGTCGAAGCGTCATATGAAATACTTTCTCCGTAAATGCACTTATTAACATAATGCTAAATTGAAATTTTAGCCTCGTACATTCTTTTGTTAATGTAAGTAAAAATATTTCTTCTCTCGCTTATTTATCTGTTCCTTTGCATCAAACTCAATGGTATACTCAGTTTTTGATGGTTTTTTATCCCATTCGAGTCGGATTTTTGCAATTTTTTGATTTTGAAGCTTTTAATCACATTGCACCGCAAACAATTACCAACTTTTTTTCGGCATTTTCATGGATATTACCTCCATGCTTTCAAAGAAGGCGTAGAGTAATGCTGTTGAGGATCAGTGCAAGTTTCGACGCGTTATATGAAATAATGTTTTCGTAAATGCACTTATTAATATAATGCTAATCTGAAATTTTAGCCTTGTACACTCTTTTGTTAATGTAAGTAAAAATATTTCTTCTCTCGCATATTTTTCTGTTCCTATTTATTAAACTCAATGGTATACAAATTTTTCGATGGTTTTTTATCCCATTCGAGTAAAAGTTTTGCATTTATTTGATTTTGAAGATTTCATTATATTGTCACCGGAAACAATTACTCAAATATTTTCGAATCTAATATTGATATAACCGCCATTCTTTCAGGGGAGGTTAAGAAATATGCCTTATTCCAGCACATCAAATTACACGATTAAACCTTGAGTACTTAGTCTGTAAAAGCACTTATTCCAGTTATGCCTATCCAAAAAATTAGTTCCCTTCGCCATCCTCTCTTCAATCTCCAGTAACCATGGATACCATTTCTTTCATTTAGAAGCCTTTTGCTAATTTAGTCACCGTAGGCATTTACACCAATATCTTCGATAGTTATGCGGATATTACCTCCATGCCTATCCAAAAAATTAGTTCCCTTCGCCATCCTCTGTTCAATCTCAAGTAACCATGGATACCATTTCTTTCATTTAGAAGCCTTTTGCTAATTTAATCACTGTAGACATTTACACCCATATCTTCGACAGTTATGCAATTATTACCTCCATTGTTTCACAGAAGGCGTAGAGTAATGCGTTAATGGATCAGTGCAAGTTACGACGCGTCATATGAAATACTTTCTCCGTAAATGCACTTATTACCATAATGCTAATCAGAACATTTTAGCCGTATATTGTCACCGGAAACAATTACGCATATATTTTCTGACAAAATGCTGATATAACCTTCATGTTTTCAAAGAAGTCGTAAAGTAATGCTGATGTGGATCAGTGAAAGTTTCATTGCGTTATTTGAAATACTTTCTCCGTAAATGCACTTATTACCATAATGCTAATTTGAACATTTTAGCCTCGTTCACTTATTTGTTAATGTAATTAAAAATATTTCTTCTCTCGCATATTTTTCCGTTCCTATGCATAAAACTCAATGGCATACACATTTCTTGATGGTTTTTTATTCAATTCGAGTCGAATTTTTGCATTTGTTTTGACTTTTAAGCTGCTTCTAATATTGTCACCGAAAACTATTTCCTCAATATTTTCCAAAATAATGCTGATATTACCTCCATTTAATCTCAGAAAGCGTAAACGATTGTTAATCTGTAACCCGTAAGTACCAATGGGTCACAAATATACCATAATTACGGGACCAATATGTCCCATTGCTACCTATGGGACGGCACATATAAATGCAACATAGTTATCCCGATGGCCGTCGAAGAGTTTATATAACTATTTCCTCCATATTTTCCAAAATAATGCAGATATTACCTACATGTTTTTTCAGAAGGCGTAGAGTAATGCTTTTGTGGATCAGTGAAAGTTTAAACGCGTTATATGAAATTCTTTCTCCGTAAATGCACTTATTACCATAATGCTAATCTGAACATTTTAGCCTCGTACACTCTTTTGTTAATGTAAGTAAACATATTTCCTCTCTCGCATATTTTTCTGTTCGTATGCATCAAACTCAATGGTATACACATTTTCTTATGGTTTTTTATCCCATTCGTTACGGAGTTTTGCATTTCTTGGATTTTGAAGCTTTTCATTATATTGTCACCGGAAACAATTACCCACATATTTTTTAAATCTTATGCAGATATAACCTCCATTCTTTCAAAAAAGTTTAAGAAATATACTTTATTCCTGCACATCAACTTACACGACTAAACCTTGAGTACTTAGTCTGTAACAGCACTTATTCCAGTTATGCCTATCGAAAAAATTTGTTCCCTCCGCCGTCCTCTGTTCAATCTCAAGTAACCATGGATACCATTTCTTTCATTTAGAAGCCTTTTACTAATTTAGTCACCGTAGACATTTACACCCATATTTTCGACAGTTATGCGGATATTACCTCAATTTTTTCACAGTTTAACCAGAGATAAGACTGTGTCAATTTATATTCAAAATTCACCCTTGTATTAATAATATTATAGATAATTAAAGTATAACAATATCTTTGTGTATTTCGAGTTCACCCTAGTATTAACAATATTTATTGTAATACAAGTGTAACAATATCGGCCTGTATTCCAAGTTCACCCTAGTATTACTAATATTAATGATTATACAAAATTTGCGAGTGGATCCCCCATATTCATGAACCTTAAAAACTAATTACATGGTTTTATGCAACCACTTGGGTTGCACTGTTAAGCATAAACACAGTCATTGAAGAAGTTGGGTTGATAGAACGACTGAGAATGAGAGGTCTATCAATTTCATGGACCTTAAAAGTAATTAAATATTTTCGCACAACCAATTGGGTTGTACTGTTAAGCATTGATAACTCAATGAAGGAATTTGGGTTGATAGAAATGACTCAGGATAAGATTGGAGTCATTTTAATGACAAATTAGATTGATATCTCTCCAATGTCACTATCCATATGTAAGAAATTGTTTTCCATGCAAAAACAGCAAAAAATGGAAAATTAATTTGGGTAAGATGAGAGATTCAATCAGTTCTCGGGCCAGGTTAAGCCAAACTTGTTAGAAAAAAGCTAATTAATAGAAAAATAATTTAGTGGCCACCGTCATAGATAATTCAATTCAAAATTTGTTGGGGGTTGGAACCCCAGACCAGCTAAGCATGATACTAGAGCTGGGTGCTGTTTGCGACAATCATTATAAATGCCGGGCGATGGGATCGCACCCCCTACGCCAGATACATGACCTAACAACCCAATATTCAACATACATAACCTGACTACAGAAATTAGATAGCCAGGTAGAGACAGAACATGATAATGTTTGCAATTACACAGTTAATCACCATAAAGAAAGCACTAATCACCCTAGGAGGACAATTGTATAATTACTGTCGATGTCACACACATGAATCTTAACAGCCATTGACCCTCCGCATCTTATCTGGAAGCGAGTCACCTCGGGAATGTTCCTGGCTGTTCTCCCCACATCCTATTCCAATCAGACCATTCGTCCTCCAACAGATTTCACAATTTGCACACTTTGAGAGGAAGACAACATTAAGTATGGTGATCACTGTGTTCACATTATTAAGTATTAGTATAATAATATATTAATAGAATAGTACATATTGATCAACTAAAAGGCAGCAAATAACAGTGTGTTTAAATAGAATCATAGTATTTCATTGAGTTAATTTGAAAAATGCAATAGTCACACCATATTGAGCTAGTGAGAATTCACAGAGTCACCATGATAAATTTTCAGCTGAGAGACATGACATATTTTTTCTTTATCATGTGATAGCTCAAGAACAACTGTTACAGGAGACACAAATTTTTTAATAATGAAAGGACCTTCCCAAAGAGGCATTAGCTTGGCTGTTCTCTTGTCTGCCTTTGAGCTAATAGGATGATTTTTACAAAGAACTAAATCCCCAGGGGCAAAATTTACTGGAGAGTGAAGTTTGTTAAAAGCCTCCCCATATTTAGCCCTTGCCTTTTTGAGATTGGCGACCACTTGTTGCAAGTAGGCTTTCCTCTGATCATCCTTAATTTTATCCTCGAACAGCTCAATAGGAATTGACCACTGATTTGTAAGAGGATGTGGCAGTTGTCTACCAAACATTATTTTGGCAGGAGATTGGCCAGTGCTACCATGTACAGCAGTATTGAAAGCAAAGTTTAGATCATAGAGGAAAAGGTCCCATGTAGAGTGAACATTTTTACATAAAATGGTCAAGGCAGATTTTAAATTTCGATGAAGTCTTTCGACTTGGTTAGCACAAGGGTAATATGGAGATGTGAAAACTTGTTTTATACCAAGTTGTAAACACATCTCCCTAAGCAGGTGTGACTTAAAAACTGAAGCATTATCAGAGACCAGATAAGTTCAACCTCTCGTACTTTTTAAACTTTAACTATTTTCCGACTGGAAACTTTCATTACGGTCGCCTGGCACTCGATCTATGGGTAAATTCTTGTAATTGGTTTGGTTTTATTTGTGATTTGTAAAATATATTGATAAGTTAAGTTTATGATTGATAATACTCGTGTTTTCCTCATTTTTCTCACCCGAGCTTGGAAAGAGTTTGTGTTTTCAAGAGCGTTATCGGCGAGAAAATCTGCTCCTTCTCCCGATAGCGCTACAAACTGGTAGCAGAGCGTGGTTATTCTTTTCCTGTCTTTCCAACGCAGTTGGTGAGTGTTGTATGAGGATCTGTGATCGTCATTATTTCTGGTATTTCATTTTCTTCCTTCACGGAAGTTTTGTCTCTGCCGCTAACGGCAATCTAAATAGGCAAGGGTTTTCTTTTTCGTAATTTATTTCGTGTTCCTGGTTTCCAGTTCGAGGCCCTAGAATAGGTCATTGTAAATTCCTGTCGGAGTTTAGTGTGTAAATTCTTGTGTGACGAAGTATTTTCGTCTTATCTTCCGGCAATTTGAGTGGAGTTTCGTCAGTATGCCTGGTGATTCAGTCGATCAGTACGCAAGGGCTTACTTGACCACGGCCGAGGACAGGCGTGCTAGATCTAATGGGGGATCTGGGCTTACACTTGAAACTTCTGGTGTTCCGGCGGAATCCACACCCAACGTGGTTCCCCGAGGCCAGGTGAACGAGCAGAATCCAACCCATGTCGCACCGCCAGTCCCAATGCAACCTGTTCTGCCGCTGTCTGAAGGTCTGGTCATAGTGAAGCAGCTGATCGCTGATTTTCCACCATTCGAGGTTTCCAATACAGAAAATTGGTATAATTTTATGTTGAAACTGACAGAAATTGTCTCTCTTTCGCTAGTTCCTTTGTCTACGTTGTTGTATTTAGTCATTACCAAGCTGCCAGCTAGTTCTCATCAGTTTTGGCTCTCTATGTTAAATCAGAATCTTTCGTGGGCCGAAATTACCGAACGAATTTGGGGAAAAATTGTAAGTGATCGAGAGTTTGACCGTCTTGTTACCACTAAAGTAAAGAGATTTCAGTTCCCCCGTGAAACTCCTAATGATTTCGTATGTTCTGTTCGTAACGCGATTCAAGTGTTGGCGTTAGAGTTCACCGAGTGCCAAACCGTTCGGTTAATTATTCAAGGGTTAAATCCTCTCACTAAATCCGCCATAATGTTTGCTCGCCAGCCCACGACCTTTGAGGAGCTAGACTCTGTCATAACCCAGGCGTCAAAGTAATTTCTCCTAATGTCTCCCCAGTTACCGCAAGGCAAATAATTTGTTCGTATTGTCATAAAATTGGGCATCATGCAAGGGAATGTCGGAAGAAAGCCCGTGAAACACGCCAACCAGCCGTGAGTTTCATGAGCGTACGTCAAAATTGTAACAGTAATTTGCCCCTTCTTCCGATAAAACTTCAGTCTGTTTCTTGCAATGCCCTCATTGATACTGGTTGTTCCGTTTCTATTTGCGACGAAAAGTTCTTCAAAACTCTTAAAATTCGCGGTGGCAAATCTCAAAAGTCTTCCGACTCTATCGAGCTATTGACAGTTTCTGGTCAACCGTTTCAATTAAGGATGTCGATTCAACTTAAGGTGCAAATCGACAAATTTTCCTGGCAGCATACATTTTATGTAGCCAATATTCCATTTCCAATTCTTCTAGGCCTTGATTTTATTCGGAAATCCAATATGATTGTTCATCCGAAAGCTGTCTCTTTTGAAACGTCTCCCGCTACTAAGTAAGATTTTATCGCTTATTCAGTTGACAATTGCGCATCGAGTGCGTATCCCGAAGTGCCAAGCAGCAGTCGGTCGACAGATTCTTGCAGCAATCCTTTTCTCATTGAAAATGGATCTAATTCTTCGGATAATTTGATAAGTGAGTTAAAATATTTGTTGTCGCAATATCCCGATGTCATGACCCACGATTTGGGGACCACATCGCTTATGACTTACGAAATAGAATTAACTGACTGTAACCCGATTCGGAGTCATCCGTTCTCTTTATCTCCCGTTAAGGCACAGATCATGAAAAAACATGTGCAGTCGCTGCTCGACAAGGGAATTATTGAGAATTCTAACTCAAATTGGTCTTCTCCAGCCTTTTTAATTCCCAAGAAGGATGGTACGGAGAGGTTAGTTGTGGATTATCGTAAGCTTAATAAGCAGGTTCAAATAGACGGTTATCCCACTCCGTCGGTCGAACATGCATTTCAATATTTAGCTGACGCAAAATACTTCACCATACTTGATCTTAATTCTGCCTTTCACCAAATTCCTTTGTCTGAAAATTAGAAGAAATATACTGCTTTTGTCACACCGTTCGGGATATATCAATATACTCGTCTGCCATTCGGGCTTGCCAATTCTCCCCAAGTATTCACTCGCTTAATTAACGAGGTACTGGGAGATCTAAAGTATTCTTGTGTGTATCCTTATATCGATGATTTGTGTATCTATTCAAAAAATTCCAGGGATCATATTAATCACGTCGATGCTGTCCTTAAGAGACTTCGTTTGGCTGGACTTACTGTATGTGAGGAGAAGTTTAAACTTGGCACTACGTCTCTCACCTTCCTGGGCCACTTGATATCCCATGGAAAACTTCAAGTTGATCCTGATAGAGTTAAGCCAATCGAAAAATTCCCTGCTCCAAAGAGTTTGAAGGAAGTAGCGAGATTTCTGGGGTTATGTGGTTTCTATTCCAAGTTCATTCCAAGGTATTCTGAAATTTCTATTCCTTTAAATAGCCTTAAACGTAAGAATGTTCCCTTTCACTGGTCAACGGCAGAGAATGAAGCTTTTATTCAGTTAAAGCAAGCTTTGATTAAGCCCCCGGTGCTGTCTTTCCCTCGTTTCGAGGATGAATTTCACTTATTTGTTGATGCTAGTAGCCTCGCATTAGCTGCAGTGTTAAACCATAAAGTAAACGGTGATTTCATACCTGTGGCATTCGCTAGTAAAGCATTATTGGACCATGAAAGCAAGTTTCCGACTTACGAGTTGGAATGTATGGCTATATGCTGGGGTGTCGAGAAATTCAATGTGTACCTTCAAGTAAAACCTTTTCATTTGTATACTGATAATGGAGCATTGTCTTGGTTATTTTCACATTCCAAACAGCTGGGAAAGTTGGGTAGAATGGTTCTTAAACTCTCTTCTTATAAGTTCACCATCCATCATGTACGGGGAACTGCCAATAATGTAGCTGATTGCCTTTCTCGTGTCGTTCCTGTGTCTAGTGATAATGTTGCTAGTGATATTGATTCATCTAAAGTTGGTGATGATCTATTTCCACCAATGGCTTGTGTATTGAATAATGTTCCTTTATCATTTGTTAATATTAGAGACCATCAAAGGTCAGATCCTACTTTGAGGGATGTTCTCCAGAAATTGCAGAAAGATCCCTTGTTTTGTGCAAATTATTTTGTTAAGAACCAGCTGCTATGTTTTGGCAATTCACGAACTCTTAGAGGGAAGGTTGTTTTACCTGTCGTGCTTCGACCAATGATATTCCAATATTTTCATTGCTATAGTTTTGGCGCTCACCTGGGAATGTCCAAAACTTATGAGAAAATTAGCAGGGAATATTGGTGGAAGGATATGAAAAGGGAAATTTTTGACATGGTCAGAAATTGCCACTTATGTCAGACATGTAAACCTAGAAATTGTTCTTCGCCTGGAATGTTATCTTCTAACATCCCTTCTGATGTCTGGGAAAGAATTTATATGGATTTTGTCGGCCCATTCCCATCCACAAAGGGTAGTAATCAGTATATTTTAACACTGATTGATGGGTTCTCTAAATTTTGTATAATGGAGCCTGTACGAAAGGCTACAGCTGGTGCTGTTGTGTCTGTCCTCACTCAAAGAGTTTTCTCCAAGTTTGGTTCTCCAAAATATCTGGTCTCTGATAATGCTTCAGTTTTTAAGTCACACCTGCTTAGGGAGATGTGTTCACAACTTGGTATAAAACAAGTTTTCACATCTCCATATTACCCTTGTGCTAACAAAGTCGAAAGACTTCATCGAAATTTCAAATCTGCCTTGACAATTTTATGTAACAATGTTCACTCTACATGGGACTTTTTCCTCTCCCAAGTAGCAATATCTTATGAAAAAATGATTTTAAAATGATTGCAAAAATATTTTAAAATTATTTTAAAATGATTTTAAAAACATATTAGCTCTCTCTTTTTATGCTTTTAAAATCTTTTTTTCATCATTTTAAAATGATTTTAACATAAGTTTTACATATGTGTAACTCTTGAAGAAGCTATGAATTATAATTTTAAAATGATTTTAACATAAGTTTTAAATATGTTTAACTCTTGAAGAAGCTATGAATTATAATTTTAAAATGATTTCAACATAAGTTTCAAATAAGTAACTATTTCGAAGCTAAGAATTGTCATTTTAAAATTGTTTTAACATACAGGATGATGCCACTGCGTCGAAACTAGTAGTACCTGAGAATAAATTGGTGGAGTATAACAAAGTTTTCCTTTTCATTTACGATACATTGCAAATATTTCAACCTCCAAATAAAATGATAAATTATTATAAAATTATTTTCACATGTTTCGAGCAACCATGTAACAGTAAGCACAACTGAAATGGGCGTCACATTTAGAATTCAATACGAATATCATTTCATATTAACTAACAAACTGCTATTACTCTCATTTTAATTCTATATTGGAAAAAATTGTGCTTAAGCTTCATGGGTAAAACAGTTGGTCACTAAGGTATAACCATGATTTTCTGAGGAATTATTCAGGGTTTTAAGCAGTAATATAAAAATTTTATGACTAAAATCTGTCGATTTTATCTATGGGTGAACCAGACTAAAATAATTCAATCTCCAAGAAATTTTCATGGCAGAAATTATTTTTTATTAAGCTTGCTCCGAGTCTGGGCAAACCAGCCAGAAATACATATTTCCAATTTTTCTTGTATGTTTGGAATTGTTCCCCTCCACCTCTTCTTAACTGCACCTGTAAGCAACCATGTCATGATTATAAATGCAAGCCATAAATAAAACATTACTACATTTAAACACTTATTACACATTACCAATGAGAGTGAATTAAGTAATTAAGTCTAAAAAATTCATGAATGTGGATTTTAGAATTAATTGTAAGAGAATAGTTATTTTTACTTACTCATCACTAATGAGCAAATGGCCAAATTATGGAAGCACAATTTTGGGGAGGTATGCTCCTTTCGGGTTTGTCCCTTCCATGTGAAATTAAAAATTATATCATTTGATATAATTGTCCTCAGAATGCTGGTTGCCGTACGGGTGTAACTAGACTTGGATGAGGTTGAGAGGAAAGCCAAAACCTATAAAAAAATAGCATTACCATTAGAGTATCAACTGCTATCTGTACAGAACTATATTTAGCCAAAAATGCCATTAAAATAATTTTGAAGGCCGTTTTACACGATGAAAGATTTCGTACAAACGAATGTACGTGAGATTGTACGTTTGTCTCAACGAAATTAGAACAGGTTCTATTTCCCGTGCAGGCATTGAGACATTCGCACAAGCGTTCATACAATTCGCCACTTTACACGAAACATTTTGCCTCATGCAAGAGTACACGGAAGAGTTTGTACAAACAAATGTACCGTGTAAAACGGCCTTAAGAAGCAGGTTTTATCTTCATTGAGTAAATTCTTAGTTCATTGTTTTCTCAACATAATAATTACAACAATTTTTCATTTACTTTGCATCTTTTGACTTCATACATTGAGTTTAAAGAATAACAATGACAAATGCTATACAACCACACTTCATTTTCAATCTTTTTAGCACAAAAACATTAAGCCAACACTTTGCTAGTAATGTGCCAGGTGTGCTTGTGGAAGACATTGCCATAATTTTATTGCAATTTAGAGTTGATTTAAGTTAGTATAATTTTTGTGGTCATTGGGAATTGTAAAAAATGTAGCATTTATCCATAGAAAATACTTACAGTAGAATTCCTTAGCTCAGCTTCAGTTTTAATACGGCCTTCAAAGCTGTTGAATTCTTCCATTGTTTTAAATGGAAAGTTCTTCATGATTTCCATGACCTTATCTTCTGGCCACTCATATTCCTCACTCCCCTCCACAACGAGATTTTTTTTCTGTTCGTGTTCACTTGTTTTGGTCAAGCTCTTTAGCTGCTCTTGCATATCCTTCATGGAATTTTGCAAAATCAATAAGGTTTCTGAAAAATATAACTAGCTATTATAAAAGTAATTGGCGTTACCTGAGAATAAGACAAAGTGGAAAAGTATGAGTTCATGGAAATATTTTCATGCATGTCATTATGTATTTAACTTACTTGACACCATACACAATTGCTTGGCTACACACATGTCTAATGACTCCCCGTGAGAGAAGGTGCAGACATGATTCCTAGTTTTGGGTAAGGGACATAGATAGCCTGCTGCCTTTGGTTTTGACACTTCCTTCGATTTGCTACCAATATCTGAGTTATTCCGGGAGTTAGATATGCTTTTGGATTTGAATCTAGAACTACCGGCATTACCTTGTTCCGGCATACACTTGCCGGCTGCACTTGCCAGTTTCTCATGTGACCCTAAAATCGCCTCTGAGTCAAATTTCCTTTTTCTGGAATCAATGTCACTCCCTGATGAGTAATCTTCAGATTCAAACTTTCTTTTATGTTTCCTTTTCCCTTTTCCCCTTTCCTCATTCTCAGAACTCGTAATCGAGTGTTTACCAGTTTCTAATCGAATGACATCAGCCAATGCCCTCTCAAAAGCATCTGTAAAATAAGATTGTTTCAAATAACCTCAAAATTTGCTAAACCAGGGTGAATGTGTATCACCTTTGCAAACAGATTACAAATTATGTTCCTTGTTGCACAAAATAGCATATGAAGGCCAAAACATCTTGTAAATTAGGCATTCCTGAGTGGCAAAAGTCACATCACTGTGACTTTAGTAACAAACTTCATTCACAGCTGATAGAAATGACTTACCAAAATCCCGCTTAACAATGGATATGACAATTTCA
Organism: Pyrrhosoma nymphula; assembly: GCA_963573305.1. Lineage (NCBI taxonomy): Eukaryota > Metazoa > Arthropoda > Insecta > Odonata > Coenagrionidae > Pyrrhosoma > Pyrrhosoma nymphula. The sequence continues at coordinate 265,922 of OY754333.1, read as the reverse complement.
TCCCAATCATCTTCAGGAGGAGCACACTCTTTCGCCAATTTATTAACTGTGGCCTTACTCTTGTCAGGGTAAAGACATTTGTTTGGTGTGACTAACCACCCATTAGGAACACAGTCATACTCCTCCTCGTCACGTTTCAAAATAATTGTCCACATGGTGCCTGAAGAACCTAGAAAAAGTTAAGACTGACAGTTTGAATTGCGAACATATAGGTGATGCATAGCGAGATTCACAACAAACCTGAGTGAACCATCTTCAATCAACTTTTCTCCAATATCATTGACACAAGAGTCACCAAATGGCACAGTCACTCTCTCAGATGCATTCTGCCTCACACCAGCCCAGCCATTCATGTCAACTAGTACAATTATTCTCTCACCAAGGTCACATTAATGCAAAACGTCTCTCAGTTTTCCCCAAAACTCATCTTTAATACTGTCAATTTTTCCATCCACTTGTGTATAACATGCCACAATCGCTACTCTTCAAATACCTCCTTTCATGTGAACCCAGAGTCAGAATATCAGATGGGGAATTGATCTTGCAATAACCAATATGCACAATTTGAATACAGAAATATATTTACATCATGAAATTTGGATAGTACAAAAAATAATTTTGAAGCGCCTTTGGGTATTATGTTCCATACAACTGGCTGGGGTTCTAATATAAAAATTAATTATGCTGGTAGTTAAGCAACATCACAGTGGCGTAGTGGAAAAACAACACAATTATTTCCTTGTGGCAGGCAAACGTATTTCCTAACAATGTCAGAGAACAGCCATGTTTTCATTGAGGATAGCTTTCTCACCTTAAATATTCCTAATTCTGAACTATAAAAATCCTGGACTGAAAAATAATTTTCCTTGTGCACAAAATGTCTACCAATAATGACAAATTCATGAAATTCTTTAGAAAAAGCAATATTTTCTATTATTACCACAGAGCCACTTTTGCTACCACAGCAATTGTTGGGTGAGCTGGTTGTCAACTCAAAATCTTCACAAATAATGGTCTTGTATTGAGGATCTGTACAAAATGCTAGCAATGGCCCATCGCTGTGAATATTTCTAAATGATGGACTGAGTGGCATGGAAGGCTGCAGTAATGTTTCAGCAGTTGAAAAAAGCTCCCCCATCCTCCTACCAATTTGCTGCAAAGGTTTGGCCCTTCCTCTCACCATTCTCTTGACTCTCTGAAGAAAGTTTTCAAATGGGAATGCTGATAAATCATGTACAGTAATATCAGGGAACGCATCAGAGAGGTAGTTGATGTCATCAACAAGGTGAACAAGTCCATGAAAATTATAAGTTACAAAGACTTCTCCATATAAACTTATGACATTGGTCACAAAGTATTTGAGTAAATCTTTAACACGCTCACGTTGTTCACTGTCTTTACATTTTTGTCTGCTCATCAATGTCGATAATGCTAAATGTAACTGTAAAAAGTGATTGTATTTCTCAGGAGTCAAAATATCTTTCAGGACTACCGGACCCAAGTACAACAGAAAAGTACGGTATTCAGTTGCTTTCCAGTATTTTAACATGGCCAAGTCCCTAGGCCGCCAAGCAAATTCTTTTGGAAAGCAATTCCTCAAAGAAAGAAGATTTTCTGAGACAGTGGCTTTTTGCCTATGAGAAATCCTTGATGATAAAGGACCACAACACCAAGTAAATAGGAGTGTACGCATAACTCCCAGGCAGACAAGATGCATGTAATCAATCACGAACGAATTAACAAAATTAATTCCATGAACCTTAACAAGTGGTGTGTCACGACTACGAAAGACAGGGTCAACTCTGTTAATGAATTCTTCATGTGTTCTAGTAGGGCAATTTGTTTCTGGAAATACTTGTCTCTTCTCAACTCTCTTTCCATATACTTTACACCTAGTACAACTACTGTAGCCATTGTGAGATGTGACTCCCATTATATAGCTCTTAGCAACAGCATCACAACAAATACCTACAAGAGTAACACTCACTTTCTTATTACCGTCACAAAAGTCATTCTGTAAAACATCATTAAGCTCCACAATGAAAATGTTCAAAAACGAAGAAAGATTGTCCGGTTTTGCAACACCATAGTAAAGGCCAACCGGGAAAACTTTGCCTTTAAATTGTTTCATGGTAGGTAGAGAGAAAAGAATTGGGTAAACCTCACTTGGTGAGCTTCGATATAAGGATAACCCATCAACATTAAACAATAAATTCAACGAATCCACCGGTTTTTTTAGCTGAGCTACAACCACAGACAATTGCTTTTTCAGACCAATATGGATGTAATCACCAGGTGGAACAGAATGTAGGTTAATATGATTTGGAGTTTTCAAAATTGTTCTTCCATCTGCTGGCAAATCACTAAAGCAAGATGGGTGATGTGTTTTTAAACCAGTACATAGAGCACTCAAGGCAGTCAAAGTTATATTGTTCTTTAAAGCCCAATCACGCAAAAAATTATTAATGGCTGAAGATGGTGATATGCAGTCCACGGAAGAGTCATCACAGTTAATATCTTTTTCACTAATGACATTGTCCACAGCATCATCTATATCAGTGCAATTGTCAACACTAGTTTCAGAGGGATCTGAAATAGTCTCTCCACTGTAGTAGCACACGGATGACGATGTTGAACTGCTTGATTTTTCACTATCTGATAACAATTCCTCGTCATTTACTATAGCACGGCTACTTGAATTACCAAAAGGTTGAGCTTGGAGACAATCATTTCCACATGAATCACTCCAGTCTGATGCACCCAATTGTAACTCGCAGTAATCAGAATCTACTTCATCATCGTTACGTTTCAATCGCCATTTTCTGCCCGTTCTTGATAGTAAGTGATATGGTGTATTACTTCGCCGCTTGGACATTTCGAACCTACAACAAGTTATAGTATGTTAGACCAGAGAGAAAATATCAAAGAGTGTGCCGCAATTGACTGAAAAGCTAACCATGCCTTTCATCTAAACTTTCTGAAGGTCGTTTTACACGATGCATGTAACCGCTCTGGTTGATACTCATTCGGGCATTAGCCGAAATAGAACAGGGGCTAGTTTATTGCCTCGCATTCATGCGTTTGTGCAACGTGTATTCACACGATGATAATAACAATAACTTTCCTCTCCAACGACTAACACAATTTCAATGTGGTATAGGATTCGTCAATATAATAATCATTGTTAAGACGTACACTTCATTTGCATTTTGGTGATTACTCACCCCCTGCCACACACCCCTGAGGTGGCTTGCAGGGTATTTTGTAGATGTAGATGCTAACATAAAGGAGCTCTCAAACTAAAAATATTCTAAATAAATTCTATCAATACTAAATAAATCTATAGAACCACGCAATGCGATTTTATTGGTAAATGTGTTCACGCATTTACACGAGCAGGCTCATGCATCGTGTACAACGGCCATCATATACATTCCCTATGCTTACCAGCCAAATTATCTACATTGAGCAATGAAAAAATGCAATTAACATTTCCTAGTGCCTATACTATCATACCCCTGAGCACAATCCAACCATTCCCTGGTGTTTCACCTCTCCGCTTAAAATGACACGTAACATTTAGCACATTCCCAATTATACCTTAATTATTATCATTTTCATCCATTCACAAACTTATTCATTTATGGTAGGTAAGCACATACCTGTTCACAATGAAGACGACCAAAAGTTATGTCCACAGCCGTTTCTCTTTTCTTCCTTCCACAGCCACACGTGTTCACCGAGCAACAGGAAATGATTGAAGAAAAGCAGCGAAGGGAATGATATAACGCCAACTATTTCCGTTACTCATTTGTTGCTTTCCATGAGGCGCGTTGTTTAACGACAGGGACATATCGAAAAAAAACCCTTTGGCAGTAGCATTTTGATAGATGGTATCTCAATGTATTATATTATTTTTGAGATAAGGTTTTCAATTATTTATTGTATTTTTTATAAATTCAATGATTACTTTATTCTAAATACTACTCATTCATTATATTTTTCCCCATTACAAGTTCTTACTTACCTTTTGCCTGTCAAGGTGAATGATTTCCTCTGTGGAATTTTTCATACTTTACGTGCACTTGCGGTTGACTCCGTAAACTAATGCCATGGCTAGTCGCAGTACTTTAAAAATACACAAAATACAATTCACTGGGAAAATAAATTCAATTCCGATGTAATCGGTTATTTTATTCATGATTACAGCTGTAGGTCGTCTTTGATAGCTCTTATCGGTATGACTACAACCTTTAAAACATTGTTATGACTACATATATATGTATATAATTTTTTAAAAATATTTGCCTTTTCGTCTTGTATGCGCTCCAATACCATTCATCCAATTGCGATGAAAATTTGGCGAGTTGACGTGCGCGTGCCCGTAAAGGTTTGTCAGTTATGAATACTATATGTGAATATTACCCCAATATTGTTAACATTTACTCCCATAAGAAAAGCGCATTGAATATATATGTGTGTGTGTGTGTGTACCTATTCATATAATGATGAGGTTTTTAAAATTATTTCAAAAAAAATTCTAAATAATTTTTAATAAAAAAAAACAATTTTAAAATCATTTTAAGAAATTTTAAAATTATTTTAAAATTATTTTAAACTTATTTTAAAATAATTTTAAAATAATTTTGAAATAATTTTGAAATGATTTTGAAATAATATTTTCATATTATTTTAACGTGAAATGTTAAAAAAATACTTTTTATGTAAATAAATGTCGCAGTACTTCCTACATATGCATATATATGTTATCAACAAAATGAGATGACAGGATACAGAACTTTAATATCATACATTATTTTAAAATTATTTTAAAATCTTGAAAAACTCATGATTTTAGCCATCTTATGATATTTTCATTTTAAAATCATTTAAAATAATTTTAAAATCATTTTTTCATAAGATATTGCTACTTGGGCTATGATCTAAACTTTGCTTTCAATACTGCTGTACATGGTAGCACTGGCCAATCTCCTGCCAAAATAATGTTTGGTAGACAACTGCCACATCCTCTTACAAATCAGTGGTCAATTCCTATTGAGCTGTTCGAGGATAAAATTAAGGATGATCAGAGGAAAGCCTACTTGCAACAAGTGGTCGCCAATCTCAAAAAGGTAAGGGCTAAATATGGGGAGGCTTTTAACAAACTTCACTCTCCAGTAAATTTTGCCCCTGGGGATTAAGTTCTTTGTAAAAATCATCCTATTAGCTCAAAGGCAGACAAGAGAACAGCCAAGCTAATGCCTCTTTGGGAAGGTCCTTTCATTATTAAAAAAATTGTGTCTCCTGTAACAGTTGTTCTTGAGCTATCACATGATAAAGAAAAAATATGTCATGTCTCTCAGCTGAAAATTTATCATGGTGACTCTGTGAATTCTCACTAGCTCAATATGGTGTGACTATTGCATTTTTCAAATTAACTCAATGAAATACTATGATTCTATTTAAACACACTGTTATTTGCTGCCTTTTAGTTGATCAATATGTACTATTCTATTAATATATTATTATACTAATACTTAATAATGTGAACACAGTGATCACCATACTTAATGTTGTCTTCCTCTCAAAGTGTGCAAATTGTGAAATCTGTTGGAGGACGAATGGTCTGATTGGAATGGGATGTGGGGAGAACAGCCAGGAACATTCCCGAGGTGACTCGGGAATGTTCCTGGCTGTTCTGTTTGCTGTTTTTTCATGGAAAACAATTTCTTACATATGGGTAGTGACATTGGAGAGATATCAATCTAATTTGTCATTAAAATGACTCCAATCTTATCCTGAGTCATTTCTATCAACCCAAATTCCTTCATTGAGTTATCAATGCTTAACAGTACAACCCAATTGGTTGTGCGAAAAAATTTAATTAGTTTTAAGGTCCATGAAATTGATTGACCTCTCATTCTGAGTCGTTCTATCAACCCAACTTCTTCAATGACTGTGTTTATGCTTAACAGTGCAACCCAAGTGGTTGCATAAAACCATGTAATTAGTTTTTAAGGTTCATGAATATGGGTGATCCACTCACAAATTTTGTATAATCATTAATCTTATTAATACTAGGGTGAACTTGGAATACAGAATTATTGTTATACTTGAATTATCATTAATATTATTAATACTAGGGTTAACTTGGAATACACAATGATATTGTTATACTTAAATGATCATTGATATTATTAATACTAGGGTGAACTTGAATATAAAATAATATTGGTATATTTGTATGATTATTATAATTATCTAAAGTATATTTAACTGGTGTCACACAATTGCATACTATTACTTTCAACCCTGGCAAAAAATTAGTGTAACAAATATGTGTATAAATATGGTACATTATGTAAAGTTACACATTTACTACACTTTTCTACTCACAAAGTTACACAAATCGTACAGTTGTTACACCCTGTACATTATTGATACCACAGCCGTACTCAATTTGTTGTATCAGATGTTACACAGATTATACCACTAAGTTACCAGTCCATTGAGACACCAGAATTGTACACAATATATACACAGCAATTACCATTTTTGGGTACACAAATGTCATCACAATTGTACCACCCAATAAGCGCCAAGGTGCATTGAATGCGCATAAAACCACCTCGTTCCAGAATCTGCATTAGTTTTTCGTAATTTACTTCAGTAAAAAAGTTTTGTATTGCTTTGGTTTCTTAAGTCGTAAAAGCGATTGGAGATGCTCTTTATTGTATCCTGCGCATTATTGGTTCCCTGGGTTCCCTGCCATGCCTCGCTAGCTGTGCTAACTTCCTAAGCGCCATTCCGCTGCCACCAATGGACGATGTAAACAAGAGTTGTTGGTAATTTAAGAGTCAAGAAAATGTTCTACTTAAATTGTTTTTGGAGATTATTATGCTTTCGTATAATGCGACTACAGTGATATAGGAGAAATTTGGCCTTACGTTGTTGTTATCAACGCTAATGTATGAAGGATAAAGTACCATTAAATGCCGAAAGCGTGATAAAGACCAATGCAATAATTAGTTGTTGGTGATTTAGGGTGAAGCAAATGTTCTTCTTAAATTGTGTTCAGTGATTATTATGCTTTGATTCATTGTGAGTGCAGTGATAAACGAGAAATTTGGCTTTCGGTGGTGATAATATCATAGTAGTAGTTCAACGCTGATGTATGTACGAAGGATAAAGTACCATTAAATCTCGAAAACGTGATGGCTTTTGTGGCTATTGTTGTGCTCATGAAAGTAAGTGTTTACCCTAAAAGTATTGCATAAATGTGCAAGGTTTGCATGATAAGTGAAGTGAATTTTATTGTGATACTGATCTGTTAACAATTGCAAGTGGGTGAAAGTTGCGTTTCAGCTGGCAAGACGAAAGCTCACCTTAACTAATGTTCTTGTCGGTGTTTAAATAATTCTTGTGAATGAGCTATATAAAACGATGAGGGACGAATATTGAGAACTTAGCAAAATTGCATTGAAGTCTCACCTTTTACTTAGGTATTTGATGTGTTTCTACTTTGGTTGAAAAAATTGTACCAAATGAATTTTAATAAATGTCACCATACTCGAGCAAAGAGAGTTTTATCTTCTTCGGAGCATTTAATCATTCCCTTTAGTTGTAATCCACGGCAGAAGTGTACATATGTAATATGTATTTCCATTATGCTCTTCCTTTTCTAGTTCATGTCAACGTGCGGGAATTGGAAAAATTTTGTTTATTCGCAGTAATATTGCATTTATATTCATACTATGTGGCAAAATAGGATAACAGTTATCTGGCATTAATTAATGGTGAAAAACTTTTATCAAGATTTTAATGCATTTCCTCAAACTATCACGGAATAATCATTTAATAATTATAGTTCTCGAAGACACATTTATCCACGGAAGTGACTACATATATACGTCTTTCTCAACACCTTTATTGCAATTGTGGGTGCGTAATTAGGTGCACTGAGTCGTAGGTTAGATAAATATTCGATATAATTGGCATTAGGTAGTTACGAGGTATCTTAATACGACGACTTATATCATGCCATTGCACAATAAAACAGTGAAATTGATTGATTGCAATGTATATTTTTTTATATCATACTTTTTTATGTGCTTCCGAGGCGACTTCAAGGCACATTTTCGTGGCAGTGTGCTACGTGGGTTGTGTACATTATGTACACATCATGTACCACAGCAGACTAACAATCAGTACACACTGTACACAATTCAGCACCAATTGTTACACAAGGTACACACAAAACCTACACAGATTGGGCCACTTTACCACAAAGTTACACAGATTGTACACTGGAGTTATAACTATGTACACTATAGTTACACACAGAGCCTACACAGAGTTTACCATTTTCCTACATTCATGGTACACTCCAAAGTTACCATTAGGTTACACAAACGTTACCATTCTTTTCTGCCAGGGAATGAATACAAGTCTACTTTCATTGAACAATTGTATAATCCTGCCTTCTAAAATATTTGCTTTGTTTTGTGCAATATTCTCATTCTTGTTAATTCATTACACCTGACGAGTCAGATGTTTCAACTACTGGGTGTTGGTTTTTTGTTACTTAGATTTATTTCTCATTCGTTGGATGTTGCCAGCTGGACATCCAAATTATTTATGATAATTGATATCAAAGATGCTATCATATCATTCTACTGATCCATGTTTGTGACCGTCAGAATATACTTTAATCATTTGTTTGAAGGCTGTGTGAACCAGTGTCATACTGAAAGATTGTATGAATCTGAAATGTTACTAAACTGGGTTATTAACTTCAAGATGTTTATAAGTGATTATCCTTCTGATTATACACTGAATGATCAGCTGTTCCACCTTATTAATGTTTTCATAGAAGGTGTAGGGTAATGCTGATGTGGATCAGTGAAAGTTTCATCGCGTTATATGAAATACTTTCTCCGTAAATGCACTTATTACTATAATGGTAATCTGAACATTTTAGCCTCGTACACTCTTTTGTTAATGTAATTAAACATATTTCTTCTCTCGCAAAATTTTCTGTTCCTTTGCATCAAACTCAATGGCATACACATTTTATAATGGTTTTTTATCCCATTCGAGTCGAAGTTTTGCATTTTTTTTAACTTTTAAACTGCTTCTAATATTGTCACCGAAAACTATTTCCTCCATATTTTCCAAAATTACCTCCATCTCAGAAGGCGTAAAGGATTGTTAACCTGTAACCCGTAAGTACAAATGGGACACAAATATACCATTAGTACGGGACCAATATGTCCCATTGCTACCCATGGGACGGCACATATAAATGCAACATAGTTATCCCGATGGCCATCAAAGAGTTAATATAACTATTTCCTCCATATTTTCCAAAGTAATGCATATATTACCTACATGTTTTAACAGAAGGCGTAGAGTAATGCTTTTGTGGATCAGTGAAAGTTTCAACGCGTTATATGAAATTCTTTCTCCGTAAATGCACTTATTACCATAATGCTAATCTGAACATTGTAGCCTCGTACACTCTTTTGTTAATGTCAGTAAAAATAACTCTTCTCTCGCTAAATTTTCTGTTCCTATGCATCAAACTCAATGGCATACAATTTTCTGATGGTTTTTTATCCCATTCGAGTCGAATTTTTGCATTTTTTTTACTTTTAAACTGCTTCTAATATTGTCACCGAAAACTATTTCCTCCAAATTTTCCAAAATTATCTCCATTTTTTCTCAGAAGGCGTAAACGATTGTTAACCTGTAACCCGTAAGTACCAATTTGAAACAAATATACCATTAGAACGGGACTAATATGTCCCATTGCTACGTATGGGACGGCACATATAAATGCAACATAGTTATTCCGATGGCCGACGAAGAGTTAATATAACTATTTCCTCCATATTTTCCAAAGTAATGCAGATATTACCTCCATTTTTTCTCAGACGGCGTAAACGATTGTTAACCTGTAACCCGTAAGTACCAATTGGACACAAATATACCATTAGTACTGGACCAATTTGACCCACATCTACATATCGGACGGCACATATAAATGCAACATAGAAATCCCGATTGCCGTCGAAGAGTTAATATAACTATTTCCTCCATATTTTCCCAAGTAATGCAGATATTAACTATATGTTTTCACAGAAGGCGTAGAGTAATGCTTTTGTGGATCAGTGAAGGTTTCAACGCGTTATATGAAATTCTTTCTCCGTAAATGCACTTATTACCCTAATGCTAATCTGAACATTTTAGCCTCGTACACTCTTTTGTTAATGTAAGTAAAAATATTTCTTCTCTCGCCATATTTTCTGTTCTTATGCATAAAACTCAATGGCATACACATTTACTGACGGTTTTTAATCACATTCGAGCCGAAGTTTTGCATTTCTTTGATTATGAAGCTTTTCATTATATTGTCACCGGAAACAATTACCCACATATTTTCGGAAGTATTGCGGATATTACCTCCAAGTATTTCAAAGAAGTCGAAGAGTAATGCTATTGTGGATCAGTGCCAGTTTCGACGCGTCAAATGAAATACCTTTTCCGTAAATGCACTTATTAATATAATGCTAATCTGAAATTTTAGCCTCGTACACTATTTTGTTAATGTAAGTAAATATATTTTTTCTCTCGCAAAATTTTCTGTTCCTATGCATCAAACTCAATGGTATACACATTTTCTGATGGTTTTTTATCCCATTCGAGTCGGATTTTTGCATTTGTTTTGACTTTTAAGCTGCTTCTAATATTGTCACCGAAAACTATTTCCTCCATATTTTCCAAAATAATACTAATATTACCTCCATTTTTTCTCAGAAGGCGTAAACGATTGTTAACATGTAACCCGTAAGTACCAATTTCACGGAAATATACCATTAGTACGGGACCAATATGTCCCATTGCTAACTATGGGACGGCACATATAAATGCAACATAGTTATCCCGATGGCCGTCGAAGAGTTAATATAACTATTTCCTCCACATTTTCCCAAGTAATGCAGGTATTACCTACATGTTTTCACAGAAGGCGTAGAGTAATGCTCTAGTGGATCAGTGAAAGTTTCAACGCGTTATATGAAATTCTTTTACCGTAAATGCACTTATTACCATAATGCTAATCTGAAAATTTTAGCCTCGTACACTCTTTTGTTAATGTAAGTAAAAATATTTCTTCTCTCGCAAATATTTCTGTTCCTATGCATAAAACTCAATGGCATACACAATTCTGACGGTTTTTTATCCCATTCGAGTCGAAGTTTTGCCTTTCTTTGATTTTGAAGCTTTTCATTATATTGTCACCGGAAACAATTACCCACATATTTTCGGAAGTATTGCGGATATTACCTCCATATTTTTACAAAAGGCGTAGAGTAATGCTTTTGTGGATCAGTGCATGTTTTGACAGTTCAAATGAAATATTTTCTCCGTAAATGCACTTATTACCATAATGCCAATCTGAACATTTTAGCCTCGTACACTCTTTTGTTAATGTAAGTAAACTTATTTCTTCTCTCGCATAATTTTTTGTTCCTATGCATCAAACGCAATGGTATACACATTTTCTTATGGTTTTTTATCCCATTCCAGTCGGAGTTTTGCATTTCTTTCATTTTTAAGGCTTTTCATTAATTTGTCACCGGAAACAATTACCCACATATTTTCCAAAGAATATGCGGATATTACCTTCATGTTTTCACAGAAGGCGTAGTGTTATGCGTTTGAGGATCAGTACGAGTTTCGACGCGTTATATGAAATACATTCTCCGTAAATGCACTTATTACCATAAGGCTAATCTGAAAATTTAGCGTCGTACACTCCTTTGTTAATGTAAATAAAAATATTTCTTCTCTCGCTTATTTTTCTGTTCCTTTGCATCAAACGCAATGGTATACACATTTTATGATGGTTTTTTATCCCATTCGAGTCGGATTTTTGCATTTCTTTGATTTTGAAACTTTTCATTATATTGTCACCGGAAACAATTACCCACATATTTTCGGAAGTAATGCGGATATTGCCTCAATGTATTCAAAGAGAGCGTATGGTAATGCTGTTGTGGATCAATGAAAGTTTCATCGCGTTATATGAAATACTTTTTCCGTAAATGCACTTATTACCATAATGCTAATCTGAACATTTTAGCCTCGTTCACTCATTTGTTAATGTAATTTAAAAATATTTCTTCTCTCTCAAAATTTTCTGTTTCTATGCATCAAACTCAATGGCATACAAAATTTTTTGATGGTTTTTTATCCCATTCGAGTCTAATTTTTGCATTTTTTTTACTTTTAAGCTGCTTCTAATATTGTCACCGAAAACTATTTCCTCCATATTTTCCAAAATAATGCTGATATAACCTCCATTTTTTCTCAGAAGGCGTAAACGATTGTTAACCTGTAACCCGTAAGTACCAATTTGAAACAAATATACCATTAGTACGGGACCAATATGTCCCATTGCTACCTATGGGACGGCACATATAAATGCAACATAGTTATCCCGATGGCCGTCGAAGAGTTAATATAACTATTTCCTCCATATTTTCCAAAGTAATGCAGATATAACCTCCATTTTTTCTCAGACGGCGTAAACGATTGTTAACCTGTAACCCGTAAGTACCAATGGGACAAAAATATACTATTAGTATGGGACCAATTTGTCCCATTGCTACCTATGGGACGGCACATATAAATGCAACATAGTAATCTCGATGGCCGTCGAAGAGTTAATATAACTATTTCCTCCATATTTTCCCAAGTAATGCAGATATTAACTACATGTTTTCACAGAAGGCGTAGAGTAATGCTTTTGTGGATCAGTGAAGGTTTCAACGCGTTATATGAAATTCTTTCTCCGTAAATGCACTCATTACCATAATGCTAATCTGAACATTTTAGCCTCGTACACTCTTTTGTTAATGTAAGTAATAATATATCTTCTCTCGCCATATTTTCTGTTCCTATGCATAAAACACAATGGCATACACATTTTCTGACGGTTTTTTATCCCATTCGAGCCGAAGTTTTGCATTTCTTTGATTTTGAAGCTTTTCATTCTATTTTCACCGGAAACAATTTCCCACATATTTTCGGAAGTATTGCGGATATTACCTCCATGTTTTCACATAAGGCGTAGAGTAATGCGTTTTAGGATCAGTAAATGTTTCGACGCGTTATATGAAATACTTTCTCCGAAAATGCACTTATTACTATAAGGCTAATCTGAAATTTTAGCCTCGTACACTATTTTGTTAATGTAAGTAAAAATATTTCTTCTCTAGCAAAAATTTCTGTTCCTATGCATAAAACTCAATAAGACACAAATATGCCATTAGTACGGGACCAATATGTCCCATTGCTACCTATGGGACGGCACATATAAATGCAACATAGTTATCCCGATGGCCGTCGAAGAGTTTTATAACTCTTTCCTCCATATTTTCCAGAGTAATACCGATATTACCTACATGTTTTTACTGGAGGCGTAGAGTAATGCTTTTGTGGATCAGTGCAAGTTTCGACTCGTCAAATGAAATACTTTCTCCGTAAGTGCACTTATTACCATAATGCTAATCTGAACATTTTAGCCTCGTTCACTCATTTGTTAATGTAATTAAAAATATTTCTTCTCTCGCAAAATTTTCTGTTCCTATGCATCAAACTCAATGGCAAACAATTTTCTGATGGTTTATAATCCCATTCGAGTCGAATTTTTGCATTTTTTTTACTTTTCAGCTGCTTCTAATATTGTCACCGAAAACTTTTTCCTCCATATTTTCCAAAATAATGCCGATATTACCTCCATTTTTTCTCATAAGGCGTATACGATTGTTAACCTGTAACCCGTAAGTACCAATGGGACACAAATATACAATTAGTACGGGACCAATATGTCCCATTGCTACCTATGGGACGGCACATATAAGTGCAACATAGTTATCCCGATGGCCGTCGAAGAGTTAATATAACTATTTCCTCCATATTTTCCAAAGTAATGCAGATATTACCTCCTTTTTTTCTCAGACGGCGTAAACGATTGTTAACCTGTAACCCGTAAGTACCAATGGGACACAAATAAACCATTAGTACGGGACCAATTTGTCCCATTGCTACCTATGGGACGGCACATATAAATGCAACATAGTTATCCCAATGGCCGTCGAAGAGTTAATATAACTATTTCCTCCATATTTTCCCAAGTAATGCAGATATTAACTACATGTTTTCACAGAAGGCGTAGAGTATTGCTTTTGTGGATCAGTGAAGGTTTCAACGCGTTATATGAAATTCTTTCTCCGTAAATGCACTTATTACCCTAATGCTAATCTTAACATTTTAGCCTCGTACACTCTTTTGTTAATGTAAGTAAAAATATATCTTCTCTCGCCATATTTTCTGTTCCTATGCATAAAACTCAATGGTAGACACATTTTCTGACGGTTTTTTATCCCATTCGAGCCGAAGTTTTGCATTTCTTTGATTTTGAAGATATTCATTATATTGTCACCGGAAACATTTACCCACATATTTTCGGAAGAATTGCAGATATTACCTCCATGTTTTCACAGAAGGCGTAGAGTAATGCGTTTGAGTATCAGTACAAGTTTCGACGCGTTATATGAAATGCTTTCTCCGAAAATGCACTTATTACTATAAGGCTAATCTGAAATTTTTGCCTCATACACTCTTTTGTTAATGTAAGTAAAAATATTTCTATTCTCGCAGAATGTTCTGTGCCTATGCATCAAACTAAATGGTATACACATTTTCTGATGTTTTTTTATCACATTCGAGTCGAAGTTTTGCATTTCTTTGATTTTGAAGCTTTTCATTATATTGTCACCGGAAACAATTACCCACATATTTTCGAATCTTATGCAGATATAACCGCCATTCTTTCAGGGTAGGTTAAGAAATATCCCTTATTCCTGAACATCAAATTACACGACTAAACCTTGAGTACTTAGTCTGTAACAGCACTTATTCCAGTTATGCCTATCCAAAAAATTAGTTCCCTTCGCCATCCTCTGTTCAATCTCATGTAACCATGGATACCATTTCTTTTATTTAGAAGCCTTTTGCTAATTTAGTCACCGTAGGCATTTACACCCATATCTTCGATAGTTTTGCGGATATTACCTCCATGCCTATCCAAAAAATTAGTTCCCTTCGCCATCCTCTGTTCAATCTCAAGTAACCATGGATACAATTTCTTTCATTTAGAAGCCTTTTGCTAATTTAGTCACCGTAGGCATTTACACCAATATCTTCGATAGTTATGCGGATATTAACTCCATGTTTTTAAAGAAGTTGAAGAGTAATGCTATTGTGGATCAGTGCCAGTTTCGACGCGTCAAATGAAATACCTTTTCCGTAAATGCACTTATTATTATAATGCTAATCTGAAATTTTAGCCTCGTACACTCTTTTGATAATGTAAGTAAAAATATTTCTTCTCTCGCAAAAGTTTCTGTTCCTATGCATTAAACACAATGGCATACACATTTTCTGATGGTTTTTTATCCCATTCGAGTCGAATTTTTGCATTTGTTTTGACTTTTAAGCTGCTTCTAATATTGTCGCCGAAATCTATTTCCTCCATATTTTCCAAAATAATGCTGATATTACCTCCATTTTTTCTCAAAATGCGTAAACGATTGTTAACCTGTAACCCGTAAGTACCAATGGGACACAAATATACCATTAGTACTTTACCAATATGTCCCATTGCTACCTATGGGACGGCACATATAAATGCAACATAGTTATCCCGATGGCCGTCGAAGAGTTAATATAACTATTTCCTCCACATTTTCCCAAGTAATGCAGGTATTACCTACATGTTTTCACAGAAGGCGTAGAGTAATGCTTTTGTGTATCAGTGAGAGTTTCAACGCGTTTTATGAAATTCTTTTTCCGTAAATGCACTTATTACCATAATGCTAATCTGAACAATTTAGCCTCGTTCACTCATTTGTTAATGTAAGTAAAAATATTTCTTCTCTCGCCAAATTCTCTGTTCCTATGCATTAAACTCAATAACATACACAATTTCTGACGGTTCTTTATCCCATTCGAGTCTAAGTTTTGCATTTCTTTGATTTTGAAGCTTTTTATAATATTGTCACCGGAAACAATTACCCACATATTTTCGAATCTTATGCATATATAACCGCGATTCTTTCAGGGTAGGTTAAGCAATATACCTTATTCCTGCACATCAAATTACACGACTAAACCTTGAGTACCTAGTCGGACAGCACTTATTCCAGTTATGCTCATCCAAAAAATTAGTTCACTTCGCCATCCTCTGTTCAATCTCAAGTAACCATGGATTCCATTTCTTTCATTTAGAAGCCTTTTGCTAATTTAATCACCGTAGGCATTTACACCCATATCTTCGATAATTATGCGGATATTACCTCCATGCCTATCCAAAAAATTAGTTCCCTTCGCCATCCTCTGTTCAATCTCAAGGAACCATGGATATTTCTTTTATTTAGAAGCCTTTTGCTAATTTAGTCACCGTAGGCATTTACACAAATATCTTCGATTTTTATGAGAATATTACCTCAAATGTTTCACAGAAGGCGTAGAGTAATGCTATTGTTGATCCGTGCAAGTTTCGACGCGTCATATGAAATAATTTATCCATAAATGCACTTATTAACAAAATGCTAATCTGATATTTTAGCCTCGTACACTCTTTTGTTAATGTAAGTAAAATATTTCTTTTCTCGTATATTTTTCTGTTTCTATGCATCACACTCTGGCATGCATATTTTCTGATGTTTTTTTATCCCATTCCAGTGAAGTTTTGCATTTCTTTGATTTTGAAGCTTTTTATAATATTATCTCCGGAAACATTTACCCACATATTTTCGGAAGTAATGCGGATATAACCTCTTTGTTTTTACAGAAGACGTAGGGTAATGCTGTTGTGGATTGGTGAAAGTTTCATTGCGTTATATGAAATACTTTCTCCGTTAATGCACTTATTACCATAATGCTAATCTGAACATTTTAGCCTCATTCACTCATTTGTTAATGTAATGAAAAATATTTCTTCTCACGCAAAATTTTCTGTTCCTATGCATAAAACTCAATGGCATACACATTTTCTGACGGATTTTTATCCCATTCGAGTCGAAGTTTTGTATTTCTTTGATTTTGAAGCTTTTTATAATATTGTCACCGGAAACAATTACTCATATATTTTTCGAAGTATTGCAAATGTTATCTTCATTTTTTCACAGAAGGCGTAGAGTAATGCGTTTGAGGATAAGTACAAGTATCGACGCGTTATATGAAATACTTACTCCGTAAATGCACTTATTTCCATAAAGCTAATCTGAAATTTTTGGTTCGTACACTCTTTTGCTAATGTAAGTAAAAATATATTTCTTCTCTCGCAGAATTTTCTGTTCCTATGCATCAAACTCAATGGTATACACATTTTCTAATGGTTTTTTATCCCATTCGAGTGAAGTTTTGCATTTCTTTGATTTTGAAGCTTTACATTATATTGTCACCGGAAACAATTACCCACATATATTTCTGAATCTTATGCAGATATAACCGCCATTCTTTCAGGGTAGGTTAAGAAATATACCTTATTCCTGCACATCAAATTACATGACTAAACCTTTAGTACTTAGTCTGTAACAGCACTTATTCCAGTTAAGCCTATCCGAAAAATTAGTTCCCTTCGCCATCCTCTGTTCACTCTTAAGTAACCATGGATACCATTTCTTTCATTTAGAAGCCTTTTGCTAATTTAGTCACCGTAGGCATTTACACCCATATCTTCGATAGTTATGCGGATATTACCTCCATGCCTATCCAAAAAATTAGTTCCCTTCGCCATCCTCCGTTCAATCTCAAGTATCCATGGATACCATTTCCTTCATTTGGAAGCCCTTTGCTAATTTAGTCACCGTAGACATTTACACCCATATCTTCGACAGATATGCGGATATCACCTCCATTTTCTCAGGGAAGGCATGGAGTATTGCGTTTGAGGTTCGGTGCAAGTATCGACGCGTTATATGAAATACGCTCTCCGTAAATGCACTTATTAACATAATGCTAATCTGAAATTTTAGCCTCGTAAACTCTTTTGTTAATGTAAGTAAAAATATTTCTTCTCTCGCAGAATTTTCTGTTTCTTTGCATCAAACTCAATGGCATACACAGTTTTTGATGGATTTTTATCCCAATCGGATCGGATATTTGAATTTTTTGATTTGAAGCTTTTAATTACATTGTCACCGGAAACAATTACCAACATATTTTCATAATTATTGGGGATATAACCTTCATGTTTTCACAAAAGGCGTAGAATAATGCTGTTGAGGAACAGTGCAAGTTTCGAAGCGTCATATGAATTACTTTCCCCGTAAATGCACTTATTAACATAATGCTAATCTGAAATTTTAGCCTCGTACACTCTTTTGTTAATGTAAGTAAAAATATTTCTTCTCTCGCAGAATTTTCTGTTCCTATGCATCAAACTCAATGGTATACACAGTTTTTGATGGTTTTTTATCCCATTCGAGTCGGATTTTTGCAATTTTTTGATTTTGAAGCTTTTAATTACATTGTCACCGGAAACATTACCAACATATTTTCATAATTATTGGGGATATTACTTCCATGTTTTCACTGAAGGCGTAGAGTAATGCTGTTGAGGAACAGTGCAAGTTTCGAAGCGTCATATGAAATAGTTTCTCCGTAAATGCACTTATTAACATTATGCTAATCTGAAATTTTAGCCTCGTACACTCTTTTGTTAATGTAAGTAAAAATATTTCTTCTCTCGCTTATTTTTCTGTTCCTATGCATCAAACTCAATGGTATCCCCTTTTATTGATGGTTTTTTTTTCCCATTCGAGTCGGGGTTTTGGAATTTTGTTTTTAATTTTGAAGCTTTTAATTACATTGTCACCGGAAACAATTACCAACATATTTTCATAATTATTGGGGATATTACCTGCATGCTTTCACAGAAGGCGTAGAGTAATGCTGTTGAGTATCAGTGCAAGTTTCGACGCGTTATATGAAATAATGTTTTCGTAAATGCACTTATTAATATAATGCTAATCTGAAATTTTAGCCTTGTACACTCTTTTGTTAATGTGCGTAAAAATATTTCTTCTTTTGCATATGTTTCTGTTCCTATTTATTAAACTCAATGTTATACATATTTTCTGATGGTTTTTTATCCCATTTGAGTCAGATATTTGCATTTATTTGATTTTGAAGCTTTTCATTCTATTGGCACCGGAAACAATTAACCATATATTTTCGAATTTTATGCAGATATAACCGCCATTCTTTCAGGGTAGGTTAAGAAATATACCTTGTTCCTGCACATCAAATTACACGACTAAATCTTGAGTACTTAGTCTGTAACAGCACTTATTCCAGTTATGCCTATCCAAAAAATAAGATCCCTTCGCCATCCTCTGTTCAATCTCAAGTATCCATGGATACCATTTCTTTCATTTAAAAGCCTTTTTCTAATTTAGTCACCGTAGGCATTTACACCTATATCTTCGATAATTATGCGGATATCACCTCCATGTTTTCAGAGAAGGCGTAGAGTATTGCTTTTGAGGTTCAGTGCAAGTATCGACGCGTTATATGAAATACATTTTCCGTAAATGCACTTATTAACATAATGCTAATCTGAAATTTTTGCCTCGTACACTCTTTTGTTAATGTAAGTAAAAATATTTCTTCTCTCGCTTATTTTTCTGTTCCTATGCATCAAACTCAATGGTATACACATTTTCTGATGGTTTTTTTCCCCATTCGAGTCGGAGTTTTGGAATTTATTTTTTAATTTTGAAGCCTTTAATTATATTGTCACCGGAAACAATTACCAACATATTTTCATAATTATTAGGGATATTACCTCCATGTTTTCACAGAAGGCGTAGAGTAATGCTGTTGAGGAACAGTGCAAGTTTCGAAGCGTCATATGAATTACTTTCCCCGTAAATGCACTTATTAACATAATGCTAATCTGAAATTTTAGCCTCGTACACTCTTTTGTTAATGTAAGTAAAAATATTTCTTCTCTCGCAGAATTTTCTGTTCCTTTGCATCAAACTCAATGGTATATACAGTTATTGATGGTTTTTTATCCCATTCGAGTCGGATTTTTGCAATTTTTTGATTTTGAAGCTTTTAATTACATTGTCACCGGAAACAATTACCAACATATTTTCATAATTACTGGGGATATTACTTCCATGTTTTCACAGAAGTCGTAGACTAATGCTGTTGAGAAACAGTGCAAGTTTCGAAGCGTCATATGAAATATTTTCTCCGTAAATGCACTTATTAACATAATGCTAATCTGAAATTTTAGCCTCGTACACTCTTTTGTTAATGTAAGTAATAATATTTCTTCTCTCGCTTATTTTTCTGTTCCTTTGCATCAAGCACAATGGTATACATAGTTTTTGATGGTTTTTTATCCCCTTCGAGTCGAATTT
This sequence comes from Pyrrhosoma nymphula, assembly GCA_963573305.1. Taxonomy (NCBI): domain Eukaryota; kingdom Metazoa; phylum Arthropoda; class Insecta; order Odonata; family Coenagrionidae; genus Pyrrhosoma; species Pyrrhosoma nymphula. The sequence goes on along the minus strand of OY754333.1, from coordinate 245,415 downwards.
TTGCAATTTTTTGATTTTGAAGCTTTTAATTACATTGTCACCGGAAACATTTACCAACATATTTTCATAATTATTGGGGATATTACCTCCATGTTTTCACAGAAGGCATAGAGTAATGCTCATGAGGAACAGTGCAAGTTTCGAAGCGTCATATGAAATACTTTCTCCGTAAATGCACTTATTAACATAATGCTAATCTGAAATTTTAGCCTCGTACACTCTTTTGTTAATGTAAGTAAAAATATTTCTTCTTTCGCAGAATTTTCTGTTCCTTTGCATCAAACTCAATGGTATACACAGTTTTTGATGGTTTTTTATCCCATTCGAGTCGGATTTTTGCAATTTTTTTATTTAGAAGCTTTTAATTACATTGTCACCGGAAACAATTACCAACATATTTTCATAATTATTAGAGATATTACTTCCATGTTTTCACAGAAGGCGTGGACTAATGCTGTTGAGGAACAGTGCAATTTTCGATGCGTCATATGAAATAGTTTCTCCGTAAATGCACTTATTAACATTATGCTAATCTGAAATTTTAGCCTCGTACACTCTTTTGTTAATGTAAGTAAAAATATTTCTTCTCTCGCTTATTTTTCTGTTCCTATGCATCAAACTCAATGGTATACACATTTTTTGATGGTTTTTTTTCCCATTCGAGTCGCGGTTTTGGAATTTTTTTTTAAATTTTGAAGCTTTTAATTACATTGTCACCGGAAACAATTACCAACATATTTTCATAATTATTGGGGATATTACCTGCATGTTTTCACAGAAGGCGAAGAGTAATGCTGTTGAGGTACAGTGTAAGTTTCGAAGCGTCATATGAAATACTTTCTCCGTAAATGCACTTATTACCATAATGCTAATCTGAACATTTTAGCCTCGTACACTCTTTTGTTAATGTAAGTAAATATATTTCTTCTCTCGCATATTTTTCTGTTCCTTTGCATCAAACCCAATGGAATACACATTTTCTAATGGTTTTTTATCCCATTCGAGTTGGAGTTTTGCATGTCTTTGATTTTGAAGCTTTTAATTACATTGTCACCGGAAACAATTACCAACATTTTTTCATAATTATTGGTGATATTACTTCCATGTTTTCACAGAAGTCGTAGAGTAATGCTGTTGAGAAACAGTGCAAGTTTCGAAGCGTCATATGAATTACTTTCCCACTTATTAACATAATGCTAATCTGAAATTTTAGCCTCGTACACTCTTTTGTTAATGTAAGTAAAAATATTTCTTCTCTCGCAGAATTTTCTGTTCCTTTGCATCAAACTCAATGGTATACACAGTTTTTGATGGTTTTTTATCCCATTCGAGTCGGATTTTTGCAATTTTTTGATTTTGAAGCTTTTAATTACATTGTCACCGGAAACAATTACCAACATATTTTCATAATTATTGGGGATATTACCTCCATGTTTTCACAGAAGGCGTAGAGTAATGCTGTTGAGGAACAGTGCAAGTTTCGACGCATTATATGTAATACTTTCTCCGTAAATGCACTTATTAACATAATGCTAATCTGAAATTTTAGCCTCGTACACTCTTTTGTTAATGTAAGTAAAAATATTTCTTCTCTCGCTTATTTTTCTGTTCCTTTGCATCAAGCTCAATGGTATACATAGTTTTTGATGGTTTTTTATCCCCTTCGAGTCGGATTTTTGCAATTTTTTGATTTTGAAGCTTTTAATTACATTGTCACCGGAAACATTTACCAACATATTTTCATAATTATTGGGGATATTACCTCCATGTTTTCACAGAAGGCGTAGAGTAATGCTCATGAGGACAGTGCAAGTTTCGAAGCGTCATATGAAATACTTTCTCCGTAAATGCACTTATTAACATAATGCTAATCTGAAATTTTAGCCTCGTACACTCTTTTGTTAATGTAAGTAAAAATATTTCTTCTCTCGCAGAATTTTCTGTTCCTTTGCATCAAACTCAATGGTATACACAGTTTTTGATGGTTTTTTATCCCATTCGAGTCGGATTTTTGCAATTTTTTGATTTAGAAGCTTTTAATTACATTGTCACCGGAAACAATTATCAACATATTTTCATAATTATTGTCGATATTACCTACATGTTTTCACAGAAGGCGTAGACTAATGCTGTTGAGGAACAGTGCAATTTTCGAAGCGTCATATGAAATAGTTTCTCCGTAAATGCACTTATTAACATTATGCTAATCTGAAATTTTAGCCTCGTACACTCTTTTGTTAATGTAAGTAAAAATATTTCTTTTCTCGCTTATTTTTCTGTTCCTATGCATCAAACTCAATGGTATACACATTTTTTGATGGTTTTTTTTCCCATTCGAGTCGGGGTTTTGGAATTTTTTTTTTAAATTTTAAAGCTTTTAATTACATTGTCACCGGAAACAATTAGCAACATATTTTCATAATTATAGGGGATATTACCTGCATGTTTTCACAGAAGGCGAAGAGTAATGCTGTTGAGGTACAGTGTAAGTTTCGAAGCGTCATATGAAATACTTTCTCCGTAAATGCACTTATTACCATAATGCTAATCTGAACATTTTAGCCTCGTACACTCTTTTGTTAAAGTAAGTAAATATATTTCTTCTCTCGCATATTTTTCTGTTCCTTTGCATCAAACCCAATGGAATACACATTTTCTAATGGTTTTTTATCTCATTCGAGTTGGAGTTTTGCATTTCTTTGATTTTGAAGCTTTTAATTACATTGTCACCGGAAACAATTACCAACAATTTTTCGGAATTTTCATGGATATTACCTCCATGCTTTCACAGAAGGCGTAGAGTAATGCTGTTGAGGATCAGTGCAAGTTTCGACGCGTTATATGAAAAAAATGTTTTCGTAAATGCACCTATTAATATAATGCTAATCTGAAAATTTAGCCTTGTACACTCTTTTGTTAATGTAAGTAAAAATATTTCTTCTCTCGCAGAATTTTCTGTTCCTTTGCATCAAACTCAATTGTATACACAGTGTTTGATGGTTTTTTATCCCATTCGAGTCGGATTTTTGTAATTTTTTGATTTTGAAGCTTTTAATTACATTGTCACCGGAAACAATTACCATCATATTTTCATAAATATTGAGGATATTACCTCCATATATTCACAGAAGGCGTAGAATAATGCTGTTGAGGAACAGTGCAAGTTTCGAAGCGTCATATGAATTACTTTCTCCGTAAATGCACTTATTAACATAATGCTAATCTGAAATTTTAGCCTCGTACACTCTTTTGTTAATGTAAGTAAAAATATTTCTTCTCTCGCAGAATTTTCTGTTCCTTTGCATCAAACTCAATGGAATACACAGTTTTTGATGGTTTTTTATCCCATTCGAGTCGGATATTTGCAATTTTTTGATTTTAAAGTTTTTAATTACATTGTCACCGGAAACAATTACCAACATATTATCTTAATTATTGGGGAAAATACTTCCATGTTTTCACAGAAGGCGTAGAGTAATGCTCATGAGGAACAGTGCAAGTTTCGAAGCGTCATATGAAATACTTTCTCCGTAAATGCACTTATTAACATAATGCTAATCTGAAATTTTAGCCTCGTACACTCTTTTGTTAATGTAAGTAAAAATATTTCTTCTCTCGCTTATTTTTCTGTTCCTATGCATCAAACTCAATGGTATACACATTTTCTGATGGTTTTTTTCCCCATTCGAGTCGGAGTTTTGGAATTTATTTTTTAATTTTGAAGCCTTTAATTATATTGTCACCGGAAACAATTACCAACATATTTTCATAATTATTAGGGATATTACCTCCATGTTTTCACAGAAGGCGTAGAGTAATGCTGTTGAGGAACAGTGCAAGTTTCGAAGCGTCATATGAATTACTTTCCCCGTAAATGCACTTATTAACATAATGCTAATCTGAAATTTTAGCCTCGTACACTCTTTTGTTAATGTAAGTAAAAATATTTCTTCTCTCGCAGAATTTTCTGTTCCTTTGCATCAAACTCAATGGTATATACAGTTATTGATGGTTTTTTATCCCATTCGAGTCGGATTTTTGCAATTTTTTGATTTTGAAGCTTTTAATTACATTGTCACCGGAAACAATTACCAACATATTTTCATAATTACTGGGGATATTACTTCCATGTTTTCACAGAAGTCGTAGACTAATGCTGTTGAGAAACAGTGCAAGTTTCGAAGCGTCATATGAAATATTTTCTCCGTAAATGCACTTATTAACATAATGCTAATCTGAAATTTTAGCCTCGTACACTCTTTTGTTAATGTAAGTAATAATATTTCTTCTCTCGCTTATTTTTCTGTTCCTTTGCATCAAGCACAATGGTATACATAGTTTTTGATGGTTTTTTATCCCCTTCGAGTCGAATTTTTGCAATTTTTTGATTTTGAAGCTTTTAATTACATTGTCACCGGAAACATTTACCAACATATTTTCATAATTATTGGGGATATTACCTCCATGTTTTCACAGAAGGCATAGAGTAATGCTCATGAGGAACAGTGCAAGTTTCGAAGCGTCATATGAAATACTTTCTCCGTAAATGCACTTATTAACATAATGCTAATCTGAAATTTTAGCCTCGTACACTCTTTTGTTAATGTAAGTAAAAATATTTCTTCTTTCGCAGAATTTTCTGTTCCTTTGCATCAAACTCAATGGTATACACAGTTTTTGATGGTTTTTTATCCCATTCGAGTCGGATTTTTGCAATTTTTTTATTTAGAAGCTTTTAATTACATTGTCACCGGAAACAATTACCAACATATTTTCATAATTATTAGAGATATTACTTCCATGTTTTCACAGAAGGCGTGGACTAATGCTGTTGAGGAACAGTGCAATTTTCGATGCGTCATATGAAATAGTTTCTCCGTAAATGCACTTATTAACATTATGCTAATCTGAAATTTTAGCCTCGTACACTCTTTTGTTAATGTAAGTAAAAATATTTCTTCTCTCGCTTATTTTTCTGTTCCTATGCATCAAACTCAATGGTATACACATTTTTTGATGGTTTTTTTTCCCATTCGAGTCGCGGTTTTGGAATTTTTTTTTAAATTTTGAAGCTTTTAATTACATTGTCACCGGAAACAATTACCAACATATTTTCATAATTATTGGGGATATTACCTGCATGTTTTCACAGAAGGCGAAGAGTAATGCTGTTGAGGTACAGTGTAAGTTTCGAAGCGTCATATGAAATACTTTCTCCGTAAATGCACTTATTACCATAATGCTAATCTGAACATTTTAGCCTCGTACACTCTTTTGTTAATGTAAGTAAATATATTTCTTCTCTCGCATATTTTTCTGTTCCTTTGCATCAAACCCAATGGAATACACATTTTCTAATGGTTTTTTATCCCATTCGAGTTGGAGTTTTGCATGTCTTTGATTTTGAAGCTTTTAATTACATTGTCACCGGAAACAATTACCAACATTTTTTCATAATTATTGGTGATATTACTTCCATGTTTTCACAGAAGTCGTAGAGTAATGCTGTTGAGAAACAGTGCAAGTTTCGAAGCGTCATATGAATTACTTTCCCACTTATTAACATAATGCTAATCTGAAATTTTAGCCTCGTACACTCTTTTGTTAATGTAAGTAAAAATATTTCTTCTCTCGCAGAATTTTCTGTTCCTTTGCATCAAACTCAATGGTATACACAGTTTTTGATGGTTTTTTATCCCATTCGAGTCGGATTTTTGCAATTTTTTGATTTTGAAGCTTTTAATTACATTGTCACCGGAAACAATTACCAACATATTTTCATAATTATTGGGGATATTACCTCCATGTTTTCACAGAAGGCGTAGAGTAATGCTGTTGAGGAACAGTGCAAGTTTCGACGCATTATATGTAATACTTTCTCCGTAAATGCACTTATTAACATAATGCTAATCTGAAATTTTAGCCTCGTACACTCTTTTGTTAATGTAAGTAAAAATATTTCTTCTCTCGCTTATTTTTCTGTTCCTTTGCATCAAGCTCAATGGTATACATAGTTTTTGATGGTTTTTTATCCCCTTCGAGTCGGATTTTTGCAATTTTTTGATTTTGAAGCTTTTAATTACATTGTCACCGGAAACATTTACCAACATATTTTCATAATTATTGGGGATATTACCTCCATGTTTTCACAGAAGGCGTAGAGTAATGCTCATGAGGACAGTGCAAGTTTCGAAGCGTCATATGAAATACTTTCTCCGTAAATGCACTTATTAACATAATGCTAATCTGAAATTTTAGCCTCGTACACTCTTTTGTTAATGTAAGTAAAAATATTTCTTCTCTCGCAGAATTTTCTGTTCCTTTGCATCAAACTCAATGGTATACACAGTTTTTGATGGTTTTTTATCCCATTCGAGTCGGATTTTTGCAATTTTTTGATTTAGAAGCTTTTAATTACATTGTCACCGGAAACAATTATCAACATATTTTCATAATTATTGTCGATATTACCTACATGTTTTCACAGAAGGCGTAGACTAATGCTGTTGAGGAACAGTGCAATTTTCGAAGCGTCATATGAAATAGTTTCTCCGTAAATGCACTTATTAACATTATGCTAATCTGAAATTTTAGCCTCGTACACTCTTTTGTTAATGTAAGTAAAAATATTTCTTTTCTCGCTTATTTTTCTGTTCCTATGCATCAAACTCAATGGTATACACATTTTTTGATGGTTTTTTTTCCCATTCGAGTCGGGGTTTTGGAATTTTTTTTTTAAATTTTAAAGCTTTTAATTACATTGTCACCGGAAACAATTAGCAACATATTTTCATAATTATAGGGGATATTACCTGCATGTTTTCACAGAAGGCGAAGAGTAATGCTGTTGAGGTACAGTGTAAGTTTCGAAGCGTCATATGAAATACTTTCTCCGTAAATGCACTTATTACCATAATGCTAATCTGAACATTTTAGCCTCGTACACTCTTTTGTTAAAGTAAGTAAATATATTTCTTCTCTCGCATATTTTTCTGTTCCTTTGCATCAAACCCAATGGAATACACATTTTCTAATGGTTTTTTATCTCATTCGAGTTGGAGTTTTGCATTTCTTTGATTTTGAAGCTTTTAATTACATTGTCACCGGAAACAATTACCAACAATTTTTCGGAATTTTCATGGATATTACCTCCATGCTTTCACAGAAGGCGTAGAGTAATGCTGTTGAGGATCAGTGCAAGTTTCGACGCGTTATATGAAAAAAATGTTTTCGTAAATGCACCTATTAATATAATGCTAATCTGAAAATTTAGCCTTGTACACTCTTTTGTTAATGTAAGTAAAAATATTTCTTCTCTCGCAGAATTTTCTGTTCCTTTGCATCAAACTCAATTGTATACACAGTGTTTGATGGTTTTTTATCCCATTCGAGTCGGATTTTTGTAATTTTTTGATTTTGAAGCTTTTAATTACATTGTCACCGGAAACAATTACCATCATATTTTCATAAATATTGAGGATATTACCTCCATATATTCACAGAAGGCGTAGAATAATGCTGTTGAGGAACAGTGCAAGTTTCGAAGCGTCATATGAATTACTTTCTCCGTAAATGCACTTATTAACATAATGCTAATCTGAAATTTTAGCCTCGTACACTCTTTTGTTAATGTAAGTAAAAATATTTCTTCTCTCGCAGAATTTTCTGTTCCTTTGCATCAAACTCAATGGAATACACAGTTTTTGATGGTTTTTTATCCCATTCGAGTCGGATATTTGCAATTTTTTGATTTTAAAGTTTTTAATTACATTGTCACCGGAAACAATTACCAACATATTATCTTAATTATTGGGGAAAATACTTCCATGTTTTCACAGAAGGCGTAGAGTAATGCTCATGAGGAACAGTGCAAGTTTCGAAGCGTCATATGAAATACTTTCTCCGTAAATGCACTTATTAACATAATGCTAATCTGAAATTTTAGCCTCGTACACTCTTTTGTTAATGTAAGTAAAAATATTTCTTCTCTCGCTTATTTTTCTGTTCCTATGCATCAAACTCAATGGTATACACATTTTTTGATGGTTTTTTTTCCCATTCGATTCGGGGTTTTAGAATTTTATTTTTAATTTTGAAGCTTTTAATTACATTGTCACCGGAAACAATTACCAACATATTTTCATAATTATTGGGGATATTACCTGCATGTTTTCACAGAAGGCGTAGAGTAATGCTGTTGAGTTACAGTGCAAGTTTCGAAGCGTCATATGAAATACTTTCTCCGTAAATGCACTTATTACCATAATGCTAATCTGAACATTTTAGCCTCGTACACTCTTTTGTTAATGTAAGTAAATATATTTCTTCTCTCGCATATTTTTCTGTTCCTTTGCATCAAACCCAATGGAATACACATTTTCTAATGGTTTTTTATCCCATTCGAGTTGGAGTTTTGCATTTCTTTGATTTTGAAGCTTTTAATTACATTGTCACCGGAAACAATTACCAACATTTTTTCGGAATTTTCATGGATATTGCCTCCATGCTTTCACAGAAGGCGTAGAGTAATGCTGTTGAGGATCAGTGCAAGTTTCGAAGCGTCATATGAAATACTTTCTCCGTAAATGAACTTATTAACATAATGCTAATCTGAAATTTTAGCCTCGTACACTCTTTTGTTAATGTACGTAAAAATATTTCTTCTTTTGCATATGTTTCTGTTCCTATTTATTAAACTCAATGGTATACATATTTTCTGATGGTTTTTTATCCCATTTGAGTCGGATATTTTCATTTATTTGATTTTGAAGCTTTTCAATCTATTGGCACCGGAAACAATTAACCATATATTTTCGAATCTTATGCAGATATAACCGCCATTCTTTCAGGGTAGGTTAAGAAATATACCTTGTTCCTGCACATCAAATTACACGACTAAATCTTGAGTACTTAGTCTGTAACAGCACTTATTCCAGTTATGCCTATCCAAAAAATAAGATCCCTTCGCCATCCTCTGTTCAATCTCAAGTAACCATGGATACCATTTCTTTCATTTAAAAGCCTTTTTCTCATTTAGTCACCGTAGGCATTTACACCCATATCTTCGATAGTTATGCGGATATTACCTCCATGCCTATCCAAAAAATTAGTTCCCTTCGCCATCCTCCGTTCAATCTCAAGTATCCATGGATACCATTTCTTTCATTTGGAAGCCCTTTGCTAATTTAGTCACCGTAGACATTTACACCGATATCTTCGATAATTATGCGGATATCACCTCCATGTTTTCAGAGAAGGCGTAGAGTATTGCTTTTGAGGTTCAGTGCAAGTATCGACGCGTTATATGAAATACATTTTCCGTATATGCCCTTATTAACATAATGCTAATCTGAAATTTTAGCCTCGTACACTCTTTTGTTAATGTAAGTAAAAATATTTCTTCTCTCGCAGAATTTTCTGTTCCTTTGCATCAAACTCAATGGTATACACAGTTTTTGATGGTTTTTTATCCCTTTCGAGTCGGATTTTTGCAATTTTTTGATTTTGAAGCTTTTAATTACATTGTCATCGGAAACAATTACCAACATATTTTCATAATTATTGGGGATATTACTTCCATGTTTTCACAGAAGGCGTAGAGTAATGCTGTTGAGGAACAGTGCACGTTTCGAAGCGTCATATGAAATACTTTCTCCGTAAATGCACTTATTAACATAATGCTAATCTGAAATTTTAGCCTCTTACACTCTTTTGTTAATGTAATTAAAAATATTTCTTCTCTCGCTTATTTTTCTCTTCCTATGCATCAAACTCAATGGTATACACATTTTTTGATGTTTTTTTCCCATTGGAGTCGGAGTTTTGCAATTTTTTGATTTTGAAGCTTTTAATTACATTGTCACCGGAAACAATTACCAACATATTTTCATACCTATTAGAGATATTACCTCCATGTTTTCACAGAAGGCGTAGAATAATGCTGTTGAGGAACAGTGCAAGTTTCGAAGCGTCATATGAAATACTTTCTCCGTAAATGCACTTTTTAACATAATGCTAATCTGAAATTTTAGCCTCGTACACTCTTTTGTTAATGTATGTAAAAATATTTCTTCTCTCGCAGAATTTTCTGTTCCTTTGCATCAAACTCAATGGTATACACAGTTTTTGATGGTTTTTATCCCATTCGAGTCGGATTTTTGCAATTTTTTGATTTTGAAGCTTTTAATTACATTGTCACCGGAAACAATTACCAACATATTTTCATAATTATTGGGGATATTACCTCCATGTTTTCACAGAAGGCGTAGAGTAGTGCTGTTGAGGAACAGTGCCAGTTTCGACGCATTATATGTAATACTTTCTCCGTAAATGCACTTATTAACATAATGCTAATCTGAAATTTTAGCCTCGTACACTCTTTTGTTAATGTAAGTAAAAATATTTCTTCTCTCGCTTATTTTTCTGTTCCTTTGCATCAAGCTCAATGGTATACATAGTTTTTGATGGTTTTTTAACCCCTTCGAGTCGGATTTTTGCAATTTTTTGATTTTGAAGCTTTTAATTACATTGTCACCGGAAACATTTACCAACATATTTTCATAATTATTGGGGATATTACCTCCATGTTTTCACAGAAGGCGTAGAGTAATGCTCATGAGGACAGTGCAAGTTTCGAAGCGTCATATGAAATACTTTCTCCGTAAATGCACTTATTAACATAATGCTAATCTGAAATTTTAGCCTCGTACACTCTTTTGTTAATGTAAGTAAAAATATTTCTTCTCTCGCTTATTTTTCTGTTCCTTTGCATCAAGCTCAATGGTATACATAGTTTTTGATGGTTTTTTAACCCCTTCGAGTCGGATTTTTGCAATTTTTTGATTTTGAAGCTTTTAATTACATTGTCACCGGAAACATTTACCAACATATTTTCATAATTATTGGGGATATTACCTCCATGTTTTCACAGAAGGCGTAGAGTAATGCTCATGAGGACAGTGCAAGTTTCGAAGCGTCATATGAAATACTTTCTCCGTAAATGCACTTATTAACATAATGCTAATCTGAAATTTTAGCCTCGTACACTCTTTTGTTAATGTAAGTAAAAATATTTCTTCTCTCGCAGAATTTTCTGTTCCTTTGCATCAAACTCAATGGTATACACAGTTTTTGATGGTTTTTTATCCCATTCGAGTCGGATTTTTTCAATTTTTTGATTTAGAAGCTTTTAATTACATTGTCACCGGAAACAATTACCAACATATTTTCATAATTATTGTAGATATTACCTCCATGTTTTCACAGAAGGCGTAGACTAATGCTGTTGAGGAACAGTGCAATTTTCGAAGCGTCATATGAAATAGTTTCTCCGTAAATGCACTTATTAACATTATGCTAATCTGAAATTTTAGCCTCGTACACTCTTTTGTTAATGTAAGTAAAAATATTTCTTTTCTCGCTTATTTTTCTGTTCCTATGCATCAAACTCAATGGTATACACATTTTTTGATGGCTTTTTTCCCATTCGAGTCGGGGTTTTGGAATTTTTTTTTTTAATTTTAAAGCTTTTAATTACATTGTCACCGGAAACAATTAGCAACATATTTTCATAATTATTGGGGATATTACCTGCATGTTTTCACAGAAGGCGAAGAGTAATGCTGTTGAGGTACAGTGTAAGTTTCGAAGCGTCATATGAAATACTTTCTCCGTAAATGCACTTATTACCATAATGCTAATCTGAACATTTTAGCCTCGTACACTCTTTTGTTAATGTAAGTAAATATATTTCTTCTCTCGCATATTTTTCTGTTCCTTTGCATCAAACCCAATGGAATACACATTTTCTAATGGTTTTTTATCCCATTCGAGTTGGAGTTTTGCATTTCTTTGATTTTGAAGCTTTTAATTACATTGTCACCGGAAACAATTACCAACAATTTTTCGGAATTTTCATGGATATTACCTCCATGCTTTCACAGAAGGCGTAGAGTAATGCTGTTGAGGATCAGTGCAAGTTTCGACGTGTTATATGAAAAAAATGTTTTCGTAAATGCACTTATTAATATAATGCTAATCTGATAATTTAGCCTTGTACACTCTTTTGTTAATGTAAGTAAAAATATTTCTTCTCTCGCAGAATTTTCTGTTCCTTTGCATCAAACTCAATTGTATACACAGTGTTTGATGGTTTTTTATCCCATTCGAGTCGGATTTTTGTAATTTTTTGATTTTGAAGCTTTTAATTACATTGTCACCGGAAACAATTACCATCATATTTTCATAAATATTGAGGATATTACATCCATATTTTCACAGAAGGCGTAGAATAATGCTGTTGAGGAACAGTGCAAGTTTCGAAGCGTCATATGAATTACTTTCTCCGTAAATGCACTTATTAACATAATGCTAATCTGAAATTTTAGCCTCGTACACTCTTTTGTTAATGTAAGTAAAAATATTTCTTCTCTCGCAGAATTTTCTGTTCCTTTGCATCAAACTCAATGGAATACACAGTTTTTGATGGTTTTTTATCCCATTCGAGTCGGATATTTGCAATTTTTTGATTTTAAAGTTTTTAATTACATTGTCACCGGAAACAATTACCAACATATTTTCTTAATTATTGGGGAAAATACTTCCATGTTTTCACAGAAGGCGTAGAGTAATGCTCATGAGGAACAGTGCAAGTTTCGAAGCGTCATATGAAATACTTTCTCCGTAAATGCACTTATTACCATAATGCTAATCTGAACATTTTAGCCTCGTACACTCTTTTGTTAATGTAAGTAAATATATTTCTTCTCTCGCATATTTTTCTGTTCCTTTGCATCAAACCCAATGGAATACACATTTTCTAATGGTTTTTTATCCCATTCGAGTTGGAGTTTTGCATTTCTTTGATTTTGAAGCTTTTAATTACATTGTCACCGGAAACAATTACCAACATTTTTTCGGAATTTTCATGGATATTGCCTCCATGCTTTCACAGAAGGCGTAGAGTAATGCTGTTGAGGATCAGTGCAAGTTTCGAAGCGTCATATGAAATACTTTCTCCGTAAATGCATGTGGCGGTCCGCTTGCATGGTGCATTTTGGTGACTTGTCACCCCCTGCCAAACACCCTAGAGGTGGCTCGCAGGGTAATATGTAGATGTAGATGTAGATGTAAATGCACTTATTAACATAATGCTAATCTGAAATTTTAGCCTCGTACACTCTTTTGTTAATGTACGTAAAAATATTTCTTCTTTTGCATATGTTTCTGTTCCTATTTATTAAACTCAATGGTATACATATTTTCTGATGGTTTTTTATCCCATTTGAGTCGGATATTTTCATTTATTTGATTTTGAAGCTTTTCATTCTATTGGCACCGGAAACAATTAACCATATATTTTCGAATTTTATGCAGATATAACCGCCATTCTTTCAGGGTAGGTTAAGAAATATACCTTGTTCCTGCACATCAAATTACACGACTAAATCATGAGTACTTAGTCTGTAACAGCACTTATTCCAGTTATGCCTATCCAAAAAATAAGATCCCTTCGCCATCCTCTGTTCAATCTCAAGTAACCATGGATACCATTTCTTTCATTTAAAAGCCTTTTTCTCATTTAGTCACCGTAGGCATTTACACCCATATCTTCGATAGTTATGCGGATATTACCTCCATGCCTATCCAAAAAATTAGTTCCCTTCGCCATCCTCCGTTCAATCTCAAGTATCCATGGATACCATTTCTTTCATTTGGAAGCCCTTTGCTAATTTTGGAAGCCCTTTGCATATTTTTCTGTTCCTATTAATTAAACTCAATGGTATACATATTTTCTGATTGTTCATTATCCCATTTGAGTCGAAGTTTTGCATTTATTTGATTTTGAAGATTTTCATTATATTGGCACCGGAAACAATTACCCATATATTTTCGAATCTTATGCAGATATAACCGCCATTCTTACAGGGTAGGTTAAGAAATATACCTTGTTCCTGCACATCAAATTACACGACTAAACCTTGAGTACTTAGTCTGTAATAGCACATATTCCAGTTATGCCTATCTAAAAAATAAGTTCCCTTTGCCATCCTCTGTTCAATCTCAAGTAACCATGGATACCATTTCTTTCATTTAAAAGCCTTTTTCTAATTTAGTCACCGTAGGCATTTACACCCATATCTTCGATAGTTATGCGGATATTACCTCCATGCCTATCCAAAAAATTAGTTCCCTTCGCCATCCTCCGTTCAATCTCAAGTATCCATGGATACCATTTCTTTCATTTGGAAGCCCTTTGCTAATTTGGTCACCGTAGACATTTACACCCATTTCTTCGACAGTTATGCGGATATCACCTCATTTATTCAGCGAAGGCGTAGAGTATTGCGTTTGAGGTTCAATGCAAGTATCGACGCGTTATATGAAATACATTTTCCGTAAATGCACTTATTAACATAATGCTAATCTGAAATTTTTGCCTCGTACACTCTTTTGTTAATGTAAGTAAAAATATTTCTTCTCTCGCTTATTTTTCTATTCTTTTGCATCAAACTCAATGGTATACACAGTTTTTGATGGTTTTTTATCCCATTCGAGTCGGATTTTTGCAATTTTTTGATTTTGAAGCTTTTAATTACATTGTCACCGGAAACAATTACCAACATATTTTCAAAATTTTCATGGATATTACGTCCATGTTTTCACAGAAGGCGTAGAGTAATGCTGTTGAGAATCAGTGCAAGTTTCGACGCGTTATATGAAATAATGTTTTCGTAAATGCACTTATTAATATAATGCTAATCTGGAATTTTAGCCTTGTACACTCTTTTGTTAATGTAATTAAAAATATTTCTTCTCTCGCATATTTTTCTGTTCCTATTTATTAAACTCAATGGTATACAAATTTTATGATGGTTTTTTATCCCATTCGAGTCGAATTTTTTCATTTATTTGATTTTGAAGCTTTTCATTATATTGGCCCCGGAAACATTTACCCACCTATTTTCGAATATTATGCCAATATAACCGCCATTCTTTTAGGGTAGGTTAAGAAATATACCTTATTCCTACACATCAAATTACACGACTAAACCTTGAGTACTTAGTCTGTAACAGCACTTATTCCAGTTATGCCTATCCAAAAAATAAGTTCCCTTCGACATCCTCTGTTCAATCTCAAGTTACCATGGATACCATTTCCTCTTTTTTAAAAGCCTTTTTCTAATTTAGTCACCGTAGGCATTTACACCCATATCTTCGATAGTTATGCGGATATTACCTCCATGCCTATCCAAAAAATTAGTTCCCTTCGCCATCCTCCGTTCAATCTCAAGTATCCATGGATACCATTTCCTTCATTTGGAAGCCCTTTGCTAATTTAGTCACCGTAGACATTTACACCCATATCTTCGACAGATATGCGGATATCACCTCGATTTTCTCAGGGAAGGCATGGAGTATTGCGTTTGAGGTTCGGTGCAAGTATCGACGCGTTATATTAAATACTCTCTCCGTAAATGCACTTATTAACATAATGCTAATCTGAAATTTTTGCCTCGTACACTCTTTTGTTAATGTAAGTAAAAATATTTCTTCTCTCGCTTATTTTTCTGTTCCTATGCATCAAACTCAATGGTATACACATTTTCTGATGGTTTTTTTCCCCATTCGAGTCGGAGTTTTGGAATTTTTGTTTAAATTTTGAAGCTTTTAATTACATTGTCACCGGAAACAATTACCAACATATTTTCATAATTATTGGGGATATTACCTCCATATTTTCACAGAAGGCGTAGAGTAATGCTGTTGAGGAACAGTGCAAGTTTCGACGCGTTATATGAATTACTTTCCCCAAAAAGGCACTTATTAACATAATGCTAATCAGAAATTTTAGCCTCGTACACTCTTTTGTTAATGTAAGTAAAAATATTTCTTCTCTCGCAGAATTTTCTGTTCCTTTGCATCAAATTCAATGGTATACACAGTTTTTGATGGTTTTTTATCCCATTCGAGTCGGATTTTTGCAATTTTTTGATTTTGAAGCTTTTAATTATATTGTCACCGGAAACAATTACCAACATATTTTCATAATTATTGGGGATATGACTTCCATGTTTTCACAGAAGTCGTAGAGTAATGCTGTTGAGAAACAGTGCAAGTTTCGAAGCGTCATATGAAATATTTTCTCCGTAAATGCACTTATTTACATAATGCTAATCTGAAATTTTAGCCTCGTACACTCTTTTGTTAATGTAAGTAAAAATATTTCTTCTCTCGCTTATTTTTCTGTTCCTTTGCATCAAGCTCAATGGTATACATAGTTTTTGATGGTTTTTTATCCCCTTAGAGTCGGATTTTTGCAATTTTTTGATTTTGAAGCTTTTAATTACATTGTCACCGGAAACATTTACCAACATATTTTCATAATTATTGGGGATATTACCTCCATGTTTTCACAGAAGGCGTAGAGTAATGCTCATGAGGAACAGTGCAAGTTTCGAAGCGTCATATGAAATACTTTCTCCGTAAATGCACTTATTAACATAATGCTAATCTGAAATTTTAGCCTCGTACACTCTTTTGTTAATGTAAGTAAAAATATTTCTTCTCTCGCAGAATTTTCTGTTCCTTTGCATCAAACTCAATGGTATACACAATTTTTGATGGTTTTTTATCCCATTCGAGTCGATTTTTGCAATTTTTTGATTTAGAAGCTTTTAATTACATTGTCACCGGTAACAATTACCAACATATTTTCATAATTATTGGAGATATTACTTCCATGTTTTCACAGAAGGCGTAGACTAATGCTGTTGAGGAACAGTGCAATTTTCGAAGCGTCATATGAAATAGTTTCTCCGTAAATGCACTTATTAACATTATGCTAATCTGAAATTTTAGCCTCGTACACTCTTTTGTTAATGTAAGTAAAAATATTTCTTCTCTCGCTTATTTTTCTGTTCCTATGCATCAAACTCAATGGTATACACATTTTTTGATGGTTTTTTTTCCCATTCGAGTCGGGGTTTTGGAATTTTTTTTTAAATTTTGAAGCTTTTAATTACATTGTCACCGGAAACAATTACCAACATATTTTCATAATTATTGGGGATATTACCTGCATGTTTTCACAGAAGGCGAAGAGTAATGCTGTTGAGGTACAGTGTAAGTTTCGAAGCGTCATATGAAATACTTTCTCCGTAAATGCACTTATTACCATAATGCTAATCTGAACATTTTAGCCTCGTACACTCTTTTGTTAATGTAAGTAAATATATTTCTTCTCTCGCATATTTTTCTGTTCCTTTGCATCAAACCCATTGGAATACACATTTTCTAATGGTTTTTTATCCCATTCGAGTTGGAGTTTTGCATTTCTTTGATTTTGAAGCTTTTAATTACATTGTCACCGGAAACAATTACCAACAATTTTTCGGAATTTTCATGGATATTACCTTCATGCTTTCACAGAAGGCGTAGAGTAATGCTGTTGAGGATCAGTGCAAGTTTCGACGCGTTATATGAAATAATGTTTTCGTAAATGCACTTATTAATATAATGCTAATCTGAAAATTTAGCCTTGTACACTCTTTTGTTAATGTAATTAAAAATATTTCTTCTCTCGCATATTTTTCTGTTCCTATTTATTAAACTCAATGGTATACAAATTTTATGATGGTTTTTTATCCCATTCGAGTCGAATTTTTTCATTTATTTGATTTTGAAGCTTTTCATTATATTGGCCCCGGAAACATTTACCCACCTATTTTCGAATATTATGCCAATATAACCGCCATTCTTTTAGGGTAGGTTAAGAAATATACCTTATTCCTACACATCAAATTACACGACTAAACCTTGAGTACTTAGTCTGTAACAGCACTTATTCCAGTTATGCCTATCCAAAAAATAAGTTCCCTTCGACATCCTCTGTTCAATCTCAAGTTACCATGGATACCATTTCCTCTTTTTTAAAAGCCTTTTTCTAATTTAGTCACCGTAGGCATTTACACCCATATCTTCGATAGTTATGCGGATATTACCTCCATGCCTATCCAAAAAATTAGTTCCCTTCGCCATCCTCCGTTCAATCTCAAGTATCCATGGATACCATTTCCTTCATTTGGAAGCCCTTTGCTAATTTAGTCACCGTAGACATTTACACCCATATCTTCGACAGATATGCGGATATCACCTCGATTTTCTCAGGGAAGGCATGGAGTATTGCGTTTGAGGTTCGGTGCAAGTATCGACGCGTTATATTAAATACTCTCTCCGTAAATGCACTTATTAACATAATGCTAATCTGAAATTTTTGCCTCGTACACTCTTTTGTTAATGTAAGTAAAAATATTTCTTCTCTCGCTTATTTTTCTGTTCCTATGCATCAAACTCAATGGTATACACATTTTCTGATGGTTTTTTTCCCCATTCGAGTCGGAGTTTTGGAATTTTTGTTTAAATTTTGAAGCTTTTAATTACATTGTCACCGGAAACAATTACCAACATATTTTCATAATTATTGGGGATATTACCTCCATATTTTCACAGAAGGCGTAGAGTAATGCTGTTGAGGAACAGTGCAAGTTTCGACGCGTTATATGAATTACTTTCCCCAAAAAGGCACTTATTAACATAATGCTAATCAGAAATTTTAGCCTCGTACACTCTTTTGTTAATGTAAGTAAAAATATTTCTTCTCTCGCAGAATTTTCTGTTCCTTTGCATCAAATTCAATGGTATACACAGTTTTTGATGGTTTTTTATCCCATTCGAGTCGGATTTTTGCAATTTTTTGATTTTGAAGCTTTTAATTATATTGTCACCGGAAACAATTACCAACATATTTTCATAATTATTGGGGATATGACTTCCATGTTTTCACAGAAGTCGTAGAGTAATGCTGTTGAGAAACAGTGCAAGTTTCGAAGCGTCATATGAAATATTTTCTCCGTAAATGCACTTATTTACATAATGCTAATCTGAAATTTTAGCCTCGTACACTCTTTTGTTAATGTAAGTAAAAATATTTCTTCTCTCGCTTATTTTTCTGTTCCTTTGCATCAAGCTCAATGGTATACATAGTTTTTGATGGTTTTTTATCCCCTTAGAGTCGGATTTTTGCAATTTTTTGATTTTGAAGCTTTTAATTACATTGTCACCGGAAACATTTACCAACATATTTTCATAATTATTGGGGATATTACCTCCATGTTTTCACAGAAGGCGTAGAGTAATGCTCATGAGGAACAGTGCAAGTTTCGAAGCGTCATATGAAATACTTTCTCCGTAAATGCACTTATTAACATAATGCTAATCTGAAATTTTAGCCTCGTACACTCTTTTGTTAATGTAAGTAAAAATATTTCTTCTCTCGCAGAATTTTCTGTTCCTTTGCATCAAACTCAATGGTATACACAATTTTTGATGGTTTTTTATCCCATTCGAGTCGATTTTTGCAATTTTTTGATTTAGAAGCTTTTAATTACATTGTCACCGGTAACAATTACCAACATATTTTCATAATTATTGGAGATATTACTTCCATGTTTTCACAGAAGGCGTAGACTAATGCTGTTGAGGAACAGTGCAATTTTCGAAGCGTCATATGAAATAGTTTCTCCGTAAATGCACTTATTAACATTATGCTAATCTGAAATTTTAGCCTCGTACACTCTTTTGTTAATGTAAGTAAAAATATTTCTTCTCTCGCTTATTTTTCTGTTCCTATGCATCAAACTCAATGGTATACACATTTTTTGATGGTTTTTTTTCCCATTCGAGTCGGGGTTTTGGAATTTTTTTTTAAATTTTGAAGCTTTTAATTACATTGTCACCGGAAACAATTACCAACATATTTTCATAATTATTGGGGATATTACCTGCATGTTTTCACAGAAGGCGAAGAGTAATGCTGTTGAGGTACAGTGTAAGTTTCGAAGCGTCATATGAAATACTTTCTCCGTAAATGCACTTATTACCATAATGCTAATCTGAACATTTTAGCCTCGTACACTCTTTTGTTAATGTAAGTAAATATATTTCTTCTCTCGCATATTTTTCTGTTCCTTTGCATCAAACCCATTGGAATACACATTTTCTAATGGTTTTTTATCCCATTCGAGTTGGAGTTTTGCATTTCTTTGATTTTGAAGCTTTTAATTACATTGTCACCGGAAACAATTACCAACAATTTTTCGGAATTTTCATGGATATTACCTTCATGCTTTCACAGAAGGCGTAGAGTAATGCTGTTGAGGATCAGTGCAAGTTTCGACGCGTTATATGAAATAATGTTTTCGTAAATGCACTTATTAATATAATGCTAATCTGAAAATTTAGCCTTGTACACTCTTTTGTTAATGTAAGTAAAAATATTTCTTCTCTCGCAGAATTTTCTGTTCCTTTGCATCAAACTCAATTGTATACACAGTGTTTGATGGTTTTTTATCCCATTCGAGTCGGATTTTTGTAATTTTTTGATTTTGAAGCTTTTAAGTACATTGTCACCGGAAACAATTACCATCATATTTTTATAAATATTGAGAATATTACCTCCATATTTTCACAGAGGGCGTAGAGTAATGCTGTTAAGGAACAGTGCAAGTTTCGAAGCGTCATATGAAATACTTTTTCCGTAAATGCACTTATTAACATAATGCTAATCTGAAATTTTAGCCTCGTACACTCTTTTGTTAATGTGCGTAAAAATATTTCTTCTTTTGCATATGTTTCTGTTCCTCTTTATTAAACTCAATGGTATACATATTTTCTGATCGTTTTTTATCCCATTTGAGTCGGATATTTGCATTTATTTGATTTTGAAGCTTTTCATTCTATTGGCACCGGAAACAATTAACCATATATTTTCGAATCTTATGCAGATATAACCGCCATTCTTTCAGGGTAGGTTAAGAAATATACCTTGTTCCTGCACATCAAATTACACGACTAAATCTTGAGTACTTAGTCTGTAACAGCACTTATTCCAGTTATGCCTATCCAAAAAATTAGTTCCCTTCGCCATCCTCCGTTCAATCTCAAGTATCCATGGATACCATTTCCTTCATTTGGAAGCCCTTTGCTAATTTAGTCACCGTAGACATTTACACCCATATCTTCGACAGATATGCGGATATCACCTCCATGTTTTCAGAGAAGGCGTAGAGTATTGCTTTTAAGGTTCGGTGCAAGTATCAACGCGTTATATGAAATACATTTTCCGTAAATGCACTTATTAACATAATGCTAATCTGAAATTTTTGCCTCGTACACTCTTTTGTAAATGTAAGTAAAAATATTTCTTCTCTCGCTTATTTTTCTGTTCCTATGCATCAAACTCAATGGTATACACATTTTCTGATGGTTTTTTTCCCCATTCGAGTCGGAGTTATGGAATTTTTTTTTAATTTTGAAACTTTTAATTACATTGTCACCGGAAACAATTACCAACATATTTTCATAATTATTGGGGATATTACCTCCATGTTTTCACAGAAGGCGTAGAGTAATGCTGTTGAGGAACAGTGCAAGTTTCGACGCATTATATGTAATACTTTCTCCGTAAATGCACTTATTAACATAATGCTAATCTGAAATTTTTACCTCGAACACTCTTTTGTTAATGTAAGTAAAAATATTTCTTCTCTCGCTTATTTTTCTGTTCCTATGCATCAAACTCAATGGTATAACATTTTTTGATGTTTTTTTCCCATTGGAGTCGGAGTTTTTCAATTTTTTGATTTTGAAGCTTTTAATTACATTGTCACCGGAAAGAATTACACACATATTTTCATACTTTTTGGGATATTACCTCCATGTTTTCACAGAAAGCGTAGAGTAATGCTCATGAGGAAGAGTGCAAGTTTCGAAGCGTCATATGAATTACTTTCCCCGTAAATGCACTTATTAACATAATGCTAATCTGAAATTTTAGCCTCGTACACTCTTTTGTTAATGTAAGTAAAAATATTTCTTCTCTCGCTTATTTTTCTATTCTTTTGCATCAAACTCAATGGTATACACAGTTTTTGATGGTTTTTTATCCCATTCGAGTCGGATTTTTGCAATTTTTTGATTTTGAAGCTTTTAATTACATTGTCACCAGAAACAATTACCAACATATTTTCCGAATTTTCATGGATATTACGTCCATGCTTTCACAGAAGGCGTAGAGTAATGCTGTTGAGAATCAGTGCAAGTTTCGACGCGTTATATGAAATAATGTTTTCGTAAATGCACTTATTAATATAATGCTAATCTGAAATTTTAGCCTTGTACACTCTTTTGTTAATGTAATTAAAAATATTTCTTCTCTCGCATATTTTTCTGTTCCTACTTATTAAACTCAATGGTATACAAATTTTCTGATGGTTTTTTATCCCATTCGAGTCAAATTTTTTCATTTATTTGATTTTGAAGCTTTTCATTATATTGGCCCCGGAAACAATTACCCACCTATTTTCGAATATTATGCCAATATAACCGCCATTCTTTTAGGGTAGGTTAAGAAATATACCTTATTCCTACACATCAAATTACACGACTAAACCTTGAGTACTTAGTCTGTAACAGCACTTATTCCAGTTATGCCTATCCAAAAAATAAGTTCCCTTCGACATCCTCTGTTCAATCTCAAGTTACCATGGATACCATTTCCTCTTATTTAAAAGCCTTTTTCTAATTTAGTCACCGTAGGCATTTACACCCATATCTTCGATAGTTATGCGGATATTACCTCCATGCCTATCCAAAAAATTAGTTCCCTTCGCCATCCTCCGTTCAATCTCAAGTATCCATGGATACCATTTCCTTCATTTGGAAGCCCTTTGCTAATTTAGTCACCGTAGACATTTACACCCATATCTTCGACAGATATGCGGGTATCACCTCGATTTTCTCAGGGAAGGCATGGAGTATTGCGTTTGAGGTTCGGTGCAAGTATCGACGCGTTATATGAAATACTCGTTCCGTAAATGCACTTATTAACATAATGCTAATCTGAAATTTTAGCCTCGTAAACTCTTTTGTTAATGTAAGTAAAAATATTTCTTCTCTCGCAGAATTTTCTGTTTCTTTGCATCAAACTCAATGGCATACACAGTTTTTGATGGATTTTTATCCCAATCGGATCGGATATTTGAATTTTTTGATTTGAAGCTTTTAATTACATTGTCACCGGAAACAATTACCAACATATTTTCATAATTATTGGGGATATTACCTTCATGTTTTCACTGAAGGCGTAGAATAATGCTGTTGAGGAACAGTGCAAGTTTCGAAGCGTCATATGAATTACTTTCCCCGTAAATGCACTTATTAACATAATGCTAATCTGAAATTTTAGCCTCGTACACTCTTATGTTAATGTAAGTAAAAATATTTCTTCTCTCGCAGAATTTTCTGTTCCTTTGCATCAAACTCAATGGTATACACAGTTTTTGATGGTTTTTTATCATCGAGTCGGATTTTTGCAATTTTTTGATTTTGAAGCTTTTAATTACATTGTCACCGGAAACAATTACCAACATATTTTCATAATTATTGGGGATATTACCTCCATGTTATCACAGAAGGCGTAGAGTAATGCTCATGGGGAACAGTGCAAGTTTCGAAGCGTCATATGAAATACTTTCTCCGTAAATGCACTTATTAACATAATGCTAATCTGAAATTTTAGCCTCGTACACTCTTTTGTTAATGTAAGTAAAAATATTTCTTCTCTCGCAGAATTTTCTGTTCCTATGCATCAAACTCAATGGTATACACAGTTTTTGATGGTTTTTTATCCCATTCGAGTCGGATTTTTGCAATTTTTTGATTTTGAAGCTTTTAATTACATTGTCACCGGAAACAATTACCAACATATTTTCATAATTATTGGGGATATTACCTCCATGTTATCACAGAAGGCGTAGAGTAATGCTCATGGGGAACAGTGCAAGTTTCGAAGCGTCATATGAAATACTTTCTCCGTAAATGCACTTATTAACATTATGCTAATCTGAAATTTTAGCCTCGTACACTCTTTTGTTAATGTAAGTAAAAATATTTCTTCTCTCGCTTATTTTTCTGTTCCTATGCATCAAACTCAATGGTATCCCCTTTTATTGATGGTTTTTTTTCCCATTCGAGTCGGGGTTTTGGAATTTTGTTTTTAATTTTGAAGCTTTTAATTACATTGTCACCGGAAACAATTACCAACATATTTTCATAATTATTGTGTATATTACCTGCATGTTTTCACAGAAGGCGTAGAGTAATGCTGTTGAGGTACAGTGTAAGTTTCGAAGCGTCATATGAAATACTTTCTCCGTAAATGCACTTATTACCATAATGCTAATCTGAACATTTTAGCCTCGTACACTCTTTTGTTAATGTAAGTAAATATATTTCTTCTCTCGCATATTTTTCTGTTCCTTTGCAACAAACCCAATGGAA
Source organism: Pyrrhosoma nymphula (assembly GCA_963573305.1). NCBI lineage: Eukaryota > Metazoa > Arthropoda > Insecta > Odonata > Coenagrionidae > Pyrrhosoma > Pyrrhosoma nymphula. The sequence goes on along the minus strand of OY754333.1, from coordinate 221,016 downwards.
TACACATTTGCTTATGGTTTTTTATCCCATTCGAGTTGGAGTTTTGCATTTCTTTGATTTTGAAGCTTTTAATTACATTGTCACCGGAAACAATTACCAACAATTTTTCGGAATTTTCATGGATATTACCTCTATGCTTTCACAGAAGGCGTAGAGTAATGCTGTTGAGGATCAGTGCAAGTTTCGACGCGTTATATGAAATAATGTTTTCGTAAATGCACTTATTAATATAATGCTAATCTGAAATTTTAGCCTTGTACACTCTTTTGTTAATGTAAGTAAAAATATTTCTTCTCTCGCAGAATTTTCTGTTCCTTTGCATCAAACTCAATTGTATACACAGTGTTTGATGGTTTTTTATCCCATTCGAGTCGGATTTTTGTAATTTTTTGATTTTGAAGCTTTTAATTACATTGTCACAGGAAACAATTACCATCATATTTTCATAAATATTGAGGATATTACCTCCATATTTTCACAGAAGGCGTAGAGTAATGCTGTTGAGGAACAGTGCAAGTTTCGAAGCGTCATATGAAATACTTTCTCCGTAAATGCACTTATTAACATAATGCTAATCTGAAATTTTAGCCTCGTACACTCTTTTGTTAATGTGCGTAAAAATATTTCTTCTTTTGCATATGTTTCTGTTCCTATTTATTAAACTCAATGGTATACATATTTTCTGATGGTTTTTTATCCCATTTGAGTCGGATATTTGCATTTTTTTTATTTTGAAGCTTTTCATTCTATTGGCACCGGAAACAATTAACCATATATTTTCGAATTTTATGCAGATATAACCGCCATTCTTTCAGGGTAGGTTAAGAAATATACCTTGTTCCTGCACATTAAATTACACGACTAAATCTTGAGTACTTAGTCTGTAACAGCACTTATTCCAGTTATGCCTATCCAAAAAATAAGATTCCTTCGCCATCCTCTGTTCAATCTCAAGTATCCATGGATACCATTTCTTTTATTTAAAAGCCTTTTTTTAATTTAGTCACCGTAGGCATTTACACCTATATCTTCGATAATTATGCGGATATCACCTCCATGTTTTCAGAGAAGGCGTAGAGTATTGCTTTTGAGGTTCAGTGCAAGTATCGACGCGTTATATGAAATACATTTTCCGTAAATGCACTTATTAACATAATGCTAATCTGAAATTTTTGCCTCGTACACTCTTTTGTTAATGTAAGTAAAAATATTTCTTCTCTCGCTTATTTTTCTGTTCCTATGCATCAAACTCAATGGTATACACATTTTCTGATGGTTTTTTTCCCCATTCGAGTCGGAGTTTTGGAATTTTTTTTTTAATTTTGAAGCTTTTAATTACATTGACACCGGAAACAATTACCAACATATTTTCATAATTATTGGGGATATTACCTCCATGTTTTCACAGAAGGCGTAGAGTAATGCTGTTGAGGAACAGTGCAAGTTTCGAAGCGTCATATGAATTACTTTCCCCGTAAATGCACTTATTAACATAATGCTAATCTGAAATTTTAGCCTCGTACACTCTTTTGTTAATGTAAGTAAAAATATTTCTTCTCTCGCAGAATTTTCTGTTCCTTTGCATCAAACTCAATGGTATACACAGTTTTTGATGGTTTTTTATCCCATTCGAGTCGGATTTTTGCAATTTTTTGATTTTGAAGCTTTTAATTACATTGTCACCGGAAACAATTACCAACATATTTTCATAATTATTGGGGATATTACTTCCATGTTTTCACAGAAGTCGTAGAGTAATGCTGTTGAGAAACAGTGCAAGTTTCGAAGCGTCATATGTAATATTTTCTCCGTAAATGCACTTATTAACATAATGCTAATCTGAAATTTTAGCCTCGTACACTCTTTTGTTAATGTAAGTAAAAATATTTCTTCTCTCGCTTATTTTTCTGTTCCTTTGCATCAAGCTCAATGGTATACATAGTTTTTGATGGTTTTTTATCCGCTTCGAGTCGGATTTTTGCAATTTTTTGATTTTGAAGCTTTTAATTACATTGTCACCGGAAACATTTACCAACATATTTTCATAATTATTGGGGATATTACCTCCATGTTTTCACAGAAGGCGTAGAGTAATGCTCATGAGGAACAGTGCAAGTTTCGAAGCGTCATATGAAATACTTTCTCCGTAAATGCACTTATTAACATAATGCTAATCTGAAATTTTAGCCTCGTACACTCTTTTGTTAATGTAAGTAAAAATATTTCTTCTCTCGCAGAATTTATGTTCCTTTGCATCAAACTCAATGGTATACACAGTTTTTGATGGTTTTTTATCCCATTTGAGTCGGATTCTTTCAATTTTTTGATTTAGAAGCTTCAATTACATTGTCACCGGAAACAATTACCAACATATTTTCATAATTATTGGAGATATTACTTCCATGTTTTCACAGAAGGCGTAGACTAATGCTGTTGAGGAACAGTGCAATTTTCGAAGCGTCATATGAAATAGTTTCTCCGTAAATACACTTATTAACATTATGCTAATCTGAAATTTTAGTATCGTACACTCTTTTGTTAATGTAAGTAAAAATATTTCTTCTCTCGCTTATTTTTCTGTTCCTATGCATCAAACTCAATGGTATACACATTTTTTGATGGTTTTTTTTCCCATTCGAGTCGGGGTTTTGGAATTTTTTTTTAAATTTTGAAGCTTTTAATTACATTGTCACCGGAAACAATTACCAACATATTTTCATAATTATTGGGGATATTACTGCATGTTTTCACAGAAGGCGAAGAGTAATGCTGTTGAGGATCAGTGCAAGTTTCGACGCGTTATATGAAATAATGTTTTCGTAAATGCACTTATTAATATAATGCTAATCTGATAATTTAGCCTTGTACACTCTTTTGTTAATGTAAGTAAAAATATTTCTTCTCTCGCAGAATTTTCTGTTCCTTTGCATCAAACTCAATTGTATACACAGTGTTTGATGGTTTTTTATCCCATTCGAGTCGGATTTTTGTAATTTTTTGATTTTGAAGCTTTTAATTACATTGTCACCGGAAACAATTACCAACATATTTTCATAATTATTGGGGATATTACCTCCATGTTTTCACAGAAGGCGTAGAGTAATGCCTTTGAGGAACAGTGCAAGTTTCGAAGCGTCATATGAATTACTTTCCCCGTAAATGCACTTATTAACATAATGCTAATCTGAAATTTTAGCCTCGTACACTCTTTTGTTAATGTAAGTAAAAATATTTCTTCTCTCGCAGAATTTTCTGTTCCTTTGCATCAAACTCAATGGTATACACAGTTTTTGATGGTTTTTTATCCCATTCGAGTCGGATTTTTGCAATTTTTTGATTTTGAAGCTTTTAATTACATTGTCACCGGAAACAATTACCAACATATTTTCATAATTATTGGGGATATTACTTCCATGTTTTCACAGAAGTCGTAGAGTAATGCTGTTGAGAAACAGTGCAAGTTTCGAAGCGTCATATGAAATACTTTCTCCGTAAATGCACTTATTAACATAATGCTAATCTGAAATTTTAGCCTCGTACACTCTTTTGTTAATGTGCCTAAAAATATTTCTTCTCTCGCTTATTTTTCTGTTCCTTTGCATCAAGCTCAATGGTATACATAGTTTTTGATGGTTTTTTATCCGCTTCGAGTCGGATTTTTGCAATTTTTTGATTTTGAAGCTTTTAATTACATTGTCACCGGAAACATTTACCAACATATTTTGTAATTATTGGGGATATTACCTCCATGTTTTCACAGAAGGCGTAGAGTAATGCTCATGAGGAACAGTGCAAGTTTCGAAGCGTCATATGAAATACTTTCTCCATAAATGCACTTATTAACATAATGCTAATCTGAAATTTTAGCCTCGTACACTCTTTTGTTAATGTAAGTAAAAATATTTCTTCTCTCGCAGAATTTTCTGTTCCTTTGCATCAAACTCAATGGTATACACAGTTTTTGATGGTTTTTTATCCCATTCGAGTCGGATTTTTTCAATTTTTTGATTTAGAAGCTTCAATTACATTGTCACCGGAAACAATTACCAACATATTTTCATAATTTTTGGAGATATTACTTCCATGTTTTCACAGAAGGCGTAGACTAATGCTGTTGAGGAACAGTGCAATTTTCGAAGCGTCATATGAAATAGTTTCTCCGTAAATGCACTTATTAACATTATGCTAATCTGAAATTTTAGTATCGTACACTCTTTTGTTAATGTAAGTAAAAATATTTCTTCTCTCGCTTATTTTTCTGTTCCTATGCATCAAACTCAATGGTATACACATTTTTTGATGGTTTTTTTTCCCATTCGAGTCGGGGTTTTGGAATTTATTTTTAAATTTTGAAGCTTTTAATTACATTGTCACCGGAAACAATTAGCAACATATTTTCATAATTATTGGGGATATTACCTGCATGTTTTCACAGAAGGCGAAGAGTAATGCTGTTGAGGTACAGTGTAAGTTTCGAAGCGTCATATGAAATACTTTCTCCGTAAATGCACTTATTACCATAATGCTAATATGATCATTTTAGCCTCGTACACTCTTTTGTTAATGTAAGTAAATATATTTCTTCTCTCGCATATTTTTCTGTTCCTTTGCATCAAACCCAATGGAATACACATTTTCTAATGGTTTTTTATCCCATTCGAGTTGGAGTTTTGCATTTCTTTGATTTTGAAGCTTTTAATTACATTGTCACCGGAAACAATTACCAACAATTTTTCGGAATTTTCATGGATATTACCTCCATGCTTTCACAGAAGGCGTAGAGTAATGCTGTTGAGGATCAGTGCAAGTTTCGACGCGTTATATGAAATAATGTTTTCGTAAATGCACTTATTAATATAATGCTAATCTGAAAATTTAGCCTTGTACACTCTTTTGTTAATGTAAGTAAAAATATTATTTCTCTCGCAGAATTTTCTGTTCCTTTGCATCAAACTCAATTGTATACACAGTGTTTGATGGTTTTTTATCCCATTCGAGTCGGATTTTTGTAATTTTTTGATTTTGAAGCTTTTAATTACATTGTCACCGGAAACAATTACCAACATATTTTCATAATTATTGGGGATATTACCTCCATGTTTTCACAGAAGGCCTAGAGTAATGCCTTTGAGGAACAGTGCAAGTTTCGAAGCGTCATATGAATTACTTTCCCCGTAAATGCACTTATTAACATAATGCTAATCTGAAATTTTAGCCTCGTACACTCTTTTGTTAATGTAAGTAAAAATATTTCTTCTCTCGCAGAATTTTCTGTTCCTTTGCATCAAACTCAATGGTATACACAGTTTTTGATGGTTTTTTATCCCATTCGGATCGGATTTTTGCAATTTTTTGATTTTGAAGCTTTTAATTACATTGTCACCGGAAACAATTACCAACATATTTTCATAATTATTGGGGATATTACTTCCATGTTTTCACAGAAGTCGTAGAGTAATGCTGTTGAGAAACAGTGCAAGTTTCGAAGCGTCATATGTAATATTTTCTCCGTAAATGCACTTATTAACATAATGCTAATCTGAAATTTTAGCCTCGTACACTCTTTTGTTAATGTAAGTAAAAATATTTCTTCTCTCGCTTATTTTTCTGTTCCTTTGCATCAAGCTCAATGGTATACATAGTTTTTGATGGTTTTTTATCCGCTTCGAGTATGATTTTTGCAATTATTTGATTTTGAAGCTTTTAATTACATTGTCACCGGAAACATTTACCAACATATTTTCATAATTATTGGGGATATTACCTCCATGTTTTCACAGAAGGCGTAGAGTAATGCTCATGAGGAACAGTGCAAGTTTCGAAGCGTCATATGAAATACTTTCTCCGTAAATGCACTTATTAACATAATGCTAATCTGAAATTTTAGCCTCGTACACTCTTTTGTTAATGTAAGTAAAAATATTTCTTCTCTCGCAGAATTTTCTGTTCCTTTGCATCAAACTCAATGGTATACACAGTTTTTGATGGTTTTTTATCCCATTCGAGTCGGATTTTTTCAATTTTTTTATTTAGAAGCTTTTAATTACATTGTCACCGGAAACAATTACCAACATATTTTCATAATTATTGGAGATATTACTTCCATGTTTTCACAGAAGGCGTAGACTAATGCTGTTGAGGAACAGTGCAATTTTCGAAGCGTCATATGAAATAGTTTCTCCGTAAATGCACTTATTAACATTATGCTAATCTGAAATTTTAGTATCGTACACTCTTTTGTTAATGTAAGTAAAAATATTTCTTCTCTTGCTTATTTTTCAGTTCCTATGCATCAAACTCAATGGTATACACATTTTTTGATGGTTTTTTTTCCCATTCGAGTCGGGGTTTTGGAATTTTTTTTTAAATTTTTCAAGCTTTTAATTACATTGTCACCGGAAACAATTACCAACATATTTTCATAATTATTGGGGATATTACCTGCATGTTTTCACGGAAGGCGAAGAGTAATGCTGTTGAGGTACAGTGTAAGTTTCGAAGCGTCATATGAAATACTTTCTCCGTAAATGCACTTATTACCATAATGCTAATCTGAACATTTTAGCCTCGTACACTCTTTTGTTAATGTAAGTAAATATATTTCTTCTCTCGCATATTTTTCTGTTCCTTTGCATCAAACCCAATGGAATACACATTTTCTAATGGTTTTTTATCCCATTCGAGTTGGAGTTTTGCATTTCTTTGATTTTGAAGCTTTTAATTACATTGTCACCGGAAACAATTACCAACAATTTTTCGGAATTTTCATGGATATTACCTCCATGCTTTCACAGAAGGCGTAGAGTAATGCTGTTAAGGAACAGTGCAAGTTTCGAAGCGTCATATGAAATACTTTCTCCGTAAATGCACTTATTAACATAATGCTAATCTGAAATTTTAGCCTCGTACACTCTTTTGTTAATGTGCGTAAAAATATTTCTTCTTTTGCATATATTTCTGTTCCTTTTTATTAAACTCAATGGTATACATATTTTCTGATGGTTTTTTATCCCATTTGAGTCGGATATTTGCATTTATTTGATTTTGAAGCTTTTCATTCTATTGGCACCGGAAACAATTAACCATATATTTTCGAATCTTATGCAGATATAACCGCCATTATTTCAGGGTAGGTTAAGAAATATACCTTGTTCCTGCACATCAAATTACACGACTAAATCTTGAGTACTTAGTCTGTAACAGCACTTATTCCAGTTATGCCTATCCAAAAAATAAGATCCCTTCGCCATCCTCTGTTCAATCTCAAGTATCCATGGATACCATTTCTTTCATTTAAAAGCTTTTTTCTAATTTAGTCACCGTAGGCATTTACACCCATATCTTCGATAATTATGCGGATATCACCTCCATGTTTTCAGAGAAGGCGTAGAGTATTGCTTTTGAGGTTCAGTGCAAGTATCGACGCGTTATATGAGATACATTTTTCGTAAATGCACTTATTAACATAATGCTAATCTGAAATTTTTGCCTCGTACACTCTTTTGTAAATGTAAGTAAAAATATTTCTTCTCTCGCTTATTTTTCTGTTCCTATGCATCAAACTCAATGGTATACACATTTTCTGATGGTTTTTTTCCCCATTCGAGTCGGAGTTATGGAATTTTTTTTTTAATTTTGAAACTTTTAATTACATTGTCACCGGAAACAATTACCAACATATTTTCATAATTATTGGGGATATTACCTCCATGTTTTCACAAAATGGCGTAGAGTAATGCTGTTGAGGAACAGTGCAAGTTTCGACGCATTATATGTAATACTTTCTCCGTAAATGCACTTATTAACATAATGCTAATCTGAAATTTTTACCTCGAACACTCTTTTGTTAATGTAAGTAAAAATATTTCTTCTCTCGCTTATTTTTCTGTTCCTATGCATCAAACTCAATGGTATAACATTTTTTGATGTTTTTTTCTGTTGAGAAACAGTGCAAGTTTTTAAGCGTCATATGAAATATTTTCTCCGTAAATGCACTTATTAACATAATGCTAATCTGAAATTTTAGCCTCGTACACTCTTTTGTTAATGTAAGTAAAAATATTTCTTCTCTCGTTTATTTTTCTGTTCCTATGCATCAAACTCAATGGTATACACATTTTTTGATGGTTTTTTTTCCCATTCGAGTCGGGGTTTTGGAATTTTTTTTTAAATTTTGAAGCTTTTAATTACATTGTCACCGGAAACAATTACCAACATATTTTCATAATTATTGGGGATATTACCTGCATGTTTTCACAGAAGGCGAAGAGTAATGCTGTTGAGGTACAGTGTAAGTTTCGAAGCGTCATATGAAATACTTTCTCCGTAAATGCACTTATTACCATAATGCTAATCTGAACATTTTAGCCTCGTACACTCTTTTTTTAATGTAAGTAAATATATTTCTTCTCTCGCATATTTTTCTGTTCCTTTGCATCAAACCCAATGGAATACACATTTTCTAATGGTTTTTTATCCCATTCGAGTTGGAGTTTTGCATTTCTTTGATTTTGAAGCTTTTAATTACATTGTCACCGGAAACAATTACCAACAATTTTTCGGAATTTTCATGGATATTACCTCCATGCTTTCACAGAAGGCGTAGAGTAATGCTGTTGAGGATCAGTGCAAGTTTCGACGCGTTATATGAAATAATGTTTTCGTAAATGCACTTATTAACATAATGCTAATCTGAAATTTTAGCCTCGTACACTCTTTTGTTAATGTAAGTAAAAATATTTCTTCTCTCGCTTATTTTTCTGTTCCTTTGCATCAAGCTCAATGGTATACATAGTTTTTGATGGTTTTTTATCCCCTTCGAGTCGGATTTTTGCAATTTTTTGATTTTGAAGCTCTTAATTACATTGTCACCGGAAACATTTACCAACATATTTTCATAATTATTGGGGATATTACCTCCATGTTTTCACAGAAGGCGTAGAGTAATGCTCATGAGGATCAGTGCAAGTTTCGACGCGTTATATGAAATAATGTTTTCGTAAATGCACTTATTAATATAATGCTAATCTGAAAATTTAGCCTTGTACACTCTTTTGTTAATGTAAGTAAAAATATTTCTTCTCTCGCAGAATTTTCTGTTCCTTTGCATCAAACTCAATTGTATACACAGTGTTTGATGGTTTTTTATCCCATTCGAGTCGGATTTTTGTAATTTTTTGATTTTGAAGCTTTTAATTACATTGTCACCGGAAACAATTACCATCATATTTTCATAAATATTGAGGATATTACCTCCATATTTTCACAGAAGGCGTAGAGTAATGCTGTTGAGGTACAGTGTAAGTTTCGAAGCGTCATATGAAATATTTTCTCCGTAAATGCACTTATTAACATAATGCTAATCTGTAATTTTAGCCTCGTACACTCTTTTGTTAATGTAAGTAAAAATATTTCTTCTCTCGCAGAATTTTCTGTTCCTTTGCATCAAACTCAATGGTATACACAGTTTTTGATGGTTTTTTATCCCATTCGAGTCGGATTTTTGCAATTTTTTGATTTTGAAGCTTTTAATTACATTGTCACCGGAAACAATTACCAACATATTTTCATAATTATTGGGGATATTACCTTTTATGTTTTCACAGAAGGCGAAGAGTAATGCTGTTGAGAAACAGTGCAAGTTTCGAAGCGTCATATGAAATACTTTCTCCGTAAATGCACTTATTACCATAATGCTAATCTGAACATTTTAGCCTCGTACACTCTTTTGTTAATGTAAGTAATTATATTTCTTCTCTCGCATATTTTTCTGTTCCTTTGCATCAAACCCAATGGAATACACATTTTCTAATGGTTTTTTATCCCATTCGAGTTGGAGTTTTGCATTTCTTTGATTTTGAAGCTTTTAATTACATTGTCACCGGAAACAATTACCAACAATTTTTCGGAATTTTCATGGATATTACCTTCATGCTTTCACAGAAGGCGTAGAGTAATGCTGTTGAGGATCAGTGCAAGTTTCGACGCGTTATATGAAATAATGTTTTCGTAAATGCACTTATTAATATAATGCTAATCTGAAAATTTAGCCTTGTACACTCTTTTGTTAATGTAAGTAAAAATATTTCTTCTCTCGCAGAATTTTCTGTTCCTTTGCATCAAACTCAATTGTATACACAGTGTTTGATGGTTTTTTATCCCATTCGAGTCGGATTTTTGTAATTTTTTGATTTTGAAGCTTTTAATTACATTGTCACCGGAAACAATTACCATCATATTTTCATAAATATTGAGAATATTACCTCCATATTTTCACAGAGGGCGTAGAGTAATGCTGTTAAGGAACAGTGCAAGTTTCGAAGCGTCATATGAAATACTTTCTCCGTAAATGCACTTATTAACATAATGCTAATCTGAAATTTTAGCCTCGTACACTCTTTTGTTAATGTGCGTAAAAATATTTCTTCTTTTGCATATATTTCTGTTCCTTTTTATTAAACTCAATGGTATACATATTTTCTGATGGTTTTTTATCCCATTTGAGTCGGATATTTGCATTTATTTGATTTTGAAGCTTTTCATTCTATTGGCACCGGAAACAATTAACCATATATTTTCGAATCTTATGCAGATATAACCGCCATTATTTCAGGGTAGGTTAAGAAATATACCTTGTTCCTGCACATCAAATTACACGACTAAATCTTGAGTACTTAGTCTGTAACAGCACTTATTCCAGTTATACCTATCCAAAAAATAAGATCCCTTCGCCATCCTCTGTTCAATCTCAAGTATCCATGGATACCATTTCTTTCATTTAAAAGCTTTTTTCTAATTTAGTCACCGTAGGCATTTACACCCATATCTTCGATAATTATGCGGATATCACCTCCATGTTTTCAGAGAAGGCGTAGAGTATTGCTTTTGAGGTTCAGTGCAAGTATCGACGCGTTATATGAGATACATTTTTCGTAAATGCACTTATTAACATAATGCTAATCTGAAATTTTTGCCTCGTACACTCTTTTGTAAATGTAAGTAAAAATATTTCTTCTCTCGCTTATTTTTCTGTTCCTATGCATCAAACTCAATGGTATACACATTTTCTGATGGTTTTTTTCCCCATTCGAGTCGGAGTTATGGAATTTTTTTTTTAATTTTGAAACTTTTAATTACATTGTCACCGGAAACAATTACCAACATATTTTCATAATTATTGGGGATATTACCTCCATGTTTTCACAAAAAGGCGTAGAGTAATGCTGTTGAGGAACAGTGCAAGTTTCGACGCATTATATGTAATACTTTCTCCGTAAATGCACTTATTAACATAATGCTAATCTGAAATTTTAGTATCGTACACTCTTTTGTTAATGTAAGTAAAAATATTTCTTCTCTCGCTTATTTTTCTGTTCCTATGCATCAAACTCAATGGTATAACATTTTTTGATGTTTTTTTCTGTTGAGAAACAGTGCAAGTTTCGAAGCGTCATATGAAATATTTTCTCCGTAAATGCACTTATTAACATAATGCTAATCTGAAATTTTAGCCTCGTACACTCTTTTGTTAATGTAAGTAAAAATATTTCTTCTCTCGCAGAATTTTCTGTTCCTTTGCATCAAACTCAATGGTATACACAGTTTTTGATGGTTTTTTATCCCATTCGAGTCGGATTTTTGCAATTTTTTGATTTAGAAGCTTTTAATTACATTGTCACCGGAAACAATTACCAACATATTTTCATAATTATTGGAGATATTACTTCCATGTTTTCACAGAAGGCGTTGACTAATGCTGTTGAGGAACAGTGCAATTTTCGAAGCGTCATATGAAATAGTTTCTCCGTAAATGCACTTATTAACATTATGCTAATCTGAAATTTTAGCCTCGTACACTCTTTTGTTAATGTAAGTAAAAATATTTCTTCTCTCGTTTATTTTTCTGTTCCTATGCATCAAACTCAATGGTATACACATTTTTTGATGGTTTTTTTTCCCATTCGAGTCGGGGTTTTGGAATTTTCTTTTAAATTTTGAAGCTTTTAATTACATTGTCACCGGAAACAATTACCAACATATTTTCATAATTATTGGGGATATTACCTGCATGTTTTCACAGAAGGCGAAGAGTAATGCTGTTGAGGTACAGTGTAAGTTTCGAAGCGTCATATGAAATACTTTCTCCGTAAATGCACTTATTACCATAATGCTAATCTGAACATTTTAGCCTCGTACACTCTTTTGTTAATGTAAGTAAATATATTTCTTCTCTCGCATATTTTTCTGTTCCTTTGCATCAAACCCAATGGAATACACATTTTCTAATGGTTTTTTATCCCATTCGAGTTGGAGTTTTGCATTTCTTTGATTTTGAAGCTTTTAATTACATTGTCACCGGAAACAATTACCAACAATTTTTCGGAATTTTCATGGATATTACCTCCATGCTTTCACAGAAGGCGTAGAGTAATGCTGTTGAGGATCAGTGCAAGTTTCGACGCGTTATATGAAATAATGTTTTCGTAAATGCACTTATTAACATAATGCTAATCTGAAATTTTAGCCTCGTACACTCTTTTGTTAATGTAAGTAAAAATATTTCTTCTCTCGCTTATTTTTCTGTTCCTTTGCATCAAGCTCAATGGTATACATAGTTTTTGATGGTTTTTTATCCCCTTCGAGTCGGATTTTTGCAATTTTTTGATTTTGAAGCTCTTAATTACATTGTCACCGGAAACATTTACCAACATATTTTCATAATTATTGGGGATATTACCTCCATGTTTTCACAGAAGGCGTAGAGTAATGCTCATGAGGATCAGTGCAAGTTTCGACGCGTTATATGAAATAATGTTTTCGTAAATGCACTTATTAATATAATGCTAATCTGAAAATTTAGCCTTGTACACTCTTTTGTTAATGTAAGTAAAAATATTTCTTCTCTCGCAGAATTTTCTGTTTCTTTGCATCAAACTCAATTGTATACACAGTGTTTGATGGTTTTTTATCCCATTCGAGTCGGATTTTTGTAATTTTTTGATTTTGAAGCTTTTAATTACATTGTCACCGGAAACAATTACCATCATATTTTCATAAATATTGAGGATATTACCTCCATATTTTCACAGAAGGCGTAGAGTAATGCTGGTGAGGTACAGTGTAAGTTTCGAAGCGTCATATGAAATACCTACTCCGTAAATGCACTTATTACCATAATGCTAATCTGAACATTTTAGCCTCGTACACTCTTTTGTTAATGTAAGTAAATATATTTCTTCTCTCGCATATTTTTCTGTTCCTTTGCATCAAACCCAATGGAATACACATTTTCTAATGGTTTTTTATCCCATTCGAGTTGGAGTTTTGCATTTCTTTGATTTTGAAGCTTTTAATTACATTGTCACCGGAAACAATTACCAACAATTTTTCGGAATTTTCATGGATATTACCTCCATGCTTTCACAGAAGGCGTAGAGTAATGCTGTTGAGGATCAGTGCAAGTTTCGACGCGTTATATGAAATAATGTTTTCGTAAATGCACTTATTAACATAATGCTAATCTGAAAATTTAGCCTCGTACACTCTTTTGTTAATGTAAGTAAAAATATTTCTTCTCTCGCTTATTTTTCTGTTCCTTTGCATCAAGCTCAATGGTATACATAGTTTTTGATGGTTTTTTATCCCCTTCGAGTCGGATTTTTGCAATTTTTTGATTTTGAAGCTCTTAATTACATTGTCACCGGAAACATTTACCAACATATTTTCATAATTATTGGGGATATTACCTCCATGTTTTCACAGAAGGCGTAGAGTAATGCTCATGAGGAACAATGCAAGTTTCGAAGCGTCATATGAAATACTTTCTCCGTAAATGCACTTATTAACATAATGCTAATCTGAAATTTTAGCCTCGTATACTCTTTTGTTAATGTAAGAAAAAATATTTCTTCTCTCGCAGAATTTTCTGTTCCTTTGCATCAAACTCAATGGTATACACAGTTTTTGATGGTTTTTTATCCCCTTCGAGTCGGATTTTTGCAATTTTTTGATTTAGAAGCTTTTAATTACATTGTCACCGGAAACAATTACCAACATATTTTCATAATTATTGGAGATATTACTTCCATGTTTTCACAGAAGGCGTAGACTGATGCTGTTGAGGAACAGTGCAATTTTCGAAGCGTCATATGAAATAGTTTCTCCGTAAATGCACTTATTAACATTATGCTAATCTGAAATTTTAGTATCGTACACTCTTTTGTTAATGTAAGTAAAAATATTTCTTCTCTTGCTTATTTTTCAGTTCCTATGCATCAAACTCAATGGTATACACATTTTTTGATGGTTTTTTTTCCCATTCGAGTCGGGGTTTTGGAATTTTTTTTTAAATTTTGAAGCTTTTAATTACATTGTCACCGGAAACAATTACCAACATATTTTCATAATTATTGGGGATATTACCTGCATGTTTTCACGGAAGGCGAAGAGTAATGCTGTTGAGGTACAGTGTAAGTTTCGAAGCGTCATATGAAATACTTTCTCCGTAAATGCACTTATTACCATAATGCTAATCTGAACATTTTAGCCTCGTACACTTTTTTGTTAATGTAAGTAAATATATTTCTTCTCTCGCATATTTTTCTGTTCCTTTGCATCAAACCCAATGGAATACACATTTTCTAATGGTTTTTTATCCCATTCGAGTTGGAGTTTTGCATTTCTTTGATTTTGAAGCTTTTAATTACATTGTCACCGGAAACAATTACCAAAGATTTTTCGGAATTTTCATGGATATTACCTCCATGCTTTCACAGAAGGCGTAGAGTAATGCTGTTAAGGAACAGTGCAAGTTTCGAAGCGTCATATGAAATACTTTCTCCGTAAATGCACTTATTAACATAATGCTAATCTGAAATTTTAGCCTCGTACACTCTTTTGTTAATGTGCGTAAAAATATTTCTTCTTTTGCATATATTTCTGTTCCTTTTTATTAAACTCAATGGTATACATATTTTCTGATGGTTTTTTATCCCATTTGAGTCGGATATTTGCATTTATTTGATTTTGAAGCTTTTCATTCTATTGGCACCGGAAACAATTAACCATATATTTTCGAATCTTATGCAGATATAACCGCCATTATTTCAGGGTAGGTTAAGAAATATACCTTGTTCCTGCACATCAAATTACACGACTAAATCTTGAGTACTTAGTCTGTAACAGCACTTATTCCAGTTATGCCTATCCAAAAAATAAGATCCCTTCGCCATCCTCTGTTCAATCTCAAGTATCCATGGATACCATTTCTTTCATTTAAAAGCTTTTTTCTAATTTAGTCACCGTAGGCATTTACACCCATATCTTCGATAATTATGCGGATATCACCTCCATGTTTTCAGAGAAGGCGTAGAGTATTGCTTTTGAGGTTCAGTGCAAGTATCGACGCGTTATATGAAATACATTTTTCGTAAATGCACTTATTAACATAATGCTAATCTGAAATTTTTGCCTCGTACACTCTTTTGTAAATGTAAGTAAAAATATTTCTTCTCTCGCTTATTTTTCTGTTCCTATGCATCAAACTCAATGGTATACACATTTTCTGATGGTTTTTTTCCCCATTCGAGTCGGAGTTATGGAATTTTTTTTTTAATTTTGAAACTTTTAATTACATTGTCACCGGAAACAATTACCAACATATTTTCATAATTATTGGGGATATTACCTCCATGTTTTCACAAAAAGGCGTAGAGTAATGCTGTTGAGGAACAGTGCAAGTTTCGACGCATTATATGTAATACTTTCTCCGTAAATGCACTTATTAACATAATGCTAATCTGAAATTTTTACCTCGAACACTCTTTTGTTAATGTAAGTAAAAATATTTCTTCTCTCGCTTATTTTTCTGTTCCTATGCATCAAACTCAATGGTATAACATTTTTTGATGTTTTTTTCTGTTGAGAAACAGTGCAAGTTTCGAAGCGTCATATGAAATATTTTCTCCGTAAATGCACTTATTAACATAATGCTAATCTGAAATTTTAGCCTCGTACACTCTTTTGTTAATGTAAGTAAAAATATTTCTTCTCTCGCAGAATTTTCTGTTCCTTTGCATCAAACTCAATGGTATACACATTTTTTGATGGTTTTTTATCCCATTCGAGTCGGATTTTTGCAATTTTTTGATTTAGAAGCTTTTAATTACATTGTCACCGGAAACAATTACCAACATATTTTCATAATTATTGGAGATATTACTTCCATGTTTTCACAGAAGGCGTTGACTAATGCTGTTGAGGAACAGTGCAATTTTCGAAGCGTCATATGAAATAGTTTCTCCGTAAATGCACTTATTAACATTATGCTAATCTGAAATTTTAGCCTCGTACACTCTTTTGTTAATGTAAGTAAAAATATTTCTTCTCTCGTTTATTTTTCTGTTCCTATGCATCAAACTCAATGGTATACACATTTTTTGATGTTTTTTTTTCCCATTCGAGTCGGGGTTTTGGAATTTTTTTTTAAATTTTGAAGCTTTTAATTACATTGTCACCGGAAACAATTACCAACATATTTTCATAATTATTGGGGATATTACCTGCATGTTTTCACAGAAGGCGAAGAGTAATGCTGTTGAGGTACAGTGTAAGTTTCGAAGCGTCATATGAAATACTTTCTCCGTAAATGCACTTATTACCATAATGCTAATCTGAACATTTTAGCCTCGTACACTCTTTTTTTAATGTAAGTAAATATATTTCTTCTCTCGCATATTTTTCTGTTCCTTTGCATCAAACCCAATGGAATACACATTTTCTAATGGTTTTTTATCCCATTCGAGTTGGAGTTTTGCATTTCTTTGATTTTGAAGCTTTTAATTACATTGTCACCGGAAACAATTACCAACAATTTTTCGGAATTTTCATGGATATTACCTCCATGCTTTCACAGAAGGCGTAGAGTAATGCTGTTGAGGATCAGTGCAAGTTTCGACGCGTTATATGAAATAATGTTTTCGTAAATGCACTTATTAACATAATGCTAATCTGAAATTTTAGCCTCGTACACTCTTTTGTTAATGTAAGTAAAAATATTTCTTCTCTCGCTTATTTTTCTGTTCCTTTGCATCAAGCTCAATGGTATACATAGTTTTTGATGGTTTTTTATCCCCTTCGAGTCGGATTTTTGCAATTTTTTGATTTTGAAGCTCTTAATTACATTGTCACCGGAAACATTTACCAACATATTTTCATAATTATTGGGGATATTACCTCCATGTTTTCACAGAAGGCGTAGAGTAATGCTCATGAGGATCAGTGCAAGTTTCGACGCGTTATATGAAATAATGTTTTCGTAAATGCACTTATTAATATAATGCTAATCTGAAAATTTAGCCTTGTACACTCTTTTGTTAATGTAAGTAAAAATATTTCTTCTCTCGCAGAATTTTCTGTTCCTTTGCATCAAACTCAATGGTATACACAGTTTTTGATGGTTTTTTATCCCATTCGAGTCGGATTTTTGCAATTTTTTGATTTTGAAGCTTTTAATTACATTGTCACCGGAAACAATTACCAACATATTTTCATAATTATTGGGGATATTACCTTTTATGTTTTCACAGAAGGCGAAGAGTAATGCTGTTGAGAAACAGTGCAAGTTTCGAAGCGTCATATGAAATACTTTCTCCGTAAATGCACTTATTACCATAATGCTAATCTGAACATTTTAGCCTCGTACACTCTTTTGTTAATGTAAGTAAATATATTTCTTCTCTCGCATATTTTTCTGTTCCTTTGCATCAAACCCAATGGAATACACATTTTCTAATGGTTTTTTATCCCATTCGAGTTGGAGTTTTGCATTTCTTTGATTTTGAAGCTTTTAATTACATTGTCACCGGAAACAATTACCAACAATTTTTCGGAATTTTCATGGATATTACCTCCATGCTTTCACAGAAGGCGTAGAATAATGCTGTTGAGGATCAGTGCAAGTTTCGACGCGTTATATGAAATAATGTTTTCGTAAATGCACTTATTAACATAATGCTAATCTGAAAATTTAGCCTCGTACACTCTTTTGTTAATGTAAGTAAAAATATTTCTTCTCTCGCTTATTTTTCTGTTCCTTTGCATCAAGCTCAATGGTATACATAGTTTTTGATGGTTTTTTATCCCCTTCGAGTCGGATTTTTGCAATTTTTTGATTTTGAAGCTCTTAATTACATTGTCACCGGAAACATTTACCAACATATTTTCATAATTATTGGGGATATTACCTCCATGTTTTCACAGAAGGCGTAGAGTAATGCTCATGAGGAACAATGCAAGTTTCGAAGCGTCATATGAAATACTTTCTCCGTAAATGCACTTATTAACATAATGCTAATCTGAAATTTTAGCCTCGTATACTCTTTTGTTAATGTAAGTAAAAATATTTCTTCTCTCGCAGAATTTTCTGTTCCTTTGCATCAAACTCAATGGTATACACAGTTTTTGATGGTTTTTTATCCCCTTCGAGTCGGATTTTTGCAATTTTTTGATTTAGAAGCTTTTAATTACATTGTCACCGGAAACAATTACCAACATATTTTCATAATTATTGGAGATATTACTTCCATGTTTTCACAGAAGGCGTAGACTGATGCTGTTGAGGAACAGTGCAATTTTCGAAGCGTCATATGAAATAGTTTCTCCGTAAATACACTTATTAACATTATGCTAATCTGAAATTTTAGCCTCGTACACTCTTTTGTTAATGTAAGTAAAAATATTTCTTCTCTCGCTTATTTTTCTGTTCCTATGCATCAAACTCAATGGTATACACATTTTTTGATGGTTTTTTTTCCCATTCGAGTCGGGGTTTTGGAATTTTTTTTTAATTTTTGAAGCTTTTAATTATATTGTCACCGGAAACAATTACCAACATATTTTCATAATTATTGGGGATATTACCTGCATGTTTTCACAGAAGGCGAAGAGTAATGCTGTTGAGGTACAATGTAAGTTTCGAAGCGTCATATGAAATACTTTCTCCGTAAATGCACTTATTACCATAATGCTAATCTGAACATTTTAGCCTCGTACACTCTTTTGTTAATGTAAGTAAATATATTTCTTCTCTCGCATATTTTTCTGTTCCTTTGCATCAAACCCAATGGAATACACATTTTCTAATGGTTTTTTATCCCATTCGAGTTGGAGTTTTGCATTTCTTTGATTTTGAAGCTTTTAATTACATTGTCACCGGAAACAATTACCAACAATTTTTCGGAATTTTCATGGATATTACCTCCATGCTTTCACAGAAGGCGTAGAGTAATGCTGTTGAGGATCAGTGCAAGTTTCGACGCGTTATATGAAATAATGTTTTCGTAAATGCACTTATTAATATAATGCTAATCTGAAAATGTAGCCTTGTACACTCTTTTGTTAATGTAAGTAAAAATATTTCTTCTCTCGCAGAATTTTCTGTTCCTTTGCATCAAACTCAATTGTATACACAGTGTTTGATGGTTTTTTATCCCATTCGAGTCGGATTTTTGTAATTTTTTGATTTTGAAGCTTTTAATTACATTGTCACCGGAAACAATTACCATCATATTTTCATAAATATTGAGGATATTACCTCCATATTTTCACAGAAGGCGTAGAGTAATGCTGTTAAGGAACAGTGCAAGTTTCGTAGCGTCATATGAAATACTTTATCCGTAAATGCACTTATTAACATAATGCTAATCTGAAATTTTAGCCTCGTACACTCTTTTGTTAATGTGCGTAAAAATATTTCTTCTTTTGCATATGTTTCTGTTCCTTTTTATTAAACTCAATGGTATACATATTTTCTGATGGTTTTTTATCCCATTTGAGTCGGATATTTGCATTTATTTGATTTTGAAGCTTTTCATTCTATTGGCACTGGAAACAATTAACCATATATTTTCGAATCTTATGCAGATATAACCGCCATTCTTTCAGGGTAGGTTAAGAAATATACCTTGTTCCTGCACATCAAATTACACGACTAAATCTTGAGTACTTATGTTAGTCTGTAACAGCACTTATTCCAGTTATGCCTATCCAAAAAATAAGATCCCTTCGCCATCCTCTGTTCAATCTCAAGTATCCATGGATACCATTTCTTTCATTTAAAAGCCTTTTTCTAATTTAGTCACCGTAGGCATTTACACCCATATCTTCGATAATTATGCGGATATCACCTCCATGTTTACA
Organism: Pyrrhosoma nymphula; assembly: GCA_963573305.1. NCBI lineage: Eukaryota > Metazoa > Arthropoda > Insecta > Odonata > Coenagrionidae > Pyrrhosoma > Pyrrhosoma nymphula. Next base: position 200,820 of record OY754333.1, on the reverse strand, counting down.
GAGAAGGTGTAGAGTATTGCTTTTGAGGTTCAGTGCAAGTATCGACGCGTTATATGAAATACATTTTCCGTAAATGCACTTATTAACATAATGCTAATCTGAAATTTTTGCCTCGTACACTCTTTTGTAAATGTAAGTAAAAATATTTCTTCTCTCGCTTATTTTTCTGTTCCTATGCATCAAACTCAATGGTATACACATTTTCTGATGGTTTTTTTCCCCATTCGAGTCGGAGTTATGGAATTTTTTTTTTAATTTTGAAACTTTTAATTACATTGTCACCGGAAACAATTACCAACATATTTTCATAATTATTGGGGATATTACCTCCATGTTTTCACAGAAGGCGTAGAGTAATGCTGTTGAGGAACAGTGCAAGTTTCAACGCATTATATGTTATACTTTCTCCGTAAATGCACTTATTAACATAATGCTAATCTGAAATTTTTACCTCGAACACTCTTTTGTTAATGTAAGTAAAAATATTTCTTCTCTCGCTTATTTTTCTGTTCCTATGCATCAAACTCAATGGTATAACATTTTTTGATGTTTTTTACCCATTGGAGTCGGAGTTTTTCAATTTTTTGATTTTGAAGCTTTTAATTACATTGTCACCGGAAAGAATTACACACATATTTTCATACTTTTTGGGATATTACCTCCATGTTTTCACAGAAAGCGTAGAGTAATGCTCATGAGGAACAGTGCAAGTTTCGAAGCGTCATATGAATTACTTTCCCCGTAAATGCACTTATTAACATAATGCTAATCTGAAATTTTAGCCTCGTACACTCTTTTGTTAATGTAAGTAAAAATATTTCTTCTCTCGCAGAATTTTCTGTTCCTTTGCATCAAACTCAATGGTATACACAGTTTTTGATGGTTTTTTATCCCATTCGAGTCGGATTTTTGCAATTTTTTGATTTTGAAGCTTTTAATGACATTGTCACCGGAAACAATTACCAACATATTTTCATAATTATTGGTGATATTACTTCCATGTTTTCACAGAAGTCGTAGAGTAATGCTGTTGAGAAACAGTGCAAGTTTCGAAGCGTCATATGAAATATTTTCTCCGTAAATGCACTTATTAACATAATGCTAATCTGATATTTTAGCCTCGTACACTCTTTTGTTAATGTAAGTAAAAATATTTCTTCTCTCGCTTATTTTTCTGTTCCTTTGCATCAAGCTCAATGGTATACATAGTTTTTGATGGTTTTTTATCCCCTTCGAGTCGGATTTTTGCAATTTTTTGATTTTGAAGCTTTTAATTACATTGTCACCGGAAACATTTACCAACATATTTTCATAATTATTGGGGATATTACCTCCATGTTTTCACAGAAGGCGTAGAGTAATGCTCATGAAGAACAGTGCAAGTTTCGACGCGTCATATGAAATACTTTCTCCGTAAATGCACTTATTAACATAATGCTAATCTGAAATTTTAGCCTCGTACACTCTTTTGTTAATGTAAGTAAAAATATTTCTTCTCTCGCAGAATTTTCTGTTCCTTTGCATCAAACTCAATGGTATACACAGTTTTTGATGGTTTTTTATCCCATTCGAGTCGGATTTTTGCAATTTTTTGATTTAGAAGCTTTTAATTACATTGTCACCGGAAACAATTACCAACATATTTTCATAATTATTGGAGATATTACTTCCATGTTTTAACCGCAGGCGTAGACTAATGCTGTTGAGGAACAGTGCAATTTTCGAAGCGTCATATGAAATAGTTTCTCCGTAAATGCACTTATTAACATTATGCTAATCTGAAATTTTAGCCTCGTACACTCTTTTGTTAATGTAAGTAAAAATATTTCTTCTCTCGCTTATTTTTCTGTTCCTATGCATCAAACTCAATGGTATACACATTTTTTGATGGTTTTTTTTCCCATTCGAGTCGGGGTTTTGGAATTTTTTTTTAAATTTTGAAGCTTTTAATTACATTGTCACCGGAAACAATTACCAACATATTTTCATAATTATTGGGGATATTACCTGCATGTTTTCACAGAAGGCGAAGAGTAATGCTGTTGAGAAACAGTGCAAGTTTCGAAGCGTCATATGAAATACTTTCTCCGTAAATGCACTTATTACCATAATGCTAATCTGAACATTTTAGCCTCGTACACTCTTTTGTTAATGTAAGCAAATATATTTATTCTCTCGCATATTTTTCTGTTTCTTTGCATCAAACCCAATGGAATACACATTTTCTAATTGTTTTTTATCCCATTCGAGTTGGAGTTTTGCATTTCTTTGATTTTGAAGCTTTTAATTACATTGTCACCGGAAACAATTACCAACAATTTTTCGGAATTTTCATGGATATTACCTCCATGCTTTCACAGAAGGCGTAGAATAATGCTGTTGAGGATCAATGCAAGTTTCGACGCGTTATATGAAATAATGTTTTCGTAAATGCACTTATAAATATAATGCTAATCTGAAATTTTAGCCTTGTACACTCTTTTGTTAATGTAAGTAAAAATATTTCTTCTCTCGCAGAATTTTCTGTTCCTTTGCATCAAACTCAATTGTATACACAGTGTTTGATGGTTTTTTATCCCATTCGAGTCGGAGTTTTGGAATTTTTTTTTTTATTTTGAAACTTTTAATTACATTGTCACCGGAAACAATTACCAACATATTTTCATAATTATTGGGGATATTACCTCCATGTTTTCACAGAAGGCGTAGAGTAATGCTGTTGAGGAACAGTGCAAGTTTCGACGCATTATATTTAATACTTTCTCCGTAAATGCACTTATTAACATAATGCTAATCTGAAATTTTTACCTCGAACACTCTTTTGTTAATGTAAGTAAAAATATTTCTTCTCGCGCTTTTTTTTCTGTTCCTATGCATCAAACTCAATGGTATAACATTTTTTGATGTTTTTTTCCCATTTGAGTCGGAGTTTTTCAATTTTTTGATTTTGAAGCTTTTAATTACATTGTCACCGGAAAGAATTACACACATATTTTCATACTTTTTGGGATATTACCTCCATGTTTTCACAGAAGGCTTAGAATAATGCTGTTGAGGAACAGTGCAAGTTTCGAAGCGTCATATGAAATACTTTCTCCGTAAATGCTTTTTTTAACATAATGCTAATCGGAAATTTTAGCCTCGTACACTCTTTTGTTAATGTATGTAAAAGTATTTCTTCTCTCGCAGAATTTTCTGTTCCTTTGCCTCAAACTCAATAGTATACACAGTTTTTGATGGTTTTTTATCCCATTCGAGTCGGATTTTTGCAATTTTTTGATTTTGAAGCTTTTAATTACATTGTCACCGGAAACAATTACCAAAATATTTTCATAATTATTGGGGATATTACTTCCATGTTTTCCCAGAACGCGTAGAGTAATGCTGTTGAGGAACAGTGCAGGTTTCGGAACGTCATATGAAATATTTTCTCCGTAAATGCACTTATTAACATAATGCTAATCTAAAATTTTAGCCTCGTACACTCTTTTGTTAATGTAAGTAAAAATATTTCTTCTCTCGCAGAATTTTCTGTTCCTTTGCATCAAACTCAATGGTATACATAGTTTTAGATGGTTTTTTATCCCATTCGAGTCGGATTTTTGCAATGTTTTGATTTTGAAGCTTTTAATTACATTGTCACCGGAAACAATTACCAACATATTTTCATAATTATTGGAGATATTACCTCCCTGTTTTCACAGCAGGCGTAGACTAATGCTGTTGAGGAACAGTGCAATTTTCGAAGCGTCATATGAAATAGTTTCTCCGTAAATGCACTTATTAATATAATGCTAATCTGAAATTTTAGCCTTGTACACTCTTTTGTTAATGTAAGTAAAAATATTTCTTCTCTCGCAGAATTTTCTGTTCCTTTGCATCAAACTCAATTGTATACACAGTGTTTGATGGTTTTTTATCCCATTCGAGTCGGAGTTTTGGAATTTTTTTTTTAATTTTGAAACTTTTAATTACATTGTCACCGGAAACAATTACCAACATATTTTCATAATTATTGGGGATATTACCTCCATGTTTTCACAGAAGGCGTAGAGTAATGCTGTTGAGGAACAGTGCAAGTTTCGACGCATTATATTTACTACTTTCTCCGTAAATGCACTTATTAACATAATGCTAATCTGAAATTTTTACCTCGAACACTCTTTTGTTAATGTAAGTAAAAATATTTCTTCTCTCGCTTTTTTTCTGTTCCTATGCATCAAACTCAATGGTATAACATTTTTTGATGTTTTTTTCCCATTTGAGTCGGAGTTTTTCAATTTTTTGATTTTGAAGCTTTTAATTACATTGTCACCGGAAAGAATTACACACATATTTTCATACTTTTTGGGATATTACCTCCATGTTTTCACAGAAGGCTTAGAATAATGCTGTTGAGGAACAGTGCAAGTTTCGAAGCGTCATATGAAATACTTTCTCCGTAAATGCACTTTTTAACATAATGCTAATCTGAAATTTTAGCCTCGTACACTCTTTTGTTAATGTATGTAAAAGTATTTCTTCTCTCGCAGAATTTTCTGTTCCTTTGCCTCAAACTCAATAGTATACACAGTTTTTGATGGTTTTTTATCCCATTCGAGTCGGATTTTTGCAATTTTTTGATTTTGAAGCTTTTAATTACATTGTCACCGGAAACAATTACCAAAATATTTTCATAATTATTGGGGATATTACTTCCATGTTTTCCCAGAACGCGTAGAGTAATGCTGTTGAGGAACAGTGCAGGTTTCGGAACGTCATATGAAATATTTTCTCCGTAAATGCACTTATTAACATAATGCTAATCTAAAATTTTAGCCTCGTACACTCTTTTGTTAATGTAAGTAAAAATATTTCTTCTCTCGCTTATTTTTGTTTCTTTGCATCAAGCTCGATGGTATACACAGTTTTTAATGGTTAATTATCCCATTCGAGTTGGATTTTTGCAATTTTTTGATTTTTTAGCTTGTAATTACATTGTCACCGGAAACAATTACCTACATATTTTCATAATTATTAGGGATATTACCGCCATGTTTTCACAGAAGGCGTAGAGTAATGCTGTTGAGGTACAGTGTTAGTTTCGAAGCGTCATATGAAATACTTTCTCCGTAAATGCACTTATTAACATAATGCTAATCTGAAATTTTAGCCTCGTACACTCTTTTGTTAATGTAAGTAAAAATATTTCTTCTCTCGCTTATTTTTCTATTCTTTTGCATCAAACCCAATGGTATACACAGTGTTTGATGGTTTTTTATCCCATTCGAGTCAAAGTTTTGCATTTATTAGATTTTGAAGCTTTTCATTATATTGGCTCCGGAAACAATTACCCACCTATTTTCGAATATTATGCAGATATAACCGCCATTCTTTTAGGGTAGGTTAAGAAATATACCTTATTCCTACACATCAAATTACACGACTAAACCTTGAGTACTTAGTCTGTAACAGCACTTATTCCAGTTATGCCTATCCAAAAAATAAGTTCCCTTCGACATCCTCTGTTCAATCTCAAGTTACCATGGATACCATTTCTTTCATTTAAAAGCCTTTTTCTAATTTAGTCACCGTAGGCATTAACACCCATATCTTCGATAATTATGCGGATATCACCTCCATGTTTTCAGAGAAGGCGTAGAGTATTGCGTTTGAGGTTCAGTGCAAGTATCGACGCGTTATATGAAATACATCTTCCGTAAATGCACTTATTAACATAATGCTAATCTGAAATTTTTGCCTCGTACACTCTTTTGTAAATGTAAGTAAAAATATTTCTTCTCTCGCTTATTTTTCTGTTCCTATGCATCAAACTCAATGGTATAACATTTTTTGATGTTTTTTTCCCATTGGAGTCGGAGTTTTTCAATTTTTTGATTTTGAAGCTTTTAATTACATTGTCACCGGAAAGAATTACACACATATTTTCATACTTTTTGGGATATTACCTCCATGTTTTCACAGAAGGCTTAGAATAATGCTGTTGAGGAACACTGCAAGTTTCGAAGCGTCATATGAAATACTTTCTCCGTAAATGCACTTTTTAACATAATGCTAATCTGAAATTTTAGCCTCGTACACTCTTTTGTTAATGTATGTAAAAGTATTTCTTCTCTCGCAGAATTTTCTGTTCCTTTGCCTCAAACTCAATAGTATACACAGTTTTTGATGGTTTTTTATCCCATTCGATTCGGATTTTTGCAATTTTTTGTGTTTGAAGCTTTTAATTACATTGTCACCGGAAACAATTACCAACATATTTTCATACTTATTAGAGATATTACCTCCATGTTTTCACAGAAGGCGTAGAATAATGCTGTTGAGGAACAGTGCAAGTTTCGAAGCGTCATATGAAATATTTTCTCCGTAAATGCACTTATTAACATAATGCTAATCTGATATTTTAGCCTCGTACACTCTTTTGTTAATGTAAGTAAAAATATTTCTTCTCTCGCTTATTTTTCTGTTCCTTTGCATCAAGCTCAATGGTATACATAGTTTTTGATGGTTTTTATCCCCTTCGAGTCGGATTTTTGCAATTTTTTGATTTTGAAGCTTTTAATTACATTGTCACCGGAAACATTTACCAACATATTTTCATAATTATTGGGGATATTACCTCCATGTTTTCACAGAAGGCGTAGAGTAATGCTCATGAAGAACAGTGCAAGTTTCGACGCGTCATATGAAATACTTTCTCCGTAAATGCACTTATTAACATAATGCTAATCTGAAATTTTAGCCTCGTACACTCTTTTGTTAATGTAAGTAAAAATATTTCTTCTCTCGCAGAATTTTCTGTTCCTTTGCATCAAACTCAATGGTATACACAGTTTTTGATGGTTTTTTATCCCATTCGAGTCGGATTTTTGCAATTTTTTGATTTAGAAGCTTTTAATTACATTGTCACCGGAAACAATTACCAACATATTTTCATAATTATTGGAGATATTACTTCCATGTTTTAACCGCAGGCGTAGACTAATGCTGTTGAGGAACAGTGCAATTTTCGAAGCGTCATATGAAATAGTTTCTCCGTAAATGCACTTATTAACATTATGCTAATCTGAAATTTTAGCCTCGTACACTCTTTTGTTAATGTAAGTAAAAATATTTCTTCTCTCGCTTATTTTTCTGTTCCTATGCATCAAACTCAATGGTATACACATTTTTTGATGGTTTTTTTTCCCATTCGAGTCGGGGTTTTGGAATTTTTTTTTAAATTTTGAAGCTTTTAATTACATTGTCACCGGAAACAATTACCAACATATTTTCATAATTATTGGGGATATTACCTGCATGTTTTCACAGAAGGCGAAGAGTAATGCTGTTGAGAAACAGTGCAAGTTTCGAAGCGTCATATGAAATACTTTCTCCGTAAATGCACTTATTACCATAATGCTAATCTGAACATTTTAGCCTCGTACACTCTTTTGTTAATGTAAGCAAATATATTTATTCTCTCGCATATTTTTCTGTTTCTTTGCATCAAACCCAATGGAATACACATTTTCTAATTGTTTTTTATCCCATTCGAGTTGGAGTTTTGCATTTCTTTGATTTTGAAGCTTTTAATTACATTGTCACCGGAAACAATTACCAACAATTTTTCGGAATTTTCATGGATATTACCTCCATGCTTTCACAGAAGGCGTAGAATAATGCTGTTGAGGATCAATGCAAGTTTCGACGCGTTATATGAAATAATGTTTTCGTAAATGCACTTATAAATATAATGCTAATCTGAAATTTTAGCCTTGTACACTCTTTTGTTAATGTAAGTAAAAATATTTCTTCTCTCGCAGAATTTTCTGTTCCTTTGCATCAAACTCAATTGTATACACAGTGTTTGATGGTTTTTTATCCCATTCGAGTCGGAGTTTTGGAATTTTTTTTTTATTTTGAAACTTTTAATTACATTGTCACCGGAAACAATTACCAACATATTTTCATAATTATTGGGGATATTACCTCCATGTTTTCACAGAAGGCGTAGAGTAATGCTGTTGAGGAACAGTGCAAGTTTCGACGCATTATATTTAATACTTTCTCCGTAAATGCACTTATTAACATAATGCTAATCTGAAATTTTTACCTCGAACACTCTTTTGTTAATGTAAGTAAAAATATTTCTTCTCGCGCTTTTTTTTCTGTTCCTATGCATCAAACTCAATGGTATAACATTTTTTGATGTTTTTTTCCCATTTGAGTCGGAGTTTTTCAATTTTTTGATTTTGAAGCTTTTAATTACATTGTCACCGGAAAGAATTACACACATATTTTCATACTTTTTGGGATATTACCTCCATGTTTTCACAGAAGGCTTAGAATAATGCTGTTGAGGAACAGTGCAAGTTTCGAAGCGTCATATGAAATACTTTCTCCGTAAATGCTTTTTTTAACATAATGCTAATCGGAAATTTTAGCCTCGTACACTCTTTTGTTAATGTATGTAAAAGTATTTCTTCTCTCGCAGAATTTTCTGTTCCTTTGCCTCAAACTCAATAGTATACACAGTTTTTGATGGTTTTTTATCCCATTCGAGTCGGATTTTTGCAATTTTTTGATTTTGAAGCTTTTAATTACATTGTCACCGGAAACAATTACCAAAATATTTTCATAATTATTGGGGATATTACTTCCATGTTTTCCCAGAACGCGTAGAGTAATGCTGTTGAGGAACAGTGCAGGTTTCGGAACGTCATATGAAATATTTTCTCCGTAAATGCACTTATTAACATAATGCTAATCTAAAATTTTAGCCTCGTACACTCTTTTGTTAATGTAAGTAAAAATATTTCTTCTCTCGCAGAATTTTCTGTTCCTTTGCATCAAACTCAATGGTATACATAGTTTTAGATGGTTTTTTATCCCATTCGAGTCGGATTTTTGCAATGTTTTGATTTTGAAGCTTTTAATTACATTGTCACCGGAAACAATTACCAACATATTTTCATAATTATTGGAGATATTACCTCCCTGTTTTCACAGCAGGCGTAGACTAATGCTGTTGAGGAACAGTGCAATTTTCGAAGCGTCATATGAAATAGTTTCTCCGTAAATGCACTTATTAATATAATGCTAATCTGAAATTTTAGCCTTGTACACTCTTTTGTTAATGTAAGTAAAAATATTTCTTCTCTCGCAGAATTTTCTGTTCCTTTGCATCAAACTCAATTGTATACACAGTGTTTGATGGTTTTTTATCCCATTCGAGTCGGAGTTTTGGAATTTTTTTTTTAATTTTGAAACTTTTAATTACATTGTCACCGGAAACAATTACCAACATATTTTCATAATTATTGGGGATATTACCTCCATGTTTTCACAGAAGGCGTAGAGTAATGCTGTTGAGGAACAGTGCAAGTTTCGACGCATTATATTTACTACTTTCTCCGTAAATGCACTTATTAACATAATGCTAATCTGAAATTTTTACCTCGAACACTCTTTTGTTAATGTAAGTAAAAATATTTCTTCTCTCGCTTTTTTTCTGTTCCTATGCATCAAACTCAATGGTATAACATTTTTTGATGTTTTTTTCCCATTTGAGTCGGAGTTTTTCAATTTTTTGATTTTGAAGCTTTTAATTACATTGTCACCGGAAAGAATTACACACATATTTTCATACTTTTTGGGATATTACCTCCATGTTTTCACAGAAGGCTTAGAATAATGCTGTTGAGGAACAGTGCAAGTTTCGAAGCGTCATATGAAATACTTTCTCCGTAAATGCACTTTTTAACATAATGCTAATCTGAAATTTTAGCCTCGTACACTCTTTTGTTAATGTATGTAAAAGTATTTCTTCTCTCGCAGAATTTTCTGTTCCTTTGCCTCAAACTCAATAGTATACACAGTTTTTGATGGTTTTTTATCCCATTCGAGTCGGATTTTTGCAATTTTTTGATTTTGAAGCTTTTAATTACATTGTCACCGGAAACAATTACCAAAATATTTTCATAATTATTGGGGATATTACTTCCATGTTTTCCCAGAACGCGTAGAGTAATGCTGTTGAGGAACAGTGCAGGTTTCGGAACGTCATATGAAATATTTTCTCCGTAAATGCACTTATTAACATAATGCTAATCTAAAATTTTAGCCTCGTACACTCTTTTGTTAATGTAAGTAAAAATATTTCTTCTCTCGCTTATTTTTGTTTCTTTGCATCAAGCTCGATGGTATACACAGTTTTTAATGGTTAATTATCCCATTCGAGTTGGATTTTTGCAATTTTTTGATTTTTTAGCTTGTAATTACATTGTCACCGGAAACAATTACCTACATATTTTCATAATTATTAGGGATATTACCGCCATGTTTTCACAGAAGGCGTAGAGTAATGCTGTTGAGGTACAGTGTTAGTTTCGAAGCGTCATATGAAATACTTTCTCCGTAAATGCACTTATTAACATAATGCTAATCTGAAATTTTAGCCTCGTACACTCTTTTGTTAATGTAAGTAAAAATATTTCTTCTCTCGCTTATTTTTCTATTCTTTTGCATCAAACCCAATGGTATACACAGTGTTTGATGGTTTTTTATCCCATTCGAGTCAAAGTTTTGCATTTATTAGATTTTGAAGCTTTTCATTATATTGGCTCCGGAAACAATTACCCACCTATTTTCGAATATTATGCAGATATAACCGCCATTCTTTTAGGGTAGGTTAAGAAATATACCTTATTCCTACACATCAAATTACACGACTAAACCTTGAGTACTTAGTCTGTAACAGCACTTATTCCAGTTATGCCTATCCAAAAAATAAGTTCCCTTCGACATCCTCTGTTCAATCTCAAGTTACCATGGATACCATTTCTTTCATTTAAAAGCCTTTTTCTAATTTAGTCACCGTAGGCATTAACACCCATATCTTCGATAATTATGCGGATATCACCTCCATGTTTTCAGAGAAGGCGTAGAGTATTGCGTTTGAGGTTCAGTGCAAGTATCGACGCGTTATATGAAATACATCTTCCGTAAATGCACTTATTAACATAATGCTAATCTGAAATTTTTGCCTCGTACACTCTTTTGTAAATGTAAGTAAAAATATTTCTTCTCTCGCTTATTTTTCTGTTCCTATGCATCAAACTCAATGGTATAACATTTTTTGATGTTTTTTTCCCATTGGAGTCGGAGTTTTTCAATTTTTTGATTTTGAAGCTTTTAATTACATTGTCACCGGAAAGAATTACACACATATTTTCATACTTTTTGGGATATTACCTCCATGTTTTCACAGAAGGCTTAGAATAATGCTGTTGAGGAACACTGCAAGTTTCGAAGCGTCATATGAAATACTTTCTCCGTAAATGCACTTTTTAACATAATGCTAATCTGAAATTTTAGCCTCGTACACTCTTTTGTTAATGTATGTAAAAGTATTTCTTCTCTCGCAGAATTTTCTGTTCCTTTGCCTCAAACTCAATAGTATACACAGTTTTTGATGGTTTTTTATCCCATTCGATTCGGATTTTTGCAATTTTTTGTGTTTGAAGCTTTTAATTACATTGTCACCGGAAACAATTACCAACATATTTTCATACTTATTAGAGATATTACCTCCATGTTTTCACAGAAGGCGTAGAATAATGCTGTTGAGGAACAGTGCAAGTTTCGAAGCGTCATATGAAATATTTTCTCCGTAAATGCACTTATTAACATAATGCTAATCTGTAATTTTAGCCTTGTACACTCTTTTGTTAATGTAAGTAAAAATATTTCTTCTCTCGCAGAATTTTCTGTTCCTTTGCATCAAACTCAATGGTATACACAGTTTTTGATGGTTTTTTATCCCATTCGAGTCGGATTTTTGCAATTTTTTGATTTTGAAGCTTTTAATTACATTGTCACCGGAAACAATTACCAACATATTTTCATAATTATTGGGGATATTACCTTTTATGTTTTCACAGAAGGCGAAGAGTAATGCTGTTGAGAAACAGTGCAAGTTTCGAAGCGTCATATGAAATACTTTCTCCGTAAATGCACTTATTACCATAATGCTAATCTGAACATTTTAGCCTCGTACACTCTTTTGTTAATGTAAGCAAATATATTTATTCTCTCGCATATTTTTCTGTTTCTTTGCATCAAACCCAATGGAATACACATTTTCTAATTGTTTTTTATCCCATTCGAGTTGGAGTTTTGCATTTCTTTGATTTTGAAGCTTTTAATTACATTGTCACCGGAAACAATTACCAACAATTTTTCGGAATTTTCATGGATATTACCTCCATGCTTTCACAGAAGGCGTAGAATAATGCTGTTGAGGATCAATGCAAGTTTCGACGCGTTATATGAAATAATGTTTTCGTAAATGCACTTATTAATATAATGCTAATCTGAAATTTTAGCCTTGTACACTCTTTTGTTAATGTAAGTAAAAATATTTCTTCTCTCGCAGAATTTTCTGATCCTTTGCATCAAACTCAATTGTATACACAGTGTTTGATGGTTTTTTATCCCATTCGAGTCGGAGTTTTGGAATTTTTTTTTTAATTTTGAAACTTTTAATTACATTGTCACCGGAAACAATTACCAACATATTTTCATAATTATTGGGGATATTACCTCCATGTTTTCACAGAAGGCGTAGAGTAATGCTGTTGAGGAACAGTGCAAGTTTCGACGCATTATATTTAATACTTTCTCCGTAAATGCACTTATTAACATAATGCTAATCTGAAATTTTTACCTCGAACACTCTTTTGTTAATGTAAGTAAAAATATTTCTTCTCGCGCTTTTTTTTCTGTTCCTATGCATCAAACTCAATGGTATAACATTTTTTGATGTTTTTTTCCCATTTGAGTCGGAGTTTTTCAATTTTTTGATTTTGAAGCTTTTAATTACATTGTCACCGGAAAGAATTACACACATATTTTCATACTTTTTGGGATATTACCTCCATGTTTTCACAGAAGGCTTAGAATAATGCTGTTGAGGAACAGTGCAGGTTTCGGAACGTCATATGAAATATTTTCTCCGTAAATGCACTTATTAACATAATGCTAATCTAAAATTTTAGCCTCGTACACTCTTTTGTTAATGTAAGTAAAAATATTTCTTCTCTCGCAGAATTTTCTGTTCCTTTGCATCAAACTCAATGGTATACATAGTTTTTGATGGTTTTTTATCCCATTCGAGTCGGATTTTTGCAATTTTTTGATTTTGAAGCTTTTAATTACATTGTCACCGGAAACAATTACCAACATATTTTCATAATTATTGGAGATATTACCTCCATGTTTTCACAGCAGGCGTAGACTAATGCTGTTGAGGAACAGTGCAATTTTCGAAGCGTCATATGAAATAGTTTCTCCGTAAATGCACTTATTAATATAATGCTAATCTGAAATTTTAGCCTTGTACACTCTTTTGTTAATGTAAGTAAAAATATTTCTTCTCTCGCAGAATTTTCTGTTCCTTTGCATCAAACTCAATTGTATACACAGTGTTTGATGGTTTTTTATCCCATTCGAGTCGGAGTTTTGGAATTTTTTTTTTAATTTTGAAACTTTTAATTACATTGTCACCGGAAACAATTACCAACATATTTTCATAATTATTGGGGATATTACCTCCATGTTTTCACAGAAGGCGTAGAGTAATGCTGTTGAGGAACAGTGCAAGTGTCGACGCATTATATTTAATACTTTCTCCGTAAATGCACTTATTAACATAATGCTAATCTGAAATTTTTACCTCGAACACTCTTTTGTTAATGTAAGAAAAAATATTTCTTCTCTCGCTTTTTTTCTGTTCCTATGCATCAAACTCAATGGTATAACATTTTTTGATGTTTTTTTCCCATTTGAGTCGGAGTTTTTCAATTTTTTGATTTTGAAGCTTTTAATTACATTGTCACCGGAAAGAATTACACACATATTTTCATACTTTTTGGGATATTACCTCCATGTTTTCACAGAAGGCTTAGAATAATGCTGTTGAGGAACAGTGCAAGTTTCGAAGCGTCATATGAAATACTTTCTCCGTAAATGCACTTTTTAACATAATGCTAATCTGAAATTTTAGCCTCGTACACTCTTTTGTTAATGTATGTAAAAGTATTTCTTCTCTCGCAGAATTTTCTGTTACTTTGCCTCAAACTAAATAGTATACACAGTTTTTGATGGTTTTTTATCCCATTCGAGTCGGATTTTTGCAATTTTTTGATTTTGAAGCTTTTAATTACATTGTCACCGGAAACAATTACCAAAATATTTTCATAATTATTGGGGATATTACTTCCATGTTTTCCCAGAACGCGTAGAGTAATGATGTTGAGGAACAGTGCAGGTTTCGGAACGTCATATGAAATATTTTCTCCGTAAATGCACTTATTAACATAATGCTAATCTAAAATTTTAGCCTCGTACACTCTTTTGTTAATGTAAGTAAAAATATTTCTTCTCTCGCTTATTTTTCTGTTTCTTTGCATCAAGCTCGATGGTATACACAGTTTTTAATGGTTAATTATCCCATTCGAGTTGGATTTTTGCAATTTTTTGATTTTGAAGCTTGTAATTACATTGTCACCGGAAACAATTACCTACATATTTTCATAATTATTAGGGATATTACCGCCATGTTTTCACAGAAGGCGTAGAGTAATGCTGTTGAGGTACAGTGTAAGTTTCGAAGCGTCATATGAAATACTTTCTCCGTAAATGCACTTATTAACATAATGCTAATCTGAAATTTTAGCCTCGTACACTCTTTTGTTAATGTAAGTAAAAATTTTTCTTCTCTCGCTTATTTTTCTATTCTTTTGCATCAAACCCAATGGTATACACAGTGTTTGATGGTTTTTTTATCCCATTCGAGTCAAAGTTTTGCATTTATTAGATTTTGAAGCTTTTCATTATATTGGCTCCGGAAACAATTACCCACCTATTTTCGAATATTATGCAGATATAACCGCCATTCTTTTAGGGTAGGTTAAGAAATATACCTTATTCCTACACATCAAATTACACGACTAAACCTTGAGTACTTAGTCTGTAACAGCACTTATTCCAGTTATGCCTATCCAAAAAATAAGTTCCCTTCGACATCCTCTGTTCAATCTCAAGTTACCATGGATACCATTTCTTTCATTTAAAAGCCTTTTTCTAATTTAGTCACCGTAGGCATTAACACCCATATCTTCGATAATTATGCGGATATCACCTCCATGTTTTCAGAGAAGGCGTAGAGTATTGCGTTTGAGGTTCAGTGCAAGTATCGACGCGTTATATGAAATACATCTTCCGTAAATGCACTTATTAACATAATGCTAATCTGAAATTTTTGCCTCGTACACTCTTTTGTAAATGTAAGTAAAAATATTTCTTCTCTCGCTTATTTTTCTGTTCCTATGCATCAAACTCAATGGTATAACATTTTTTGATGTTTTTTTCCCATTGGAGTCGGAGTTTTTCAATTTTTTGATTTTGAAGCTTTTAATTACATTGTCACCGGAAAGAATTACACACATATTTTCATACTTTTTGGGATATTACCTCCATGTTTTCACAGAAGGCTTAGAATAATGCTGTTGAGGAACACTGCAAGTTTCGAAGCGTCATATGAAATACTTTCTCCGTAAATGCACTTTTTAACATAATGCTAATCTGAAATTTTAGCCTCGTACACTCTTTTGTTAATGTATGTAAAAGTATTTCTTCTCTCGCAGAATTTTCTGTTCCTTTGCCTCAAACTCAATAGTATACACAGTTTTTGATGGTTTTTTATCCCATTCGATTCGGATTTTTGCAATTTTTTGTGTTTGAAGCTTTTAATTACATTGTCACCGGAAACAATTACCAACATATTTTCATACTTATTAGAGATATTACCTCCATGTTTTCACAGAAGGCGTAGAATAATGCTGTTGAGGAACAGTGCAAGTTTCGAAGCGTCATATGAAATATTTTCTCCGTAAATGCACTTATTAACATAATGCTAATCTGTAATTTTAGCCTCGTACACTCTTTTGTTAATGTAAGTAAAAATATTTCTTCTCTCGCAGAATTTTCTGTTCCTTTGCATCAAACTCAATGGTATACACAGTTTTTGATGGTTTTTTATCCCATTCGAGTCGGATTTTTGCAATTTTTTGATTTTGAAGCTTTTAATTACATTGTCACCGGAAACAATTACCAACATATTTTCATAATTATTGGGGATATTACTTCCATGTTTTCACAGAAGGCGTAGAGTAATGCTGTTGAGGAACAGTGCAAGTTTCGAAGCGTCATATGAAATACTTTCTCCGTAAATGCACTTATTAACATTATGCCAATCTGAAATTTTAGCCTCGTACACTCTTTTGTTAATGTAAGTAAAAATATTTCTTCTCTCGCTTATATTTCTGTTCCTATGCATCAAACTCAATGGTATACTCATTTTTTGATGTTTTTTTCCCATTGGAGTCGGAGTTTTGCAATTTTTTGATTTTGAAGCTTTTAATTACATTGTCACCGGAAACAATTACCAACATATTTTCATAATTATTGGGGATATTACCTCCATGTTTTCACAGAAGGCGTAGAATAATGCTGTTGAGGAACAGTGCAAGTTTTGAAGCGTCATATGAAATACCTTCTCCGTAAATGCACTTATTAACATAATGCTAATCTGAAATTTTTGCCTCGTACACTCTTTTGTTAATGTAAGTAAAAATATTTCTTCTCTCGCTTATTTTTCTGTTCCTATGCATCAAACTCAATGGTATACACATTTTTTGATGGTTTTTTTTCCCATTCGAGTCGGGGTTTTGGAATTTTTTTTAATTTTGAAGCTTTAAATTACATTGTCACCGGAAACAATTACCAACATATTTTCATAATTATTGGAGATATTACCTGCATGTTTTCAAAGAAGGCGTAGAGTAATGCTGTTGAGGTACAGTGTAAGTTTCGAAGCGTCATATGAAATACTTTCTCCGTAAATGCACTTATTAACATAATGCTAATCTGAAATTTTTGCCTCGTACACTCTTTTGTTAATGTAAGTAAATATATTTCTTCTCTCGCATATTTTTCTGTTCCTTTGCAACAAACCCAATGGAATACACATTTTCTTATGGTTTTTTATCCCATTCGAGTTGGAGTTTTGCATTTCTTTGATTTTGAAGCTTTTAATTACATTGTCACCGGAAACAATTACCAACAATTTTTCGGAATTTTCATGGATATTACCTCCATGCTTTCACAGAAGGCGTAGAGTAATGCTGTTGAGGATCAGTGCAAGTTTCGACGCGTTATATGAAATAATGTTTTCGTAAATGCACTTTATAATATAATGCTAATCTGAAATTTTAGCCTTGTACACTCTTTTGTTAATGTAAGTAAAAATATTTCTTCTCTCGCAGAATTTTCTGTTCCTTTGCATCAAACTCAATTGTATACACAGTGTTTGATGGTTTTTTATCCCATTCGAGTCGGATTTTTCTAATTTTTTGATTTTGAAGCTTTTAATTACATTGTCACCGGAAACAATTACCTACATATTTTCATAATTATTAGGGATATTACCGCCATGTTTTCACAGAAGGCGTAGAGTAATGCTGTTGAGGAACAGTGCAAGTTTCGAAGCGTCATATGAAATACTTTCTCCGTAAATGCACTTATTAACAGAATGCTAATCTGAAATTTTAGCCTCGTACACTCTTTTGTTAATGTGCGTAAAAATATTTCTTCTTTTGCATATGTTTCTGTTCCTATTTATTAAACTCAATAGTATACATATTTTCTGATGGTTTTTTATCCCATTTGAGTCGGATATTTGCATTTATTTGATTTTGAAGCTTTTCATTCTATTGGCACCGGAAACAATTAACCATATATTTTCGAATTTTATGCAGATATAACCGCCATTCTTTCAGGGTAGGTTAAGAAATATACCTTGTTCCTGCACATCAAATTACACGACTAAATCTTGACTACTTAGTCTGTAACAGCACTTATTCCAGTTATGCCTATCCAAAAAATAAGATCCCTTCGCCATCCTCTGTTCAATCTCAAGTATCCATGGATACCATTTCTTTCATTTAAAAGCCTTTTTCTAATTTAGTCACCGTAGGCATTTACACCTATATCTTCGATAATTATGCGGATATCACCTCCATGTTTTCAGAGAAGGCGTAGAGTATTGCTTTTGAGGTTCAGTGCAAGTATCGACGCGTTATATGAAATACATTTTCCGTAAATGCACTTATTAACATAATGCTAATCTGAAATTTTTGCCTCGTACACTCTTTTGTAAATGCAAGTAAAAATATTTCTTCTCTCGCAGAATTTTCTGTTCCTTTGCATCAAACTCAATGGTATACACAGTTTTTGATGGTTTTTTATCCCATTCGAGTCGGATTTTTGCAATTTTTTTGATTTTGAAGCTTTTAATTACATTGTCACCGGAAAGAATTACACACATATTTTCATACTTTTTGGGATATTACCTCCATGTTTTCACAGAAGGCTTAGAATAATGCTGTTGAGGAACACTGCAAGTTTCGAAGCGTCATATGAAATACTTTCTCCGTAAATGCACTTTTTAACATAATGCTAATCTGAAATTTTAGCCTCGTACACTCTTTTGTTAATGTATGTAAAAGTATTTCTTCTCTCGCAGAATTTTCTGTTCCTTTGCCTCAAACTCAATAGTATACACAGTTTTTGATGGTTTTTTATCCCATTCGATTCGGATTTTTGCAATTTTTTGTGTTTGAAGCTTTTAATTACATTGTCACCGGAAACAATTACCAACATATTTTCATACTTATTAGAGATATTACCTCCATGTTTTCACAGAAGGCGTAGAATAATGCTGTTGAGGAACAGTGCAAGTTTCGAAGCGTCATATGAAATATTTTCTCCGTAAATGCACTTATTAACATAATGCTAATCTGTAATTTTAGCCTCGTACACTCTTTTGTTAATGTAAGTAAAAATATTTCTTCTCTCGCAGAATTTTCTGTTCCTTTGCATCAAACTCAATGGTATACACAGTTTTTGATGGTTTTTTATCCCATTCGAGTCGGAGTTTTGGAATTTATTTTTTAATTTTGAAGCTTTTAATTACATTGTCACCGGAAACAATTACCAACATATTTTCATAATTATTGGGGATATTACTTCCATGTTTTCACAGAAGGCGTAGAGTAATGCTGTTGAGGAACAGTGCAAGTTTCGAAGCGTCATATGAAATACTTTCTCCGTAAATGCACTTATTAACATTATGCCAATCTGAAATTTTAGCCTCGTACACTCTTTTGTTAATGTAAGTAAAAATATTTCTTCTCTCGCTTATATTTCTGTTCCTATGCATCAAACTCAATGGTATACTCATTTTTTGATGTTTTTTTCCCATTGGAGTCGGAGTTTTGCAATTTTTTGATTTTGAAGCTTTTAATTACATTGTCACCGGAAACAATTACCAACATATTTTCATAATTATTGGGGATATTACCTCCATGTTTTCACAGAAGGCGTAGAATAATGCTGTTGAGGAACAGTGCAAGTTTTGAAGCGTCATATGAAATACCTTCTCCGTAAATGCACTTATTAACATAATGCTAATCTGAAATTTTTGCCTCGTACACTCTTTTGTTAATGTAAGTAAAAATATTTCTTCTCTCGCTTATTTTTCTGTTCCTATGCATCAAACTCAATGGTATACACATTTTTTGATGGTTTTTTTTCCCATTCGAGTCGGGGTTTTGGAATTTTTTTTAATTTTGAAGCTTTAAATTACATTGTCACCGGAAACAATTACCAACATATTTTCATAATTATTGGAGATATTACCTGCATGTTTTCAAAGAAGGCGTAGAGTAATGCTGTTGAGGTACAGTGTAAGTTTCGAAGCGTCATATGAAATACTTTCTCCGTAAATGCACTTATTAACATAATGCTAATCTGAAATTTTTGCCTCGTACACTCTTTTGTTAATGTAAGTAAAAATATTTCTTCTCTCTCATATTTTTCTGTTTCTATTAATTAAACTCAATGGTATACATATTTTCTGATTGTTTATTATCCCATTTGAGTCGAAGTTTTGCATTTATTTGATTTTGAAGCTTTTCATTATATTTGCACCGGAAACAATTACCCATATATTTTCGAATCTTATGCAGATATAACCGCCATTCTTACAGGGCAGGTTAAGAAATATACCTTGTTTCTGCACATCAAATTACACGACTAAACCTTGAGTACTTAGTCTGTAACAGCACATATTCCAGTTATGCCTTTCTAAAAAATAAGTTCCCTTTGCCATCCTCTGTTCAATCTCAAGTAACCATGGATACCATTTCTTTCATTTAAAAGCCTTTTTCTAATTTAGTCACCGTAGGCATTTACACCCATATCTTCGATAGTTATGCGGATATTTCCTCCATGCCTATCCAAAAAATTAGTTCCCTTTTCCATCCTCCGTTCAATCTCAAGTATCCATGGATACCATTTCTTTCATTTGGAAGCCCTTTGCTAATTTGGTCACCGTAGACATTTACACCCATATCTTCGACAGTTATGCGGATATCACCTCCATTTATTCAACAAAGGCGTAGAGTATTGCGTTTGAGGTTCAATGCAAGTATCGACGCGTTATATGAAATACATTTTCCGTAAATGCCCTTATTAACATAATGCTAATCTGAAATTTTTGCCTCGTACACTCTTTTGTTAATGTATGTAAAAATATTTCTTCTCTCGCTTATTTTTCTATTCCTTTGCTTCAAACTCAATGGTATACACAGTTTTTGATGGTTTTTTATCCCATTCGGATCGGATTTTTGCAATTTTTTGATTTTAAGCTTTTAATTACATTGTCACCGGAAACAATTACCAACTTATTTTCATAATTATTGGGGATATTACCTGCATGTTTTCACAGAAGGCGTAGAGTAATGCTGTTGAGGTACAGTGTAAGTTTCGAAGCGTGCAAGTGCAAGTTTAAAAGCGTCATATGAAATACTTTCTCCGTAAATGCACTTATTAACATAATGCTAATCTGAAATTTTACCCTCGTACACTCTTTTGTTAATGTAAGTAAAAATATTTCTTCTCTCGCTTATTTTTCTGTTCCTTTACATCAAGATCAATGGTATACATAGTTTTTAATTGTTTTTTATCCCCTTCGAGTCGGATTTTTGCAATTTTTTGATTTTGAAACTTTTAATTACATTGTCACCGGAAACATTTACCAACATATTTTCATAATTATTGGGGATATTACCTCCATGTTTTCACAGAAGGCGTAGAGTAATGCTCATGAGGAACAGTGCAAGTTTCGAAGCGTCATATGAAATACTTTCTCCGTAAATGCACTTATTAACATAATGCTAATCTGAAATTTTAGCCTCGTACACTCTTTTGTTAATGTAAGTAAAAATATTTCTTCTCTCGCAGAATTTTCTTTTCCTTTGCATCAAACTCAATGGTATACACAGTTTTTGATGGTTTTTTATCCCATTCGAGTCGGATGTTTGCAATCTTTTGATTTTGAAGCTTTTAATTACATTGTCACCGGAAACAATTACCAACATATTTTCATAATTATTGGGGATATTACTTCCATGTTATCACAGAAGGCGTAGACTAATGCTGTTGAGGAACAGTGCAATTTTCGAAGCGTCATATGAAATAGTTTCTCCGTAAATGCACTTATTAACATAATGCTAATCTGAAATTTTAGCCTCGTTCACTCTTTTGTTAATATAAGTAAAAATATTTCTTCTCTCGCAGACTTTTCTGTTCCTTTGCATCAAACTCAATTGTATACATAGTTTTTGATGGTTTTTTATCCCCTTCGAGTCGGATTTTTGCAATTTTTTCATTTTGAAGCTTTAAATTACATTGTCACCGAAAACATTTACCAACATATTTTCATAATTATTGGGGATATTACCTCCATGTTTTCACAGAAGGAGTAGAGTAATGCTGTTGAGGTACAGTGTAAGTTTCGAAGCGTCATATGAAATACTTTCTCCGTAAATGCACTTATTACCATAATGCTAATCTGAACATTTTAGCCTCGTACACTCTTTTGTTAATGTAAGTAAATATATTTCTTCTCTCGCATATTTTTCTGTTCCTTTGCATCAAACCCAATGGAATACACATTTTCTAATGGTTTTTTATCCCATTCGAGTTGGAGTTTTGCATTTCTTTGATTTTGAAGCTTTTAATTACATTGTCACCGGAAACAATTACCAACAATTTTTCGGAATTTTCATGGATATTACCTCCATGCTTTCACAGAAGGCGTAGAGTAATGCTGTTGAGAATCAGTGCAAGTTTCGACGCGTTATATGAAATAATGTTTTCGTAAATGCACTTATTAATATAATGCTAATCTGAAATTTTAGCCTTGTACACTCTTTTGTTAATGTAAGTAAAAATATTTCTTCTCTCGCAGAATTTTCTGTTCCTTTGCATCAAACTCAATTGTATACACAGTGTTTGATGATTTTTTATCCCATTCGAGTCGGATATTTGTAATTTTTTGATTTTGAAGCTTTTAATTACATTGTCACCGGAAACATTTACCATCATATTTTCATAAATATTGAGGATATTACCTCCATATGTTCACAGAAGGCGTAGAGTAATTCTGTTAAGGAACAGTGCAAGTTTCGAAGCGTCATATGAAATACTTTCTCCGTAAATGCACTTATTAACATAATGCTAATCTGAAATTTTAGCCTCGTACACTCTTTTGTTAATGTAAGTAAAAATATTTCTTCTCTCGCTTATTTTTCTGTTCCTATGCATCAAACTCAATAGTATCCCCTTTTATTGATGGTTTTTTTTCCCATTCGTGTCGGGGTTTTGGAATTTTTTTTTAATTTTGAAGCTTTTAATTACATTGTCACCGGAAACAATTACCAACATATTTTCATAAATATTGGGGATATTACCTGCATGTTTTCACAGAAGGCGAAGAGTAATGCTGTTGAGGTACAGTATAAGTTTCGAAGCGTCATATGAAATACTTTCTCCGTAAATGCACTTATTACCATTATGTTAATCTGAACATTTTAGCCTCGTACACTCTTTTGGTAATGTAAGTAAATATATTTCTTCTCTCGCATATTTTTCTGTTCCTTTGCATCAAACCCAATGGAATACACATTTTCTTATGGTTTTTATCCCATTCGAGTTGGATTTTTGCAATTTTTTGATTTTGAAGCTTTTAATTACATTGTCACCGGAAACATTTACCAACATATTTTCATAATTATTGAGGATATTACCTCCATGTTTTCACAGAAGGCGTAGAGTAATGCTCATGAGGAACAGTGCAAGTTTCGAAGCGTCATATGAATTACTTTCCCCGTAAATGCACTTATTAACATAATGCTAATCTGAAATTTTAGCCTCGTACACTCTTTTGTTAATGTAAGTAAAAATATTTCTTCTCTCGCAGAATTTTCTGTTCCTTTGCATCAAACTCAATAGTATACACAGTTTTTGATGATTTTTTATCCCATTCTAGTCGGATTTTTGCAATTTTTTGATTTTGAAGCTTTTAATTACATTGTCACCGGAAACAATTACCAACATATTTTCATCATTATTGGGGATATTACTTCCATGTTTTCACAGAAGTCGTAGAGTAATGCTGTTGAGAAACAGTGCAAGTTTCGAAGCGTCATATGAAATATTTTCTCCGTAAATGCACTTATTAACATAATGCTAATCTGAAATTTTAGCCTCGTACACTCTTTTGTTAATGTAAGTAAAAATATTTCTTCTCTCGCTTATTTTTCTGTTCCTATGCATCAAGCTCAATGGTATACATAGTTTTTGATGGTTTTTTATCCCCTTCGAGTCGGATTTTTGCAATTTTTTGATTTTGAAGCTTTTAATTACATTGTCACCGGAAACATTTACCAACATATTTTCATAATTATTGGGGATATTACCTCCATGTTTTCACAGAAGGCGTAGAGTAATGCTCATGAGGAACAGTGCAAGTTTCGAAGCGTCATATGAAATACTTTCTCCGTAAATGCACTTATTAACATAATGCTAATCTGAAATTTTAGCCTCGTACACTCTTTTGTTAATGTAAGTAAAAATATTTCTTCTCTCGCAGAATTTTCTTTTCCTTTGCATCAAACTCAATGGTATACACAGTTTTTGATGGTTTTTTATCCCATTCGAGTCGGATGTTTGCAATTTTTTGATTTTGAAGCTTTTAATTACATTGTCACCGGAAACAATTACCAACATATTTTCATAATTATTGGGGATATTACTTCCATGTTTTCACAGAAGGCGTAGACTAATGCTGTTGAGGAACAGTGCAATTTTCGAAGCGTCATATGAAATAGTTTCTCCGTAAATGCACTTATTAACATAATGCTAATCTGAAATTTTAGCCTCGTACACTCTTTTGTTAATGTAAGTAAAAATATTTTTTCTCTCGCAGAATTTTCTGTTCCTTTGCATCAAACTCAATTGTATACATAGTTTTTGATGGTTTTTTATCCCCTTCGAGTCGGATTTTTGAAATTTTTTGATTTTGAAGCTTTTAATTACATTGTCACCGGAAACATTTACCAACATATTTTCATAATTATTGGGGATATTACCTGCATGTTTTCACAGAAGGCGTAGAGTAATGCTGTTGAGGTACAGTGTAAGTTTCGAAGCGTCATATGAAATACTTTCTCCGTAAATGCACTTATTACCATAATGCTAATCTGAACATTTTAGCCTCGTACACACTTTTGTTAATGTAAGTAAATATATTTCTTCTCTCGCATATTTTTCTGTTCCTTTGCATCAAACCCAATGGAATACACATTTTCTAATGGTTTTTTATCCCATTCTAGTTGGAGTTTTTCATATCTTTGATTTTGAAGCTTTTAATTACATTGTCACCGGAAACAATTACCAACAATTTTTCGGAATTTTCATGGATATTACCTCCATGCTTTCACAGAAGGCGTAGAGTAATGCTGTTGAGGATCAGTGCAAGTTTCGACGCGTTATATGAAATAATGTTTTCGTAAATGCACTTATTAATATAATGCTAATCTGAAATTTTAGCCTTGTACACTCTTTTGTTTATGTAAGTAAAAATATTTCTTCTCTCGCAGAATTTTCTGTTCCTTTGCATCAAACTCAATTGTATACACAGTGTTTGATGGTATTTTATCTCATTCGAGTCGGATTTTTGTAATTTTTTGATTTTGAAGCTTTTAATTAAATTGTCACCGGAAATAATTAACAACATATTTTCATAATTATTGGGGATATTACCTCCATGTTTTCACTGAAGGCGTAGAGTATTGCTGTTAAGGAACAGTGCAAGTTTCGAAGCGTCATATGAAATACTTTCTCCGTAAATGCACTTATTAACATAATGCTAATCTGAAATTTTAGCCTCGTACACTCTTTTGTTAATGTAAGTAAAAATATTTCTTCTCTCGCAGAATTTTCTGTTCCTTTGCATCAAACTCAATTGTATACATAGTTTTTGATGGTTTTTTATCCCCTTCGAGTCGGATTTTTGCAATTTTTTGATTTTAAAGCTTTTAATTACATTGTCACCGGAAACATTTACCAACATATTTTCATAATTATTGGGGATATTACCTCCATGTTTTCACAGAAGGCGTAGAGTAATGCTCATGAGGAACAGTGCAAGTTTCGAAGCGTCATATGAAATACTTTCTCCGTAAATGCACGTATTAACATAATGCTAATCTGAAATTTTTGCCTCGTACACTCTTTTGTAAATGTAAGTAAAAATATTTCTTATCTCGCTTATTTTTCTGTTCCTACTTTCTATGCATCAAACTCAATGGTATACACATTTTTTGATGGTTTTTTTCCCAATTCGAGTCGGAGTTTTGGAATTTTTTTTTAATTTTGAAGCTTTTCATTACATTGTCACCGGAAACAATTACTAACATATTTTCATAATTATTAGGGATATTACCTCCATGTTTTCAAAGAAGGCGTAGAGTAATGCTGTTGAGGAACAGTGCAAGTGTCGACGCATTTTATGTAATACTTTCTCCGTAAATGCACTTATTAACATAATGCTAATCTGAAATTTTAGCCTCGTACACTCTTTTGTTAATGTAAGTAAAAATATTTCTTCTCTCGCAGAATTTTCTATTCCTTTGCATCAAACTCAATGGTACACACAGTGTTTGATGGTTTTTTATCCCATTCGAGTCGGATTTTTGCAATTTTTTGATTTTGAAGCTTTTAATTACATTGTCACCGTAAACAATTACCAACATATTTTCATAATTATTGGTGATATTACCTCCATGTTTTCACAGAAGGCGTAGAGTAATGCTGTTGAGGAACAGTGCAAGTTTCGAAGCGTCATATTAAATACTGTCTCCGTAAATGCACTTATTAACATAATGCTAATCTTAAATTTTAGCCTCGTACAATCTTTTGTTATTGAAAGTAAAAATATTTCTTCTCTCGCATATTTTTCTGTTCCTATTTATTAAACTCAATAGTATACAAATTTTCTGTTGGTTTTTTATCCCATTTGAGTCAAAGTTTTGCATTTATTTGATTTTGAATCTTTTAATTATATTGGCTCCGGAAACAATTACCCACATATTTTCGAATCTCATGCAGATATAACCGCCATTCTTTTAGGGAAGGTTAAGAAATATACCTTATTCCTGCACATCAAATTACACGACTAAACCTTGAGTACTTAGTCTGTAACAGCACTAATTCCAGTGATGCCTATCTAAAAAATAAGTTCCCTTCGGCATCCTCTGTTCAATCTCAAGTAACCATGGATACCATTTCTTTCATTTAAAAGCCTTTTTCAAATTTAGTCACCGTAGGCATTTACACCCATATCTTCGATAATTATGCGGATATTACCTCCATGCCTATCCAAAAAATAAGATCCCTTCGCCATCCTCTGTTCAATCTCAAGTATCCATGGATACCATTTATTTCATTTGGAAGCCCTTTGCTAATTTAGTCACAGTAGACATTTACACCCATATCTTCGACAGTTAGGCGGATTTCACCTCCTTTTTTTAGGAGAAGGCGTTAAGTATTGCTTTTGAGGTTCAGTGCAAGTATCGACGCATTATATGTAATACTTTCTCCGTAAATGCACTTATTAACATAATGCTAATCTGAAATTTTTGCCTCGTACACTCTTTTGTTAATGTAAGTAAAAATATTTCTTCTCTCGCTTATTTATCTGTTCCTATGCATCAAACTCAATGGTATACACATTTTTTGATGTTTTTTTTCCCATTTGAGTCGGAGTTTTGCAATTTTTTTATTTTGAAACTTTTAATTACATTGTCACCGGAAACAATTACCAACATATTTTCATACCTATTAGGGACATTACCTCCATGTTTTCACAGAAGGCGTAGATAATGCTGTTGAGGAACAGTGCAAGTTTCGCAGCGTCATATTAAATACTGTCTCCGTAAATGCACTTATTAACATAATGCTAATCTGGAATTTTAGCCTCGTACACTCTTTTGTTAATGTAAGTAAAAATATTTCTTCTCTCGCAGAATTTTCTATTCCTTTGCATCAAACTCAATGGTATACACAGTGTTTGATGGTTTTTTATCCCATTCGATTCGGATTTTTGCAATTTTTTGATTTTGAAGCTTTTAATTACATTGTCACCGGAAACAATTACCAACAGTTTTTCGGAATTTTCATGGATATTACCTCCATGCTTTCACAGAAGGCGTAGAGTAATGCTGTTGAGGATCAGTGCAAGTTTCGACGCGTTATATGAAATAATGTTTTCGTAAATGCACTTATTAATATAATGCTAATCTGAAATTTTAGCCTTGTACACTCTTTTGTTAATGTAAGTAAAAATATTTCTTCTCTCGCTTATTTTTCTGTTCCTTTGCATCAAACTCAATTGTATACACAGTGTTTGATGGTTTTTTATCCCATTCGAGTCGGATTTTTGTAATTTTTTGATTTTGAAGCTTTTAATTACATTGTCACCGGAAACAATTACCAACATATTTTCATAAATATTGAGGATATTACCTCCATATTTTCACAGAAGGCTAAGAGTAAGGCTGTTGAGGAACAGTGCACGTTTCGAAGCGTCATATGAAATACTTTCTCCGTAAATGCACTTATTAACATAATGCTAATCTGAAATTTTAGCCTCGTACACTCTTTTGTTTATGTACGTAAAAATATTTCTTCTTTTGCATATGTTTCTTTTCCTATTTATTAAACTCAATGGTATACATATTTTCTGATGGTTTTTTATCCCATTTGAGTCGGATATTTGCATTTATTTGATTTTGAAGCTTTTCATTTTATTGGCACCGGAAACAATTAACCATATATTTTCGAATCTTATGCAGATATAACCGCCATTCTTTCAGGGTAGGTTAAGAAATATACCTTGTTCCTGCACATCAAAATACACGACTAAATCTAGAGTACTTAGTCTGTAACAGCACTTATTCCAGTTATGCCTATCCAAAAAATAAGATCCCTTCGCCATCCTCTGTTCAATCTCATGTATCCATGGATACCATTTCTTTCATTTAAAATCCTTTTTCTAATTTAGTCACCGTAGGCATTTACACCCATATCTTCGATAATTATGCGGATATCACCTCCATGTTTTCAGAGAAGGCGTAGAGTATTGCTTTTGAGGTTCAGTGCAAGTATCGACGCGTTATATGAAATACATTTTCCGTAAATGCACTTATTAACTTAATGCTAATCTGAAATTTTTGCCTCGCACACTCTTTTGTAAATGTAAGTAAAAATATTTCTTCTCTCGCTTATTTTTCTGTTCCTATGCATTAAACTCAATGGTATACACATTTTCTGATGGTTTTTTTCCCCATTCGAGTCGGAGTTTTGGAATTTATTTTTTAATTTTGAAGCTTTTAATTACATTGTCACCGGAAACAATTACCAACATATTTTCATAATTATTGGGGATATTACCTCCATGTTTTCACAGAAGGCGTAGAGTAGTGCTGTTGAGGAACAGTGCAAGTTTCGCAGCGTCATATTAAATACTGTCTCCGTAAATGCACTTATTAACATAATGCTAATCTGGAATTTTAGCCTCGTACACTCTTTTGTTAATGTAAGTAAAAATATTTCTTCTCTCGCAGAATTTTCTATTCCTTTGCATCAAACTCAATGGTATACACAGTGTTTGATGGTTTTTTATCCCATTCGATTCGGATTTTTGCAATTTTTTGATTTTGAAGCTTTTAATTACATTGTCACCGGAAACAATTACCAACAGTTTTTCGGAATTTTCATGGATATTACCTCCATGCTTTCACAGAAGGCGTAGAGTAATGCTGTTGAGGATCAGTGCAAGTTTCGACGCGTTATATGAAATAATGTTTTCGTAAATGCACTTATTAATATAATGCTAATCTGAAATTTTAGCCTTGTACACTCTTTTGTTAATGTAAGTAAAAATATTTCTTCTCTCGCTTATTTTTCTGTTCCTTTGCATCAAACTCAATTGTATACACAGTGTTTGATGGTTTTTTATCCCATTCGAGTCGGATTTTTGTAATTTTTTGATTTTGAAGCTTTTAATTACATTGTCACCGGAAACAATTACCAACATATTTTCATAAATATTGAGGATATTACCTCCATATTTTCACAGAAGGCGAAGAGTAAGACTGTTGAGGAACAGTGCACGTTTCGAAGCGTCATATGAAATACTTTCTCCGTAAATGCACTTATTAACATAATGCTAATCTGAAATTTTAGCCTCGTACACTCTTTTGTTTATGTACGTAAAAATATTTCTTCTTTTGCATATGTTTCTGTTCCAATAATTAAACTCAATGGTATACATATTTTCTGATGGTTTTTTATCCCATTTGAGTCAGATATTTGCATTTATTTGATTTTGAAGCTTTTCATTCTATTGGCACCGGAAACAATTAACCATATATTTTCGAATCTTATGCAGATATAACCGCCATTCTTTCAGGGTAGGTTAAGAAATATACCTTGTTCCTGCACATCAAAATACACGACTAAATCTTGAGTACTTAGTCTGTAACAGCACTTATTCCAGTTATGCCTATCCAAAAAATAAGATCCCTTCGCCATCCTCTATTCAATCTCATGTATCCATGGATACCATTTCTTTCATTTAAAATCCTTTTTCTAATTTAGTCACCGTAGGCATTTACACCCATATCTTCGATAAATATACGGATATCACCTCCATGTTTTCAGAGAAGGCGTAGAGTATTGCTTTTGAGGTTCAGTGCAAGTATCGACGCGTTATATGAAATACATTTTCCGTAAATGCACTTATTAACATAATGCTAATCTGAAATTTTTGCCTCGCACACTCTTTTGTAAATGTAAGTAAAAATATTTCTTCTCTCGCTTATTTTTCTGTTCCTATGCATTAAACTCAATGGTATACACATTTTCTGATGGTTTTTTTCCCCATTCGAGTCGGAGTTTTGGAATTTATTTTTTAATTTTGAAGCTTTTAATTACATTGTCACCGGAAACAATTACCAACATATTTTCATAATTATTGGGGATATTACCTCCATGTTTTCACAGAAGGCGTAGAGTAATGCTGTTGAGGAACAGTGCAAGGTTCGACGCATTATATGTAATACTTTCTCCGTAAATGCACTTATTAACATAATGCTAATCTGAAATTTTTACCTCGAACACTCTTTTGTTAATGTAAGTAAAAATATTTCTTCTCTCGCTTATTTTTCTGTTCCTATGCATCAAACTCAATGGTATAACATTTTTTGATGTTTTTTTCCCATTGGAGTAGGAGTTTTTCAATTTTTTGATTTTGAAGCTTTTAATTACATTGTCACCGGAAAGAATTACACACATATTTTCATACTTTTTGGGATATTACCTCCATGATTTCACAGAAGGCTTAGAATAATGCTGTTGAGGAACAGTGCAAGTTTCGAAGCGTCATATGAAATACTTTCTCCGTAAATGCACTTTTTAACATAATGCTAATCTGAAATTTTAGCCTCGTACACTCTTTTGTTAATGTATGTCAAAGTATTTCTTCTCTCGCAGAATTTTCTGTTCCTTTGCCTCAAACTCAATGGTATACACAGTTTTTGATGGTTTTTTATCCCATTCGAGTCGGATTTTTGCAATTTTTTGATTTTGAAGCTTTTAATTACATTGTCACCGGAAACAATTACCAAAATATTTTCATAATTATTGGGGATATTACTTCCATGTTTTCCCAGAAGGCGTAGAGTAATGCTGTTGAGGAACAGTGCAGGTTTCGGAACGTCATATGAAATATTTTCTCCGTAAATGCACTTATTAACATAATGCTAATCTAAAATTTTAGCCTCGTACACTCTTTTGTTAATGTAAGTAAAAATATTTCTTCTCTCGCTTATTTTTCTGTTTCTTTGCATCAAGCTCGATGGTATACACAGTTTTTAATGGTTAATTATCCCATTCGAGTTGGATTTTTGCAATTTTTTGATTTTGAAGCTTGTAATTACATTGTCACCGGAAACAATTACCTACATATTTTCATAATTATTAGGGATATTACCTCCATGTTTTCACAGAAAGCGTAGAGTAATGCTCATGAGGAACAGTGCAAGTTTCGCAGCGTCATATTAAATACTGTCTCCGTAAATGCACTTATTAACATAATGCTAATCTGGAATTTTAGCCTCGTACACTCTTTTGTTAATGTAAGTAAAAATATTTCTTCTCTCGCAGAATTTTCTATTCCTTTGCATCAAACTCAATGGTATACACAGTGTTTGATGGTTTTTTATCCCATTCGATTCGGATTTTTGCAATTTTTTGATTTTGAAGCTTTTAATTACATTGTCACCGGAAACAATTACCAACAGTTTTTCGGAATTTTCATGGGAATTACCTCCATGCTTTCACAGAAGGCGTAGAGTAATGCTGTTGAGAATCAGTGCAAGTTTCGACGCGTTATATAAAATAATGTTTTCGTAAATGCACTTATTAATATAATGCTAATCTGAAATTTTAGCCTTGTACAGTCTTTTGTTAATGTAAGTAAAAATATTTCTTCTCTCGCAGAATTTTCTGTTCCTTTGCATCAAACTCAATTGTATACACAGTGTTTGATGATTTTTTATCCCATTCGAGTCGGATATTTGTAATTTTTTGATTTTGAAGCTTTTAATTACATTGTCACAGGAAACATTTACCATCATATTTTCATAAATATTGAGGATATTACCTCCATATGTTCACAGAAGGCGTAGAGTAATTCTGTTAAGGAACAGTGCAAGTTTCGAAGCGTCATATGAAATATTTTCTCCGTAAATGCACTTATTAACATAATGCTAATCTGAAATTTTAGCCTCGTACACTCTTTTGTTAATGTAAGTAAAAATATTTCTTCTCTCGCTTATTTTTCTGTTCCTATGCATCAAACTCAATAGTATCCCCTTTTATTGATGGTTTTTTTTCCCATTCGAGTCGGGGTTTTGGAATTTTTTTTTAATTTTGAAGCTTTTAATTACATTGTCACCGGAAACAATTACCAACATATTTTCATAAATATTGGGGATATTACCTGCATGTTTTCACAGAAGGCGAAGAGTAATGCTGTTGAGGTACAGTGTATGTTTCGAAGCGTCATATGAAATACTTTCTCCGTAAATGCACTTATTACCATAATGTTAATCTGAACATTTTAGCCTCGTACACTCTTTTGGTAATGTAAGTAAATATATTTCTTCTCTCGCATATTTTTCTGTTCCTTTGCATCAAACCCATTGGAATACACATTTTCTTATGGTTTTTATCCCATTCGAGTTGGATTTTTGCAATTTTTTGATTTTGAAGCTTTTAATTACATTGTCACCGGAAACATTTACCAACATATTTTCATAATTATTGAGGATATTACCTCCATGTTTTCACAGAAGGCGTAGAGTAATGCTCATGAGGAACAGTGCAAGTTTCGAAGCGTCATATGAAATAGTTTCTCCGTAAATGCACTTATTAACATAATGCTAATCTGAAATTTTAGCCTCGTACACTCTTTTGTTAATGTAAGTAAAAATATTTCTTCTCTCGCAGAATTTTCTGTTCCTTTGCATCAAACTCAATGGTATACACAGTTTTTGATGGTTTTTTATCCCATTCGAGTCGGATTTTTGTAATTTTTTGATTTTGAAGCTTTTAATTACATTGTCACCGGAAACAATTACCAACATATTTTCATAAATATTGAGGATATTACCTCCATATTTTCACAGAAGGCGAAGAGTAAGGCTGTTGAGGAACAGTGCACGTTTCGAAGCGTCATATGAAATACTTTCTCCGTAAATGCACTTATTAACATAATGCTAATCTGAAATTTTAGCCTCGTACACTCTTTTGTTTATGTACGTAAAAATATTTCTTCTTTTGCATATGTTTCTTTTCCTATTTATTAAACTCAATGGTATACATATTTTCTGATGGTTTTTTATCCCATTTGAGTCGGATATTTGCATTTATTTGATTTTGAAGCTTTTCATTCTATTGGCACCGGAAACAATTAACCATATATTTTCGAATCTTATGCAGATATAACCGCCATTCTTTCAGGGTAGGTTAAGAAATATACCTTGTTCCTGCACATCAAAATACACGACTAAATCTTGAGTACTTAGTCTGTAACAGCACTTATTCCAGTTATGCCTATCCAAAAAATAAGATCCCTTCGCCATCCTCTGTTCAATCTCATGTATCCATGGATACCATTTCTTTCATTTAAAATCCTTTTTCTAATTTAGTCACCGTAGGCATTTACACCCATATCTTCGATAATTATGCGGATATCACCTCCATGTTTTCAGAGAAGGCGTAGAGTATTGCTTTTGAGGTTCAGTGCAAGTATCGACGCGTTATATGAAATACATTTTCCGTAAATGCACTTATTAACTTAATGCTAATCTGAAATTTTTGCCTCGCACACTCTTTTGTAAATGTAAGTAAAAATATTTCTTCTCTCGCTTATTTTTCTGTTCCTATGCATTAAACTCAATGGTATACACATTTTCTGATGGTTTTTTTCCCCATTCGAGTCGGAGTTTTGGAATTTATTTTTTAATTTTGAAGCTTTTAATTACATTGTCACCGGAAACAATTACCAACATATTTTCATAATTATTGGGGATATTACCTCCATGTTTTCACAGAAGGCGTAGAGTAATGCTGTTGAGGAACAGTGCAAGTTTCGCAGCGTCATATTAAATACTGTCTCCGTAAATGCACTTATTAACATAATGCTAATCTGGAATTTTAGCCTCGTACACTCTTTTGTTAATGTAAGTAAAAATATTTCTTCTCTCGCAGAATTTTCTATTCCTTTGCATCAAACTCAATGGTATACACAGTGTTTGATGGTTTTTTATCCCATTCGATTCGGATTTTTGCAATTTTTTGATTTTGAAGCTTTTAATTACATTGTCACCGGAAACAATTACCAACAGTTTTTCGGAATTTTCATGGATATTACCTCCATGCTTTCACAGAAGGCGTAGAGTAATGCTGTTGAGGATCAGTGCAAGTTTCGACGCGTTATATGAAATAATGTTTTCGTAAATGCACTTATTAATATAATGCTAATCTGAAATTTTAGCCTTGTACACTCTTTTGTTAATGTAAGTAAAAATATTTCTTCTCTCGCTTATTTTTCTGTTCCTTTGCATCAAACTCAATTGTATACACAGTGTTTGATGGTTTTTTATCCCATTCGAGTCGGATTTTTGTAATTTTTTGATTTTGAAGCTTTTAATTACATTGTCACCGGAAACAATTACCAACATATTTTCATAAATATTGAGGATATTACCTCCATATTTTCACAGAAGGCGAAGAGTAAGACTGTTGAGGAACAGTGCACGTTTCGAAGCGTCATATGAAATACTTTCTCCGTAAATGCACTTATTAACATAATGCTAATCTGAAATTTTAGCCTCGTACACTCTTTTGTTTATGTACGTAAAAATATTTCTTCTTTTGCATATGTTTCTGTTCCAATAATTAAACTCAATGGTATACATATTTTCTGATGGTTTTTTATCCCATTTGAGTCGGATATTTGCATTTATTTGATTTTGAAGCTTTTCATTCTATTGGCACCGGAAACAATTAACCATATATTTTCGAATCTTATGCAGATATAACCGCCATTCTTTCAGGGTAGGTTAAGAAATATACCTTGTTCCTGCACATCAAAATACACGACTAAATCTTGAGTACTTAGTCTGTAACAGCACTTATTCCAGTTATGCCTATCCAAAAAATAAGATCCCTTCGCCATCCTCTATTCAATCTCATGTATCCATGGATACCATTTCTTTCATTTAAAATCCTTTTTCTAATTTAGTCACCGTAGGCATTTACACCCATATCTTCGATAATTATACGGATATCACCTCCATGTTTTCAGAGAAGGCGTAGAGTATTGCTTTTGAGGTTCAGTGCAAGTATCGACGCGTTATATGAAATACATTTTCCGTAAATGCACTTATTAACATAATGCTAATCTGAAATTTTTGCCTCGCACACTCTTTTGTAAATGTAAGTAAAAATATTTCTTCTCTCGCTTATTTTTCTGTTCCTATGCATTAAACTCAATGGTATACACATTTTCTGATGGTTTTTTTCCCCATTCGAGTCGGAGTTTTGGAATTTATTTTTTAATTTTGAAGCTTTTAATTACATTGTCACCGGAAACAATTACCAACATATTTTCATAATTATTGGGGATATTACCTCCATGTTTTCACAGAAGGCGTAGAGTAATGCTGTTGAGGAACAGTGCAAGGTTCGACGCATTATATGTAATACTTTCTCCGTAAATGCACTTATTAACATAATGCTAATCTGAAATTTTTACCTCGAACACTCTTTTGTTAATGTAAGTAAAAATATTTCTTCTCTCGCTTATTTTTCTGTTCCTATGCATCAAACTCAATGGTATAACATTTTTTGATGTTTTTTTCCCATTGGAGTAGGAGTTTTTCAATTTTTTGATTTTGAAGCTTTTAATTACATTGTCACCGGAAAGAATTACACACATATTTTCATACTTTTTGGGATATTACCTCCATGATTTCACAGAAGGCTTAGAATAATGCTGTTGAGGAACAGTGCAAGTGTCGAAGCGTCATATGAAATACTTTCTCCGTAAATGCACTTTTTAACATAATGCTAATCTGAAATTTTAGCCTCGTACACTCTTTTGTTAATGTATGTCAAAGTATTTCTTCTCTCGCAGAATTTTCTGTTCCTTTGCCTCAAACTCAATGGTATACACAGTTTTTGATGGTTTTTTATCCCATTCGAGTCGGATTTTTGCAATTTTTTGATTTTGAAGCTTTTAATTACATTGTCACCGGAAACAATTACCAAAATATTTTCATAATTATTGGGGATATTACTTCCATGTTTTCCCAGAAGGCGTAGAGTAATGCTGTTGAGGAACAGTGCAGGTTTCGGAACGTCATATGAAATATTTTCTCCGTAAATGCACTTATTAACATAATGCTAATCTAAAATTTTAGCCTCGTACACTCTTTTGTTAATGTAAGTAAAAATATTTCTTCTCTCGCTTATTTTTCTGTTTCTTTGCATCAAGCTCGATGGTATACACAGTTTTTAATGGTTAATTATCCCATTCGAGTTGGATTTTTGCAATTTTTTGATTTTGAAGCTTGTAATTACATTGTCACCGGAAACAATTACCTACATATTTTCATAATTATTAGGGATATTACCTCCATGTTTTCACAGAAAGCGTAGAGTAATGCTCATGAGGAACAGTGCAAGTTTCGAAGCGTCATATGAAATACTTTCTCCGTAAATGCACTTATTAACATAATGCTAATCTGAAATTTTAGCCTCGTACACTCTTTTGTTAATGTAAGTAAATATATTTTTTCTCTCGCTTTTTTTTCTATTCTTTTGCATCAAACCCAATGGTATACACATTTTTAGATGTTTTTTTTCCCATTTGAGTCAGAGTTTTGCAATTTTTTGATTTTGAAACTTTTAATTACATTGTCACCGGAAACAATTACCAACATATTTTCATAATTATTGGGGATATTACCTTCATGTTTTCACAGAAGGCGTAGAATAATGCTGTTGAGGAACAGTGCAAGTTTCGCAGCGTCATATTAAATACTGTCTCCGTAAATGCACTTATTAACATAATGCTAATCTGGAATTTTAGCCTCGTACACTCTTTTGTTAATGTAAGTAAAAATATTTCTTCTCTCGCAGAATTTTCTATTCCTTTGCATCAAACTCAATGGTATACACAGTGTTTGATGGTTTTTTATCCCATTCGATTCGGATTTTTGCAATTTTTTGATTTTGAAGCTTTTAATTACATTGTCACCGGAAACAATTACCAACAGTTTTTCGGAATTTTCATGGGAATTACCTCCATGCTTTCACAGAAGGCGTAGAGTAATGCTGTTGAGAATCAGTGCAAGTTTCGACGCGTTATATAAAATAATGTTTTCGTAAATGCACTTATTAATATAATGCTAATCTGAAATTTTAGCCTTGTACAGTCTTTTGTTAATGTAAGTAAAAATATTTCTTCTCTCGCAGAATTTTCTGTTCCTTTGCATCAAACTCAATTGTATACACAGTGTTTGATGATTTTTTATCCCATTCGAGTCGGATATTTGTAATTTTTTGATTTTGAAGCTTTTAATTACATTGTCACAGGAAACATTTACCATCATATTTTCATAAATATTGAGGATATTACCTCCATATGTTCACAGAAGGCGTAGAGTAATTCTGTTAAGGAACAGTGCAAGTTTCGAAGCGTCATATGAAATATTTTCTCCGTAAATGCACTTATTAACATAATGCTAATCTGAAATTTTAGCCTCGTACACTCTTTTGTTAATGTAAGTAAAAATATTTCTTCTCTCGCTTATTTTTCTGTTCCTATGCATCAAACTCAATAGTATCCCCTTTTATTGATGGTTTTTTTTCCCATTCGAGTCGGGGTTTTGGAATTTTTTTTTAATTTTGAAGCTTTTAATTACATTGTCACCGGAAACAATTACCAACATATTTTCATAAATATTGGGGATATTACCTGCATGTTTTCACAGAAGGCGAAGAGTAATGCTGTTGAGGTACAGTGTATGTTTCGAAGCGTCATATGAAATACTTTCTCCGTAAATGCACTTATTACCATAATGTTAATCTGAACATTTTAGCCTCGTACACTCTTTTGGTAATGTAAGTAAATATATTTCTTCTCTCGCAGAATTTTCTGTTCCTTTGCATCAAACTCAATGGTATACACAGTTTTTGATGGTTTTTTATCCCATTCGAGTCGGATTTTTGTAATTTTTTGATTTTGAAGCTTTTAATTACATTGTCACCGGAAACATTTACCAACATATTTTCATAATTATTGAGGATATTACCTCCATGTTTTCACAGAAGGCGTAGAGTAATGCTCATGAGGAACAGTGCAAGTTTCGAAGCGTCATATGAAATAGTTTCTCCGTAAATGCACTTATTAACATAATGCTAATCTGAAATTTTAGCCTCGTACACTCTTTTGTTAATGTAAGTAAAAATATTTCTTCTCTCGCAGAATTTTCTGTTCCTTTGCATCAAACTCAATGGTATACACAGTTTTTGATGGTTTTTTATCCCATTCGAGTCGGATTTTTGTAATTTTTTGATTTTGAAGCTTTTAATTACATTGTCACAGGAAACAATTACCATCATATTTTCATAAATATTGAGGATATTACCTCCATATTTTCACAGAAGGCGTAGAGTAATGCTGTTGAGGAACAGTGCAAGTTTCGAAGCGTCATATGAAATACTTTCTCCGTAAATGCACTTATTAACATAATGCTAATCTGAAATTTTAGCCTCGTACACTCTTTTGTTAATGTGCGTAAAAATATTTCTTCTTTTGCATATGTTTCTGTTCCTATTTATTAAACTCAATGGTATACATATTTTCTGATGGTTTTTTTATCCCATTTGAGTCGGATATTTGCATTTATTTGATTTTGAAGCTTTTCATTCTATTGGCACCGGAAACAATTAACCATATATTTTCGAATTTTATGCAGATATAACCGCCATTCCTTCAGGGTAGGTTAAGAAATATACCTTGTTCCTGCACATCAAATTACACGACTAAATCTTGAGTACGTAGTCTGTAACAGCACTTATTCCAGTTATGCCTATTCAAAAAATAAGATCCCTTCGCCATCCTCTGTTCAATCTCAAGTATCCATGGATACCATTTCTTTCATTTAAAAGCCTTTTTCTAATTTAGTCTCCGTAGGCATTTACACCTATATCTTCGATAATTATGCGGATATCACCTCCATATTTTCAGAGAAGGCGTAGAGTATTGCTTTTGAGGTTCAGTGCAAGTATCGACGCGTTATATGAAATACATTTTCCGTAAATGCACTTATTAACATAATGCTAATCTGAAATTTTAGCCTCGTACACTCTTTTGTTAATGTAAGTAAAAATATTTCTTCTCTCGCAGAATTTTCTGTTCCTTTGCATCAAACTCAATGGTATACACAGTTTTTGATGGTTTTTTATCCCATTCGAGTCGGATTTTTGCAATTTTTTGATTTTGAAGCTTTTAATTACATTGTCACCGGAAACAATTACCAACATATTTTCATAATTATTGGGGATATTACTTCCATGTTTTCACAGAAGTCGTAGAGTAATGCTGTTGAGAAACAGTGCAAGTTTCGAAGCGTCATATGAAATATTTTCTCCGTAAATGCACTTATTAACATAATGCTAATCTGAAATTTTAGCCTCGTACACTCTTTTGTTAATGTATGTAAAAATATTTCTTCTCTCGCTTATTTTTCTGTTCCTTTGCATCAAGCTCAACGGTATACATAGTTTTTGATGGTTTTTTATCCCCTTCGAGTCGGATTTTTGCAATTTTTTGATTTCGAAGCTTTTAATTACATTGTCACCGGAAACATTTACCAACATATTTTCATAATTATTGGGGATATTACCTCCATGTTTTCACAGAAGGCGTAGAGTAATGCTCATGAGGAACAGTGCAAGTTTCGAAGCGTCATATGAAATACTTTCTCCGTAAATGCACTTATTAACATAATGCTAATCTGAAATTTTAGCCTCGTACACTCTTTTGTTAATGTAAGTAAAAATATTTCTTCTCTCGCAGAATTTTCTTTTCCTTTGCATCAAACTCAATGGTATACACAGTTTTTGATGGTTTTTTATCCCATTCGAGTCGGATGTTTGCAATTTTTTGATTTTGAAGCTTTTAATTACATTGTCACCGGAAACAATTACCAACATATTTTCATAATTATTGGGGATATTACCTCCATGTTTTCAAAGAAGGCGTAGAGTAATGCTGTTGAGGAACAGTGCAAGTGTCGACGCATTATATGTAATACTTTCTCCGTAAATGCACTTATTAACATAATGCTAATCTGAAATTTTAGCCTCGTACACTCTTTTGTTAATGTAAGTAAAAATATTTCTTCTCTCGCAGAATTTTCTATTCCTTTGCATCAAACTCAATGGTACACACAGTGTTTGATGGTTTTTTATCCCATTCGAGTCGGATTTTTGCAATTTTTTGATTTTGAAGCTTTTAATTACATTGTCACCGGAAACAATTACCAACATATTTTCATAATTATTGGGGATATTACCTCCATGTTTTCACAGAAGGCGTAGAGTAATGCTGTTGAGGAACAGTGCAAGTTTCGAAGCGTCATATTAAATACTGTCTCCGTAAATGCACTTATTAACATAATGCTAATCTTAAATTTTAGCCTCGTACAATCTTTTGTTATTGAAAGTAAAAATATTTCTTCTCTCGCATATTTTTCTGTTCCTATTTAT
Source organism: Pyrrhosoma nymphula (assembly GCA_963573305.1). Classification (NCBI taxonomy): domain Eukaryota; kingdom Metazoa; phylum Arthropoda; class Insecta; order Odonata; family Coenagrionidae; genus Pyrrhosoma; species Pyrrhosoma nymphula. The sequence continues at coordinate 159,900 of OY754333.1, read as the reverse complement.
TAAACTCAATAGTATACAAATTTTCTGTTGGTTTTTTATCCCATTTGAGTCAAAGTTTTGCATTTATTTGATTTTGAAGCTTTTAATTATATTGGCTCCGGAAACAATTACCCACATATTTTCGAATCTCATGCAGATATAACCGCCATTCTTTCAGGGAAGGTTAAGAAATATACCTTATGCCTGCACATCAAATTACACGACTAAACCTTGAGTACTTAGTCTGTAACAGCACTTATTCCAGTGATGCCTATCTAAAAAATAAGTTCCCTTCGGCATCCTCTGTTCAATCTCAAGTAACCATGGATACCATTTCTTTCATTTAAAAGCCTTTTTCAAATTTAGTCACCGTAGGCATTTACACCAGTATCTTCGATAATTATGCGGATATTACCTCCATGCCTATCCAAAAAATAAGATCCCTTCGCCATCCTCTGTTCAATCTCAAGTATCCATGGATACCATTTCTTTCATTTGGAAGCCCTTTGCTAATTTAGTCACAGTAGACATTTACACCCATATCTTCGACAGTTAGGCGGATTTCACCTCCTTTTTTTAGGAGAAGGCGTTAAGTATTGCTTTTGAGGTTCAGTGCAAGTATCGACGCATTATATGTAATACTTTCTCCGTAAATGCACTTATTAACATAATGCTAATCTGAAATTTTTGCCTCGTACACTCTTTTGTTAATGTAAGTAAAAATATTTCTTCTCCCGCTTATTTATCTGTTCCTATGCATCAAACTCAATGGTATACACATTTTTTGATGTTTTTTTTCCCATTTGAGTCGGAGTTTTGCAATTTTTTGATTTTGAAACTTTTAATTACATTGTCACCGGAAACAATTACCAACATATTTTCATACCTATTTGGGACATTACCTCCATGTTTTCACAGAAGGCGTAGAGTAATGCTGTTGAGGAACAGTGCAAGTTTCGCAGCGTCATATTAAATACTGTCTCCGTAAATGCACTTATTAACATAATGCTAATCTGGAATTTTAGCCTCGTACACTCTTTTGTTAATGTAAGTAAAAATATTTCTTCTCTCGCAGAATTTTCTATTCCTTTGCATCAAACTCAATGGTATACACAGTGTTTGATGGTTTTTTATCCCATTCGATTCGGATTTTTGCAATTTTTTGATTTTGAAGCTTTTAATTACATTGTCACCGGAAACAATTACCAACAGTTTTTCGGAATTTTCATGGATATTACCTCCATGCTTTCACAGAAGGCGTAGAGTAATGCTGTTGAGGATCAGTGCAAGTTTCGACGCGTTATATGAAATAATGTTTTCGTAAATGCACTTATTAATATAATGCTAATCTGAAATTTTAGCCTTGTACACTCTTTTGTTAATGTAAGTAAAAATATTTCTTCTCTCGCTTATTTTTCTGTTCCTTTGCATCAAACTCAATTGTATACACAGTGTTTGATGGTTTTTTATCCCATTCGAGTCGGATTTTTGTAATTTTTTGATTTTGAAGCTTTTAATTACATTGTCACCGGAAACAATTACCAACATATTTTCATAAATATTGAGGATATTACCTCCATATTTTCACAGAAGGCTAAGAAAAAGGCTGTTGAGGAACAGTGCACGTTTCGAAGCGTCATATGAAATACTTTCTCCGTAAATGCACTTATTAACATAATGCTAATCTGAAATTTTAGCCTCGTACACTCTTTTGTTTATGTACGTAAAAATATTTCTTCTTTTGCATATGTTTCTGTTCCTATTTATGAAACTCAATGGTATAGATATTTTCTGATGGTTTTTTATCCCATTTGAGTCGGATATTTGCATTTATTTGATTTTGAAGCTTTTCATTCTATTGGCACCGGAAACAATTAACCATATATTTTCGAATCTTATGCAGATATAACCGCCATTCTTTCAGGGTAGGTTAAGAAATATACCTTGTTCCTGCACATCAAAATACACGACTAAATCTTGAGTATTTAGTCTGTAACAGCACTTATTCCAGTTATGCCTATCCAAAAAATAAGATCCCTTCGCCATCCTCTGTTCAATCTCATGTATCCATGGATACCATTTCTTTCATTTAAAATCCTTTTTCTAATTTAGTCACCGTAGGCATTTACACCCATATCTTCGATAATTATGCTGATATCACCTCCATGTTTTCAGAGAAGGCGTAGAGTATTGCTTTTGAGGTTCAGTGCAAGTATCGACGCGTTATATGAAATATATTTTCCGTAAATGCACTTATTAACATAATGCTAATCTGAAATTTTTGCCTCGCACACTCTTTTGTAAATGTAAGTAAAAATATTTCTTCTCTCGCTTATTTTTCTGTTCCTATGCATTAAACTCAATGGTATACACATTTTCTGATGGTTTTTTTCCCCATTCGAGTCGGAGTTTTGGAATTTATTTTTTAATTTTGAAGCTTTTAATTACATTGTCACCGGAAACAATTACCAACATATTTTCATAATTATTGGGGATATTACCTCCATGTTTTCACAGAAGGCGTAGAGTAATGCTGTTGAGGAACAGTGCAAGTTTCGCAGCGTCATATTAAATACTGTCTCCGTAAATGCACTTATTAACATAATGCTAATCTGGAATTTTAGCCTCGTACACTCTTTTGTTAATGTAAGTAAAAATATTTCTTCTCTCGCAGAATTTTCTATTCCTTTGCATCAAACTCAATGGTATACACAGTGTTTGATGGTTTTTTATCCCATTCGATTCGGATTTTTGCAATTTTTTGATTTTGAAGCTTTTAATTACATTGTCACCGGAAACAATTACCAACAGTTTTTCGGAATTTTCATGGATATTACCTCCATGCTTTCACAGAAGGCGTAGAGTAATGCTGTTGAGGATCAGTGCAAGTTTCGACGCGTTATATGAAATAATGTTTTCGTAAATGCACTTATTAATATAATGCTAATCTGAAATTTTAGCCTTGTACACTCTTTTGTTAATGTAAGTAAAAATATTTCTTCTCTCGCTTATTTTTCTGTTCCTTTGCATCAAACTCAATTGTATACAAAGTGTTTGATGGTTTTTTATCCCATTCGAGTCGGATTTTTGTAATTTTTTGATTTTGAAGCTTTTAATTACATTGTCACCGGAAACAATTACCAACATATTTTCATAAATATTGAGGATATTACCTCCATATTTTCACAGAAGGCGAAGAGTAAGGCTGTTGAGGAACAGTGCACGTTTCGAAGCGTCATATGAAATACTTTCTCCGTAAATGCACTTATTAACATAATGCTAATCTGAAATTTTAGCCTCGTACACTCTTTTGTTTATGTACGTAAAAATATTTCTTCTTTTGCATATGTTTCTGTTCCTATTTATTAAACTCAATGGTATACATATTTTCTGATGGTTTTTTATCCCATTTGAGTCGGATATTTGCATTTATTTGATTTTGAAGCTTTTCATTCTATTGGCACCGGAAACAATTAACCATATATTTTCGAATCTTATGCAGATATAACCGCCATTCTTTCAGGGTAGGTTAAGAAATATACCTTGTTCCTGCACATCAAAATACACGACTAAATCTTGAGTACTTAGTCTGTAACAGCACTTATTCCAGTAATGCCTATCCAAAAAATAAGATCCCTTCGCCATCCTCTGTTCAATCTCATGTATCCATGGATACCATTTCTTTCATTTAAAATCCTTTTTCTAATTTAGTCACCGTAGGCATTTACACCCATATCTTCGATAATTATGCGGATATCACCTCCATGTTTTCAGAGAAGGCGTAGAGTATTGCTTTTGAGGTTCAGTGCAAGTATCGACGCGTTATATGAAATACTTTCTCCGTAAATGCACTTATTAACATAATGCTAATCTGAAATTTTTACCTCGAACACTCTTTTGTTAATGTAAGTAAAAATATTTCTTCTCTCGCTTATTTTTCTGTTTCTTGGCATCAAGCTCGATGGTATACACAGTTTTTAATGGTTAATTATCCCATTCGAGTTGGATTTTTGCAATTTTTTGATTTTGAAGCTTGTAATTACATTGTCACCGGAAACAATTACCTACAAATTTTCATAATTATTAGGGATATTACCTCCATGTTTTCACAGAAAGCGTAGAGTAATGCTGTTGAGGTACAGTGTAAGTTTCGAAGCGTCATATGAAATATTTTCTCCGTAAATGCACTTATTACCATAATGCTAATCTGAACATTTTAGCCTCGTACACACTTTTGTTAATGTAAGTAAATATATTTCTTCTCTCGCATATTTTTCTGTTCCTTTGCATCAAACCCAATGGAATACACATTTTCTAATGGTTTTTTATCCCATTCGAGTTGGAGTTTTTCATATCTTTGATTTTGAAGCTTTTAATTACATTGTCACCGGAAACAATTAACAACAATTTTTCGGAATTTTCATGGATATTACCTCCATGCTTTCACAGAAGGCGTAGAGTAATGCTGTTGAGGATCAGTGCAAGTTTCGACGCGTTATATGAAATAATGTTTTCGTAAATGCACTTATTAATATAATGCTAATCTGAAATTTTAGCCTTGTACACTCTTTTGTTTATGTAAGTAAAAATATTTCTTCTCTCGCAGAATTTTCTGTTCCTTTGCATCAAACTCAATTGTATACACAGTGTTTGATGGTATTTTATCTCATTCGAGTCGGATTTTTGTAATTTTTTGATTTTGAAGCTTTTAATTAAATTGTCACCGGAAATAATTACCAACATATTTTCATAATTATTGGGGATATTTCCTCCATGTTTTCACTGAAGGCGTAGAGTATTGCTTTTAAGGAACAGTGCAAGTTTCGTAGCGTCATATGAAATACTTTCTCCGTAAATGCACTTATTAACATAATGCTAATCTGAAATTTTAGCCTCGTACACTCTTTTGTTAATGTAAGTAAAAATATTTCTTCTCTCGCAGAATTTTCTGTTCCTTTGCATCAAACTCAATTGTATACATAGTTTTTGATGGTTTTTTATCCCCTTCGAGTCGGATTTTGGCAATTTTTTGATTTTGAAGCTTTTAATTACATTGTCACCGGAAACATTTACCAACATATTTTCATAATTATTGGGGATATTACCTCCATGTTTTCACAGAAGGCGTAGAGTAATGCTCATGAGGAACAGTGCAAGTTTCGAAGCGTCATATGAAATACTTTCTCCGTAAATGCACGTATTAACATAATGCTAATCTGAAATTTTTGCCTCGTACACTCTTTTGTAAATGTAAGTAAAAATATTTCTTATCTCGCTTATTTTTCTGTTCCTACTTTTTATGCATCAAACTCAATGGTATACACATTTTTTGATGGTTTTTTTCCCAATTCGAGTCGGAGTTTTGGAATTTTTTTTTAATTTTGAAGCTTTTCATTACATTGTCACCGGAAACAATTACCAACATATTTTCATAATTATTGGGGATATTACCTCCATGTTTTCAAAGAAGGCGTAGAGTAATGCTATTGAGGAACAGTGCAAGTGTCGACGCATTATATGTAATACTTTCTCCGTAAATGCACTTATTAACATAATGCTAATCTGAAATTTTAGCCTCGTACACTCTTTTTTTAATGTAAGTAAAAATATTTCTTCTCTCGCAGAATTTTCTATTCCTTTGCATCAAACTCAATGGTACACACAGTGTTTGATGGTTTTTTATCCCATTCGAGTCGGATTTTTGCAATTTTTTGATTTTGAAGCTTTTAATTACATTGTCACCGGAAACAATTACCAACATATTTTCATAATTATTGGGGATATTACCTCCATGTTTTCACAGAAGGCGTAGAGTAATGCTGTTGAGGAACAGTGCAAGTTTCGAAGCGTCATATTAAATACTGTCTCCGTAAAAGCACTTATTAACATAATGCTAATCTTAAATTTTAGCCTCGTACAATCTTTTGTTATTGAAAGTAAAAATATTTCTTCTCTCGCATATTTTTCTGTTCCTATTTATTAAACTCAATAGTATACAAATTTTCTGTTGGTTTTTTATCCCATTTGAGTCAAAGTTTTGCATTTATTTGATTTTGAAGCTTTTAATTATATTGGCTCCGGAAACAATTACCCACATATTTTCGAATCTCATGCAGATATAACCGCCATTCTTTCAGGGAAGGTTAAGAAATATACCTTATTCCAGCACATCAAATTACACGACTAAACCTTGAGTACTTAGTCTGTAACAGCACTTATTCCAGTGATGCCTATCTAAAAAATAAGTTCCCTTCGGCATCCTCTGTTCAATCTCAAGTAACCATGGATACCATTTCTTTCATTTAAAAGCCTTTTTCAAATTTAGTCACCGTAGGCATTTACACCCATATCTTCGATAATTATGCGGATATTACCTCCATGCCTATCCAAAAAATAAGATCCCTTCGCCATCCTCTGTTCAATCTCAAGTATCCATGGATACCATTTCTTTCATTTGGAAGCCCTTTGCTAATTTAGTCACAGTAGACATTTACACCCATATCTTCGACAGTTAGGCGGATTTCACCTCCTTTTTTTAGGAGAAGGCGTTAAGTATTGCTTTTGAGGTTCAGTGCAAGTATCGACGCATTATATGTAATACTTTCTCCGTAAATGCACTTATTAACATAATGCTAATCTGAAATTTTTGCCTCGTACACTCTTTTGTTAATGTAAGTAAAAATATTTCTTCTCTCGCTTATTTATCTGTTCCTATGCATCAAACTCAATGGTATACACATTTTTTGATGTTTTTTTTCCCATTTGAGTCGGAGTTTTGCAATTTTTTGATTTTGAAACTTTTAATTACATTGTCACCGGAAACAATTACCAACATATTTTCATACCTATTAGGGACATTACCTCCATGTTTTCACAGAAGGCGTAGAGTAATGCTGTTGAGGAACAGTGCAAGTTTCGCAGCGTCATATTAAATATTGTCTCCGTAAATGCACTTATTAACATAATGCTAATCTGGAATTTTAGCCTCGTACACTCTTTTGTTAATGTAAGTAAAAATATTTCTTCTCTCGCAGAATTTTCTATTCCTTTGCATCAAACTCAATGGTATACACAGTGTTTGATGGTTTTTTATCCCATTCGATTCGGATTTTTGCAATTTTTTGATTTTGAAGCTTTTAATTACATTGTCACCGGAAACAATTACCAACAGTTTTTCGGAATTTTCATGGATATTACCTCCATGCTTTCACAGAAGGCGTAGAGTAATGCTGTTGAGGATCAGTGCAAGTTTCGACACGTTATATGAAATAATGTTTTCGTAAATGCACTTATTAATATAATGCTAATCTGAAATTTTAGCCTTGTACACTCTTTTGTTAATGTAAGTAAAAATATTTCTTCTCTCGCTTATTTTTCTGTTCCTTTGCATCAAACTCAATTGTATACACAGTGTTTGATGGTTTTTTATCCCATTCGAGTCGGATTTTTGTAATTTTTTGATTTTGAAGCTTTTAATTACATTGTCACCGGAAACAATTACCAACATATTTTCATAAATATTGAGGATATTACCTCCATATTTTCACAGAAGGCTAAGAGTAAGGCTGTTGAGGAACAGTGCACGTTTCGAAGCGTCATATGAAATACTGTCTCCGTAAATGCACTTATTAACATAATGCTAATCTGAAATTTTAGCCTCGTACACTCTTTTGTTAATGTGCGTAAAAATATTTCTTCTCTCGCAGAATTTTCTATTCCTTTGCATCAAACTCAATGGTACACACAGTGTTTGATGGTTTTTTATCCCATTCGAGTCGGATTTTTGCAATTTTTTGATTTTGAAGCTTTTAATTACATTGTCACCGGAAACAATTACCAACATATTTTCATAATTATTGGGGATATTACCTCCATGTTTTCACAGAAGGCGAAGAGTAATGCTGTTGAGGAACAGTGCAAGTTTCGAAGCGTCATATTAAATACTGTCTCCGTAAATGCACTTATTAACATAATGCTAATCTTAAATTTTAGCCTCGTACAATCTTTTGTTATTGAAAGTAAAAATATTTCTTCTCTCGCATATTTTTCTGTTCCTATTTATTAAACTCAATAGTATACAAATTTTCTGTTGGTTTTTTATCCCATTTGAGTCAAAGTTTTGCATTTATTTGATTTTGAAGCTTTTAATTATATTGGCTCCGGAAACAATTACCCACATATTTTCGAATCTCATGCAGATATAACCGCCATTCTTTCAGGGAAGGTTAGGAAATATACCTTATTCCAGCACATCAAATTACACGACTAAACCTTGAGTACTTAGTCTGTAACAGCACTTATTCCAGTGATGCCTATCTAAAAAATAAGTTCCCTTCGGCATCCTCTGTTCAATCTCAAGTAACCATGGATACCATTTCTTTCATTTAAAAGCCTTTTTCAAATTTAGTCACCGTAGGCATTTACACCCATATCTTCGATAATTATGCGGATATTACCTCCATGCCTATCCAAAAAATAAGATCCCTTCGCCATCCTCTGTTCAATCTCAAGTATCCATGGATACCATTTCTTTCATTTGGAAGCCCTTTGCTAATTTAGTCACAGTAGACATTTACACCCATATCTTCGACAGTTAGGCGGATTTCACCTCCTTTTTTTAGGAGAAGGCGTTAAGTATTGCTTTTGAGGTTCAGTGCAAGTATCGACGCATTATATGTAATACTTTCTCCGTAAATGCACTTATTTACATAATGCTAATCTGAAATCTTTGCCTCGTACACTCTTTTGTTAATGTAAGTAAAAATATTTCTTCTCTCGCTTATTTATCTGTTCCTATGCATCAAACTCAATGGTATACACATTTTTTGATGTTTTTTTTCCCATTTGAGTCGGAGTTTTGCAATTTTTTGATTTTGAAACTTTTAATTACATTGTCACCGGAAACAATTACCAACATATTTTCATACCTATTAGGGACATTACCTCCATGTTTTCACAGAAGGCGTAGAGTAATGCTGTTGAGGAACAGTGCAAGTTTCGCAGCGTCATATTAAATATTGTCTCCGTAAATGCACTTATTAACATAATGCTAATCTGGAATTTTAGCCTCGTACACTCTTTTGTTAATGTAAGTAAAAATATTTCTTCTCTCGCAGAATTTTCTATTCCTTTGCATCAAACTCAATGGTATACACAGTGTTTGATGGTTTTTTATCCCATTCGATTCGGATTTTTGCAATTTTTTGATTTTGAAGCTTTTAATTACATTGTCACCGGAAACAATTACCAACAGTTTTTCGGAATTTTCATGGATATTACCTCCATGCTTTCACAGAAGGCGTAGAGTAATGCTGTTGAGGATCAGTGCAAGTTTCGACACGTTATATGAAATAATGTTTTCGTAAATGCACTTATTAATATAATGCTAATCTGAAATTTTAGCCTTGTACACTCTTTTGTTAATGTAAGTAAAAATATTTCTTCTCTCGCTTATTTTTCTGTTCCTTTGCATCAAACTCAATTGTATACACAGTGTTTGATGGTTTTTTATCCCATTCGAGTCGGATTTTTGTAATTTTTTGATTTTGAAGCTTTTAATTACATTGTCACCGGAAACAATTACCAACATATTTTCATAAATATTGAGGATATTACCTCCATATTTTCACAGAAGGCTAAGAGTAAGGCTGTTGAGGAACAGTGCACGTTTCGAAGCGTCATATGAAATACTTTCTCCGTAAATGCACTTATTAACATAATGCTAATCTGAAATTTTAGCCTCGTACACTCTTTTGTTTATGTACACAAAAAATATTTCTTCTTTTGCATATGTTTCTGTTCCTATTTATTAAACTCAATGGTATACATATTTTCTGATGGTTTTTTATCCCATTTGAGTCGGATATTTGCATTTATTTGATTTTGAAGCTTTTCATTCTATTGGCACCGGAAACAATTAACCATATATTTTCGAATCTTATGCAGATATAACCGCCATTCTTTCAGGGTAGTTTAAGAAATATACCTTGTTCCTGCACATCAAAATACACGACTAAATCTTGAGTACTTAGTCTGTAACAGCACTTATTCCAGTAATGCCTATCCAAAAAATAAGATCCCTTCGCCATCCTCTGTTCAATCTCATGTATCCATGGATACCATTTCTTTCATTTAAAATCCTTTTTCTAATTTAGTCACCGTAGGCATTTACACCCATATCTTCGATAATTATGCGGATATCACCTCCATGTTTTCAGAGAAGGCGTAGAGTATTGCTTTTGAGGTTCAGTGCAAGTATCGACGCGTTATATGAAATACATTTTCCGTAAATGCACTTATTAACATAATGCTAATCTGAAATTTTATCCTCGCACACTCTTTTGTAAATGTAAGTAAAAATATTTCTTCTCTCGCTTATTTTTCTGTTCCTATGCATTAAACTCAATGGTATACACATTTTCTGATGGTTATTTTCCCCATTCGAGTTGGAGTTTTGGAATTTATTTTTTAATTTTGAAGCTTTTAATTACATTGTCACCGGAAACAATTACCAACATATTTTCATAATTATTGGGGATATTACCTCCATGTTTTCACAGAAGGCGTAGAGTAATGCTGTTGAGGAACAGTGCAAGTTTCGACGCATTATATGTAATACTTTCTCCGTAAATGCACTTATTAACATAATGCTAATCTGAAATTTTTACCTCGAACACTCTTTTGTTAATGTAAGTAAAAATATTTCTTCTCTCGCTTATTTTTCTGTTCCTATGCATCAAACTCAATGGTATAACATTTTTTGATGTTTTTTCCCCATTGGAGTAGGAGTTTTTCAATTTTTTGATTTTGAAGCTTTTAATTACATTGTCACCGGAAAGAATTACACACATATTTTCATACTTTTTGGGATATTACCTCCATGATTTCACAGAAGGCTTAGAATAATGCTGTTGAGGAACAGTACAAGTTTCGAAGCGTCATATGAAATACTTTCTCCGTAAATGCACTTTTTAACATAATGCTAATCTGAAATTTTAGCCTCGTACACTCTTTTGTTAATGTATGTCAAAGTATTTCTTCTCTCGCAGAATTTTCTGTTCCTTTGCCTCAAACTCAATGGTATACACAGTTTTTGATGGTTTTTTATCCCATTCGAGTCGGATTTTTGCAATTTTTTGATTTTGAAGCTTTTAATTACATTGTCACCGGAAACAATTACCAAAATATTTTCATAATTATTGGGGATATTACTTCCATGTTTTCCCAGAAGGCGTAGAGTAATGCTGTTGAGGAACAGTGCAGGTTTCGGAACATCATATGAAATATTTTCTCCGTAAATGCACTTATTAACATAATGCTAATCTAAAATTTTAGCCTCGTACACTCTTTTGTTAATGTAAGTAAAAATATTTCTTCTCTCGCTTATTTTTCTGTTTCTTGGCATCAAGCTCGATGGTATACACAGTTTTTAATGGTTAATTATCCCATTCGAGTTGGATTTTTGCAATTTTTTGATTTTGAAGCTTGTAATTACATTGTCACCGGAAACAATTACCTACAAATTTTCATAATTATTAGGGATATTACCTCCATGTTTTCACAGAAAGCGTAGAGTAATGCTGTTGAGGTACAGTGTAAGTTTCGAAGCGTCATATGAAATATTTTCTCCGTAAATGCACTTATTACCATAATGCTAATCTGAACATTTTAGCCTCGTACACACTTTTGTTAATGTAAGTAAATATATTTCTTCTCTCGCATATTTTTCTGTTCCTTTGCATCAAACCCAATGGAATACACATTTTCTAATGGTTTTTTATCCCATTCGAGTTGGAGTTTTTCATATCTTTGATTTTGAAGCTTTTAATTACATTGTCACCGGAAACAATTAACAACAATTTTTCGGAATTTTCATGGATATTACCTCCATGCTTTTACAGAAGGCGTAGAGTAATGCTGTTGAGGATCAGTGCAAGTTTCGACGCGTTATATGAAATAATGTTTTCGTAAATGCACTTATTAATATAATGCTAATCTGAAATTTTAGCCTTGTACACTCTTTTGTTTATGTAAGTAAAAATATTTCTTCTCTCGCAGAATTTTCTGTTCCTTTGCATCAAACTCAATGTATACATAGTTTTTGATGGTTTTTTATCCCCTTCGAGTCGGATTTTTGCAATTTTTTGATTTTGAAGCTTTTAATTACATTGTCACCGGAAACATTTACCAACATATTTTCATAATTATTGGGGATATTACCTCCATGTTTTCACAGAAGGCGTAGAGTAATGCTCATGAGGAACAGTGCAAGTTTCGAAGCGTCATATGAAATACTTTCTCCGTAAATGCACGTATTAACATAATGCTAATCTGAAATTTTAGCCTCGTACACTCTTTTGTTAATGTAAGTAAAAATATTTCTTCTCTCGCAGAATTTTCTGTTCCTTTGCATCAAACTCAATGTATACATAGTTTTTGATGGTTTTTTATCCCCTTCGAGTCGGATTTTTGCAATTTTTTGATTTTGAAGCTTTTAATTACATTGTCACCGGAAACATTTACCAACATATTTTCATAATTATTGGGGATATTACCTCCATGTTTTCACAGAAGGCGTAGAGTAATGCTCATGAGGAACAGTGCAAGTTTCGAAGCGTCATATGAAATACTTTCTCCGTAAATGCACGTATTAACATAATGCTAATCTGAAATTTTTGCCTCGTACACTCTTTTGTAAATGTAAGTAAAAATATTTCTTATCTCGCTTATTTTTCTGTTCCTACTTTCTATGCATCAAACTCAATGGTATACACATTTTTTGATGGTTTTTTTCCCAATTCGAGTCGGAGTTTTGGAATTTTTTTTTAATTTTGAAGCTTTTCATTACATTGTCACCGGAAAGAATTACCAACATATTTTCATAATTATTGGGGATATTACCTCCATGTTTTCAAAGAAGGCGTAGAGTAATGCTATTGAGGAACAGTGCAAGTGTCGACGCATTATATGTAATACTTTCTCCGTAAATGCACTTATTAACATAATGCTAATCTGAAATTTTAGCCTCGTACACTCTTTTTTTAATGTAAGTAAAAATATTTCTTCTCTCGCAGAATTTTCTATTCCTTTGCATCAAACTCAATGGTACACACAGTGTTTGATGGTTTTTTATCCCATTCGAGTCGGATTTTTGCAATTTTTTGATTTTGAAGCTTTTTTTACATTGTCACCGGAAACAATTACCAACATATTTTCATAATTATTGGGGATATTACCTCCATGTTTTCACAGAAGGCGTAGAGTAATGCTGTTGAGGAACAGTGCAAGTTTCGAAGCGTCATATTAAATACTGTCTCCGTAAATGCACTTATTAACATAATGCTATTCTTAAATTTTAGCCTCGTACAATCTTTTGTTATTGAAAGTAAAAATATTTCTTCTCTCGCATATTTTTCTGTTCCTATTTATTAAACTCAATAGTATACAAATTTTCTGTTGGTTTTTTATCCCATTTGAGTCAAAGTTTTGCATTTATTTGATTTTGAAGCTTTAAATTATATTGGCTCCGGAAACAATTACCCACATATTTTCGAATCTCATGCAGATATAACCGCCATTCTTTCAGGGAAGGTTAAGAAATATACCTTATTCCAGCACATCAAATAACACGACTAAACCTTGAGTACTTAGTCTGTAACAGCACTTATTCCAGTGATGCCTATCTAAAAAATAAGTTCCCTTCGGCATCCTCTGTTCAATCTCAAGTAACCATGGATACCATTTCTTTCATTTAAAAGCCTTTTTCAAATTTAGTCACCGTAGGCATTTACACCCATATCTTCGATAATTATGCGGATATTACCTCCATGCCTATCCAAAAAATAAGATCCCTTCGCCATCCTCTGTTCAATTTCAAGTATCCATGGATACCATTTCTTTCATTTGGAAGCCCTTTGCTAATTTAGTCACAGTAGACATTTACACCCATATCTTCGACAGTTAGGCGGATTTCACCTCCTTTTTTTAGGAGAAGGCGTTAAGTATTGCTTTTGAGGTTCAGTGCAAGTATCGACGCATTATATGTAATACTTTCTCCGTAAATGCACTTATTAACATAATGCTAATCTGAAATTTTTGCCTCGTACACTCTTTTGTTAATGTAAGTAAAAATATTTCTTCTCTCGCTTATTTATCTGTTCCTATGCATCAAACTCAATGGTATACACATTTTTTGATGTTTTTTTTCCCATTTGAGTCGGAGTTTTGCAATTTTTTGATTTTGAAACTTTTAATTACATTGTCACCGGAAACAATTACCAACATATTTTCATACCTATTAGGGACATTACCTCCATGTTTTCACAGAAGGCGTAGAGTAATGCTGTTGAGGAACAGTGCAAGTTTCGCAGCGTCATATTAAATATTGTCTCCGTAAATGCACTTATTAACATAATGCTAATCTGGAATTTTAGCCTCGTACACTCTTTTGTTAATGTAAGTAAAAATATTTCTTCTCTCGCAGAATTTTCTATTCCTTTGCATCAAACTCAATGGTATACACAGTGTTTGATGGTTTTTTATCCCATTCGATTCGGATTTTTGCAATTTTTTGATTTTGAAGCTTTTAATTACATTGTCACCGGAAACAATTACCAACAGTTTTTCGGAATTTTCATGGATATTACCTCCATGCTTTCACAGAAGGCGTAGAGTAATGCTGTTGAGGATCAGTGCAAGTTTCGACGCGTTATATGAAATAATGTTTTCGTAAATGCACTTATTAATATAATGCTAATCTGAAATTTTAGCCTTGTACACTCTTTTGTTAATGTAAGTAAAAATATTTCTTCTCTCGCTTATTTTTCCGTTCCTTTGCATCAAACTCAATTGTATACACAGTGTTTGATGGTTTTTTATCCCATTCGAGTCGGATTTTTGTAATTTTTTGATTTTGAAGCTTTTAATTACATTGTCACCGGAAACAATTACCAACATATTTTCATAAATATTTAGGATATTACCTCCATATTTTCACAGAAGGCGAAGAGTAAGGCTGTTGAGGAACAGTGCACGTTTCGAAGCGTCATATGAAATACTTTCTCCGTAAATGCACTTATTAACATAATGCTAATCTGAAATTTTAGCCTCGTACACTCTTTTGTTTATGTACGTAAAAATATTTCTTCTTTTGCATATGTTTCTGTTCCTATTTATTAAACTCAATGGTATACATATTTTCTGATGGTTTTTTATCCCATTGGAGTCGGATATTTGCATTTATTTGATTTTGAAGCTTTTCATTCTATTGGCACCGGAAACAATTAACCATATATTTTCGAATCTTATGCAGATATAACCGCCATTCTTTCAGGGTAGGTTAAGTAATATACCTTGTTCCTGCACATCAAAATACACGACTAAATCTTGAGTACTTAGTCTGTAACAGCACTTATTCCAGTTATGCCTATCCAAAAAATAAGATCCCTTCGCCATCCTCTGTTCAATCTCATGTATCCATGGATACCATTTCTTTCATTTAAAATCCTTTTTCTAATTTAGTCACCGTAGGCATTTACACCCATATCTTCGATAATTATGCGGATATCACCTCCATGTTTTCAGAGAAGGCGTAGAGTATTGCTTTTGAGGTTCAGTGCAAGTATCGACGCGTTATATGAAATACATTTTCCGTAAATGCACTTATTAACATAATGCTAATCTGAAATTTTTGCCTCGCACACTCTTTTGTAAATGTAAGTAAAAATATTTCTTCTCTCGCTTATTTTTGTGTTCCTATGCATTAAACTCAATGGTATACACATTTTCTGATGGTTTTTTTCCCCATTCGAGTCGGAGTTTTGGAATTTATTTTTTAATTTTGAAGCTTTTAATTACATTGTCACCGGAAACAATTACCAACATATTTTCATAATTATTGGGGATATTACCTCCATGTTTTCACAGAAGGCGTAGAGTAATGCTGTTGAGGAACAGTGCAAGTGTCGACGCATTATATGTAATACTTTTTCCGTAAATACACTTATTAACATAATGCTAATCTGAAATTTTAGCCTCGTACACTCTTTTGTTAATGTAAGTAAAAATATTTCTTCTCTCGCAGAATTTTCTATTCCTTTGCATCAAACTCAATGGTATACACAGTGTTTGATGGTTTTTTATCCCATTCGAGTCGGATTTTTGCAATTTTTTGATTTTGAAGCTTTTAATTACATTGTCACCGGAAACAATTACCAACATATTTCCATAATTATTGGGGATATTACCTCCATGTTTTCACAGAAGGCGTAGAGTAATGCTGTTGAGGAACAGTGCAAGTTTCGAAGCGTAATATTAAATACTGTCTCCGTAAATGCACTTATTAACATAATGCTAATCTGGAATTTTAGCCTCGTACACTCTTTTGTTAATGTAAGTAAAAATATTTCTTCTCTCGCAGAATTTTCTATTCCTTTGCATCAAACTCAATGGTATACACAGTGTTTGATGGTTTTTTATCCCATTCGATTCGGATTTTTTCAATTTTTCGATTTTGAAGCTTTTAATTACATTGTCACCGGAAACATTTACCAACAGTTTTTCGGAATTTTCATGGATAATACCTCCATGCTTTTACAGAAGGCGTAGAGTAATGCTGTTGAGGATCAGTGCAAGTTTCGACGCGTTATATGAAATAATGTTTTCGTAAATGCACTTATTAATATAATGCTAATCTGAAATTTTAGCCTTGTACACTCTTTTGTTAATGTAAGTAAAAATATTTCTTCTCTCGCTTATTTTTCTGTTCCTTTGCATCAAACTCAATTGTATACACAGTGTTTGATGGTTTTTTATCCTATTCGAGTCGGATTTTTGTAATTTTTTGATTTTGAAGCTTTTAATTACATTGTCACCGGAAACAATTACCAACATATTTTCATAAATATTGAGGATATTACCTCCATATTTTCATAGAAGGCGAAGAGTAAGGCTGTTGAGGAACAGTGCACGTTTCGAAGCGTCATATGAAATACTTTCTCCGTAAATGCACTTATTAACATAATGCTAATCTGAAATTTTAGCCTCGTACACTCTTTTGTTTATGTACGTAAAAATATTTCTTCTTTTGCATATGTTTCTGTTCCTATTTATTAAACTCAATGGTATACATATTTTCTGATGGTTTTTTATCCCATTTGAGTCGGATATTTGCATTTATTTGATTTTGAAGCTTTTCATTCTATTGGCACCGGAAACAATTAACCATATATTTTCGAATCTTATGCAGATATAACCGTCATTCTTTCAGGGTAGGTTAAGAAATATACCTTGTTCCTGCACATCAAAATACACGACTAAATCTTGAGTACTTAGTCTGTAACAGCACTTATTCCAGTTATGCCTATCCAAGAAAAAAGATCCCTTCGCCATCCTCTGTTCAATCTCATGTATCCATGGATACCATTTCTTTCATTTAAAATCCTTTTTCTAATTTAGTCACCGTAGGCATTTACACCCATATCTTCGATAATTATGCGGATATCACCTCCATGTTTTCAGAGAAGGCGTAGAGTATTGCTTTTGAGGTTCAGTGCAAGTATCGACGCGTTATATGAAATACATTTTCCGTAAATGCACTTATTAACATAATGCTAATCTGAAATTTTTGCCTCGCACACTCTTTTGTAAATGTAAGTAAAAATATTTCTTCTCTCGCTTATTTTTCTGTTCCTATGCATTAAACTCAATGGTATACACATTTTCTGATGGTTTTTTCCCCATTCGAGTCGGAGTTTTGGAATTTATTTTTTAATTTTGAAGCTTTTAATTACATTGTCACCGGAAACAATTACCAACATATTTTCATAATTATTGGGGATATTACCTCCATGTTTTCACAGAAGGCGTAGAGTAATGCTGTTGAGGAAGAGTGCAAGTTTCGACGCATTATATGTAATACTTTCTCCGTAAATGCACTTATTAACATAATGCTAATCTGAAATTTTTACCTCGAACACTCTTTTGTTAATGTAAGTAAAAATATTTCTTCTCTCGCTTATTTTTCTGTTCCTATGCATCAAACTCAATGGTATAACATTTTTTGATGTTTTTTTCCCATTGGAGTAGGAGTTTTTCAATTTTTTGATTTTGAAGCTTTTAATTACATTGTCACCGGAAAGAATTACACACATATTTTCATACTTTTTGGGATATTACCTCCATGATTTCACAGAAGGCTTAGAATAATGCTGTTGAGGAACAGTGCAAGTTTCGAAGCGTCATATGAAATACTTTCTCCGTAAATGCACTTTTTAACATAATGCTAATCTGAAATTTTAGCCTCGTACACTCTTTTGTTAATGTATGTAAAAGTATTTCTTCTCTCGCAGAATTTTCTGTTCCTTTGCCTCAAACTCAATGGTATACACAGTTTTTGATGGTTTTTTATCCCATTCGAGTCGGATTTTTGCAATTTTTTGATTTTGAAGCTTTTAATTACATTGTCACCGGGAACAATTACCAAAATATTTTCATAATTATTGGTGATATTACTTCCATGTTTTCCCAGAAGGCGTAGAGTAATGCTGTTGAGGAACAGTGCAGGTTTCGGAACGTCATATGAAATATTTTCTCCGTAAATGCACTTATTAACATAATGCTAATCTAAAATTTTAGCCTCGTACACTCTTTTGTTAATGTAAGTAAAAATATTTCTTCACTCGCTTATTTTTCTGTTTCTTTGCATCAAGCTCGATGGTATACACAGTTTTTAATGGTTAATTATCCCATTCGAGTTGGATTTTTGCAATTTTTTGATTTTGAAGCTTGTAATTACATTGTCACCGGAAACAATTACCTACATATTTTCATAATTATTAGGGATATTACCTCCATGTTTTCACAGAAAGCGTAGAGTAAGGCTCATGAGGAACAGTGCAGGTTTCGAAGCGTCATATGAAATACTTTCTCCGTAAATGCACTTATTAACATAATGCTAATCTGAAATTTTAGCCTCGTACACTCTTTTGTTAATGTAAGTAAAAATATTTCTTCTCTCGCTTTTTTTTCTATTCTTTTGCATCAAACCCAATGGTATACACATTTTTTGATGTTTTTTTTCCCATTTGAGTCAGAGTTTTGCAATTTTTTGATTTTGAAACTTTTAATTACATTGTCACCGGAAACAATTACCAACATATTTTCATAATTATTGGGGATATTACCTTCATGTTTTCACAGAAGGCGTAGAATAATGCTGTTGAGGAACAGTGCAAGTTTCGAAGCGTCATATGAATTACTTTCCCCGTAAATGCACTTATTAACATAATGCTAATCTGAAATTTTAGCCTCGTACACTCTTTTGTTAATGTAAGTAAAAATATTTCTTCTCTCGCAGAATTTTCTGTTCCTTTGCATCAAACTCAATGGTATACACAGTTTTTGATGGTTTTTTATCCCATTCGATTCGGATTTTTGCAATTTTTTGATTTTGAAGCTTTTAATTACATTGTCACCGGAAACAATTACCAACATATTTTCATAATTATTGGGGATATTACCTGCATGTTTTCCCAGAAGGCGTAGAGTAATGCTGTTGAGGTACAGTGCAAGTTTTGAAGCGTCATATGAAATACTTTCTCCGTAAATGCACTTATTACCATAATGCTAATCTGAACATTTTAGCCTCGTCACTCTTTTGTTAATGTAAGTAAATATATTTCTTCTCTCGCATATTTTTCTGTTCCTTTGCATCAATCCCAATGGAATACCCATTTTCTAATGGTTTTTTATCCCATTCGAGTTGGAGTTTTGCATTTCTTTGATTTCGAAGCTTTTAATTACATTGTCATCGGAAACAATTACCAACAATTTTTCGGAATTTTCATGGATATTACCTCCATGCTTTCACAGAAGGCGTAGAGTAATGCTGTTGAGGATCAGTGCAAGTTTCAACGCGTTATATGAAATAATGTTTTCGTAAATGCACTTATTAATATAGTGCTAATCTGAAATTTTAGCCTCGTACACTCTTTTGTTAATGTAAGTAAAAATATTTCTTCTCTCGCAGAATTTTCTATTCCTTTGCATCAAACTCAATGGTATACAGTGTGTTTGATGGTTTTTTATCCCATTCGAGTCGGATTTTTGCAATTTTTTGATTTTGAAGCTTTTAATTACATTGTCACCGGAAACAATTACCAACATATTTTCATAAATATTGAGGATATTACATCCATATTTTCACAGAAGGCGAAGAGTAAGGCTGTTGAGGAACAGTGCACGTTTCGAAGCGTCATATGAAATACTTTCTCCGTAAATGCACTTATTAACATAATGCTAATCTGAAATTTTAGCCTCGTACACTCTTTTGTTTATGTACGTAAAAATATTTCTTCTTTTGCATATGTTTCTGTTCCTATTTATTAAACTCAATGGTATACATATTTTCTGATGGTTTTTTATCCCATTTGAGTCGGATATTTGCATTTATTTGATCTTGAAGCTTTTCATTCTATTGGCACCGGAAACAATTAACCATATATTTTCGAATCTTATGCAGATATAACCGCCATTCTTTCAGGGTAGGTTAAGAAATATACCTTGTTCCTGCACATCAAAATACACGACTAAATCTTGAGTACTTAGTCTGTAACAGCACTTATTCCAGTTATGCCTATCCAAAAAATAAGATCCCTTCGCCATCCTCTGTTCAATCTCATGTATCCATGGATACCATTTCTTTCATTTAAAATCCTTTTTCTAATTTAGTCACCGTAGGCAAATACACCCATATATTCGATAATTATGCGGATATCACCTACATGTTTTCAGAGAAGGCGTAGAGTATTGCTTTTGAGGTTCAGTGCAAGTATCGACGAGTTATATGAAATACTTTCTCCGTAAATGCACTTTTTAACATAATGCTAATCTGAAATTTTAGCCTCGTACACTCTTTTGTTAATGTATGTAAAAGTATTTCTTCTCTCGCAGAATTTTCTGTTCCTTTGCCTCAAACTCAATGGTATACACAGTTTTTGATGGTTTTTTATCCCATTCGAGTCGGATTTTTGCAATTTTTTGATTTTGAAGCTTTTAATTACATTGTCACCGGAAACAATTACCAAAATATTTTCATAATTATTGGGGATATTACTTCCATGTTTTTTCAGAAGGCGTAGAGTAATGCTGTTGAGGAACAGTGCAAGTTTCGAAGCGTCATATGAAATACTTTCTCCGTAAATGCACTTTTTAACATAATGCTAATCTGAAATTTTAGCCTCGTACACTCTTTTGTTAATGTATGTAAAAGTATTTCTTCTCTCGCAGAATTTTCTGTTCCTTTGCCTCAAACTCAATGGTATACACAGTTTTTGATGGTTTTTTATCCCATTCGAGTCGGATTTTTGCAATTTTTTGATTTTGAAGCTTTTCATTCTATTGGCACCGGAAACAATTAACCATATATTTTCGAATCTTATGCAGATATAACCGCCATTCTTTCAGGGTAGGTTAAGAAATATACCTTGTTCCTGCACATCAAAATACACGACTAAATCTTGAGTACTTAGTCTGTAACAGCACTTATTCCAGTTATGCCTATCCAAAAAATAAGATCCCTTCGCCATCCTCTGTTCAATCTCATGTATCCATGGATACCATTTCTTTCATTTAAAATCTTTTTTCTAATTTAGTCACCGTAGGCATTTACACCCATATCTTCGATAATTATACGGATATCACCTCCATGTTTTCAGAGAAGGCGTAGAGTATTGCTTTTGAGGTTCAGTGCAAGTATCGACGCGTTATATGAAATACATTTTCCGTAAATGCACTTATTAACATAATGCTAATCTGAAATTTTTGCCTCGCACACTCTTTTGTAAATGTAAGTAAAAATATTTCTTCTCTCGCAAATTTTTCTGTTCCTATGCATTAAACTCAATGGTATACACATTTTCTGATGGTTTTTTTCCCCATTCGAGTCGGAGTTTTGGAATTTATTTTTTAATTTTGAAGCTTTTAATTACATTGTCACCGGAAACAATTACCAACATATTTTCATAATTATTGGGGATATTACCTCCATGTTTTCACAGAAGGCGTAGAGTAATGCTCATGAGGAACAGTGCAAGTTTCGAAGCGTCATATGAAATACTTTCTCCGTAAATGCACTTATTAACATAATGCTAATCTGAAATTTTAGCCTCGTACACTCTTTTGTTAATGTAAGTAAAAATATTTCTTCTTTCGCTTTTTTTTCTATTCTTTTGCATCAAACCCAATGGTATACACATTTTTTGATGTTTTTTTTCCCATTTGAGTCAGAGTTTTGCAATTTTTTGATTTTGAAACTTTTAATTACATTGTCACCGGAAACAATTACCAACATATTTTCATAATTATTGGGGATATTACCTCCATGTTTTCCCAGAAGGCGTAGAGTAATGCTGTTGAGGTACAGTGCATGTTTCGAAGCGTCATATGAAATACTTTCTTCGTAAATGCACTTATTACCATAATGCTAATCTGAACATTTTAGCCTCGTACACTCTTTTGTTAATGTAAGTAAATATATTTCTTCTCTCGCATATTTTTCTGTTCCTTTGCATCAATCCCAATGGAATACACATTTTCTAATGGTTTTTTATCCCATTCGAGTTGGAGTTTTGCATTTCTTTGATTTTGAAGCTTTTAATTACATTGTCATCGGAAACAATTACCAACAATTTTTCGGAATTTTCATGGATATTACCTCCATGCTTTCACAGAAGGCGTAGAGTAATGCTGTTGAGGATCAGTGCAAGTTTCGACGCGTTATATGAAATAATGTTTTCGTAAATGCACTTATTAATATAATGCTAATCTGAAATTTTAGCCTCGTACACTCTTTTGTTAATGTAAGTAAAAATATTTCTTCTCTCGCAGAATTTTCTATTCCTTTGCATCAAACTCAATGGTATACACAGTGTTTGATGGTTTTTTATCCCATTCGAGTCGGATTTTTGCAATTTTTTGATTTTGAAGCTTTTAATTACATTGTCACCGGAAACAATTACCAACATATTTCCATAATTATTGGGGATATTACCTCCATGTTTTCACAGAAGGCGTAGAGTAATGCTGTTGAGGAACAGTGCAAGTTTCGAAGCGTCATATTAAATACTGTCTCCGTAAATGCACTTATTAACATAATGCTAATCTGAAATTTTTGCCTCGTACACTCTGTTGTTAATGTAAGTAAAAATATTTCTTCTCTCGCTTATTTTTCTGTTCCTACTTCCTATGCATCAAACTCAAAGGTATACACATTTTTTGATGGTGTTTTTCCCAATTCGAGTCGGAGTTTTGGAATTTTTTTTTAATTTTGAAGCTTTTCATTACATTGTCACCGGAAACAATTACCAACATATTTTCATAATTATTGGGGATATTACCTCCATGTTTTCAAAGAAGGCGTAGAGTAATGCTGTTGAGGAACAGTGCTAGTGTCGACGCATTATATGTAATACTTTCTCCGTAAATGCACTTATTAACATAATGCTAATCTGAAATTTTAGCCTCGTACACTCTTTTGTTAATGTAAGTAAAAATATTTCTTCTCTCGCAGAATTTTCTGTTCCTTTGCATCAAACTCAATTGTATACACAGTGTTTGATGGTTTTTTATCCCATTCGAGTCGGATTTTTGTAATTTTTTGATTTTGAAGCTTTTAATTACCTTGTCACCGGAAACAATTACCAACATATTTTCATAATTATTGGGGATATTACCTCCATGTTTTCACAGAAGGCGTAGAGTAATGCTGTTGAGGAAGAGTGCCAGTTTCGAAGCGTCATATTAAATACTGTCTCCGAAAATGCACTTATTAACATAATGCTAATCTTAAATTTTAGCCTCGTACAATCTTTTGTTAATGAAAGTAAAAATATTTCTTCTCTCGCATATTTTTCTGTTCCTATTTATTAAACTCAATAGTATACAAATTTTCTGTTGGTTTTTTATCCCATTTGAGTCAAAGTTTTGCATTTATTTGATTTTGAAGCTTTTAATTATATTGGCTCCGGAAACAATTACCCACATATTTTCGAATCTCATGCAGATATATCCGCCATTCTTTCAGGGAAGGTTAAGAAATATACCTTATTCCTGCACATCAAATTACACGACTAAACCTTGAGTACTTAGTCTGTAACAGCACTTATTCCAGTGATGCCTATCTAAAAAATAAGTTCCCTTCGACATCCTCTGTTCAATCTCAAGTAACCATGGATACCATTTCTTTCATTTAAAAGCCTTTTTCAAATTTAGTCACCGTAGGCATTTACACCCATATCTTCGATAATTATGCGGATATTACCTCCATGCCTATCCAAAAAATAAGATCCCTTCGCCATCCTCTGTTCAATCTCAAGTATCCATGGATACCATTTCTTTCATTTGGAAGCCCTTTGCTAATTTAGTCACAGTAGACATTTACACCCATATCTTCGACAGTTAGGCGGATTTCACCTCCTTTTTTTAGAAGAAGGCGTTGAGTATTGCTTTTGAGGTTCAGTGCAAGTATCGACGCATTATTTGTAATACTTTCTCCGTAAATGCACTTATTAACATAATGCTAATCTGAAATTTTTGCCTCGTACACTCTTTTGTTAATGTAAGTAAAAATATTTCTTCTCTCGCTTATTTATCTGTTCCTATGCATCAAACTCAATGGTATACACATTTTTTGATGTTTTTTTTCCCATTTCAGTCGGAGTTTTGCAATTTTTTGATTTTGAAACTTTTAATTACATTGTCACCGGAAACAATTACCAACATATTTTCATACCTATTAGGGACATTACCTCCATGTTTTCACAGAAGGCGTAGAGTAATGCTGTTGAGGAACAGTGCAAGTTTTGAAGCGTCATATTAAATACTGTCTCCGTAAATGCACTTATTAACATAATGCTAATCTGAAATTTTAGCCTCGTACACTCTTTTGTTAATGTAAGTAAAAATATTTCTTCTCTCGCAGAATTTTCTATTCCTTTGCATCAAACTCAATGGTATACACAGTGTTTGATGGCTTTTTATCCCATTCGAGTCGGATTTTTTTCAATTTTTTGATTTTGAAGCTTTTAATTACATTGTCACCGGAAACAATTACCAACATATTTTCATAATTATTGGGGATATTACCTTGATGATTTCACAGAAGGCGTAGAGTAATGCTTTTGAGGAACAGTGCAATTTTCGAAGCGTCATATTAAATACTGTCTCCGTAAATGCACTTATTAACATAATGCTAATCTGAAATTTTTGCCTCGTACACTCTTTTGTTAATGTAAGTAAAAATATTTCTTCTCTCGCTTATTTTTCTGTTCCTACTTCATATGCATCAAACTCAATGGTATACACATTTTTTGATGGTTTTTTTCCCAATTCGAGTCGGAGTTTTGGAATTTTTTTTTTAATTTTGAAGCTTTTAATTACATTGTCACCGGAAACAATTACCAACATATTTTCATAATTATTGGGGATATTACCTCCATGTGTTCAAAGAAGGCGTAGAGTAATGCTGTTGAGGAACATTGCAAGTGTCGACGCATTATTTTTAATACTTTCTCCGTAAATGCACTTATTAACATAATGCTAATCTGAAATTTTAGCCTCGTACACTCTTTTGTTAATGTAAGTAAAAATATTTCTTCTCTCGCAGAATTTTCTATTCCTTTGCATCAAACTCAATGGTATACAGTGTGTTTGATGGTTTTTTATCCCATTCGAGTCGGATTTTTGCAATTTTTTGATTTTGAAGCTTTTAATTACATTGTCACCGGAAACAATTACCAACATATTTTCATAAATATTTAGGATATTACCTCCATGTTTTCACAGAAGGCGTAGAGTAATGCTGTTGAGGAACAGTGCAAGTTTCGAAGCGTCATATTAAATACTGTTCCCGTAAAAGCACTTATTAACATAATGCTAATCTGAAATTTAAGCCTCGTACACTCTTTTGTTAATGTAAGTAAAAATATTTTTTTTCTCGCAGAATTTTCTGTTCCTTTGCATCAAACTCAATGGTATACACAGTTTTTGATGGTTTTTTATCCCATTCGAGTCGGATTTTTGCAATTTTTTGATTTTGAAGCTTTTAATTACATTGTCACCGGAAACAATTACCAGCATATTTTCATAATTATTGGGGATATTACCTCCAGGTTTTCACAGAAGGCGAAGAGTAATGCTGTTGAGGAGCAGTGCAAGTTTTGAAGCGTCATATGAAATACTTTCTCCGTAAATGCACTTATTAACATAATGCTAATCTGAAATTTTTGCCTCGTACACTCTTTTGTTAATGTAAGTAAAAATATTTCTTCTCTCGCAGAATTTTCTGTTCCTTTGCATCAAACTCAATTGTATACACAGTGTTTGATGGTTTTTTATCCCATTCGAGTCGGATTTTTGTAATTTTTTGATTTTGAAGCTTTTAATTACATTGTCACCGGAAACAATTACCAGCATATTTTCATAATTATTGGGGATATTACCTCCAGGTTTTCACAGAAGGCGAAGAGTAATGCTGTTGAGGAGCAGTGCAAGTTTTGAAGCGTCATATGAAATACTTTCTCCGTAAATGCACTTATTAACATAATGCTAATCTGAAATTTTTGCCTCGTACACTCTTTTGTTAATGTAATTAAAAATATTTCTTCTCTCGCTGAATTTTCTGTCCCTTTGCATTAAACTCAATAGTATAAACATTTTTTGATGGTTTTTTATCCCATTCGAGTCGGATTTTTGCAATTTTTTGATTTTGAAGCTTTTAATTACATTGTCACCGGAAACAATTACCAACATATTTTCATAATTATTGGGAATATTACCTCCATGTTTTTACAGAAGGCGTAGAGTAATGCTCATGAGGAACTGTGCACGTTTCGAAGCGTTATATGAAATTCTTTCTCCGTAAATGCACTTATTAACATAATGCTAATCTGAAATTTTAGCCTCGTACACTCTTTTGTTAATGTACGTAAAAATATTTCTTCTTTTGCATATTTTTCTGTTCCTATTTATTAAACTCAAAGGTATACATATTTTCTGATGGTTTTTTATCCCATTTGAGTCGGATATTTGCATTTATTTGATTTTGAAGATTTTCTTTATATTGGCACCGGAAACAATTACCTATATATTTTCGAATCTTATGCAGATATAACCGCCATTCTTTCAGGGTAGGTTAAGAAATATACCTTGTTCCTGCACATCAAATTACACGACTAAATCTTGACTACTTAGTCTGTAACAGCACTTATTCCAGTTATGCCTATCCAAAAAATAAGATCCCTTCGCCATCCTCTGTTCAATCTCAAGTATCCATGGATACCATTTCTTTCATTTAAAAGCCTTTTTCTAATTTAGTCACCGTAGGCATTTACACCCATATCTTCGATAGTTATGCGGATATTACCTCCATGCCTATCCAAAAAATTAGTTCCCTTCGCCATCCTCCGTTCAATCTCAAGTATCCATGGATACCATTTCTTTCATTTGGAAGCCCTTTGCTTATTTAGTCACCGTAGACATTTACACCCATATCTTCGACAGTTATGCGGATATCACCTCCATGTTTTCAAAGAAGGCGTAGAGTAATGCTGTTGACGAACAGTGCAATTGTCGACGCATTATATGTAATACTTTCTCCGTAAATGCACTTAATAACATAATGCTAATCTGAAATTTTAGCCTCGTACACTCTTTTGTTAATGTAAGTAAAAATATTTCTTCTTTCGCAGAATTTTCTATTCCTTTGCATCAAACTCAATGGTATAGAGTGTGTTTGATGGTTGTTTATCCCATTCGAGTCGGATTTTTGCAATTTTTTGATTTTGAAGCTTTTAATTACATTGTCACCGGAAACAATTACCAACATATTTTCATAATTATTGGGGATATTACCTCCATGTTTTCACAGAAGGCGTAGAGTAATGCTGTTGAGGAACAGTGCAAGTTTCGACGCATTATATGTAATACTTTCTCCGTAAATGCACTTATTAACATAATGCTAATCTGAAATTTTTACCTCGAACACTCTTTTGTTAATGTAAGTAAAAATATTTCTTCTCTCGCTTATTTTTCTGTTCCTATGCATCAAACTCAATGGTATAACATTTTTTGATGTTTTTTTCCCATTGGAGTAGGAGTTTTTCAATTTTTTGATTTTGAAGCTTTTAATTACATTGTCACCGGAAACAATTACCAACATATTTTCATAATTATTGGGGATATTACCTCCATGTTTTCGAAGAAGGCGTAGAGTAATGCTGTTGAGGAACAGTGCAAGTTTCGACGCATTATATGTAATACTTTCTCCGTAAATGCACTTATTAACAAAATGCTAATCTGAAATTTTAGCCTCGTACACTCTTTTGTTAATGTAAGTAAAAATATTTCTTCTCTCGCAGAATTTTCTATTCCTTTGCATCAAACTTAATGGTATACACAGTGTTTGTTGGTTTTTTATCCCATTCGAGTCGGAGTTTTGCAATTTTTTGATTTTGAAGCTTTTAATTACATTGTCACCGGAAACAATTACCAACATATTTTCATAATTATTGGGGATATTACCTCCATGTTTTCACAGAAGGCGTAGAGTAATGCTGTTTAGGAACAGTGCAAGTTTCGAAGCGTCATATTAAATACTGTCTCCGTAAATGCACTTATTAACATAATGCTAATCTTAAATTTTAGCCTCGTACAATTTTTTGTTAATGAAAGTAAAAATATTTCTTCTCTCGCATATTTTTCTGTTCCTATTTATTAAACTCAATAGTATACAAATTTTCTGTTGGTTTTTTATCCCATTCGATTCAAAGTTTTGCATTTATTTGATTTTGAAGCTTTTAATTATATTGGCTCCGGAAACAATTACCCACATATTTTCGAATCTCATGCAGATATAACCGCCATTCTTTCAGGGAAGGTTAAGAAATATACCTTATTCCTGCACATCAAATAACACGACTAAACCTTGAGTACTTAGTCTGTAACAGCACTTATTCCAGTGATGCCTATCTAAAAAATAAGTTCCCTTCGACATCCTCTGTTCAATCTCAAGTAACCATGGATACCATTTCTTTCATTTAAAAGCCTTTTTCAAATTTAGTCACCGTAGGCATTTACACCCATATCTTCGATAATTATGCGGATATTACCTCCATGCCTATCCAAAAAATAAGATCCCTTCGCCATCCTCTGTTCAATCTCAAGTATCCATGGATACCATTTCTTTCATTTGGAAGCCCTTTGCTAATTTAGTCACAGTAGACATTTACACCCATATCTTCGACAGTTAGGCGGATTTCACCTCCTTTTTTTAGGAGAAGGCGTTGAGTATTGCTTTTGAGGTTCAGTGCAAGTATCGACGCGTTATATGAAATACTTTTTCCGTAAATGCACTTATTAACATAATGCTAATCTGAAATTTTTGCCTCGTACACTCTTTTGTGAATGTAAGTAAAAATATTTCTTCTCTCGCTTATTTTTCTGTTCCTATGCATCAAACTCAATGGTATACACATTTTTTGATGGTTTTTTTCCCCATTCGAGTCGGAGTTTTGGAATTTTTTTTTAAATTTTGAAGCTTTTAGTTACATTGTCACCGGAAACAATTACCAACATATTTTCATAATTATTGGGGATATTACCTCCATGTTTTCACAGAAGTTGAAGAGTAATGCTGTGTACGAACAGTGCAAGTGTCGACGCATTATATGTAATACTTTCTCCGTAAATGCACTTATTAACATAATGCTAATCTGAAATTTTAGCCTCGTACACTCTTTTGTTAATGTAAGTAAAAATATTTCTTCTCTCGCAGAATTTTCTATTCCTTTGCATCAAACTCAATGGTATACACAGTTTTTAATGGTTTTTTATCCCATTCGAGTCGGATTTTTGCAATTTTTTGATTTTGAAGCATTTAATTACATTGTCACCGGAAACATATACCAACATATTTTCATAAAAATTTGGGATATTACCTCCATGTTTTCACAGAAGGCGTAGTGTAATGCTGTTGAGGAACAGTGCAAGTTTCGAAGCGTCATGTTGAATACTGTTCCCGTAAATGCACTTATTAACATAATGCTAATCTGAAATTTATGCCTCGTACACTCTTTTGTTAATGTAAGTAAAAATATTTCTTCTCTCGCTTATTTTTCTGTTCCTTTGCATCAAGCTCAATGGTATACACAGTTTTAGATGGTTTTTTATCCCATTCGAGTCGGATTTTTGCAATTTTTTGATTTTGAAGCTTTTAATTACATTGTCAAAGGAAACAATTACTAACATATTTTCATACTTATTAGGGATATTACCTCCATGTTTTTACAGAAGGCGTAGAATAATGCTGTTGAGGAACAGTGCAAGGTTCGAAGCGTCATATGAAATACTTTTCCCGTAAATGCACTTATTAACATAATACTAATATGAAATTTTAGCCTCGTACACTCTTTTGTTAATGTAAGTAAAAATATTTCTTCTCTCGCTTATTTTTCTGTTCCTTTGCATCAAGCTCAATGGTATACACAGTTTTAGATGGTTTTTTATCCCATTCGAGTCGGATTTTTGCAATTTTTTGATTTTGAAGCTTTTAATTACATTGTCACCGGAAAATATTACCAACATATTTTCATAATTATTGGGGATATGACCTCCATGTTTTTACAGAAGGCGTAGAGTAATGCTCATGACGAACTGTGCAAGTTTCGAAGGGTCATATGAAATACTTTCTCCGTAGATGCACTTATTAACATAATGCTAATCTGAAATTTTAGCCTCGTACACTCTTTTGTTAATGTAAATAAAAATATTTCTTCTCTCGCAGAGTTTTCTGTTCCTTTGCATCAAACTCAATTGTATACACAGTGTTTGATGGTTTTTTATCCCATTCGAGTCGGATTTTTGCAATTTTTTGATTTTGAAGCTTTAAATTACATATTCACCGGAAACAATTACCAACATATTTTCATAAATATTGAGGATATTACCTACATGTTTTCACAGAAGGCGTAGAGTAATGCTGTTGAGGAACAGTGCAAGTTTCGAAGCGTCATATTAACTACTTTTTCCGTAAATGCACTTATTAACATAATGCTAATCTGAAATTTAAGCCTCGTACACTCTTTTGTTAATATAAGTAAAAATATTTCTTTTCTCGCAGAATTTTCTGTTCCTTTGCATCAAACTCAATGGTATACACAGTTTTTGATGGTTTTTTATCCCATTCGAGTCGGATTTTTGCAATTTTTTGATTTTGAAGCTTTTAATTACATTGTCACCGGAAACAATTACTAACATATTTTCATACTTATTAGGGATATTACCTCCATGTTTTCATTGAAGGCGTAGAATAATGCTGTTGAGGAACAGTGCAAGTTTCGAAGCGTCATATGAAATATTTTCTCCGTAAATGCACTTATTAACATAATGCTAATCTGAAATTTAAGCCTCGTACACTCTTTTTTTTTGTAAGTAAAAATATTTTTTTTCTCGCAGAATTTTCTGTTCCTTTGCATCAAACTCAATTTTATACACAGTTTTTGATGGTTTTTTATCCCATTCGTGTCGGATTTTTGCAATTTTTTGATTTTGAAGCTTTTAATTACATTGTCACCGGAAACAATTACCAACATATTTTCATAATTATTGGGGATATTACCTCCATGTTTTTACAGAAGGCGTAGAGTAATGCTCATGAGGAACTGTGCACGTTTCGAAGCGTTATATGAAATACTTTCTCCGTAAATGCACTTATTAACATAATGCTAATCTGAAATTTTAGCCTCGTACACTCTTTTGTTAATGTAAGTAATAATATTTCTTCTCTCGCAGAATTTTCTGTTTCTTTGCATCAAACTCAATTGTATACACAGTGTTTGATGGTTTTTTATCCCATTCGAGTCGGATTTTTGTAATTTTTTGATTTTGAAGCTTTTAATTACATTGTCACCGGAAACAATTACCAATATATTTTCATAAATATTGATGATATTACCTCCATATTTTTACAGAAGGTGTAGATTAATGCTGTTGAGGAACAGTGCAAGTTTCGAAGCGTCATATGAAATACTTTTCCCGTAAATGCACTTATTAACATAATGCTAATATGAAATTTTAGCCTCGTACACTCTTTTGTTAATGTAAGTAAAAATATTTCTTCTCTCGCTTATTTTTCTGTTCCTTTGCATCAAGCTCAATGGTATACACAGTTTTAGATGGTTCTTTATCCCATTCGAGTCGGATTTTTGCAATTTTTTGATTTTGAAGCTTTTAATTACATTGTCACCGGAAAATATTACCAACATATTTTCATAATTATTGGGGATATGACCTCCATGTTTTTACAGAAGGCGTAGAGTAATGCTCAGGACGAACTGTGCATGTTTCGAAGGGTCATATGAAATACTTTCTCCGTAGATGCACTTATTAACATAATGATAATCTGAAATTTTAGCCTCGTACACTCTTTTGTTAATGTAAATAAAAATATTTCTTCTCTCGCAGAATTTTCTGTTCCTTTGCATCAAACTCAATTGTATACACAGTGTTTGATGGTTTTTTATCCCATTCGAGTCGGATTTTTGCAATTTTTTGATTTTGAAGCTTTAAATTACATATTCACCGGAAACAATTACCAACATATTTTCATAAATATTGAGGATATTACTTACGTGTTTTCACAGAAGGCGTAGAGTAATGCTGTTGAGGAACAGTGCAAGTTTCGAAGCGTCATATTAACTACTTTTTCCGTAAATGCACTTATTAACAAAATGCTAATCTGAAATTTAAGCCTCGTACACTCTTTTGTTAATATAAGTAAAAATATTTCTTTTCTCGCAGAAGTTTCTGTTCCTTTGCATCAAACTCAATGGTATACACAGTTTTTGATGGTTTTTTATCCCATTCGAGTCGGATTTTTGCAATTTTTTGATTTTGAAGCTTTTAATTACATTGTCACCGGAAACAATTACTAACATATTTTCATACTTATTAGGGATATTACCTCCATGTTTTCATTGAAGGCGTAGAATAATGCTGTTGAGGAACAGTGCAAGTTTCGAAGCGTCATATGAAATATTTTCTCCGTAAATGCACTTATTAACATAATGCTAATCTGAAATTTAAGCCTCGTACACTCTTTTGTTAATGTAAGTAAAAATATTTTTCTTCTCGCAGAATTTTCTGTTCCTTTGCATCAAACTCAATTTTATACACAGTTTTTGATGGTTTTTTATCCCATTCGTGTCGGATATTTGCAATTTTTTGATTTTGAAGCTTTTAATTACATTGTCACCGGAAACAATTACCAACATATTTTCATAATTATTGGGGATATTACCTCCATGTTTTTACAGAAGGCGTAGAGTAATGCTCATGAGGAACTGTGCACGTTTCGAAGCGTTATATGAAATACTTTCTCCGTAAATGCACTTATTAACATAATGCTAATCTGAAATTTTAGCCTCGTACACTCTTTTGTTAATGTAAGTAATAATATTTCTTCTCTCGCAGAATTTTCTGTTTCTTTGCATCAAACTCAATTGTATACACAGTGTTTGATGGTTTTTTATCCCATTCGAGTCGGATTTTTGTAATTTTTTGATTTTGAAGCTTTTAATTACATTGTCACCGGAAACAATTACCAATATATTTTCATAAATATTGAGGATATTACCTCCATATTTTTACAGAAGGTGTAGATTAATGCTGTTGAGGAACAGTGCAAGTTTCGAAGCGTCATATGAAATACTTTCTCCGTAAATGCACTTATTAATATAATGCTAATCTGAAATTTTAGCCTCGTACACTCTTTTGGTAATGTAAGTAATAATATTTCTTCTCTCGCAGAATTTTCTGTTTCTTTGCATCAAACTCAATTGTATACACAGTGTTTGATGGTTTTTTATCCCATTCGAGTCGGTTTTTTGTAATTTTTTGATTTTGAAGCTTTTAATTACATTGTCACCGGAAACAATTACCAATATATTTTCATAAATATTGAGGATATTACCTCCATATTTTTACAGAAGGTGTAGATTAATGCTGTTGAGGAACAGTGCAAGTTCCGAAGCGTCATATGAAATACTTTCTCCGTAAATGCACTTATTAACATAATGCTAATCTGAAATTTTAGCCTCGTACACTCTTTTGTTAATGTACGTAAAAATATTTCTTCTTTTGCATATGTTTCTGTTCCTATTTATTAAACTCAAAGGTATACATATTTTTTTATGGTTTTTTATCCCATTTGAGTCGGATATATGCATTTATTTGATTTTGAAGCTTTTCATTCTATTGGCACCGGAAACAATTAACCATATATTTTCGAATCTTATGCAGATATAACCGCCATTCTTTCAGGGTAGGTTAAGAAATATACCTTGTTCCTGCACATCAAATTACACGACTAAATCTTGACTACTTAGTCTGTATCAGCACTTATTCCAGTTATGCCTATCCAAAAAATAAGATCCCTTCGCCATCCTCTGTTCAATCTCATGTATCCATGGATACCATTTCTTTCATTTAAAAGCCTTTTTCTAATTTAGTCACCGTAGGCATTTACACCCATATCTTTAATAATTATGCGGATATCACCTCCATGTTTTCAGAGAAGGCGTAGCGTATTGCTTTTGAGGTTCAGTGCAAGTATCGACGCGTTATATGAAATACATTTTCCGTAAATGCACTTATTAACATAATGCTAATCTGAAATTTTTTCCTCGTACACTCTTTTGTTAATGTAAGTAAAAATATTTCTTCTCTCGCTTATTTTTCTGTTCCTACTTCCAATGCATCAAACTCAATGGTATACACATTTTTTGATGGTTTTTTTCCCAATTCGAGTCGGAGTTTTGGAATTTTTTTTTTAATTTTGAAGCTTTTAATTACATTGTCACCGGAAACAATTACCAACATATTTTCATAATTATTGGGGATATTACCTCCATGTTTTCAAAGAAGGCGTAGAGTATTGCTGTTGAGGAACAGTGCAAGTGTCGACGCATTATATTTAATACTTTCTCCGTAAATGCACTTATTAACATAATGCTAATCTGAAATTTAAGCCTCGTACACTCTTTTGTTAATGTAAGTAAAAATATTTTTTTTCTCGCAGAATTTTCTGTTCCTTTGCATCAAACTCAATTTTATACACAGTTTTTGATGGTTTTTTATCCCATTCGTGTCGGATTTTTGCAATTTTTTTATTTTGAAGCTTTTAATTTCATTATCACCGGAAACAATTACCAACATATTTTCGGAATTTTCGAGGATATTGCCTCCATGCTTTCACAGAACGCGTAGAGTAATGCTGTTGAGGATTAGTGTAAGGTTCGACGCGTTATATGAAATACTTTTTCCGTAAATGCACATATTAATATTATGCTGATCTTAAATTTTAGCCTCGTACACTCTTTTGTTAATGTAAGTAAAAATATTTCTTCTTTTGCATATTTTTCTGTTCCTATTTATTAAACTCAATGGTTTACATATTTTCTGATGGTTTTTTAACCCATTTGAGTCGAAGTTTTGCATTTTTTTGATTTTGAAGCTTTTCATTATATTGGCACCGGAAACAATTAACCATATATTTTCGAATCTTATGCAGATATAACCGCCATTCTTTCAGGGTAGGTTAAGCAATATACCTTGTTCCTGCACATCAAATTACACGACTAAACCTTGAGTACTTAGTCTGTAACAGCACTTATTCCAGTTATGCCTATCCAAAAAATAAGATCCCTTCGCCATCCTCTGTTCAATCTCAAGTATCCATGGATACCATTTCTTTCATTTAAAAGTCTTTTTCTAATTTAGTCACCGTAGGCATTTACACCCTTATCTTCGATAGTTATGCGGATATTACCTCCATGCCTATCCAAAAAATTAGTTCCCTTCGCCATCCTCCGTTCAATCTCAAGTATTGTACTAATCCCCCCCTTTATCAATTTCCTTATCACAGGGGTTCTAATAATTATTCTTTCACGCGGTCCTAAACACGCGACGTTATATACTTGTATCAGCCCGACACACAAAAGGTACCCTTCACTTTATCACTTCTTACCTTGAGAGAGAGATCCTTTTGGTAGTCCTTGGCGGCAAAGGTTAATGGATTAATTCATGCACTAAAATGATACACTTGAACAGTACATATATTTATAATAACCCTTTTATTCTTCACTTATGAAACAAATTCACTTTAGTTTCTCAATTAATCAATATATGTTCCCTTCTCAATTATATTCGTATTAATTTATAATGTTTGTTCTACTTCACCGGATATTGTACAAAGTGAATTTCGCCGATACTCTATGCCCCAGTATCTGTTTATCGGATTCCTGGATCCTTCCTTAACACAGGACACTGGCGTTGGTAATTGCTGTCCAAAGCTGCTTACTCCCGGCAAATTATCACTGCAAAAACTCTCGTATGACTTTCACTCGATAAACGTCTCTTGTGGCTCCCTTGTTAAGAAGAAGCAGAAGAAGAAGCCTCGTTCCTTGTTTGACAATCGCTTTTATACTATCTCACCTCCCCTCCTGTATGTTCTAGAACATTCCAGGTTTTCTCCCCTTCTCTCGGATCTGATAGGCTATTTCCCTTTCATTATTATAAGTTTGTTTTGGTTTGTTTACGTAAACAGAAAATGGTATTGTTTAAAGTTGTTTTCATAACATAGACGATATTGTTGCCTCGCGGTAGTACGTGTTCCCAAAATATACACAATGGCGTCCTTAATCGTATACTTATGCCAAAACGGCCAAAATGGCGTGTTACATTAGCCCCATTAAAATAATGACTTGGAAATATAAGAAAGGAATTATTTTAAAGCCTTCAAATGTAAACTAACGCGGCCCCAACGCCTTCAAACTTTAGCCTCCCTCTAAATAATGTCTGTGCCCAAGTATATTGTGTTACAGCAGAAATCACACATGAATACATTTATATCAATAAACACAATTACAAACAGCGTCTCCTCCTTTAACTCAAGACATATGATATACCATATAACAATATGGTCTCTTCTCTTTCTTCCTTGCTTGAAATAGGCAAATAACCAATGAAAATCTTATTCACGTAATTTAAAATCAAGAACATATTATATAAATCGACGTTATTAACTGATACATTGAACGTGAATATAACGTGCAAATAATAAAACTGTCCATCTTCTTCTCAACATTCATTCTCACTTTTAACCCCTTAAAAACACTGGGTTATCAAAAGGCCATAGTTCACATTACACATATACACTTCACAGCACTTAAAGTTCCTTCAGGTGATACACTCTCCCTCCTTCCGGCTCAATCTACGTCCACGAGCCCATTCATACATAAGAAAACACGAATCAAATAATGGCAACATGACACTGAATATACACACATTGAGAAAAGATATCACGAAACATACATATTGTGCTAATCCACCTGCCGCCAAGTTCAACCTCTCTCTCTCTCTCGTTCGTAAGCTCCCCTCGCATGTCGGGCCCCGATACAATGTATATTATCGGTAAACAGTTCTCCCTTGCTTGAACGGATCAAATTATAATGTTGCGGCGCTGGTTTCCTCAGTTTAATGACTGCGTGCTATGGTCAGTTGGACTAAGGTCTTCTTCTCGTGTGCTCGTGTGATGTGATTGATACCAAGTGCTGTGCTATTGTTCCCTATATGGTTTAATATTGCTGAAGTGGAAAGTGCCTCGTATTTCGTTCTTTTGTGGATTAAATACTACACACGTGGCTGGCCCTCGGAATTCTGAAATCTCATATGGACCTTCGTATAATGCCAGGAAGCCGTGATAGATTCCCCTTTGCTCATCGGATACCGGATTGGTACGTACTAAAACCTCATCTCCTATTTTAAATTCCGCTCTATTCCTCTTGTCTTTCTTCCTTCTTTTCTCCGCCCGTTTTTCGCCCTTTTTAATGATATTTTCACGTATCCTAAGTATATCATTTGCGATCTTCTCGGAGTCACTTTCTTCTAAGCCTTGTTCTCGTGCCTCTTCCTCGCTGGTTTCTATGTGCATGTTGTCATATTGTGCGCCCATGCGCATTTCCCTAAACTTACATGCGATCTCCTTTTTTCCTTCACTTAGGGTTATAATCCTGCGATCGTACTCAATCTTCGCGGATAGTTGAGCTAATGTGTCCGTCCCGATTATGAATGGTTTGATCAGCTCCGGCACCACCGTGCAGGCCATATTTGTGGTGAATCCGTCTATCTCTATACTCGGACAGATCTGCCTCCTTATAATTCCACTCCTCCTTCCGACGGCTCCAGCTATCCGGATTCCTTTGACTGGTACCTCCAAAGCGTTTCGCAGTGCATTCTGATTCTCCCGATAAAACTCCTCGCTAATGCACGTTAGCTCCGATCCCGTGTCTATCAGTGCATTCACAGCCACTCCTTCCATTTGAACCCTAATCTCCGGGCATTTAATTACTTCCGGCCTATTCGCTTCTTTCTCCGTCAAGAAATCTCGAGGTGACTCAAAAACATTGCATATTGTTTCCTCCTCCGTGTGGGGTTCTATCTTCTCCTCTTGTGGTGGTGTCCGTTTTATTCTCACTTTCCGTGTCTTCGCCCGTTGCTCCTTCGGTATGTCCCAGAATCCCTCTCCGTCTTCCGGCCTCGGCATGTTGGGACCTTCGTCATGCTTTGCCGCTAATAGTTTTCCTGCTCCGGTTTCCCTGCGGCGTTGCTTTCTTCCGCCATCATGGAATTGACAGGGCGCTCTCTCATCGGTGGGCGCGCCTCCGCCATATTGTTTTGTCCTCGGCGTCGATCAGCTGGTCTCTCGCCCGGCCGTTGAGAGTATCCCTCGCCGCGAAAGTTATCGTCTCTCCGTCCGTCTCTCTGCTGGCTCGACGCTTGCCACTCTCGTGGTTGTGACCTCTTCGAGTCCCATCTGTACTGCTGGTTGTGTTGGGATGTGTCTTCCGGTGTCCTCCACGTACGGTCTCCATGGGTCCTTGGGTATTGGTCTCCCCATCTTCGGTGTCCAGTCGCCTCGGAGTTTCCGTCCTCTCGCGGTATGTTATCATAGCGGGCCAATAACGTCAAGAATTGCGGGATTGTATTTACATTATTTGAAATCATGCCGACGCTCACTTCCATGCCAAAGTGTTTCTTGAGAACAAGAATGATCATTCCGTCCTCCATTGGCGGCGTCAACTCCCTCCCTCGCTACGCTAATTTTGGCCGTCGCATATTCTACTCGCGTGAGCCCTTCGTTCTCCTTGTATCTTCCCGTGTCGAAACTCCGTTTTATCAGCATTTGACGTTCATCTCCCCAAAACTGCTCCGTGAAAATAGCTTGGAAAGCGTTCACATCTTCATACAGGTGTCGGGTCGCAGAGAACCATTCCTCTGCTCTCTCAACCATTCCTTGTCTGATGACCTGGAGCATCATCTGGTCAGGCAACCGATATATCTCTTGGTATTCGCACAGCTCCTGTAGGTATTTCATGGGTCTAGATGTATGCCTCCCGTCGAACGTTGGGACCTTTAATTGTACCATTCCCGCGGGTGCCGTTGTGACGTTAGGTCTCCTGCCTTCATCACGCACGATGCGTTGGACTGCCTCTTCATCTAGCCCAGCTGCTTTTGTGGTGGATTGTTGTCTCAGCTCGTCCGCCATCTTCTTGAACCTTTCCTCCACGTTCTCATGCAAATTCACGTAACTCGCTTCTAACTTTCGGACCTTGAGATCGCTCGCCTCCAGCCTCGCTCCTACTCCGTTAATTTCTTTCGCGACATCTTTGCATATCTCTGCTAACGCCCCGTCTGTTTTGGCAAACCTTTCATCACAGCCATGTTCGAATGATGCAATACGTTCCTGCGTCTGTCTATGTTCTGCTATTTTTGCCATTTCTTCCAAAAGCTTTCTCTCTCTTTCGTCTGCTTCTTCCCGAATTTGCCCCAACATTTCTGCATGTCTTCTCTCTTGCCTCTCAGCCATCTCCTATAAGATCGTTCTATTTCTCTCTTGCCCTTCAGCCATCTCCTCTAATATCGTTCTGCTTCTCTCTCGTTCTTCTTTTGCTTCTTCTGCCCTCTCTCTATCTCTTCTATCTTGTTCTTCTTTTAATTGCCTAAATAGCGCTTGCATCTCAGTTTCCACCGGTTCCTCACTATCGACCCTAAATTCATACGTGCTTATATCTATTCCCTCCTTTTCTAGCGTGTGTAATAATCGCTGCTGCAATTCTGGCTTGGTTCCCCCTACTAACAAGTCCCTCTCTCGTAATAATTGCCGTAGCTCTGCCGACTTCAGCTCCGGAAATTTCTTCATGTTGGCCGCCATCTTCTTTCTTCACTCCTTCGGGATGATCCTCCTTCTCTCCGGTTCTCGTGGTCTCACCTAATGAGTAGTCAAGCTCTACACGCTGGGCGCCATTGATGTACTAATCCCCCCCTTTATCAATTTCCTTATCACAGGGGTTCTAATAATTATTCTTTCACGCGGTCCTAAACACGCGACGTTATATACTTGTATCAGCCCGACACACAAAAGGTACCCTTCACTTTATCACTTCTTACCTTGAGAGAGAGATCCTTTTGGTAGTCCTTGGCGGCAAAGGTTAATGGATTAATTCATGCACTAAAATGATACACTTGAACAGTACATATATTTATAATAACCCTTTTATTCTTCACTTATGAAACAAATTCACTTTAGTTACTCAATTAATCAATATATGTTCCCTTCTCAATTATATTCGTATTAATTTATAATGTTTGTTCTACTTCACCGGATATTGTACAAAGTGAATTTCGCCGATACTCTATGCCCCAGTATCTGTTTATCGGATTCCTGGATCCTTCCTTAACACAGGACACTGGCGTTGGTAATTGCTGTCCAAAGCTGCTTACTCCCGGCAAATTATCACTGCAAAAACTCTCGTATGACTTTCACTCGATAAACGTCTCTTGTGGCTCCCTTGTTAAGAAGAAGCAGAAGAAGAAGCCTCGTTCCTTGTTTGACAATCGCTTTTATACTATCTCACCTCCCCTCCTGTATGTTCTAGAACATTCCAGGTTTTCTCCCCTTCTCTCGGATCTGATAGGCTATTTCCCTTTCATTATTATAAGTTTGTTTTGGTTTGTTTACGTAAACAGAAAATGGTATTGTTTAAAGTTGTTTTCATAACATAGACGGCATTGTTTTAGTTTGTTTACGTAAACAGAAAATGGTATTGTTTAAAGTTGTTTTCATAACATAGACGATATTGTTGCCTCGCGGTAGTACGTGTTCCCAAAATATACACAATGGCGTCCTTAATCGTATACTTATGCCAACACGGCAAAAATGGAGTGTTACAGTATTCATGGATACCATTTCTTTCATTTGGAAGCCCTTTGCTAATTTAGTCACCGTAGACATTTACACACATATCTTCGACAGTTATGCGGAAATCACCTCCATGTTTTCAAAAAAGGCGTAGAGTATTGCTTTTGAGGTTCAGTGCAAGTATCGACGCGTTATATGAAATACTTTTTCCGTAAATGCACTTATTAACATAATGCTAATCTGAAATTTTTGCCTCGTACACTCTTTTGTTAATGTAAGTAAAAATATTTCTTCTCTCGCTTATTTTTCTGTTCCTATGCATCAAACTCAATGGTATACACATTTTGTGATGTTTTTTTTCCCCATTCGAGTCGGAGTTTTGGAATTTTTTTTTTAATTTTGAAGCTTTTAATTACATTGTCACCGGAAACAATTACCTACATATTTTCATAATTATTGGGGATATTACCTCCATGTTTTCACAGAAGGCGTAGAGTAATGCTGTTGAGGAACAGTGCAAGTGTCGAAGCGTCATATTAAATACTTTCTCCGTAAATGCACTTATTAACATAATGCTAATCTGAAATTTTAGCCTCGTACACTCTTTTGTTAATGTAAGTAAAAATATTTCTTCTCTCGCAGAATTTTCTGTTCCTTTGCATCAAACTATATGGTATACACAGTTTTTGATGGTTTTTTATCCCATTCGAGTCGGATTTTTGCAATTTTTTGATTTTGCAGCTTTTAATTACATTGTCACCGGAAACAATTACCAACATATTTTCGGAATTTTCATGGATATTACCTCCATGCATTCACAGAAGGCGAAGAGTAATGCTGTTGAGGATCAGTGCAGGTTTCGACGCGTTATATGAAATAATTTTTTCGTAAATGCACTTATTAATATATTGCTAATCTGAAATTTTAGCCTCGTTCACTCTTTTGTTAATGTAAGTAAAAATATTTCTTCTCTCGCATATTTTTCTGTTCCTATTTATTAAACTCAATGGTATACAAATTTTCTGATGGTTTTTTATCCCATTCGAGTCAAAGTTTTTCATTTATTTGATTTTGAAGCTTTTCATTATATTGGCTCAGGAAACAATTACCCACCTATTTTCGAATATTACTCAGATATAACCGCCATTCTTTCAGGGTAGGTTAAGAAATATACCTTATTCCTGCATATCAAATTACACGACTAAACCTTGAGTACTTAGTCTGTAACAGCACTTATTCCAGTTATGCCTATCCAAAAAATAAGTTCCCTTCGACATCCTCTGTTCAATCTCAAGTACCCATGGATACCATTTCTTTCATTTAAAAGCCTTTTTCTAATTTAGTCACCGTAGGCTTTTACACCCATATCTTCGATAGTTATGCGGATATTACCTCCATGCCTATCAAAAAAATTAGTTCCCTTCGCCATCCTCCGTTCAATCTCAAGTATCCATGGATACCATTTCTTTCATTTGGAAGCCCTTTGCTAATTTAGTCACCGTAGACATTTACACCCATATCTTCGACAGTTATGCGGATATCACCTCCATTTTTTAAGAGAAGGCGTAGAGTATTGCTTTTGAGGTTTGATGCAAGTATCGACGCGTTATATAAAATACTTTCGCCGTAAATGCACTTATTAACATAATGCTAATCTGAAATTTTTACCTCGTACACTCTTTTGTTAATGTAAGTAAAAATATTTCATTTCTCGCTTAGTTTTCTAATTCTTTATATTAAACTCAATGGCATACACAGTTTTTGA
This sequence comes from Pyrrhosoma nymphula, assembly GCA_963573305.1. Classification (NCBI taxonomy): domain Eukaryota; kingdom Metazoa; phylum Arthropoda; class Insecta; order Odonata; family Coenagrionidae; genus Pyrrhosoma; species Pyrrhosoma nymphula. Next base: position 116,848 of record OY754333.1, on the reverse strand, counting down.
TGGTTTTTTATCCCATTTGAGTCGGAGTTATGCAATTTTTTGATTTTGAAACTTTTAATTACCTTGTCACCGGAAACAATTACCAACATATTTTCATACCTATTAGGGACATTACCTCCATGCTTTCACAGAAGGCGTAGAGTAATGCTGTTGAGGAACAGTGGAAGTTTCGAAGCGTCATATTAAATACTGTCTCCGTAAATGCACTTATTAACATAATGCTAATCTGAAATTTTAGCCTCGTACACTCTTTTGTTAATGTAAGTAAAAATATTTTTTTTCTCGCAGAATATTCTGTTCCTTTGCATCAAACTCAATGGTATCCACAGTTTTTGATGGTTTTTTATCCCATTCGAGTCGGATTTTTGCAATTATTTGATTTTGAAGCTTTTAATTACATTGTCACCGGAAACAATTACCAACATATTTTCATAATTATTGGGAATATTACCTCCATGTTTTTAGAGAAGGCGTAGAGTAATGCTCATGAGGAACTGTACACGTTTCGGAGCGTTATATGAAATACTTTCTCCGTAAATGCACTTATTAACATAATGCTAATCTGAAATTTTAGCCTCGTACACTCTTTTGTTAATGTAAGTAAAAATATTTCTTCTCTCGCAGAATTTTGTTCCTTTGCATCAAACTGAATTGTATACACAGTGATTGATGGTTTTTTATCCCATTCGAGTCGGATGTTTGTAATTTTTTGATTTTGAAGCTTTTAATTACATTGTCACCGGAAACAATTACCAACATATTTTCATAATTATTGGGGATATTACCTCCAGGTTTTCACAGAAGGCGTAGAGTAATGCTGTTGAGGAACAGTGCAAGTTTTAAAGCGTCATATGAAATACTTTCTCCGTAAATGCACTTATTAACATAATGCTAATCTGAAATTTTAGCCTCGTACACTTTTTTGTTAATGTACGTAAAAATATTTCTTCTTTTGCATATGTTTCTGTTCCTATTTATTAAACTCAAAGGTATACATATTTTCTGATGGTTTTTTATCCCATTTAAGTCGGATATTTGCATTTATTTGATTTTGAAGCTTTTCATTCTATTGGCACCGGAAACAATTAACCATATATTTTCGAATCTTATGCAGATATAACCGCCATTCTTTCAGGGTAGGTTAAGAAATATACCTTGTTCCTGCACATCAAATTACACGACTAAATCTTGACTACTTAGTATGTAACAGCACTTATTCCAGTTATGCCTATCCAAAAAATAAGATCCCTTCGCCATCCTCTGTTCAATTTCAAGTATCCATGGATACCATTTCTTTCATTTAAAAGCCTTTTTCTAATTTAGTCACCGTAGGCATTTACACCCATATCTTCGATAGTTATGCGGATATTACCTCCATGCCTATCTAAAAAATTAGTTCCCTTCGCCATCCTCCGTTCAATCTCAAGTATCCATGGATACCATTTCTTTCATTTGGAAGCCCTTTGCTTATTTAGTCACCGTAGACATTTACACCCATATCTTCGACAGTTATGCGGATATCACCTCCATGTTTTCAGAGAAGGCGTAGAGTATTGCTTTTGAGGTTCAGTGCAAGTATCGACGCGTTATATGAAATACTTTTTCCGTAAATGCACTTATTAACATAATGCTAATCTGTAATTTTTGCCTCGTACACTCTTTTGTGAATGTAAGTAAAAATATTTCTTCTCTCGCTTATTTTTCTGTTCCTATGCATCAAACTCAATGGTATACACATTTTTTGATGGTTTTTTTCCCATTCGAGTCGGAGTTTTGGAATTTTTTTTTTAATTTTGAAGCTTTTAGTTACATTGTCACCGGAAACAATTACCAACATATTTTCATAATTATTGGGGATATTACCTCCATGTTTTCACAGAAGACGTAGAGTAATGCTTTTGACGAACAGTGCAAGTGTCGACGCATTTTATGTAATACTTTCTCCGTAAATGCATTTATTAACATAATGCTAATCTGAAATTTTAGCCTCGTACACTCTTTTGTTAATGTACGTAAAAATATTTCTTCTTTTGCATATGTTTCTGTTCCTATTTATTAAACTCAAAGGTATACATATTTTCTGATGGTTTTTTATCCCATTTGAGTCGGATATTTGCATTTATTTGATTTTGAAGCTTTTCATTACATTGTCACCGGAAACAATTACCAACATATTTTCATAATTATTGGAGATATTACCTCCAGGTTTTCAAAGAAGGCGTAGAGTAATGTTTTTGAGGAACAGTGCAAGTTTTGAAGCGTCATATGAAATACTTTCTCCGTAAATGCACTTATTAACATAATGCTAATCTGAAATTTTTGCCTCGTACACTCTTTTGTTAATGTAAGTAAAAATATTTCTTCTCTCGCTGAATTTTCTGTTCCTTTGCATAAAACTCAATGGTATAAACATTTTTTGATGGTTTTTTATCCCATTCGAGTCGGATTTTTGCAATTTTTTGATTTTGAAGCTTTTAATTACATTGTCACCGGAAACAATTACCAACATATTTTCATAATTATTGGGAATATTACCTCCATGTTTTTAGAGAAGGCGTAGAGTAATGCTCATGAGGAACTGTGCACGTTTCGAAGTGTTATATGAAATACTTTCTCCGTAAATGCACTTATTAACATAATGCTAATCTGAAATTTTAGCCTCGTACACTCTTTTGTTAATGTACGTAAAAATATTTCTTCTTTTGCATGTGTTTCTGTTCCTATTTATTAAACTCAAAGGTATACATATTTTCTGATGGTTTTTTATCCCATTTAAGTCGGATATTTGCATTTATTTGATTTTGAAGCTTTTCATTCTATTGGCACCGGAAACAATTAACCATATATTTTCGAATCTTATGCAGATATAACCGCCATTCTTTCAGGGTAGGTTAAGAAATATACCTTGTTCCTGCACATCAAATTACACGACTAAATCTTGAATACTTAGTATGTAACAGCACTTATTCCAGTTATGCCTATCCAAAAAATAAGATCCCTTCGCCATCCTCTGTTCAATCTCAAGTATCCATGGATACCATTTCTTTCATTTAAAAGCCTTTTTCTAATTTAGTCACCGTAGGCATTTACACCCATATCTTCGATAGTTATGCGGATATTACCTCCATGCCTATCCAAAAAATTAGTTCCCTTCGCCATCCTCCGTTCAATCTCAAGTATCCATGGATACCATTTCTTTCATTTGGAAGACCTTTGCTTATTTAGTCACCGTAGACATTAACACCCATATCTTCGACAGTTATACGGATATCACCTCCATGTTTTCAGAGAAGGCGTAGAGTATTGCTTTTGAGGTTCAGTGCAAGTATCGACGCGTTATATGAAATACTTTTTCCGTAAATGCACTTATTAACGTAATGCTAATCTGAAATTTTTGCCTCGTACAATCTTTTGTGAATGTAAGTAAAAATATTTCTTCTCTCGCTTATTTTTCTGTTCCTATGCATCAAACTCAATGGTATACACATTGTTTGATGGTTTTTTTCCCCATTCGAGTCGGAGTTTTGGAATTTTTTTTTTAATTTTCCAAGCTTTTAGTTACATTGTCACCGGAAACAATTACCAACATATTTTCATAATTATTGGGGATATTACCTCCATGTTTTCACAGAAGGCGTAGAGTAATGCTGTTCACGAACAGTGCAAGTGTCGACGCATTATATGTAATACTTTCTCCGTAAATGCACTTATTAACATAATGCTAATCTGAAATTTTAGCCTCGTACACTCTTTTGTTAATGTACGTAAAAATATTTCTTCTTTTGCATATGTTTCTATTCCTATTTATTAAACTCAAAGGTATACATATTTTCTGATGGTTTTTTATCCCATTTGAGTCGGATATTTGCATTTATTTGATTTTGAAGCTTTTCATTCTATTGGCACCGGAATCAATTAACCATATATTTTCGAATCTTATGCAGATATAACCGCCATTCTTTCAGGGTAGGTTAAGAAATATACCTTGTTCCTGAAATCAAATTACACGACTAAATCTTGACTACTTAGTCTGTAACAGCACTTATTCCAGTTATGCCTATCCAAAAAATAAGATCCCTTCGCCATCCTCTGTTCAATCTCAAGTATCCATGGATACCATTTCTTTCATTTAAAAGCCTTTTTCTAATTTAGTCACCGTAGGCATTTACACCCATATCTTCGATAGTTATGCGGATATTACCTCCATGCCTATCCAAAAAATTAGTTCCCTTCGCCATCCTCCGTTCAATCTCAAGTATCCATGGATACCATTTCTTTCATTTGGAAGACCTTTGCTTATTTAGTCACCGTAGACATTTACACCCATATCTTCGACAGTTATGCGGATATCACCTCCATGTTTTCAGAGAAGGCGTAGAGTATTGCTTTTGAGGTTCAGTGCAAGTATCGACGCGTTATATGAAATACTTTTTCCGTAAATGCACTTATTAACATAATGCTAATCTGAAATTTTTGCCTCGTACACTCTTTTGTGAATGAAAGTAAAAATATTTCTTCTCTCGCTTATTTTTCTGTTCCTATGCATCAAACTCAATGGTATACACATTTTCTGATGGTTTTTTTCCCCATTCGAGTCGGAGTTTTGGATTTTTTTTTTTAATTTTGAAGCTTTTAGTTACATTGTCACCGGAAACAATTACCAACATATTTTCATAATTATTGGGGATATTACCTCCATGTTTTCACAGAAGGCGTAGAGTAATGTTGTTGACGAACAGTGCAAGTGTCGACGCATTATATGTAATACTTTCTCCGTAGATGCACTTATTAACATAATGCTAATCTGAAATTTTAGCCTCGTACACTCTTTTGTTAATGTACGTAAAAATATTTCTTCTTTTGCATATGTTTCTGTTCCTATTTATTAAACTCAAAGGTATACATATTTTCTGATGGTTTTTTATCCCATTTGAGTCGGATATTTGCATTTATTTGATTTTGAAGCTTTTCATTACATTGTCACCGGAAACAATTACCAACATATTTTCATAATTATTGGAGATATTACCTCCAGGTTTTCAAAGAAGGCGTAGAGTAATGTTTTTGAGGAACAGTGCAAGTTTTGAAGCGTCATATGAAATACTTTCTCCGTAAATGCACTTATTAACATAATGCTAATCTGAAATTTTTGCCTCGTACACTCTTTTGTTAATGTAAGTAAAAATATTTCTTCTCTCGCTGAATTTTCTGTTCCTTTGCATAAAACTCAATGGTATAAACATTTTTTGATGGTTTTTTATCCCATTCGAGTCGGATTTTTGCAATTTTTTGATTTTGAAGCTTTTAATTACATTGTCACCGGAAACAATTACCAACATATTTTCATAATTATTGGGAATATTACCTCCATGTTTTTAGAGAAGGCGTAGAGTAATGCTCATGAGGAACTGTGCACGTTTCGAAGTGTTATATGAAATACTTTCTCCGTAAATGCACTTATTAACATAATGCTAATCTGAAATTTTAGCCTCGTACACTCTTTTGTTAATGTACGTAAAAATATTTCTTCTTTTGCATGTGTTTCTGTTCCTATTTATTAAACTCAAAGGTATACATATTTTCTGATGGTTTTTTATCCCATTTAAGTCGGATATTTGCATTTATTTGATTTTGAAGCTTTTCATTCTATTGGCACCGGAAACAATTAACCATATATTTTCGAATCTTATGCAGATATAACCGCCATTCTTTCAGGGTAGGTTAAGAAATATACCTTGTTCCTGCACATCAAATTACACGACTAAATCTTGAATACTTAGTATGTAACAGCACTTATTCCAGTTATGCCTATCCAAAAAATAAGATCCCTTCGCCATCCTCTGTTCAATCTCAAGTATCCATGGATACCATTTCTTTCATTTAAAAGCCTTTTTCTAATTTAGTCACCGTAGGCATTTACACCCATATCTTCGATAGTTATGCGGATATTACCTCCATGCCTATCCAAAAAATTAGTTCCCTTCGCCATCCTCCGTTCAATCTCAAGTATCCATGGATACCATTTCTTTCATTTGGAAGACCTTTGCTTATTTAGTCACCGTAGACATTAACACCCATATCTTCGACAGTTATGCGGATATCACCTCCATGTTTTCAGAGAAGGCGTAGAGTATTGCTTTTGAGGTTCAGTGCAAGTATCGACGCGTTATATGAAATACTTTTTCCGTAAATGCACTTATTAACATAATGCTAATCTGAAATTTTTGCCTCGTACAATCTTTTGTGAATGTAAGTAAAAATATTTCTTCTCTCGCTTATTTTTCTGTTCCTATGCATCAAACTCAATGGTATACACATTGTTTGATGGTTTTTTTCCCCATTCGAGTCGGAGTTTTGGAATTTTTTTTTTAATTTTCCAAGCTTTTAGTTACATTGTCACCGGAAACAATTACCAACATATTTTCATAATTATTGGGGATATTACCTCCATGTTTTCACAGAAGGCGTAGAGTAATGCTGTTGACGAACAGTGCAAGTGTCGACGCATTATATGTAATACTTTCTCCGTAAATGCACTTATTAACATAATGCTAATCTGAAATTTTAGCCTCGTACACTCTTTTGTTAATGTACGTAAAAATATTTCTTCTTTTGCATATGTTTCTATTCCTATTTATTAAACTCAAAGGTATACATATTTTCTGATGGTTTTTTATCCCATTTGAGTCGGATATTTGCATTTATTTGATTTTGAAGCTTTTCATTCTATTGGCACCGGAATCAATTAACCATATATTTTCGAATCTTATGCAGATATAACCGCCATTCTTTCAGGGTAGGTTAAGAAATATACCTTGTTCCTGAAATCAAATTACACGACTAAATCTTGACTACTTAGTCTGTAACAGCACTTATTCCAGTTATGCCTATCCAAAAAATAAGATCCCTTCGCCATCCTCTGTTCAATCTCAAGTATCCATGGATACCATTTCTTTCATTTAATAGCCTTTTTCTAATTTAGTCACCGTAGGCATTTACACCCATATCTTCGATAGTTATGCGGATATTACCTCCATGCCTATCCAAAAAATTAGTTCCCTTCGCCATCCTCCGTTCAATCTCAAGTATCCATGGATACCATTTCTTTCATTTGGAAGACCTTTGCTTATTTAGTCACCGTAGACATTTACACCCATATCTTCGACAGTTATGCGGATATCACCTCCATGTTTTCAGAGAAGGCGTAGAGTATTGCTTTTGAGGTTCAGTGCAAGTATCGACGCGTTATATGAAATACTTATTCCGTAAATGCACTTATTAACATAATGCTAATCTGAAATTTTTGCCTCGTACACTCTTTTGTGAATGAAAGTAAAAATATTTCTTCTCTCGCTTATTTTTCTGTTCCTATGCATCAAACTCAATGGTATACACATTTTCTGATGGTTTTTTTCCCCATTCGAGTCGGAGTTTTGGATTTTTTTTTTTAATTTTGAAGCTTTTAGTTACATTGTCACCGGAAACAATTACCAACATATTTTCATAATTATTGGGGATATTACCTCCATGTTTTCACAGAAGGCGTAGAGTAATGTTGTTGACGAACAGTGCAAGTGTCGACGCATTATATGTAATACTTTCTCCGTAGATGCACTTATTAACATAATGCTAATCTGAAATTTTAGCCTCGTACACTCTTTTGTTAATGTAAGTAAAAATATTTCTTCTCTCGATGAATTTTCTATTCCTTTGCATCAAACTCAATGGTATACACAGTGTTTGATGGTTTTTTATCCCATTCGAGTCGGATTTTTGCAATTTTTTGATTTTGAAGCATTTAATTACATTGTCATCGGAAACAATTACCAACATATTTTCATAAATATTTAGGATATTACCTCCATGTTTTCTCAGAAGGCGTAGTGTAATGCTGTTGAGGAACAGTGCAAGTTTCGAAGCGTCATATTAAATACTGTTCCCGTAAATGCACTTATTAACATAATGCTAATCTGAAATTTATGCCTCGTACACTCTTTTTTTAATGTAAGTAAAAATATTTCTTTTCTCGCAGAATGTTCTGTTCCTTTGCATCAAACTCAATGGTATACACAGTTTTTGATGGTTTTTTATCCCATTCGAGTCGCATTTTTGCAATCTTTTTATTTTGAAGCTTTTAATTACATTGTCAAAGGAAACAATTACTAACATATTTTCATACTTATTAGGGATATTACCTCCATGTTTTTTTAGAAGGCGTAGAATAATGCTGTTGAGGAACAGTGCAAGGTTCGAAGCGTCATATGAAATACTTTTCCCGTAAATTCACTTATTAACATAATGCTAATATGAAATTTTAGCCTCGTACACTCTTTTGTTAATGTAAGTAAAAATATTTCTTCTCTCGCTTATTTTTCTCTTCCTTTGCATCAAGCTCAATGGTATACACAGTTTTAGATGGTTTGATATCCCATTCGAGTCGGATTTTTGCAATTTTTTGATTTTGAAGCTTTTAATTACATTGTCACCGGAAACAATTACCAACATATTTTCATAATTATTGGGGATATGACCTCCATGTTTTTACAGAAGGCGTAGAGTAATGCTCATGACGAACTGTGCAAGTTTCGAAGCGTCATATGAAATACTTTCTCCGTCGATGCACTTATTAACATAATGCTAATCTGAAATTTTAGCCTCGTACACTCATTTGTTAATGTAAATAAAAATATGTCTTCTCTCGCAGAATTTTCTGTTCCTTTATATCAAACTCAATTGTATACACAGTGTTTGATGGTTTTTTATCCCATTCGAGTCGGATTTTTGCAATTTTTTGATTTTGAAGCTTTTAATTACATATTCACCGGAAACAATTACCAACATATTTTCATAAATATTGAGGATATTACCTACATGTTTTCACAGAAGGCGTAGAGTAATGCTGTTGAGGAACAGTGCAAGTTTCGAAGCGTCATATTAAATACTTTTTCCGTAAATGCACTTATTAACATAATGCTAATCTGAAATTTAAGCCTCGTACACTCTTTTGTTAATGTAAGTAAAAATATTTCTTTTCTCGCAGAATTTTCTGTTCCTTTGCATCAAACTCAATGGTATACACAGTTTTTGATGGTTTTTTATCCCATTCGAGTCGGATTTTTGCAATTTTTTGATTTTGAAGCTTTTAATTACATTGTCACCGGAAACAATTACTAACATATTTTCATACTTATTAGGGATATTACCTCCATGTTTTCTCAGATGGCGTAGAATAATGCTGTTGAGGAGCAGTGCAAGTTTCGAAGTGTCATATGAAATATTTTCTCCGTAAATGCACTTATTAACATAATGCTAATCTGAAATTTTAGCCTCGTACACTCTTTTGTTAATGTAAGTAAAAATATTTCTTCTCTCGCTTATTTTTCTTTTCCTTTGCATCAAGCTCAATGTTATACACAGTGTTTGATGGTTTTTTATCCCATTCGAGTCGGATTCTTGCAATTTTTTGATTTTGAAGCTTTTAATTACATTGTCACCGGAAACATTTACCAACATATTTTCATAATTATTGGGGATATTACCTCCATGTTTTTACAGAAGGCTTAGAGTAATGATCATGAGGAACTGTGCAAGTTTCGAAGCGTCATATGAAATACTTTCTCCGTAAATGCACTTATTAACATAATGCTAATCTGAAATTTTAGCCTCGTACACTCTTTTGTTAATGTAAGTAAAAATATTTCTTCTCTCCTAGAATTTTCTGTTCCTTTGCATCAAACCTAATTGTATACACAGTGTTTGATGGTTTTTTATCCCATTCGAGTCGGATTTTTGCAATTTTTTGATTTTGAAGCTTTTAATTTCATTGTCACCGGAAACAATTACCAACATATTTTCGGAATTTTCGGGGATATTACCTCCATGCTTTCACAGAACCTGTAGAGTAATGCTGTTGAGGATTAGTGTAAGGTTCGACGCGTTATATGAAATACTTTTTCCGTAAATGCACATATTAATATAATGCTGATCTTAAATTTTAGCCTCGTACACTCCTTTGTTAATGTAAGTAAAAATATTTCTTCTTTTGCATATTTTTTTGTTTCTTTTTATTAAACTCAATGGTATACATATTTTCTGATGGTTTTTTAACCCATTTGAGTCGAAGTTTTGCATTTTTTTGATTTTGAATCTTTTCATTATATTGGCACCGGAAACAATTAACCATATATTTTCGAATCTTATGCAGATATAACCCTCATTATTTCAGGGTAGGTTAAGCAATATACCTTGTTCCTGCACATCAAATTACACGACTAAACCTTGAGTACTTAGTCTGTAACAGCACTTATTCCAGTTATGCCTATCCAAAAAATAAGATCCCTTCGCCATCCTCTGTTCAATCTCAAGTATCCATGGATACCATTTCTTTCATTTAAAAGCCTTTTTCTAATTTAGTCACCGTAGGCATTTACACCCTTATCTTCGATAGTTATGCGGATATTACCTCCATGCCTATCCAAAAAATTAGTTCCCTTCGCCATCCTTCGTTCAATCTCAAGTATTGTACTAATCCCCCCCTTTATCAATTTCCTTATCACAGAGGTTCTAATAATTATTCTTTCACGCGGTCCTAAACACGCGACGTTATATACTTGTATCAGCCCGACACACAAAAGGTACCCTTCACTTTATCACTTCTTACCTTGAGAGAGAGATCCTTTTGGTAGTCCTTGGCGGCAAAGGTTAATGGATTAATTCATGCACTAAAATGATACACTTGAACAGTACATATATTTATAATAACCCTTTTATTCTTCACTTATGAAACAAATTCACTTTAGTTACTCAATTAATCAATATATGTTCCCTTCTCAATTATATTCGTATTAATTTATAATGTTTGTTCTACTTCACCGGATATTGTACAAAGTGAATTTCGCCGATACTCTATGCCGCAGTATCTGTTTATCGGATTCCTGAATCCTTCCTTAACACAGGACACTGGCGTTGGTAATTGCTGTCCAAAGCTGCTTACTCCCGGCAAATTATCACTGCAAAAACTCTCGTATGACTTTCACTCGATAAACGTCTCTTGTGGCTCCCTTGTTAAGAAGAAGCAGAAGAAGAAGCCTCGTTCCTTGTTTGACAATCGCTTTTATACTATCTCACCTCCCCTCCTGTATGTTCTAGAACATTCCAGGTTTTCTCCCCTTCTCTCGGATCTGATAGGCTATTTCCCTTTCATTATTATAAGTTTGTTTTGGTTTGTTTACGTAAACAGAAAATGGTATTGTTTAAAGTTGTTTTCATAACATAGACGGCATTGTTTTAGTTTGTTTACGTAAACAGAAAATGGTATTGTTTAAAGTTGTTTTCATAACATAGACGATATTGTTGCCTCGCGGTAGTACGTGTTCCCAAAATATACACAATGGCGTCCTTAATCGTATACTTATGCCAACACGGCCAAAATGGAGTGTTACAGTATTCATGGATACCATTTCTTTCATTTGGAAGCCCTTTGCTAATTTAGTCCCCGTAGACATTTACACACATATCTTCGACAGTTATGCGGATATCACCTCCATGATATCAAAAAAGGCGTAGAGTATTGCTTTTGAGGTTCAGTGCAAGTATCGACGCGTTATATGAAATACTTTTTCCGTAAATGCACTTATTAACATAATGCTAATCTGAAATTTTTGCCTCGTACACTCTTTTGTTAATGTAAGTAAAAATATTTCTTCTCTCGCTTATTTTTCTGTTCCTATGCATCAAACTCAATGGTATACACATTTTGTGATGTTTTTTTTCCCCATTCGAGTCGGAGTTTTAGATTTTTTTTTTAATTTTGAAGCTTTTAATTACATTGTCACCGGAAACAATTACCTACATATTTTCATAATTATTGGGGATATTACCTCCATGTTTTCACAGAAGGCGTAGAGTAATGCTGTTGAGGAACAGTGCAAGTGTCGAAGCGTCATATTAAGTACTTTCTCCGTAAATGCACTTATTAACATAATGCTAATCTGAAATTTTAGCCTCGTACACTCTTTTGTTAATGTAAGTAAAAATATTTCTTCTCTCGCAGAATTTTCTGTTCCTTTGCATCAAACTATATGGTATACACAGTTTTTGATGGTTTTTTATCCCATTCGAGTCGGATTTTTGCAATTTTTTGATTTTGAAGCTTTTAATTACATTGTCACCGGAAACAATTACCAACATATTTTCGGAATTTTCGGGTATATTACCTCCATGCTTTCACAGACGGCGTAGAGTAATGTTGTTGAGGAACAGCGCAAGTTTCGACGCGTTATATGAAATACTTTTTCCGTAAATGGACTTATTAATATAATGCTAATCTTAAATTTTAGCCTCGTACAATCTTTTGTTAATGAAAGTAAAAATATTTCTTCTCTCGCATATTTTTCCTATCCTATTTATTAACCTCAATAGTATACAAATTTTCTGTTGGTTTTTTATCCCATTCGAGTCAAAGTTTTGCATTTATTTGAATTTCAAGCATTTAATTATATTGGCTCCGGAAACAATTACCCACATATTTTCGAATCTCATGCAGATATAACCGCCATTCTTTCAGGGTAGGTTAAGAAATATACCTTATTCTTGCACATCAAATTACACGACTAATCTTTGAGTACTTAGTCTGTAACAGCACTTATTCCAGTGATGCCTATCCAAAAAATAAGTTCCCTTCGACATTCTCTGTTCAATCTCAAGTAACCATGGATAACATTTCTTTAATTTAAAAGCCTTTTTCAAATTTAGTCACCGTAGGCATTTACACCCATATCTTCGATAATTATGTGGATATTACCTCCATGCCTATCCAAGAAATTAGTTCTCTTTGCCATCCTCCGTTCAATCTCAAGTATCCATGGATACCATTTCTTTCATTTGGAAGCCCTTTGCTAATTTTGTCACAGTAGACATTTACACTCATATCTTCGCCAGTCGGCGGATTTCACCTCCTTTTTTTAGGAGAAGGCGTTGAGTATTGCTTTTGAGGTTCAGTGCAAGTATCGACGCATTATATGTAATACTTTCTCCGTAAATGCACTTATTAACATAATGCTAATCTGAAATTTTTGCCTCGTACACTCTTTTGTTAATGTAAGTAAAAATATTTCTTCTCTCGCTTACTTATCTGTTCCTAAGCATCAAACTCAATGGTATACACATTTTTTGATGTTTTTTTTCCCATTCGAGTCGGATTTTTGCAATTTTTTGATTTTGATGCTTTTAATTACATTGTCACCGGAAACAATTACCAACATATTTTCATACTTATTAGGAATATTACTTCCATGTTTTCACAGAAGGCGTAGAGTAATGCTGTTGAGGAACAGTCTAAGTTTCGACGCGTTATATGAAATACTTTTTCCGTAAATGCACTTATTAATATAATGCTAATCTTAAATTTTAGCCTCGTACAATCTTTTGTTAATGTAAGTAAAAATATTTCTTCTCTCGCTTATTTTTCTCTTCCTTTGCATCAAGCTCAATTGTATACACAGTTTTAGATGGTTTGATATCCCATTCGAGTCGGATTTTTGCAATTTTTTGATTTTGAAGCTTTTAATTACATTGTCACCGGAAACAATTACCAACATATTTTCATAATTATTGGGGATATGACCTCCATGTTTTTACAGAAGGCGTAGAGTAATGCTCATGACGAACTGTGCAAGTGTCGAAGCGTCATATGAAATACTTTCTCCGTAGATGCACTTATTAACATAATGCTAATCTGAAATTTTAGCCTCGTACACTCTTTTGTTAATGTAAATAAAAATATGTCTTCTCTCGCAGAATTTTCTGTTCCTTTGCATCAAACTCAATGGTATACACAGTTTTTGATGGTTTTTTATCCCATTCGAGTCGGATTTTTGCAATTTTTTGATTTTGAAGCTTTTAATTACATTGTCACCGGAAACAATGACTAACATATTTTCATACTTATTAGGGATATTACCTTCATGTTTTCACAGATGGCGTAGAATAATGCTGTTGAGGAGCAGTGCAAGTTTCGAAGTGTCATATGAAATATTTTCTCCGTAAATGCACTTATTAACATAATGCTAATCTGAAATTTTAGCCTCGTACACTCTTTTGTTAATTTAAGTAAAAATATTTCTTCTCTCGCTTATTTTTCTTTTCCTTTGCATCAAGCTCAATGTTATACACAGTGTTTGATGGTTTTTTATCCCATTCGAGTCGGATTTTTGCAATTTTTTGATTTTGAAGCTTTTAATTACATTGTCACCGGAAACAATTACCAACATATTTTCATAATCATTAGGGATATTAACCTCCATGTTTTTACAGAAGGCGTAGAGTAATGATCATGAGGAACTGTGCAAGTTTCGAAGCGTCATATGAAATACTTTCTCCGTAAATGCACTTATTAACATAATGCTAATCTGAAATTTTAGCCTCGTACACTCTTTTGTTAATGTAAGTAAAAATATTTCTTCTCTCCTAGAATTTTCTGTTCCTTTGCATCAAACCTAATTGTATACACAGTGTTTGATGGTTTTTTATCCCATTCGAGTCGGATTTTTGCAATTTTTTGATTTTGAAGCTTTTAATTTCATTGTCACCGGAAACAATTACCAACATATTTTCGGAATTTTCGGGGATATTACCTCCATGCTTTCACAGAACCTGTAGAGTAATGCTGTTGAGGATTAGTGTAAGGTTCGACGCGTTATATGAAATACTTTTTCCGTAAATGCACATATTAATATAATGCTGATCTTAAATTTTAGCCTCGTACACTCCTTTGTTAATGTAAGTAAAAATATTTCTTCTTTTGCATATTTTTTTGTTTCTTTATATTAAACTCAATGGTATACATATTTTCTGATGGTTTTTTAACCCATTTGAGTCGAAGTTTTGCATTTATTTGATTTTGAATCTTTTCATTATATTGGCACCGGAAACAATTAACCATATATTTTCGAATCTTATGCAGATATAACCCTCATTATTTCAGGGTAGGTTAAGCAATATACCTTGTTCCTGCACATCAAATTACACGACTAAACCTTGAGTACTTAGTCTGTAACAGCACTTATTCCAGTTATGCCTATCCAAAAAATAAGATCCCTTCGCCATCCTCTGTTCAATCTCACGTATCCATGGATACCATTTCTTTCATTTAAAAGCCTTTTTCTAATTTAGTCACCGTAGGCATTTACACCCTTATCTTCGATAGTTATGCGGATATTACCTCCATGCCTATCCAAAAAATTAGTTCCCTTCGCCATCCTTCGTTCAATCTCAAGTATTGTACTAATCCCCCCCTTTATCAATTTCCTTATCACAGGGGTTCTAATAATTATTCTTTCACGCGGTCCTAAACACGCGACGTTATATACTTGTATCAGCCCGACACACAAAAGGT
Source organism: Pyrrhosoma nymphula (assembly GCA_963573305.1). Classification (NCBI taxonomy): domain Eukaryota; kingdom Metazoa; phylum Arthropoda; class Insecta; order Odonata; family Coenagrionidae; genus Pyrrhosoma; species Pyrrhosoma nymphula. The sequence continues at coordinate 101,454 of OY754333.1, read as the reverse complement.
ACCCTTCACTTTATCACTTCTTACCTTGAGAGAGAGATCCTTTTGGTAGTCCTTGGCGGCAAAGGTTAATGGATTAATTCATGCACTAAAATGATACACTTGAACAGTACATATATTTATAATAACCCTTTTATTCTTCACTTATGAAACAAATTCACTTTAGTTACTCAATTAATCAATATATGTTCCCTTCTCAATTATATTCGTATTAATTTATAATGTTTGTTCTACTTCACCGGATATTGTACAAAGTGAATTTCGCCGATACTCTATGCCCCAGTATCTGTTTATCGGATTCCTGGATCCTTCCTTAACACAGGACACTGGCGTTGGTAATTGCTGTCCAAAGCTGCTTACTCCCGGCAAATTATCACTGCAAAAACTCTCGTATGACTTTCACTCGATAAACGTCTCTTGTGGCTCCCTTGTTAAGAAGAAGCAGAAGAAGAAGCCTCGTTCCTTGTTTGACAATCGCTTTTATACTATCTCACCTCCCCTCCTGTATGTTCTAGAACATTCCAGGTTTTCTCCCCTTCTCTCGGATCTGATAGGCTATTTCCCTTTCATTATTATAAGTTTGTTTTGGTTTGTTTACGTAAACAGAAAATGGTATTGTTTAAAGTTGTTTTCATAACATAGACGGCATTGTTTTAGTTTGTTTACGTAAACAGAAAATGGTATTGTTTAAAGTTGTTTTCATAACATAGACGATATTGTTGCCTCGCGGTAGTACGTGTTCCCAAAATATACACAATGGCGTCCTTAATCGTATACTTATGCCAACACGGCCAAAATGGAGTGTTACAATATTCATGGATACCATTTCTTTCATTTGGAAGCCCTTTGCTAATTTAGTCCCCGTAGACATTTACACACATATCTTCGACAGTTATGCGGATATCACCTCCATGTTTTCAAAAAAGGCGTAGAGTATTGCTTTTGAGGTTCAGTGCAAGTATCGACGCGTTATATGAAATACTTTTTCCGTAAATGCACTTATTAACATAATGCTAATCTGAAATTTTTGCCTCGTACACTCTTTTGTTAATGTAAGTAAAAATATTTCTTCTCTCGCTTATTTTTCTGTTCCTATGCATCAAACTCAATGGTATACACATTTTGTGATGTTTTTTTTCCCCATTCGAGTCGGAGTTTTAGATTTTTTTTTTAATTTTGAAGCTTTTAATTACATTGTCACCGGAAACAATTACCTACATATTTTCATAATTATTGGGGATATTACCTCCATGTTTTCACAGAAGGCGTAGAGTAATGCTGTTGAGGAACAGTGCAAGTGTCGAAGCGTCATATTAAATACTTTCTCCGTAAATGCACTTATTAACATAATGCTAATCTGAAATTTTAGCCTCGTACACTCTTTTGTTAATGTAAGTAAAAATATTTCTTCTCTCGCAGAATTTTCTGTTCCTTTGCATCAAACTATATGGTATACACAGTTTTTGATGGTTTTTTATCCCATTCGAGTCGGATTTTTGCAATTTTTTGATTTTGAAGCTTTTAATTACATTGTCACCGGAAACAATTACCAACATATTTTCGGAATTTTCATGGATATTACCTCCATGCATTCACAGAAGGCGAAGAGTAATACTGTTGAGGATCAGTGCAGGTTTCGACGCGTTATATGAAATAATTTTTTCGTAAATGCACTTATTAATATATTGCTAATCTGAAATTTTAGCCTCGTTCACTCTTTTGTTAATGTAAGTAAAAATATTTCTTCTCTCGCATATTTTTTCTGTTCCTATTTATTAAACTCAATGTTATACAAATTTTCTGATGGTTTTTTATCCCATTCGAGTCAAAGTATTTCATTTATTTGATTTTGAAGCTTTTCATTATATTGGCTCAGGAAACAATTACCCACCTATTTTCGAATATTACTCAGATATAACCGCCATTCTTTCAGGGTAGGTTAAGAAATATACCTTATTCCTGCACATCAAATTACACGACTTAACCTTGAGTACTTAGTCTGTAACAGCACTTATTCCAGTTATGCCTATCCAAAAAATAAGTTCCCTTCGACATATTCTGTTCAATCTCAAGTAACCATGGATACCATTTCTTTCATTTAAAAGCCTTTTTCTAATTTAGTCACCGTAGGCATTTACACCCATATCTTCGATAGTTATGCGGATATTATCTCCATGCCTATCAAAAAAATTAGTTCCCTTCGCCATCCTCCGTTCAATCTCAAGTATCCATGGATACCATTTCTTTCATTTGGAAGCCCTTTGCTAATTTAGTCACCGTAGACATTTACACCCATATCTTCGACAGTTATGCGGATATCACCTCCATTTTTAAAGAGAAGGCGTAGAGTATTGCTTTTGAGGTTTGATGCAAGTATCGACGCGTTTTATGAAATACTTTCGCCGTAAATGCACTTATTAACATAATGCTAATCTGAAATTTTTGCCTCGTAAACTCTTTTGTTAATGTAAGTAAAAATATTTCTTTTCTCGCTTAGTTTTCTATTCCTTTGCATCAAACTCAATGGCATACACAGTTTTTGATGGTTTTTTATCCCATTCGAGTAGATTTTTTTTGCAATTTTTTGATTTTGAAGCTTTTAATTACATTGTCACCGGAAACAATTACCAACATATTTTCATAATAATTGGGGATATTACCTCCATGTTTTCACAGAAGGCGTAGAGTAATGCTGTAGAGGAACAGTGCAAGTGTCGACGCATTATATGTAATACTTTCTCCGTAAATGCACTTATTAACATAATGCTAATCTGAAATTTTAGCCTCGTACACTCTTTTGTTAATGTAAGTAAAAATATTTCTTCTCTCCTAGAATTTTCTGTTCCTTTGCATCAAACCTAATTGTATACACAGTGTTTGATGGTTTTTTATCCCATTCGAGTCGGATTTTTGCAATTTTTTGATTTTGAAGCTTTTAATTTCATTGTCACCGGAAACAATTACCAACATATTTTCGGAATTTTCGGGGATATTACCTCCATGCTTTCACAGAACCTGTAGAGTAATGCTGTTGAGGATTAGTGTAAGGTTCGACGCGTTATATGAAATACTTTTTCCGTAAATGCACATATTAATATAATGCTGATCTTAAATTTTAGCCTCGTACACTCCTTTGTTAATGTAAGTAAAAATATTTCTTCTTTTGCATATTTTTTTGTTTCTTTTTATTAAACTCAATGGTATACATATTTTCTGATGGTTTTTTAACCCATTTGAGTCGAAGTTTTGCATTTATTTGATTTTGAATCTTTTCATTATATTGGCACTGGAAACAATTAACCATATATTTTCGAATCTTATGCAGATATAACCCTCATTATTTCAGGGTAGGTTAAGCAATATACCTTGTTCCTGCACATCAAATTACACGACTAAACCTTGAGTACTTAGTCTGTTACAGCACTTATTCCAGTTATGCCTATCCAAAAAATAAGATCCCTTCGCCATCCTCTGTTCAATCTCACGTATCCATGGATACCATTTCTTTCATTTAAAAGCCTTTTTCTAATTTAGTCACCGTAGGCATTTACACCCTTATCTTCGATAGTTATGCGGATATTACCTCCATGCCTATCCAAAAAATTAGTTCCCTTCGCCATCCTTCGTTCAATCTCAAGTATTGTACTAATCCCCCCCTTTATCAATTTCCTTATCACAGGGGTTCTAATAATTATTCTTTCACGCGGTCCTAAACACGCGACGTTATATACTTGTATCAGCCCGACACACAAAAGGTACCCTTCACTTTATCACTTCTTACCTTGAGAGAGAGATCCTTTTGGTAGTCCTTGGCGGCAAAGGTTAATGGATTAATTCATGCACTAAAATGATACACTTGAACAGTACATATATTTATAATAACCCTTTTATTCTTCACTTATGAAACAAATTCACTTTAGTTACTCAATTAATCAATATATGTTCCCTTCTCAATTATATTCGTATTAATTTATAATGTTTGTTCTACTTCACCGGATATTGTACAAAGTGAATTTCGCCGATACTCTATGCCCCAGTATCTGTTTATCGGATTCCTGGATCCTTCCTTAACACAGGACACTGGCGTTGGTAATTGCTGTCCAAAGCTGCTTACTCCCGGCAAATTATCACTGCAAAAACTCTCGTATGACTTTCACTCGATAAACGTCTCTTGTGGCTCCCTTGTTAAGAAGAAGCAGAAGAAGAAGCCTCGTTCCTTGTTTGACAATCGCTTTTATACTATCTCACCTCCCCTCCTGTATGTTCTAGAACATTCCAGGTTTTCTCCCCTTCTCTCGGATCTGATAGGCTATTTCCCTTTCATTATTATAAGTTTGTTTTGGTTTGTTTACGTAAACAGAAAATGGTATTGTTTAAAGTTGTTTTCATAACATAGACGGCATTGTTTTAGTTTGTTTACGTAAACAGAAAATGGTATTGTTTAAAGTTGTTTTCATAACATAGACGATATTGTTGCCTCGCGGTAGTACGTGTTCCCAAAATATACACAATGGCGTCCTTAATCGTATACTTATGCCAACACGGCCAAAATGGAGTGTTACAATATTCATGGATACCATTTCTTTCATTTGGAAGCCCTTTGCTAATTTAGTCCCCGTAGACATTTACACACATATCTTCGACAGTTATGCGGATATCACCTCCATGTTTTCAAAAAAGGCGTAGAGTATTGCTTTTGAGGTTCAGTGCAAGTATCGACGCGTTATATGAAATACTTTTTCCGTAAATGCACTTATTAACATAATGCTAATCTGAAATTTTTGCCTCGTACACTCTTTTGTTAATGTAAGTAAAAATATTTCTTCTCTCGCTTATTTTTCTGTTCCTATGCATCAAACTCAATGGTATACACATTTTGTGATGTTTTTTTTCCCCATTCGAGTCGGAGTTTTAGATTTTTTTTTTAATTTTGAAGCTTTTAATTACATTGTCACCGGAAACAATTACCTACATATTTTCATAATTATTGGGGATATTACCTCCATGTTTTCACAGAAGGCGTAGAGTAATGCTGTTGAGGAACAGTGCAAGTGTCGAAGCGTCATATTAAATACTTTCTCCGTAAATGCACTTATTAACATAATGCTAATCTGAAATTTTAGCCTCGTACACTCTTTTGTTAATGTAAGTAAAAATATTTCTTCTCTCGCAGAATTTTCTGTTCCTTTGCATCAAACTATATGGTATACACAGTTTTTGATGGTTTTTTATCCCATTCGAGTTGGATTTTTGCAATTTTTTGATTTTGCAGCTTTTAATTACATTGTCACCGAAAACAATTACCAACATATTTTCGGAATTTTCATGGATATTACCTCCATGCATTCACAGAAGGCGAAGAGTAATGCTGTTGAGGATCAGTGCAGGTTTCGACGCGTTATATGAAATAATTTTTTCGTAAATGCACTTATTAATATATTGCTAATCTGAAATTTTAGCCTCGTTCACTCTTTTGTTAATGTAAGTAAAAATATTTCTTCTCTCGCATATTTTTTCTGTTCCTATTTATTAAACTCAATGTTATACAAATTTTCTAATGGTTTTTTTTCCCATTCGAGTCAAAGTATTTCATTTATTTGATTTTGAAGCTTTTCATTATATTGGCTCAGGAAACAATTACCCACCTATTTTCGAATATTACTCAGATATAACCGCCATTCTTTCAGGGTAGGTAAGGAAATATACCTTATTCCTGCACATCAAATTACACGACTTAACCTTGAGTACTTAGTCTGTAACAGCACTTATTCCAGTTATGCCTATCCAAAAAATAAGTTCCCTTCGACATCCTCTGTTCAATCTCACGTATCCATGGATACCATTTCTTTCATTTAAAAGCCTTTTTCTAATTTAGTCACCGTAGGCATTTACACCCTTATCTTCGATAGTTATGCGGATATTACCTCCATGCCTATCCAAAAAATTAGTTCCCTTCGCCATCCTTCGTTCAATCTCAAGTATTGTACTAATCCCCCCCTTTATCAATTTCCTTATCACAGGGGTTCTAATAATTATTCTTTCACGCGGTCCTAAACACGCGACGTTATATACTTGTATCAGCCCGACACACAAAAGGTACCCTTCACTTTATCACTTCTTACCTTGAGAGAGAGATCCTTTTGGTAGTCCTTGGCGGCAAAGGTTAATGGATTAATTCATGCACTAAAATGATACACTTGAACAGTACATATATTTATAATAACCCTTTTATTCTTCACTTATGAAACAAATTCACTTTAGTTACTCAATTAATCAATATATGTTCCCTTCTCAATTATATTCGTATTAATTTATAATGTTTGTTCTACTTCACCGGATATTGTACAAAGTGAATTTCGCCGATACTCTATGCCCCAGTATCTGTTTATCGGATTCCTGGATCCTTCCTTAACACAGGACACTGGCGTTGGTAATTGCTGTCCAAAGCTGCTTACTCCCGGCAAATTATCACTGCAAAAACTCTCGTATGACTTTCACTCGATAAACGTCTCTTGTGGCTCCCTTGTTAAGAAGAAGCAGAAGAAGAAGCCTCGTTCCTTGTTTGACAATCGCTTTTTTACTATCTCACCTCCCCTCCTGTATGTTCTAGAACATTCCAGGTTTTCTCCCCTTCTCTCGGATCTGATAGGCTATTTCCCTTTCATTATTATAAGTTTGTTTTGGTTTGTTTACGTAAACAGAAAATGGTATTGTTTAAAGTTGTTTTCATAACATAGACGGCATTGTTTTAGTTTGTTTACGTAAACAGAAAATGGTATTGTTTAAAGTTGTTTTCATAACATAGACGATATTGTTGCCTCGCGGTAGTACGTGTTCCCAAAATATACACAATGGCGTCCTTAATCGTATACTTATGCCAACACGGCCAAAATGGAGTGTTACAATATTCATGGATACCATTTCTTTCATTTGGAAGCCCTTTGCTAATTTAGTCCCCGTAGACATTTACACACATATCTTCGACAGTTATGCGGATATCACCTCCATGTTTACAAAAAAGGCGTAGAGTATTGCTTTTGAGGTTCAGTGCAAGTATCGACGCGTTATATGAAATACTTTTTCCGTAAATGCACTTATTAACATAATGCTAATCTGAAATTTTTGCCTCGTACACTCTTTTGTTAATGTAAGTAAAAATATTTCTTCTCTCGCTTATTTTTCTGTTCCTATGCATCAAACTCAATGGTATACACATTTTGTGATGTTTTTTTTCCCCATTCGAGTCGGAGTTTTAGATTTTTTTTTTAATTTTGAAGCTTTTAATTACATTGTCACCGGAAACAATTACCTACATATTTTCATAATTATTGGGGATATTACCTCCATGTTTTCACAGAAGGCGTAGAGTAATGCTGTTGAGGAACAGTGCAAGTGTCGAAGCGTCATATTAAATACTTTCTCCGTAAATGCACTTATTAACATAATGCTAATCTGAAATTTTAGCCTCGTACACTCTTTTGTTAATGTAAGTAAAAATATTTCTTCTCTCGCAGAATTTTCTGTTCCTTTGCATCAAACTATATGGTATACACAGTTTTTGATGGTTTTTTATCCCATTCGAGTCGGATTTTTGCAATTTTTTGATTTTGCAGCTTTTAATTACATTGTCACCGGAAACAATTACCAACATATTTTCGGAATTTTCATGGATATTACCTCCATGCATTCACAGAAGGCGAAGAGTAATGCTGTTGAGGATCAGTGCAGGTTTCGACGCGTTATATGAAATAATTTTTTCGTAAATGCACTTATTAATATATTGCTAATCTGAAATTTTAGCCTCGTTCACTCTTTTGTTAATGTAAGTAAAAATATTTCTTCTCTCGCATATTTTTTCTGTTCCTATTTATTAAACTCAATGTTATACAAATTTTCTAATGGTTTTTTTTCCCATTCGAGTCAAAGTATTTCATTTATGTGATTTTGAAGCTTTTCATTATATTGGCTCAGGAAACAATTACCCACCTATTTTCGAATATTACTCAGATATAACCGCCATTCTTTCAGGGTAGGTAAGGAAATATACCTTATTCCTGCACATCAAATTACACGACTTAACCTTGAGTACTTAGTCTGTAACAGCACTTATTCCAGTTATGCCTATCCAAAAAATAAGTTCCCTTCGACATCCTCTGTTCAATCTCACGTATCCATGGATACCATTTCTTTCATTTAAAAGCCTTTTTCTAATTTAGTCACCGTAGGCATTTACACCCTTATCTTCGATAGTTATGCGGATATTACCTCCATGCCTATCCAAAAAATTAGTTCCCTTCGCCATCCTTCGTTCAATCTCAAGTATTGTACTAATCCCCCCCTTTATCAATTTCCTTATCACAGGGGTTCTAATAATTATTCTTTCACGCGGTCCTAAACACGCGACGTTATATACTTGTATCAGCCCGACACACAAAAGGTACCCTTCACTTTATCACTTCTTACCTTGAGAGAGAGATCCTTTTGGTAGTCCTTGGCGGCAAAGGTTAATGGATTAATTCATGCACTAAAATGATACACTTGAACAGTACATATATTTATAATAACCCTTTTATTCTTCACTTATGAAACAAATTCACTTTAGTTACTCAATTAATCAATATATGTTCCCTTCTCAATTATATTCGTATTAATTTATAATGTTTGTTCTACTTCACCGGATATTGTACAAAGTGAATTTCGCCGATACTCTATGCCCCAGTATCTGTTTATCGGATTCCTGGATCCTTCCTTAACACAGGACACTGGCGTTGGTAATTGCTGTCCAAAGCTGCTTACTCCCGGCAAATTATCACTGCAAAAACTCTCGTATGACTTTCACTCGATAAACGTCTCTTGTGGCTCCCTTGTTAAGAAGAAGCAGAAGAAGAAGCCTCGTTCCTTGTTTGACAATCGCTTTTATACTATCTCACCTCCCCTCCTGTATGTTCTAGAACATTCCAGGTTTTCTCCCCTTCTCTCGGATCTGATAGGCTATTTCCCTTTCATTATTATAAGTTTGTTTTGGTTTGTTTACGTAAACAGAAAATGGTATTGTTTAAAGTTGTTTTCATAACATAGACGGCATTGTTTTAGTTTGTTTACGTAAACAGAAAATGGTATTGTTTAAAGTTGTTTTCATAACATAGACGATATTGTTGCCTCGCGGTAGTACGTGTTCCCAAAATATACACAATGGCGTCCTTAATCGTATACTTATGCCAACACGGCCAAAATGGAGTGTTACAATATTCATGGATACCATTTCTTTCATTTGGAAGCCCTTTGCTAATTTAGTCCCCGTAGACATTTACACACATATCTTCGACAGTTATGCGGATATCACCTCCATGTTTTCAAAAAAGGCGTAGAGTATTGCTTTTGAGGTTCAGTGCAAGTATCGACGCGTTATATGAAATACTTTTTCCGTAAATGCACTTATTAACATAATGCTAATCTGAAATTTTTGCCTCGTACACTCTTTTGTTAATGTAAGTAAAAATATTTTTTCTCTCGCTTATTTTTCTGTTCCTATGCATCAAACTCAATGGTATACACATTTTGTGATGTTTTTTTTCCCCATTCGAGTCGGAGTTTTAGATTTTTTTTTAATTTTGAAGCTTTTAATTACATTGTCACCGGAAACAATTACCTACATATTTTCATAATTATTGGGGATATTACCTCCATGTTTTCACAGAAGGCGTAGAGTAATGCTGTTGAGGAACAGTGCAAGTGTCGAAGCGTCATATTAAATACTTTCTCCGTAAATGCACTTATTAACATAATGCTAATCTGAAATTTTAGCCTCGTACACTCTTTTGTTAATGTAAGTAAAAATATTTCTTCTCTCGCAGAATTTTCTGTTCCTTTGCATCAAACTATATGGTATACACAGTTTTTGATGGTTTTTTATCCCATTCGAGTCGGATTTTTGCAATTTTTTGATTTTGCAGCTTTTAATTACATTGTCACCGGAAACAATTACCAACATATTTTCGGAATTTTCATGGATATTACCTCCATGCATTCACAGAAGGCGAAGAGTAATGCTGTTGAGGATCAGTGCAGGTATCGACGCGTTATATGAAATAATTTTTTCGTAAATGCACTTATTAATATATTGCTAATCTGAAATTTTAGCCTCGTTCACTCTTTTGTTAATGTAAGTAAAAATATTTCTTCTCTCGCATATTTTTTCTGTTCCTATTTATTAAACTCAATGTTATACAAATTTTCTAATGGTTTTTTATCCCATTCGAGTCAAAGTATTTCATTTATTTGATTTTGAAGCTTTTCATTATATTGGCTCAGGAAACAATTACCCACCTATTTTCGAATATTACTCAGATATAACCGCCATTCTTTCAGGGTAGGTTAAGAAATATACCTTATTCCTGCACATCAAATTACACGACTTAACCTTGAGTACTTAGTCTGTAACAGCACTTATTCCAGTTATGCCTATCCAAAAAATAAGTTCCCTTCGACATATTCTGTTCAATCTCAAGTAACCATGGATACCATTTCTTTCATTTAAAAGCCTTTTTCTAATTTAGTCACCGTAGGCATTTACACCCATATCTTCGATAGTTATGCGGATATTATCTCCATGCCTATCAAAAAAATTAGTTCCCTTCGCCATCCTCCGTTCAATCTCATGTATCCATGGATACCATTTCTTTCATTTGGAAGCCCTTTGCTAATTTAGTCACCGTAGACATTTACACCCATATCTTCGACAGTTATGCGGATATCACCTCCATTTTTTAAGAGAAGGCGTAGAGTATTGCTTTTGAGGTTTGATGCAAGTATCGACGCGTTTTATGAAATACTTTCGCCGTAAATGCACTTATTAACATAATGCTAATCTGAAATTTTTGCCTCGTACACTCTTTTGTTAATGTAAGTAAAAATATTTCTTTTCTCGCTTAGTTTTCTATTCCTTTGCATCAAACTCAATGGCATACACAGTTTTTGATGGTTTTTTATCCCATTCGAGTAGATTTTTTTTGCAATTTTTTGATTTTGAAGCTTTTAATTACATTGTCACCGGAAACAATTACCAACATATTTTCATAATAATTGGGGATATTACCTCCATGTTTTCACAGAAGGCGTAGAGTAATGCTGTAGAGGAACAGTGCAAGTGTCGACGCATTATATGAAATACTTTTTCCGTAAATGCACTTATTAACATAATGCTAATCTGAAATTTTTGCCTCGTACACTCTTTTGTTAATGTAAGTAAAAATATTTCTTTTCTCGCTTAGTTTTCTATTCCTTTGCATCAAACTCAATGGCATACACAGTTTTTGATGGTTTTTTATCCCATTCGAGTAGATTTTTTTTGCAATTTTTTGATTTTGAAGCTTTTAATTACATTGTCACCGGAAACAATTACCAACATATTTTCATAATAATTGGGGATATTACCTCCATGTTTTCACAGAAGGCGTAGAGTAATGCTGTAGAGGAACAGTGCAAGTTTCGAAGCGTCATATGAAATACTTTCTCCGTAAATGCACTTATTAACATAATGCTAATCTGAAATTTTATCCTCGTACACTCTTTTGTTAATGTAAGTAAATATATTTCTTCTCTCACAGAATTTTCTGTTCCTTTGCATCAAACTCATTGGTATACACAGTTTTTGATGGTTTTTTATCCCATTCGAGTCGGATTTTTGCAATTTTTTGATTTTGAAGCTTTTAATTACATTGTCACCGGAAAAAATTACCAACATATTTTCGGAATTTTCGGGGATATTACCTCCATGCTTTCACAGACGGCGTAAAGTAATGTTGTTGAGGAACAGCGCAAGTTTCGACGCGTTATATGAAATACTTTTTCCGTAAATGCACTTATTAATATAATGCTAATCTTAAATTTTAGCCTCGTACAATCTTTTGTTAATGAAAGTAAAAATATTTCTTCTCTCGCATATTTTTCTTTTCCTAGTTATTAATTTCAATAGTATACACATTTTTTGATGTTTTTTTTCCATCGAGTCGGAGTTTTGCATTTATTTGATTTTGAAGCTTTTAATTATATTGGCTCCGGAAACAATTACCCACATATTTTCGAATCTCATGCAGATATAACCGCCATTCTTTCAGGGTAGGTTAAGAAATATACCTTATTCCTGCACATCAAATTACACGACTAATCTTTGAGTACTTAGTCTGTAACAGCACTTATTCCAGTGATGCCTATCCAAAAAATAAGTTCCCTTCGACATTCTCTGTTCAATCTCAAGTAACCATGGATAACATTTCCTTAATTTAAAAGCCTTTTTCAAATTTAGTCACCGTAGGCATTTACACCCATATCTTCGATAATTATGTGGATATTACCTCCATGCCTATCCAAAAAATTAGTTCTCTTTGCCATCCTCCGTTCAATCTCAAGTATCCATGGATACCATTTCTTTCATTTGGAAGCCCTTTGCTAATTTAGTCACAGTAGACATTTACACTCATATCTTCGCCAGTCGGCGGATTTCACCTCCTTTTTTTAGGAGAAGGCGTTGAGTATTGCTTTTGAGGTTCAGTGCAAGTATCGACGCATTAAATGTAATACTTTCTCCGTAAATGCACTTATTAACATAATGCTAATCTGAAATTTTTGCCTCGTACACTCTTTTGTTAATGTAAGTAAAAATATTTCTTCTCTCGCTTATTTATCTGTTCCTATGCATCAAACTCAATGGTATACACATTTTTTGATGTTTTTTTTCCCATTCGAGTCGGATTTTTGCAATTTTTTGATTTTGATGCTTTTAATTACATTGTCACCGGAAACAATTACCAACATATTTTCATACTTATTAGGAATATTATTTCCATGTTTTCACAGAAGGCGTAGAGTAATGCTGTTGAGGAACAGTCTAAGTTTCGACGCGTTATATGAAATACTTTTTCCGTAAATGCACTTATTAATATAATGCTAATCTTAAATTTTAGCCTCGTACAATCTTTTGTTAATGAAAGTAAAAATATTTCTTCTCTCGCATATTTTTCTTTTCCTATGTATTAAACTCAATAGTATACACATTTTTTGATGTTTTTTTTTCCCATTCGAGTCGGAGTTTTGCATTTATTTGATTTTGAAGCTTTTAATTATATTGGCTCCGGAAACAATTACCCACATATTTTCGAATCTCATGCATATATAACCGCCATTCTTTCAGGGTAGGTTAAGAAATATACCTTATTCCTGCACATCAAATTACACGACTAAACCATGAGTACTTAGTCTGTGACAGCACTTATTCTAGTGATGCCTATCCAAAAAATAAGTTCCCTTCGACATCCTCTGTTCAATCTCAAGTTACCATGGATACCATTTCCTCTTATTTAAAAGCCTTTTTCAAATTTAGTCACCGTAGGCATTTACACCCATATCTTCGATAATTATGCGGATATTACCTCCATGCCTATCCAAAAAATTAGTTCCCTTCGCCATCCTCCGTTCAATCTTAAGTATCCATGGATACCATTTCTTTCATTTGGAAGCCCTTTGCTAATTTAGTCACAGTAGACATTTACACCCATATCTTCGACAGTTAGGCGGATTTCACCTCCTTTTTTTAGGAGAAGGCGTTGAGTATTGCTTTTGAGGTTCAGTGCAAGTATCGACGTATTATATGTAATACTTTCTCCGTAAATGCACTTATTAACATAATGCTAATCTGAAATTTTTGCCTCGTACACTCTTTTGTTAATGTAAGTAAAAATATTTCTTCTCTCGCAGAATTTTCTGTTCCTATGCATCAATCTCAATGGTATACACAGTTCTTGATGGTTTTTTTATCCCATTGGAGTCGGATTTTTGCAATTTTTTGATTTTGAAGCTTTTTATTACATTGTCACCGGAAACAATTACCAACATATTTTCATAATTATTTTGGATATTACCTCCATGTTTTCACAGAAGGCGTAGAGTAATGCTCATGAGGAACATTGCTAGTTTCGAAGCGTCATATGAAATACTTTCTCCGTAAATGCACTTATTAACATAATGCTAATCTGAAATTTTAGCCTCGTAAACTCTTTTGTTAATGTAAGTAAAAATATTTCTTCTCTCGCTTTTTTTTCTGTTCCTTTGCTTCAAACTCAATGGTATACACAGTTTTTGATGGTTTTTTATCCCATTCGAGTCGGAGTTTTGCATTTTTTTGATTTTGAAGCTTATAATTACATTGTCACCGGAAACAATTACCAACATATTTTCGGAATTTTCGGGGATATTACCTCCATGTTTTCACAGAAGGCGTAGAGTAATGCTGTTGAGGACCAGTGGAAGTTTCGAAGCGTCATATGAAATACTTTCTCCGTAAATGCACTTATTAACATAATGCTAATCTGAAATTTTAGCCTCGTACACTCTTTTGTTAATGTAAGTAAAAATATTTCTTCTCTCGCAGAATTTTCTGTTCCTTTGCATCAAACTCAATGGTATACACATTTTTTGATGTTTTTTTTTCCCATTCGAGTCGGAGTTTTGCAATTTTTTGATTTGGAAACTTTTAATTACATTGTCACCGGAAACAATTACCAACATATTTTCATACTTATTAGGAATATTACCTCCATGTTTTCACAGAAGGCGTAGAGTAATGCTCATGAGGAACAGTGCAAGTTTCAAAGCGTCATTTGAAATACTTTCTCCGTAAATTTATTTTTATTTATTTATCAAAACTCCAAAAACAGCAACTAAGGCCTTTACATTGGGTTCAATAAACAGAATAAATTAAAAAAAACAACAATAGTAGTAGAAACAAAACAGAATAATTCAAAATATAAACAAGGCAAGAATGAGGTGAAGATGACATAAATGTTACACATTAGGTTTCAGTTGGGAGAAATAGACGTTGCGTGAGGAGAAAAGGTCAAGGGTGGGGCGACTATTAGTTAAGGCATTGAAAGATGAAGGTAGGCGGTAGAATAGTGATCGTTGGGAAATGGAGAGACGGAAATTGGGTGTGTGTAACAGACTCATATTGCGAGTGATGCGGGCTGGGATGCGGAGTGAAAAATAGGAAAGAAGAAGATCAGAGCGGAAGGACCCATTCATGATGGAGTGCAGGAATTTAAGGTCCGAATTCAGCCGGCGAAGGGAGAGGTGTGATAGGCCAAGAGATGATAAGATTTCTACACATGAGCTGTGTCTAAGGGAGGGCACGCGATGACGGACTATTGCTAAAAAGAAGTTAAGGGGGCGGTTGAGTAATTTAAGAGTGGTGGGGGATGCAGTTGACCAGATGGGACCAATATTCTAGGATGGGTAGTACACATCCAAGAAACACAGATTTTAGGGCAAATGGGTCCGTTATTTCCTTGAGCCGATAGAGAATTCCCACTGTTGACATTGCGTTTTTAGAAATACTAGAAATATGTTCATAGAACATCAACTTCTGATCAAAGGTAACCCCTAGGTCATTATGGGAACTAACAGAAGGTATAGGGTGCTTGGAAAGTTCGTAGGTAAAGGAGATGGTTTTGCGTTTTAAGGAGAAGGATATTGCAGCAGACTTCTCAGGATTCACGCGCAGTTTCCATTTGGCGCACCAGCTATCAATGGCATTTAGAGATGACTGTAAATTAAGGGAATCCGCCGCACTGTTAATTGCTCTAAATACTTTACAGTCATCTGCATATAAAAGAATGCTGCAACCAGAGGGTAGAACATCTTCAATTAGGTCGTCAAAATAGAGTGCAAAAAGAAGGGGACCAAGAACACTGCCCTGGGGGACTCCAGAGGTAACTGGCAAATATTTCGAGGAAATTCCATCTATTAAAACCCGCTGGTTGCGAGAATTCAAGAAGTTAGAAATAAGGGATAATATGGGGCCATGTATATTGTAACGGGACTGAAGTTTGTGTAGAAGGAGGTTGTGATTGACGGAATCGAAAGATTTAGAGAAATCTATATAACAGACGTCGAGTTGCGACCCATTTTCGAATGCAGAAATAATGTGATGATGTAAAATGGATAGATTAGTGAGGCAGGAGCCACCAGGAAGGAAACCATGCTGAAAGGGTGAGATGTATGGGAGAGTGAAATGAAGAATGCGATCATGGAGAATACGCTCAAAGATTATGGACAACACTGGTAAAATTGAAATGGGGCGATAATTTTCAATTTTATCCTTAGGACCGGATTTCAAAATGGGGGTTACATTGGAGTTCTTCCACTGCGCTGGGAAAGTTCCGGATAAAAAGAATCTGTTAAAAATGATGTAGATGGGAATATAGAGAGCGCCAGACGTACGATGAAGGAAAATTGAGGAAATATCATCCGAACCGGTTGATTTGCTAATGGGTAGGGATGACAGATACTTTAGGATTTCGCGAGGAGAGGTAGAGATAGACGCAAGGGAAAGAGCGGAAACCGGATGAACAGGGGGGAGGTTCATATTAGGAGGAGAAGGGGTGAAATTAGAGGAGAAGTAATCATTGAAGCCCGAGGGCCTGGCGTCACCTTCATATGTCACCACTCCGGCTGAGAGTTTATGCGGGATGCGACGGGTTTTTCTTTTGGTATTAATCAGCGACCAGAATCTCTTGGAGTTTACCTTGATATCACAAGTAATTCTTTTGATGTAGTCCGTGTAGTCACGACGAAGAAGATGTCGAGCGTGACGGCGAAGATGGACAAAGGACTCACGGGTGTAGGGGTTGGGAGAGCGCTTCCATAGTTTCCAGGCAGCAAGCTTGTTTCTTAAGATCCGGTATGTCTCTGCTGTGAGCCACAGCGGCTTCCCCTTTGACAAACGTCGAGAAGGGACGAGGTCCGCGATGGCCGCGTGGAGAAGGTCGTAAAAGAGTTGGAGCGCATCCTCGGGTGACCCAAGCTCCAGGAGGTTCCAAGGAAGTAGCGAGAGAGTGCGGTTAATGGCAGGCCAGTCCGCTTTGTTCCAACACCTGAGGGATCGGGGAGGGGTCGGAGGAGCGGGATTTTGGCGACGTTGAGAGAAGGGGAATGTCAAAGAACACTCCAGGGATTCGTGGTCTGTTCTGAAAATATTTCTGCCTGCTGCCACGGAATGCACATGGGTGGAGGAAAGTATGAAGTCCAGCGTTGCCGATTTTCCCGTGGGGAAGGGATTGAACTGATGGAGGCCGAGACCGTCCACAAAATGGTCGAGGAAGAAATCGTCAAATTGGTTGGATGGTGAACCGGATGAGGAGGAGGTCCAATTGACTGACAAATTAAAGTCACCGAACAGCAGGACATCACCATATGCACGGGCGCGGAGAATAGAATTAAAACAGGCCTCCAAAGACGACAAATCGTCGTTAGGTGGGCGGTAGTAACATCCTATGAAAAGCTTATTAACATAATGCTAATCTAAAATTTTAGCCTCGTACACTCTTTTGTAAATGTAAGTAAAAATATTTCTTCTCTCGCAGAATTTTCTGTTCCTTTGCATAAAACTCAATGGTATACACAGTTCTTGATGGTTTTTTATCCCATTGGAGTCGGATTTTTGCAATTTTTTGATTTTGAAGCTTTTAATTACATTGTCACCGGAAACAATTACCAACATATTTTCGGAATTTTCGGGGATATTACCTCCATGCTTTCACAGAAGACGTAGAGTAATGTTGTTGAGGAACAGCGCAAGTTTCGACGCGTTATATGAAATACTTTTTCCGTAAATGCACTTATTAATATAATGCTAATCTTAAATTTTAGCCTCGTACAATCTTTTATTAATGAAAGTAAAAATATTTCTTCTCTCGCATATTTTTCTTTTCCTATTTATTAAACTCAATAGTATACAAATTTACTGTTGGTTTTTTATCCCATTCGAGTCAAAGTTTTGCATTTATTTGATTTTGAAGCTTTTAATTATATTGGCTCCGGAAACAATTACCCACATATTTTCGAATCTCATGCAGATATAACCGCCATTCTTTCAGGGTAGGTTAAGAAATATACCTTATTCCTGCACATCAAATTACACGACTAAACCTTGAGTACTTAGTCTGTAACAGCACTTATTCCAGTGATGCCTACCCAAAAAATAAGTTCCCTTCGACATCCTCTGTTCAATCTCAAGTAACCATGGATACCATTTCTTTAATTTAAAAGCCTTTTTCAAATTTAGTCACCGTAGGTATTTACACTCATATCTTCGATAATTATGTGGATATTACCTCCATGCCTATCCAAAAAATTAGTTCTCTTTGCCATCCTCCGTTCAATCTCAAGTATCCATGGATACCATTTCTTTCATTTGGAAGCCCTTTGCTAATTTAGTCACAGTAGACATTTACACCCATATCTTCGACAGCTAGGCGGATTTCACCTCCTTTTTTTAGGAGAAGGCGTTGAGTATTGCTTTTGAGGTTCAGTGCAAGTATCGACGTATTATATGTAATACTTTCTCCGTAAATGCACTTATTAACATAATGCTAATATGAAATTTTTGCCTCGTACACTCTTTTGTTAATGTAAGTAAAAATATTTCTTCTCTCGCTTATTTTTCTGTTCCTATGCATCAAACTCAATGGTATACACATTTTTTGATGTTTTTTTTCCCATTGGAGTCGGAGTTTTGCAATTTTTTGATTTTGAAGCTTTTAATTACATTGTCACCGGAAACAATTACCAACATATTTTCATAATTATTGGGGATATTACCTCCATGATTTCACAGAAGGCGTAGAGTAATGCTCATGAGGAACATTGCTAGTTTCGAAGCGTCATATGAAATACTTTCTCCGTAAATGCACTTATTAACATAATGCTAATCTGAAATTTTAGCCTCGTAAACTCTTTTGTTAATGTAAGTAAAAATATTTCTTCTCTCGCTTATTTTTCTGTTCCTTTGCATCAAACTCAATAGTATACACAGTTTTTGATGGTTTTTTATCCCATTCGAGTCGGATTTTTGCAATTTTTTGATTTTGAAGCTTATAATTACATTGTCACCGGAAACAATTACAAACATATTTTCGGAATTTTCGGGGATATTACCTCGATGTTTTCACAGAAGGCGTAGAGTAATGCTGTTGAGGACCAGTGGAAGTTTCGAAGCGTCATATGAAATACTTTCTCCGTAAATGCACTTATTAACATAATGCTAATCTGAAATTTTTGCCTCGTACACTCTTTTGTTAATGTAGAAATATACCTTATTCCTGCACATAAAATTACACGACTAAACCTTGAGTACTTAATCTGTAACAGCACTTATTCCAGTTATGCCTATCCAAAAAATAAGTTCCTTTCGACATATTCTGTTCAATCTCAAGTAACCATGGATACCATTTCTTTCATTTAAAAGCCTTTTTCTAATTTAGTCACCGTAGGCATTTACACCCATATCTTCGATAGTTATGCGGATATTATCTCCATGCCTATCAAAAAAATTAGTTCCCTTCGCCATCCTCCGTTCAATCTCATGTATCCATGGATACCATTTCTTTCATTTGGAAGCCCTTTGCTAATTTAGTCACCGTAGACATTTACACCCATATCTTCGACAGTTATGCGGATATCACCTCCATTTTTTAAGAGAAGGCGTAGAGTATTGCTTTTGAGGTTTGATGCAAGTATCGACGCGTTTTATGAAATACTTTCGCCGTAAATGCACTTATTAACATAATGCTAATCTGAAATTTTTGCCTCGTACACTCTTTTGTTAATGTAAGTAAAAATATTTCTTTTCTCGCTTAGTTTTCTATTCCTTTGCATCAAACTCAATGGCATACACAGTTTTTGATGGTTTTTTATCCCATTCGAGTAGATTTTTTTTGCAATTTTTTGATTTTGAAGCTTTTAATTACATTGTCACCGGAAACAATTACCAACATATTTTCATAATAATTGGGGATATTACCTCCATGTTTTCACAGAAGGCGTAGAGTAATGCTGTAGAGGAACAGTGCAAGTGTCGACGCATTATATGAAATACTTTTTCCGTAAATGCACTTATTAACATAATGCTAATCTGAAATTTTTGCCTCGTACACTCTTTTGTTAATGTAAGTAAAAATATTTCTTTTCTCGCTTAGTTTTCTATTCCTTTGCATCAAACTCAATGGCATACACAGTTTTTGATGGTTTTTTATCCCATTCGAGTAGATTTTTTTTGCAATTTTTTGATTTTGAAGCTTTTAATTACATTGTCACCGGAAACAATTACCAACATATTTTCATAATAATTGGGGATATTACCTCCATGTTTTCACAGAAGGCGTAGAGTAATGCTGTAGAGGAACAGTGCAAGTTTCGAAGCGTCATATGAAATACTTTCTCCGTAAATGCACTTATTAACATAATGCTAATCTGAAATTTTATCCTCGTACACTCTTTTGTTAATGTAAGTAAATATATTTCTTCTCTCACAGAATTTTCTGTTCCTTTGCATCAAACTCATTGGTATACACAGTTTTTGATGGTTTTTTATCCCATTCGAGTCGGATTTTTGCAATTTTTTGATTTTGAAGCTTTTAATTACATTGTCACCGGAAAAAATTACCAACATATTTTCGGAATTTTCGGGGATATTACCTCCATGCTTTCACAGACGGCGTAAAGTAATGTTGTTGAGGAACAGCGCAAGTTTCGACGCGTTATATGAAATACTTTTTCCGTAAATGCACTTATTAATATAATGCTAATCTTAAATTTTAGCCTCGTACAATCTTTTGTTAATGAAAGTAAAAATATTTCTTCTCTCGCATATTTTTCTTTTCCTAGTTATTAATTTCAATAGTATACACATTTTTTGATGTTTTTTTTCCATCGAGTCGGAGTTTTGCATTTATTTGATTTTGAAGCTTTTAATTATATTGGCTCCGGAAACAATTACCCACATATTTTCGAATCTCATGCAGATATAACCGCCATTCTTTCAGGGTAGGTTAAGAAATATACCTTATTCCTGCACATCAAATTACACGACTAATCTTTGAGTACTTAGTCTGTAACAGCACTTATTCCAGTGATGCCTATCCAAAAAATAAGTTCCCTTCGACATTCTCTGTTCAATCTCAAGTAACCATGGATAACATTTCCTTAATTTAAAAGCCTTTTTCAAATTTAGTCACCGTAGGCATTTACACCCATATCTTCGATAATTATGTGGATATTACCTCCATGCCTATCCAAAAAATTAGTTCTCTTTGCCATCCTCCGTTCAATCTCAAGTATCCATGGATACCATTTCTTTCATTTGGAAGCCCTTTGCTAATTTAGTCACAGTAGACATTTACACTCATATCTTCGCCAGTCGGCGGATTTCACCTCCTTTTTTTAGGAGAAGGCGTTGAGTATTGCTTTTGAGGTTCAGTGCAAGTATCGACGCATTAAATGTAATACTTTCTCCGTAAATGCACTTATTAACATAATGCTAATCTGAAATTTTTGCCTCGTACACTCTTTTGTTAATGTAAGTAAAAATATTTCTTCTCTCGCTTATTTATCTGTTCCTATGCATCAAACTCAATGGTATACACATTTTTTGATGTTTTTTTTCCCATTCGAGTCGGATTTTTGCAATTTTTTGATTTTGATGCTTTTAATTACATTGTCACCGGAAACAATTACCAACATATTTTCATACTTATTAGGAATATTATTTCCATGTTTTCACAGAAGGCGTAGAGTAATGCTGTTGAGGAACAGTCTAAGTTTCGACGCGTTATATGAAATACTTTTTCCGTAAATGCACTTATTAATATAATGCTAATCTTAAATTTTAGCCTCGTACAATCTTTTGTTAATGAAAGTAAAAATATTTCTTCTCTCGCATATTTTTCTTTTCCTATGTATTAAACTCAATAGTATACACATTTTTTGATGTTTTTTTTTCCCATTCGAGTCGGAGTTTTGCATTTATTTGATTTTGAAGCTTTTAATTATATTGGCTCCGGAAACAATTACCCACATATTTTCGAATCTCATGCATATATAACCGCCATTCTTTCAGGGTAGGTTAAGAAATATACCTTATTCCTGCACATCAAATTACACGACTAAACCATGAGTACTTAGTCTGTGACAGCACTTATTCTAGTGATGCCTATCCAAAAAATAAGTTCCCTTCGACATCCTCTGTTCAATCTCAAGTTACCATGGATACCATTTCCTCTTATTTAAAAGCCTTTTTCAAATTTAGTCACCGTAGGCATTTACACCCATATCTTCGATAATTATGCGGATATTACCTCCATGCCTATCCAAAAAATTAGTTCCCTTCGCCATCCTCCGTTCAATCTTAAGTATCCATGGATACCATTTCTTTCATTTGGAAGCCCTTTGCTAATTTAGTCACAGTAGACATTTACACCCATATCTTCGACAGTTAGGCGGATTTCACCTCCTTTTTTTAGGAGAAGGCGTTGAGTATTGCTTTTGAGGTTCAGTGCAAGTATCGACGTATTATATGTAATACTTTCTCCGTAAATGCACTTATTAACATAATGCTAATCTGAAATTTTTGCCTCGTACACTCTTTTGTTAATGTAAGTAAAAATATTTCTTCTCTCGCTTATTTTTCTGTTCCTATGCATCAATCTCAATGGTATACACAGTTCTTGATGGTTTTTTTATCCCATTGGAGTCGGATTTTTGCAATTTTTTGATTTTGAAGCTTTTTATTACATTGTCACCGGAAACAATTACCAACATATTTTCATAATTATTTTGGATATTACCTCCATGTTTTCACAGAAGGCGTAGAGTAATGCTCATGAGGAACATTGCTAGTTTCGAAGCGTCATATGAAATACTTTCTCCGTAAATGCACTTATTAACATAATGCTAATCTGAAATTTTAGCCTCGTAAACTCTTTTGTTAATGTAAGTAAAAATATTTCTTCTCTCGCTTTTTTTTCTGTTCCTTTGCTTCAAACTCAATGGTATACACAGTTTTTGATGGTTTTTTATCCCATTCGAGTCGGAGTTTTGCATTTTTTTGATTTTGAAGCTTATAATTACATTGTCACCGGAAACAATTACCAACATATTTTCGGAATTTTCGGGGATATTACCTCCATGTTTTCACAGAAGGCGTAGAGTAATGCTGTTGAGGACCAGTGGAAGTTTCGAAGCGTCATATGAAATACTTTCTCCGTAAATGCACTTATTAACATAATGCTAATCTGAAATTTTAGCCTCGTACACTCTTTTGTTAATGTAAGTAAAAATATTTCTTCTCTCGCAGAATTTTCTGTTCCTTTGCATCAAACTCAATGGTATACACATTTTTTGATGTTTTTTTTTCCCATTCGAGTCGGAGTTTTGCAATTTTTTGATTTGGAAACTTTTAATTACATTGTCACCGGAAACAATTACCAACATATTTTCATACTTATTAGGAATATTACCTCCATGTTTTCACAGAAGGCGTAGAGTAATGCTCATGAGGAACAGTGCAAGTTTCAAAGCGTCATTTGAAATACTTTCTCCGTAAATTTATTTTTATTTATTTATCAAAACTCCAAAAACAGCAACTAAGGCCTTTACATTGGGTTCAATAAACAGAATAAATTAAAAAAAACAACAATAGTAGTAGAAACAAAACAGAATAATTCAAAATATAAACAAGGCAAGAATGAGGTGAAGATGACATAAATGTTACACATTAGGTTTCAGTTGGGAGAAATAGACGTTGCGTGAGGAGAAAAGGTCAAGGGTGGGGCGACTATTAGTTAAGGCATTGAAAGATGAAGGTAGGCGGTAGAATAGTGATCGTTGGGAAATGGAGAGACGGAAATTGGGTGTGTGTAACAGACTCATATTGCGAGTGATGCGGGCTGGGATGCGGAGTGAAAAATAGGAAAGAAGAAGATCAGAGCGGAAGGACCCATTCATGATGGAGTGCAGGAATTTAAGGTCCGAATTCAGCCGGCGAAGGGAGAGGTGTGATAGGCCAAGAGATGATAAGATTTCTACACATGAGCTGTGTCTAAGGGAGGGCACGCGATGACGGACTATTGCTAAAAAGAAGTTAAGGGGGCGGTTGAGTAATTTAAGAGTGGTGGGGGATGCAGTTGACCAGATGGGACCAATATTCTAGGATGGGTAGTACACATCCAAGAAACACAGATTTTAGGGCAAATGGGTCCGTTATTTCCTTGAGCCGATAGAGAATTCCCACTGTTGACATTGCGTTTTTAGAAATACTAGAAATATGTTCATAGAACATCAACTTCTGATCAAAGGTAACCCCTAGGTCATTATGGGAACTAACAGAAGGTATAGGGTGCTTGGAAAGTTCGTAGGTAAAGGAGATGGTTTTGCGTTTTAAGGAGAAGGATATTGCAGCAGACTTCTCAGGATTCACGCGCAGTTTCCATTTGGCGCACCAGCTATCAATGGCATTTAGAGATGACTGTAAATTAAGGGAATCCGCCGCACTGTTAATTGCTCTAAATACTTTACAGTCATCTGCATATAAAAGAATGCTGCAACCAGAGGGTAGAACATCTTCAATTAGGTCGTCAAAATAGAGTGCAAAAAGAAGGGGACCAAGAACACTGCCCTGGGGGACTCCAGAGGTAACTGGCAAATATTTCGAGGAAATTCCATCTATTAAAACCCGCTGGTTGCGAGAATTCAAGAAGTTAGAAATAAGGGATAATATGGGGCCATGTATATTGTAACGGGACTGAAGTTTGTGTAGAAGGAGGTTGTGATTGACGGAATCGAAAGATTTAGAGAAATCTATATAACAGACGTCGAGTTGCGACCCATTTTCGAATGCAGAAATAATGTGATGATGTAAAATGGATAGATTAGTGAGGCAGGAGCCACCAGGAAGGAAACCATGCTGAAAGGGTGAGATGTATGGGAGAGTGAAATGAAGAATGCGATCATGGAGAATACGCTCAAAGATTATGGACAACACTGGTAAAATTGAAATGGGGCGATAATTTTCAATTTTATCCTTAGGACCGGATTTCAAAATGGGGGTTACATTGGAGTTCTTCCACTGCGCTGGGAAAGTTCCGGATAAAAAGAATCTGTTAAAAATGATGTAGATGGGAATATAGAGAGCGCCAGACGTACGATGAAGGAAAATTGAGGAAATATCATCCGAACCGGTTGATTTGCTAATGGGTAGGGATGACAGATACTTTAGGATTTCGCGAGGAGAGGTAGAGATAGACGCAAGGGAAAGAGCGGAAACCGGATGAACAGGGGGGAGGTTCATATTAGGAGGAGAAGGGGTGAAATTAGAGGAGAAGTAATCATTGAAGCCCGAGGGCCTGGCGTCACCTTCATATGTCACCACTCCGGCTGAGAGTTTATGCGGGATGCGACGGGTTTTTCTTTTGGTATTAATCAGCGACCAGAATCTCTTGGAGTTTACCTTGATATCACAAGTAATTCTTTTGATGTAGTCCGTGTAGTCACGACGAAGAAGATGTCGAGCGTGACGGCGAAGATGGACAAAGGACTCACGGGTGTAGGGGTTGGGAGAGCGCTTCCATAGTTTCCAGGCAGCAAGCTTGTTTCTTAAGATCCGGTATGTCTCTGCTGTGAGCCACAGCGGCTTCCCCTTTGACAAACGTCGAGAAGGGACGAGGTCCGCGATGGCCGCGTGGAGAAGGTCGTAAAAGAGTTGGAGCGCATCCTCGGGTGACCCAAGCTCCAGGAGGTTCCAAGGAAGTAGCGAGAGAGTGCGGTTAATGGCAGGCCAGTCCGCTTTGTTCCAACACCTGAGGGATCGGGGAGGGGTCGGAGGAGCGGGATTTTGGCGACGTTGAGAGAAGGGGAATGTCAAAGAACACTCCAGGGATTCGTGGTCTGTTCTGAAAATATTTCTGCCTGCTGCCACGGAATGCACATGGGTGGAGGAAAGTATGAAGTCCAGCGTTGCCGATTTTCCCGTGGGGAAGGGATTGAACTGATGGAGGCCGAGACCGTCCACAAAATGGTCGAGGAAGAAATCGTCAAATTGGTTGGATGGTGAACCGGATGAGGAGGAGGTCCAATTGACTGACAAATTAAAGTCACCGAACAGCAGGACATCACCATATGCACGGGCGCGGAGAATAGAATTAAAACAGGCCTCCAAAGACGACAAATCGTCGTTAGGTGGGCGGTAGTAACATCCTATGAAAAGCTTATTAACATAATGCTAATCTAAAATTTTAGCCTCGTACACTCTTTTGTAAATGTAAGTAAAAATATTTCTTCTCTCGCAGAATTTTCTGTTCCTTTGCATAAAACTCAATGGTATACACAGTTCTTGATGGTTTTTTATCCCATTGGAGTCGGATTTTTGCAATTTTTTGATTTTGAAGCTTTTAATTACATTGTCACCGGAAACAATTACCAACATATTTTCGGAATTTTCGGGGATATTACCTCCATGCTTTCACAGAAGACGTAGAGTAATGTTGTTGAGGAACAGCGCAAGTTTCGACGCGTTATATGAAATACTTTTTCCGTAAATGCACTTATTAATATAATGCTAATCTTAAATTTTAGCCTCGTACAATCTTTTATTAATGAAAGTAAAAATATTTCTTCTCTCGCATATTTTTCTTTTCCTATTTATTAAACTCAATAGTATACAAATTTACTGTTGGTTTTTTATCCCATTCGAGTCAAAGTTTTGCATTTATTTGATTTTGAAGCTTTTAATTATATTGGCTCCGGAAACAATTACCCACATATTTTCGAATCTCATGCAGATATAACCGCCATTCTTTCAGGGTAGGTTAAGAAATATACCTTATTCCTGCACATCAAATTACACGACTAAACCTTGAGTACTTAGTCTGTAACAGCACTTATTCCAGTGATGCCTACCCAAAAAATAAGTTCCCTTCGACATCCTCTGTTCAATCTCAAGTAACCATGGATACCATTTCTTTAATTTAAAAGCCTTTTTCAAATTTAGTCACCGTAGGTATTTACACTCATATCTTCGATAATTATGTGGATATTACCTCCATGCCTATCCAAAAAATTAGTTCTCTTTGCCATCCTCCGTTCAATCTCAAGTATCCATGGATACCATTTCTTTCATTTGGAAGCCCTTTGCTAATTTAGTCACAGTAGACATTTACACCCATATCTTCGACAGCTAGGCGGATTTCACCTCCTTTTTTTAGGAGAAGGCGTTGAGTATTGCTTTTGAGGTTCAGTGCAAGTATCGACGTATTATATGTAATACTTTCTCCGTAAATGCACTTATTAACATAATGCTAATATGAAATTTTTGCCTCGTACACTCTTTTGTTAATGTAAGTAAAAATATTTCTTCTCTCGCTTATTTTTCTGTTCCTATGCATCAAACTCAATGGTATACACATTTTTTGATGTTTTTTTTCCCATTGGAGTCGGAGTTTTGCAATTTTTTGATTTTGAAGCTTTTAATTACATTGTCACCGGAAACAATTACCAACATATTTTCATAATTATTGGGGATATTACCTCCATGATTTCACAGAAGGCGTAGAGTAATGCTCATGAGGAACATTGCTAGTTTCGAAGCGTCATATGAAATACTTTCTCCGTAAATGCACTTATTAACATAATGCTAATCTGAAATTTTAGCCTCGTAAACTCTTTTGTTAATGTAAGTAAAAATATTTCTTCTCTCGCTTATTTTTCTGTTCCTTTGCATCAAACTCAATAGTATACACAGTTTTTGATGGTTTTTTATCCCATTCGAGTCGGATTTTTGCAATTTTTTGATTTTGAAGCTTATAATTACATTGTCACCGGAAACAATTACAAACATATTTTCGGAATTTTCGGGGATATTACCTCGATGTTTTCACAGAAGGCGTAGAGTAATGCTGTTGAGGACCAGTGGAAGTTTCGAAGCGTCATATGAAATACTTTCTCCGTAAATGCACTTATTAACATAATGCTAATCTGAAATTTTTGCCTCGTACACTCTTTTGTTAATGTAGAAATATACCTTATTCCTGCACATAAAATTACACGACTAAACCTTGAGTACTTAATCTGTAACAGCACTTATTCCAGTTATGCCTATCCAAAAAATAAGTTCCTTTCGACATATTCTGTTCAATCTCAAGTAACCATGGATACCATTTCTTTCATTTAAAAGCCTTTTTCTAATTTAGTCACCGTAGACATTTACACCCATATCTTCGACAGTTATGCGGATATCACCTCCATTTTTTAAGAAAAGGCGTAGAGTATTGCTTTTGAGGTTCGATGCAAGTATCGACGCGTTATGTGAAATATTTTCTCCGTAAATGCACTTATTAACATAATGCTAATCTGAAATTTTTGCCTCGTACACTCTTTTGTTAATGTAAGTAAAAATATTTCTTCTCTCGCTTATTTTTCTGTTCCTATGCATCAAACTCAATAGTATACATATTTTTTGATGGTTATTTTTCCCATTCGAATCGGAGTTTTGCAATTTTTTGATTTTGAAGCTTTTAATTACATTGTCACCGGAAACAATTACCAACATATTTTCATAATTATTGGGGATATTACATCCATGCTTTCAAAGAAGGCGTGGAGTAATGCTGTTGACGATTAGTGCAAGTTTCGACGCGTTATATGAAATTCTTTTTCCGTAAATGCACTTATTAACATAATGCTAATCTGAAATTTTAGCCTCGTTAACTCTTTTGTTAATGTAAGTAAAAATATTTCTTCTCTCGCTTATTTTTCTGTTCCTTTGCTTCAAACTCAATGGTATACACAGTTTTTGATGGTTTTTTATCCCATTCGAGTCGGATTTTTGCAATTTTTTGATTTTGAAGCTTATAATTACATTGTCACCGGAAACAATTACCAACATATTTTCGGAATTTTCGGGGATATTACCTCCATGTTTTCACAGAAGGCGTAGAGTAATGCTGTTGAAGACCAGTGGAAGTTTCGAAGCGTAATATGAAATACTTTCTCCGTAAATGCACTTAATAACATAATGCTAATCTGAAATTTTTGCCTCGTACACTCTTTTGTTAATGTAAGTAAAAATATTTCTTCTCTCGCTTATTTTTCTGTTCCTATGCATCAAACTCAATAGTATACATATTTTTTTATGGTTATTTTTCCCATTCGATTCGGAGTTTTGCAATTTTTTGATTTTGATGCTTTTAATTACATTGTCACCGGAAACAATTACCAACATATTTTCATAATTAGTGGGTATATTACATCCATGCTTTTACAGAAGGCGTGGAGTAATGCTGTTGACGATCAGTGCAAGTTTCGACGCGTTATATGAAATACTTTTTCCGTAAATGCACTTATTAACATAATGCTAATCTGAAATTTTAGCCTCGTAAACTCTTTTGTTAATGTGAGTAAAAATATTTCTTCTCTCGCTTATTTTTCTGTCCTTTGCTTCAAACTCAATGGTATACAAATTTTTTGATGTTTTTTTTCCCATTCGAGTCGGAGTTTTGCAATTTTTTGATTTTGAAACTTTTAATTACATTGTCACCGGAAACAATTACCAACATATTTTCATAATTATTGTAGATATTACCTCCATGTTTTCACAGAAGGCGTAGAGTAATGCTGTTGAGGAACAGTGCAAGTTTCGCAGCGTCATATTAAATATTGTCTCCGTAAATGCACTTATTAACATAATGCTAATCTGGAATTTTAGCCTCGTTCACTCTTTTGTTAATGAAAGTAAAAATATTTCTTCTCTCGCATATTTTTCTGTTCCTATTTATTTACTCAATGGTATACAAATTTTCTGATGGTTTTTTATCCCATTCGAATCAAAGTTTTTCATTTATTTGATTTTGAAGCTTTTTATTATATTGGCTCAGGAAACAATTACCCATCTATTTTCGAATATTATGCAGATATAACCGCCATTCTTTTAGGGTAGGTTAAGAAATATACCTTATTCCTGCACATCAAATTACACGACTAAACCTTGAGTACTTAGTCTGTAACAGCACTTATTCCAGTTATGCCTATCCAAAAAATAAGTTCCTTTCGACATATAGTGTTCAATCTCAAGTAACCATGAATACCATTTCTTTCATTTAAAAGCCTTTTTCTAATTTAGTCACCGTAGGGATTTCACCTCCTTTTTTTAGGAGAAGGCGTGGAGTATTGCTTTTGAGGTTCAGTGCAAGTATCGGCGCGTTATATGAAATAAAGTTTTCGTAAATGCTCTTATTAACATAATGCTAATCTGAAATTTTTGCCTCGTACACTCTTTTGTTAATGTAAGTAAAAATATTTCTTCTCTCGCTTATTTTTCTGTTCCTTTGCATCAAACTCAATGGTATACACATTTTTTGATGTTTTTTTCCCATTCGAGTCGGATATTTGCAATTTTTTGATTTTGAAACTTTTAATTACATTGTCACCGGAAACAATTACCAACATATTTTCATACCTATTACGGACATTACCTCCATGTTTTCACAGAAGGCGAAGAGTAATGCTGTAGAGGAACAGTGCAAGTTTCGAAGCGTCATATGAAATACTCTCTCCGTAAATGCACTTATTAACATAATGCTAATCTGAAATTTTAGCTTCGTACACTCTTTTGTAAATGTAAGTAAAAATATTTCTTCTCTCGCTTATTTTTCTGTTCCTTTGCATCAAACTCAATGGTATACACAGTTTTTGATGGTTTTTTATCCCATTCGAGTCGGATTTTTGCAATTTTTTGATTTTGAAACTTTTAATTACATTGTCACCGGAAACAATTACCAACATATTTTCATACCTATTAGGGACATTACCTCCATGTTTTCACAGAAGGCGAAGAGTAATGCTGTAGAGGAACAGTGCAAGTTTCGAAGCGTCATATGAAATACTCTCTCCGTAAATGCACTTATTAACATAATGCTAATCTGAAATTTTAGCTTCGTACACTCTTTTGTTATTGTAAGTAAAAATATTTCTTCACTCGCTTATTTTTCTGTTCCTTTGCATCAAACTCAATGGTATACACAGTTCTTGATGGTTTTTTATCCCATTCGAGTCGGATTTTTGCAATTTTTTGATTTTGAAGCTTTTAATTACATTGTCACCGGAAACAATTACCAACATATTTTCATAATTATTGGGGATATTACCTCCATATTTTCACAGAAGGCGTAGAGTAATGCTGTTGAGGAACAGTGCCACTGACGAATCGTCATATTAAATACTTTCTCCGTAAATGCACTTATTATCATAATGCTAATCTGAAATTTTAGCCTCGTACACTCTTTTGTTAATGTAAGTTAAAATATTTCTTCTCTCGCAGAATTTTCTGTTCCTTTGCATCAAACTCAATAGTATACACAGTTTTTGATGGTTTTTTATCCCATTCGAGTCGGATATTTGTAATTTTTTGATTTTGAAGCTTTTAATTACATTGTCACCGGAAACATTTACCAACATATTTTCGGAATTTTAGGGGATATTACCTCCATGTTTTCACAGAAGGCGTAGAGTAATGCTGTTGAGGAACAGTGCAAGTTTCGAAGCGTCATATGAAATGCTTTCTCCGTAAATGCACTTATTAATATAATGCTAATCTGAAATTTTAGCCTCGTTCACTCTTTTGTTAATGTAAGTAAAAATATTTCTTCTCTCGCATATTTTTCTGTTTTTATTTATTAAACTCAATGGTATACAAATTTTCTGATGGTTTTTTATCCCATTCGAGTCAAAGTTTTTCATTTATTTGATTTTGAAGTTTTTAATTATATTGGCTCAGGAAACAATTACCATCATATTTTCATACCTATTTGGGACATTACCTCCATGTTTTCACAGAAGGCGAAGAGTAATGCTGTAGAGGAACAGTGCAAGTTTCGAAGCGTCATATGAAATACTCTCTCCGTAAATGCACTTATTAACATAATGCTAATCTGAAATTTTAGCTTCGTACACTCTTTTGTTATTGTAAGTAAAAATATTTCTTCTCTCGCTTATTTTTCTGTTCCTATGCATCAAACTCAAGGGTATACACAGTTCTTGATGGTTTTTTATCCCATTCGAGTCGGATTTTTGCAATTTTTTGATTTTGAAGCTTTTAATTACATTGTCACCGGAAACAATTACCAACATATTTTCATAATTATTGGGGATATTACCTCCATATTTTCACAGAAGGTGTAGAGTATTGCTCATGAGGAACAGTGCTAGTTTCGAATCGTCATATGAAATACTTATTCCGTAAATGCACTTATTAACATAATGCTAATCTGAAATTTTAGCCTCGTACACTCTTTTGTTAATGTAAGTTAAAATATTTCTTCTCTCGCAGAATTTTCTGTTCCTTTGCATCAAACTATATGGTATACACAGTTTTTGATGGTTTTTTATCCCATTCGAGTCGGATTTTTGCAATTTTTTTATTTTGAAGCTTTTAATTACATTGTCACCGGAAACAATTACCAACATATTTTCGGAATTTTCGGGGATATTACCACCATGCTTTCACAGAAGGCGTAGAGTAATGCTGTTGAGGAACATTGCAAGTTTCGAAGCGTCATATGAAATGCTTTCTCCGTAAATGCACTTATTAACATAATGCTAATCTGAAATTTTAGCCTGGTTAACTTTTTTGTTAATGTAAGTAAAAATATTTCTTCTCTCGCAAAATTTTCTGTTCCTTTGCATCAAACTCAATAGTATACACAGTTTTTGATGGTTTTTTATCCCATTCGAGTCGGATTTTTGCAATTTTTTGATTTTGAAACTTTTAATTACATTGTCACCGGAAACATTTACCAACATATTTTCGGAATTTTCGGGGTTATTACCTCCATGCTTTCACAGAAGGCGTAGAGTAATGTTGTTGAGGAACAGCGCAAGTTTCGACGCGTTATATGAAACACTTTTTCCGTAAATGCACTTATTAATATAATGCTAATCTTAAATTTTAGCCTCCTACAATCTTTTATTAATGAAAGTAAAAATATTTCTTCTCTCGCATATTTTTCTTTTCCTATTTATTAAACTCAATAGTATACAAATTTACTGTTGGTTTTTTATCCCTTTCGAGTCAAAGTTTTGCATTTATTTGATTTTGAAGCTTTTAATTATATTGGCTCCGGAAACAATTACCCACATATTTTCGAATCTCATGCAGATATAACCGCCATTCTTTCAGGGTAAGTTAAGAAATATACCTTATTCCTGCACATCAAATTACACGACTAAACCTTGAGTACTTAGTCTGTAACAGCACTTATTCCAGTGATGCCTATCCAAAAAATAAGTTCCCTTCGACATCCTCTGTTCAATCTCAAGTAACCATGGATACCATTTCTTTAATTTAAAAGCCTTTTTCAAATTTAGTCACCGTAGGTATTTACACCCATATCTTCGATAGTTATGTGGATATTACCTCCATGCCTATCCAAAAAATTAGT
The DNA here is from genome assembly GCA_963573305.1 of Pyrrhosoma nymphula. Taxonomy (NCBI): domain Eukaryota; kingdom Metazoa; phylum Arthropoda; class Insecta; order Odonata; family Coenagrionidae; genus Pyrrhosoma; species Pyrrhosoma nymphula. Next base: position 68,143 of record OY754333.1, on the reverse strand, counting down.
TCTCTTTGCCATCCTCCGTACAATCTCAAGTATCCATGGATACCATTTCTTTCATTTGGAAGCCCTTTGCTAATTTAGTCACAGTAGACATTTACACCCATATCTTCGACAGCTAGGCGGATTTCACCTTCTTTTTTTAGGAGAAGGCGTTGAGTATTGCTTTTGAGATTCAGTGCAAGTATCGACGTATTATATGTAATACTTTCTCCGTAAATGCACTTATTAACATAATGCTAATATGAAATTTTTGCCTCGTACACTCTTTTGTTAATATAAGTAAAAATATTTCTTCTCTCGCTTATTTTTCTGTTCCTATGCATCAAACTCAATGGTATACACATTTTTTGATGTTTTTTTTCCCATTTTAGTCGGAGTTTTGCAATTTTTTGATTTTGAAGCTTTTAATTACATTGTCACCGGAAACAATTACCAACATATTTTCATAATTATTGGGGATATTACCTCCATGTTTTCACAGAAGGCGTAGAGTAATGCTCATGAGGAACATTGCTAGTTTCGAAGCGTCATATGAAATACTTTCTCCGTAAATGCACTTATTAACATAATGCTAATCTGAAATTTTAGCCTCGTAAACTCTTTTGTTAATGTAAGTAAAAATATTTCTTCTCTCGCTTATTTTTCTGTTCCTTTGCATCAAACTCAATGGTATACACAGTTTTTGATGGTTTTTTATCCCATTCGAGTCGGATTTTTGCAATTTTTTGATTTTGAAGCTTATAATTACATTGTCACCGGAAACAATTACCAACATATTTTCGGAATTTTCGGGGATATTACCTCCATGTTTTCCCAGAAGGCGTAGTGTAGTGCTGTTGAGGACCAGTGGAAGTTTCGAAGAGTCATATGAAATACTTTCTCCGTAAATGCACTTATTAACATAATGCTAATCTGAAATTTTTGCCTCGTACACTCTTTTGTTAATGTAAGTAAAAATATTACTTCTCTCGCTTATTTTTCTCTTCCTTTGCATCAAACTCAATGGTATACACATTTTTTGATGTTTTTTTTCCTATTCGAGTCGGAGTTTTGCAATTTTTTGATTTTGAAACTTTTAATTACATTGTCACCGGAAACAATTACCAACATATTTTCATACTTATTAGAAATATTACCTCCATGTTTTCACAGAAGGCGAAGAGTAATGCTGTAGAGGAACAGTGCAAGTTTCGAAGCGTCATATGAAATACTTTCTCCGTAAATGCTCTTTTTAACATAATGCTAATCTGAAATTTTAGCTTCGTACACTCTTTTGTTAATGTAAGTAAAAATATTTCTTCTCTCGCTTATTTTTCTGTTCCTTTGCATCAAACTCAATGGTATACACAGTTTTTGATGGTTTTTTATCCCATTCGAGTCGGATTTTTGCAATTTTTTGATTTTGAAGCTTTTAATTACATTGTCACCGGAAACAATTACCAACATATTTTCATACGTATTAGGAATATTACCTCCATGTTTTCACAGAAGGCGAAGAGTAATGCTGTTGAAGAACAGTCTAAGTTTCGACGCGTTATATGAAATTCTTTTTCCGTAAATGCACTTATTAATATAATGCTAATCTTAAATTTTAGCCTCGTACAATCTTTTGTTAATGAAAATAAAAATATTTCTTCTCTCGCATATCTTTCTGTTCCTATTTATTTAACTCAATGGTATACACATTTTCTGATGGTTTTTTATCCCATTCGAGTCGAAGTTTTGCATTTATTTGATTTTAAAGCTTTTCATTTTATTGGCACCGGAAACAATTACCCACATATTTTCGAATCTTATGCAGATATAACCGCCATTCTTTCAGGGTAGGATATAAAATATACCTTGTTCCTGCACATCAAATTACACGACTTAACCTTGAGTACTTAGTCTGTAACAGCACTTATTCCAGTTATGCCTATCCAAAAAATAATTTCCCTTCGCCATCCTCTGTTCAATCTCAAGTAAACATGGATACCATTTCTTTCATTTAAAAGCCTTTTTCTAATTTAGTCACCGTAGGCATTTACACCCATATCTTCGATAATTATGCGGATAATACCTCCATGCCTATCCAAAAAATTAGTTCCCTTCGCCATCCTCCGTTCAATCTCAAGTATCCATGGATACCATTTCTTTCATTTTGAAGCCCTTTGCTAATTTAGTCACAGTAGACATTTACACCCATATCTTCGACAGTTAGGCGGATTTCACCTCCTTTTTTTAGAAGAAGGCGTTGAGTATTGCTTTTGAGGTTCAGTGCAAGTATCGACGTATTATATGTAATACTTTCTCCGTAAATGCACTTATTAACATAATGCTAATCTGAAATTTTTGCCTCGTACACTCTTTTGTTAATGTAAGTAAAAATATTTCTTCTCTCGCTTATTTTTCTGTTCCTTTGCATCAAACTCAATGGTATACACATTTTTTGATGTTTTTTTCCCATTCGAGTCGGATATTTGCAATTTTTTGATTTTGAAACTTTTAATTACATTGTCACCGGAAACAATTACCAACATATTTTCATACCTATTACGGACATTACCTCCATGTTTTCACAGAAGGCGAAGAGTAATGCTGTAGAGGAACAGTGCAAGTTTCGAAGCGTCATATGAAATACTCTCTCCGTAAATGCACTTATTAACATAATGCTAATCTGAAATTTTAGCTTCGTACACTCTTTTGTAAATGTAAGTAAAAATATTTCTTCTCTCGCTTATTTTTCTGTTCCTTTGCATCAAACTCAATGGTATACACAGTTTTTGATGGTTTTTTATCCCATTCGAGTCGGATTTTTGCAATTTTTTGATTTTGAAGCTTTTAATTACATTGTCACCGGAAACAATTACCAACATATTTTCGGAATAATCGGGGATATTACCACCATGCTTTCACAGAAGGCATAGAGTAATGCTGTTGAGGAACAGTGCAAGTTTCGAAGCGTCATATGAAATGCTTTCTCCGTAAATGCACTTATTAACATAATGCTAATCTGAAATTTTAGCCTGGTTAACTCTTTTGTTAATGTAAGTAAAAATATTTCTTCTCTCGCTTATTTTTCTGTACTTTTGCATCAAACTCAATGGTATACACAGTTTTTGATGGTTTTTTATCCCATTCGAGTCGGATTTTTGCAATTTTTTGATTTTGAAGATTTTAATTACATTGTCACCGGAAACAATTAACAACATCTTTTCGGAATTTTCGGGGATATTACCACCATGCTATCACAGAAGGCGTAGAGTAATGCTGTTGAGGAACAGTGCAAGTTTCGAAGCGTCATATGAAATGCTTTCTCCGTAAATTCACTTATTAACATAATGCTAATCTGAAATTTTAGCCTGGTTAACTCTTTTGTTAATGTAAGTAAAAATATTTGTTCTCTCGCAGAATTTTCTGTTCCTTTGCATCAAACTCAATAGTATACACAGTTTTTGATGGTTTTTTATCCCATTCGAGTCGGATTTTTGCAATGTTTTGATTTTGAAGCTTTTAATTACATTGTCACCGGAAACATTTACCAACATATTTTCGGAATTTTAGTAGATATTACCTCCATGTTTTCACAGAAGGCGTAGAGTAATGCTGTTGAGGATCAGTGCAAGTTTCGACGCGTTATATGAAATAATGTTTTCGTAAATGCACTTATTAATATAATGCTTATCTGAAATTTTAGCCTCGTTCACTCTTTTGTTAATGTAAGTAAAAATATTTCTTCTCTCGCATATTTTTCTGTTTTTATTTATTAAACTCAATGGGAAACAAATTTTCTGATGGTTTTTTATCCCATTCGAGTCAAAGTTTTTCATTTATTTGATTTTGAAGCTTTTCATTATGTTGGCTCAGGAAACAATTACCCACCTATTTTCGAATATTATGCAGATATAACCGCCATTCTTTTAGGGTAGGTTAAGAAATATACCTTATTCCTGCACATCAAATTACACGACTAAACCTTGAGTACTTAGTCTGTAACAGCCCTTATTCCAGTTATGCCTATCCAAAAAATAAGTTCCCTTCGAAGTATTCTGTTAAATCTCAAGTAACCATGGATACCATTTCTATCATTTGGAAGCCCTTTGCTAATTTAGACACCGTAGACATTTACACCCATATCTTCGACAGTTAGGCGGATTTCACCTCCTTTTTGTAGGAGAATGCGTGGAGTATTGCTTTCGAGGTTCAGTGCAAGTATCGACGCATTATATGTAATACTTTCTCCGTAAATGCACTTATTAACATAATGCTAATCTGAAATTTTTGCCTCGTACACCCTTTTGTTAATGTAAGTAAAAATATTTCTTCTCTCGCTTATTTTTCTGTTCCTATGCATCAAACTCAATGGTATACACATTTTTTTTGTTTTTTTCCCATTTAAGTCGGAGTTTTGCAATTTTTTGATTTTGAAACTTTTAATTACATTGTCACCGGAAACAATTACCAACATATTTTCATACCTATTAGGGACATTACCTCCATGTTTTCACAGAAGGCGAAGAGTAATGCTGTAGAGGAACAGTGCAAGTTTCGAAGCGTCATATGAAATACTCTCTCCGTAAATGCACTTATTAACATAATGCTAATCTGAAATTTTAGCTTCGTACACTCTTTTGTTATTGTAAGTAAAAATATTTCTTCTCTCGCTTATTTTTCTGTTCCTTTGCATCAAACTCAATGGTATACACAGTTCTTGATGGTTTTTTATCCCATTCGAGTCGGATTTTTGCAATTTTTTGATTTTGAAGCTTTTAATTACATTGTCACCGGAAACAATTACCAACATATTTTCATAATTATTGGGGATATTACCTCCATATTTTCACAGAAGGCGTAGAGTAATGCTGTTGAGGAACAGTGCCACTGACGAATCGTCATATTAAATACTTTCTCCGTAAATGCACTTATTAACATAATGCTAATCTGAAATTTTAGCCTCGTACACTCTTTTGTTAATGTAAGTTAAAATATTTCTTCTCTCGCAGAATTTTCTGTTCCTTTGCATCAAACTATATGGTATACACAGTTTTTGATGGTTTTTTATCCCATTCGAGTCGGATTTTTGCAATTTTTTTATTTTGAAGCTTTTAATTACATTGTCACCGGAAACAATTACCAACATATTTTCGGAATTTTCGGGGATATTACCACCATGCTTTCACAGAAGGCGTAGAGTAATGCTGTTGAGGAACAGTGCAAGTTTCGAAGCGTCATATGAAATGCTTTCTCCGTAAATGCACTTATTAACATAATGCTAATCTGAAATTTTAGCCTGGTTAACTCTTTAGTTAATGTAAGTAAAAATATTTCTTCTCTCGCAGAATTTTCTGTTCCTTTGCATCAAACTCAATAGTATACACAGTTTTTGATGGTTTTTTATCCCATTCGAGTCGGATATTTGTAATTTTTTGATTTTGAAGCTTTTAATTACATTGTCACCGGAAACATTTACCAACATATTTTCGGAATTTTAGGGGATATTACCTCCATGTTTTCACAGAAGGCGTAGAGTAATGCTGTTGAGGAACAGTGCAAGTTTCGAAGCGTCATATGAAATGCTTTCTCCGTAAATGCACTTATTAATATAATGCTAATCTGAAATTTTAGCCTCGTTCACTCTTTTGTTAATGTAAGTAAAAATATTTCTTCTCTCGCATATTTTTCTGTTTTTATTTATTAAACTCAATGGTATACAAATTTTCTGATGGTTTTTTATCCCATTCGAGTCAAAGTTTTTCATTTATTTGATTTTGAAGTTTTTAATTATATTGGCTCAGGAAACAATTACCATCATATTTTCATACCTATTTGGGACATTACCTCCATGTTTTCACAGAAGGCGAAGAGTAATGCTGTAGAGGAACAGTGCAAGTTTCGAAGCGTCATATGAAATACTCTCTCCGTAAATGCACTTATTAACATAATGCTAATCTGAAATTTTAGCTTCGTACACTCTTTTGTTATTGTAAGTAAAAATATTTCTTCTCTCGCTTATTTTTCTGTTCCTATGCATCAAACTCAAGGGTATACACAGTTCTTGATGGTTTTTTATCCCATTCGAGTCGGATTTTTGCAATTTTTTGATTTTGAAGCTTTTAATTACATTGTCACCGGAAACAATTACCAACATATTTTCATAATTATTGGGGATATTACCTCCATATTTTCACAGAAGGTGTAGAGTATTGCTCATGAGGAACAGTGCTAGTTTCGAATCGTCATATGAAATACTTATTCCGTAAATGCACTTATTAACATAATGCTAATCTGAAATTTTAGCCTCGTAAACTCTTTTGTAAAAGTAAGTAAAAATTCTTCTTCTTTCGCTTTTTTTTCTGTTCCTTTACATCAAACTCAATGGTATACACAGTTTTTGATGGTTTTTTATCCCATTCGAGTCGGATTTTTGCAATTTTTTTATTATGAAGCTTTTAATTACATTGTCACCGGAAACAATTACCAACATATTTTCGGAATTTTCGGGGATAATACCACCATGCTTTCACAGAAGGCGTAGAGTAATGCTGTTGAGGAACATTGCAAGTTTCGAAGCGTCATATGAAATGCTTTCTCCGTAAATGCACTTATTAACATAATGCTAATCTGAAATTTTAGCCTGGTTAACTCTTTTGTTAATGTAAGTAAAAATATTTCTTCTCTCGCAAAATTTTCTGTTCCTTTGCATCAAACTCAATAGTATACACAGTTTTTGATGGTTTTTTATCCCATTCGAGTCGGATTTTTGCAATTTTTTGATTTTGAAACTTTTAATTACATTGTCACCGGAAACATTTACCAACATATTTTCGGAATTTTCGGGGTTATTACCTCCATGCTTTCACAGAAGGCGTAGAGTAATGTTGTTGAGGAACAGCGCAAGTTTCGACGCGTTATATGAAACACTTTTTCCGTAAATGCACTTATTAATATAATGCTAATCTTAAATTTTAGCCTCCTACAATCTTTTATTAATGAAAGTAAAAATATTTCTTCTCTCGCATATTTTTCTTTTCCTATTTATTAAACTCATTAGTATACAAATTTACTGTTGGTTTTTTATCCCTTTCGAGTCAAAGTTTTGCATTTATTTGATTTTGAAGCTTTTAATTATATTGGCTCCGGAAACAATTACCCACATATTTTCGAATCTCATGCAGATATAACCGCCATTCTTTCAGGGTAAGTTAAGAAATATATCTTATTCCTGCACATCAAATTACACGACTAAACCTTGAGTACTTAGTCTGTAACAGCACTTATTCCAGTGATGCCTATCCAAAAAATAAGTTCCCTTCGACATCCTCTGTTCAATCTCAAGTAACCATGGATACCATTTCTTTAATTTAAAAGCCTTTTTCAAATTTAGTCACCGTAGGTATTTACACCCATATCTTCGATAGTTATGTGGATATTACCTCCATGCCTATCCAAAAAATTAGTTCTCTTTGCCATCCTCCGTACAATCTCAAGTATCCATGGATACCATTTCTTTCATTTGGAAGCCCTTTGCTAATTTAGTCACAGTAGACATTTACACCCATATCTTCGACAGCTAGGCGGATTTCACCTTCTTTTTTTAGGAGAAGGCGTTGAGTATTGCTTTTGAGATTCAGTGCAAGTATCGACGTATTATATGTAATACTTTCTCCGTAAATGCACTTATTAACATAATGCTAATATGAAATTTTTGCCTCGTACACTCTTTTGTTAATATAAGTAAAAATATTTCTTCTCTCGCTTATTTTTCTGTTCCTATGCATCATACTCAATGGTATACACATTTTTTGATGTTTTTTTTCCCATTTTAGTCGGAGTTTTGCAATTTTTTGATTTTGAAGCTTTTAATTACATTGTCACCGGAAACAATTACCAACATATTTTCATAATTATTGGGGATATTACCTCCATGTTTTCACAGAAGGCGTAGAGTAATGCTCATGAGGAACATTGCTAGTATCGAAGCGTCATATGAAATACTTTCTCCGTAAATGCACTTATTAACATAATGCTAATCTGAAATTTTAGCCTCGTAAACTCTTTTGTTAATGTAAGTAAAAATATTTCTTCTCTCGCTTATTTTTCTGTTCCTTTGCATCAAACTCAATGGTATACACAGTTTTTGATGGTTTTTTATCCCATTCGAGTCGGATTTTTGCAAGTTTTTGATTTTGAAGCTTATAATTACATTGTCACCGGAAACAATTACCAACATATTTTCGGAATTTTCGGGGATATTACCTCCATGTTTTCCCAGAAGTCGTAGTGTAGTGCTGTTGAGGACCAGTGGAAGTTTCGAAGAGTCATATGAAATACTTTCTCCGTAAATGCACTTATTAACATAATGCTAATCTGAAATTTTTGCCTCGTACACTCTTTTGTTAATGTAAGTAAAAATATTACTTCTCTCGCTTATTTTTCTCTTCCTTTGCATCAAACTCAATGGTATACACATTTTTTGATGTTTTTTTTCCTATTCGAGTCGGAGTTTTGCAATTTTTTGATTTTGAAACTTTTAATTACATTGTCACCGGAAACAATTACCAACATATTTTCATACTTATTAGAAATATTACCTCCATGTTTTCACAGAAGGCGAAGAGTAATGCTGTAGAGGAACAGTGCAAGTTTCGAAGCGTCATATGAAATACTTTCTCCGTAAATGCTCTTTTTAACATAATGCTAATCTGAAATTTTAGCTTCGTACACTCTTTTGTTAATGTAAGTAAAAATATTTCTTCTCTCGCTTATTTTTCTGTTCCTTTGCATCAAACTCAATGGTATACACAGTTTTTGATGGTTTTTTATCCCATTCGAGTCGGATTTTTGCAATTTTTTGATTTTGAAGCTTTTAATTACATTGTCACCGGAAACAATTACCAACATATTTTCATACGTATTAGGAATATTACCTCCATGTTTTCACAGAAGGCGAAGAGTAATGCTGTTGAAGAACAGTCTAAGTTTCGACGCGTTATATGAAATACTTTTTCCGTAAATGCACTTATTAATATAATGCTAATCTTAAATTTTAGCCTCGTACAATCTTTTGTTAATGAAAGTAAAAATATTTCTTCTCTCGCATATCTTTCTGTTCCTATTTATTTAACTCAATGGTATACACATTTTCTGATGGTTTTTTATCCCATTCGAGTCGAAGTTTTGCATTTATTTGATTTTAAAGCTTTTCATTAAATTGGCACCGGAAACAATTACCCACATATTTTCGAATCTTATGCAGATATAACCGCCATTCTTTCAGGGTAGGATATAAAATATACCTTGTTCCTGCACATCAAATTACACGACTTAACCTTGAGTACTTAGTCTGTAACAGCACTTATTCCAGTTATGCCTATCCAAAAAATAATTTCCCTTCGCCATCCTCTGTTCAATCTCAAGTAAACATGGATACCATTTCTTTCATTTAAAAGCCTTTTTCTAATTTAGTCACCGTAGGCATTTACACCCATATCTTCGATAATTATGCGGATAATACCTCCATGCCTATCCAAAAAATTAGTTCCCTTCGCCATCCTCCGTTCAATCTCAAGTATCCATGGATACCATTTCTTTCATTTTGAAGCCCTTTGCTAATTTAGTCACAGTAGACATTTACACCCATATCTTCGACAGTTAGGCGGATTTCACCTCCTTTTTTTAGAAGAAGGCGTTGAGTATTGCTTTTGAGGTTCAGTGCAAGTATCGACGTATTATATGTAATACTTTCTCCGTAAATGCACTTATTAACATAATGCTAATCTGAAATTTTTGCCTCGTACAATCTTTTGTTAATGTAAGTAAAAATATTTCTTCTCTCGCTTATTTTTCTTTTACTTTGCATCAAACTCAATGGTATACACATTTTTTGATGTTTTTTTTCGCATTCGAGTCGGAGTCTTGCAATTTTTTGATTTTGAAACTTTTAATTACATTGTCACCGGAAACAATTACCAACATATTTTCATACTTATTAGGAATATTACCTCCATGATTTCACAGAAGGCGAAGAGTAATGCTGTAGAGGAACAGGGCAAGTTTCGAAGCGTCATATGAAATACTTTCTCCGTAAATGCTCTAATTAACATAATGCTAATCTGAAATTTTAGCTTCGTACACTCTTTTGTTAATGTAAGTAAAAATATTTCTTCTCTCGCTTATTTTTCTGTTCCTTTGCATCAAACTCAATGGTATACACAGTTTTTGATGGTTTTTTATCCTATTCGAGTCGGATTTTTGCAATTTTTTGATTTTGAAGCTTTTAATTACATTGTCACCGGAAACAATTACCAACATATTTTCGGAATTTTCGGGGATATTACCACCATGCTTTCACAGAAGGCGTAGAGTAATGCTGATGAGGAACAGTGCAAGTTGCGAAGCGTCATATGAAATGCTTTCTCCGTAAATGCACTTATTAACATAATGCTAATCTGAAATTTTAGCCTCGTACACTCTTTTGTTAATGTAAGTAAAAATATTTCTTCTCTCGCAAAATTTTCTGTTCCTTTGCATCAAACTCAATAGTATACACAGTTTTAGATGGTTTTTTATCCCATTCGAGTCGGATTTTTGCAATTTTTTTGATTTTGAAGCATTTAATGACATTGTCACCGGAAACATTTACCAACATATTTTCGGAATTTTCGGGGATATTACCTCCATGTTTTCACAGATGGCGTAGAGTAATGCTGTTGAGGACCAGTTGAAGTTTCGAAGCGTAATATGAAATACTTTCTCCGTAAATGCACTTATTAACATAATGCTAATCTGAAATTTTAGCCTCGTACACTCTTTTGTTAATGTAAGTAAAAATATTTCTTCTCTCGCATATTTTTCTGTTCCTATTTATTAAACACAATGGTATACACTATTTCTGATGGTTTTTTATCCCATTCGAGTAGATATTTTTGCAATTTTTTGATTTTGAAGCTTTTAATTACATTGTCACCGGGAACAATTACCAACATATTTTCGGCATTTTCATGAATATTACCTCCATGCTTTCACAGAAGGCGTAGAGTAATGCTGTTGACGATTAGTGCAAGTTTCGACGCGTTATATGAAATACTTTTTCCGTAAATGCACTTATTAATGTAATGCTAATCTTAAATTTTAGCCTCGTACACTCTTTTGTTAATGTAAGTAAAAATATTTCTTCTCTCGCATATTTTTCTGTTCCTATTTATTAAACACAATGGTATACACATTTTCTATTGGTTTTTTTATCCCATTCGAGTCGAAGTTTTGCATTTATTTGATTTTAAAGCTTTTCATTATATTGGCACCGGAAACAATTACCCACCTATTTTCGAATATTATGCAGATATAACCGCCATTCTTTCGGGGTAGGTTAAGAAATATACCTTATTCCTGCACATCAAATTACACGACTAAACCTTGAGTACTTAGTCTGTAACAGAACTTATTCCAGTTATGCCTATCCAAAAAAAAGTTCCCTTCGACATCCTCTGTTCAATCTCAAGCAACCATGGATACCATTTCTTTCATTTGGAAGCCCTTTGCTAATTTAGTCACCGTAGACATTTACACCCATATCTTCGACAGTTATGTGGATATCACCTCCATTTTTTAATAGAAGGCGTAGAGTATTGCCTTTGACGTTCGATGCAAGTATCGACGCGTTATATGAAATTCTTTCTCCGTAAATGCACTTATTAACATAATGCTAATCTGAAATTTTAGCCTCGTACACTCTTTTGTTAATGTAAGTAAAAATATTTCTTCTCTCGCATATTTTTCTGTTCCTATTTATTAAACACAATGGCATACACTATTTCTGATGGTTTTTTATCCCATTCGAGTCGGATTTTTGCAATTTTTTGATTTTGAATCTTTTAATTACATTGTCATCGGAAACAATTACCAACATATTTTCGGCATTTTAATTGATATTACCTCCATGCTTTCACAAAAGGCGTAGAGTAATGCTGTTGACGATTATTGCAAGTTTCGACGCGTTATATGAAATACCTTTTCCGTAAATGCACTTATTAATATAATGGTAATCTTAAATTTTAGCCTCGTACACTCTTTTGTTAATGTAAGTAAAAATATTTCTTCTCTCGCATATTTTTCTGTTCCTCTTTATTAAACACAATGGTATACACATTTTCTGATGGTTTTTTATCCCATTCGAGTCGAAGTTTTGCATTTATTTGATTTTAAAGCTTTTCATTATATTGGCACCGGAAACAATTACCCACCTATGTTCGAATATTATGCAGATATAACCGCCATTCTTTCGGGGTAGGTTAAGAAATATACCTTATTCCTGCACATCAAATTACACGACTAAACCTTGAGTACTTAGTCTGTAACAGCACTTATTCCAGTTATGCCTATCCAAAAAAAAGTTCCCTTCGACATCCTCTGTTCAATCTCAAGCAACCATGGATACAATTTCTTTCATTTGGAAGCCCTTTGCTAATTTAGTCACCGTAGACATTTACATCCATATCTTCGAAAGTTATGCGGATATCACCTCCATATTTTCAAAGAAGGCGTGGGGTATTGCTTTTGAGGTTCATTGCAAGTATCGATGCGTTATATGAAATACTTATTCCGTTAATGCACTTATTAACATAATGCTAATCTGAAATTTTAGCTTCGTACACTCTTTTGTTAATGTAAGTAAAAATATTTCTTCTCTCGCAGAATTTTCTGTTCCTTTGCATCAAACTCAATGGTATACACAGATTTTGATGAATTTTTATCCCATTCGAGTCGGATTTTTGCAATTTTTTGATTTTGAAGCTTTTTATTACATTGGCACCGGAAACAATTACCAACATATTTTCGGAATTTTCATGGATATTACCTCCATGCATTCACAGAAGGCGAACAGTAATGCTGTTGAAAATCATTGCAAGTTTCGACGCGTTATATGATATAATTTTTTCGTAAATGCACTTATTAACATAATGCTGATCTGAAATTTTAGCCTCGTTAACTCTTTTGTTAATGTAAGTAAAAATATTTCTTCTCTCGCATATTTTTCAGTTCCTATTTATTAAACTCAATGGTATACAAATTTTCTGATGGTTTTTTATCCCATTCGAGTCAAAGTTTTTCATTTATTTGATTTTAAAGCTTTTCATTATATTGGCTCAGGAAACAATTACCCACCTATTTTCGAATATTATGCAGATATAACCGCCATTCTTTTAGGGTAGGTTAAGAAATATACCTTATTCCTGCACATCAAATAACACGACTAAACCTTGAGTACTTAGTCTGTAACATCACTTATTCCAGTTATGCCTATCCAAAAAATAAGTTCCCTTCGACATATTCTGTTCAATCTCAAGTAACCATGGTTACCATTTCTTTCATTTGGAAGCCCTTTGCTAATTTAGTCACCGTAGACATTTACACCCATATCTTCGACAGTTATGCGGATATCTCCTCCATTTTTTAAGAGAAGGCGTAGAGTATTGCTTTTGAGGTTCGATGCAAGTATCGACGCGTTATATGAAATACTTTCGCCGTAAATGCACTTATTAACATAATGCTAATCTGAAATTTTAGCCTCGTACACTCTTTTGTTAATGTAAGTAAAAATATTTCTTTTCTCGCTTATTTTTCTGTTCCTATGCATCAAACTCAATGGTATACACATTTTTTGATGGTTTATTTCTCATTGGAGTCGGAGTTTTACAATTATTTGATTTTGAAGCTTTTAATTACATTGTCACCGGAAACAATTACCAACATATTTTCATAATTATTGGGGATATTACCTCCTTGTTTACACAGAAGTCGTAGAGTAATGCTGTTAAGGAACAGTGCAAGTTTCGAAGCGTCATATGATATACTTTCTCCGTAAATGCACTTATTAACATAATGCTAATCTGAAATTTTAGCCTCGTACACTCTTTTGTTAATGTAAGTAAAAATATTTCTTCTCTCGAAGAATTTTCTGTTCCTTTGCATCAAACTCAATGGTATACACAGATTTTGATGAATTTTTATCCCATTCGAGTCGGATTTATGCAATTTTTTGATTTTGAAGCTTTTAATTACATTGTCACCACAAACAATTACCAACATATTTTCGGAATTTTCGCGGATATTACCTCCATGCTTTCACAGAAGGCGTAGAGTAATGTTGTTGAGGAACAGCGCAAGTTTCGACGCGATATATGAAATGCTTTCTCCGTAAATGCACTTATTAATATAATGCTAATCTGAAATTTTAGCCTGGTTAACTCTTTTGTTAATGTAAGTAAAAATATTTCTTCTCTCGCTTATTTTTCTGTTCCTTTGCATCAAACTCAATGGTATACACAGTTTTTGATGGTTTTTTATCCCATTCGAGTCGGATTTTTGCAATTTTTTGATTTTGAAGCTTTTAATTACATTGTCACCGGAAACAATTACCAACATATTTTCGGCATTTTCATGGATATTACCTCCATGCATTCACAGAAGGCGAAGAGTATAACTGTTGAGGATCAGTGCAAGTTTCGACGCGTTATATGAAATAATTTTTTCGTAAATGCACTTATTAACATAATGCTGATCTGAAATTTTAGCCTCGTTCCTTCTTTTGTTAATCTAAGTAAAAATATTTCTTCTCTCGCATATTTTTCTGTTCCTATTTATTAAACTCAATGGTATACAAATTTTCTGATGGTTTTTTATCCCATTCGAGTCAAAGTTTTTCATTTATTTGATTTTAAAGCTTTTCATTATATTGGCTCAGGAAACAATTACCCACCTATTTTCGAATATTATGCAGATATAACCGCCATTCTTTTAGGGTAGGTTAACAAATATACCTTATTCCTGCACAACAAATTACACGACTAAACCTTGAGTACTTAGTCTGTAACAGCACTTATTCCAGTTATGCCTATCCAAAAAATAAGTTCCCTTCGACATATTCTGTTCAATCTCAAGTAACCATGGATACCATTTCTTTCATTTGGAAGCCCTTTGCTAATTTAGTCACCGTAGACATTTACACCCATATCTTCGACAGTTATGCGGATATCACCTCCATTTTTTAAGAGAAGGCGTAGAGTATTGCTTTTGAGGTTCGATGCAAGTATCTACGCGTTTAATGAAATACTTTCGCCGTAAATGCACTTATTAACATAATGCTAATCTGAAATTTTAGCCTCGTACACTCTTTTGTTAATGTAAGTAAAAATATTTCTTCTCTCGCTTAGTTTTCTATTCCTTTGCATCAAACTCAATGGCATACACAGTTTTTGATGGTTTTTTATCCCATTGGAGTAGAAAGTTTTGCAATTTTTTGATTTTGAAGCTTTTAATTATATTGTCACCGGAAACAATTACCAACATATTTTCGGAATTTCCATGGATATTACCTCCATGCTTTCACAGAAGGCGTAGAGTAATGCTGTTGAATATCAGTGCAAGTTTCGACGCGTTATATGAAATACTTTTTCCGTAAATGCACTTATTAATATAATGCTAATCTTAAATTTTAGCCTCGTACAATCTTTTATTAATGAAAGTAAAAATATTTCTTCTCTCGCATATTTTTCTTTTCCTATTTATTAAACTCAATAGTATACAAATTTACTGTTGGTTTTTTATCCCATTCGAGTCAAAGTTTTGCATTTATTTGATTTTGAAGCTTTTAATTATATTGGCTCAGGAAACAATTACCCACCTATTTTCGAATATTATGCAGATATAACCGCCATTCTTTTAGGATAGGTTAAGAAATATACCTTATTCCTGCACATCAAACTACACGACTAAACTTTGAGTACTTAATCTGTAACAGCACTTATTCCAGTTATGCCTATCCAAAAAATAAGTTCCCTTCGACATCCTCTGTTCAATCTCAAGTAACCATGGATACTATTTCTTTCATTTAAAAGCCTTTTTCAAATTTAGCCACCGTAGGCATTTACACCCATATCTTCGATAAAAATGCGGATATTACCTCCATGCCTATCCAAAAAATTAGTTCCCTTCGCCATCCTCCGTTCAATCTCATGTATCCATGGATACCATTTCTTTCATTTGGAAGGCCTTTGCCAATTTAGTCACCGTAGACATTTACACCCATATCTTCGACAGTTAGGCGGATTTCACCTCCTTTTTTTAGGAGAAGGCGTGGAGTATTGCTTTTGAGGTTCAGTGCAAGTATCGACGCGTTATATGAAATAATGTTTTCGTAAATGCTCTTATTAACATAATGCTAATCTGAAATTTTTGCCTCGTACACTCTTTTGTTAATGTAAGTAAAAATATTTCTTCTCTCGCTTATTTTTCTGTTCCTATGCATCAAACTCAATGGTATACACATTTTTTGATGTTTTTTTCCCATTCGAGTCGGATATTTGCAATTTTTTGATTTTGAAACTTTTAATTACATTGTCACCGGAAACAATTACCAACATATTTTCATACCTATTAGGGACATTACCTCCATGTTTTCACAGAAGGCGAAGAGTAATGCTGTAGAGGAACAGTTCAAGTTTCGAAGCGTCATATGAAATACTCTCTCCGTAAATGCACTTATTAACATAATGCTAATCTGAAATTTTAGCTTCGTACACTCTTTTGTAAATGTAAGTAAAAATATTTCTTCTCTCGCTTATTTTTCTGTTCCTTTGCATCAAACTCAATGGTTTACACAGTTTTTGATGGTTTTTTATCCCATTCGAGTCGGATTTTTGCAATTTTTTGATTTTGAAGCTTTTAATTACATTGTCACCGGAAACAATTACCAACATATTTTCGGAATTTTCGGGGATATTACCACCATGCTTTCACAGAAGGCGTAGAGTAATGCTGTTGAGGAACAGTGCAAGTTTCGAAGTGTCATATGAAATGCTTTCTCCGTAAATGCACATATTAACATAATGCTAATCTGAAATTTTAGCCTGGTTAACTCTTTTGTTAATGTAAGTAAAAATATTTCTTCTCTCGCTTATTTTTCTGTTCCTTTGCATCAAACTCAATGGTATACACAGTGTTTGATGGTTTTTTATCCCATTCGATTCGGATTTTTTCAATTTTTTTATTTTGAAGCTTTTAATTACATTGTCACCGGAAACAATTACCAACAGTTTTTCGGAATTTTCATGGATAATACCTCCATGCTTTTACAGAAGGCGTAGAGTAATGCTGTTGAGGATCAGTGCAAGTTTCGACGCGTTATATGAAATAATGTTTTCGTAAATGCACTTATTAATATAATTTTAATCTGAAATTTTAGCCTCGTTCACTCTTTTGTTAATGTAAGTAAAAATATTTCTTCTCTCGCATATTTTTCTGTTTTTATTTATTAAATTCAATGGTATACAAATTTTCTGATGGTTTTTTATCCCATTCGAGTCAAAGTTTTTCATTTATTTGATTTTGAAGCTTTTCATTATATTGGCTCAGGAAACAATTACCCACCTATTTTCGAATATTATGCAGATATAACCGGCATTCTTTTAGGGTAGGTTAAGAAATATAAGTTATTCCTGCACATCAAATTACACGACTAAACCTTGAGTACTTAGTCTGTAACAGCACTTATTCCAGTTATGCCTATCCAAAAAATAAGTTCCCTTCGACATATTCTGTTCAATCTCAATTTACCATGGATACCATTTCTTTCATTTGGAAGCCCTTTGCTAATTTAGTCACCGTAGACATTTACACCCATATCTACGACAGTTAGGCGGATTTCACCTCCTTTTTTTAGGAGAAGGCGTGGAGTATTGCTTTTGAGTTTCAGTGCAAGTATCGACGCATTATATGTACTACTTTCTCCGTAAATGCACTTATTAACATAATGCTAATCTGAAATTTTAGCCTGGTTAACTCTTTCGTTAATGTAAGTAAAAATATTTCTTCTCTCGCAGAATTTTCTGTTCCTTTGCATCAAACTCAATAGTATACACAGTTTTTGATGGTTTTTTATCCCATTCGAGTCGGATTTTTGCAATTTTTTTGATTTTGAATCTTTTAATTACATTGTCACCGGAAACATTTACCAACATATTTTCGGAATTGTAGAGGATATTACCTTCATGTTTTCACTGAAGGCGTAGAGTAATGCTCTTGAGGATCAGTGCAAGTTTCGACGCGTTATATGAAATAATGTTTTCGTAAATGCACTTATTAATATAATGCTTATCTGAAATTTTAGCCTCGTTTACTCTTTTGTTAATGTAAGTAAAAATATTTCTTCTCTCGCATATTTTTCTGTTTTTATTTATTAAACTCAATGGGAAACAAATTTTCTGATGGTTTTTTATCCCATTCGAGTCAAAGTTTTTCATTTATTTGATTTTGAAGCTTTTCATTATGTTGGCTCAGGAAACAATTACCCACCTATTTTCGAATATTATGCAGATATAACCGCCATTCTTTTAGGGTAGGTTAAGAAATATACCTTATTCCTGCACATCAAATTACACGACTAAACCTTGAGTACTTAGTCTGTAACAGCACTTATTCCAGTTATGCCTATCCAAAAAATAAGTTCCCTTCGACATATTCTGTTCAATCTCAATTTACCATGGATACCATTTCTTTCATTTGGAAGCCCTTTGCTAATTTAGTCACCGTAGACATTTACACCCATATCTACGACAGTTAGGCGGATTTCACCTACTTTTTTTAGGAGAAGGCGTGGAGTATTGCTTTTGAGTTTCAGTGCAAGTATCGACGCATTATATGTACTACTTTCTCCGTAAATGCACTTATTAACATAATGCTAATCTGAAATTTTAGCCTGGTTAACTCTTTCGTTAATGTAAGTAAAAATATTTCTTCTCTCGCAGAATTTTCTGTTCCTTTGCATCAAACTCAATAGTATACACAGTTTTTGATGGTTTTTTATCCCATTCGAGTCGGATTTTTGCAATTTTTTTGATTTTGAAGCTTTTAATTACATTGTCACCGGAAACATTTACCAACATATTTTCGGAATTGTAGAGGATATTACCTTCATGTTTTCACTGAAGGCGTAGAGTAATGCGCTTGAGGATCAGTGCAAGTTTCGACGCGTTATATGAAATAATGTTTTCGTAAATGCACTTATTAATATAATGCTTATCTGAAATTTTAGCCTCGTTCACTCTTTTGTTAATGTAAGTAAAAATATTTCTTCTCTCGCATATTTTTCAGTTTTTATTTATTAAACTCAATGGGAAACAAATTTTCTGATGGTTTTTTATCCCATTCGAGTCAAAGTTTTTCATTTATTTGATTTTGAAGCTTTTCATTATGTTGGCTCAGGAAACAATTACCCACCTATTTTCGAATATTATGCAGATATAACCGCCATTCTTTTAGGGTAGGTTAAGAAATATACCTTATTCCTGCACATCAAATTACACGACTAAACCTTGAGTACTTAGTCTGTAACAGCACTTATTCCAGTTATGCCTATCCAAAAAATAAGTTCCCTTCGACATATTCTGTTCAATCTCAAGTAACCATGGATACCATTTCTATCATTTGGAAGCCCTTTGCTAATTTAGACACCGTAGACATTTACACCCATATCTTCGACAGTTAGGCGGATTTCACCTCCTTTTTTTAGGAGAAGGCGTGGAGTATTGCTTTCGAGGTTCAGTGCAAGTATCGACGCATTATATGTAATACTTTCTCCGTAAATGCACTTATTAACATAATGCTAATCTAAAATTTTTGCCTCGTACACTCTTTTGTTAATGTAAGTAAAAATATTTCTTCTCTCGCTTATTTTTCTGTTCCTATGCATCAAACTCAATGGTATACACATTTTTTTGTTTTTTTCCCATTTAAGTCGGAGTTTTGCAATTTTTTGATTTCGAAACTTTTAATAACATTGTCACCGGAAACATTAACCAACATATTTTCATACCTATTAGGGACATTACCTCCATGTTTTCACAGAAGGCGAAGAGTAATGCTGTAGAGGAACAGTGCAAGTTTCGAAGCGTCATATGAAATACTCTCTCCGTAAATGCACTTATTAACATAATGCTTATCTGAAATTTTAGCTTCGTACACTCTTTTGTTATTGTAAGTAAAAATATTTCTTCTCTCGCTTATTTTTCTGTTCCTATGCATCAAACTCAATGGTATACACAGTTCTTGATGGTTTTTTATCCCATTCGAGTCGGATTTTTGCAATTTTTTGATTTTGAAGCTTTTAATTACAATGTCACCGGAAAAAATTACCAACATATTTTCATAATTATTGGGGATATTACCTCCATATTTTCACAGAAGGCGTAGAGTATTGCTCATGAAGAACAGTGCTAGTTTCGAATCGTCATATGAAATACTTTCACCGTAAATGCACTTATTAACATAATGCTAATCTAAAATTTTAGCCTCGTACACTCTTTTGTTAATGTAAGTAAAAATATTTCTTCTCTCGCAGAATTTTCTGTTCCTTTGCATCAAACTATATGGTATACACAGTTTTTGATGGTTTTTTATCCCATTCGAGTCGGATTTTTGCAATTTTTTTATTTTGAAGCTTTTAATTACATTGTCACCGGAAACAATTACCAACATATTTTCGGAATTTTCGGGGATATTACCACCATGCTTTCACAGAAGGCGTAGAGTAATGCTGTTGAGGAACAGTGCAAGTTTCGAAGCGTCATATGAAATGCTTTCTCCGTAAATGCACTTATTAACATAATGCTAATCTGAAATTTTAGCCTGGTTAACTCTTTAGTTAATGTAAGTAAAAATATTTCTTCTCTCGCAGAATTTTCTGTTCCTATGCATCAAACTTAATAGTATACACAGTTCTTGATGGTTTTTTATCCCATTCGAGTCGGATTTTTGCAATTTTTTGATTTTGAAGCTTTTAATTACAATGTCACCGGAAAAAATTACCAACATATTTTCATAATTATTGGGGATATTACCTCCATATTTTCACAGAAGGCGTAGAGTATTGCTCATGAAGAACAGTGCTAGTTTCGAATCGTCATATGAAATACTTTCACCGTAAATGCACTTATTAACATAATGCTAATCTGAAATTTTAGCCTCGTACACTCTTTTGTTAATGTAAGTAAAAATATTTCTTCTCTCGCAGAATTTTCTGTTCCTTTGCATCAAACTATATGGTATACACAGTTTTTGATGGTTTTTTATCCCATTCGAGTCGGATTTTTGCAATTTTTTTATTTTGAAGCTTTTAATTACATTGTCACCGGAAACAATTACCAACATATTTTCGGAATTTTCGGGGATATTACCACCATGCTTTCACAGAAGGCGTAGAGTAATGCTGTTGAGGAACAGTGCAAGTTTCGAAGCGTCATATGAAATGCTTTCTCCGTAAATGCACTTATTAACATAATGCTAATCTGAAATTTTAGCCTGGTTAACTCTTTAGTTAATGTAAGTAAAAATATTTCTTCTCTCGCAGAATTTTATGTTCCTATGCATCAAACTTAATAGTATACACAGTTTTTGATGGTTTTTTATCCCATTCGAGTCGGATATTTGCAATTTTTTGATTTTGAAGCTTTTAATTACATTGTCACCGGAAACATTTACCAACATATTTTCGGAATTTTAGGGGATATTACCTCCATGTTTTCACATAAGGCGTAGAGTAATGCTGTTGAGGATCAGTGCAAGTTTCGACGCGTTATATGAAATAATGTTTTCGTAAATGCACTTATTAATATAATGCTAATCTGAAATTTTAGCCTCGTTCACTCTTTTGTTAATGTAAGTAAAAATATTTCTTCTCTCGCATATTTTTCTGTTTTTATTTATTAAACTCAATGGTATACAAATTTTCTGATGGTTTTTTATCCCATTCGAGTCAAAGTTTTTCATTTATTTGATTTTGAAGTTTTTAATTATATTGGCTCAGGAAACAATTACCATCATATTTTCATACCTATTAGGGACATTACCTCCATGTTTTCACAGAAGGCGAAGAGTAATGCTGTTGAGGAACAGTGCAAGTTTCGAAGCGTCATATGAAATACTCTCTCCGTAAATGCACTTATTAACATAATGCTAATCTGAAATTTTAGTTTCGTACACTCTTTTGTTATTGTAAGTAAAAATATTTCTTCTCTCGCTTATTTTTCTGTTCCTATGCATCAAACTCAATGGTATACACAGTTCTTGATGGTTTTTTATCCCATTCGAGTCGGATTTTTGCAATTTTTTGATTTTGAAGCTTTTAATTACATTGTCACCGGAAACAATTACCAACATATTTTCATAATTATTGGGGATATTACCTCCATATTTTTACAGAAGGCGTAAAGTATTGCTCATGAAGAACAGTGCTAGTTTCGAATCGTCATATGAAATACTTATTCCGTAAATGCACTTATTAACATAATGCTAATCTGAAATTTTAGCCTCGTAAACTCTTTTGTAAAAGTAAGTAAAAATTCTTCTTCTTTCGCTTATTTTTCTGTTCTTTTGCATCAAACTCAATGGTATACACAGTTTTTGATGGTTTTTTATCCCATTCGAGTCGGATTTTTGCAATTTTTTGATTTTGAAGCTTTTAATTACATTGTCACCGGAAACAATTACCAACATATTTTCGGAATTTTCGGGGATATTACCACCATGCTTTCACAGAAAGCGTAGAGTAATGCTGTTGAGGAACATTGCAAGTTTCGAAGCGTCATATGAAATGCTTTCTCCGTAAATGCACTTATTAACATAATGCTAATCTGAAATTTTAGCCTGGTTAACTCTTTTGTTAATGTAAGTAAAAATATTTCTTCTCTCGCAAAGTTTTCTGTTCCTTTGCATCAAACTCAATAGTATACACAGTTTTTGATGGTTTTTTATCCCATTCGAGTCGGATTTTTGCAATTTTTTGATTTTGAAGCTTTTAATTACATTGTCACCGGAAACAATTACCAACATATTTTCGAAATTTTCGGGGATATTACCTCCATGCTTTCACAGAAGGCGTAGAGTAATGTTGTTGAGGAACAGCGCAAGTTTCGACGCGTTATATGAAATACTTTTTCCGTAAATGCACTTATTAATATAATGCTAATCTTAAATTTTAGCCTCGTACAATCTTTTATTAATGAAAGTAAAAATATTTCTTCTCTCGCATATTTTTCTTTTCCTATTTATTAAACTCAATAGTATACAAATTTACTGTTGGTTTTTTATCCCATTCGAGTCAAAGTTTTGCATTTATTTGATTTTGAAGCTTTTAATTATATTGGCTCCGGAAACAATTACCCACATATTTTCGAATCTCATGCAGATATAACCGCCATTCTTTCAGGGTAGGTTAAGAAATATACCTTATTCCTGCACATCTAATTACACGACTAAACCTTGAGTACTTAGTCTGTAACAGCACTTATTCCAGTGATGCCTATCCAAAAAATAAGTTCCCTTCGACATCCTCTGTTCAATCTCAAGGTCCCATGGATACCATTTCTTTAATTTAAAAGCCTTTTTCAAATTTAGTCACCGTAGGTATTTACACCCATATCTTCGATAGTTATGTGGATATTACCTCCATGCCTATCCAAAAAATTAGTTCTCTTTGCCATCCTCCGTTCAATCTCAAGTACCCATGGATACCATTTCTTTCATTTGGAAGCCCTTTGCTAATTTAGTCACAGTAGACATTTACACCCATATCTTCGACAGCTAGGCGGATTTCACCTCCTTTTTTAGGAGAAGGCGTTGAGTATTGCTTTTGAGGTTCAGTGCAAGTATCGACGTATTATATGTAATACTTTCTCCGTAAATGCACTTATTAACATAATGCTAATATGAAATTTTTGCCTCGTACACTCTTTTGTTAATGTAAGTAAAAATATTTCTTCTCTCGCTTATTTTTCTGTTCATATGCATCAAACTCAATGGTATACACATTTTTTGATGTTTTTTTTCCCATTTGAGTCGGAGTTTTGCAATTTTTTGATTTTGAAGCTTTTAATTACATTGTCACCGGAAACAATTACCAACATATTTTCATAAATTTTGAGGATATTACCTTCATGTTTTCACAGAAGGCGTAGAGTAATGCTCATGAGAAACATTGCTAGTTTCGAAGCGTCATATGAAATACTTTCTCCGTAAATGCACTTATTAACATAATGCTAATCTGAAATTTTAGCCTCGTAAACTCTTTTGGTAATGTAAGTAAAAATATTTCTTCTTTTGCTTATTTTTCTGTTCCTTTGCATCAAACTCAATGGTATACACAGTTTTTGATGGTTTTTTATCCCATTCGAGTCAAAGTTTTTCATTTATTTGATTTTGAAGTTTTTAATTATATTGGCTCAGGAAACAATTACCATCATATTTTCATACCTATTAGGGACATTACCTCCATGTTTTCACAGAAGGCGAAGAGTAATGCTGTTGAGGAACAGTGCAAGTTTCGAAGCGTCATATGAAATACTCTCTCCGTAAATGCACTTATTAACATAATGCTAATCTGAAATTTTAGTTTCGTACACTCTTTTGTTATTGTAAGTAAAAATATTTCTTCTCTCGCTTATTTTTCTGTTCCTATGCATCAAACTCAATGGTATACACAGTTCTTGATGGTTTTTTATCCCATTCGAGTCGGATTTTTGCAATTTTTTGATTTTGAAGCTTTTAATTACATTGTCACCGGAAACAATTACCAACATATTTTCATAATTATTGGGGATATTACCTCCATATTTTTACAGAAGGCGTAAAGTATTGCTCATGAAGAACAGTGCTAGTTTCGAATCGTCATATGAAATACTTATTCCGTAAATGCACTTATTAACATAATGCTAATCTGAAATTTTAGCCTCGTAAACTCTTTTGTAAAAGTAAGTAAAAATTCTTCTTCTTTCGCTTATTTTTCTGTTCTTTTGCATCAAACTCAATGGTATACACAGTTTTTGATGGTTTTTTATCCCATTCGAGTCGGATTTTTGCAATTTTTTGATTTTGAAGCTTTTAATTACATTGTCACCGGAAACAATTACCAACATATTTTCGGAATTTTCGGGGATATTACCACCATGCTTTCACAGAAAGCGTAGAGTAATGCTGTTGAGGAACATTGCAAGTTTCGAAGCGTCATATGAAATGCTTTCTCCGTAAATGCACTTATTAACATAATGCTAATCTGAAATTTTAGCCTGGTTAACTCTTTTGTTAATGTAAGTAAAAATATTTCTTCTCTCGCAAAGTTTTCTGTTCCTTTGCATCAAACTCAATAGTATACACAGTTTTTGATGGTTTTTTATCCCATTCGAGTCGGATTTTTGCAATTTTTTGATTTTGAAGCTTTTAATTACATTGTCACCGGAAACAATTACCAACATATTTTCGAAATTTTCGGGGATATTACCTCCATGCTTTCACAGAAGGCGTAGAGTAATGTTGTTGAGGAACAGCGCAAGTTTCGACGCGTTATATGAAATACTTTTTCCGTAAATGCACTTATTAATATAATGCTAATCTTAAATTTTAGCCTCGTACAATCTTTTATTAATGAAAGTAAAAATATTTCTTCTCTCGCATATTTTTCTTTTCCTATTTATTAAACTCAATAGTATACAAATTTACTGTTGGTTTTTTATCCCATTCGAGTCAAAGTTTTGCATTTATTTGATTTTGAAGCTTTTAATTATATTGGCTCCGGAAACAATTACCCACATATTTTCGAATCTCATGCAGATATAACCGCCATTCTTTCAGGGTAGGTTAAGAAATATACCTTATTCCTGCACATCTAATTACACGACTAAACCTTGAGTACTTAGTCTGTAACAGCACTTATTCCAGTGATGCCTATCCAAAAAATAAGTTCCCTTCGACATCCTCTGTTCAATCTCAAGGTCCCATGGATACCATTTCTTTAATTTAAAAGCCTTTTTCAAATTTAGTCACCGTAGGTATTTACACCCATATCTTCGATAGTTATGTGGATATTACCTCCATGCCTATCCAAAAAATTAGTTCTCTTTGCCATCCTCCGTTCAATCTCAAGTACCCATGGATACCATTTCTTTCATTTGGAAGCCCTTTGCTAATTTAGTCACAGTAGACATTTACACCCATATCTTCGACAGCTAGGCGGATTTCACCTCCTTTTTTAGGAGAAGGCGTTGAGTATTGCTTTTGAGGTTCAGTGCAAGTATCGACGTATTATATGTAATACTTTCTCCGTAAATGCACTTATTAACATAATGCTAATATGAAATTTTTGCCTCGTACACTCTTTTGTTAATGTAAGTAAAAATATTTCTTCTCTCGCTTATTTTTCTGTTCATATGCATCAAACTCAATGGTATACACATTTTTTGATGTTTTTTTTCCCATTTGAGTCGGAGTTTTGCAATTTTTTGATTTTGAAGCTTTTAATTACATTGTCACCGGAAACAATTACCAACATATTTTCATAAATTTTGAGGATATTACCTTCATGTTTTCACAGAAGGCGTAGAGTAATGCTCATGAGAAACATTGCTAGTTTCGAAGCGTCATATGAAATACTTTCTCCGTAAATGCACTTATTAACATAATGCTAATCTGAAATTTTAGCCTCGTAAACTCTTTTGGTAATGTAAGTAAAAATATTTCTTCTTTTGCTTATTTTTCTGTTCCTTTGCATCAAACTCAATGGTATACACAGTTTTTGATGGTTTTTTATCCCATTCGAGTCAAAGTTTTGCATTTATTTGATTTTGAAGCTTTTCATTATATTGGCTCCGGAAACAATTACCCACATATTTTCGAATCTTATGCAAATATAACCGCCATTCCTTCAGGATAGGTTAAGAAATATACCTTATTCCTGCACATCATATTACACGACTAAACCTTGAGTACTTAGTCTGTAACAGCACTTATTCCAGTTATGCCTATCCAAAAAAAAGTTCCCTTCGACATCCTCTGTTCAATCTCAAGCAACCATGGATACCATTTCTTTCATTTGGAAGCCCTTTGCTAATTTAGTCACCGTAGACATTTACACCCATATCTTCGAAAGTTATGCGGATATCACCTCCATATTTTCAAAGAAGGCGTAAGGTATTGCTTTTGAGGTTCGATGCAAGTATCGACGCGTTATGTGAATTATATTCTCCGTAAATGCACTTAATAACATAATGCTAATCTGAAATTTTTGCCTCGTACACTCTTTTGTTAATGTAAGTAAAAATATTTCTTCTATCGGTTATTTTTCTGTTCCTTTGCATGAACTCAATGGTATACACATTTTTTGATGTTTTTTTTTCCCATTCGAGTCGGAGTTTTGCAATTTTTTGATTTTGAAGCTTTTAATTACATTGTCACCGGAATCACATACCAACATATTTTCATAATTATTGGGGATATTACCTCCATGTTTTCACAGAAGGCGTAGAGTAATGCTGTAGAAGAACAGTGCAAGTATGGACGCGTTATATGAAATAAATGTTTTGTAAATGCACTTATTAATATAATGCTAATCTTAAATTTTAGCCTCGTACACTCTTTTGTTAATGTAAGTATAAATATTTCTTCTCTCGCAGAATTTTCTGTTCCTTTGCATCAAACTTAATGGTATACACAGTTTTTGATGGTTTTTTATCCCATTCGAGTCGGATTTTTGCAATTTTTTTATTTTGAAGCTTTTAATTACATTGTCACCACAAACAATTACCAACATTTATTCGGAATTTTCGCGGGTATTACCTCCATGCTTTCACAGTAGGCGTAGAGTAATGTTGTTGAGGAACAGCGCAAGTTTCGACGCGTTATAAGAAATACTTTTTCCGTAAATGCACTTATTAACATAATGCTAATCTGAAATTTTAGCCTCGTACACTCTTTTGTTAATGTAAGTAAAAATATTTCTTCTCTCGCATATTTTTCTGTTTTTATTTATTAAATTCAATGGTATACAAATTTTCTGATGGTTTTTTATCCCATTCGAGTCAAAGTTTTTCATTTATTTGATTTTGAAGCTTTTCATTATATTGCCTCAGGAAACAATTACCCACCTATTTTCGAATATTATGCAGATATAACCGCCATTCTTTTAGGGTAGGTTGTGAAATATAAATTATTCCTGCACATCAAATTACACGACTAAACCTTGAGTACTTAGTCTGTAACAGCACTTATTCCAGTTATGCCTATCCGAAAAATAAGTTCCCTTCGACATATTCTGTTCAATCTCAATTTACCATGGATACCATTTCTTTCATTTGGAAGCCCTTTGCTAATTTAGTCACCGTAGACATTTACACCCATATCTTCGACAGTTAGGCGGATTTCACCTCCTTTTTTTAGGAGAAGGCGTGGAGTATTGCTTTTGAGTTTCAGTGCAAGTATCGACGCATTATATGTACTACTTTCTCCGTAAATGCACTTATTAACATAATGCTAATCTGAAATTTTTGCCTCGTACACTCTTTTGTTAATGTAAGTAAAAATATTTCTTCTTTCGCTTATTTTTTTTTCCTATGCATCAAACTCAATGGTATACACATTTTTTGATGTTTTTTCCCCATTTAAGTCGGAGTTTTGCAATTTTTTGATTTTGAAACTTTTAATTACATTGTCACTGGAAACAATTACCAACATATTTTCATACCTATTAGGGACATTACCTCCATGTTTTCACAGAAGGCGAAGAGTAATGCTGTAGAGGAACAGTGCAAGTTTCGAAGCGTCATATGAAATACTCTCTCCGTAAATGCATTTATTAACATAATGCTAATCTGAAATTTTAGCTTCGTACACTCTTTTGTTATTGTAAGTAAAAATATTTCTTCTCTCGCTTATTTTTCTGTTCCTATGCATCAAACTCAATGGTATACACAGTTCTTGATGGTTTTTTATCCCATTCGAGTCGGATTTTTGCAATTTTTTGATTTTGAAGCTTTTAATTACATTGTCACCGGAAACAATTACCAACATATTTTCATATTTAATGGGGATATTACCTCCATATTTTCACAGAAGGCGTAGAGTATTGCTCATGAGGAACAGTGCAAGTTTCGAATCGTCATATGAAATACTTTCTCCGTAAATGCACTTATTAACATAATGCTAATCTGAAATTTTAGCCTCGTAAACTCTTTTGTAAAAGTAAGTAAAAATATTTCTTCTCTCGCTTATTTTTCTGTTCCTTTGCATCAAACTCAATGGTATACACAGTTTTTGATGGTTTTTTATCCCATTCGAGTCTGATTTTTGCAATTTTTTGATTTTGAAGCTTTTAATTACATTGTCACCGGAAACAATTACCAACATATTTTCGGAATTGTAGGGGATATTACCACCATGCTTTCACTGAAGGCGTAGAGTAATGCTCTTGAGGATCAGTGCAAGTTTCGACGCGTTATATGAAATAATGTTTTCGTAAATGCACTTATTAATATAATGCTTATCTGAAATTTTAGCCTCGTTCACTCTTTTGTTAATGTAAGTAAAAACATTTCTTCTCTCGCATATTTTTCTGTTTTTATTTATTAAACTCAATGGGATACAAAATTTCTGATGGTTTTTTATCCCATTCGAGTCAAAGTTTTTCATTTATTTGATTTTGAAGCTTTTCCTTATGTTGGCTCAGGAAACAATTACCCACCTATTTTCGAATATTATGCAGATATAACCGCCATTCTTTTAGGGTAGGTTAAGAAATATACCTTATTCCTGCACATCAAATTACACGACTAAACCTTGAGTACTTAGTCTGTAACAGCACTTATTCCAGTTATGCCTATCCAAAAAATAAGTTCCCTTCGACATATTCTGTTCAATCTCAAGTAACCATGGATACCATTTCTTTCATTTGGAAGCCCTTTGCTAATTTAGACACCGTAGACATTTACACCCATATCTTCAACAGTTAGGCGGATTTCACCTCCTTTTTTTAGGAGAAGGCGTGGAGTATTGCTTTCGAGGTTCAGTGCGAGTTTCGAAGCGTCATATGAAATACTTTCTCCGTAAATGCACTTATTAACATAATGCTAATCTGAAATTTTAGCCTCGTACACTCTTTTGTTAATGTAAGTAAATATATTTTTTCTCTCGCTTTTTTTTCTATTCTTTTGCATCAAACCCAATGGTATACACATTTTTTTTGTTTTTTTCCCATTAAAGTCGGAGTTTTGCAATTTTTTGATTTTGAAACTTTTAATTACATTGTCACCGGAAACAATTACCAACATATTTTCGGAATTTTCGGGGATATTACCACCATGCTTTCACAGAAGGCGTAGAGTAATGCTCTTGAGGATCAGTGCAAGTTTCGACGCGTTATATGAAATAATGTTTTCGAAAATCCACTTATTAATATAATGCTAATCTGAAATTTTAGCCTCGTTCACTCTTTTGTTAATGTAAGTAAAAATATTTCTTCTTTTGCATATTTTTCTGTTTTTATTTATTAAACTCAATGGTATACAAATTTTCTGATGGTTTTTTATCCCATTCGAGTCAAAGTTTTTCATTTATTTGATTTTGAAGTTTTTAATTATATTGGCTCAGGAAACAATTACCATCATATTTTCATACCTATTACGGACTTAACCTCCATGTTTTCACAGAAGGCGAAGAGTAATGCTGTAGAGGAACAGTGCAAGTTTCGAAGCGTCATATGAAATACTCTCTCCGTAAATGCACTTATTAACATAATGCTAATCTGAAATTTTAGCTTCGTGCACTCTTTTGTTATTGTAAGTAAAAATATTTCTTCTCTCGCTTATTTTTCTGTTCCTATGCATGAAACTCAATGGTATACACAGTTCTTGATGGTTTTTTATCCCATTCGAGTCGGATGTTTGCAGTTTTTTGATTTTGAAACTTTTAATTACATTGTCACCGGAAACAATTATCAACATATTTTCATAATTATTGGGGATATTACCTCCATATTTTCACAGAAGGCGTAGAGTATTGCTCATGAGGAACAGTGCTAGTTTCGAATCGTCATATGAAATACTTATTCCGTAAATGCACTTATTAACATAATGCTAATCTGAAATTTTAGCCTCGTTCACTCTTTTGTTAATGTAAGTAAAAATATTTCTTCTCTCGCATATTTTTCTGTTTTTATTTATTAAATTCAATGGTATACAAATTTTCTGATGGTTTTTTATCCCATTCGAGTCAAAGTTTTTCATTTATTTGATTTTGAAGCTTTTCATTATATTGGCTCAGGAAACAATTACCCACCTATTTTCGAATATTATGCAGATATAACCGCCATTCTTTTAGGGTAGGTTGTGAAAAATAAGTTATTCCTGCACATCAAATTACACGACTAAACCTTGAGTACTTAGTCTGTAACAGCACTTATTCCAGTTATGCCTATCCAAAAAATAAGTTCCCTTCGACATATTCTGTTCAATCTCAAGTAACCATGGAAACCATTTCTTTCATTTGGAAGCCCTTTGCTAATTTAGTCACCGTAGACATTTACACCCATATCTTCGACAGTTAGGCGGATTTCACCTCCTTTTTTTAGGAGAAGGCGTGGAGTATTGCTTTTGAGGTTCAGTGCAAGTATCGACTTATTATATGTAATACTTTCTCCGTAAATGCACTTATTAACATAATGCTAATCTGAAATTTTAGCCTCGTACACTCTTTTGTTAATGTAAGTAAAAATATTTCTTCTCTCGCTTATTTTTCTGTTTCTATGCATCAAACTCAATGGTATACAAATTTTTTGATGTTTTTTTCCCATTTAAGTCGGAGTTTTGCAATTTTTTGATTTTGAAACTTTTAATTCCATTGTCACCGGAAACAATTACCAACATATTTTCATACCTATTAGGGACATTACCTCCAAGTTTTCACATAAGGCGAAGAGTAATGCTGTAGAGGAACAGGGCAAGTTTCGAAGCGTCATATGAAATACTCTCTCCGTAAATGCACTTATTAACATAATGCTAATCTTAAATTTTAGCTTCGTACACTCTTTTGTTATTGTAAGTAATAATATTTCTTCTCTCGCTTATTTTTCTGTTCCTTTGCATCAAACTCAATGGTATACACAGTTCTTGATGGTTTTTATCCCATTCGAGTCGGATTTTTGCAATTTTTTTATTTTGAAGCTTTTAATTACATTGTCACTGGAAACATTTACCAACATATTTTCGGAATTTTAGGGGATATTAGCTCCATGTTTTCACAGAAGGCGTAGAGTAATGCTGTTGGGGAACAGTGCAAGTTTTGAAGCGTCATATGAAATGCTTTCTCCGTAAATGCACTTATTAACATAATGCTAATCTGAAATTTTAGCTTCGTACACTCTTTTGTTATTGTAAGTAAAAATATTTCTTCTCTCGCTTATTTTTCTGTTCCTTTGCATCAAACTCAATGGTATACACAGTTCTTGATGGTTTTTTATCCCATTCGAGTCGGATTTTTGCAATTTTTTGATTTTAAAGCTTTTAATTACATTGTCATCGGAAACAATTACCAACATATTTTCATAATTATTGGGGATATTACCTCCATGTTTTTAAAGTAGGCGTAGAGTAATGCTGTTGAGGATCAGTGCAAGTTTCGACTTGTTATATGAAATAATGTTTCGTAAATACACCTTTTAATATAATGCTAATCTGAAATTTTAGCCTCGTTCACTCTTTTGTTAATGTAAGTAAAAATATTTCTTCTCTCGCATATTTTTCTCTTTTTATTTATTAAACTGAATGGCATACAAATTTTCTGATGGTTTTTTATCCCATTCGAGTCAAAATTTTTCATTTATTTGATTTTGAAGCTTTTCATTATATTGGCTCAGGAAACAATTACCCACCTATTTTCGAATATTATGCAGATATAACCGCCATTCTTTTAGGGTAGGTTAAGAAATATACCTTATTCCTGCACATGAAATTACACGACTAAACCTTGAGTACTTAGTCTGTAACAGCACTTATTCCAGTTATGCCTATCCAAAAAATAAGTTCCCTTCGACATATTCTGTTCAATCTCAAGTAACCATGGATACCATTTCTTTCATTTGGAAGCCCTTTGCTAATTTAGTCACCGTAAACATTTACACCCATATCTTCGACAGTTATGCGGATATCACCTCCAGTTTTTAAGAGAAGGCGTAGAGAATTGCTTTTTAGGTTCGATGCAAGTATCGACGCGTTATATGAAATACTTTCGCCGTAAATGCACTTATTAACATAATGCTAATCTGAAATTTTAGCCTCGTACACTCTTTTGTAAATGTAAGTAAAAATATTTCTTCTCTCGTTTAGTTTTCTATTCCTTTGCATCAAACTCAATGGCATACACAGTTTTTGATGGTTTTTTATCCCATTCGAGTAGAACGTTTTGCAATTTTTTGATTTTGAAGCTTTTAATTACATTGTCACCGGAAACAATTACCAACATATTTTAGGGATTTCAATGGTTATTACCTCCATGCTTTCACAGAAAGCGCAGAGTAATGCTGTTGAGGATCAGTGCAAGTTTCGACGCGTTATATGAAATACTTTTTCCGTAAATGCACTTATTAATATAATGCTAATCTTAAATTTTAGCCTCGTACACTCTTTTGTTAATGTAAGTAAAAATATTTCTTCTCTCGCATATTTTTCTGTTCCTATTAATTAAACACAATGGTATACACATTTTCTGATGGTTTTTTATCCCATTCGAGTCGAAGTTTTGCATTTATTTGATTTTGTAGCTTTTCATTATATTGGCACCGGAAACAATTACCCACCTATTTTCGAATATTATGCAGATATAACCGCCATTCTTTCAGGGTAGGTTTAGAAATATACGTTATTCCTGCACATCAAATTACACGACTAAACCTTGAAAACTTAGTTTGTAACAGCACTTATTCCAGTGATGCCTATCCAAAATATAAGTTCCCTTCGACATCCTCTGTTCAATCTCAAGTAACCATGGATACTATTTCTTTCATTTAAAAGCCTTTTTCAAATTTAGTCACCGTAGGCATTTACACCCATATCTTCGATAATTATGCGGATATTAACCTCCATGCCTATCCAAAAAATTAGTTCCCTTCGCCATCCTCCGTTCAATCTCAAGTATCCATGGATACCATTTCTTTCATTTGGAAGCCCTTTGCTTATTTAGTCACCGTAGACATTTACACCCATATCTTCGACAGTTAGGCGGATTTCACCTCCTTTTTTTAGGAGAAGGCGTGGAGTATTGCCTTTGAGGTTCAGTGCAAGTATCGACGCATTATATGAAATGCTTTCTCCGTAAATGCACTTATTAACATAATGCTAATCTGAAATTTTAGCCTGGTTAACTCTTTTGTTAATGTAAGTAAAAATATTTCTTTTCTCGCAGAAATTTCTGTTCCTTTGCATCAAACTCAATAGTATACTTAGTTTTAGATGGTTTTTTATCCCATTCGAGTCGGATTTTTGCAATTTTTTGATTTTGAAGCTTTTATTACATTGTCACCGGAAACATTTACCAACATATTTTCGGAATTTTCGGGGATATTACCTCCATGTTTTCAAAGAAAGCGTAGAGTAATGCTGTTGAGGACCAGTGGAAGTTTCGAAGCGTCATATGAAATACATTCCACGTAAATGCACTTATTAACATAATGCTAATCTGAATTTTTTCCTCGTACACTCTTTTGTTAATGTAAGTAAAAATATTTCTTCTCTCGCTTATTTTTCTGTTACTTTTTATCAAACTCAATGGTATACACATTTTTTGATGTTTTTTTTCCCATTCGAGTCGGAGTTTTGCAATTTTTTGATTTTGAAACTTTTAATTACATTGTCACCGGAAACAATTACCAACATATTTTCATACTTATTAGGGACATTACCTCCATGTTTTTACTGAAGGCGAAGAGTAATGCTGTAGAGGAACAGTGCAAGTTTCGAAGCGTTATATGAAATACTTTCTCCGTAAATGCACTTATTAACATAATGCTAATCTTAAATTTTTGCTTCGTACACTTTTTTGTTAATGTAAGTAAAAATATTTCTTCTCTCGCTTATTTTTCTGTTCCTTTGCATCAAACTCAATGGTATACACAGTTTTTGATGGTTTTTTATCCCATTCGAGTCGGATTTTTGCAATTTTGATTTTGAAGATTTTAATTACATTGTCACCGGAAACAATTACCAACATATTTTCATAATTATTGGAGATATTACCTACATATTTTCACAGAAGGCGTAGAGTAATGCTCATGAGGAACAGTGCAAGTATCGACGCATTATATGTAATACTTTCTCCGTAAATGCACTTATTAACATAATGCTAATCTGAAATTTTTGCCTCTTACACTCTTTTGTTAATGTAAGTAAAAATATTTCTTCTCTCGCTTAGTTTTCTGTTCCTATGCATGAAACTCAATGGTATAGACATTTTTTTTGTTTTTTTCCCATTTAAGTCGGAGTTTTGCAATTTTTTGATTTTGAAACATTTAATTACATTGTCACCGGAAACAATTACCAACATATTTTCATACTTATTAGGGATATTACCTCCATGTTTTCACAGAAGGCGAAGAGTGATGCTATAGAGGAACAGTGCAAGTTTCGAAGCGTCATATGAAATATTTTCTCCGTAAATGCACTTATTAACATAATGCTAATCTAAAATTTTAGCTTCGTACACTCTTTTGTTAATGTAAGTAAAAATATTTCTTCTCTCGCTTATTTTTCTGTTCCTTTGCAACAAACTCAATGGTATACACAGTTTTTGATGTTTTTTTTCCCATTCGAGTCGGAGTTTTGCAATTTTTTGATTTTGAAACTTTTAATTACATTGTCACCTGAAACAATTACCAACATATTTTCATACTTATTAGGGACATTACCTCCATGTTTTTACTGAAGGCGAAGAGTAATGCTGTAGAGGAACAGTGCAAGTTTCCAAGCGTAATATGAAATACTTTCTCCGTAAATGCACTTATTAACATAATGCTAATCTGAAATTTTAGCTTCGTACACTTTTTTGTTAATGTAAGTAAAAATATTTCTTTTTTCGCTTTTTTTCTGTTCCTTTGCATCAAACTCAATGGTATACACAGTTTTTGATGGTTTTTTATCCCATTCGAGTCGGATTTTTGCCATTTTGATTTTGAAGCTTTTAATTACATTGTCACCGGAAACAATTACCAACATATTTTCGGACTTTTCGGGTATTTTACCTCCATGCTTTCACAGAAGGCGTAGAATAATGTTGTTGAGGAACAGCGCAAGTTTCGACGCGTTTTATGTAATACTTTTTCCGTAAATGCACTTATTAATATAATGCTAATCTTAAATTTTAGCCTCGTACAATCTTTTGTTAATGTAAGTAAAAATATTTCTTCTCTCGCATATCTTTCTGTTCCTATTTATTAAACTCAATGGTATACACATTTCCTGATGGTTTTTTATCCCATTCGAGTCGAAGTTTTGCATTTGTTTGATTTTGAAGCTTTTCATTATATTGGCACCGGAAACAATTACCCACATATTTTCGAATCTTATGCAGATATAACCGCCATTCTTTCAGGGTAGGTTAAGATATATATCATGTTCCTGCACATCAAATTACACGACTTAACCTTGAGTACTTAGTCTTTAACAGCACTTATTCCAGTTATGCCTATCCAAAAAATAAGTTCCCTTCGCCATCATCTGCTCAATCTCAAGTAACCTTGGATACCATTTCTTGCATTTAAAAGCCTTTTTCTAATTTAGTCACCGTAGGCATTTACACCCATATCTTCGATAGTTATGCGGATAATACCTCCATGCCTATACAAAAAATTAGTTCCCTTCGCCATCCTCCGTTCAATCTCAAGTATCCATGGATACCATTTCTTTCATTTGGAAGCCCTTTGCTAATTTAGTCACCGTAGGCATTTACACCCATATCTTCGACAGTTATGCGGATAATACCTCAATGCCTATCCAAAAAATTAGTTCCCTTCGCCATCCTCCGTTCAATCTCAAGTATCCATGGATACCATTTCTTTCATTTGCAAGCCCTTTGCTAAGTTAGTCACCGTAGACATTTACACCCATATCTTCGACAGTTATGCGGATATCACCTCCATTTTTTCCGAGAAGGCGTAGAGTATTGTCACCGGAAACAATTACCAACATATTTTCGGAAGTTTCGGGGATATTACCTCCATGCTTTCACAGAAGGCGTAGAATAATGCTGTTGAGGAACAGTGCAAGTTTCGACGTGTTTTATGAAATACTTTTTCCGTAAATGCACGTATTAATATAATGCTAATCTTAAATTTTAGCCTCGTACACTCTTTTGTTAATGTAAGTAAAAATATTTCTTCTCTCGCATATTTTTCTGTTTCTATTTATTAAACTCAATGGTATACACATTTTATGATGGTTTTTATCCCATTCGAGTCGAGGTTTTGCATTAATTTGATTTTGAAGCTTTTCATTATATTGGCACCGGAAACAATTACCAAAATATTTTCGATTCTTATGCAGATATAACCGCCATTCTTTCAGGGTAGGTTAAGAAATATACCTTGTTCCTGCACATCAAATTACACGACTAAACCTTGAGTACTTACTCTGTAACAGCACTTATTCCAGTAATGCCTATCCAAAAAATAAGTTCCCTTCGCCATCATCTGTTCAATCTCAAGTAAACTTGGATACCATTTCTTGCATTTAAAAGCGTTTTTCTAATTTAGTCACCGTAGGCATTTACACCCATATCTTCGACAGTTATGCGGATATCACTTCCATTTTTTCCGAGAAGGCGTAGAGTATTGCTTTTGAGGTTTAATGCAAGTATCGACGCGTTATATGAAATACATTTTCCGTAAATGCACATATTAACATAATGCTAATCTGAAATTTTAGCCTCTTACACTCTTTTGTTAATGTAAGTAAAAATATTTATTCTCTCGCAGAATTTTCTGTTCCCTTGCATCAAACTCAATTGTATACACAGTTTTTGATGGTTTTTTTCCCATTCGAGTCGGAGTTTTGCGATTTTTTGATTTTGAAGCTTTTAATTACATTGTCACCGGAAATAATTATCAACATATTTTCATAATTATTGGGGATATTACCTCCATGTTTTCACTGAAGGCGTACAGTAATGCTGTTGAGGAACAGTGCAAGTTTCGAAGCGTCATTTGAAATACTTTCTCCGTAAGTGCACTTATTAACATAATGCTAATCTGAAATTTTAGTCTCGTACACTCTTTTGTTAATGTAAGTAAAAATATTTCTTCTCTCACAGAATTTTCTGTTCCTTTGCATCAAACACATTGGTACACACAGTTTTTGATTGTTTTTTATCCCATTCGAGTCAGATTTTTGCAAATTTTTTATTTTGAAGCTTTTAATTACATTGTCACCGGAAACAATTACCAACATATTTTCGGAATTTTCGAGGATATTACCTCCATGCTTTCACAGAAGGCGTAGAGTATTGATTTTGAGGTTCAGTGCAAGTATCGACGCGTTATATGAAACACTGCCTCCGTAAATGCACTTATTAATATAATGCTAATCTTAAATTTTAGCCTCGTACACTCCTTTGTTAATGTAAGTAAAAATATTTCTTCTCTCCCTTATTTTTCAGTTCCTTTGCATTAAATTAAATGGTATACACAGTTTTTGATTATTTTTTATCCCATTCAAGTCGGAATTTTGCAATTTTTTGATTTTGAAGCTTTTAATTACTTTGTCACCGGAAACAATTACCAACATATTTTCATAATTATTAGGGATATTACCTCCATGCTTTCACCGAAGGCGTAGAGTAATTTTGTTTCGGATCAATGCAAGTTTCGACGCGTTATATGAAGTAATTTTTTCGTAAATGCACTTATTAATATAATGCTAATCTGAAAATTTACCCTCGTACACTCTTTTGTTAATGTAAGTAAAAATATATCTTCTCTCGCTTATTTTTCAGTTCCTTTGCATTAAACTCAATGGTATACACAGTTTTTGATGGTTTTTTATCCCATTCGAGTCAGATTTTTGCAAATTTTTGATTTTGAAGCTTTTATTTACATTGTCACCGGAAACAATTACCAAAATATTTTCGGAATTTTCGAGGATATTACCTCCATGCTTTCACAGAAGGCGTAGAGTAATGCTGTTGAAGAACAGTGCAAGTTTCGAAGTGTCTTATGAAATACTTTATCCGTAAATGCACTTATTAACATAATGCTAATCTGAAATTTTAGCCTCGTACACTCTATTGTTAAAGTAAGTAAAAATATTTCTTCTCTCGCATATCTTTCTGTTCCTATTTATTAAACTCAATGGTATACACATTTTCTGATGGTTTTTTATCCCATTCGAGTCGAAGTTTTGCATTTATTTTATTTTAAAGCTTTTCATTATATTGGCACCGGAAACAATTACCCACATATTTTCGAATCTTATGCAGATATAACCGCCATTCTTTCAGGGTAGGTTAAGAAATATACCTTGTTCCTGCACATCAAATTACACGACTAAACCTTGAGTACTTAGTCTGTAACAGCACTTATTCCAGTTATGCCTATCCAAAAAATAAGTTCCCTTCGCCATCATCTGTTCAATCTCAAGTAACCTTGGATACCATTTCTTGCATTTAAAAGCCTTTTGCTAATTTAGTCACCGTAGGCATTTACACCCATATCTTCGATAGTTATGCGGATAATACCTCCATGCCTATCCAAAAAGTTAGTTCCCTTCGCCATCCTCCGTTCAATTTCAAGTATCCATGGATACCATTTCTTTCATTTGGATGCCCTTTGCTAATTTAGTCACCGTAGACATTTAAACCCATATCTTCGCCGGTTTGCGGATATCACCTCCATTATTTCAAAGAAGGCGTGGAGTAATGTTGTTGAGGAACAGTGCAAGTTTCGATGCGTCATATGAAATACTTTCTCCGTAAATGCACTTATTAACATAATGCTAATCTGAAATTTTAGCCTCGTACACTCTTTTGTTAATGTAAGTAAAAATATTTCTTCTCTCGCTTATTTTTCTGTTCCTTTGCATCAAACTCAATGGTATACACAGTTTTTGATGGTTTTTTTATCCCTTTCGAGTCGGATTTTTGCAATTATTTGATTTTGATGCTTTTAATTACATTGTCACCGGAAACAATTACCAACATATTTTTATAATTATTGGGGATATTACCTCCATGTTTTCACAGAAGGCGTAGAGTAATGTTGTTGAGGAACAGTGCAAGTTTCGAAGCGTCATATGAAATCCTTTCTCCGTAAATGCACTTATTAACATAATGATAATCTGAAATTTTAGCCTCGTACCCTCTTTTGTTAATGTAAGTAAAAATATATCTTCTCTCGCTTATTTTTCAGTTCCTTTGCATTAAACTCAATGGTATACACAGTTTTTAATGGTTTTTGATCCCATTTGAGTCGGATTTTTGCAATTGTTTGATTTTGAAGCTTTTAATTACATTGTCACCGGAAACAATTACCAACATATTTTCGGACTTTTCGGGGATATTACCTCCATGCTTTCACAGAAGGCGTAGAGTAATGCTGTTGAGGATCAGTGCAAGTTTCGACGCGTTATATGAAATACCTTCTCTGTAAATGCACTTATTAACATAATGCTAATCTGAAATTTTTACGTCGTACACTCTTTTGTTAATGTTAGTAAAAATATTTCTTCTCTCGCTTATTTTTCTGTTCCTATGCATCAATCTCAATGGTATACACATTTTTTGATGGTTTTTTTTTCCATTCGAGTCGGAGTTTTGCAATTTTTTGATTTTGAAGCTTTCAATTACATTGTCAGCGGAAACAATTACCAACATATTTTCATAATTATTGGGGATATTACCTTCATGTTTTCACAGAAGGCGTAGAGTAATGCTGTTGAGGAACGGTGCAAGTTTCGAAGCGTCATATGAAATACTCTCTCCGTAAATGCACATATTAACATAATGCTAATCTGAAATTTTAGCCTCGTACACTCTTTTGTTAATGTAAGTATAAATATTTCTTCACTCGCATATCTTTCTGTTCCTATTTATTATACTCAATGGTATACACATTTTCTGATGGTTTTTTATCCCATTTGAGTCGAAGTTTTGCATTTATTTGATTTTAAAGCTTTTCATTATATTGGCACCGGAAACAATTACCCACATATTTTCGAATCTTATGCAGATATAACCGCCATTCTTTCAGGGTAGGATAAGAAATATACCTTGTTCCTGCACATCAAATAACACGACTTAACCTTGAGTACTTAGTCTGTAACAGCACTTATTCCAGTTATGCCTATCCAAAAAATAAGTTCCCTTCGCCATCCTCTGTTCAATCTCAAGTAACCATGGATACCATTTCTTTCATTTAAAAGCCTTTTTCTAATTTAGTCACCGTAGGCATTTACACCCATATCTTCGATAATTATGCGGATAATACCTCCATGCCTATCCAAAAAATTAGTTCCCTTCGCCATCCTCCGTTCAATCTCAAGTATCCATGGATACCATTTCTTTCATTTGGAAGACCTTTGCTAATTTAGTCACTGTAGACATTTAACCCATATCTTCGACAGTTATGCGGATATCACCTATATTATTTCAAAGAAGGCGTAGAGTATTGCTTTTGAGGTTCAGTGCAAGTATCGACGCGTTATATGAAATACTTTTTCCGTTAATTGCACTTATTAACATAATGCTAATCTGAAATTTTAGCCTCTTACACTCTTTTGTTAATGTAAGTAAAAATATTTATTCTCTCGCAGAATTTTCTGTTCCCTTGCATCAAACTCAATTGTATACACAGTTTTTGATGGTTTTTTTCCCATTCGAGTCGGAGTTTTGCGATTTTTTGATTTTGAAGCTTTTAATTACATTGTCACCGGAAATAATTACCAACATATTTTCATAATTATTGGGGATATTACCTCCATGATTTCACTGAAGACGTACAGTAATGCTGTTGAGGAACAGTGCAAGTTTCGAAGCGTCATTTGAAATACTTTCTCCGTAAGTGCACTTATTAACATAATGCTAATCTGAAATTTTAGTCTCGTACACTCTTTTGTTAATGTAAGTAAAGATATTTCTTCTCTCGCAGAATTTTCTGTTCCTTTGCATCAAACACAATGGTACACACAGTTTTTGATGGTTTTTTATCCCATTCGAGTCAGATTTTTGCAAATTTTTTATTTTGAAGCTTTTAATTACATTGTCACCGGAAAATTTACCAACATATTTTCGGAATTTTCGAGGATATTACCTCCATGCTTTCACAGAAGGCGTAGAGTATTGATTTTGAGGTTCAGTGCAAGTATCGACGCGTTATATGAAACACTGCCTCCGTAAATGCACTTATTAATATAATGCTAATCTTAAATTTTAGCCTCGTACACTCTTTTGTTAATGTAAGTAAAAATATTTCTTCTCTCGATTATTTTTCAGTTCCTTTGCATTAAATTCAATGGTATACACAGTTTTTGATTTTTTTTTATCCCATTCAAGTCGGATTTTTGCAATTTTTTGATTTTGAAGCTTTTAATTACATTGTCACCGGAAACAATTACCAACATATTTTCGGAATTTTCGGGGATATTACCTCAATGCTTTCACAGAAGGCGTAGAGTAATGCTGTTGAGAATCAGTGCAAGTTTCGACGCGTTATATGAAATAAAGTTTTCGTAAATGCTCTTTTTAATATAATGCTAATCTGAAATTTTAGCCTCGTACACTCTTTTGTTAATGTATGTAAAAATATTCCTTCTCTCGCTTATTTTTCTGTTCCCATGCATCAAACTCAATGGTATACACATTTTTTGATTGTTTTTTTTTCCCATTCGAGTCGGAGTTTTGCAATTTTTTGATTTTGAAGCTTTTAATTACATTGTCACCGGAAACAATTACCAAAATATTTTCGGAATTTTCGAGGATATTACCTCCATGCTTTCACAGAAGGCGTAGAGTAATGCTGTTGAAGAACAGTGCAAGTTTCGAAGTGTCTTATGAAATACTTTATCCGTAAATGCACTTATTAACATAATGCTAATCTGAAATTTTAGCCTCGTACACTCTATTGTTAAAGTAAGTAAAAATATTTCTTCTCTCGCATATCTTTCTGTTCCTATTTATTAAACTCAATGGTATACACATTTTCTGATGGTTTTTTATCCCATTCGAGTCGAAGTTTTGCATTTATTTGATTTTAAAGCTTTTCATTATATTGGCACCGGAAACAATTACCCACATATTTTCGAATCTTATGCAGATATAACCGCCATTCTTTCAGGGTAGGTTAAGAAATATACCTTGTTCCTGCACATCAAATTACACGACTAAACCTTGAATACTTAGTCTGTAACAGCACTTATTCCAGTTATGCCTATCCAAAAAATAAGTTCCCTTCGCCATCATCTGTTCAATCTCAAGTAACCTTGGATACCATTTCTTGCATTTAAAAGCCTTTTGCTAATTTAGTCACCGTAGGCATTTACACCCATATCTTCGATAGTTATGCGGATAATACCTCCATGCCTATCCAAAAAGTTAGTTCCCTTCGCCATCCTCCGTTCAATTTCAAGTATCCATGGATACCATTTCTTTCATTTGGATGCCCTTTGCTAATTTAGTCACCGTAGACATTTAAACCCATATCTTCGCCGGTTTGCGGATATCACCTCCATTATTTCAAAGAAGGCGTGGAGTAATGTTGTTGAGGAACAGTGCAAGTTTCGATGCGTCATATGAAATACTTTCTCCGTAAATGCACTTATTAACATAATGCTAATCTGAAATTTTAGCCTCGTACACTCTTTTGTTAATGTAAGTAAAAATATTTCTTCTCTCGCTTATTTTTCTGTTCCTTTGCATCAAACTCAATGGTATACACATTTTGTGATGGTTTTTTTTCCCATTCCAGTCGGAGTTTTGCAATTTTTTGATTTTGAAGCTTTTAATTACATTGTCACCGGAAACAATTAATAACATATTTTCATAATTATTGGGGATTTTACCTTCATGTTTTCACAGAAGGCGTAGAGTAATGTTGTTGAGAAACAGTGCAAGTTTCGACGCGTTATATGAAATGCTTTCTCCGTAAATGCACTTATTAACGTAATGCTAATCTGAAATTTTAGCCTCGTACACTCTTTTTTAATTAAAGTAAAAATATTTCTTCTCTCGCTTTTTTTTCTGTTCCTTTGCATCAAACTCAATGGTATGCACAGTTTTTGATGGTTTTTTATCCCTTTCGATTCGGATTTTTGCAATTGTTTGATTTTGAAGCTTTTAATTACAATGTCACCGGAAACAATTACCAACATATTTTCGGAATTTTCGGGGATATTACCTCCATGCTTTCACCGAAGGCGTACAGTTATTCTGTTTCGGATAAGTGCAAGTTTCGACGCGTTATATGAAGTAATTTTTTCGTTAATGCACTTATTAATATAATGCTAATCTAAAAATTTACCCTCGTACACTCTTTTGTTAATGTAAGTAAAAATATATCTTCTCTCGCTTATTTTTCAGTTCCTTTGCATTAAACTCAATGGTATACACAGTTTTTAATGGTTTTTGATCCCATTTGAGTCGGATTTTTGCAATTGTTTGATTTTGAAGCTTTTAATTACATTGTCACCGGAAACAATTACCAACATATTTTCGGACTTTTCGGGGATATTACCTCCATGCTTTCACAGAAGGCGTAGAGTAATGCTGTTGAGGATCACTACAAGTTTCGACGCGTTATATGAAATACCTTCTCCGTAAATGCACTTATTAACATAATGCTAATCTGAAATTTTTACGTCGTACACTCTTTTGTTAATGTTAATAAAAATATTTCTTCTCTCGCTTATTTTTCTGTTCC
The DNA here is from genome assembly GCA_963573305.1 of Pyrrhosoma nymphula. Lineage (NCBI taxonomy): Eukaryota > Metazoa > Arthropoda > Insecta > Odonata > Coenagrionidae > Pyrrhosoma > Pyrrhosoma nymphula. The sequence continues at coordinate 23,406 of OY754333.1, read as the reverse complement.
TATGCATCAATGTCAATGATATACACATTTTTTGATGGTTTTTTTTTCCATTCGAGTCGGAGTTTTGCAATTTTTTGATTTTGAAGCTTTCAATTACATTGTCAGCGGAAACAATTACCAACATATTTTCATATTTATTGGGGATATTACCTTCATGTTTTCACAGAAGGCGTAGAGTAATGCTGTTGAGGATCGGTGCAAGTTTCGAAGCGTCATATGAAATACTTTCTCCGTAAATGCACTTATTAACATAATGCTAATCTGAAATTTTAGCCTCGTACACTCTTTTGTTAATGTAAGTATAAATATTTCTTCACTCGCATATCTTTCTGTTCCTATTTATTAAACTCAATGGTATACACATTTTCTGATGGTTTTTTATCCCATTCGAGTCGAAGTTTTGCATTTATTTGATTTTAAAGCTTTTCATTATATTGGCACCGGAAACAATTACCCACATATTTTCGAATCTTATGCAGATATAACCGCCATTCTTTCAGGGTAGGATAAGAAATATACCTTGTTCCTGCACATCAAATTACACGACTTAACCTTGTGTACTTAGTCTGTAACAGCACTTATTCCAGTTATGCCTATCCAAAAAATAAGTTCCCTTCGCCATCCTCTGTTCAATCTCAAGTAACCATGGATACCATTTCTTTCATTTAAAAGCCTTTTTCTAATTTAGTCACCGTAGGCATTTATACCCATATCTTCGATAATTATGCGGATAATACCTCCATGCCTATCCAAAAAATTGGTTCCCTTCGCCATCCTCCGTTCAATCTCAAGTATCCATGGATACCATTTCTTTCATTTGGAAGACCTTTGCTAATTTAGTCACTGTAGACATTTAACCCATATCTTCGACAGTTATGCGGATATCACCTCCATTATTTCAAAGAAGGCGTAGAGTATTGCTTTTGAGGTTCAGTGCAAGTATCGACGCGTTATATGAAATACTTTTTCCGTTAATTGCACTTATTAACATAATGCTAATCTGAAATTTTTGCCTCGTACACTCTTTTGTTAATGTAAGTAAAAATATTTCTTCTCTCGCTTATTTTCCTGTTCCTATTCATCAATCACAATGGTATACACATTTTTTGATGGTTTTTTATCCCATTCGAGTCGGAGTTTTGCAATTTTTTGATTTTTAAGCTTTTAATTACATTGTCACCGGAAACAATTACCAACATATTTTCATAATTATTAGAGATATTACCTTCATGTTTTCACAGAAGGCTTAGAGTAATGCTGTTGAGGATCAGTGCAAGTTTCGACGCGTTATATGAAATAATGTTTTCGTAAATGCACTTATTAATATAATGCTAATCTAAAATTTTAGCCTCGTACACTCTTTTGTTAATGTTCGTAAAAATATTTCTTCTCTCGCTTATTTTTCTAATCCTATGCATCAATCTCAATGGTATACACAGATTTTGATGGTTTTTTATCCCATTCGACTCGGATTTTTGCAATTGTTTGATTTTGAAGCTTTTAATTACTTTTGTCACCGGAAACAATTACCAACATATTTTCGGAATTGTCGGGGATATTACCTCCATGTTTTCACAGAAGGCGTAGATTAATGCTGTTGAGGAACAGTGCAAGTTTCGAAGCGTCATATGAAATACTTTCTCCGTAAATTCACTTATTAACATAATGCTAATCTGAAATTTTAGCCTCGTACACTCTTTTGTTAATGTAAGTAAAAATATTTCTTCACTCGCATATCTTTCTGTTCCTATTTATTTAACTCAATGGTATACACATTTTCTGATGGTTTTTTATCCCATTCGAGTCGAAGTTTTGCATTTATTTGATTTTAAAATTTTTCATTATATTGGCACCGGAAACAATTACCCACATATTTTCGAATCTTATGCAGATATAACCGCCATTCTTTCAGGGTAGGATATAAAATATACCTTGTTCCTGCACATCAAATTACACGACTTAACCTTGAGTACTTAGTCTGTAACAGCACTTATTCCAGTTATGCCTATCCAAAAAATAATTTCCCTTCGCCATCCTCTGTTCAATCTCAAGTAAACATGGATACCATTTCTTTCATTTAAAAGCCTTTTTCTAATTTAGTCACCGTAGGCATTTACACCCATATCTTCGATAATTATGCGGATAATACCTCCATGCCTATCCAAAAAATTAGTTCCCTTCGCCATCCTCCGTTCATTCTCAAGTATCCATGGATACCATTTCTTTCATTTGGAAGACCTTTGCTAATTTAGTCACCGTAGACATTTAAACCCATATCTTCGACAGTTATGCGGATATCACCTCCATTATTTCAAAGAAGGCGTAGAGTATTGCTTTTGAGGTTCAGTGCAAGTATCGACGCGTTATATGAAATACTTTTTCCGTTAATTGCACTTATTAACATAATGCTAATTTGATATTTTAGCCTCGTACACTCTTTTGTTAATGTAAGAAAAAATATTTCTTCTCTCGCCGAATTATCTGTTCCTTTGCATAAACTCAATGGTATACACAGTTTTTGATGGTTTTTTATCCCATTCGAGTCGGATTTTTGCAATTGTTTGATTTTGAAGCTTTAAATTACATTGTACCGGAAACAATTACCAACATATTTTTGCAATTTTCGGGAATATTACCTCTATGCTTTCACAGAAGGCGTAGAGTAATGCTGTTGTGGATCAGTGCAAGTTTCGACGCTTTATATGAAATACTTGTTCCGTAAATGCACTTATTTATATTATGCTAATCTGAAATTTTCGCCTCGTACACTCTTTTGTTAATGTAAGTAAAAATATTTCTTCTCTCCCTTTATTTTCTGTTCCTATGCATCAATCTCAATGGTATAAACATTTTTTGATGGTTTTTAATCCCATTCGAGTCAGATTTTTGCAATTTTTTGATTTTGGAGCTTTTAATTACATTGTCACCGGAAACAATTACCCAACATATCTTCATAATTTGTAGGGATATTACCTCCATGTTTTTACAGAAGGCGTAGAGTAATGCTTTTGAGGAACAGTGCAAGTTTCGAAGCGTCATATGAAATACTTTCTCCGTAAATGCACTTATTAACATAATGCTAATCTGAAATTTTAGCCTCGTACACTCTTTTGTTAATGTAAGTAAAAATTTTTCTTCTCTCGCCTATCTTTCTGTTCCTATTTACTAAACTCAATGGTATACACATTTTGATGTTTTTTTTCCCATTTGAGTCGGAGTTTTGCAATTTTTTGATTTTGAAGCTTTTAATTACATTGTCACCGGAAATAATTACCAATATATTTTCATAATTATTGGGGATATTACCTTCATGTTTTCACAGAAGGCGTAGAGTAAAGCTGTTGAGGAACAGTGCAAGTTTCGAAGCGTCATATGAAATACTTTCTCCGTAAATGCACTTATTAACATAATGCTAATCTGAAATTTTAGCCTCGTACACTCTTTTGTTAATGTAAGTAAAATATTTCTTCTCTCGCTTATTTTTCTGTTGCTATGCATCAATTTCAATGGTATACACATTTTTTGATGGTTTTTTTTTCCATTCGAGTCGGAGTTTTGCAATTTTTTGATTTTGAAGCTTTTAATTACATTGTCTGCGGAAACAATTACTAACATATTTTCATAATTATTGGGGATATTACCTTCATGTTTTCACAGAAGGCGTAGAGTAAAGCTGTTGAGGAACAGTGCAAGTTTCGAAGCGTCATATGAAATACTTTCTCCGTAAATGCACTTATTAACATAATGCTAATCTGAAATTTTAGCCTCGTACACTCTTTTGTTAATGTAAGTAAAAATATTTCTTCTCTCGCTTATTTTTCTGTTGCTATGCATCAATTTCAATGGTATACACATTTTTTGATGGTTTTTTTTTCCATTCGAGTCGGAGTTTTGCAATTTTTTGATTTTGAAGCTTTTAATTACATTGTCTGCGGAAACAATTACTAACATATTTTCATAATTATTAGAGATATTACCTTCATGTTTTAATAGAAGACGTAGAGTAATGCTGTTTAGGAACAGCGCAAGTTTCGACGCGTTATATGAAATACTTATTCCGTAAATGCACTTATTAAGATAGTGCTAATCTTAAATTTAACCTCGTACACTCTTTTGTTAATGTAAGTAAAAATATTTCTTCTTTTGCATATTTTTTCTGTTCATATTTATTAAACTCAATGGTATACATATTTTCTGATGGTTTCTTATCCCATTTGAGTCGAAGTCTTGCATTTATTTGATTTTGAAGATTTTCTTTATATTGGCACCGGAAACAATTACCTATATATTTTCGAATCTTATGCAGATATAACCGCCATTCTTTCAGGGTAGGTTAAGAAATATACCTTGTTCCTGCACATCAAATTACACGACTAAACCTTGAGTACTTAGTCTGTAACAGCACTTATTCCAGTTATGCCTATCCAAAAAATAAGTTCCCTTCGACATATTCTGTTCAATCTGAAGTAACCATGGATACCATTTCTTTCATTTAAAAGCCTTTTTCTAATTTAGTCACCGTAGGCATTTACACCCATATCTTCGATAGTTTTGCGGATATTACCTCCATGCCTATTCAAAAAGTTAGTTCCCTTCGCCATCCTCCGTTCAATCTCAAGTATCCATGGATACCATTTCTTTCATTTGGAAGCCCTTTGATAATTTAGCCACCGTAGACATTTACACCCATATCTTCGACAGTTATGCGGATATCACCTACATGTTTTCAGAGAAGGCGTAGGGTATTGCTTTTGAGGTTAAGTGCAAGTATCGACGCGTTATATGTAATACTTTTTCCGTAAATGCACTTATTAACATAATGCTAATCTGAAATTCTAGCCTCGTACACTCTTTTGTTAATGTATGTAAAAATAATTCTTCTCTCGCCGAATTTTCTGTTCCTTTGCATAAACTCAATGGTATACACAGTTTTTGATTGTTTTTTATCCCATTAGAGTCGGATTTTTGCAATTTTTTGATTTTGAAGCTTTTAATTACATTGTCACCGGAAACAATTACCAACATATTTTCATAATTATTAGAGATATTACCTCCATGTTTTCACAGAAGGCGTAGACTATTGCTTTTTAGGTTCAGTGCTAGTATCGACGCGTTATATGAAATACTTTCTTCGTAAATGCACCTATTAACATAATGCTAATCTGAAATTTTTGCCTCGTACACATTTTTTTGTTATGTTAGTAAAAATATTTCTTCTCTCGCATATTTTTCTGTTCCTTTTTATTAAACTCAATTGTATACACATTTTCTGATGTTTTTTTATCCCATTCGAGTCAAAGTTTTGCATTTATTTGATTTTGAAGCTTTTAATTATATTGGCTCCGGAAACAATTACCCACATATATATTTACGAATCTTATGCAGATATAACCGCCATTCTTTCAGGGTAGGTGAAGAAATATACCTTATTCCTGCACATCAAATTAAACGACTAAACCTTGAACACTTAGTCTGTAACAGCACTTTTTCCAGTTATGCCTATCCAAAAAATAAGTTCCCTTCGCCATCCTCTGTTCAATCTCAAGTAACCATGGATACCATTTCTTTCATTTAAAAGCTTTTTTCTAATTTAGTCACCGTAGGCATTTACACCCATATCTTCGATAGTTATGCGGATAATACCTCCATGCCTATCCAAAAAATTAGTTCCCTTCGCCATCCTCCGTTCAATCTCTAGTATGCATGGATACCATTTCTTTCATTTGGAGGCCCTTTGCTAATTTAGTCACCGTAGACATTTACACCCATATCTTCGACTGTTATGCGGATATCACCTCCATTTTTTCAGAGAACGCGTAGCGTATTGCTTTTGAGGTTCAGTGCAAGTATCGACGCGTTTTATGAAATACTTTCTCCGTAAATGCACTTATTAACATAATGCTAATCTGAAATTTTTACCTCGTACACTCTTTTGTTAATGTAAGTAAAAATATTTCTTCTCTCGTTAATTTTTCGGTTCCTATGCATCAAACTCAATGGTATACACATTTTTTGATGGTTTTTTTTCCCATTCGAGTCGTAGTTTAGCAATATTTTGATTTTGAAGCTTTTAATTACATTGTCACCGGAAACAATTACCAACATTTTTTCATAATTATTGGGGATATTACCTCCATGTTTTCACAGAAGGCGTAGAAGAATGATGTTGAGGAACAGTGCAAATGTCGAAGGGTCATATGAAAAACATTCTCCGTTAATGCACTTATTAACATAATACTAATTTGAAATTTTAGCCTCGTACACTCTTTTGTTAAAGTAAGTAAAAATATTTCTTCTCTCGCAGAATTTTCTGTTTATTTGCATCAAACTCAATGGTATACACAGTTTTTGATGGTTTTTTTTATCCCATTCGAGTCGGATTTTTGCAATTTTTTGTTTTTGAAGCTTTTAATTACATTGTCACCGGAAATAATTACCAACATATTTTCATAATTAATTGGGGATTTAACCTCCATGTTTTCACAGAAGGCGTAGATTAATGCTGTTGAGGAACAGTGCAAGTTTCGAAGTGTCATATGAAATACTTTTTCCGTAAATGCACTTATTAACATAATGCTAATCTGAAATTTTTGCCTCGTACACTCTTTTGTTAATATAAGTAAAAATATTTCTTCTCTCCCTTATTTTTCTGTTCCTATGCATCAATCTCAATGGTATAAACAATTTTTGATGGTTTTTTATCCCATTCGAGTCAGATTTTTGCAATTTTTTGATTTTTAAGCTTTTAATTACATTGTCACCGGAAACAATTACTAATATATTTTCATAATTTTTAGGGATATTACCTCCATGTTTTCACAGAAGGCGTAGAGTAATACTGTTGAGGAACGGTGCAAGTTTCGAAGCGTCATATTAAATACTTTCTCTGTAAATGCACTTATTAACATAATGCTAATCTGAAATTTTATCCTCGTACACGCTTTTGTTAATGTTAGTAAAAATATTTCCTCTCTCGCTTATTTTTCTGTTCCTTTGCATAAAACTAAATGGTATACACAGATTTTGATGGTTTTTTATCCCATTCGACTCGGATTTTTGCAATTGTTTGATTTTGAAGCTTTTAATTACTTTTGTCACCGGAAACAATTACCAACATATTTTCGGAATTGTCGGGGATATTACCTCCATGTTTTCACAGAAGGCGTAGATTAATGCTGTTGAGGAACTGTGCAAGTTTCGAAGCGTCATATGAAATACTTTCTCCGTAAATGCACTTATTAACATAATGCTAATCTGAAATTTTTGCCTCGTACACTCTTTTGTTAATGTAAGTAAAAATATTTCTTCTCTAGCTTATTTTTCTGTTCATATGCATCAAACTCAATGCTATACAAATTTTGTGATGGTTTTTTTTCCCATTTGAGTCGGATTTTTGCAATTATTTGATTTTGATGCTTTTAATTACATTGTCACCGGAAACAATTACAAACATATTTTCATAATTATTGGGGATATTACCTCCATGTTTTCACAGAAGGCGTAGAGTAATGTTGTTGAGGAACAGTGCAAGTTTCGAAGCGTCATATGAAATCCTTTCTCCGTAAATGCACTTAGTAACATAATTCTAATCTGAAATTTTAGCCTCGTACCCTCTTTTGTTAATGTAAGTAAAAATATTTCTTCTCTCGCTTATTTTTCTGTTCCTTTGCATCAAACTCAATGGTATAACCAGTTTTTGATGGTTTTTTATCCCTTTCGAGTCGGATTTTTGCTTTTGTTTTTGTTTGATTTTGAAGCTTTTAATTACAATGTCACCGGAAACAATTACCAACATATTTTCGGAATTTTCGGGGATATTACCTCCATGCTTTCACCGAAGGTGTAGAGTAATTCTGTTTCGGATCAGTGCAAGTTTTGACGCGTTATATGAAGTAATTTTTTCGTAAATGCACTTATTAAATTAATGCTAATCTGAAAATTTACCCTCGTACACTCTTTTGTTAATGTAGGTAAAAATATATCTTCTCTCGCTTATTTTTCAGTTCCATTGCATTAAACTCAATGGTATACACAGTTTTTGATGGTTTTTTATCCCATTTGAGTCGGATTTTTGCAATTGTTTGATTTTGAAGCTTTTAATTACATTGTCACCGGAAACAATTACCAACATATTTTCGGACTTTTCGGGGATATTACCCCATGCTTTCACAGAAGGCGTATAGTAATGATGTTGAGGATCAGTGTAGTTTCGACGCGTTATATGAAACACTTTCTCCGTAAATGCACTTATTAACATAATGCTAATCTGAAATTTTTACGTCGTACACTCTTTTGTTAATGTTTGTAAAAATATTTCTTCTCTCGCTTATTTTTCTGTTCCTATGCATCAATCTCAATGGTATACACATTTTTTGATGGTTTTTTTTTTCAATTCGAGTGGAGTTTTGCAATTTTTTGATTTTGAAGCTTTCAATTACATTGTCAGCGGAAACAATTACCAACATATTTTCATAATTATTAGAGATATTACCTCCATGTTTTCACAGAAGGCGTAGAATAATGCTGTTGAGGAACAGTGCAAGTTTCGAAGCGTCTTATGAAATACTTTATCCGTAAATGAACTTATTATCATAATGCTAATCTGAAATTTTAGCCTCGTACAATCTTTTGTTAATGTTAGTAAAAATATTTCCTCTCTCGCTTATTTTTCTGTTCTTTTGCATAAAACTAAATGGTATACACAGATTTTGATGGTTTTTTATCCCATTCGACTCGGATTTTTGCAATTGTTTGATTTTGAAGCTTTTAATCACTTTTGTCACCGGAAACAATTACCAACATATTTTCGGAAATGTCGGGGATATTACCTCCATGTTTTCATAGAAGGCGTAGATTAATGCTGTTGAGGAACTGTGCAAGTTTCGAAGCGTCATATGAAATACACTCTCCGTAAATTCACTTATTAACATAATGCTAATCTGAAATTTTTGCCTCGTACACTCTTTTGTTAATGTAAGTAAAAATATTTCTTCTCTAGCTTATTTTTCTGTTCATATGTATCAAACTCAATGCTATACAAATTTTGTGATGGTTTTTTTTCCCATTTGAGTCGGAGTTTTGCAATTTTTTGATTTTGAAGCTTTTAATTACCTTGTCACCGGAAACAATTACCAACATATTTTCATAATTATTGGAGATATTACCTTCATGTTTTCACAGAAGGCGTAGCGTAAAGCTATTGAGGAACAGTGCAAGTTTCGAAGCGTCATATGAAATACTTTCTCCGTAAATGCACTTATTAACATAATGCTAATCTGAAATTTTAGCCTCGTACACTCTTTTGTTAATGTAAGTAAAAATATTTCTTCACTCGCATATCTTTCTGTTCCTATTTATTAAACTCAATGGTATACACATTTTCTGATGGTTTTTTATCCCATTCGAGTCGAAGTGTATCATTTATTTGATTTTAAAGTTTTTCATTATATTGGCACCGGAAACAATTACCCACATATTTTCGAATCTTATGCAGATATAACCGCCATTCTTTCAGGGTAGGATAAGAAATATACCTTGTTCCTGCACATCAAATTACACGACTTAACCTTGAGTACTTAGTTAATAACAGCACTTATTCCAGTTATGCCTATCCAAAAAATAAGTTCCCTTCGCCATCCTCTGTTCAATCTCAAGTAACAATGGATACCATTTCTTTCATTTAAAAGCCTTTTTCTAATTTAGTCACCGTAAGCATTTACAACCATATCTTCGATAGTTATGCGGATAATACCTCCATGCCTATCCAAAAAATTAGTTCCCTTCGCCATCCTCCGTTCAATCTCAAGTATCCATGGATACCATTTCTTTCATTTGGAAGACCTTTGCTAATTTAGTCACCGTAGACATTTAAACCCATATCTTCGACAGTTATGCGGATATCACCTCCATTATTTCAAAGAAGGCGTAGAGTATTGCTTTTGAGATTCAGTGCAAGTATCGACGCGTTATATGAAATACTTTTTCCGTTAATTGCACTTATTAACATAATGCTAATTTGAAATTTTAGCCTCGTACACTCTTCTGTTAATGTAAGTAAAAATATTTCTTCTCTCGCTTATTTTTCTGTTCCTTTGCATAAACTCAATGGTATACACAGTTTTTGATTGTTTTTTATCCCATTAGAGTCGGATTTTTGCAATTTTTTGATTTTGAAGCTTTTAATTACATTGTCACCGGAAACAATTACCAACATATTTTCGGAATTTTTGGGGATATTACCTCCATGCTTTCACAGAAGGCGTAGAGTAATGCTGTTGAGGATCAGTGCAAGTTTCGACGCGTTATATGAAATAATGTTTTCGTAAATGCACTTATTAATATAATGCTAATCTAAAATTTTAGCCTCGTACACTTTTTTGTTAATGTAAGTAAAAATATTTCTTTTCTCGCTTATTTTTCAGTTCCTTTGCATTAAACTCAATGGTATACACAGTTTTTGATGGTTTTTTATCCCATTCGAGTCGGAGTTTTGCAATTGTTTGATTTTGAAGCTTTAAATTACATTGTCACCGGAAACAATTACCAACATATTTTTGGAATTTTCGGGGATATTACCTCTATGCTTTCACAGAAGGCGTAGCGTATTGCTTTTGAGGTTCAGTGCAAGTATCGACGCGTTTTATGAAATACTTTCTCCGTAAATGCAGTTATTAACATAATGCTAATCTGAAATTTTTGCCTCGTACACTCTTTTGGTAATGTAAGTAAAAATATTTCTTCTCTCGTTAATTCTTCTGTTCCTATGCATCAAACTCAATGGTATACACATTTTTTGATGGTTTTTTTTCCCATTCGAGTCGTAGTTTAACAATTTTTTGATTTTGAAGCTTTTAATTACATTGTCACCGGAAACAATTACCAACATTTTTTCATAATTATTGGGGATATTACCTCCATGTTTTCACAGAAGGCGTAGATGAATGATGTTGAGGAACAGTGCAAATGTCGAAGGGTCATATGAAAAACATTCTCCGTTAATGCACTTATTAACATAATACTAATTTGAAATTTTAGCCTCGTACACTCTTTTGTTAAAGTAAGTAAAAATATTTCTTCTCTCGCAGAATTTTCTGTTTATTTGCATCAAACTCAATGGTATACACAGTTTTTGATGGTTTTTTTTATCCCATTCGAGTCGGATTTTTGCAATTTTTAGTTTTTGAAGCTTTTAATTACATTGTCACCGGAAATAATTACCAACATATTTTCATAATTAATTGGGGTTATTACCTCCATGTTTTCACAGAAGGCGTAGATTAATGCTGTTGAGGAACAGTGCAAGTTTCGAAGTGTCATATGAAATACTTTTTCCGTAAATGCACTTATTAACATAATGCTAATCTGAAATTTTTGCTTCGTACACTCTTTTGTTAATATAAGTAAACATATTTCTTCTCTCCCTTATTTTTTTGTTCCTATGCATCAATCTCAATGGTATACACATTTTTTGATGGTTTTTTATCCCATTCGAGTCAGATTTTTGCAATTTTTTTATTTCGAAGCTTTTAATTACATTGTCACCGGAAACAATTACCAATATATTTTCATAATTTTTAGGGATATTACCTCCATGTTTTCACAGAAGGCGTAGAGTAATGCTGTTGAGGAACAATGCAAGTTTCGAAGCGTCATATTAAATACTTTCTCTGTAAATGCACTTATTAACATAATGCTAATCTGAAATTTTAGCCTCGTACTCTCTTTTGTTAATGTAAGTAAAAATATTTCTTCTCTCGCATATCTTTCTGTTCCTATTGATTAAACTCAATAGTATACACATTCTCTGATAGTTTTTTATCCCATTCGAGTCGAAGTTTTGCATTTATTTGATTTTGAAGCTTTTCATTATATTGGCACCGGAAACAATTACCAACATATTTTCATAATTATTTGGGGATATTACCTCCATGTTTTCACAGAAGGCGTAGAGTAATGCTGTTGAGGAACAGTGCAAGTTTCGAAGTGTCATATGAAATACTTTCTCCGTAAATGCACTTATTAACTTAATGCTAATCTGAAATTTTAGCCTCGTACACTCTTTTGTTAATGTAAGTAAAAATATATCTTCTCTCGCTTATTTTTCTGTTCCTTTGCATCAAACTCAATGGTATACTCAGTCTTTGATTGTTTTTTATCCCATTCGAGTCGGATTTTTGTAATTATTTGATTTTGAAGCTTGTAATTACATTGTCACCGGAAACAATTAACAACATATTTTCGGAGTTTTCGGGGATATTACCTCCATGCATACACTGAAGGCGTAAAGTAATGCTGTTGAGGATCAGTGCAAGTTTCGACGCGTTTTATGATATATATTTTTTTCGTAAATGCACTTATTAATATAATGCTAATCTGAAATTTTAGCCTCGTATACTCTATTGTTAATGTAAGTAAAAATATTCCTTCTCTCGCATATTTTTCTGTTCCTTTTTATTAAACTCAATAGTATACAAATTTTCTGATGGTTTTTTATCCCATTTCAGTCAAAGTTTTGCATTTATTTGATTTTGAAGCTTTTCATTAAATTGGCTCCGGAAACAATTACCCACATATATTTTCGAATCTTATGCAGATATAACCGCCATTCTTTCAGGGTAGGTGAAGAAATATACTTTATTCCTGCACATCAAAATAAACGACTAAACCTTGAACACTTAGTCTATAACAGCACTTTTTCCAGTTATGCCTATCCAAAAAATAAGTTCCCTTCGCCATCCTCTGTTCAATCTCATGTAACCATGGGTACCATTTCTTTCATTTAAAAGCCTTTTTCTACTTTAGTCACCGTAGGCATTTATACCCATATCTTCGACAGTTATGCGGATAATACCTCTATGCCTATCCAAAAAATTAGTTCCCTTCGCCATCCTCCGTTCAATCTCTAGTATCCATGGATACCATTTTTTTCATTTGGAAGCCCTTTGCTAATTTAGTCACCGTAGACATATACACCTAAATCTTCGACAGTTCTTCGGATATCACCTCCATTTTTTCAGATAATGCGTAGAGTATTGCTTTTGAGATTCAGTGCAAGTATCGACGCGTTATATGAAATACTTTCTCCGTAAATGCACTTATTAACATAATGCTAATCTGAAATTTTAGCCTCGTACACTCTTTTGTTAATGTAAGTAAAAAAATTTCTTCTCTCGCTTATTTTTCTGTTCCTTTGCATCAAACTCAATGGTATACACAGTTATTGATGGTTTTTTTATCCCATTCGAGTCGGATTTTTGCAATTTTTTTGATTTTGAAGCTTTTAATTACATTGTCACCGGAAACAATTACCAACATATTTTCATAATTATTTGGGGATATTACCTCCATGTTTTCACAGAAGGCGTAGATTAATGCTGTTGAGGAACAGTGCAAGTTTCGAAGCGTCATATGAAATACTTTCTCCGTAAATGCACTTATTAACATAATGCTAATCTGAAATTTTTGCCTCGTACACTCTTTTGTTAATGTAAGTAAAAATATTTCTTCTCTCCCTTATTTTTCTGTTCCTATGCATCAATCTCAATGGTTTACACATTTTTTGATGGTTTTTCATCCCATTCGAGTCAGATTTTTGCAATTTTTTGATTTTGAAGCTTTTAATTACATTGTCACCGGAAACAATTACCAACATATTTTCGGAATTTTCGAGGATATTACCTCCATGCTTTCACAGAAGGCGTAGAGTATTGATTTTGAGGTTTAGTGCAAGTATCGACGCGTTATATGAAACACTGCCTCCTCAAATGCACTTATTAATATAATGCTAATCTTAAATTTTAGCCTCGTACACTCTTTTGTTAATGAAGGTAAAAATATTTCTTCTCTCGCTTTTTTTTCAGTTCCTTTGCATTAAATTCAATGGTATACACAGTTTTTGATTTTTTTTTATCCTATTCAAGTCGGATTTTTGCAATTTTTTGATTTTGAAGCTTTTAATTACATTGTCACCGGAAACAATTACCAACATATTTTCGGAATTTTCGGGGATATTACCTCAATGCTTTCACAGAAGGCGTAGAGTAATGCTGTTGAGAATCAGTGCAAGTTTCGACGCGTTATATGAAATAAAGTTTTCGTAAATGCTCTTATTAATATAATGCTAATCTGAAATTTTAGCCTCGTACACTCTTTTGTTAATGTATGTAAAAATATTCCTTCTCTCGCTTATTTTTCTGTTCCCATGCATCAAACTCAATGGTATACAAATTTTTTGATTGTTTTTTTTTCCCATTCGAGTCGGAGTTTTGCAATTTTTTGATTTTGAAGCTTTTAATTACATTGTCACCGGAAACAATTACCAAAATATTTTCGGAATTTTCGAGGATATTACCTCCATGCTTTCACAGAAGGCGTAGAGTAATGCTGTTGAAGAACAGTGCAAGTTTCGAAGTGTCTTATGAAATACTTTATCCGTAAATGCACTTATTAACATAATGCTAATCTGAAATTTTAGCCTCGTACACTCTATTGTTAAAGTAAGTAAAAATATTTCTTCTCTCGCATATCTTTCTGTTCCTATTTATTAAACTCAATGGTATACACATTTTCTGATGGTTTTTTATCCCATTCGAGTCGAAGTTTTGCATTTATTTAATTTTAAAGCTTTTCATTATATTGGCACCGGAAACAATTACCCACATATTTTCGAATCTTATGCAGATATAACCGCCATTCTTTCAGGGTAGGTTAAGAAATATACCTTGATCCTGCACATCAAATTACACGACTAAACCTTGAGTACTTAGTCTGTAACAGCACTTATTCCAGTTATGCCTATCCAAAAAATAAGTTCCCTTCGCCATCATCTGTTCAATCTCAAGTAACCTTGGATACCATTTCTTGCATTTAAAAGCCTTTTGCTAATTTAGTCACCGTAGGCATTTACACCCATATCTTCGACAGTTATGCGGATAATACCTCCATGCCTATCCAAAAAATTAGTTCCCTTCGCCATCCTCCGTTCAATCTCAAGTATCCATGGATACCATTTCTTTCATTTGGAAGACCTTTGCTAATTTAGTCACCGTAGACATTTAAACCCATATCTTCGACAGTTATGCGGATATCACCTCCATTATTTCAAAGAAGGCGTAGAGTATTGCTTTTGAGATTCAGTGCAAGTATCGACGCGTTATATGAAATACTTTTTCCGTTAATTGCACTTATTAACATAATGCTAATTTGAAATTTTAGCCTCGTACACTCTTCTGTTAATGTAAGTAAAAATATTTCTTCTCTCGCTTATTTTTCTGTTCCTTTGCATAAACTCAATGGTATACACAGTTTTTGATTGTTTTTTATCCCATTAGAGTCGGATTTTTGCAATTTTTTGATTTTGAAGCTTTTAATTACATTGTCACCGGAAACAATTACCAACATAATTTCGGAATTTTTGGGGATATTACCTCCATGCTTTCACAGAAGGCGTAGAGTAATGCTGTTGAGGATCAGTGCAAGTTTCGACGCGTTATATGAAATAATGTTTTCGTAAATGCACTTATTAATATAATGCTAATCTAAAATTTTAGCCTCGTACACTCTTTTGTTAATGTAAGTAAAAATATTTCTTTTCTCGCTTATTTTTCAGTTCCTTTGCATTAAACTCAATGGTATACACAGTTTTTGATGGTTTTTTATCCCATTCGAGTCGGAGTTTTTCAATTGTTTGATTTTGAAGCTTTAAATTACATTGTCACCGGAAACAATTACCAACATATTTTTGGAATTTACGGGGATATTACCTCTATGCTTTCACAGAAGGCGTAGCGTTCTGCTTTTGAGGTTCAGTGCAAGTATCGACGCGTTTTATGAAATACTTTCTCCGTAAATGCACTTATTAACATAATGCTAATCTGAAATTTTTGCCTCGTACACTCTTTTGGTAATGTAAGTAAAAATATTTCTTCTCTCGTTAATTTTTCTGTTCCTATGCATCAAACTCAATGGTATACACATTTTTTGATGGTTTTTTTTCCCATTCGAGTCGTAGTTTAGCAATTTTTTGATTTTGAAGCTTTTAATTACATTGTCACCGGAAACAATTACCAACATTTTTTCATAATTATTGGGGATATTACCTCCATGTTTTTACAGAAGGCGTAGATGAATGATGTTGAGGAACAGTGCAAATGTCGAAGGGTCATATGAAAAACATTCTCCGTTAATGCACTTATTAACATAATACTAATTTGA
Organism: Pyrrhosoma nymphula; assembly: GCA_963573305.1. Lineage (NCBI taxonomy): Eukaryota > Metazoa > Arthropoda > Insecta > Odonata > Coenagrionidae > Pyrrhosoma > Pyrrhosoma nymphula. The sequence goes on along the minus strand of OY754333.1, from coordinate 7,194 downwards.
AATTTTAGCCTTGTACACTCTTTTGTTAAAGTAAGTAAAATATTTCTTCTCTCGCAGAATTTTCTGTTTATTTGCATCAAACTCAATGGTATACACAGTTTTTGATGGTTTTTTTTATCCCATTCGAGTCGGATTTTTGCAATTTTTAGTTTTTGAAGCTTTTAATTACATTGTCACCGGAAATAATTACCAACATATTTTCATAATTAATTGGGGTTATTACCTCCATGTTTTCACAGAAGGCGTAGATTAATGCTGTTGAGGAACAGTGCAAGTTTCGAAGTGTCATATGAAATACTTTTTCCGTAAATGCACTTATTAACATAATGCTAATCTGAAATTTTTGCTTCGTACACTCTTTTGTTAATATAAGTAAACATATTTCTCTTCTCCCTTATTTTTCTGTTCCTATGCATCAATCTCAATTGTATACACATTTTTTGATGGTTTTTTATCCCATTCGAGTCAGATTTTTGCAATTTTTTTATTTTGAAGCTTTTAATTACATTGTCACCGGAAACAATTACCAATATATTTTCATAATTTTTAGGGATATTACCTCCATGTTTTCACAGAAGGCGTAGAGTAATGCTGTTGAGGAACAATGCAAGTTTCGAAGCGTCATATTAAATACTTTCTCTGTAAATGCACTTATTAACATAATGCTAATCTGAAATTTTAGCCTCGTACTCTCTTTTGTTAATGTAAGTAAAAATATTTCTTCTCTCGCATATCTTTCTGTTCCTATTGATTAAACTCAATAGTATACACATTCTCTGATAGTTTTTTATCCCATTCGAGTCGAAGTTTTGCATTTATTTGATTTTGAAGCTTTTCATTATATTGGCACCGGAAACAATTACCAACATATTTTCATAATTATTTGGGGATATTACCTCCATGTTTTCACAGAAGGCGTAGAGTAATGCTGTTGAGGAACAGTGCAAGTTTCGAAGTGTCATATGAAATACTTTCTCCGTAAATGCACTTATTAACTTAATGCTAATCTGAAATTTTAGCCTCGTACACTCTTTCGTAAATGTAAGTAAAAATATTTCTTCTCTCGCTTATTTTTCTGTTCCTTTGCATCAAACTCAATGGTATACTCAGTCTTTGATTGTTTTTTATCCCATTCGAGTCGGATTTTTGTAATTATTTGATTTTGAAGCTTGTAATTACATTGTCACCGGAAACAATTAACAACATATTTTCGGAGTTTTTGGGGATATTACCTCCATGCATACACTAAAGGCGTAAAGTATGGCTGTTGAGGATCAGTGCAAGTTTCGACGCGTTTTATGATATATATTTTTTTCGTAAATGCACTTATTAATATAATGCTAATCTGAAATTTTAGCCTCGTATACTCTATTGTTAATGTAAGTAAAAATATTCCTTCTCTCGCATATTTTTCTGTTCCTTTTTATTAAACTCAATAGTATACAAATTTTCTGATGGTTTTTTATCCCATTTCAGTCAAAGTTTTGCATTTATTTGATTTTGAAGCTTTTCATTATATTGGCTCCGGAAACAATTACCAACATATTTTCATAATTATTTGGGGATATTACCTCCATGTTTTCACAGAAGGCGTAGAGTAATGCTGTTGAGGAACAGTGCAAATGTCGAAGGGTCATATGAAAAACATTCTCCGTTAATGCACTTATTAACATAATACTAATTTGAAATTTTAGCCTCGTACACTCTTTTGTTAAAGTAAGTAAAAATATTTCTTCTCTCGCAGAATTTTCTGTTTATTTGCATCAAACTCAATGGTATACACAGTTTTTGATGGTTTTTTTATCCCATTCGAGTCGGATTTTTGCAATTATTTGATTTTAAAGCTTTTCATTATATTGGCACCGGAAACAATTACCCACATATTTTCGAATCTTATGCAGATATAACCGCCATTCTTTCAGGGTAGGTTAAGAAATATACCTTGTTCCTGCACATCAAATTACACGACTAAACCTTGAATACTTAGTCTGTAACAGCACTTAAGTGTGAAGAAAAGAGTGTACGAGGCTAAAATTTCAAATTAGTATTATGTTAATAAGTGCATTAACGGAGAATGTTTTTCATATGACCCTTCGACATTTGCACTGTTCCTCAACATCATTCATCTACGCCTTCTGTGAAAACATGGAGGTAATATCCCCAATAATTATGAAAAAATGTTGGTAATTGTTTCCGGTGACAATGTAATTAAAAGCTTCAAAATCAAAAAATTGTTAAACTACGACTCGAATGGGAAAAAAAACCATCAAAAAATGTGTATACCATTGAGTTTGATGCATAGGAACAGAAGAATTAACGAGAGAAGAAATATTTTTACTTACATTACCAAAAGAGTGTACGAGGCAAAAATTTCAGATTAGCATTATGTTAATAACTGCATTTACGGAGAAAGTATTTCATAAAACGCGTCGATACTTGCACTGAACCTCAAAAGCAATACGCTACGCCTTCTGTGAAAGCATAGAGGTAATATCCCCGAAAATTCCAAAAATATGTTGGTAATTGTTTCCGGTGACAATGTAATTTAAAGCTTCAAAATCAAACAATTGCAAAACTCCGACTCGAATGGGATAAAAAACCATCAAAAACTGTGTATACCATTGAGTTTAATGCAAAGGAACTGAAAAATAAGCGAGAAAAGAAATATTTTTACTTACATTAACAAAAAAGTGTACGAGGCTAAAATTTTAGATTAGCATTATATTAATAAGTGCATTTACGAAAACATTATTTCATATAACGCGTCGAAACTTGCACTGATCCTCAACAGCATTACTCTACGCCTTCTGTGAAAGCATGGAGGTAATATCCCCAAAAATTCCGAAAATATGTTGGTAATTGTTTCCGGTGACAATGTAATTAAAAGCTTCAAAATCAAAAAATTGCAAAAATCCGACTCTAATGGGATAAAAAACAATCAAAAACTGTGTATACCATTGAGTTTATGCAAAGGAACAGAAAAATAAGCGAGAGAAGAAATATTTTTACTTACATTAACAGAAGAGTGTACGAGGCTAAAATTTCAAATTAGCATTATGTTAATAAGTGCAATTAACGGAAAAAGTATTTCATATAACGCGTCGATACTTGCACTGAATCTCAGAAGCAATACTCTACGCATTTTCTGAAAAAATGGAGGTGATATCCGAAGAACTGTCGAAGATTTAGGTGTATATGTCTACGGTGACTAAATTAGCAAAGGGCTTCCAAATGAAAGAAATGGTATCCATGGATACTAGAGATTGAACGGAGGATGGCGAAGGGAACTAATTTTTTGGATAGGCATAGAGGTATTATCCGCATAACTGTCGAAGATATGGGTATAAATGCCTACGGTGACTAAAGTAGAAAAAGGCTTTTAAATGAAAGAAATGGTACCCATGGTTACATGAGATTGAACAGAGGATGGAGAAGGGAACTTATTTTTTGGATAGGCATAACTGGAAAAAGTGCTGTTATAGACTAAGTGTTCAAGGTTTAGTCGTTTATTTTGATGTGCAGGAATAAAGTATATTTCTTCACCTACCCTGAAAGAATGGCGGTTATATCTGCATAAGATTCGTAAATATATGTGGGTAATTGTTTCCGGAGCCAATATAATGAAAAGCTTCAAAATCAAATAAATGCAAAACTTTGACTGAAATGGGATAAAAAACCATCAGAAAATTTGTATACTATTGAGTTTAATAAAAAGGAACAGAAAAATATGCGAGAGAAGGAATATTTTTACTTACATTAACAATAGAGTATACGAGGCTAAAATTTCAGATTAGCATTATATTAATAAGTGCATTTACGAAAAAAATATATATCATAAAACGCGTCGAAACTTGCACTGATCCTCAACAGCATTACTTTACGCCTTCAGTGTATACATGGAGGTAATATCCCCAAAAACTCCGAAAATATGTTGTTAATTGTTTCCGGTGACAATGTAATTACAAGCTTCAAAATCAAATAATTACAAAAATCCGACTCGAATGGGATAAAAAACAATCAAAGACTGAGTATACCATTGAGTTTGATGCAAAGGAACAGAAAAATAAGCGAGAGAAGAAATATTTTTACTTACATTTACGAAAGAGTGTACGAGGCTAAAATTTCAGATTAGCATTAAGTTAATAAGTGCATTTACGGAGAAAGTATTTCATATGACACTTCGAAACTTGCACTGTTCCTCAACAGCATTACTCTACGCCTTCTGTGAAAACATGGAGGTAATATCCCCAAATAATTATGAAAATATGTTGGTAATTGTTTCCGGTGCCAATATAATGAAAAGCTTCAAAATCAAATAAATGCAAAACTTCGACTCGAATGGGATAAAAAACTATCAGAGAATGTGTATACTATTGAGTTTAATCAATAGGAACAGAAAGATATGCGAGAGAAGAAATATTTTTACTTACATTAACAAAAGAGAGTACGAGGCTAAAATTTCAGATTAGCATTATGTTAATAAGTGCATTTACAGAGAAAGTATTTAATATGACGCTTCGAAACTTGCATTGTTCCTCAACAGCATTACTCTACGCCTTCTGTGAAAACATGGAGGTAATATCCCTAAAAATTATGAAAATATATTGGTAATTGTTTCCGGTGACAATGTAATTAAAAGCTTCAAAATAAAAAAATTGCAAAAATCTGACTCGAATGGGATAAAAAACCATCAAAAAATGTGTATACCATTGAGATTGATGCATAGGAACAGAAAAATAAGGGAGAAGAGAAATATGTTTACTTATATTAACAAAAGAGTGTACGAAGCAAAAATTTCAGATTAGCATTATGTTAATAAGTGCATTTACGGAAAAAGTATTTCATATGACACTTCGAAACTTGCACTGTTCCTCAACAGCATTAATCTACGCCTTCTGTGAAAACATGGAGGTAATAACCCCAATTAATTATGAAAATATGTTGGTAATTATTTCCGGTGACAATGTAATTAAAAGCTTCAAAAACTAAAAATTGCAAAAATCCGACTCGAATGGGATAAAAAAAACCATCAAAAACTGTGTATACCATTGAGTTTGATGCAAATAAACAGAAAATTCTGCGAGAGAAGAAATATTTTTACTTACTTTAACAAAAGAGTGTACGAGGCTAAAATTTCAAATTAGTATTATGTTAATAAGTGCATTAACGGAGAATGTTTTTCATATGACCCTTCGACATTTGCACTGTTCCTCAACATCATTCATCTACGCCTTCTGTGAAAACATGGAGGTAATATCCCCAATAATTATGAAAAAATGTTGGTAATTGTTTCCGGTGACAATGTAATTAAAAGCTTCAAAATCAAAAAATTGCTAAACTACGACTCGAATGGGAAAAAAAACCATCAAAAAATGTGTATACCATTGAGTTTGATGCATAGGAACAGAAAAATTAACGAGAGAAGAAATATTTTTACTTACATTACCAAAAGAGTGTACGAGGCAAAAATTTCAGATTAGCATTATGTTAATAAGTGCATTTACGGAGAAAGTATTTCATAAAACGCGTCGATACTTGCACTGAACCTCAAAAGCAATACGCTACGCCTTCTGTGAAAGCATAGAGGTAATATCCCCGAAAATTCAAAAAATATGTTGGTAATTGTTTCCGGTGACAATGTAATTTAAAGCTTCAAAATCAAACAATTGAAAAACTCCGACTCGAATGGGATAAAAAACCATCAAAAACTGTGTATACCATTGAGTTTAATGCAAAGGAACTGAAAAAAAAGCGAGAAAAGAAATATTTTTACTTACATTAACAAAAGAGTGTACGAGGCTAAAATTTTAGATTAGCATTATATTAATAAGTGCATTTACGAAAACATTATTTCATATAACGCGTCGAAACTTGCACTGATCCTCAACAGCATTACTCTACGCCTTCTGTGAAAGCATGGAGGTAATATCCCCAAAAATTCCGAAATTATGTTGGTAATTGTTTCCGGTGACAATGTAATTAAAAGCTTCAAAATCAAAAAATTGCAAAAATCCGACTCTAATGGGATAAAAAACAATCAAAAACTGTGTATACCATTGAGTTTATGCAAAGGAACAGAAAAATAAGCGAGAGAAGAAATATTTTTACTTACATTAACAGAAGAGTGTACGAGGCTAAAATTTCAAATTAGCATTATGTTAATAAGTGCAATTAACGGAAAAAGTATTTCATATAACGCGTCGATACTTGCACTGAATCTCAAAAGCAATACTCTACGCCTTCTTTGAAATAATGGAGGTGATATCCGCATAACTGTCGAAGATATGGGTTTAAATGTCTACGGTGACTAAATTAGCAAAGGTCTTCCAAATGAAAGAAATGGTATCCATGGATACTTGAGATTGAACGGAGGATGGCGAAGGGAACTAATTTTTTGGATAGGCATGGAGGTATTATCCGCATAACTGTCGAAGATATGGGTGTAAATGCCTACGGTGACTAAATTAGCAAAAGGGTTGGGTTGGGTTGGGTTGGGTTGGGTTGGGTTGGGTTGGGTTTGGGTTGGGTTGGGTTGGGTTGGGTTGGGTTGGGTTGGGTTGGGTTGGGTTGGGTTGGGTTGGGTTGGGTTGGGTTGGGTTGGGTTGGGTTGGGTTGGGTTGGGTTGGGTTGGGTTGGGTTGGGTTGGGTTGGGTTGGGTTGGGTTGGGTTGGTTGGGTTGGGTTGGGTTGGGTTGGGTTGGGTTGGGTTGGGTTGGGTTGGGTTGGGTTGGGTTGGGTTGGGTTGGGTTGGGTTGGGTTGGGTTGGGTTGGGTTGGGTTGGGTTGGGTTGGGTTGGGTTGGGTTGGGTTGGGTTGGGTTGGGTTGGGTTGGGTTGGGTTGGGTTGGGTTGGGTTGGGTTGGGTTGGGTTGGGTTGGGTTGGGTTGGGTTGGGTTGGGTTGGGTTGGGTTGGGTTGGGTTGGGTTGGGTTGGGTTGGGTTGGGTTGGGTTGGGTTGGGTTGGGTTGGGTTGGGTTGGGTTGGGTTGGGTTGGGTTGGGTTGGGTTGGGTTGGGTTGGGTTGGGTTGGGTTGGGTTGGGTTGGGTTGGGTTGGGTTGGGTTGGTTGGGTTGGGTTGGGTTGGGTTGGGTTGGGTTGGGTTGGGTTGGGTTGGGTTGGGTTGGGTTGGGTGGGTTGGGTTGGGTTGGGTTGGTTGGGGGGTTGGGTTGGGTTGGGTTGGGTTGGGTTGGGTTGGGTTG